>JAIOJX010000003.1:133713772-135162105 GCA_022376925.1 Tragulus kanchil
TTGACTTGAGAGTCTGCAGCAATGCTTATGGCGGCTGTTTGTTTCTGAGTCCGTCGTTCTTTGAGAGAGCGTTGGGAGTCAGGTCCCTTGGGCCATGGTTCGTTTTCGTCTGAAACCAGGGTTAGAGCAGGCTTTTCCATAGAAGGTGACTTCAATGTAAGGCCAGGATTGAGCTGAGAGGCAGCTGAAATGCTTAGGACTGTTGTTGGCTTCCGTGTCCATCGCTCGTTCAAAGAGCCTAGGGAGCCAGGTCACTTAGGGCGTGTTCCAGATATGTCCCACGCTAGGGTTAGGGCTGGCTCTCCCGTAGAAGGTGACTTTGATGTATGGCCAGGATTGAGTTGAGGGCAGCCGCAATGCTTAGGGCTGTTGTTGGCTTTCGTGTCCATTGCTCATTGAGAGAGCCTTGGGAGCCATGTCACTTAGGGCGTGGTCGGGATGTGTCCCACGATAGGGTTTGGCTGGCTCTCCCGTAGAAGGTGACTTCCATGTAAGACCGGGATTGATCTGCGACGCAGCCAAAATGCTTAGAGCAGTGGTTGACTTTCGTCTCCTTTGCTCTTTGAGAGATCGACGGGAGCAAGTTCACTAGGGCCATGGTCCGGTTGTTCCCGAGGTTAGGGTTAGCGTTCGCTTTCCCATAGAAGTTGACCTCGATGTATGTCCAGGATTGAGTTGAGAGGCAGCCATAATGCTTAGGGTTGCTCTTGACTTTCGTGTCTGTTGCTCGTTGAGAGAGCCTCTGGAGCCAGGTCACTTGGGCCATGGTTTGGGTCAGAGGCTAGGGTTAGGGCTGGCTTTCCCGTAGAAGCTGACTTCAATGTTAAGCCAGGATTGATCTGAGATGCAGCCGCGATGTTTAGGGTGGCTATTGGTTTATGTGTCCTTCACCCTTTGAGAGATCGACGGGAGCAAGTTCACTAGGGCCATGGTCCGGTTGTTCCCGAGGTTAGGGTTAGCGTTCGCTTTCCCATAGAAGTTGACCTCGATGTATGTCCAGGATTGAGTTGAGAGGCAGCCATAATGCTTAGGGTTGCTCTTGACTTTCGTGTCTGTTGCTCGTTGAGAGAGCCTCTGGAGCCAGGTCACTTGGGCCATGGTTTGGGTCAGAGGCTAGGGTTAGGGCTGGCTTTCCCGTAGAAGCTGACTTCAATGTTAAGCCAGGATTGATCTGAGATGCAGCCGCGATGTTTAGGGTGGCTATTGGTTTCTGTGTCCTTCACCCTTTGAGAGATCGATGGGAGCCAGTTCATTAGGACCATGGTCCGGTTGTGCCTAAGGCTAGGGTTAGGGCCAGCTTTCCCGTAGAAGGTGATTTCGATGTAAGGACTGGATTGAGCTGAGAGGCAGCCACAATGCTTAAGGTGGTTGCTGACTTTTGTCTCCTTCGCTCTTTGAGAGATTGACGTGAGCCAGTTCACTAGGGCCATGGTCTGGTTGTGCCCATGGCTAGGGTTAGGGCTGGCTTTCCCATAGAAGCTGACTTCGATGTAAGGTCAGAATTGAGTTGAGGGGCAGACGCAATGCTTAGAGTTGCTGTTGGCTTTCATGTACGTCGCTCGTTGAGAGATCGTCTGGAGCCAGTTCACTTGGGCCATGGTCTGGTTTTTCCCAAGGCTAGCATTAGGGCTTGCTTTCCCGTAGAAGCTGGCTTCAATGTAAGGTCAGGATTCAGCTGAAAGGCAGCTGTAATGCTCAGGGCGGCTGTTGGTTTCTGTGTCCTTCGCTCTTTGAAAGATCGACGGGAGCCAGTTCACTAGGGCCATGGTCCAGTTTTGCCCGAGTCTAGGGTTAGGGATACCATTCCTGCAGATGTTGACTTCGATCTAAGTCCAGGATTGAGTTGAGAGTCTGTCGAAATGCTTAGGGCTGCTGTTGGCTTTCGGGTCTGTTGCTCGTTGAGATATCGTCGGGAGCCAGTTCACTTGGACCATGGTCCAGTTTTGCCCAAGGCTAGGGTTAGGGCTAGCTTTCTCGTAGAAGCTGACTTCGATATAAGGTTAGAATTGAGTTGAGGGGCAGCCGCAATGCTTAGGGCTGCTGTTGGCTTTCATGTCATTCGCTCATTGAGAGATCATCGGGGGCCAGTTCACTTGGGCCATGCTCTGGTTTTTCCCAAGGCTAGGGTTAGGGCTGGCTTTCCCGTAGAAGCTGGCTTCGATGGAAGGCCAGGATTGATTCAAGGGACAGCCGCAATGCTTAGGGCTACTGTGGCTTTCGTGTCCATAGCTCGTTGAGAGATCCCCTGGAGCCAGGTCGCTTGGGCCATGGTATTTCTGGGTCCGAAACTAGTGTTAGGGCTGGCTTTCCCATAGATGCTGTCTTTGATGTAAGGCCAGGATTGAGCTGAGAGGCAGCTGCAATGCTTAGGGCAGCTGTAGGTTTCTGTGTTCTTCACTCTTTGAGAGGTCGACGGGAGCCAGTTCACTAGGGCCATGGTCCGGTTGTTCCTGTGGCTAGGGTTAGGGCTGGCTTTCCCGTAGAAGTTGACTTCGATGTAAGGCCAGGATTGAATTGAGAGTCATCCTCAATGCTTAGGGCTGCTGTTGGCTTTCATGTGCTTTGCTCATTGAGATATCATCTCAAGCCAGTTCACCTGGACCTTGGTCTGATTGTGCCCGAGGCTACAGTTAGGGTTAGCTTTCACATAGATGCTGACTTCGATGTAAGGCCAGAATTGAGTTGAGAGGCAGCCGCAATGCTTTGGGTGGCTGTTTGTTTCTGTGTCCGTCACTCGTTGAGACAGCCTAGGGAGCCAGGTCATTTGGGCCTTTGTTTGGGTCCGAAACTAGTGTTAGGGCTGGCTTTCCCATAGATGCTGTCTTTGATGTAAGGCCAGGATTGAGCTGAGAGGCAGCTGCAATGCTTAGGGCAGCTGTAGGTTTCTGTGTTCTTCACTCTTTGAGAGGTCGACGGGAGCCAGTTCACTAGGGCCATGGTCCGGTTGTTCCTGTGGCTAGGGTTAGGGCTGGCTTTCCCGTAGAAGTTGACTTCGATGTAAGGCCAGGATTGAATTGAGAGTCATCCTCAATGCTTAGGGCTGCTGTTGGCTTTCATGTGCTTTGCTCATTGAGATATCATCTCAAGCCAGTTCACCTGGACCTTGGTCTGATTGTGCCCGAGGCTACAGTTAGGGTTAGCTTTCACATAGATGCTGACTTCGATGTAAGGCCAGAATTGAGTTGAGAGGCAGCCGCAATGCTTTGGGTGGCTGTTTGTTTCTGTGTCCGTCACTCGTTGAGACAGCCTAGGGAGCCAGGTCATTTGGGCCTTTGTTTGGGTCAGAGGCTAGGGTTAGGGCTGGCTTTCCCATAGAAACTGTCTTCAATGTAAGGCCACGATTGAGTTCAGAGGCAGCCGCAATGCTTAGGGCAGCTGTTTGTTTCTGTGTCCATTGGTTTTTGAGAGAGAGTTGGGAGTCACGTCCCATGGGCCATGGTTCGTTTTCGTCCAAATCTAGGGTAAGAGCAGGCTTTCCTGCAGAAGCTGGCTTCAGTGTAAGGCCAGGATTCAGTTAGAGGCATCCACAATGCTTAGGGCAGCTGTTGGCTTTCGAGTCCGTTGGTCGTTGAGAGAGCCTAGGGAGCCAGGTCACTTAGGGCGTGGTCCGGTTGTGTCCCAGGCTAGTGTTGCGGCTGGCTCTCCCATAGATGCTGACTTTGATGTAAGGCCAGGATTGAGCTGAGAGACGGCCGCAATGCTTAGGGCATTTGTGTGCTTTCGTCTCCTTCATTCTTCGAGAGATCTTCGGGAGCCAGTTCACTAGGGCCATGCTCCATTTGTGCCCGAGTCTAGGTTTATAACTAGCTTTCCCGTAGAAGTTGACTTCGATGTAAGTCCAGCATTGAGTTGAGAGGCAGCCACAATGCTTAGTGTTGCTATTGGCTTTCATGTCCTTCGCTCGTTGAGAGAGACTAGGTATCTAGGTCACTTGGGCCATGGTTTGGGTCAGAGGCTAGGGTTAGCGCTGGCTTTCCCGTAGAAGCTGACTTCCATGTAAGGCCAGGATTGAGTTGAGAGACAGGCACAATGCTTAGGGCGGCTATTTGTTTCTGTGTCGTCATTTGTTGAGAGTTTGTCAGGAGCCAGTTCACCTGGGCCTTGGTCCAGTTTTCCCCGAGGCTAGGGTTAGGGCTAGCTTTCCCGTAGAACGTGATTTCGACGTAAGGCCAGGATTGAGTTGAGAGTCAACCGCAATGCTTAGGGCTGCTGTTGGCTTTCGGGTCCGTCGCTCATTGAGATATCGTCTCGAGCCAGTTCACGTGGACCATGGTCCGGTTGTATCTGACACTAGTGTTAGAGCTGGCTTTCCTGTAGAAGCTGACTTCGATGTAAGGCCAGGATTGAGCTGAGAGTCAGTCAAAGTGCTTATGGCTGCTCTTGGCTTTCATATCCATCGCTTGTTGAGAGATTGTCGGGAGTCAGTTCACGTGGGCCTTGGTCTGATTTTGCCCGAGGCTAGGGTTAGGGCTAGCTTTCCCATAGAGGCTGACTTCGATGTAAGGCCAGGATTGAGTTGAGAGGCATCCGCCATGCTAAGGGCAGCTGTTGGTTTCTGTGTCCTTCATTTTTTTAGAGACCTTTGGAAGTCAGGTCCCTTGGGCCATGGTTCATTTTTGTCCGAATCTAGGGTTAGGGCAGGCTTTCCCATAGAAGCTGAGTTTGAGTTAAGGCCAGGAGTGAGTGCAGAGGCAGCCGCCATGCTTAGGGCTGCTGTTGGCTTTCGGGTCCGTCGCTCATTGAGATATCGTCTCGAGCCAGTTCACGTGGACCATGGTCCGGTTGTATCTGACACTAGTGTTAGAGCTGGCTTTCCTGTAGAAGCTGACTTCGATGTAAGGCCAGGATTGAGCTGAGAGTCAGTCAAAGTGCTTATGGCTGCTCTTGGCTTTCATATCCATCGCTTGTTGAGAGATTGTCGGGAGTCAGTTCACGTGGGCCTTGGTCTGATTTTGCCCGAGGCTAGGGTTAGGGCTAGCTTTCCCATAGAGGCTGACTTCGATGTAAGGCCAGGATTGAGTTGAGAGGCATCCGCCATGCTAAGGGCAGCTGTTGGTTTCTGTGTCCTTCATTTTTTTAGAGACCTTTGGAAGTCAGGTCCCTTGGGCCATGGTTCATTTTTGTCCGAATCTAGGGTTAGGGCAGGCTTTCCCATAGAAGCTGGCTTCAATGTAAGGCGAGGATTCAGTTGAGTGGCATCCGCAATGCTTAGGGCAGCTGTTGGCTTTCGTGTCCATCGCTCATTGAGAGAGCCTAAGGATCCAGGTCACTTAGGATGTGGTCCAGTTGTGTCCGAGGCTAGAGTTAGGGCTGGGTCTCCCGTAGAAGGTGACTTCGATGTAAGGCCTGGATAGAGCTCAGAGGCATCCGCAATGCTTAGGGTGGTTGTTGGCTTTCGTCTCCTTCGCTCTTTGAGAGATCAACTGGAGCCAGTTCACTAGGGCCATCGTCCAGTTGTGCCCAAGGCTAGGGTTAGGGCTAACTTTCCCGTATAAGTTGACTTCGATGTAAGTCCAGGATTGAGTTGAGAGTAAGCTGCAATGCTTACGGCTGCTGTTGGCTTTCATATCCGTTGCTCGTTGAGAGAGCCTAGGGAGCCAGGTCACTTCGGCCATGGTATTTTGGGGTCCGAGGCAAACGTTTGGGCTGGCTTTCCCATATAAGCTGACTTCGATGTAAGGTCAGGATTCAGTTGAGTGGCATCCGCAATGCTTAGGGCAGCTGTTGGCTTTCGTGTCCATCGCTCATTGAGAGAGCCTAAGGATCCAGGTCACTTAGGATGTGGTCCAGTTGTGTCCGAGGCTAGAGTTAGGGCTGGGTCTCCCGTAGAAGGTGACTTCGATGTAAGGCCTGGATAGAGCTCAGAGGCATCCGCAATGCTTAGGGTGGTTGTTGGCTTTCGTCTCCTTCGCTCTTTGAGAGATCAACTGGAGCCAGTTCACTAGGGCCATCGTCCAGTTGTGCCCAAGGCTAGGGTTAGGGCTAACTTTCCCGTATAAGTTGACTTCGATGTAAGTCCAGGATTGAGTTGAGAGTAAGCTGCAATGCTTACGGCTGCTGTTGGCTTTCATATCCGTTGCTCGTTGAGAGAGCCTAGGGAGCCAGGTCACTTCGGCCATGGTATTTTGGGGTCCGAGGCAAACGTTTGGGCTGGCTTTCCCATATAAGCTGACTTCGATGTAAGGTCAGGATTGAGTTGAGAGGCAGCCGCAATGCTTAGGGCTGCTGTTGGCTTCGGTGTGCGTCGCTTGTTGAGAAAGCTTAGGGAGCCAGGTGACTTGGAACGTGGTCTGGTTCTGTCCGAAGCTAGGGTTAGGGGTGACTTTCCCTCAGAAGCTGGTTTTGATATAAGGCTAGGATTGGTAGAGACGCAGGCACAGTGCTGAGGGCTGCTGTTGGCTTTCATGTACGTCGCTCGTTGAGAGATCGTCGGGAGTGAGTTCACTTCGGCCATGGTCCGGTTGTACCCAAGCCTAGGGCTGGGGCTTGCTTTCGCGTAGAAGCTGACTTCGATGTAAGGTCAGGATTGAATTGAGGAACAGCCGCAATGCTTAGGGCTGCTGTTGGCTTTCATGTCCGTTGCTCACTGAGAGATCGTCTGGAGCCAGTTCCCTTGGGCCATGCTCCGGTTGTGCTCAAGGCTAGGGTTAGGGCTGGCTTTCCCACAGAAGCTGACTTCGATGTAAGGTCAGGATTGATTTCAGGAGCAGACGCAATTTTTAGGGCTGCTGGTTGCTTTCATGTCCGTCGCTCATTGAGAGATCCTCTGAAGCCAGTTCCCTTCGGCCATGGTCCGGTTGTGCCCAAGGCTAGGGTTAGGGCTAGTTTTCCCGTCGAAGCTGACTTCGATGTGAGGCCAGAATTGAACTGAGAGGCAGCCATAATGTTTAGGGCTGCTGTTGGTTTCTGTGTTCTTCATTCTTTGAGAGATCGACGGGAGCCAGTTCACTAGGGCCATGGTCCGGTTGTACCCAAGCCTAGGGCTGGGGCTTGCTTTCGCGTAGAAGCTGACTTCGATGTAAGGTCAGGATTGAATTGAGGAACAGCCGCAATGCTTAGGGCTGCTGTTGGCTTTCATGTCCGTTGCTCACTGAGAGATCGTCTGGAGCCAGTTCCCTTGGGCCATGCTCCGGTTGTGCTCAAGGCTAGGGTTAGGGCTGGCTTTCCCACAGAAGCTGACTTCGATGTAAGGTCAGGATTGATTTCAGGAGCAGACGCAATTTTTAGGGCTGCTGGTTGCTTTCATGTCCGTCGCTCATTGAGAGATCCTCTGAAGCCAGTTCCCTTCGGCCATGGTCCGGTTGTGCCCAAGGCTAGGGTTAGGGCTAGTTTTCCCGTCGAAGCTGACTTCGATGTGAGGCCAGAATTGAACTGAGAGGCAGCCATAATGTTTAGGGCTGCTGTTGGTTTCTGTGTTCTTCATTCTTTGAGAGATCGACGGGAGCCAGTTCACTAGGGCCATGGTCCGGTTGTTCCCGAGGCTAGGGTTAGGACTGGCTTTCCCGTATAAGTTGACTTAGATCTAAGTCCAGGATTGAGTTGAGGGGCAGCGCAATCCTTAGGGCTACTGTTGGCTTTCATGTCTGCCGCTCGTTGAGAGATCGTCTGGAGCCAGTTCCCTTGGGCCATGCTCCGGTTGTGCCCAATGATAGGGTTAGGGCTGAAATTCCCGTAGAAGCTGACTTCGATGTAAGGTCAGCATTGATTTGAGGGGTAGCCGCAATGCTTAGGGCTGCTGTTGGTTTTCATGTCCGTCGCTCCTTGAGAGATCCTCTGGAGCCAGGTCACTTGGACCATGGTATTTCTGGGTCCAAAGCTAGTGTTAGGGCTGGCTCTCCCATAGAAGGTGACTTCGATGTAAGGCCACGATTGAGCTGAGAGGCAGCTGCAATGCTTAGGGCATTTGTGGGCTTTTGTCTCCTTCGCCCTTCGAGAGATCTTCAGGAGCCAGTTCACTAGGGCCATGGTCCAGTTGTGCCCGAGTCTAGGTTTATAACTAGCTTTCCCGTAGAAGTTGACTTCGATGTAAGTCCAGGATTGAATTGAGGGGTAGCCGCAATGCTTAGGGCTGCTGTTGGTTTTCATGTCCGTCGCTCCTTGAGAGATCCTCTGGAGCCAGGTCACTTGGACCATGGTATTTCTGGGTCCAAAGCTAGTGTTAGGGCTGGCTCTCCCATAGAAGGTGACTTCGATGTAAGGCCACGATTGAGCTGAGAGGCAGCTGCAATGCTTAGGGCATTTGTGGGCTTTTGTCTCCTTCGCCCTTCGAGAGATCTTCAGGAGCCAGTTCACTAGGGCCATGGTCCAGTTGTGCCCGAGTCTAGGTTTATAACTAGCTTTCCCGTAGAAGTTGACTTCGATGTAAGTCCAGGATTGAATTGAGAGGCAGCCTCAATGCTTAAGGTTGCTGTTGGCTTTCATGTCCGTCGCTCGTTGAGAGAGACTAGGTAGCCAGGTCCCTTGAGCCATGGTTTGGCTCAGAGGCTTGGATTAGGGCTGGCTTTCCTGTAGAAGCTGACTTCCATGTACAGCCAGGATTGAGTTGAGAGACAGGCACAATGCTTAGGGCTGCTGTTTGTTTCTGTGTCCGTCGTTTTTTGAGAGTTTGTCAGGAGCCAGTTCACCTGGGCCTTGGTCCAGTTTTCCCCGAGGCTAGGGTTAGGGCTAGCTTTCCCGTAGAAGCTGACTTCGATGTCACTCCCATATTGAGCTGAGAGGCAGCCGCAATGCTTTGGGCAGCTGTTGGTTTTCCTGTCCATTGCTTGTTGACAGAGCGTTGGAAGCCAGGTCAATTGGGAGGTGATATGGTTTTGTCTGAGGCTAAGGTTAGGGCTGGCTGTCCTATAGAAGCTGACTTTGATATACGGCTGGGATTAGTTGAGAGTCAGTCACAATGCTTGGGGCTGCTGTTGGCTTTCGGGTCCATCGCTCATTGAGAGATCATCGGGAGCCAGTTCACTTGGGCCATGGTCCAGTTGTGCCCAAGGCTAGGATTATGGCTGTCTTTCCCGTAGAAGCTGACTTCGAGGTAAGGCCAGGATTGAGTTGAGAGGCAGCCTCAATGCTTAGGGCTGCTGTCGGCTTTCATGTCCGTTGCTCGTTGAGAGAGCTCCGGGAGCCAGGTCACTTGGGCCATGGTCCGAAGCTAGTTTTATGTCTGACTTTCCCGTAAATTCTGACCTCGATGAAAGGCTAGGGTTTATTTGAGAGGCAGCTGTAATGCTTAGCGCTGCTGTTGGCTTTCTTGTCCGTCACTCATTGAGAAAGCGTCAGTAGACAGGTCACTTGGGCCATGGTCCTGATTGGTCCAAGGCTAGGGTTAGGGCTGGCCTTCTCATAGAAGCTGACTTGATGTTAGTCCTGGATTAAGTTGAGAGGCAGCCACAGTTCTTAAGGCTTCTGTTGCTTTTGTGACCGTCGTTCATTGAAAGAGTCTCAGGAGCCAGGTCCCTTGGGCCATGGTCCTGATCAGTCCAAGGCTAGGATTATGGCTGTCTTTCCGTAGAAGCTGACTTCGAGGTAAGGCCAGGATTGAGTTGAGAGGCAGCCTCAATGCTTAGGGCTGCTGTCGGCTTTCATGTCCGTTGCTCGTTGAGAGAGCTCCGGGAGCCAGGTCACTTGGGCCATGGTCCGAAGCTAGTTTTATGTCTGACTTTCCCGTAAATTCTGACCTCGATGAAAGGCTAGGGTTTATTTGAGAGGCAGCTGTAATGCTTAGCGCTGCTGTTGGCTTTCTTGTCCGTCACTCATTGAGAAAGCGTCAGTAGACAGGTCACTTGGGCCATGGTCCTGATTGGTCCAAGGCTAGGGTTAGGGCTGGCCTTCTCATAGAAGCTGACTTGATGTTAGTCCTGGATTAAGTTGAGAGGCAGCCACAGTTCTTAAGGCTTCTGTTGCTTTTGTGACCGTCGTTCATTGAAAGAGTCTCAGGAGCCAGGTCCCTTGGGCCATGGTCCTGATCAGTCCGAGGCTAGGGTTAGGGCTGGCTTCCCCGTAGAAGGTGACTTCGATGTAAGGGCAGGAAAGAGTTGAGTGGCAGCCGCAATGCTTAGGGCTGCTGTTGTCTTTCGTGTCCGTCGCTCATTGAGAGAGCATCGGGAGCCAGGTGACTTGGGCCACGGTCCGAGGCTAGGTTTAGGGCTGGCTTTCCTGTAGAAGCTGACTTCGATGTAAGGTCAGGATTGAGTTGAGAGACAGTCACAATGCTTAGGGTTTCTGTTGGCTTTCGTGCCCGTCACTGCTTCAGAGAGTATTGGGAGCCAGGTGGTCCAAGTCTAGGGTTAGGCCTGGCTTTCCCGTAGAACCTGACTTCCATGTAAGGGCAGGATTGCATTGAGAGGCAGCTGCAATGCTTAAGGCTGCAGTTGGCTTTCGTGTCCATTGCTCGTTGAAAGAGCAGCAGGAGCCACGTCACTTGGGCCATGATCCGATGCTAGGGTTAGGCCTGGCTCTTCCATAGATAGCTGTCTTTGTTGTAAGGCCAGGATTGAGTTGAGAGGCAGCCATAATGCTTAGTGCTGCTATTGGCTTTCGGGTCTGTCACTCATTGAGAGAGCATCGGGAGCCAGGTTACTTGGGCCATGGTCTGGGGCTAGGGATAAGGTTGGCTTTCCCAACGAAGCTGACTTTGACGTAAGGCCAGGATTGAGTTGAGAGGCAGCCACAATGCTTAGGGCTGCTATTGGCTTTTGTGTCCATCGCTCGTTAAGAAAGCGTAGGGAGCTTGGTCTCTTGGGCCATGCTCCAGTTGGGTCCCAGGCTAGAGTCAGGCCTGGCTTTCCCATTGAAACTAACTTCGATGTAAAGCAAGGATTTAGTTTGAAGGCAGCTGCCATGATTAGAGCTGTTGTTGGCTTTCTTGTCTGTTGGTCGTTGAGCGTGTGTACAAAGTCAAGTCATTTGGTCCATGGTTCCGTTTGGTTGGAAGCTAGAGCTCGGGCTGGCTTTACCATAGAAGGTAACTTCGAAATAAGGTAAGGATTGAGTTTAGAGTCACTTCCTATGCGTTGGGCTGTCTTTTCCTTAAGTGTGTGCCTTGTGTACATCGATGTGAACCCATGCCCCATTGGTCTGACTTAGAACTTGTGCGTGGGACAGGGTTAGGGATGCCTTTCCTCTATGAGTTGGCTTCCGTTTCCTATTAAGATTGAGTTTAGTGTCAGCTGAAATGCTTAGGGCTGCTGTTGGCTTTAAATCTGCTTGTCGTTGACATAGAGTATACAGAGAGGACCCTTGGGCCCTTATTTCCACCAGGCCCGAGGCTAGGGTTAGTGTTACCTTTACTGCAGAAGCTTAGTTAGGTTTAATGTCATGATTGAGTTTAGAGTCAGGTCAAATGGGTAGCTCTGTTGTTTCCCTAATGGTGTGCATTAAGTTCGCCTAGGGTTGCATACAAGTCCCCAGTGCCCAGACTTAGAAATTGGCCTCAGAGGGGATCCTTCAGGAGTACTGTGTGACAGTCTGGAGGTATGGGATGGGAGGAATATACGTATGACTAATCTGGGAACATACATATTTGTAAACAACAAAACTCTGTAAAAGTTAAAAGTAAAATAAAAGCTTAAAAAAAATAGAAATGGGCCTTGGGCTAGCGTTAGGGCTGCCTCTGTCATGGGTAAGCAAAGGCATCTTCACTGACAGATATTGGGACCCTAGTTATGGGGAGAGCAGTTCTGTTGGGGAAAGTGATGAGGAAGAGAAGTTAGGTTATTTGCAGAGAATGCCACTATGTGGGGAAGAAGACCCCTCCACTCTAACTTGGTGGGTATGTCAAATGCTCCCACAAGAGTGGTCATTAGTACGAGGGAATGGTTCCATGTTCACTTCTCACATGCAAGATCAAGAAAAGATACCCGGGCCAAGCGAACAAGTACCTTTTCATACTAGCGATAAGTTCTGCCCACAACCCCGCCTCTCTGAGACCTCTTTGAATGATGACTAAGTGGCTAGTATAATTATCAATAGGAAACCTAGGCCTGAAATAGCCCCACTCATAAAACGAACAATTTGCAGGCTTATACTATTACCTTTGTTTTCCCCGCCCAAGAGCAAAGATTGATAAAGATATTTACCTAGGCAGTAGTGCAGAGCACAAAAGCTGTCTTTCCTTAAGTGTGTGGCCTTTTGTTTTTTTACATCGATGTGAACCCATGCCCCATTGGTCTGACTTAGAACTTGTGCGTGGGACAGGGTTAGGGATGCCTTTCCTCTATGAGTTGGCTTCCGTTTCCTATTAAGATTGAGTTTAGTGTCAGCTGAAATGCTTAGGGCTGCTGTTGGCTTTAAATCTGCTTGTCGTTGACATAGAGTATACAGAGAGGACCCTTGGGCCCTTATTTCCACCAGGCCCGAGGCTAGGGTTAGTGTTACCTTTACTGCAGAAGCTTAGTTAGGTTTAATGTCATGATTGAGTTTAGAGTCAGGTCAAATGGGTAGCTCTGTTGTTTCCCTAATGGTGTGCATTAAGTTCGCCTAGGGTTGCATACAAGTCCCCAGTGCCCAGACTTAGAAATTGGCCTCAGAGGGGATCCTTCAGGAGTACTGTGTGACAGTCTGGAGGTATGGGATGGGAGGAATATACGTATGACTAATCTGGGAACATACATATTTGTAAACAACAAAACTCTGTAAAAGTTAAAAGTAAAATAAAAGCTTAAAAAAAATAGAAATGGGCCTTGGGCTAGCGTTAGGGCTGCCTCTGTCATGGGTAAGCAAAGGCATCTTCACTGACAGATATTGGGACCCTAGTTATGGGGAGAGCAGTTCTGTTGGGGAAAGTGATGAGGAAGAGAAGTTAGGTTATTTGCAGAGAATGCCACTATGTGGGGAAGAAGACCCCTCCACTCTAACTTGGTGGGTATGTCAAATGCTCCCACAAGAGTGGTCATTAGTACGAGGGAATGGTTCCATGTTCACTTCTCACATGCAAGATCAAGAAAAGATACCCGGGCCAAGCGAACAAGTACCTTTTCATACTAGCGATAAGTTCTGCCCACAACCCCGCCTCTCTGAGACCTCTTTGAATGATGACTAAGTGGCTAGTATAATTATCAATAGGAAACCTAGGCCTGAAATAGCCCCACTCATAAAACGAACAATTTGCAGGCTTATACTATTACCTTTGTTTTCCCCCGCCCCAAGAGCAAAGATTGATAAAGATATTTACCTAGGCAGTAGTGCAGAGCACAAAAGCTCTTGTAATAATCACTTTTGTAGCTCAAGAGGGGCTAAAAGCTCTTGTAATAACCACTTTTATGTCTTGAGATTACTAGTTAAGAAAATATTAAAAGGGTAAGGTAAGATTGTGCGGGAGGCTCACTCACATTAGCTGTGCCTGATGTGAGTTAGAGACTCTCCAGCTCTGGGGTAAGAATTTGTGCTTGCTTTTGATTGAGTTCTGATCATTTGTGCTTGCTTCTGATTGAACTCTGATTTTAGTTATTCGAGTTCTGATTCTGATTAATTGAGTCTTGATTTTGATTACTATATGTACTATCATTAGTAAAGCTACTCTTGGTTTGATGGTGCTCAAGACCATGACACTTTATTGCCTAAGTCTGAGACTCACGACTCTGAGGGGACTACACTGTGACTGTAAATGGTCTCTGACCTATCAAGATAGTATCTCTTAGTGAGAAATAATAAGAAAAAGAATCAGAGTAAGCTGCAGAACAGTGCCCGTGACACCTCTGACCTAGGATTTGGCTTCCACTTCTTACTAGGATTGAGTTTAGAGTAAACCGAATGCTTAGGGCTGCTGTTGGATTTAAATCTGCCTTTCATTGATATAGAGTATGCAGAGAGGACCCTTGACCATGGTTCTGGTTAGGCCCAAGGCTAGGGTTCACGTTAACTATACTGCAGAAGCTTAATTAGGTTTAATGTCATGATTGACTTTACAGTAATGAATAATGCGTAGGGCCTCTGTTCCTTAAGGGTGCTCATTCAGTTGGGATAGGGTTGCCTAGAAGTCCCCATAGGCTAGGTTAAGAGCTTGCACTTGAGCTAGGGTTAGGGTCCATTTTACCGTAGAAGGTTACTTAGGTATAAAGTCATGATAAAGTTTAGAGTAAGGTTCAAGGCATAGGGCTGTGGTTTCCTTAACAGTGCACATTAAATTGGCATAGGGTTGCATGCATGTCCCATTGCCCAGGTTTAGTGCATAAGATCAAACTATGGTTAGGGTGCTTCTAGCCTAGGAGCTGGTTTCCATTTCTTATCAGGATTGAGTTTAGAGTAAGCTGAAATGCTTAGGGTAGATGTTGGCTTAAATGTCCACCTGTCATAGATATAGAGTATGCAGACAGGATAATTGGGCCATGATTATGGCTGGCCCAAGGCTAGGGTTAGGGTTAGCTTTACCATAGAAGATTACTTAGGGATAACATCATGATTGACTTTAGAGTAATGTACTGTGTGTAGGACTGATGTTACTTAGAGGTGTGCATTAAGTTGGGATAGGGTTGCATACAAGTCCCTATTGCCCAGGCTTAGACATAGGGCTCAAGGGCTTCCCTGGTGGTCCAGTGGCTAAGGACACTGCCTTGCAGTGCAAGGGGCGCCAGTTCGATCCCTGGCCTGGGAAGATCCCACGTGCCGAGGAGCGGCTGGACCGATGTGTCCAATTACTGAGCCGGAGCTCTGGAGTGCATGCGCCCCGAGCCGATGCTCTGTGACAACAGAGGCCACTGTGATGGGAGGCCCACGTGAGCCAAAAGAACAAAGACGGATGAAAATAGATAAATGAAAGACCAATAGAAGTGGACCGCCCACTCCCCTCCCTCCCCTCCCCCCCTACCAAAATAAATAAATAAATATTTTTTAAAATAAAAGAAAGAAAGAAATAGGGCTCAGGGTAGAGTTCAATTTGCCCCTATCCTAGGAGCTAGCTTCCATTTCTTATTAGGATTGAGTTTAGACTAAGCTCAAATGCTTAGAGCTGCTGTTGGCTTTAGCGTCCGACTTTCATAAATATAGAGTATGCAGACAGTTCTCTTTGGCCATGGTTATAGCTGACCCCGAGGCTAGGGTTAGGATTAATGTTACTGAAGAAGCTTATGTGGGGATAATATCATGATTGAGTTTAGAGTAAGGTCCAATGTATAGGGCTAGTATTACCTTTAGGGTGTGCATTAAGTAGGCATAGGTTTCCATACAAGTCCCCATAGGCCAGGCTTAGAATTGCGCTTGGGCAAGGGTTCAGGTTTCCTCTACCCTAGGCACTGGATTCCATTTCTTATTAGCATTGAGCTTAGACTAAGTTAAAATGCTTAGGGCTGCTGTTGGTTTAATGTTTGATGTTTGTCTAACATCTAACCAATGTTTGTCTGTCGTTGATATAGAGTAGGCAGACAGGACCCTTGTCCATGGTTATTATTGGACCCAAGGCTAACGTTATGGTTAGCTTTACTGTAGAAGATTACTTAGGGATAAGGTCATGATAGAGTTAAGAGTAAGATCCAGTGAGTGGTGCTGGTGTTTCCTTAAGGGTGGGTGCACAGTAAGTTGACATAAGAATGCATACAAATCCAAAAGGCCAGGTTTAGTACTTGGGCTCCGGATAGAGTTAGGCTTGTTTCTACCCTAGAAGCTGGCTTCATTTCTTATTAGGATTGAGTTTGCAGTAAGCTGAAATGCTTAGGGCTGCTCTTGACTTTAGCGTCAGCCTGTTGTTGCTATTGAGTATGCAGATAGGTCCCTTGGGCCATGGTTTCTGCTGGTCCCGAGGCTAGGCTTAGGTTTAGCTTTTCGGTAGAAGCTTACTTAGGGATAAGGTCATGATAGAGTTAAGAGTAAGATCCAGTGAGTGGTGCTGGTGTTTCCTTAAGGGTGGGTGCACAGTAAGTTGACATAAGAATGCATACAAATCCAAAAGGCCAGGTTTAGTACTTGGGCTCCGGATAGAGTTAGGCTTGTTTCTACCCTAGAAGCTGGCTTCATTTCTTATTAGGATTGAGTTTGCAGTAAGCTGAAATGCTTAGGGCTGCTCTTGACTTTAGCGTCAGCCTGTTGTTGCTATTGAGTATGCAGATAGGTCCCTTGGGCCATGGTTTCTGCTGGTCCCGAGGCTAGGCTTAGGTTTAGCTTTTCGGTAGAAGCTTACTTAGGGGTAATGTCATGATTGTGTTTAGAGTAAGGTCCAATGCATAGGGCTGGTGTTTCATTAAGGGTGCGTGTCATGGGCACTGCTGCAGCTTACTCTGATTCCTATTCTTATTAGTTCTCACTAAGAGATATTATCTTAAATATATCAGAGACCTTTTACAGTCACAGTGTAGTCCCCTCAGAGTCGTGAGTCTCAGACTTGGACAATAAAGTGTCATGGTGTCGAGTATTTTCAAACCAAGAGTAGCTTTATTAATCGTAGAACATATAATAATCAGAATCAAGATTCCATTAATCAGAATTCAAATAAAGGCAAGCAGAAATAATCAGAACTCAATCAAATAATCAGAACTTCTTAAGTAAAATCAGAGCTCAATTATGTAAAATCAGAACTCAATCAAATGCAAGCAGAAGTTCCTACCCCAGAGCTGGAGAGTCTCGATCTCACAACGGGCACAGTCAATCTCCGTGAGCAACCCTCCCGCACAATCTTACCTTACCCTTTTATACTTTCTCAACTAGAAATCTCAAGTTAACTAGTAATCACAAAAATGGTTATTACAAGAGCTTTTTGCTCCTCTAAATCCACAAAAGTGGTTACTACTGGAGATTTTTGCTCCTCTACTAGCACCTAGATAAACACCTTTGTCCTCGGGGGGAAACATGTGTTTATATAGAAAACATTCTTACAATTCTTAATTTACAAAGGGAACTATGGGTTGTAAAAAGTATGTTACACTATAACTAAAAAAAGCACAAGTGGAAGAGTTTTCTGTTCTGTACTAGCACCTAGGTAAACATCTCTATCAATGTTTGTCAAAGGTGATAGTCTAAGCCTATAAACTGATAATTTTATGAGTGGGACTACTTCAGGCCTAGGCTTTTATCAGTAACTAGCTACTTAGTCATCCTCAGAAGAAGTCTCAGAGAGGCAGGGCTGCGGGCAGCACTTATCGCTAGTGTGAAAAGATATTTGTCCGCTCGGTCCGGGTATCTTTTCTTGATCTTTCCTGTGAGAAGTGAACATAGAACCATTCCCTCATACTAATGATCACTCTCACGGGAGCATTTGACATACCCACCAAGTTAGAGTAGAGGGGTCTTCTTCCCCGCATAGTGGCATTCCCTGTAAATAACCTCTCTTCCTCATCAATTTCCCCATCAGAACTGCTCTCCTCATAATTAGGGTCCCAATATCTGTCAGTGAAGATGCCTTTGCTTGCCCATGACATGCGCATTAAGTTGCCATATGGGTTGTATGCAAGTCCCAAAGCCCAACCTTAGAAATTGCGCTCAAGCTAGGGTTAGAGTTGCCTCTATCCTAGGAACTGGCTTCCATTACTTATTAGTATTGAGTTTAGACTAAGCTGAAACGCTTAGGACTGCTATTGTCTTTAGCGTCCGCCTGTCATTGATACAGAGTATGCATACAATTCTCTTGGGCCTTGGTTATGTCTGGGCCCGAGGCTGTTTAGGGTTAGTTTTACTGTAAAAGCTTACTTAGGGATAATGTCATGGTTGTGCTTAGATTAATGTCCAATTCATAGGGCTGGTGTTTCCTTTAGGGTACAGATTAAGTTTGTGTAGGGTTGCGTACAAGTTCCCATAGGCCAGGTTTAGAACTCGGGCTCAGGGTAGGGTTAGGGTTGCTTCTTCCATAGGAGCTGCCTTCCATTTCCTATTAGGATTGAGTTTAGAATAAGCTGAAATGCTTAGGGTGGCTGTTGGCTTTAGCGTACACCTCTTGTTGATATAGAGTATGCCAACACTTCCCTTGGGCCATGGTTACACCTGGGCCCGAGGCTAGGTTAGGCTTAGCTTTATTTAGGAAACTTACTTAGGGATAATGTCATGGTTGTGCTTAGATTAATGTCCAATTCATAGGGCTGGTGTTTCCTTTAGGGTACAGATTAAGTTTGTGTAGGGTTGCGTACAAGTTCCCATAGGCCAGGTTTAGAACTCGGGCTCAGGGTAGGGTTAGGGTTGCTTCTTCCATAGGAGCTGCCTTCCATTTCCTATTAGGATTGAGTTTAGAATAAGCTGAAATGCTTAGGGTGGCTGTTGGCTTTAGCGTACACCTCTTGTTGATATAGAGTATGCCAACACTTCCCTTGGGCCATGGTTACACCTGGGCCCGAGGCTAGGGTTAGGCTTAGCTTTATTTAGGAAACTTACTTAGGGATAATGTCATGATTGAGTTTTGAGTAAGGTCTAATGCATAGGGTTGATGTTTCCTTAAGGTTGTGCATTAGGTTGACATTGGGTTGCATACAATTCCCCATAGGCCAGGCTTAGAGCTTGCACTAGGACTAGGGTTAGGGTTGCCTCTACCCTAGGAACTGGTTTCCGTTTCTTATAAGGATTGTGTCTATAGTAAGCTGAAATGCTTAGAGCTGCTGTTGACTTTAACGTCTGCCTGTTGTTGATATAGAGAACTCAGAGGGAACCCTTGAGCCACGGTTACGGCTGTGCCCAGGTATAGGGTTATTGTTAGTTTTACCATAGAAGGTTACCTAGGTAAAATGTTATGATTGAGGTTAGATTAAGGTCCTATATGTAAGGCTGGTGCATCCTTTATTGTGCGCATTAAGTTAGCATTGGTTTACATACTGGTCCCCATTGCCCAGACTTAGGGCTTGGGCACAAGATAAGGTTAGGGTTGCTTCTACCCTAGGATCTGGGTTCCATTTTCTTATTAGTATTGAGTTTAGAGTAAGCTGAAATGCTTAAGGCTGCTGTTGACTTTAGCATTCGCCTGTTGTTGATGTAGAGTATGTACACAGGACCCTTGAGCCATGGTTGCAGCTGGGCCCAAGACTAGTGTTAAGGTTAGTTTTACCGTAGAAGGTTACTTAGGCAAAATATTATGATTGAGTTCAGAGTAAGGTCCAATGCATAAGGCTGGTGCATCCTTTATTGTGCGCATTAAGTTAGCATTGGTTTACATACTGGTCCCCATTGCCCAGACTTAGGGCTTGGGCACAAGATAAGGTTAGGGTTGCTTCTACCCTAGGATCTGGGTTCCATTTTCTTATTAGTATTGAGTTTAGAGTAAGCTGAAATGCTTAAGGCTGCTGTTGACTTTAGCATTCGCCTGTTGTTGATGTAGAGTATGTACACAGGACCCTTGAGCCATGGTTGCAGCTGGGCCCAAGACTAGTGTTAAGGTTAGTTTTACCGTAGAAGGTTACTTAGGCAAAATATTATGATTGAGTTCAGAGTAAGGTCCAATGCATAGGGCTGGTGCATCCTTTATTGTGCTCATTAAGTTAGCATAGGGTTGCATACAAGTCCCCGTATATCAGGCTGAGAACTAGGGCTCGAGCTAGAGTTTAGATTGCCTCCACGTCAGGAGCTGGCCTTCCATTTCTTTTTTTTTTTTTAAAGATTTATTTATTTATTTATTTACTTTAGGCTGGGATCGGGTTTGGGAGGGAGGGGAGCGGGCGGGCCACTTCTATTGGTCTTTCATTTCTCTATTTTCATTCGTCTTCGTTCTTTGGCTCCTGTGGGCCTCCCATCGCGGTGGCATCTGTCGTTGCAGAGCACCGGCTCTGGGCGCATGCGATCCAGAGCTCTGGCTCGGTGATTGGACACATCAGTCCAGCCGCTCCGCGGCACGTGGGATCTTCCCAGGCCAGGGCTCGAACCGGTGCCCCTTGCACTGCAAGGCGGTGTCCTTACCCACTAGACCACCAGGGGAAGCCCTGGTCTTTCATTTCTTAATAGGACTGAGCTTAGAGTAAGCTGAAATGCTTAGGGCTGCTGTTGGTTTTAGTCTCCACCTGTTGTTGATGTAGAGTATGCAGACAGAAACTTTGGGCCATGGTTAATGCTGGGCCTGAGGTTAAGGTTAGGGTTAGCTTTACTATAGAAGATTACTCAGGGATAATGTCATGATTGCGTTTAGAGCAATGTGCTGTGCATAGGGCTGTTGTTCCTTAAGGGTGGGCATTATGTTGGCATAGGGATGCATACAATTCACCACAGGCCAGGCTTAGAACTTGGGTCAGGCCAACATTAGGGCTGCCTCTACCCTAGGCGCTGGGTTCCATTTCTTATTAGAATTGAGTTTAGAGTAAGCTGAAATGTGTAAGGCTTCTGTTGGCTTTAACGTCTGCCTGTTGTTCATACAGAGCATCCAGATATGTCTCTTGGGCCTTGGTTATGCCTGGGTATGAGGCTAGGTTTTTTTTTTAAAGGAAATTGCTTTTTAAAAAAAAAAAAAATTATTTATTTATTTTGGCGAGGGTGGGGAGGGAGCAGGGTGGGCAGGCCACTTCCACTGGTCTTTCATTTGTCTAGTTTCATCCATCTTTGTTCTTTGGCTCGTGTGGGCCTCCCATCCTGGTGGCATCTGTTGTCGCAGAGCACCAGCTCTGGGCGCATGCGCTCCAGAGGTCCGGTTCGGTAATTGGATACATTGGTCCAGCCGCTCCGCGGCACGTGGGATCTTCCCAGGCCAGGGCTCGAACCGGTGCCCCTTGCACTGCAAGGCGGTGTCCTTACCCACTAGACCACCAGGGGAAGCCCTGGTCTTTCATTTCTTAATAGGACTGAGCTTAGAGTAAGCTGAAATGCTTAGGGCTGCTGTTGGTTTTAGTCTCCACCTGTTGTTGATGTAGAGTATGCAGACAGAAACTTTGGGCCATGGTTAATGCTGGGCCTGAGGTTAAGGTTAGGGTTAGCTTTACTATAGAAGATTACTCAGGGATAATGTCATGATTGCGTTTAGAGCAATGTGCTGTGCATAGGGCTGTTGTTCCTTAAGGGTGGGCATTATGTTGGCATAGGGATGCATACAATTCACCACAGGCCAGGCTTAGAACTTGGGTCAGGCCAACATTAGGGCTGCCTCTACCCTAGGCGCTGGGTTCCATTTCTTATTAGAATTGAGTTTAGAGTAAGCTGAAATGTGTAAGGCTTCTGTTGGCTTTAACGTCTGCCTGTTGTTCATACAGAGCATCCAGATATGTCTCTTGGGCCTTGGTTATGCCTGGGTATGAGGCTAGGTTTTTTTTTTAAAGGAAATTGCTTTTTAAAAAAAAAAAAAATTATTTATTTATTTTGGCGAGGGTGGGGAGGGAGCAGGGTGGGCAGGCCACTTCCACTGGTCTTTCATTTGTCTAGTTTCATCCATCTTTGTTCTTTGGCTCGTGTGGGCCTCCCATCCTGGTGGCATCTGTTGTCGCAGAGCACCAGCTCTGGGCGCATGCGCTCCAGAGGTCCGGTTCGGTAATTGGATACATTGGTCCAGCCGCTCCGCAGCACATGGGATCTTCCCAGGCCAGGGATTGAACCAGCGCCCCTTGCACTGCCAGGTGGTGTCCTTACCCACTGGACCACCAGGGAAGCCTGAGGCTAGGTTTAATGTTAGCTTTACCATAGAAGTTTACCTAGGGGTAATGTCATGATTGAGTTTAGAATAAGGTCCAATGCATAGGGATGGTGTTTCCTTTAGGGTTCCCATTATGTTGGCATAGTGTTGCATACATGTCCTCATAGTCTAGGCTTAGAGTTTGGGCTCTGGCTGGAGTTAAGTTTCTTTCCACTCTAAGAGATGGCTTCCATTTCTGATTAGGGTTGAGTTTAGAGTAAGATGAAAGGCTTAGGGCTTCTGTTGGCTTTAACATCTCCCTGTAGTTCATATAGAGTATGTAGAGAAGTCCCTTGGACCATGGTTATGACTGGGCCCGAGGCTAGGTTTAGGGTCATGTTCACCACAGAAGCTTACTTAGGTATAACGTCATGATTGAGTTTTGAGTAAGGTCTAATGCGTAGGGCTGGTGTTTCCTTAAAGTTCGAATTAAGTTGGCATAGGGCTGCATAAAATCCCCTTTGCCCAGGCTTCGGTCCTGGACTTGGGCTAGGGTTAGGGTTGCCTCTATCCTAGGAGCTGACTTCCATTTCTTATTAGGATTGAATTTAGAGTAAGCTGAAATGCTTAGGACTGCTGTTGACTTTAACATCTGCTTGGGCCATGGTTACAGCTGGGCCTAAGGCTACGATTTGGGTTAGTTTTACCTTAGAAGCTTACTTAGGGATAATGTTGTGATTGAGTTTATAGTAAGGTCCAATGTGTAGGGTTGGTTTTTCCTTTTGTGTGTGCATTAAGTTGGCATAGGGGGGCTTCCCTGCTGATCCAGTGGGTAAGGACACTGCCTTGCAGTGCAAGGGGCGCAGGTTTGATCCCTGGCCTGGGAAGAACCCACGGGCCACAGAGCAGCTGGACCAATGTGTCCAATTGCCGAGCCGGAGCTCTGGAGCGCGTGCGCCCAGAGCTGGTGCTCTGTGACAAAAGGCCACTGCCATGGGAGGCCCACACAGGCCAGAGAACAAAGATGGATGAAAATGAATAAATGAAAGACCAATAGAAGTGACCTGCCTGCCCCCCTCCCCCCCAACTTGCCCCCCTACACACAAAAAATTTTTTAAAAAGCTGGCATAGGGTTGCATACAAGTCCCCATAGGCCAGGCTTAGAACCTGGGCTCGGGCTAAGGTTAGGGCTGCCTCTACTCTAGGAGCTGACTTCCATTTCTTATTAGGATTGAATTTAGAGTAAGCTGAAATGCTTAGGACTGCTGTTGACTTTAACATCTGCTTGGGCCATGGTTACAGCTGGGCCTAAGGCTACGATTTGGGTTAGTTTTACCTTAGAAGCTTACTTAGGGATAATGTTGTGATTGAGTTTATAGTAAGGTCCAATGTGTAGGGTTGGTTTTTCCTTTTGTGTGTGCATTAAGTTGGCATAGGGGGGCTTCCCTGCTGATCCAGTGGGTAAGGACACTGCCTTGCAGTGCAAGGGGCGCAGGTTTGATCCCTGGCCTGGGAAGAACCCACGGGCCACAGAGCAGCTGGACCAATGTGTCCAATTGCCGAGCCGGAGCTCTGGAGCGCGTGCGCCCAGAGCTGGTGCTCTGTGACAAAAGGCCACTGCCATGGGAGGCCCACACAGGCCAGAGAACAAAGATGGATGAAAATGAATAAATGAAAGACCAATAGAAGTGACCTGCCTGCCCCCCTCCCCCCCAACTTGCCCCCCTACACACAAAAAATTTTTTAAAAAGCTGGCATAGGGTTGCATACAAGTCCCCATAGGCCAGGCTTAGAACCTGGGCTCGGGCTAAGGTTAGGGCTGCCTCTACTCTAGGAGCTGGCTTCCATTTCTTATTAGGATTGAGTTTAGAGTAAGCTGAAATTCTTAGGGCTCCTGTTGGCTTTAGTATCCACCTTCGTTGATATAGAGTATGCAGACAGGACTCTTGGGCCATGGTTTTGGCTGGGCCTGAGGCTAGGTTTAGCATCGGCTTTACTGTAGAAGCTTAAGGATAATGTCATGATTTATTTCCGAGTAATGTACAATGTGTAGTGCTGGTGTTCCTTAATGGTGCGAGTAAGTTGGGATAGGGTTGCATACAGGTACCCATAGGCTAGGCTTAGAACTTGGGCTTGTCCTAGCATTAGGGTTCCCTCTACCCTACGAGCTGGCTAACATTTTTTATTAGGATTGAGTTTAGAGTACAATGAAAGGCTTAGGGCCTTTGTTGGCTTTAGCGTCCACCTGTCTTTGATATAGAGCATGTAGACAAGCCCCTTGGGTCATGGTTACTGCTGGACCTGAGGCCATGTTTAGGGTTAGCTTTACTGTATAAACTTACTTAGGGATAATGTCATGATTGAGCTTAGAATATGGTCCAATGTGTAGTACTGGTGTTTCATTTCCAGTGCGCATTAAGTTGGCATAGAGTTCCATACATGCCCATAGCCCATTCTAAAACTTGGGCTCGGGCAAGGTTTAGTGTTGCCACAGCCCTAGAGCTGGCTTCTATTTCTTATTAGGATTGAGTTTACAGTAAGCTGAAATGCCTAGTGTTGTTGTTGGCTTTAGTGTTTGCCTGTCATTGATATACAGTATGCAGACAGGTTCCTTGGGTCATGGTTACTGCTGGGCATGAGGCTGGGGTTAGAGTTAGCTTTACCATAGAAGCGTACTTAGGGATAATGTCATGATTGAGCTTAGAATATGGTCCAATGTGTAGTACTGGTGTTTCATTTCCAGTGCGCATTAAGTTGGCATAGAGTTCCATACATGCCCATAGCCCATTCTAAAACTTGGGCTCGGGCAAGGTTTAGTGTTGCCACAGCCCTAGAGCTGGCTTCTATTTCTTATTAGGATTGAGTTTACAGTAAGCTGAAATGCCTAGTGTTGTTGTTGGCTTTAGTGTTTGCCTGTCATTGATATACAGTATGCAGACAGGTTCCTTGGGTCATGGTTACTGCTGGGCATGAGGCTGGGGTTAGAGTTAGCTTTACCATAGAAGCGTACTTAGGGATAATGTCAAGATTGAGCTTAGAGTCAGGTCCATTGCATAGGGTTGGCCTTCGCGTGGCCACACCCAAGGAACCCCTGAGCCTTCCACTGACCTCTCTCCATGGCTGGTATTATTCTGGATCCTAATGAACACTATGCCAGCTGCCAAGAGAGGGAGCTTGTTCACAGGTCCCTCCCAGGACACGGGCCCTCTCTGGGCGGGACTCAGTCCAAGGAAACCCTGCCCAGAGCCCTTGAACCCTCATCGCAGAAGGCCCACCACCCGTAACTCACTTCATGGTCAGAGCTGGCCCCAAGCGCCTCCGAGCACGACCTGGACTAACCCACAGCCGCTCCTGGACAGGTCTGTGACCCTGGGCTTCGCTCTGGGTGTTCTCCCTCCATTGCAGTCTTCCAGAGACTTCCACTGCACCCGGGGGGTCCCTAGGCCCCTATCTCCAATCACCACCCCTCCACTCCCCAACTGCTGGGTTCCACTTGTGCAGAGAAGGTCTCCTTGAAGTGGCCTAGATACAATGATTAGAAAACCTGACAGAAAAACAAACAAACAAACAAGTCAGAGCTACCTGGCCCCACTCCTGTTCCTTGCAATAGGCATCTGATGGGTGAGGACTGGCCTACCTGGACAAGCGACCAGCATTTCCCCGCAGTGCCTGGGTGGAGGTCTGTACCCACAACCCCCTCCAGGCAGTGGGGCTTGCCTGGTGGCTGCCCTGGGAAAGAATCTGCCTGCCATGCAGGAAGACGCGGGTTCCATAGCCACTCCAGTATTCTTGCCCTGGGGAATCCCTTGGAAAGAGCAGCCAGTCCGTCTCCAATCCCTGGGGTCACGCAGAGGCTAGGCAAGCTGGCTACGCAACAGTGCTTTTAGAGTTGCTGTTGCAAACTTTGGCCACAAGGAGGCAGAATTTCTTCATGTCCTGTTCTCTGTCTTCCCCCCTTTGCTCCTAACGGCGCGCTCTCTCTGGACCTTCCTTCTTTTCTATTTATGGGCGCAGAGTGGATTTCTGAAATGGTGCTCTTCTTTGTCCCTGGCAAAGTTGAGTGGTAGGATTTGACTTTCCATTGTTATTTTCATGGGTAAACCTGCAGCATTTAGGGAGGCTGGGCATCTTGTCTCCAGGGGCCAGTTTGGGTGTGTTTCTTCTGTAGCCCCACCCCCACCCCGCTAGCGGCTCCAGGGGTGTTTACTCCCGGCATTTGGCTTCCTGAACGTCGGAATGGTTTGAAGTTGACTTCTTCGTACATGGTGGAAAATTCAGACCTCTCTCCATGGCTGGTATTATTCTGGATCCTAATGAACACTATGCCAGCTGCCAAGAGAGGGAGCTTGTTCACAGGCCCCTCCCAGGGCGCGGGGGCCTGTCTGGGCGGGGCTCAGTCCAAGGAAACCCTGCCTAGAGCCGTTGAACCTTCGTCGCAGAAGGCCCACCACCCCTAACCCACTTCGTGGTCAGAGCTGGCCCCAAGCACCTCCGAGCACGACCTGGACTAACCCACAGCCGCTCCTGGACAGGTCTGTGACCCTGGGCTTCGCTCTGGGCGTCCTCCCTCCAGTGCAGTCTTCCAGAGACTTCCACCGCACCCGGGGTGGGGGGTGGGGGGTTCCTGGGCCCCTATCTCCAATCACCACCCCTCCACTCCCCAACTGCTGGGTTCCACTTGTGCAGAGAAGGTCTCCTTGAAGTGGCCTAGATACAATGATTAGAAAACCTGACAGAAAAACAAACAAACAAACAAGTCAGAGCTACCTGGCCCCACTCCTGTTCCTTGCAATAGGCATCTGATGGGTGAGGACTGGCTGACCTGGACAAGCGACCAGCGTTTCCCCGCAGTGCCTGGGTGGAGGTCTGTACCCAGAACCCCCTCCAGGCAGTGGGGCTTGCCTGGTGGCTGCCCTGGGAAAGAATCTGCCTGCCATGCAGGAAGACGCGGGTTCCATAGCCACTCCAGTATTCTTGCCCTGGGGAATCCCTTGGAAAGAGGAGCCTGTCCGACTACAATTCATGGGGTCACACAGAGGCTAGGCATGTGGGCTACGCAACACCGCTTTTAAAATCGCTCTTGCAAAATTCGGCCACAAGGCGGCAGAATTTCTTCATGTCCTGGTCCCTGTCTCCGCCCCTATCGCGCTGCGCTCTCTGGACCTTCCTTCTTTTCTATTTATGGACGCAGAGTGGATTTCTGAAATGGTGCTCTTCTTTGTCCCTGGCAAAGTTGAGTAGTAGGATTTGACTTCCCATTGTCATTTTCATGGGTAATCCTGCAGCATTTAGGGAGGCTAGGCATCTTGTCTCCAGGGGCCAGTTTGGGTGTGTTTCTTCTGTACCCCCTACCCCCGCCTCAATAGCAGTTGCCGGGGGTGTTTACTCCCGGCATTTGGCTCCCAGAACGTCAGAATGGCTTGAAGTTGATTTCTTCGTATATTGGTGAAGGGGTGGGAATGTCTGACCATAGGCTTGGCCCAATTTAATAATATTGCCTCCAGAACTCAGAGACTGTGCATCAGGTGAACTGCTGTGGGGTGTCAGCTCACCAACAGCACCAGGAGAAGTTTTTCACTGCAGGCCCTATTAACCATATTTTCTTTGGAAACTAAGGACCTAGGGGATGGGGGATTTCAGAGATCTCCTCTCAGATCGATCAGGCTCCAGAAAGGCACCGCTACCCCTCGTCTGTCCCCTGGAGGAGGAAACCGCAGCTCACTCCAGGCACACCGCGCCGCCCTGGCAGAGGGCAGGGCACAGACGGAGGCACACCCAGCCGCTGCTCCACCAGCATAGACGTTTGATATGTATGTTGTGCGGGAATAAGGCCGGACACCAGGTAGCTGCTCTCCTGGCATAGGGAGATCTCTCTCTCACTCTTTGCAGAGGGCCAATTCACTTCTGGCAAGTCGGCTCTAGTTTGAATTCTTTCAGGGCACCCTTCTGCGGTCAATTTCCTGAGGTCAGGGGATTTGGAAAGCCCCACAGTCTTTTTCCATACCAAGTGCCAGGAGGTCCATTTTTCTTTATCATTAGGGATGTAGGCACAGGGCATGTGCAGAAGGCGGCAGCATTCCCTTCTGCCCTGGCCTGTCTAGCTGGGGAATCAGAGGTTGGGCCGAGTCTTTTTCCTGCGGGGTGGGTTCTAGTGGATTGTGCCCTGATCGCCACCCAAGTCCAGGGTTTCCATCCTTGCATGGGTCTCCTGTGGGTTGAATGTCAATGCCTTTCTTTTAGCCGTTCCTCTCCTTATTCAGATATATAGGTCGGCTTGTCTCCTGTTTGGTTCTGTTTCCAAATCTGTTTAAACAGTGTGTGAAGAGAAGGAGCCTCAGCGAAAGAGTCGATTGTTTTCTGATGCTCTGTTTTCGGTGGAGACGTGCCTGTTCCTTTCTAGGGACCTCCTTGGGGATCCCCCATGTCCCCTCCAGTCATCCCCTTTGGCCACCTCAGATTCCTTTCTGAGGCTGTGGTTTGCTTTCTCCTTGGTCAATGACTATATTTGCATGGTATTAGGATCCCATTTTATAGTTTCTCCTGGCCAGAATCCTGGAGTGGGTTGCCCTTCCCTTCTGCAGGGGATCTTCCCCACCCAGGGATCAAACCGAGGTCTCCTGCATTGCAATGGGGGGGGAGGGTGCTTTTGCAGCTGAGCCACCTGGGAAGCCCCTGTTCTTGAGGGCATAGGTCAGGTGATCCTTGGAGCTCCTCCTCCACCTCCACCAGCTCAGCAACTGCCTCCACCACCAACCCCTCTGCCTGCAGTCTTGAATGCAAAGTTCCCTGCAAGTCAGGTGTTTTAGGCACAGCTCCTGGAAGGCTTAAAGGGGCGGCAGCCTTTCCAAGTGCTCCTCTCTCTGGGCTTGGGAAACCAGAGCCTAGGGAAAGTTTGTTCCTGCATTGTTGATTTTAGTCTGTTGGGCCTGGATAGACACCTAAGGACTATGGGCTCATTCCTTGGTTTTCCATGTTTTACTGGCTTTGAAGAGGTTTGAAATGATGGTTTCTTTTAGCCATACGTCAACTTGGTTCAGGTATATATGGACACATTTCTGGTCCTTTGGCTTCAGTTTCTAGAATGGTTATGAATGCAGTGTGAACTGGAATAGCCTCAGCTAAAGGGTAGGGTGGTTTTTTTTTTTTTTCTTTAATTTTCTTCACAGTAATTTTTCATTTATTTTTGGCTGGGCTGGATCTGCATTGTCTCAAGGGCTTTTGCCTAGTCCAGAGAGACTGGGTCAACTGTTCTCTACTTGTGACCTGCCATTTGATTGACCTGCCGTGGTTGAATGTCATGCCTTTCTTTCAACCGTTCAGCTACTTGATTCAGATATATACGTCCACACTCGTCCTCCATTTGGTTGTTTCCAAATTAGTTCTTAAAGTCTATAAAGAGGAGGTGCCTCAGTAAGAGAGTATCATTCTTTCAGATGTTCCGTTTTCGTAGCGTAGTGACTATATCCTCCTAGGGACCTCCTTGGGGATTCCCCATTTGCCCTACAATCATCCGCTTGGGCCACCTTAAATTCCTTCCTAAGGCCGTGATTTCTTTTGGTGTATCTATCTATGTGGCTATCTATGTATCCTTTTAGACTCCAGCTATAAGAGCTATCTTGTGGTAAATGCTTTCCTCTGATGGATCTCATTGGATTGGATGGGATGTTGTTCCCTCCGTGGGGCTGCCTATGCCATTCTTTCTTCTGTGTGGCAGAGTGATGTTCCATTCTCCATTCCCACCACATCTTCTTTCTCCACTGGCCTGTGGATGGGTCCATTCTCGCCTTTCCTGTCGTTGCTTTTGGAAAGAGGGCTGCAGGTCCTGAGCTTCAGATCATGTTGAGGCCATAAGGAAATGGCCGATAGAAAACAAAGATGTTTATGCACAGTCTGGAGTGCATTGATCTGCGACTAGAGACTTGGAGTCTCCTTACCTGAAGGACTGTTGATCTGGAACACGTCAGTATGCACTTTGAAAGGCCGGGTCACGCGCTGGTCAGAAGGCTGCCTGCACACATACTGATTGTTCCTGAGACTCCGCTGATGGTGGAAAGCACCTTACAAGGAACTGGTACGCTACCATGGAAACTCTCACTTACCCAGACGGCTTTGTTGGTGTAAACCAGAAGTCCTCCCATGGTTGTTTTTCACTATCTAGCTTCCCGCTATTCTATTTTCTATAATAAATATGCCGAAGGGCTAGGGTGGTCACCTCAGTCCTCGAGACTGTGGTCCCCTGTCCCATGTTTTGCAGAAGCTGAAAGGATCTGTCTTCATTTGGATCATCCACCCCCAAATCCATGAGGATGCTCCCCTTCCCTTCAGGTGGTCCCTGCTGTTCCGCCCTTCCAGCTGCCCAGTCCAGCCGCAGGGGGAGGCTTTTGACTGCAGGGCCTCTCCCACATTGTTTCTTTGTAAACTTGGGACCTAGGTCTTGTGAGTGGGAGGTAGATTTGAGAGATCTCCTCTCAGATCAATCGGCTCACTCTCTCCTCTCTTTCTCTGCAAGGGCCAGACGGAGGGGCACCGAGCCGCCGCTCACTTCGTTTGTTTCCGTTTTTCAGTAAGAGAGTATCATTCTTTCAGATGTTCCTTTGTAGCGTAGTGACTATATCCTCCTAGGGACCTCCTTGGGGATTCCCCATTTGCCCTACAATCATCCGCTTGGGCCACCTTAAATTCCTTCCTAAGGCCGTGATTTCTTTTGGTGTATCTATCTATGTGGCTATCTATGTATCCTTTTAGACTCCAGCTATAAGAGCTATCTTGTGGTAAATGCTTTCCTCTGATGGATCTCATTGGATTGGATGGGATGTTGTTCCCTCCGTGGGGCTGCCTATGCCATTCTTTCTTCTGTGTGGCAGAGTGATGTTCCATTCTCCATTCCCACCACATCTTCTTTCTCCACTGGCCTGTGGATGGGTCCATTCTCGCCTTTCCTGTCGTTGCTTTTGGAAAGAGGGCTGCAGGTCCTGAGCTTCAGATCATGTTGAGGCCATAAGGAAATGGCCGATAGAAAAAACAAAGATGTTTATGCACAGTCTGGAGTGCATTGATCTGCGACTAGAGACTTGGAGTCTCCTTACCTGAAGGACTGTTGATCTGGAACACGTCAGTATGCACTTTGAAAGGCCGGGTCACGCGCTGGTCAGAAGGCTGCCTGCACACATACTGATTGTTCCTGAGACTCCGCTGATGGTGGAAAGCACCTTACAAGGAACTGGTACGCTACCATGGAAACTCTCACTTACCCAGACGGCTTTGTTGGTGTAAACCAGAAGTCCTCCCATGGTTGTTTTTCACTATCTAGCTTCCCGCTATTCTATTTTCTATAATAAATATGCCGAAGGGCTAGGGTGGTCACCTCAGTCCTCGAGACTGTGGTCCCCTGTCCCATGTTTTGCAGAAGCTGAAAGGATCTGTCTTCATTTGGATCATCCACCCCCAAATCCATGAGGATGCTCCCCTTCCCTTCAGGTGGTCCCTGCTGTTCCGCCCTTCCAGCTGCCCAGTCCAGCCGCAGGGGGAGGCTTTTGACTGCAGGGCCTCTCCCACATTGTTTCTTTGTAAACTTGGGACCTAGGTCTTGTGAGTGGGGAGGGTGAGATTTGAGAGATCTCCTCTCAGATCAATCGCGCTCACTCTCTCCTCTCTTTCTCTGCAAGGGCCAGACGGAGGGGCACCGAGCCGCCGCTTCCCCCGTAGAGAGAGATTGTTGTCTCCTCTCTCTCTAGTTCCTTCCCAGGGCAGCCCTGAGAACTCGAGGAGCTCTTGCACCTCACGTCTCAACTTCGGGGCCAGGGCAGGTGGAGCCTGGAGCAAGGAACGGAGAGCAGGGTCGCTAGAAGCAACAGGCAGGCCGGCTGGAGTGGGAGCTGCTGACGGCTGGGAGAGAGAACGCCCAGAGCGCGCCGGCCCGGCGCGGGGGTGTTGCCTCTGGTGGGCGGGCCCGAGGGCGGGGCCTGTGCGGGCCTGGGGTGGTGCCTAGCCGGGGGCGGGCCTGGGCCGCCCGCTGACGGGACGTCGCGGAGCGAGAGACGCCTCCTGGCGGGAGTTGGCGGCGGCCGCGGCTGGACTCGAGCGGGCGGAGGGACGCGGGGTGCGGGAGCGCGGCGGCGGCGGCGGCCCGGCCTGCGGCGCGTTCAAAGCCGAGGGTCGCGCGCGCGGCGCGGAGGCGCGGCCTGCTTCCCGGTACAGGCAGCGGCGCGGGGAGCGACGGCCCGGCGGCCTCGCGGCGCACGGTGAGCGTCGGAGGGCGGCCGGGGGCGCCGCTCGGGGGCCGTGGGCCGTGGGCCGTGGTCGGGCCGGACGGGCGACCGGACGCGGCCTGGGCGGCCGGCGGGGACGAGGCGGGCCGGGGGCGGGCCGCGGTGCTTTGTTCCAGAGGAGCCCCCGCCTCTGGGCGCCGGGCTCGGCGGGGAGGACAGCTCTGGAGGCGCCCACCGGCCGGCGCCGTCTGCGGCCGCCCTCGCGCGTGCCCGCGGCTCCGGGCCGGCCCACTGACCGCTGCTCGCCCGTGCCCATTGGGCTCGCGCCGGCCGCTCCGCGCCCCTCGGGCGCGCCAGCGACCTCCGCCGGCCCCTCTCGAGCTGCCTCCCGCGTTCTGTCTGGAGAGGGCCCGGGGAAGATTTGCCTTCCCGTTTCGGAGAGTTTCAAGGTGCAGGTTTTAACCTCCGGCAGGATCTTGTGAGTGGGGAGGGTGAGAGTTGAGAGATCTCCTCTCAGATCAATCGCGCTCACTCTCTCCTCTCTTTCTCTGCAAGGGCCAGACGGAGGGGCACCGAGCCGCCGCTTCCCCCGTAGAGAGAGATTGTTGTCTCCTCTCTCTCTAGTTCCTTCCCAGGGCAGCCCTGAGAACTCGAGGAGCTCTTGCACCTCACGTCTCAACTTCGGGGCCAGGGCAGGTGGAGCCTGGAGCAAGGAACGGAGAGCAGGGTCGCTAGAAGCAACAGGCAGGCCGGCTGGAGTGGGAGCTGCTGACGGCTGGGAGAGAGAACGCCCAGAGCGCGCCGGCCCGGCGCGGGGGGGTTGCCTCTGGTGGGCGGGCCCGAGGCGGGGCCTGTGCGGGCCTGGGGTGGTGCCTAGCCGGGGGCGGGCCTGGGCCGCCCGCTGACGGGACGTCGCGGAGCGAGAGACGCCTCCTGGCGGGAGTTGGCGGCGGCCGCGGCTGGACTCGAGCGGGCGGAGGGACGCGGGGTGCGGGAGCGCGGCGGCGGCGGCGGCCCGGCCTGCGGCGCGTTCAAAGCCGAGGGTCGCGCGCGCGGCGCGGAGGCGCGGCCTGCTTCCCGGTACAGGCAGCGGCGCGGGGAGCGACGGCCCGGCGGCCTCGCGGCGCACGGTGAGCGTCGGAGGGCGGCCGGGGGCGCCGCTCGGGGGCCGTGGGCCGTGGGCCGTGGTCGGGCCGGACGGGCGACCGGACGCGGCCTGGGCGGCCGGCGGGGACGAGGCGGGCCGGGGGCGGGCCGCGGTGCTTTGTTCCAGAGGAGCCCCCGCCTCTGGGCGCCGGGCTCGGCGGGGAGGACAGCTCTGGAGGCGCCCACCGGCCGGCGCCGTCTGCGGCCGCCCTCGCGCGTGCCCGCGGCTCCGGGCCGGCCCACTGACCGCTGCTCGCCCGTGCCCATTGGGCTCCGCGCCGGCCGCTCCTCGCCCCTCGGGCGCGCCAGCGACCTCCGCCGGCCCCTCTCGAGCTGCCTCCCGCGTTCTGTCTGGAGAGGGCCCGGGGAAGATTTGCCTTCCCGTTTCGGAGAGTTTCAAGGTGCAGGTTTTAACCTCCGGCAGGATCTGTGCCCGTCTGTCTGTGCCGTTTCTTCTCTTTGGCCTGTCTTTTTCCGCCACTTGGAAGAGGCGCTGAAGGCCGAGGTAGAGGAGGAAAGCGTGTCCTCAGGTTTCGGTGAATCAGGTTTGGCGTGTTAGTGGAAAGAATGCCCTCCGCCTTTGGGGTCCGCTCGCTGCGTCCGAGCAGCCGCCCTTCCACCGAGGGCTGGCGGAGCTCGTTCACAGACTGGAGGAGTCAGCCAGGAGCCGCCAGGAGAGGAACTGGCGTTCCTGAATTCTGTTTTAATGCTGAGAATGAAAACATCGATACATGTTTTACAGATTTACAAGACACTGTTAAGAGTTTTCTTTAAAAAAAAAAAAAAACTGGTTTAAAGTCGAATGTAGGCCTGAAACTCAAGCCGAAGAGCAGCATCGCTTTATAAAGTTTGCTGCTTGCTTTGTAAACTTCCAGGTAACCGACGTACACAGTACGAATATACGTGCATATTCATGGATTCCCTCCCGGTCAGCGCTTCTGGGTAGTCTGGGAAATTTCAGAGTTCTGTACCCTTGAAAATGGCTAACAAAACGTTACCATTAAGATGGTAGCTCCTTTTTTTTTTTTTTTAGGGGTGTAAGTAATCTCTTGTTGAGAATAATCTTTAAATGATCACTCAAAAGTCCTAACACATAGAGTTGAGTCTTGGTTTATTTGTTTTGCGTTTTTGTCTTTCTTACCCTAGCACTTGCCTTTGAATTAAAGTTGTTTTTGTTTGTTTGTTTAGCTTCCTGGGAGTGAGTGCTCATCTGTGAACAATCATGAAGACACCTTCTGCTGTCATGCTTACTCTCACCGCTCTCCTGTTCCTGATGTGGGTCCCGGTGTCCCTGAGTTGTAACAAAGCACTCTGTGCCAGTGATGTGAGCAAATGCCTCATTCAGGTAGGACTACGAATACTCGTTTACTAGTATTAAAATATATTGGAGAGCAGATACAGAGAGCAGATAGACAGATAGAGAGTGCCTGTATGACACAGTGCAAGAACCGTAGCACACTGGTCTGGGATTTTGCCCCCGTCCTTGTCTTGGATACAAACAAGGTCAGACTGAAAGAGTTCAGAACAGGAAATAATATCCAGCTTTATAAACACGCCATTACAATTTGATAAGCAGTCTGTTCAGGTGAATTAAAGGATTCCCTTGTACAATCTAGTTTACATAGCAAAGAGGCTCACTTACAATATTTAGAGAAAAAAATTTAGCCGGTCAGATCGTAGACAAGCTGTTCTCTAAATATAATGTACTAATTCTCTGTTGTGTAACAAGTTACCCCAAACAGAATAACTTAATGCAGTAAACATTTATTATTTACACCGTTCCTGAGGGTTGGGAACCCAGGAGCAGCTGAGCTGGGTGGTTCTGGTCAGGGTTTCTCAAGGTTGCAGGCACTGGGAGAGGCTGCTTCCAAGATACTTGACAGTGGTCTCTCGGCTGTGAAGGCAAGAAACAAGTGAGGTTAAGCGATTGGCTTTGTTCATAGAGCTAGTGAGTGCCTGTGGGAAGTGGCCAGTAGTAAAGCACGAACGCTCTACCCTTTCCGTACACATACTGATTATCGCTGTCTGTAAACTTGGGTTTGTTAGTGGTGAACTTCACGTCTTACACAGCTGTTCTCCCTCTCCCCATCCTGTTAGACCATCAGCAGTCTTGAGTCTGTATTTATTAGCCTCCCTTCTAGCTCTGGGCTAACATTGAAACTGTGTATATTAGAATTCTTTCGGAAATATGGCTCAGCTACCCTTTGCCTGTTATCCTGATCTGAAAGCATTTGTGTGGATGTACGAGAGGTGATAAAGATTTTTGTAGCTGAGAGGTAGCTTGTACTGATTTGTAACATTAATAGTTAAAATGCTGGAGGCCTGGCCTTTCTGAGTGTGGCTGCCACCATCTCCTACTCTGTGTACCCTCAACTTTGCATTTTAAACCAAAACTTTTAACTAGGGAGGTTGGTTTTTTTTTTTTTTTTTTCACTCTGGCTAGTTTTAAGTCTAAATAGAGGAGGGTATGATGAGCAGCAGTAGCCGTCAGCAGTTGCAGCAGTCGTTACCCCGGGCTGCCCTTGCCTCATCTCTGTCCCCCTGCACTTCCACGGCCCCATCTCTCTCAGTGTCAGGCAGACCCCTGACAGTATTTTATTAAATTCTGATGCCTATCTCTGAAAGATAAGAACTCTTGAGCACAGCAATCAACAGTTTGAAAATGAACAGTGACTATAATATCATGTTTTATACCTGAAACTTTTGATTTGGCATGCCTGCTTAGGCTTGTGGTGGCTGGAGATTGTGTATTTGTGTTGGGGGTCAGAGGGTGTTTAGCTTTTCTTTTTGTTCTTTTGGTTTGATTTGAACAACATCTGTACTGTTGAAATGATGTACTGTGAGGATAAGTTAGAACATCTGTTTGTGTTTGAACCCTCGGCAACTCATGAAATAACTAAATATAAAACATTTTCCCTGGAAGCTCAGAGTTGTGTGAATGTATTTTACCAACAGTCATTCCTACCCCTCCTACATGTTGCTACGTAGAAGGGTGGTCCCTACGTAAATATTTATTTTGTGCTCTGACAGGAAAGAAATCTAATTTTAACATCAGGAAAGCAATATTGTCATCACGGTATATTCCTTTGCTCAGATAATGAGCGGTTGAGCTGTCTCTTTCAGGGGAGAAATGGTAATACAAAATTTTGCTTTTAACAAGATCTTTGCTGGGGTTTTTTTCTACTTCTGTGAAAAGAACACTTAAAATTTAGATCAACATTGTGCTTCTACCCCCGAAATCTCAAGACCCCTTTTGTATTAAGAACTGAAAAATTCGTTACTGACTTGTATTTTGGCTAATATTTATGATCATATTTAGGATGATGTAAACATTATATTTCATGAAGATATTCAAACTTGGGTTCAAAAATCGTGATGCATTCTTTTAGCACTTTACTGGCTATCTGATTATCTTGTGCTTTTATGTACTAAATCAACAGTCTGGCTTTTTTATTCTAAAAAGCAATTTAATTACTAAATAAATCTTAGATTATCTGCAATAAGTTGGGATTTCAAAGTGTTTTCTCACTATTTCTAGTTTTTTAAAAATTGTATGTTTTTTAAAACATTAATTTTATTTATTTACTTATTTATTTTCATCCATCTTTATTCTTCGGCCTGTGTGGGCCTTCCATTGCTATGGCCTCTCTCATTGCAGAGCACCAGCTCTGGGTGTTTGCACTCCAGAACGCTGACTCATAATTGGACACACCAGCCTAGCTGCTCCGCGGCACATGGGATCTTCCCGGACCAGGGATGGAACCGGTGCCCCTTGCACTGGAAGACAGACTCTATACCCACTGGACCACCAGGGAAGCCCTGTATTTTGTTTTAAGTTAAAACTGTAAATAGGGCTTCCCCTGGTGGTCCAGTGGGTAAGGACACCGCCTTGCAGTGCAAGGGGCGCCGGTTCGAGCCCTGGCCTGGGAAGATCCCACGTGCCGCGGAGCGGCTGGACTGATGTGTCCAATTACCGAGCCTGAGCTCTGAGGTGCATGCGCCCAGAGCCGGCGCTCTGCGATGACAGATGCCACCGCGGTGGGAGGCCCACAGGAGCCAAAGAACAAAGACGGATGAACATAGAGAAATGAAAGACCAATAGAGGTGGCCCGCCTGCTCCCCTCCCTCCCCAACCCGACCCCCGCCCAAAATAAATAAACAAATAAATCTTTAAAAAAAAAAAAAAAAAAAAACTGTAAATAGTTCAGGTAGCATCAGGGCTTTCTTAATCAGAGTGAACTAAAAAATTAACTTGCTCTTCCTGTGTCTTAGTCAATGCTAATTAAATTCCACATTAATTTTTTTGCTACAGTTATCTGGGTTTGTTACTATACTATAATATTATGGCATATAATATGCAATTTTTCTTCTTTTTCTTTCTGTGACATTCCCTGTTTTCCTTCTTTTTTCCTACTTCCCTGCCTTTAAAAACTGTGACTGTAATTTGTTTTTGTCCTGGTATACTTAAGTGAACACCTCATGAAAGTCTTTGAAATCAGTATCCAGAAGTAATGAGTTAGAGCTCATGTAATTTAAGTGAAGAATAAGTCATTGTTTCTTTTCAGAGCAAAGATTCAAGGGACTTCCCTGGCAGTCCAGTGGTTAAGACACCATGCTTCCCGACCTGCCGTGTAGCGGGGTCAAAAAAAAAAAAAAAACAAACCCAAAGATGAAGATTCCATTGAGACACTTGGAAGTTTTTAAATGTACTGTTCTTAAGGAAGGTAGTAAAATAACTCTCCACTCACCTCTCACTCAGCCTCAGCAGAGGTCAGCATATGACCAGTCTAGTCTCCTCTCCACCTCCTCGCACTTCACCTGACCTGGATGATTTTAAAAAAATGCTTTGACATGGGCTTCTCTGGTGGTCCAGTGACTATAAAGAGTCCACCTTGCAGTGCAAGGGGCACTGGTTCAATCCCTAGTCCAGGGAGATCCCACATGCCGTGGAGCGGCTGGACCGGTGTGTCCGATTATGAGCCAGCACCCTGGAGCACTTGTGCCCAGAACCAGTGCTCTGCAAGGAGAGAGGCCACTGCAATGGGAGGCCCACACAGGCCAAAGAATAAACATGGATAAAAATAAATAACGCTTTGACGTACTTTTGATGTAGGGTTAAAATTTTGTTATGAGGTTTTCTTAAGAAATTGGTGTTGTTTGATATATTTTGGTATATACATGAACTTGTATGTTGATTTATTTAGCTAAAAGAATAAATTCTGTTTTCCATAATGTTAGTTAGTAGTTCACTTAAGTTTATATTATTTTCAAGGCGAAAGGTTGCCTGTCAGAATTTGAACATGTTGATAAAAAGAATCAGGTGAGAGATTTCTGTTCTAAGTTTGAAAGTCTGTCTGATGTCCTCCTCTAAGAGTTTTAATATGTCAAAACAGATTTGTTGTAACTGTTGTAATTATAATTGCTTATTCTTTTGAATAAAGGCTAATTGTTTGAGGATGTGTTGTTTATATATTGGTTTCTAAATACCCATTTGACCTAAGTAAGGGCTGTGAAAATTTTATCAGCGCAGATAGAGTCCGATGCCTTGTTGGTTACAGGTGTTCCCACAATGTTTATTTTCATAATTACCTCTGTTCTTACATTCCTGGGCGTTTTAGGTCATGATATTATAAATATTTATGGTCTCTTTGGTTTAATATTTAAGGACTTCAGCTTGTGTTTTTGAATGTCTTATTTTTTTTTATTGTACACAAACTAAATCTTAAGAAGTTCTGCTAAATGTTTGCCATTATAAAAATATTGTGTTATTGAAGGGAATCTACAACATACATAGAAGAAAGTAAATAATTTAAGTAAATAATTTAAATAATAGTCCTGTTTTCTGAACACAGACTACTCTTTATATTTGATATAGTACTTTTTATTCTGTGTTTAGGTGAATTTTAACACCTAGAATAAAGGTGTTATATATCAATACTATTTCACATTCTGCATTTTCACCAACATGGTTTAGGTTTCTTTCTTTTTTTTTTTTTAAGAAACTGTGTTACTTTAGAGAAATTTTAGTTTTAGCTTGAAAATAGAGAAATGTATTTTCAGAACTATCTTTTACATTGCTTTCTTTAATATCAGTTTACCTTTATGTAATACATTTCAAGTCAGATTTGTTAAAATAATAAATTTATAGGCCTTGGTGTACCATAGTGGTCCTTCAGAGAGGAGATGTGGCATTCTCTAACCTCCCAAGGCTTTTTGGCAAAAGATTGGTCATGTCTGTTCATGTAACCACAGTCCAGACACGGCATATTTTCATCACCCTTAAAAGCCCCTTCGTGTCCAGGGAATTTGGTGTTGTTTGATATATTTTGGTATATACATGAACTTGTATGTTGATTTATTTAGCTAAAAGAATAAATTCTGTTTTCCATAATGTTAGTTAGTAGTTCACTTAAGTTTATATTATTTTCAAGGCGAAAGGTTGCCTGTCAGAATTTGAACATGTTGATAAAAAGAATCAGGTGAGAGATTTCTGTTCTAAGTTTGAAAGTCTGTCTGATGTCCTCCTCTAAGAGTTTTAATATGTCAAAACAGATTTGTTGTAACTGTTGTAATTATAATTGCTTATTCTTTTGAATAAAGGCTAATTGTTTGAGGATGTGTTGTTTATATATTGGTTTCTAAATACCCATTTGACCTAAGTAAGGGCTGTGAAAATTTTATCAGCGCAGATAGAGTCCGATGCCTTGTTGGTTACAGGTGTTCCCACAATGTTTATTTTCATAATTACCTCTGTTCTTACATTCCTGGGCGTTTTAGGTCATGATATTATAAATATTTATGGTCTCTTTGGTTTAATATTTAAGGACTTCAGCTTGTGTTTTTGAATGTCTTATTTTTTTTTATTGTACACAAACTAAATCTTAAGAAGTTCTGCTAAATGTTTGCCATTATAAAAATATTGTGTTATTGAAGGGAATCTACAACATACATAGAAGAAAGTAAATAATTTAAGTAAATAATTTAAATAATAGTCCTGTTTTCTGAACACAGACTACTCTTTATATTTGATATAGTACTTTTTATTCTGTGTTTAGGTGAATTTTAACACCTAGAATAAAGGTGTTATATATCAATACTATTTCACATTCTGCATTTTTCACCAACATGGTTTAGGTTTCTTTCTTTTTTTTTTTTTAAGAAACTGTGTTACTTTAGAGAAATTTTAGTTTTAGCTTGAAAATAGAGAAATGTATTTTCAGAACTATCTTTTACATTGCTTTCTTTAATATCAGTTTACCTTTATGTAATACATTTCAAGTCAGATTTGTTAAAATAATAAATTTATAGGCCTTGGTGTACCATAGTGGTCCTTCAGAGAGGAGATGTGGCATTCTCTAACCTCCCAAGGCTTTTTGGCAAAAGATTGGTCATGTCTGTTCATGTAACCACAGTCCAGACACGGCATATTTTCATCACCCTTAAAAGTCCCTTCGTGTCCAGGGATTCAAGACCAGCCTCCTCCGCAGCTTCAGTACCTCCGTAACACTGATTGATTTCGGGCCCTGTGATTTCACTTTTTCAGAACGTCTGATAACAGACTCGTACAGTGTGTTCCCTTTTGTGCCTGCCTGACTTCGTTCGATTAACAGTGCCTCTGAGATTGACTGTGCATCTGTGTGTGTCAGGGAGTCCTTTCATGGTCTTGCTGAGTGGCGGCGTGTTGTGTGAATCTCTTCCATCATTCACTAGCTGATGGACACAGGTTGTTTCCAGTTTGGGGTGACGATGAGTGAAGTTATTTACTTTCATGTATTGGTCTTTGTGTGGGTGTATGTTTTCATTTCTCTTGAGTAAATACCTAAGAGTGGGATTGCTGGATCACAGAGCATAAGAGACTTGGTGTGACATGCTGCAATTGGCAGGTTAGGACTTGAATCCAGATCCTATAAATCCATGTCATTTACTGTTGGCCAGACTGGAATGTTTTCAGTGGTGATATTTCCCTGTTTTAACAGTGCTAACAAATCCCTCAGATTTTGACAGCAGTTAAAAAGAGAGTGGAGATATTTATCAGCAATTTTACATCAGAATATAAGTAAAAATTTCCCTCAAGTTACCAGTTTCCATCTCTGACCTGAAAATATGGAAGTTTATAAAATGAAACTCTTTAAAAAAAGTCTAGGCTTACTCTTAGATGAATAATACACCTAGAATAAAGGTGTTTTCAATACTATTTCACATTCTGCATTTTCACCAACATGGTTTAGGTTTCTTTCTTTTTTTTTTTTTAAGAAACTGTGTTACTTTAGAGAAATTTTAGTTTTAGCTTGAAAATAGAGAAATGTATTTTCAGAACTATCTTTTACATTGCTTTCTTTAATATCAGTTTACCTTTATGTAATACATTTCAAGTCAGATTTGTTAAAATAATAAATTTATAGGCCTTGGTGTACCATAGTGGTCCTTCAGAGAGGAGATGTGGCATTCTCTAACCTCCCAAGGCTTTTTGGCAAAAGATTGGTCATGTCTGTTCATGTAACCACAGTCCAGACACGGCATATTTTCATCACCCTTAAAAGTCCCTTCGTGTCCAGGGATTCAAGACCAGCCTCCTCCGCAGCTTCAGTACCTCCGTAACACTGATTGATTTCGGGCCCTGTGATTTCACTTTTTCAGAACGTCTGATAACAGACTCGTACAGTGTGTTCCCTTTTGTGCCTGCCTGACTTCGTTCGATTAACAGTGCCTCTGAGATTGACTGTGCATCTGTGTGTGTCAGGGAGTCCTTTCATGGTCTTGCTGAGTGGCGGCGTGTTGTGTGAATCTCTTCCATCATTCACTAGCTGATGGACACAGGTTGTTTCCAGTTTGGGGTGACGATGAGTGAAGTTATTTACTTTCATGTATTGGTCTTTGTGTGGGTGTATGTTTTCATTTCTCTTGAGTAAATACCTAAGAGTGGGATTGCTGGATCACAGAGCATAAGAGACTTGGTGTGACATGCTGCAATTGGCAGGTTAGGACTTGAATCCAGATCCTATAAATCCATGTCATTTACTGTTGGCCAGACTGGAATGTTTTCAGTGGTGATATTTCCCTGTTTTAACAGTGCTAACAAATCCCTCAGATTTTGACAGCAGTTAAAAAGAGAGTGGAGATATTTATCAGCAATTTTACATCAGAATATAAGTAAAAATTTCCCTCAAGTTACCAGTTTCCATCTCTGACCTGAAAATATGGAAGTTTATAAAATGAAACTCTTTAAAAAAAGTCTAGGCTTACTCTTAGATGAATAATACACCCACTAATTTATTTTGCATAAAGGATTAAGATATTGCCAACACCTTAGTCATACAGAGAATAAGATTTTCCTCTAAAGTTGATCGAATAATTAGATAAAATCTGTCTTTTGACATGAAAAAAGTGAACTATTCTGTCACAGTCAAGACAAAAAATTATTTTCACTAGTACAAATATAGTAAAAAATACATTTTAAATGATTAGATTGTCCCATAACTTTTCATCCTGCCAGATTTTTATTTCATAGAGGCTTTTAAAGTAGATTCTGAAATTATTTCTGAATACTTACGTGGTCAGTGTAAGATAGCTCAAAAGTATGATTTTCTGTTTTCTATTTAATATAAGGTTTTCTTTTTTCCCAACATAAATGTATTGGACGGTGTGATTACCATGCTTTAAGAACATCTATCATGATAGGTTGTACAGAGGTCAAGATTCATGTCTCCCTGGCTGTGACATGTGGTGGGACAGCCCTGAGGCAGGACCTAACTGCAAAGCCCAGTTGGGCTGCATTGCTGGCCCGCCCCTTCCAGCCTTTCATCTGGGCCTGGAGCAGTGCCCACACTTTCCCTGAGACTTGCAGACCATGGAGGCAGTGGGGTGATCATTAATTGGCTGAAGCAGGAACAGAATTAGTATTAAATCCCGCCTTACTGGTTTTGCAGTTCATGCCAAAGATACTTATTTTACCTTTACAAACAGTGATTAAACTTGGGCAATAGCACTTCTTGTGCTCAGGTGCTGAGAGTGAAAGGTACGATAGTGCCTTTGATCAAGCAGCCTGAAGGGTTAGCTGAGTTTAATTATGGGCTCATTCTCTCTAAGAAAGTAATAACTGTAATTATTAAAATGCTAAATTAATGAGAAGCTTTATATTATTATTTATGTTAATAAGCTTTAAGTTTCTCATTTCGATGTTTAAAAACTGGGAGTAACTATCCAGAACTGGGGTCAGATCTCAGCCACTTACTGATTGGATGATGTACAAGTTCATAATCTTATATAAAAATGAAGATACTGATAGGTGATAGATGAAGGTAGGTTACCGTGAACGGTATCGGATTCTTTTTTTTTTTTTTTAAATATGGAACGCTTCACAAATTTGCGTGTCATCCTTGCGCAGGGACCATGCTAATCTTCTCTGTATCATTCCAGTTTTAGTATATGTGCTGCCAAAGTGAGCATGGTATCGGATTCTTGATCTCCAACGGAGAAGAATTCACATTGGGATTGAAAAGACTCAGCTTTGGTCACTCAGAGCTTTGTGAAATAAGTTTATTAAGAAAAGAGGATAGAGAGAGCTTCCAGCGTAGACACTGAAAGGAGGATAGAAGAGAATCCCAGTAGCCACTTTAGGCGTGGTGTTTTATACTTTTTCAGTTGATCATTAACAGTAGTTTAAAAGATTATTTGACAGTTGTAAAGGTCCTGTAGGCCCACACCTAACATTGACAGGAGATTAGCTTGGGCGTCTCCAGACTTCGAGTCTAGGTACAACATTCTAATGTAAAAGACCTTGCTAGGCCCACAGTATTGACATAACATTTAGCTAGAGAATGGACTCTAGGCCTCAAGGCTGGCTGAGACATTTTAGTGTAAAGGCCCACATTAACATAAGACTGGCTTAGTTGAAGATGGTTTTGAACAACATTGAAGATGGTTGCCTTTTTCCTTTTTCCTCCCCCTTTCCTCCTTGGGAGCCACTAGTCTTTTTATCAAATCTGCCTATTAACTCCTTTCAATACCTTGTTAAGGGCTTTATGAACTCCAGGACAATGCTTATGAAATTAGTACAGTGCCTGTTAATATTACATAAGGACCATTTAGGACCTCTAGGGGGAGACAATGGCAAGACGAAAGTGGTGGCATTGAGTTCAGCTTTCTTTCTGACTGTTTGAACGTCCAATTTGGTTGGGATCCCACGTTCAGCCTACAGAGTGGTGCTCAAGATTGGTCAGGAGGAGTTGATGACGTATTTAAAAATTATTATTTTTTTTTGTTAATAAGCTTTAAGTTTCTCATTTCGATGTTTAAAAACTGGGAGTAACTATCCAGAACTGGGGTCAGATCTCAGCCACTTACTGATTGGATGATGTACAAGTTCATAATCTTATATAAAAATGAAGATACTGATAGGTGATAGATGAAGGTAGGTTACCGTGAACGGTATCGGATTCTTTTTTTTTTTTTTTAAATATGGAACGCTTCACAAATTTGCGTGTCATCCTTGCGCAGGGACCATGCTAATCTTCTCTGTATCATTCCAGTTTTAGTATATGTGCTGCCAAAGTGAGCATGGTATCGGATTCTTGATCTCCAACGGAGAAGAATTCACATTGGGATTGAAAAGACTCAGCTTTGGTCACTCAGAGCTTTGTGAAATAAGTTTATTAAGAAAAGAGGATAGAGAGAGCTTCCAGCGTAGACACTGAAAGGAGGATAGAAGAGAATCCCAGTAGCCACTTTAGGCGTGGTGTTTTATACTTTTTCAGTTGATCATTAACAGTAGTTTAAAAGATTATTTGACAGTTGTAAAGGGCCTGTAGGCCCACACCCACAACATTGACAGGAGATTAGCTTGGGCGTCTCCAGACTTCGAGTCTAGGTACAACATTCTAATGTAAAAGACCTTGCTAGGCCCACAGTATTGACATAACATTTAGCTAGAGAATGGACTCTAGGCCTCAAGGCTGGCTGAGACATTTTAGTGTAAAGGCCCACATTAACATAAGACTGGCTTAGTTGAAGATGGTTTTGAACAACATTGAAGATGGTTGCCTTTTTCCTTTTTCCTCCCCCTTTCCTCCTTGGGAGCCACTAGTCTTTTTATCAAATCTGCCTATTAACTCCTTTCAATACCTTGTTAAGGGCTTTATGAACTCCAGGACAATGCTTATGAAATTAGTACAGTGCCTGTTAATATTACATAAGGACCATTTAGGACCTCTAGGGGGAGACAATGGCAAGACGAAAGTGGTGGCATTGAGTTCAGCTTTCTTTCTGACTGTTTGAACGTCCAATTTGGTTGGGATCCCACGTTCAGCCTACAGAGTGGTGCTCAAGATTGGTCAGGAGGAGTTGAGTGAACTAGTAAATAGCCAATCCACACATCTATCCCACATTGCTTTCTTAATTAGATATTTTTAGTTAGGAACCATCTTTCTAATTAAGATGGAGACTTTGAATAGTAATGTGGAGGACAGTACTCTTTCTGAAGCTGGTGGTAAACAGAACATGCACAAACTGTGAAAGGGGTGAGAATTTCAGGGCTGCTTCTGCACACAAAGTGTTCCATCATGCAGCCCTTACATTTTGTTGACAGATTTTTACAATAGGAAAATGCTTGCTTTTTGTATCAGGAGAGTATGTCATCAGTTTTTGAGAAACACATGAATTTACTGAAATGGGAGGAATTTGGGTGTTTTTTCCTTCTATTCTAGTAGATATTTTTCAGTCTTTTATGATTAAAAAAAAAAAAAAACACCTAAAAATTTAAAGCATTCCTTCTGTTTTGACCCTAGCCTCTTTTGCAAACCCTTTCTAGTTGAAGATTCGCTTATGTCCTCAGAAATAACTAAAGTGAAGGCTTCGTTTCAAGTGTCCTGAAGAAAAGATTCTATTTAATTTAAATGGAGTGATTTTTAATGTTTTTCTGGAATCTTAATTCTTCAGTTACATTTTGCTTTGATTTTTTCTTTTGTATTTCCAGTACTTCAGAGCTCCTTGAAAAATCTGTTTTGTATTTACAAACATTCATCCAAACTGTAGTTTGCTTGCTGTCAAAAAATTAAAATAGGGGATTCCCTGACAGTCCAGCGGTTAGGGCACCATACTTCCACTATGGGAGGAGGTAGTGGTTGGGCGGGTGGAGCACAAGTTTGAGTTCGATCCCTGGTTGGGGAACTAAGATCCCGTATACTGTGCGGTGCTGCCCCCCCAAAAAATTATAATAGACATTTCCAAATGTGTTTATGACCAAACATCATTTCAGAGTGTGATTTTAAAAGACATATAAAGTGAATAGGAAATAATGGACTGCTTGATAGTGTCGCATGGCTGTTACTCATAATTATTTACACCTAGAAATTCATTGTTTTCTTTTTTTGACTTTAGAACAGTATAAGCAAAACAAATCATTTCCACACATTTTGCTCTCTAGATTTGCAGTGAGGCTTTTGAGATCCTAAATGCCATGTATTAACTTTGCCCCTATGTTATTTTTCTCCTGGAAGATGAGACATTAAATGTGTAAAGCTGGCTTGAACATTTAGGGATCTCATGTTCATTTTCCAACCTCTTGGAAAGAATGCTCGCATGGGTTTTGAAGAATACAGATTAGTTGATACATTTTGAGGCTTACTTCCTCCGTGAAATTTCATCACAAATCAAATTTGCTTTATTAAGAGAAAGATTTTTCATTTCTATTTTGTGGTAAGATGGAAAAAAAACATTAGCTAGCATTCAGCCAGTTTTAGCAACTAAGTCTTAACCTGGATTTTGTCTTTTTAATATTATAGTTACAAAGCCTATGTTTTGTCGGTGAACAACAAAGCTCTGTAAAATCTTTAAAATAAAAAATTAAAAAAAAAAAAAAAAAAGCCTATGTTTTGGTCATTTCTCCCTTGTCTTGACTTCCTGGAGCCTCTTACTCTGTATTCTGTCCCACTCTGTAGATTAAAAGTCACTAGGCATGTTATTAATACTTTAGGGCATTAATTCTATCACCTTGATGTGTAAAAGCACAGCACGGGCATCTGTTAGAGGGGTGGATAATCTTTTGTTTTTTTCTTTTGTATTTCCAGTACTTCAGAGCTCCTTGAAAATCTGTTTTGTATTTACAAACATTCATCCAAACTGTAGTTTGCTTGCTGTCAAAAAATTAAAATAGGGGATTCCCTGACAGTCCAGCGGTTAGGGCACCATACTTCCACTATGGGAGGAGGTAGTGGTTGGGCGGGTGGAGCACAAGTTTGAGTTCGATCCCTGGTTGGGGAACTAAGATCCCGTATACTGTGCGGTGCTGCCCCCCCAAAAAATTATAATAGACATTTCCAAATGTGTTTATGACCAAACATCATTTCAGAGTGTGATTTTAAAAGACATATAAAGTGAATAGGAAATAATGGACTGCTTGATAGTGTCGCATGGCTGTTACTCATAATTATTTACACCTAGAAATTCATTGTTTTCTTTTTTTGACTTTAGAACAGTATAAGCAAAACAAATCATTTCCACACATTTTGCTCTCTAGATTTGCAGTGAGGCTTTTGAGATCCTAAATGCCATGTATTAACTTTGCCCCTATGTTATTTTTCTCCTGGAAGATGAGACATTAAATGTGTAAAGCTGGCTTGAACATTTAGGGATCTCATGTTCATTTTCCAACCTCTTGGAAAGAATGCTCGCATGGGTTTTGAAGAATACAGATTAGTTGATACATTTTGAGGCTTACTTCCTCCGTGAAATTTCATCACAAATCAAATTTGCTTTATTAAGAGAAAGATTTTTCATTTCTATTTTGTGGTAAGATGGAAAAAAAACATTAGCTAGCATTCAGCCAGTTTTAGCAACTAAGTCTTAACCTGGATTTTGTCTTTTTAATATTATAGTTACAAAGCCTATGTTTTGTCGGTGAACAACAAAGCTCTGTAAAATCTTTAAAATAAAAAATTAAAAAAAAAAAAAAAAAGCCTATGTTTTGGTCATTTCTCCCTTGTCTTGACTTCCTGGAGCCTCTTACTCTGTATTCTGTCCCACTCTGTAGATTAAAAGTCACTAGGCATGTTATTAATACTTTAGGGCATTAATTCTATCACCTTGATGTGTAAAAGCACAGCACGGGCATCTGTTAGAGGGGTGGATAATCCAGGCAAGTTCAAGTAACTTTTCACAGTCAGAGTTTTAACCTTCCATTAGTTAGCAGTAATCTGATGTTGTCATGCACCATTTCATTCCAATTTAAAACACCTTACAAATACCTGACAGTAAAAGGCGTAATGAATGCTTTAAAGACTCAGATTTCTCTAATGGAAGTCTTGACATTCATTTTAAAATTATTTAGCAAAGGCACAGTAATTCATTTAACAAGCTATTTTGAAAGCCGTGATAGGAAAAAGGAGAAAAAGGAGAGACTTATTCTTTGAATACATTTGTTGCTTAACCTCCTGTATTTCTTCTGAGCTACACAGATAATGTAAATATACACACAAACAGCCAAGTAAAGGCATATTTTCTGTAGATAATGTAAATGAGCATTTTATAAAAAGCTTTATTTCTTATGACAGGAGTCACCTTTTTATTTATTTATGTATTTTTTGGCTCTATCTCTTTATTCCTACCAACTCATCTCTCCTTCCATTATTCACGCATGCTCCGTCATGTAACCCCATGAACTGAGGCCACCCGGCTCTTCTCTCCATGGGATTTCCCAGGCAAGAATACTAGAGTGGGTTGCCATGTCCTTCTCCATCAACCTTTTTAAAAGTAAAGAACAAAAAGCATCAATCTCCTTAATTCTGATGCTGTTTTTTTCTTTTTTTAATGTGTAATAAGAAAATGTTCTCTCCAAAGACAATCAATAGATTTTTATGGAGAAATAAATTACAAAATACAGCTTTGGCAACCCTGTTTTTGTGAATTTGCGAGTAAGTTTGAGCTGGTGTGACTCAAGCATCAGCAGTTTTCTGGTGAAGCACTTGTGCTTCTTAGGAAAACCCTACCCTTTTAGTCCCTGTCTTGGATCATGCCTGGCAAAGTTACTGAAGGTCTGCATTCCCAGAATGTGGCCTGAATGTAGAATTCCATAGCATAAAATATTATTATTTGCTTTTATTAGGACAAATATATTGCTGATATCAAACTAATGAATTAGTTGGAACATAGCACAAGTATTGATTTTCTTTTTTTTCCTTTGGCCATACCTCAACAGTATGTGACATCTTTGTTGCCTGACCAGAGATCAAACCTGGGCCCCCGGGCTTCCCTGATGGTCCAGTGGGTAAGGACACCACCTTGCAGTGCAAGGGGCGCCGGTTCGATCCCTGGCCTGGGAAGATCCTACGTGCAGCGGAGCGGCTGGACCGATATGTCCAATTACTGAGCCAGAGCTCTGGAGCGCATGTGCCCAGAGCCTGTGTTCTGCGGCAAGAGAGGCCACTGTGATGGGAGGCCCACACAGGCCAAAGAACAAAGACAGATGAAAATAGATAAGTGAAAGATCAATAGAAGTGGCAAGGAAAAAAAACCTGGGCCCCTGCAGTAGAAGCACGGTGTCCTTACCACTGAGCCACCAGGGAATTCCCAGCAATTGTTGATTCTTGAAAGTGCTGTGTAATTGTGTAATAGCTAAGGGGACTTTTTGAGAAAAGGAATTAAGCATCAGTGTTGCTATATTTGATAACTCATATCCAAAATATCTAAAGAACTCGTATAACTCAATAGCAAAAACTCCAAATAGTCCAATTTAAAATGGGCAGAAGACCTAAATAGGCACTCATCTCTCCTTCCATTATTCACGCAGTCATAAGAACTGAGGCCACCCGGCTCTTCTCTCCATGGGATTTCCCAGGCAAGAATACTAGAGTGGGTTGCCATGTCCTTCTCCATCAACCTTTTTAAAAGTAAAGAACAAAAAGCATCAATCTCCTTAATTCTGATGCTGTTTTTTTCTTTTTTTAATGTGTAATAAGAAAATGTTCTCTCCAAAGACAATCAATAGATTTTTATGGAGAAATAAATTACAAAATACAGCTTTGGCAACCCTGTTTTTGTGAATTTGCGAGTAAGTTTGAGCTGGTGTGACTCAAGCATCAGCAGTTTTCTGGTGAAGCACTTGTGCTTCTTAGGAAAACCCTACCCTTTTAGTCCCTGTCTTGGATCATGCCTGGCAAAGTTACTGAAGGTCTGCATTCCCAGAATGTGGCCTGAATGTAGAATTCCATAGCATAAAATATTATTATTTGCTTTTATTAGGACAAATATATTGCTGATATCAAACTAATGAATTAGTTGGAACATAGCACAAGTATTGATTTTCTTTTTTTTTTCCTTTGGCCATACCTCAACAGTATGTGACATCTTTGTTGCCTGACCAGAGATCAAACCTGGGCCCCCGGGCTTCCCTGATGGTCCAGTGGGTAAGGACACCACCTTGCAGTGCAAGGGGCGCCGGTTCGATCCCTGGCCTGGGAAGATCCTACGTGCAGCGGAGCGGCTGGACCGATATGTCCAATTACTGAGCCAGAGCTCTGGAGCGCATGTGCCCAGAGCCTGTGTTCTGCGGCAAGAGAGGCCACTGTGATGGGAGGCCCACACAGGCCAAAGAACAAAGACAGATGAAAATAGATAAGTGAAAGATCAATAGAAGTGGCAAGGAAAAAAAACCTGGGCCCCTGCAGTAGAAGCACGGTGTCCTTACCACTGAGCCACCAGGGAATTCCCAGCAATTGTTGATTCTTGAAAGTGCTGTGTAATTGTGTAATAGCTAAGGGGACTTTTTGAGAAAAGGAATTAAGCATCAGTGTTGCTATATTTGATAACTCATATCCAAAATATCTAAAGAACTCGTATAACTCAATAGCAAAAAAACTCCAAATAGTCCAATTTAAAAATGGGCAGAAGACCTAAATAGGCACTTTTTTTTTTCCAAAGAAGATACATAAATAGCTAACAGGTATGAAAAGATGCTCGACATCACTAATCATCAGGGAAATGCAAATCACAACTACAGTGTGCTATCCTGTCATTCCTGTTAGAATGGCCATTATGGCCATTAGAAAGACAAGAGACAGCAAGTGTTGGCAAGGATGTAGAGAAAAGGGAACCTCTGTGCACTGTTGATGCGAATGTAACTTGTTGCAGCCACTGTGGAGAACATTTTGGAGACTCCTCAAAAAATTAAAAATAGAACCATCACACAATCTAGCAATTCCACTTCTGGGGTTATAGTCACAGGAAGCAAAAGCCTAACTCCCAAGATGTATCTGAATACATATGGTGCATATGAATGGCAAGATACGGAAACAACCGCAGTTTCCACTGATGGATAAATAGATAAAGAAGTTGTGAGAGAGAGAGAGAGATGGGACACTATTCAGTCATAAAAAATGAGGCAGTCCTACCATTTGCAACAACATGGATGGACCTTGAAGGTGTTATGCCAAGTGAAGTAAGTGCAGAAAACCCCAGCAAATTCATAGAGAATTAGATCATGTTTGTGGTTACCAGAAGTGGGGTCACGGAGAGGGAAAATTGGAGGAAGGAGGTCAAAAGGTACACCAACTTGCAGTTATAAGTGAGCCCGAGAGCTGCAGTACCCCGCATGGTGACAGGAGTTTTTGGTGCTATATAACGCATAGGAAAGCTGCTAAGAGAGTAGATCCTGAGAGTTCTCATCATAAAGAGAAATGTTTTTTCTTTTCATTTTATCTATATGAGATGATGGATGCTAACTAAAAAGATCATTTCACAATAAATGGACACCATGCTTCCATCATGCTGTACACCTTAAACTTATGGGTTTAGTGTATGTCAGTGTTCATTACAGTGAGTGATGTATGTCAGTTACTTCTACTAAAACTGGAAAAGTATCAATTTGCAAAAAACTGTTATATTAGAATGATGGGTTGACTCTAATAGTCTCAAAATGTAATAAAATTAATTTTATAGGAATGAATATTGTGCTATGTTTAAGTTTGTAAAATTTATATATAATATTTCATCAAATGGAGAAAGCCAAGTAAGCCATGTGACCACGGGGGTTCCATGTACAGTGGCTCTGGCAGTGGCTCTGGTGGCCAGGGTAGGGGCAGAGGGGAGGCTAAAGGAATTACCTTGAAGCCTCATATACGAAACTAGCCGAGTTAATTAGTTTTAGTGCAGTAACAAAGCATCCTGAAGCTTTGTGACTTAAAACAATAGCCCGTTTATTTTGCTCTTGTTTCTGTGGGTCAGCTGTGTGGGCTTCTATCAGCGGAGTGGGTTTTCTGGGCTCGTTCTTGTGTCTGTTGTCAGCCTCTAGTTGACTGGGGGCTGGTTGAGCTGGGGTGGCTTCAGATGGACTGACTTGTCCACATGGTCCTCTCCAGGGCCTCATGTGGCAGCTGAGCAAAATTCTAAGAGAAGGAGTGGGAACAGTCCCAGCCTCTTGAGACCCACACTCAGAACTGACGCTAAGTCACTTCCACTAACTTCTGTTGATCAGAGTGTTTCAAGGTGACTCCCATTCAAGGGGTCTGGAAGTCGACCTGGTCTCTTGCTCAGAGGAGCTGCAAAGAGGGTGACGTGGGAGGGCGAGGACTGCTGCCTGCTCTGTAAACAGTCAGCCAGCCGGGCACACTGTTCAGTGCGCAGTGGCTCCATGGAGATGGGTGTTAAAAGATGCTCTTGTTTGTACTTTATGTGCTGTGGCGTCACAGCTCCACCACAGGTCGACTGGCCATGCATGCATTTAGATTGATTTGGACAGTGCATCTAATAGCTGGTAAGTGAGTTTTGTTCTTGTACTGAATTTGTTGAGGTTGTATCGGGGATAAAGTTATGGGTTATGAAGTAAAATGTCTTCATTTTGTTTCAAAATGAAAGGATCCAAAATGTGTTCGTTGCATGTGTCCAAAAGAAAATCCAAATCTTCTTAGATCTAGTAGAACTTAAGTCTGATTCCAAATCTAAATATCCTCTTTGTAGCTGTTTGTGTTCCCTCCAATAGTTAATGACATTGAATAAAAATAAGTGTGCCAAGAGTAAATTACTATAAACGTAATGTAAAACCATGGAGTTTTCTTTTTTTGGTGCAAAAAATTAAAAATTTCAAAAGTAGTTACTTGGAGCTGAAGTCTGCCATGTGCTTCCCTTGCAGGAGCTGTGCCAGTGCCGCCCTGGCGAGGGGAACTGCTCCTGCTGCAAGGAGTGCATGCTGTGCCTCGGGGCCCTCTGGGACGAGTGCTGCGACTGCGTGGGTGAGCGGGAGTCGGGAGCTGCCCTGTGCGCCTTCCGTGTTCAAAAGACTTTAGAGACTGCGCACCGTGTAACTGTTTCATGTGCATAGACTAGGGTGTGTGTAAGCTATTGTAGGTGTATGGAACACTACTGCATCTACTTGTATTGAGTAGTGTTTGTGTACATGTGGATCTGTATTTTTTATAGAAAAGGCCTGGGAGGAGAAGAGTGGAAGAACAAGCAGAGGATTTTTTTGCTTTCTGTTTATTTAAGTTTTGTAAATTTTATTTTTAAATGAGAGGAGTCAGGAGTGGGTGGGTGGCTGGGACTGGGGTGGGGAATGGTCCGGCTTGACAGAGAGCAGGGTTGTTTGTCCTTTCTTTTGGCTGTGCTGTGTAGCAGGCAGGATCTGGGTTCTCCACCGAGACTGAACCTGTGGCCCCTGCAGTGAAAGTACTGAGTCCTAACCACTGAACTGACAGAGAATTCCAATGGTTTTCATTTTTAATTTCCTCTTCTGATTGTTCTTTTAGCGGGGCATGCAGTTCTTTTTTAATAGAGAAAGGTATGTGTCTCCTCTTTCTGGGACTATGAATGAGAGAGTTCAGTGGTTGTTGAAGTTTTTCCTTCTATTCCTCATGCTGTTTCCATGTCGTCAAGTGTCTGGCGACCCCTGACCCCTCTCTAGTGCATCTAATGCTAAGTGAGTTTTGTTCTTGTACTGAATTTGTTGAGGTTGTATCGGGGATAAAGTTATGGGTTATGAAGTAAAATGTCTTCATTTTGTTTCAAAATGAAAGGATCCAAAATGTGTTCGTTGCATGTGTCCAAAAGAAAATCCAAATCTTCTTAGATCTAGTAGAACTTAAGTCTGATTCCAAATCTAAATATCCTCTTTGTAGCTGTTTGTGTTCCCTCCAATAGTTAATGACATTGAATAAAAATAAGTGTGCCAAGAGTAAATTACTATAAACGTAATGTAAAACCATGGAGTTTTCTTTTTTTGGTGCAAAAAATTAAAAATTTCAAAAGTAGTTACTTGGAGCTGAAGTCTGCCATGTGCTTCCCTTGCAGGAGCTGTGCCAGTGCCGCCCTGGCGAGGGGAACTGCTCCTGCTGCAAGGAGTGCATGCTGTGCCTCGGGGCCCTCTGGGACGAGTGCTGCGACTGCGTGGGTGAGCGGGAGTCGGGAGCTGCCCTGTGCGCCTTCCGTGTTCAAAAGACTTTAGAGACTGCGCACCGTGTAACTGTTTCATGTGCATAGACTAGGGTGTGTGTAAGCTATTGTAGGTGTATGGAACACTACTGCATCTACTTGTATTGAGTAGTGTTTGTGTACATGTGGATCTGTATTTTTTATAGAAAAGGCCTGGGAGGAGAAGAGTGGAAGAACAAGCAGAGGATTTTTTTGCTTTCTGTTTATTTAAGTTTTGTAAATTTTATTTTTAAATGAGAGGAGTCAGGAGTGGGTGGGTGGCTGGGACTGGGGTGGGGAATGGTCCGGCTTGACAGAGAGCAGGGTTGTTTGTCCTTTCTTTTGGCTGTGCTGTGTAGCAGGCAGGATCTGGGTTCTCCACCGAGACTGAACCTGTGGCCCCTGCAGTGAAAGTACTGAGTCCTAACCACTGAACTGACAGAGAATTCCAATGGTTTTCATTTTTAATTTCCTCTTCTGATTGTTCTTTTAGCGGGGCATGCAGTTCTTTTTTAATAGAGAAAGGTATGTGTCTCCTCTTTCTGGGACTATGAATGAGAGAGTTCAGTGGTTGTTGAAGTTTTTCCTTCTATTCCTCATGCTGTTTCCATGTCGTCAAGTGTCTGGCGACCCCTGACCCCTCTCTCTGTCTGTAAAAGTTAGGCACTCTGGAGCTGACTGGGCGTACTGTGCTTGTGTCCTGGACATGGGATCTAGTTTACCTCATTCACTCTTGGGAGACCGGAGGACGAGCTGGCTTTTTCACTGAGGACCCTCTGTCTCACTACCTGCATATCTTCCCATTTGGGATTGTGCAGCTTCTTCAGAGAGGGATCTTCTAGTTCCTGCCTGAGGGGGAGGCTCTCTGCAGTTGTTCGGGGACCTGAGTGGGAGGTGTCAGTATTCAGTATATTTCTAGCAGAGACAGTGCCTTGTTTCTTTCCATTTTTATACTCTCCAGTTTTTGGGTTTCCCAGTCCAGGGTTTCTGGTTTATTTTCTCTAGAGAAGCACCTTCTCGTCTCTTCTAGTTGTGTGAAGAGAGAGACAGGGGCACAGCTATCCTCCCAGCAGGCTTGCCTCTGCAGTGCCTGGGGTCTTCCGCTCCTGAATCTTCCCAGGATTCCACAGTGACATCAGCCTGAGGGGGGACTGTGTGGTGGTAACATTTAGTTCTTAGCTTCTCCCCAAGTGGAGTTAGTGTTTCCAGGTCTTGTTCTTTTTGGTTCTGTACTGAGTTCTGAGACAACTACAGCAGACGTACCTTCTCCTGTCCCCCTATCTCAGTATCTAGCACACAGAAGGCACCCCAGTGTTTTGTGACCATCCTCTCAAGATGGAAATTTTATTCTTTCCCTTTGTTTTTTAATTTTTATTTATTTATTTATTTATTTATTTGTTTTTGTTATTCTTTCCCTTTGATGGTTGTAATTTTTTGGTGATGTCAACTGAAATAAAACAAGTTCGAATTGTTTTAGAGCCTTAAATCTAAGTTAATTTAGTATGTATAATGAAAGCAAAAAAGAGACAATGGTACTAGCCCCTGATAATCACGTAAAAGCATTTATCATAAACACGGAGGCTAAATAAACAAATGTACTTTTATGAGAGAGAGTGTGTGTGTGTTTTAACAACCGTCTAGTGGTAACAATGCCATTTGGCTTCTTCTAGAGGGGTTCTGCAGTACTTACACTGAGAAAGGTTTATTATATCTGTTCACATCTCTACAATTTGAGAAGCAACTGGTGTGCTTCTTACCTAGTTGTCCCCCTCCAAAATATTATTTACCTTAGGAATGTAAAGACCAGTTTTCAACTTTGAGTGAATTCATAGTGTAACTTTATCTTTCATCTTAACTTCAGCCGCTCTTTGCAGGGTAAAGTTTAGATGCCCAGTTCTTGTTGTGTAACAGTGCTCTCCACTCATAGGCAGTTCTCCTCCGGGCTGGGCTCCCTTGGTGTCCTTTGCAGACCTGTGACCGCACCTCCCTTCTATGTAGGAACACTCCCCATACTTTCCGTGGATGAGGCCCAGACCTCCAAGGGGACCCAGATTAGAGGGCAGTCTTCCCGTCCTGTCTCCTTCTGTGGACTTGAACCACATACATTATCCAGCAAGCTTTCTCCTGCAGCATCCTTGTGTAAAAGAATATGTTCCTCTTTTCCGCTTCTCTCTTAAGAGGCATTGCCGTAGCTCATTGCATCTTTGCTATTCGTTGTGTTCCTCAGATGCTGTGGTTTTAGATCCTGGATCTCTAACCCTAGGCCTTGTTTTGGGTAGGTGTGTGTTAATTTTGTTTTACTTTTCCACATGTACACAGAAATAGCGAGCACGCTGAACTGCTGGGTAATCCTCCCCAGTGCCGACAGCCATGGCCGAGTCTTCCACCATCTCTCTGTGTGTCTGTCCCCACCTTTCTCGTTTGGACTGTTAGAAAGTAAATGCATAGTTTTACTGCACCTCCAAACTGCTTTAGTTATTCGTCTCAGGAAAAAGTGAGTTTCCTTATGTCACACAGTATCAGGACCGCAGCTAACATGATTAACAAACAGTACTTCCTCATATCTAACACCCAGTCCTGTTCAGATTGCCCTAGTTGCCTAAGGGTTGTTTATTGTTGTTTTACTCAAGGCAGCATCCAGCAGAGTCCACTTAGTATATTTAATTGTTAGGTTTCTTTAGTTTCTTTTATTCTAAAAAAGTTCCTCTTTCCCTCATCATCTTCTAAAATCCTGCTAATTTGATGAAAGAACCAGAGTTCTGATGGAAAATATCCCATCTTCTGGATTTGACTGGTTGCTTCCTGTGGTTATTTAACTTGGTACTCTGTCCTGTCTGTTTCCTATAGACTAGAAGACTAAAAGGAAGAGGTTTCCTTCCCTTCCAGTTTTGAATTTATTTACTGAGAAGGACTCATCAATCTCTGTTTTATTGATAGAGTGGTAATCCATTGCTATCATTTATTTTAATGTTAAAATGGTTGGTTTGGCCACAGGGAGCCTTCTTAGGTTGCCTCCTGTGTCTTGGCATGTCCCATCATTCTTTGATCACTTCCTTCCTTTCTGACACAGAAAGGTGTTCCAGGGTCATCTTGGATGTGCCCTACCCCAGTAGGAACACTCCCCATACTTTCCGTGGATGAGGCCCAGACCTCCAAGGGGACCCAGATTAGAGGGCAGTCTTCCCGTCCTGTCTCCTTCTGTGGACTTGAACCACATACATTATCCAGCAAGCTTTCTCCTGCAGCATCCTTGTGTAAAAGAATATGTTCCTCTTTTCCGCTTCTCTCTTAAGAGGCATTGCCGTAGCTCATTGCATCTTTGCTATTCGTTGTGTTCCTCAGATGCTGTGGTTTTTAGATCCTGGATCTCTAACCCTAGGCCTTGTTTTGGGTAGGTGTGTGTTAATTTTGTTTTTACTTTTCCACATGTACACAGAAATAGCGAGCACGATGAACTGCTGGGTAATGCTCCCCAGTGCCGACAGCCATGGCCGAGTCTTCCACCATCTCTCTGTGTGTCTGTCCCCACCTTTCTCGTTTGGACTGTTAGAAAGTAAATGCATAGTTTTACTGCACCTCCAAACTGCTTTAGTTATTCGTCTCAGGAAAAAGTGAGTTTCCTTATGTCACACAGTATCAGGACCGCAGCTAACATGATTAACAAACAGTACTTCCTCATATCTAACACCCAGTCCTGTTCAGATTGCCCTAGTTGCCTAAGGGTTGTTTATTGTTGTTTTACTCAAGGCAGCATCCAGCAGAGTCCACTTAGTATATTTAATTGTTAGGTTTCTTTAGTTTCTTTTATTCTAAAAAAGTTCCTCTTTCCCTCATCATCTTCTAAAATCCTGCTAATTTGATGAAAGAACCAGAGTTCTGATGGAAAATATCCCATCTTCTGGATTTGACTGGTTGCTTCCTGTGGTTATTTAACTTGGTACTCTGTCCTGTCTGTTTCCTATAGACTAGAAGACTAAAAGGAAGAGGTTTCCTTCCCTTCCAGTTTTGAATTTATTTACTGAGAAGGACTCATCAATCTCTGTTTTATTGATAGAGTGGTAATCCATTGCTATCATTTATTTTAATGTTAAAATGGTTGGTTTGGCCACAGGGAGCCTTCTTAGGTTGCCTCCTGTGTCTTGGCATGTCCCATCATTCTTTGATCACTTCCTTCCTTTCTGACACAGAAAGGTGTTCCAGGGTCATCTTGGATGTGCCCTACCCCAGCCCTGGAATCAGTCTTTTCCTCAAGAAGCCTTGTTCCTCTTAGCCGAGTAAAGGTACTTAGAGAACAAGATCTGGGCCCTTGCTGTGTTCAATACTACTAGGATGTCATTGCTTCTAGGCCCTCTCAGCAAAAAAAACTAGGAAGGTATTCCTGTACAGTGTTAGAAGGCATCTGACTGTAATATGTTGGAGCTTGGGGCACTACCTCGTAGTATCTCATGACATTTCAGTGAGGGAGAAGAAATTTTATTCTTTGCCTTTCTTCCCATCCTCCGTCTCCCCCAGGTATGTGTAATCCTCGAAACTACAGTGACACGCCTCCAACTTCGAAGAGCACGGTGGAGGAGCTTCACGAGCCCATCCCTTCCCTCTTCCGGGCACTCACAGAAGGAGACACCCAGCTGAACTGGAACATCGTTTCCTTCCCTGTTGCAGAAGAGCTCTCACATCATGAGAACCTGGTTTCATTTTTAGAAACTGTGAACCAGCCCCACCACCAAAATGTGTCTGTTCCCAGCAACAATGTTCATGCACCATATTCCAGTGACAAAGGTAATTGCCTGAGTTGACTTTCCCTCTCTTGCCCCCTGGACTTCTCTGTGGTCTGTGAACCTTATTTTAACATTATCTTTTAGAGCAGCTTTTTGGTTTTGAGTGTATATGGTTTTAAGTAAGTTCTGGACTTCTGTAGTCCCAATTCCTCAGTAAACAAGTAAGTTGTTCTCACAGCTCATTTAGACTCTTTTTTTTTTTAAAGATTTATTTATTTATTTATTTTGAGGGGGGTGGGGAGGGAGGGGAGCAGGCAGGCTACTATTTCTATTGGTCTTTCATTTGTCCAGTTTCATCCATCTTTGTTCTTTGGCCCTTGTGGGCCTCCCATTGCGGTGGCCTCTGTTGTCGCAGAGCACCGGCTCTGGGCGCATGCGCTCCAGAGCTCCTGCTTGGTAATTGAACACATCGGTCCAGCCGCTCCGCGGCACGTGGAATCTTCCCAGGCCAGGGATCGAACCGGCGCCCCTTGCACTGCAAGGCAGTGTCCTTACCCACTGGACCACCAGGGAAGCTCTCATTTAGACTCTTGATGATAAAGGCTATGCTGGGAAATAGATAACCTCATTCTAATTTGACATTTATTTGCTTTAGGCTTTCATTGTTCTTTCCACGAGAGAGCAGCAGGGCTACTTACTTTAGGCAGAGTTGTTCATTATCAGGTAACATTCGGCACGTCCTAGGAGGTCAGGTTTCTGTAGTAGCATTGAGTCACTAACGATGCTGGTCTTCAGCTCAGTTTGCTGATACGCCACTTGCTGTTACAGATACCTGACTTCCAGATATAACCTGACCCCAGTCAGGGCCCTGCAAGTGAGTGCCGTTTAGTCAGAAGGGAAACCGAGAGAGTGATGTGTACAGCTTAAAGAAGCATGTGAAGTAACAGGTATTAGTGAGCACAGTCATACTGAATTTTGGAGTGTAAAAGGCATGTAACTTCCACGAAGTCTGTGATGTTTCCAAACTCAAGACTCCACACAGCTCCACTGGGGAAGGATAAGACAGGAATGGATCCTGCAGTTATTTCTTAAATCAGAGATGAGTTACTCACAAGCAGTGTTAACTTCTGCTTTTTGGTTTGGCTTTCTTGTTGCACCCTCCTTTACAATCCTACCTGTCCGAAGTAGTGTGAACTTCCTCTCTCAATAGTAAAAGCAAGTCAGTTTATTCCCCTCAGGCTAAAGTGCTTTATAAGGTGAATTCTGGGTCTTGGGAAACATCGGAAATGTACCAGTGAGTCTTGCCACCACTTTCCCATTATTGAAATAAACGTAATCAACATACTAGGTGTTACATCATCCATAAATGTTTCTCAAAGATTATTCAAATTCATGAACTAATAAGCAGGAAGCTAATTCCTAGAAACGCTAACCAGGGTAATTTTTAATAGCCATTGCTGGTTTGTGCTACATTGCTAATCACATTGCATCATTTGAATTTCTTAAGTTTATTTTATTGTAAATTCTCAGTGTAAATTTAGAACAGTATTTTCCAACCTTGTTTTAGCGGGAGAATCCTCTCCTTGTAGGAGGTGCCCAGGGGTCTGCTTCCAGATCAAAGTCTGAAACCCGAGGAAGCGGTGAAGGAAGCCCTTTGCGTCTGAGCTGCAGTGGGAGGCTCCCTTCTCAATGAGATTATCAGATGTGTTCTTTTCCCCACACCTCACCCGCTGTCCTGGGCAGGCTTGCAGCCAGAGGGCTTCGATAACTAACTTGTTGGCAGGATTTAGCTAGGTGTTAAAGCACTTCCTGCCTTTCCTGCTTCCTGCGTTGAAGCCTTGCCTAACCTTTGCTTTTCCAGAGCACGTATGCACTGTGGTTTACTTTGATGACTGCATGTCCATCCATCAGTGTAAAGTATCCTGCGAGTCCATGGGGGCTTCCAAGTATCGCTGGTTCCACAATGCCTGCTGCGAGTGTGTTGGTCCAGAGTGTATCGACTACGGTAGCAAAACAGTCAAGTGTATGAACTGCATGTTTTAAGCGGGAGGAGACACGCAGACCGAAGCAGTTTGGTCAGAGGTATGCTGTGGAAAACCACTCAGTCATATCTGCTGGTTGCACCCGAATGCCAGCAGGTTGAGAAGATGGAAAGCATTTAGACCAAGTTGCTTGTAGAGTCTGACAAATCTGGGATTGTGCTGACTTCCGATTCACTGCTTTTTCCTGCTGCTGCTGGCAGGAGCCCTTTCTTCTAAGCACACACAGCCGTGGTCACGTGAGGAGCAAGCGCGCAGAGACTGCTGCAGCGGGGAGAAGCTTCTCACACTCAGCCTGCTCTGGTTTTCTGTCCCATTCCAGAGCCTTTTGTGTCAGAGGTTTAGCTCATGTGAGTTATGATTTCTTCATCGTACTGCTTCTAGGACAGAGTTTTTAGAGCTGTTTGCGATTGTTCCCTATGCTTGGAATTGTTTATTCATTCTGTATGTAGGGTAGATACTCATACACATTAGCCTGAGATATCACCAAAAGATCGCCATAAAAAGCTTAATTGCAAATCTCTTTATGTTGGTTTTGAAAGTAAACGCTGACTGTATTTTACAGTGTAACACCCTGGAGCAGAATCGGTCCTGCACTACACATACAACAAAGCTGTACGGAGACTCCCTCCTCCTCCACCCCAGGCCCAGAGTGCTGGTGTGGGTCATAGGAAGTATCTTTAGGAGGATTGCCGGGCACGCCAAGGCTTTGTGAAGGGCACAGCTCTGTAAATAGGAAGGGAGCACTTTCTCTGACTTAAGATATCAGCATAAAGAACTCCAAGATGGGAAACCCCACCACCTGAACTCCAGGGACACGACGTGCCTTGTACGAGACGGTGGGGCTGTGCTCGCTGGATGGTGGACAAGCCGGCTCAGCCTTAGCACCAGGTCCACCAGAGGACAGGTAGTTGGAGGGGACAAGCAGAGAGTTGCAGATGTGAAGGGGACGGCTGAAAATGTCAGGATTCCAATGGAAACAGACTTCGAGCTATTTACAGGCATTACTTTGTTATTGTGTCATCTTTTCTTTACGTTTGTATCTGAATCAGGTGTTCTCTTTAAACAAGGCTAATCACACAGTCAGAGGTTAAGATTATGAACTGCCAGCCCTTCTCCACCTGAAACGTTCTACTCAAGATGACATTAAATCCACTGTGGAACAGTGTGTCCATGAGGATAAGCTTAAATAGTATGTTCCCTTCATGGTAATAAAATCTTATCTTCAAGCATGAACCTGAAACGTACATTATTTATATTCAGACATTCTTTACAGAATTATTAGTTACTCAAATAGTACATTTTTTAATTATAAGTAACTTTTTAGGAATACCTCTTCATATATCTAAATATTTTAGTGTATAAAAGTAGATAACACCTTTTCTACTCATTATCTAAACAGTAGTTTCAAGATCATATGTAATATTATGATTATCATAAAATATAAAGACTCAATACCTTCTCTTCTCTTTCAGATAACTAATGAAAACAAAAAAATCAAAAAGGTTTTTCTGTATGTAGGGTAGATACTCATACACATTAGCCTGAGATATCACCAAAAGATCGCCATAAAAAGCTTAATTGCAAATCTCTTTATGTTGGTTTTGAAAGTAAACGCTGACTGTATTTTACAGTGTAACACCCTGGAGCAGAATCGGTCCTGCACTACACATACAACAAAGCTGTACGGAGACTCCCTCCTCCTCCACCCCAGGCCCAGAGTGCTGGTGTGGGTCATAGGAAGTATCTTTAGGAGGATTGCCGGGCACGCCAAGGCTTTGTGAAGGGCACAGCTCTGTAAATGGGAAGGGAGCACTTTCTCTGACTTAAGATATCAGCATAAAGAACTCCAAGATGGGAAACCCCACCACCTGAACTCCAGGGACACGACGTGCCTTGTACGAGACGGTGGGGCTGTGCTCGCTGGATGGTGGACAAGCCGGCTCAGCCTTAGCACCAGGTCCACCAGAGGACAGGTAGTTGGAGGGGACAAGCAGAGAGTTGCAGATGTGAAGGGGACGGCTGAAAATGTCAGGATTCCAATGGAAACAGACTTCGAGCTATTTACAGGCATTACTTTGTTATTGTGTCATCTTTTCTTTACGTTTGTATCTGAATCAGGTGTTCTCTTTAAACAAGGCTAATCACACAGTCAGAGGTTAAGATTATGAACTGCCAGCCCTTCTCCACCTGAAACGTTCTACTCAAGATGACATTAAATCCACTGTGGAACAGTGTGTCCATGAGGATAAGCTTAAATAGTATGTTCCCTTCATGGTAATAAAATCTTATCTTCAAGCATGAACCTGAAACGTACATTATTTATATTCAGACATTCTTTACAGAATTATTAGTTACTCAAATAGTACATTTTTTAATTATAAGTAACTTTTTAGGAATACCTCTTCATATATCTAAATATTTTAGTGTATAAAAGTAGATAACACCTTTTCTACTCATTATCTAAACAGTAGTTTCAAGATCATATGTAATATTATGATTATCATAAAATATAAAGACTCAATACCTTCTCTTCTCTTTCAGATAACTAATGAACACTCAAAGGTACTTTAGTGTTTTAAAAAGTTGAAATTTAGTTCATGGGTGTATTTTTTCAGATGAGTAAACATTGTGATATCTTTTTCTTACTTTTACCTAGAATGCCTCTTTTTACTAAAAGTGCCTTGAAAACAACATTATCTCCCTTTTTTTATTAATGCCTAATGCAGCCAGCTGCTTCATTTCAACTTTGCTTGTTTTCAGAGTCATTTATCCCTAAGAATGCTTTGTGTTTATTGACGACATGTTGAATTTTCCATATATATGTCAGCAAGGTTTAAACTACGTTTGTCTTCCTTTTTAGGTGTTCATTATTAAGTTTTAAAATGTAATATCACTTATTGGAAGAATAATTTCTTGAACCATATTGTGTTTTAACTGATTTTTCTTACCTCTGTTTCTCCCGATAGAAATTATCCCTAAATATAATGGTAAGTTTTATATTCAAATTTTACTTAATTTTTTGACTTATGAAGGAGTTAAAGCATTCACCTAAACAATCGCATTTCCAGTTCTATAATGTACTTCAGATTTTGAACAGTAATAGTTTTCCAAATTAAAAGCATGGCATTTGGGAAACTGATGGGCCATTTATAATTTAGATCTTCTGTTATCATTTTAAAGCACAATTCACTTCTATTCTGAAATTCTGATTTTTTTTTAAAAAAGGGAAAAACAATCAAAAGTCAGATTGTTGGGCTTCCCTGGTGGTCCAGTGGGTAAGGACACCGCCTTGCAGTGCAAGGGGCGCCGATTCGATCCCTGGCCTGGGAAGATCCCACGTGCTTATTAGAACGAACATTATTTATATTCAGACATTCTTGTAAAAAGGAATTATTAGTTAAAACCTTCATGGTAATAAAATCTTATCTTCAAGCATGAACCTGAAACGTCATTATTTATATTCAGACATTCTTTACAGAATTATTAGTTACTCAAATAGTACATTTTTTAATTATAAGTAACTTTTTAGGAATACCTCTTCATATATCTAAATATTTTAGTGTATAAAAGTAGATAACACCTTTTCTACTCATTATCTAAACAGTAGTTTCAAGATCATATGTAATATTATGATTATCATAAAATATAAAGACTCAATACCTTCTCTTCTCTTTCAGATAACTAATGAACACTCAAAGGTACTTTAGTGTTTTAAAAAGTTGAAATTTAGTTCATGGGTGTATTTTTTCAGATGAGTAAACATTGTGATATCTTTTTCTTACTTTTACCTAGAATGCCTCTTTTTACTAAAAGTGCCTTGAAAACAACATTATCTCCCTTTTTTTATTAATGCCTAATGCAGCCAGCTGCTTCATTTCAACTTTGCTTGTTTTCAGAGTCATTTATCCCTAAGAATGCTTTGTGTTTATTGACGACATGTTGAATTTTCCATATATATGTCAGCAAGGTTTAAACTACGTTTGTCTTCCTTTTTAGGTGTTCATTATTAAGTTTTAAAATGTAATATCACTTATTGGAAGAATAATTTCTTGAACCATATTGTGTTTTAACTGATTTTTCTTACCTCTGTTTCTCCCGATAGAAATTATCCCTAAATATAATGGTAAGTTTTATATTCAAATTTTACTTAATTTTTTGACTTATGAAGGAGTTAAAGCATTCACCTAAACAATCGCATTTCCAGTTCTATAATGTACTTCAGATTTTGAACAGTAATAGTTTTCCAAATTAAAAGCATGGCATTTGGGAAACTGATGGGCCATTTATAATTTAGATCTTCTGTTATCATTTTAAAGCACAATTCACTTCTATTCTGAAATTCTGATTTTTTTTTAAAAAAGGGAAAAACAATCAAAAGTCAGATTGTTGGGCTTCCCTGGTGGTCCAGTGGGTAAGGACACCGCCTTGCAGTGCAAGGGGCGCCGATTCGATCCCTGGCCTGGGAAGATCCCACGTGCTGCGGAGCGGCTGGACCGACGTGTCCAGTTACCGAGCCGGAGCTCTGGCGCGCATGCGCCCAGAGCCGGTGCTCTGCGACACCAGAGGCCACTGCGATGGGAGGCCCACACGGGCCCGAAAACAAAGATGGATGAAAATAGATAAATGAAAGATCAATAGAAGTGGCCCACCCGCCCCAAAAAGTCAGATTGTTACCTTTTTTATAGCTAGATCCAACAAAATTAAATCTTAAACCAGTAGGTTCTGAAAGCCATGTATAGAAGCTCTGGTAAGACATCTCCAGGCTTGTTGGCTTCTCTGTCGCAGCCATTACATCTGATTATTACTAAACCTGTGCTTGTGATAGTGGCACCAGAGTGAGCGACAGTTCAGATGTGGTAAGTGTTCACACGGGTGCTATGAAATAGGATTTCTAAAGTTTCAGGAAACAAAATTGGTAAAATGTTAGACTATTTGAATAACTGTTTATTAATGAGAATAGCATCAAACTAGAGAAGATAAACTAAGACTTCTTAAAAATGAGGTAGAGATAAAGAAGCCACAAACTTAAAGTTTGTTTTTAATGAAATCTTCACTGAAGATTTTTTTAAATCTATTCTGCTCTCCCAAGAGTTTATGTTTATTGTATTTTACATGATCTGTGGCATATAAAATTAATGTATTTTTTCCTTTGGTTGTCCCCATAAGCAAAAAATTATTTTAATAAAAAATTGAAATGAGCATGCCATGTTCTTTGTTAATGTCAGCGTAGCACACCAGAGGGAGTTTGCCGTTCCTGTCTGGTGCAGTTGCTATTTGAGGGGTCAGCCGAGGCACCCCACCCTCTTCTCTGGATGTGTCCCCGCGAATCTGTTGAAACCAGGGGTTTTTCCCATGTCTGTTTTCTGCTTTTTTGTGGGATTTACACCAACAGGGGGAGACCTTGGAAATGAAATACAAATATTCTCCGTGCCCCATGGGCCTTGTGATGCGGCCGAGCCTGTCAAGAACTCCCTGACTTCACTGGAGCACTGAGAGGAGGAGGCCAGAAGAGGCCGCTGGGCAGAGGGCAGGGCTGCTGGGCGAGCGCTGTCCGCGGTGGTGAGGTCGGGGCTGTTCACAGGCTGCGGTGTGGGGAGAGGGGAACGTCCAGGAGACAGGCCGCCCCTCTGCATGACTTCAGGCATGGTGGCCTGAGGGGTACGCTCATTTTCAGGAACATCGTTCATTTGATCTGGGAGGCCATTCTTTTGCTGAGGGTGTCCTGGGCTTGCAGTCGTGAGGAGCTGAGGAAGGGTCATGAGGGAGAGAGGGTCAGGTCAGGAGGGCTGACCCCAGGCAGTGGGCTGTCAGTGCCTCGCCAGCGCCAGTTGACACTGCCCGCAGAAACACCCGCAGCCTGTGCCTCGGGCGTCATGACTCAGAGTCCTTAAAGGTTTTTTCTAACTAACAAAAAATAAAATCACTTTACATCTTTTTATTTTGAAGTCTGTGCTGGTAGGAGGAGGCAGCAGTGGCTCCAAGATCTGGCTTCTGAGGCAAGAGGTCCGAGTACAAAGGCGAGGAAAGAAGGGCCCCGGCCCTCTGGTGCTGCGTGGGAACTGTCGGAGGAGTCTGGAGACCGCAGAGACTCCCCCACCTGAAGGCAGCCTCCGAGTCAGGGTCACCACCGCAGCGTATCACGCTTTCTGCCCACGGAGCTCACCGCGTCACATGGAAGCCTGGGCACGCCTTCAACACGGCCCCTGTGGTCATCGCCGCCCAACCCCAGGTCTGGTCCTGCAGAAAGCCGGGCTTGGGTGCTCCTGTGCCCCAGAGGGGCAGCGCCCAGGAGGAAGCAGGCAGGAGACCCTGCTTTTTGTCTTCCAGAAGGCTCACCTGCCTCTGGGGATGCTCCTAGAGGGAGGGGAGACAACACAGAGAAGGCTGCAGGAGAGGCGTGGGCTTCTCGACCTCCGAACACCCTGGCCTCTGAGGGCCCTGGACGCAGCTGGAGCTCTGGGAGGGCCAGCAGCTCATGCTGGGGACCGCGCTCCTGAGCCTGCCTCTTTCTGGAGGCTTCAGCCCTCATTGGCCAGGGCCCCATGGCTGGTGACAGGACATGTGACAGACACTCGTATGGACGCTGGGTGCCACAGGACTCAGGGTCAGACTCGATTTAAAGACATAAAGAGACACGACACGAGGTGCCTCCCTGGGTTTCGGCCTTGACGCCCCAGCCCTTCAGGCCATGGCCTCGGCAGCCTCACCACTCACACCACCTCGCTCCTCGTCCGCCCTGCTGGCTCTGTCGCCAGTACACAGCTTCCCTCCAACCTTGGGTTCCGCAGGGGTAGTTTCCTTGGCCACGTCTGATCTTCATGTGGATTTCGATGCCTCATTCTGACTTGGGCCTCAGCGCAGACCGTCTCCACTTAGGTTTCTAAAGCCACAGCTCCTCGCTGGGACCCCTACCCTGTTGCACTGTTTCACGAGGTGGTGACTCCTCCATGTGTCACGCCGTCAGTCTCGTTAATCGTCTCTCCTCTCCCAGCGTTTGGAGCCCCTGAGAGTGGGGTCTTGTCTCTCTGTTCATCACTTCCTTAGACACGGTCCTCTGCGCCCTGGAATGATCACCTGTTACAGATGAATGAGCTCAGCAGACCCCATCAGATTTTTGCTTAAAACGGTGGCTCTGTGGCTTTGCACTGGACTCATATAAAGCCCCAGCCCCCCTCAGGCCTCTCTGTCTGGTCCTGGTCACCCCGCCAGGCTTGCCTCAGGCCCCTTCATCTCTCCTTCACACAGCAGGAAATCTGCGTGTTAAAACACTTAGATACCTGCAGGTTTTCATTTGAGGTCTGGAAACTAATATTTCTTACTTACCTGACATGGTAAAAATTCTTACTAATGTAATTTAGTAAACCAGTTGAGATACAGTCTTTTAGCCAGAGTACAGAAAGAACTTCTCAGAAAGCCAGTTTGACTCTCAAGCACAGGATACATTTTTTGAGGGTTAAAAAAATAGGTGCTTTGAGTTTTCAGAAAGGGCATTCTAATTTATCAACAAGGTCTTATTACATTGCTAGAGTTTGTACTGTCTATTATTTTAAGCTTACTCATAATTCACAAAAAGATAATGTGGAATAATTTGTCGTAATTTTGTAATTTAGTTGATACTAACTCTGGTGGCTTATACAGTGAAGAATCTGCCTACAGTACAGGAGATCTGGGTTCAGTCCTTGGGACAGGAAGATCTCCTGAATAACTACCCGTTTCAGTGTACTTGCCTGGAGAATTCTGTGCACAGAGGAGCCTGGCGGGCAGAGTTGGACATGACTTAGTGACTACAGCACAACCACAACCAGGTGCTAACTTGGGGCAGCCAAAACATTTAAGCGTTTTACTAGATCCAGTAACTGGGACTGCAGGGAATATTCATATTTCTACATTTTCGGTGCCAAGTATAAGCACCTGTGTTGAGTGGGCTTTCCATCCTCCAGGTCTGATGCTGTGTTCCCTGCCTTTGGACAAAATCTGGGATTGTGTTATGCGTTTTTCTCAGCGATTTTGGCTGCCTCTTTTGTTTATGTGACTTTTCCTCTCTGGACTATTGCTGAGATTTCTTCCAGATACTGCTGCTGGATTCTTCAGGTTTGGATTTTTCATAATTAAACTTTCTAATTGATGTCCATACCGGTCTGAGGCACAGGCCTCGTGATGGGAGGTGGGGGCGTTTGTGAGTGTCTCCGCCGAGGACTGCACTCTCAGGGCCCCTCAGCGTGTGCTCGAGTCGGACCAATGAGGAGTCAGCCAGTCAGTCAGTCAGCAGTGGTACCATACGTGTTTGTAGCAGCCAGGGGTTTTGCCAGAACAGCGCTCTGACACGTTTCATCCCAACTGTTGAACTTTTTACATCCAGTTCCATTTCCATCCACATTTTATCCTTTTGGAGTACAAGCTCAGGTCCATTCCCAGGAGACCTGGGTTCTTTGGAAGGTTTTCCTTTGCTTCTGCAGCTGTTCCAGGGACTGCCCAGCTGAGGAACCCTAGAATGTATGGTATCCCACAGTGTTCACATTTGTTGTACACAAAATACCAGGAAGGATTCACGACAAGGTGCCTTGGCTGCCTCTGGGCAGGCACACGTGAGGCTGAAACACAGGATGGAAAGGAGACCCTTTTATCCCTAAACTGTGAGCTGTGAGCACATATTACATTTTAAGAAATACACACTGAAACTTCAGCTTTCAAAAGACGTAAACAGAAGTATCTTCCCTTAAAAATTTTGTTTTGTAGCACCCCAGAAACTGGGCCCCTCTTGGTGACTAACTCCTCAGTCTCTAGGACCAGAACAGAATTCTTTATCACTGGGAGTCTTGAGAGTAACTGACCCCCGCCCCCCAAATGTTGATCTAATCCCATTTTTGATGGACAGTGGCATATACTCATTTCTCAGATTCTAATCAGTAATTTCCAAACAGGATCTAAGAGCTGACCCATAAGATTTTAGGACAGATAGTTCTCCTGTGGGAAAAATAGAAAATAGAAGGAAAAGGGAATGATAGAGGACAAGATGGTTGGATGACATCACTGAGTCAGTGGACATGAGTTCGAGCAAGCTCCAGAAGATGGTGAAGGACAGGGAAGCCTGGTGTGCAGCAGTCCATAGGATCACAAAGAGCTGGACACAGCTAAGTGACTGAACTGAACTGAGTCCTGTGGCTTGTTTTCGCCTACCTGGGATTTACTTCATTGTCCTTACAAAGGATGTGGAAAATCAGGCCACAGTATTCATTTAAACAGCCACATCTCAACTTCCTTGAATTCATCAGAACTGACAAGCTTATCAGCAAGAAACTCCAAACCTTGATTTAAAATCCCATAAGAACGATCTTGCAGAAGAATGTATTTGTGGTCAAGTAAAGCACATTGACCTCAGGCTCACCTCTGCTGCCGCCTTGACCGGCTGTGCTGCTGCTGCCTTCACCCTTTTCCGATGACCCCATCCTTCCCGCCCAACAGTGAGGTCTCCATGACATTCTTAGGCTGGAATGTCCTTGCTCCTGCCAATTCTCTAAAGAGCCCAGCACCTTTGGCAGTGCTATCGCCCCAGGGGAGGAGGAAGCAGGTGATTGCTAATTTAATAAAGCAAACAGCGTTTACAGCCCTCCTTTTGTGCGCCCTCTGAATCACCCTGCCAGTTTCCTCCCAGGGAACTTCTGACAAGAGCTCCTTCATCTTGATTCCTCTAAGGACCCAGAGCACTGAATCCAGGGATACCCGGGCTGTGGCAGGGTACCAAGCCAGGCTCCACTCCAGGCTCCAGAAATGGGCCCAGCCCTTTGAAAGAACGCATGCTCTTACTGATCAGGAATCTTGAGTGAAGTTCAGCAGGTGCAGGTATTCAGGACTCTGGAGATGATAACCAAACAGCGCGGCCTGAGCCTTCCCACGGCCCAGAGGCGTGGGCACTGGCTGGGCAGTGCTATACTCAGGTCTCCTAACAGCCAGGTCTTTGTGTCCAAAATACTCCCATTCTTTTCTTCTCTTTGATTTCTAGATAAAAAGAAAAACGCCCACTGAAGATAGGGGAAAGGAGGAAACTATTACTCATTTATTGCCTGATTTTCCTGATAATAATGGATTGAAAAGAGTGGACCATGATTTAATTATTTCTTGAATTGAGGTGTTTCTCCTGAGAAATGGGGGCAGACAGGAGTGGCAGTCAGGGCTGGGGCTCTTCCAGGCCACACTAAGCTCAGAGCAGGTCAGCGGCGGGGAGCTGGCCCGGCTCCACTCTGCCTGACTGAAGGGGTGTCCACCTTGAGGTCCTGAACCTGTGGGTGACGACTTCCCTCCAGGGGGCGCCATGGCACCGTGCAGACCTTGTGTCCTCTGGTCATCCACGTGGTGGTTAGATTAACTTGTGTGTGCAGGATGTGACTTCACCTGGGCTTCCCCTACCTGTCAAGTAACCCTGAAACCTGGGTCCTGTGCTGGCTGAGCCGGCCTGCCCCCTAGCTGTGGTCTGACAGGCAGACCTCCTGACATGGCCCCCAGCTGTTCTCACCTTGGTGCAAAGATGTGGAGCCGATGGCAGTGTGGCCTGGCTGAAGGAGTCAGCGACTGTCAGGAGGACCATTGTGGCCTCAAAGTCCTGGAGGGACAGAAACAGGCGTTGCAGGCTGACCAGCCACAAGACAGAGTGAAGTCCCCATGACATGGCTGGGGCCTGCGTGAATCCAGAACAATCTCAGCCTTATGTTTTGGGCTTTTCCTGTATCCAGATGTGGGAGTTTTCTTGCAAGGAAATTTATTGAGAAATTTCAGTGAGTCTGTTTTTAAAGCCCCACATCCCAAGTAACCCAGTGTCCTGGCATTCCTTCTCTACCCACGTGTAGCTGTGTGCTTTTCTTACAACATCAGCCCAGTGAAACGCTATTCAGCTTCACAGTATACTGTGAGACCTTACACGACTGAGGCTTTAGTTTCTGGAGCTTGGGGATGGCACTGATCCAAACAGCGCGGCCTGAGCCTTCCCACGGCCCAGAGGCGTGGGCACTGGCTGGGCAGTGCTATACTCAGGTCTCCTAACAGCCAGGTCTTTGTGTCCAAAATACTCCCATTCTTTTCTTCTCTTTGATTTCTAGATAAAAAGAAAAACGCCCACTGAAGATAGGGGAAAGGAGGAAACTATTACTCATTTATTGCCTGATTTTCCTGATAATAATGGATTGAAAAGAGTGGACCATGATTTAATTATTTCTTGAATTGAGGTGTTTCTCCTGAGAAATGGGGGCAGACAGGAGTGGCAGTCAGGGCTGGGGCTCTTCCAGGCCACACTAAGCTCAGAGCAGGTCAGCGGCGGGGAGCTGGCCCGGCTCCACTCTGCCTGACTGAAGGGGTGTCCACCTTGAGGTCCTGAACCTGTGGGTGACGACTTCCCTCCAGGGGGCGCCATGGCACCGTGCAGACCTTGTGTCCTCTGGTCATCCACGTGGTGGTTAGATTAACTTGTGTGTGCAGGATGTGACTTCACCTGGGCTTCCGCTACCTGTCAAGTAACCCTGAAACCTGGGTCCTGTGCTGGCTGAGCCGGCCTGCCCCCTAGCTGTGGTCTGACAGGCAGACCTCCTGACATGGCCCCCAGCTGTTCTCACCTTGGTGCAAAGATGTGGAGCCGATGGCAGTGTGGCCTGGCTGAAGGAGTCAGCGACTGTCAGGAGGACCATTGTGGCCTCAAAGTCCTGGAGGGACAGAAACAGGCGTTGCAGGCTGACCAGCCACAAGACAGAGTGAAGTCCCCATGACATGGCTGGGGCCTGCGTGAATCCAGAACAATCTCAGCCTTATGTTTTGGGCTTTTCCTGTATCCAGATGTGGGAGTTTTCTTGCAAGGAAATTTATTGAGAAATTTCAGTGAGTCTGTTTTTAAAGCCCCACATCCCAAGTAACCCAGTGTCCTGGCATTCCTTCTCTACCCACGTGTAGCTGTGTGCTTTTTCTTACAACATCAGCCCAGTGAAACGCTATTCAGCTTCACAGTATACTGTGAGACCTTACACGACTGAGGCTTTATAGAGCTTCCTCGCTGGGCACCCAGACTTGGGGATGGCTGTCTTCTCCCACTGGAAGCCGCCTGCCCCAGAATCCTCCTCGCCCACTGGGTGAAGTGTCCGCTAAGCCTGTCCAGCCCTGGTCCTGGAAACTCAGCCCTCGCCTGCCCTCCCCAGACTTCTAGCAAGAGTTCTCATGGCATCTGGCCAAAACCAACTTTTCAAGAGCAGAAACATTGGAACTGTCGAAAGGATGTGGGATGAGTCACAGGAAAGTGTAAGCATGACTTCCACTTGTTTTGTGACATTTTAAAAAAAACAAACGTGTCATCAGGATGAAAAACTGAAACAAGCCAAGTGCTTTGGTGTCAAGTGCTTTATGTGGTGAAGATGGGCTGGTGGTGGCCTGGGCTGAGCCACCCTGACCCCTGGATCTGTGGACCATGCCAGCCTCCCTAAATGCCAAGCGACTGTCACCCCAGCCCTAGTGCATGTCTGTGTTTGTTCCTGCCTCTTGCCCCTCTGCGATCTCTCTAGGGTTGTCCCCCTCTGCGATCTCTCTAGGGTTGTCCAGAAAATTGGGAGAAGACAAGTGTGAGGTGGCTGTGCTGGCGTGGTCCCCCGCGGCGTGTCTTTGGGACATGGCAGGAGAAAGGGAAAGAGAAAGGTGCTCACTTCCCACACGTCTGCACCTGGAGTCACCTGACAGCCACCGTCCTGTTGCCCACACGGCTTACACAGCTGTCAGAACGCACTGGGCTGAGCACTGAATACCTGTCATTTGGCATTTTTTCAATAAAAAGATGAAAACAGAATCGTGCTGCTTGATATTCTGCCTGGTGACAAACACTGTGTGTATGTTAAGTTGCTTCAGTCGTCTCTGACTCTTTGTGACCCTAGAGTATAGCCCATCAGGCTCCTCTGTCCATGGCATTCTCCAGGCAAGAATACTGGGGTGGGTTACCATGCCCTCCTCCAGGGGATCTTACTGACCCAGCCATCAGACCCACGTCTCTTTAGTCTCCTGCATTGGCAGGCAGATTTTTTACCAGTAGTGCCACCAGAGAAGACCAGTAACATTAGGCAGGATGCAAGTAAGTCAGCGTTTCCCACAGGCTTCCTGAGTTGGCCGTGGGGCCTCGTGTCCTGTCCTGTTCACCCCTCCATCTCTTACTTGGCCCAGGTGCAGTCTTCAGGCTGCTCCTTCTGCAGCTGGTCCTGGACCCTTCAACCTATCCTCATGGTCACCGCATGATCTTTGTAAAATGCAAATGTTTCCAAACTTCCCCTGGCTTTACATCTCAGTCACTTCTCACTTACTCCCCAGAGGAAAACAGCTGATCTTCTAATGGTGCACAGACTGCCTCTGAGGACAACTTCTGCCCACTTCGCTGGTCTCTGCTCTCGTCCCTACCTGGTTCCCATCTCATGCTCCAGAGGCTGCTTATAATTCCCCCCACACCCTCTGCTTTGCCTCCTGCTGGAAATGCGCTTTCCCATGTCACCAAGTTAGAATTGGTGCCAGGAGAGAGACATACCGTGCTCACAGGCTTCCAAAACCATGGTCAAGTTTTTTCTTTTGGCCACTTCTAGTGGTCTTTCATTTATTTCTTTGTTCTTTGATCCATGCAGGCCTCCCATCGCAGTGACCTCTCTCGCTGCAGAGCATCAGCTCCGGGCACATGCGCTCCAGAGTGCCAGCTCAGTAGTTGGACACATCTGTCCAGCCTCTCCACAGCACGTGGGATCATCCCAGGCCAGGGATCGAACCCGTGCTCCTTGCACTGCAACGTGGTGTCCTTAGCCACTGGACCACCAGGGAAGCCCCATGGTCAAGTTTTATATTTTCACTTAAAGTGGGGACATGGGCCCAGATTCATGTGTGAGCCAGACGTGATGCGAAGCCCCAGCATTACCCCTGACTAGTCAGTGAGCAAGTCTGGAGCGCATTCCCTTTTGTGTAAAACCAGGGTTCCAAGCATCTGCCTGAAAGGAGGAGGAATCCATGAGCTGCTGGATGTAACGACCTCTCTGATCTTTTCAGTGCCACACAACGCGTTGTGAGCTTGAGGCGGCCTGCCTGCCGTGAGCACAGGGACAGCAGCAGAGCCCACGCAGGGTGTGAGGGTGGCCGTGCTTCACCAGGTAGGTTCTGCTGGAGAACGTCTTGAACCCTGGGAAGAGTGGTCTGTGGCCGGCTCTGGCACATGAGACACACCATTGGGTGTTCCATCAAACACCTATGGCAGACACCTAGGATTCCTCTCCAAGGGCCGATTACAGAGCCTGCAACATGTGCCCTCATGGGCCATGGCAATGGCTGTCACACAGAGCTGTAGGAAGAATATAGGACATGTGGTGGACAAGCACTGGATGCAGGAGAACCAGATTCTTAGCCGTCCTCTGCCATCAGCTGGACCTCCTGGTCTCAGTTCCCTCATCGGCCGGGGCTCCCAGAAGCCGTGGTGAGACCCTTCTGTCCTTACAGTTTCTGTGTGGCCGAGGCAGAGGCACACAGTGGGCACTTTAAAACTGAGTCTTGGTTAGCATCTGTCTTCAGGTGACTCCAGGATCAATCACATCACAAATATCAACTGATCTACAGCTAGGGTCCAACCTGACATTCCTACCAGAGGCACCATCAATGAAATATACCAGGTTCAGTCTACTGATACGTATGCCGGTGTCTTAGGTGAAATCCCCTTTTTGTGGAACCAAGAGGTCCTCCATTGAAATGAATTAGTTAGAAATGATTTACAGTCATGGCCTCTGGGAGTGGGGCTAGACTGCAGGGCACAGGCAAGCATCCTGTCGGGTCTTCCTGACTTTGCTCTCTACCTTCTGAATCAAGTGCTTCCTGTTTATGTCAGCTGTTCCCTTAAAAGTCACATAAGCAGTTACGGATGAACTGACCCTGTGTCTAGGACTTGCCAGATAGAGGGTGAAATGGGATTGGCCGTGTATGGAGAACTGTTAGCTGGGTAATGGTTACATCGGGGATCCTTATATGGTTCTGCTTTGGGATTTTTTTTTTTTAATCTTCAATATCTGTTTATTTTATTGATTTGGCAGTGTGGGATCTTCAGTCTTTGTTGTGGCATGGGTGATCTTTTCTTCAGTTGTGGTGTGGGGGATCTAGTTCCCTGACCAGGGATCGAACCCAGGCCCCCCTACATTGGGAGCATAGAGCCCAGCCACTGGACCACCAGGGAAGTCCCTGGAATACCTTTGAGATGTCCTGTTTCATTCACAAGGAGCTTAGTTGTGTGATCTGCATTGGAGTTCAGTGAATTGTCAGGAGCACAGTCAGTATTTACATTCTAAGTTCATTCTCCTATGTAGTAGTTTTCTTTTTTTTTTTTTTTTTTGCTTTTTTTAGTTTTCATTTTTTTAATTCAAATGCTGCCATAATGTACAGAGCAAGGATTCACTGCCCAGCCACACAGGAGTTAATACTCTGATACCAGCCTTGAGAAGAGAAAGGCTTACTGGCAGGTGGACCGGCATGGAGACAGAAAGCTCTCAAATCTGTCTCCTTGCTGGCTGACCCCACAATAAAGTTCTTTCTTTCCTCAAAAGCTGATGCCATAACATTGGCATTGGTGTATCCTGGGCTGTGAGCTGTTGCCCAGGAACAATTGTGGCAACCACAAAGGAAGTAAGGTCTTGTGGTCACCAGGCTGAGGCACTGTAGCCCCTGGTGGGGGTGGGCCCTCACTTCTGACCTCAAGCGGCCACTCAGACCAAATTTACCTGGACAGCGCGCAGTCGTGTTCCTGCTTCCCCACTACAGCACTCCAGGCTCAGAGCAACTTTGCTTTTGAGAAGAAACAGCTTCTGGATCAGCTGTCTTTGGGGTGAGTGCATTAAAATGCACCTGTGCTGAAACCGTCTAACAACCTAGTCAGGCCTGCCCATTAGAGCCCCACCCTGGAGAGACAATATAATAGGTTCCAGGCACTGAGGTTGTCAGAGGGCCTGGCTAGAGCCCTGTCCCAGGTCACAGTCTGGCCTTTGGGTCTGTGTGTTCACCTGTGTGTGTATTTGCCTGTGTCTGACTTTTATTTGTTAGGGTTGGCCAATAGGCATGGGTTCTCAAATAACTTTAACAAAACTTTATCAGACCTGATACTAATGAGAGTCTGCTCCTGAGTAAAATCCTTGCCTGACATGGGTGTGGGACTTTCGCCGGCACCTAATATGATCCCCTGGCAGTATTGATACAAGTGTGCATTCTTTTTAAAAAATATTGCGTTCTTTTTTTAAAAAAAAATTATTGTATTTTATTTATTTTGCTGCACTATGCAGCTTGCAGGATCTTAGTTCTCTGACCAAGGATTGAACCCAGGCCTTGCCAGGAATCCAGCACGGATTCCTGACCACTGGACCGCCAGAGAATTCCAAATACAGGTGTTCTTAATGGAGCCAGACCTGATTATCTTGTTGGGGTGTGAGTGTGGAGGAGAAACAGGAGCTAGGAGAAATCATCTATTTCCAAATGGTGGTCACCATGGATTAGAAAGGCACAGCTGTGCGTCTTTAGTGACTTAATGAAAGGCAGAGATTAAAGAGGAATGAAACAGGTGGGGTCGTGTAGATTATTTAAGGAAGGTTGGAGATGGCTAAGGCAGTAATAGGCCACAGGGATTTTATATAAATACTTTCAGTTGAAATAAAATATACAGTAGTCAAACCTAGGCTACATTTAGCAAAGTGTAAAACCAACCAAAAAATCTTCCAGGCACAAAACTTGTTAAGAATTTTGGCAGGGTTGTTGAACATTGCTTCTAAGCTTTCAGTATGTGTGTAGGGGGACCTGAGGAGGTCCAAGTATACTGAAGATGGAGATGATGTTTCTAATGCAGGTCATGTCTAAGAATCTTGTGCGTATGGAACTCCATCACCAAGCAGTTCTGTGCTCTGGTTGTACCTGTCCTTTCTGATAACAGTGTGATTCCTTTCCATACGTGCTTCTATCCTATAAATTTTAATACACCCTGTTCCTGTTCTGTATGACTTCCTGCTGTCAATTGGTATACTGGAGTTATGAAAAAGAGAATGATTTTCTTTTGTAGTATTGCCTGGCCCCAATGTCAGCTGGAGTCAGTGGGGAAAGGGAGATAAGAGTGATTGGTTATCTCCTGGGAAAATGATACCCATGCACGCTTAGGAAGGGAGGACTGAGTATCTCACCCCCGTCCTCCTGATCCCCCTCTTGGGTTCAGCTCCGAGTGTCAGGCAGCCCCCACCTGACCTTCTTCAAGATGATGACATAGTCCCCTCTTCTGCTCTCCTCGCCATCCGAGGTGCTGAGGAAGACAGAGCCTGGACTCCCTGACTGACCGGCTGGTCCGCACTCAGCACAGGGAACTATTAGGAGCTGTGACTGCCCTGGTCAGTCTGGAGCTGCCAGGACAGATGGGCAGCCGGGTCGCCCAGGTGACCTTCAGGCCCCAGCTCTCAACAGTGTCCTCTGGGTACGCTCTCCAGGTCCTCTCCATGAGCCTCACAGCCATACTGCTCATTGTCCAGACCCTCTGTTCTCAGCGGCATCTCCTGGGAATCCTCACAGCCAGCTGTGGACAGTCACCCGCATCTGTTAGCGTCTTTCTAGAAAATAAACCAGGAGGTGAAATTGGTTGCACAGTGCTAAGGTTCTTGTTTGGCCTCTGCTTTGCAGGGAGGGAGAGAAGGCCATTTTCCAGAGACGTGTAGCCCACAGGCTGTGTGGAACCTGGGCTCCGACTCCACCTTGACTTGAGGGCTGCTTGCTTGTGCTCTGCCTCTCTAGTCCACTGTTCTGTAGGGGCAGCTCGCCCCTCAGAACCAGCACTGGGGTGGGAGAGGGAGTGAAGGAGGGGGCAGGCGGGCTGTGCCCGGCCTCTCCACAGCAGTGAGGCGCCCTGGGCCTCCGGCGGGTGAGCTGATGCTGGCTGACCTCGGCCGGATCCAAGAGGCGGGCAGAGGGGCAGGCGTTTGCTGAGGACAGTGGTTTCAGGCCCTTCTGTGCTTTTGCTGCTGAGAAGTGAACGGCCTGGAGCACCACGACAGAGGCCTTCAGAGGATGGACCCCCGGTGGAGACCGCGGGGCTGTCCTATGTCAGCTGACACCCCCATCCACCCAGGACCAGCGAGGCAGGTATGAGTTGTGAGCCCGCAATGCTTGGTGTCCCCTGGCTTTCTGAGGTTATTTTGTACATTTTTCAGCAGCAGAGGAGGGAAGGCCCTCAGAAAGAGCCCTCCCTGCCTGAGCCACGGCCTCGCGACCTGGATGTGCTATCTATATCTGCTCCCCGTTCCAGGCCTCTCGAGGTCCCCCGTCCCCACCGGCTGAAGGGGGAGCCCTGCCCATAGAGCCCAGGCTTCCACCAGAAGCCCTCCCAGGGCCTCAAGTCCTGCCCCATCCCCTGTACCTTCCTCACCAGACAGCCAGAGGGCTTGGTCTCCCCTCCCTGCATCCACCAGGGGCCTCAGTTCGGCCCCAGGTCCCTCAGCCCCAGGCAGGGTGATATCCCTGGAGAGGAGCTCCTACAGGTCCAGAGAACCAAGGTCAACCTGGGGGTTGGTTTGTGTGCACCTTTGGTTTGTTTAAAAATGAATGGAATCACACTGACTTTCTTCCTCTGTGACTTTGCTTTTTGCACTGAATACCTTATGGTATTTCATTTTATGGAACTATTTGCATACTTCTAAAATTAGAAAATGGCTCTTGTGTTTTATTCTGTTGTTTTTGCTATTCTTGATGATTTTTTTAACACTCAATCACTTTATTTGTTAATCAAGGAGAAAATATCCACAGGGGCCTGTCTTGACCCATCCATCTGTTTGTAGGATGGTTTCACACCGTTGGCAGTAGCTTTGCAGCAAGGTCACAATCAAGTAGTGTCTCTCCTGCTAGAAAATGACAAGGAGGGAAAAGTGCATCTTCCCGCTCTCCACGTTGCCGCCCACAGAGACGGCACGAAAACTGCTGCCCTGCTACTGCAGAACGACAACAATGTGGACAGACGTGGAATCCAAGGTGAGGCGCCAGAAATATGCCTGTCTGACGGCATCCTCTGTTAGGCCCCCAAACATGAAGAATGCTTGGGCTTCCTTTGGGCACACTTACACCAAACCCTGAACTGCACCTAGTGTGTTTTCTTTATTATAGACAGTTGCGCGTATTGCCCAACGTCTGGACCCACTGAGGTTCAGGTTTTTCATGTCTCTTTGCAGAGAAGAATTCAGCGAGAGACAAAGTGATAGGTAAGAAATAAATTTATTCAGATTCAGAGAAAGCACACTCCACAGACAGAGTGTGAGCCATTGTAGAGCTAATCCAGTGGCTGTTGATTTTTTTTTTTTAATGCTTTAAAAATTTATTTATGATTGTGCTGAATCTTCGTTGCTATGCAGACTTTTCTCTGGTTGTGCAAGTGGGGGCTTCTCTCTAGTTGGGTTTTGCAGGCTTCTCACTGCGGTGGCTTCTCTTGTCACAGAGCACGGGCTCTGAAGCACAGGTTCAGTAGTTGTGGTGTATGGGTTTAGTTGCTCCCAGGACATAGGATCTTTCCAGATCAAGGATGAAACCCGTGTCGCCTGCGTTGGTAGGTGGATTCTTAACTTCAGCGCCATCTGAGCAGCCTGACTGGTGAGTTAGAATTAGGAGGCGATGCGAATGATCGTGAGAAGGGCTGGCTGGATGTGTGCTGACCTGTCCAGGAGAAGCACTGATAACCAGACCATGTTGTGGGTTTTGGGGGACCCCCTAATATGACTTGGCTTCTATGTCTCTGCAGAGGAGAGCGAGGAATATTGTGGAAAACCCCAAATTCACCCTTTTGAAATTCCTTCTTTCCATTTTGTTTTTAGGATTTCATGGCACAAGCCTATCACACCTTCAGAATGTTTTTTAATGATGCTAAATGACTCTCCCTTGCCTTTTATTCCTCTTTCTCTTTTCTGAATCAAAGACAAACTTCAGATGTTCAGAATGTCAGCTTCACCCAGCTCAATGGTTTTATAAAATGTTGCCAAGAAATTTCCAAAGCAAAGCATGTCAAATGATCTTTGTGAATGGGACGGGGTGGGGAGTATATTTCAAATGCTGGTGATCAGCAAAATTCTTGAAACAGAATTACAGCCTTTGAAATCATGCATATTAAAATTAATTGTTCTGAGAGTACAGCTGGGCTTTTTTCTCACAGACCTTTCAAACAACCTCAAGTGCAGTGCTCACTGGTGGTTTGTTTTTTCGTAAGAGCAGCACAGAACTCCTTCCTTAAGTTTAAGTTAATAAGCCCAACAGGCTGTGAGTAAATGCACATGGGTCTCCGGACAGGGACTGAGCAGATGTGCCTCTGAGATCCAGGCTCCTGCTTGGAGCTCCTCTGGGGCAGCACTGCTCCCCGGCCTCAGACCACAACTCGAGGTCCGAATTTCCTCAGGGTAGTGCAGGGAGGATTGCACAGAGTGTAATTCTTTTGGCAAATATGCTGATGTCATTTAAAAAATAATTTTATGTGTTTATTTTTGGCTATGCTGGGTCTTTGTTGCCACACAGGCTTTTCTCTGGTTGTGGCAAGTGGGGGCTCCTCTATAGTTGTGGTGCTTGGGCTTCTCATTCCAGTGGCTTCTCTTATTCGGAACTGTGGACTCTAGGGGGTGTGGGCTCAGTAGTTGCAGCTCATGGGCTGTAATGCACACACCCTGGCACATGGGCTTAGTTGCTTTTGGCATGAGGTGTCTTCCCAGGTCAGGGATTGAACTCGTGTCTTCTCCCTAATCTTCTCTCTCCTAACCTCTTTCCCCCTTGGCTACCACAAGTCTGTTCTCTGTGAGTCTGTTTTTGTTTTGTAGGTATGTTGATTTTTGTTGTATTTTGGATTCCACATATAGTGATATCATAGGGTATCTGATATTCTCTTTCTGATTTACTTCACTTAGTATGATCATCTCTAGGTCCATCCATGTTGCTTCAAACGGCATTATTTTCTTCTTTTCTGTGCTGAATAGTTTTCCATTGTGTGTATATATGTGTGTGTGTTTGTGTCTACATATATATATATAGAGAGAGTATGCGCGAGCATACAGGAGTGAGTGAGTGCATCTTCTTTATCCATTCATTGGTCAGACAACACTTGGGTAGGCTCCTTGTCTTGGCTGTTGTGAACAGTTTTGCTGTGAACACAGAAAGGTTCTGTGAGAAAAAAGCATGTATCATTGAATTACAGTTTTTTCCTGCTATATGCCTAGGAGTAGGGTTGCTTGGTCCTATGGTAATTCTGCTTTTAGTTTTCTAAGGAGCCTCCATGCTGTTCTTCACACTGGCTGTACCCATCTGCGTTCCCACTAAGAGGGTTCCCTTTCTCTACACTCTCTCCAGTATTTGCTATTTGTAGACTTTTTTTTTACTTTTTCTTTTTTATTCTTCTTTATTTGTAGACTTTTTAATGATGGCCTTTCTGACTTGCGTGAAGTGGTACCTCATTGTAGTTTTGATTTGCATTTCTCCAATAACTAGCGATGATGAGCATCTTTTCATGTGCCTGTTGGCTATTTGTATGCATTCTTTGGAGAAAATCTATGCAGGTCTTAGGCCCATTTTCACTTGGGTTGTTTGTTTTATTGTTGTTGAGTTGTATGAGCTGCTTGCATGTTTTGGAAATAAAGCTCTTTTCAGTTGCATCATTTGCAAATATTTTTCCTAGTCCATACATTGTACTTCCATTTTCTTTCCTTTGCTGTACAAAAGTTTGTAAGTTTGATTAGGTCCCATTTGTTTAAGTGCTTTTCTCTTGTCAAAAAGGGGAACATACAAAAAAGAACACCAAGAAACAAGAAACATACCTTCTTCTTAATAGGCTGAGCGAGCTTCTCTTCTTCCTTTTTTTTTTTTTCTCTTCCTTTATTTCACATCTTTTTCCTCTTTTTGAGGGAAGTGTGTAAGTTTATTTTGTTGTTTTCATATTTCCCCCCAAACTTGAAACCTGTTATCTTGTATTGGGATCTAGCAGATTCGCACATCTTTTTTCTTGGCTTCCACTCACTGAAGTATATCCTCCAGAACGTCCTAAAAAGTAATATGTGGAAGGTATGTTTTAAGAAGTTCTATGTGTATAAATATCTTTATTTTGCTTTCTTATTCAATGGGTAATTTGTATATGGCATTTTTAGTTGAAAATCATTTAAAATCAATAAATCAGGATAACTTGACTTACCACTTGTTGCCCCAAAATATATTTTTATGTTTATGTTGGTATTTTCTTTTTCTGTTTCCATTCATTGGTCAGACAACACTTGGGTAGGCTCCTTGTCTTGGCTGTTGTGAACAGTTTTGCTGTGAACACAGAAAGGTTCTGTGAGAAAAAAGCATGTATCATTGAATTACAGTTTTTTCCTGCTATATGCCTAGGAGTAGGGTTGCTTGGTCCTATGGTAATTCTGCTTTTAGTTTTCTAAGGAGCCTCCATGCTGTTCTTCACACTGGCTGTACCCATCTGCGTTCCCACTAAGAGGGTTCCCTTTCTCTACACTCTCTCCAGTATTTGCTATTTGTAGACTTTTTTTTTACTTTTTCTTTTTTATTCTTCTTTATTTGTAGACTTTTTAATGATGGCCTTTCTGACTTGCGTGAAGTGGTACCTCATTGTAGTTTTGATTTGCATTTCTCCAATAACTAGCGATGATGAGCATCTTTTCATGTGCCTGTTGGCTATTTGTATGCATTCTTTGGAGAAAATCTATGCAGGTCTTAGGCCCATTTTCACTTGGGTTGTTTGTTTTATTGTTGTTGAGTTGTATGAGCTGCTTGCATGTTTTGGAAATAAAGCTCTTTTCAGTTGCATCATTTGCAAATATTTTTCCTAGTCCATACATTGTACTTCCATTTTCTTTCCTTTGCTGTACAAAAGTTTGTAAGTTTGATTAGGTCCCATTTGTTTAAGTGCTTTTCTCTTGTCAAAAAGGGGAACATACAAAAAAGAACACCAAGAAACAAGAAACATACCTTCTTCTTAATAGGCTGAGCGAGCTTCTCTTCTTCCTTTTTTTTTTTTTCTCTTCCTTTATTTCACATCTTTTTCCTCTTTTTGAGGGAAGTGTGTAAGTTTATTTTGTTGTTTTCATATTTCCCCCCAAACTTGAAACCTGTTATCTTGTATTGGGATCTAGCAGATTCGCACATCTTTTTTCTTGGCTTCCACTCACTGAAGTATATCCTCCAGAACGTCCTAAAAAGTAATATGTGGAAGGTATGTTTTAAGAAGTTCTATGTGTATAAATATCTTTATTTTGCTTTCTTATTCAATGGGTAATTTGTATATGGCATTTTTAGTTGAAAATCATTTAAAATCAATAAATCAGGATAACTTGACTTACCACTTGTTGCCCCAAAATATATTTTTATGTTTATGTTGGTATTTTCTTTTTTCTGCTTATTGTCTGATGTTTCTGAGATCCGTAATTGTTCATATTTAGTCTCTGGATAATATTCATGAAACTACCCTTTGTGAAGGGTTGTCACTGACTACAAAATGGCAGCAGAGACTTTTGGTGTCAATTTTCCATTGATAAGTTCTCTGACAGAATAGATCATTCTAAACCTAGTGCACTGGAAGCTTTGTTGTTAACAGGCCATAACTTCTTACCTCTGCATGTCACAAAATTTCATTCAATACTAAGATAAATATAGTAACTGAGAATTCTGCTATTTAAAAACATTAGGCAAATGAATTATTGTTTTCATGATATAATTTTTCCCCACAAGGGACAAAGAAAAAAATACATATTAAGCAACTTTAGTATAATAATAGACATTTTAGTAAAATAATAAATATTTTATCATAAATCTAGATCCACTTTTTGAAAGCCAGCTTGTTTGTATGCTTAATATTCATTAGAGAATTGAAATATTAGCCTACTAAACCATAATTTCCAGGTATTTCCCTGCCAGACTTTCACAAGTACATGTTTAACATCTAATAATTTTTCAAAAGTGTTTCATAATTTTACTTGTTTACCAGTGAACAAATTCTTTAGAAGTGTTGCTTTAGATTGGAAAGTCAAATATATGTTATAATTAGATAAGTGTCAACAGCATAATGACTACTTGTTCCTTAATTTTTTTTATTCTTACTCTTTCTAGAGCTAGTCTAATCCGACTAATTTAATCAGACTGATCAGAAAATCCTCCTCTAGAGAATCACGACATGACACACATCACAGTGACAGGTTTTTCTCATACATATTCCATCCAGATAACTAAGTTTGCTGTTTGTCGAATGTTGTGGACATCTTTCATGCCAAAACATAAAGATACATAGACTTTTCTTTTTCTTTAATTTTGGCCTCTTTTATTGTTCTTTTTTTTCTTTTTTTCATTCATCTTTATCCTTTGGCCTCTGTGGACCTCCCACCACAGTGGCTTCTCTTGTGCAGAGCACTGGCTCTGGGCACATGCGCTCCAGAGCGATGGCTCGTAATTGGACACACTGGTCCAGGTGCTCCGCAGCATGTGGGATCCTCCCAGGCAAGGGATCAAACTGGTGTCCCCTGCACTGCAAGGCAGACTCTCCACCCACTGGACCACCAGGGAAGCCCGATACACAGACTTTTTAAAAGTACATCACATTCCACTGGAATGAATATGTCATGACTGAGTTCATCCACTGTTGATGGGTCTTCAGTTTTTGCAGTGTTTCATTATTAGAAACCACGATCCTACAAATATTCTTGCGCATGTCACACTTGTCCTCTCACAACCTGGGGATAAGTTTCCGGGTCACAGTTGACAAACACGTTACATTTTGTCCGATGTTCTCAGTCTCTGTCTTGGAAGGCTGCCCCATCTACTGTTCCAACAATAGAATAAGAGTCTATCTACTGCTTCAGTTTCTAGAAACCTGCAGCTCATGTCTTGCGAAGTAAAATATTTAACAACCAAACTTAAATATTCCCTGGAGGGGCATTTCTCATTTTTTATTTAGCAGAAAGACTGCCAGCCATTTCAATCGGACTCTGTAGAGGTTGTTTTATCTGATACTCCTCTGTCATAATTAGACCCACACATTAACTTCCCAGGGAGATGGTGACCCATCTTACTTTCATGAGTTTTAAAACTTTCTGGTTTTAACGGCTTTTCAACAACTACTAAAGGGAAGTCCTTTTGATGGCAAACTTCAGAGCTTTGTTTTGGTTAAGGCTCTTTTTTTTTGTTGCAACCTCAGTGAAATAAATGGAATTCCTTTACTTGAAAATTGGATTTTCAGTCTTCAAAGGCGTGCCTGCGGGCTTCCCCTGGTGGTCCAGTGGGTAGGGACACCGCCTTGCAGTGCAAGGGGACACCAGTTTGATCCCTTGCCTGGGAGGATCCCACGAGCCGCGGAGCGGCTGGACTGATGTGTCCAATTACCGAGCCGGAGCTCTGGGGCGCATGCGCCCAGAGCTGGTGCTCTGCAACGACAGATGCCACTGCGATGGGAGGCCCACACGGGCCAAAGAACAAAGACAGATGAAAATAGAGAAATGAAACACCAATAGAAGTGGCCCACCCGCTCCCCTCCCTCCCCAACCTGACCCCCACCCAATAAATAAATAAATAAATAAATCTTTAAAAAAAAAAAAAAAGGCGTGCCTGCACCAGCATCCCTGGATCCAACAGGATTGAGGCCTGGCATTCATGAATACGTTTGGGAAGCTCTTTTCCTGTTTGGGAAGCTCTGTGCTGGCCGCAGAAGGGAGGAGGAGGGGGAAGACAGAAAGAGGAGTCGGGGCAGAGGAGGAAGGAGGGACTGTGACCTAAAAACACAGACAAACAAACAAACAACCCTACAAAACTAAACTGTCAAAGAGCTTCTGGAGGACTCAGGCGAAAGGGGAGGTATTTGGTTGAGTCACAAATGGCATATCTGTACGGCTACAACCAGAGCCAGAACCACAGACCGATCAGTTTGTGAAGCCCCAAGTCAACATAGAATAAGAGTCATCTACTGCTTCAGTTTCTAGAAACCTGCAGCTCATGTCTTCGTAAAATATTTAACAACCAAACTTAAATATTCCTGGAGGGCATTTCTCATTTTTTATTTAGCAGAAAGACTGCCAGCCATTTCAATCGGACTCTGTAGAGGTTGTTTTATCTGATACTCCTCTGTCATAATTAGACCCACACATTAACTTCCCAGGGAGATGGTGACCCATCTTACTTTCATGAGTTTTAAAACTTTCTGGTTTTAACGGCTTTTCAACAACTACTAAAGGGAAGTCCTTTTGATGGCAAACTTCAGAGCTTTGTTTTGGTTAAGGCTCTTTTTTTTTGTTGCAACCTCAGTGAAATAAATGGAATTCCTTTACTTGAAAATTGGATTTTCAGTCTTCAAAGGCGTGCCTGCGGGCTTCCCCTGGTGGTCCAGTGGGTAGGGACACCGCCTTGCAGTGCAAGGGGACACCAGTTTGATCCCTTGCCTGGGAGGATCCCACGAGCCGCGGAGCGGCTGGACTGATGTGTCCAATTACCGAGCCGGAGCTCTGGGGCGCATGCGCCCAGAGCTGGTGCTCTGCAACGACAGATGCCACTGCGATGGGAGGCCCACACGGGCCAAAGAACAAAGACAGATGAAAATAGAGAAATGAAACACCAATAGAAGTGGCCCGCCCGCTCCCCTCCCTTCCCAACCTGACCCCCACCCAATAAATAAATAAATAAATAAATCTTTAAAAAAAAAAAAAAAGGCGTGCCTGCACCAGCATCCCTGGATCCAACAGGATTGAGGCCTGGCATTCATGAATACGTTTGGGAAGCTCTTTTCCTGTTTGGGAAGCTCTGTGCTGGCCGCAGAAGGGAGGAGGAGGGGGAAGACAGAAAGAGGAGTCGGGGCAGAGGAGGAAGGAGGGACTGTGACCTAAAAACACAGACAAACAAACAAACAACCCTACAAAACTAAACTGTCAAAGAGCTTCTGGAGGACTCAGGCGAAAGGGGAGGTATTTGGTTGAGTCACAAATGGCATATCTGTACGGCTACAACCAGAGCCAGAACCACAGACCGATCAGTGAACCAGAAAGCCTAACGCACCATGAAACTGCTTTGTGCAGTTTCAGCTAGTCCAGGCTCCACTGGATCAGCCGAACCAACGAGCGTGCAGAGGTTCAGCAAACTTGCCCAAGGTCACCTGTAATTAGCTGGTGACAGCTCCCTGGACTCTCTCTGACTCTGGAGCCCACTGCACTGCGTGGTGCCTACTGGTGCATACAAGTGTCAGCACAGCCTTGTAAAGCAGTTAGCATCAGGAGTGTTTTACAAATGATCTAATTGTGATAAGAAACTAGTTCACAGAGCAGAGGTCAGCAAAGCAGGGCCCAGGAGTTCAATGCAGTCCTTAACTTGTTTTTCTACATAAAGGTTTTAGAGGGGGCTTCCCCGGTGGTCCAGTGGGTAAAGAGTCTGCCTTTCAGTGCAAGTGGCACCAGTTCGATCCCTGGCACGGGAAGATCCCACATGCTGCTGAGCAGCTGAACTGGTATGAGTCTAATTACAAGCCAACGCTCTGGAGCGCATGCTCCCAGAGCCAGTGCTCTGCCGACAAGAGAAGCCACTGCGATGGGAGGCCCACACAGGCCAAGGAACGAAGATGGATGAAAACAAATAAATGAAAGACCAGTAAAAGAGGCCAAAATTTAAAAAAGAGAAAAAAGATTTCAAAGGTTTTATGGGGACATGGCCACACTCTTGCTGAGATGGCGTCTACACACGACAGCAGGGTTGAGTAGCTCTGACAGAGACCACATAGCCCCAACCCCCAACACTGCCTGGAGACCTAACACATGGGCCCTTTAAGAAAAAGCTTCCCATCCCCAAAACAAACAGGAAGATTCAAACTCAGTTCTATCAGAAAAAACAAAAACAAAACTGTGTCCCAGTAACTCATCTCACTATACCTGCTTCTTGTGTAAACGGATTTTGCAGTTTGAGACAGTATTTGTCCTATCTGAGCAGGCGAGTTAGAGTCATGGACGACAGTACAGTTAGTCACTAATTCAGCGTCTGTGGGGAAGCTCACCCCAGTCAGTCACATGGAGCACATGGAGGTAACGTGTGGTCTTTGAGTGGAAGGGAGGTTGCTTAGGAGGCTACAGAAAACTCGAAGAGAATTTTTTTTTTAATATATATATATGTATTTTACTTTTATCAAAATATAGTTGATTTATAATGTACTAATTTTTTCTGCATAGCCAAGTGATTGTTTTCTATATGTGTGTGTGTGTGTGTGCGTATATATGTGTGCATATATACACAGTCTTTTTCATGTTCATTTCCATTATGGTTTGTCACAGGATATTGAATATACTTCCCTGTGCTATACAGGAGGACCTTGTTGTTTATTCATCCTGTATATATACAAGTTTGCATCTGCTAATCCCAAACTCCTAAACTTCCCTCCCGCATCCACTTCCCCTGTGACAACTACACATCTGTTCTTAGTCTGAGTCTGTCTTTGTTTTGTAGGTAGGTTGATTTGTGTTGTATTTGAGAGTCCACCTATAAGTGGTATCATCTGGCATTTGACTCTCTTTCTGATTTACTTCAGTTAGCATGAAAATCTCCAGTTGTATCCGTGTTGCTGCACATGGCATTATTTTGTGCTTTTGTTAAAAGCTGATTCCTCTATTGTAAATGTGTACCACATCTTCTATGTCCACTGCGATGGGAGGCCCGAAAAAATGGATGAAAACAAATGAAAGACCAGTAAAAGAGGCCAAAATTTAAAAAAGAGAAAAAAGATTTCAAAGGTTTTATGGGGACATGGCCACACTCTTGCTGAGATGGCGTCTACACACGACAGCAGGGTTGAGTAGCTCTGACAGAGACCACATAGCCCCAACCCCCAACACTGCCTGGAGACCTAACACATGGGCCCTTTAAGAAAAAGCTTCCCATCCCCAAAACAAACAGGAAGATTCAAACTCAGTTCTATCAGAAAAAACAAAAACAAAACTGTGTCCCAGTAACTCATCTCACTATACCTGCTTCTTGTGTAAACGGATTTTGCAGTTTGAGACAGTATTTGTCCTATCTGAGCAGGCGAGTTAGAGTCATGGACGACAGTACAGTTAGTCACTAATTCAGCGTCTGTGGGGAAGCTCACCCCAGTCAGTCACATGGAGCACATGGAGGTAACGTGTGGTCTTTGAGTGGAAGGGAGGTTGCTTAGGAGGCTACAGAAAACTCGAAGAGAATTTTTTTTTTAATATATATATATGTATTTTACTTTTATCAAAATATAGTTGATTTATAATGTACTAATTTTTTCTGCATAGCCAAGTGATTGTTTTCTATATGTGTGTGTGTGTGTGCGTATATATGTGTGCATATATACACAGTCTTTTTCATGTTCATTTCCATTATGGTTTGTCACAGGATATTGAATATACTTCCCTGTGCTATACAGGAGGACCTTGTTGTTTATTCATCCTGTATATATACAAGTTTGCATCTGCTAATCCCAAACTCCTAAACTTCCCTCCCGCATCCACTTCCCCTGTGACAACTACACATCTGTTCTTAGTCTGAGTCTGTCTTTGTTTTGTAGGTAGGTTGATTTGTGTTGTATTTGAGAGTCCACCTATAAGTGGTATCATCTGGCATTTGACTCTCTTTCTGATTTACTTCAGTTAGCATGAAAATCTCCAGTTGTATCCGTGTTGCTGCACATGGCATTATTTTGTGCTTTTGTTAAAAGCTGATTCCTCTATTGTAAATGTGTACCACATCTTCTTTGTCCATTATCTGCTGATGGACATTTAGGTTGTTTCCATATCTGAGCTATTGTGAATAGTGCTTCTGTGAACAGAGGGGTGCATGTGACTGTTCAGATTATAGTTCTGTCTGGATATATGCCCAAGAGTGGAATTGCTGCATCTATGGCAACTCTATTTTTAGCTTTTTTAAAGGAATCTCCATACTGTTCTCCATAGTAGTTGTACCAACTTACATTCCCACCAGCACTGGGAGGGGGTTCTCTTCTCCACACCCTCTCCAGCATCACTTGTTTGTAGACTTTTTTGATGGTGACCACTATGACTGGTACAAAGTGACATCTCATTGTAGTTTAGTTCCACACTTTGAAATGTACTTGGACAGCCAAGAATCACTGAGCATTTGAGAAATCTGTCATATGAACATCAGAGATGGAAACAAACACAACCACCCACCAGAAAAACAAAAATCACAACCTGGAGAACCATAGGTTATGAAGATAAGACAGGTTACTGCATAAGAAAGAATAGAATGGCATATAAATAGGTGAGAGAAAAAAAACAACAAAAAAAGAGCCCTTGGAAATAAAAAGTATGAAACCAGAAATGAAAAGAATGATAACATATAGGTTGAAAATATAGTTGGAGAAATTTCCCAGAATTTAATATAAATACAGAAATTAAAAAAATAAGAAGTAAAAGAGAATAAAAGCAGAGAGAGGAGTATGAAGATTTAACAGAAATGACAGGAGTTACAGAAATATAGAGAAGAGTGTGGGAGGAAAGTCAGGAAATAAATTCAGAAAATACCCAGAACTGAGGTGCAGGAGTCCCAGGTTGAAAGGACTCGTTAGGCACCATGCAAAGAATAAAGCCAGTTCTAGCTCAATTTTATAAAAAACAGAGACTAAATTGAGAATTTTAGAACATTTTTCCTTAAAAAAGGGGGAAGTTGAAGTATTTTTTTAAACAAGGATCAGAAATCAGAATGACACTGAATTTTTTCACAGCCAACAACAGATGCTAGGAAGACAGCAGCCAAGTCTTCGCTACCTGTTCCAACCATGCCCACTGGAAGCACAGGAAAAGATGTTTTAAGATATGAAAGGTCTCCAGAAAATGGATCTCCCCACATCCATTCTCTAAAGGCTACGGGAGGATGTGCTCTGTGGAAAGAGTCAACCAAGAAATAGTAAGACCAGGAAAGAGGGTTTGTTATGGGCTGAATTCACATGTTGAGGTCCTAACCCCCAGGAGCTCAGAATATGACTGTATATGGAATAGGGCCTTTAAAGTGTGTGTCCGTTGCTCAGTTGTGTCTCTGTGTGACCCCACTGACGGTAGCTCGCCAGGCTCCACTTTCCATGGATTTCCCAGGCAAGAATCTTGGAGTGGGTTGCCATTTCCTTTTCCAGGGAATCTTCCTCACCCAGAGATTGAAGGTGAGCCACCAGGGAAGCCCTAAGGCCTTTAAAGTAAAATGAGGTCACATGGGTGGGCCCTAATCAAGTATGATTGATGTCTTAATAAGAAGAGGAGATTAGGACAGATATGTACAGAGGAACGGTCAGATGAGGACACAGGGAGGAGACTGCCATCTAGAAGCCTCAGGAGAACCGACCTTGCCTACACCCTAATCTCTGACGTCTAGCCTTCACAACTGTAAGAAAATAAACTTCTGCTGTCGACACCACCCGGCCATGGGTGCTTATGACAGCTCTAGAAGTTTCTAGAGGATAAAGGATTTCCCAGAATTTAATATAAATACAGAAATTAAAAAAATAAGAAGTAAAAGAGAATAAAAGCAGAGAGAGGAGTATGAAGATTTAACAGAAATGACAGGAGTTACAGAAATATAGAGAAGAGTGTGGGAGGAAAGTCAGGAAATAAATTCAGAAAATACCCAGAACTGAGGTGCAGGAGTCCCAGGTTGAAAGGACTCGTTAGGCACCATGCAAAGAATAAAGCCAGTTCTAGCTCAATTTTATAAAAAACAGAGACTAAATTGAGAATTTTAGAACATTTTTCCTTAAAAAAGGGGGAAGTTGAAGTATTTTTTTAAACAAGGATCAGAAATCAGAATGACACTGAATTTTTTCACAGCCAACAACAGATGCTAGGAAGACAGCAGCCAAGTCTTCGCTACCTGTTCCAACCATGCCCACTGGAAGCACAGGAAAAAGATGTTTTAAGATATGAAAGGTCTCCAGAAAATGGATCTCCCCACATCCATTCTCTAAAGGCTACGGGAGGATGTGCTCTGTGGAAAGAGTCAACCAAGAAATAGTAAGACCAGGAAAGAGGGTTTGTTATGGGCTGAATTCACATGTTGAGGTCCTAACCCCCAGGAGCTCAGAATATGACTGTATATGGAATAGGGCCTTTAAAGTGTGTGTCCGTTGCTCAGTTGTGTCTCTGTGTGACCCCACTGACGGTAGCTCGCCAGGCTCCACTTTCCATGGATTTCCCAGGCAAGAATCTTGGAGTGGGTTGCCATTTCCTTTTCCAGGGAATCTTCCTCACCCAGAGATTGAAGGTGAGCCACCAGGGAAGCCCTAAGGCCTTTAAAGTAAAATGAGGTCACATGGGTGGGCCCTAATCAAGTATGATTGATGTCTTAATAAGAAGAGGAGATTAGGACAGATATGTACAGAGGAACGGTCAGATGAGGACACAGGGAGGAGACTGCCATCTAGAAGCCTCAGGAGAACCGACCTTGCCTACACCCTAATCTCTGACGTCTAGCCTTCACAACTGTAAGAAAATAAACTTCTGCTGTCGACACCACCCGGCCATGGGTGCTTCGTTATGACAGCTCTAGAAGTTTCTAGAGGATAAAGGATCCAGTATAGCAAGAGGAAGGGAGAGCCTGGGATGCTGGTGCTGGAGTGCGTGAAGAGGCCAGTGGAGGCCAGCAGAGAGCAGGGCACAGAGAGCAACTGGGAAGTCCCCAGAGAGGTGCCTCCAGAAGATACAGTAACAGACCTCCAGGGTGTTCACACATGTGGAACACACAGCTGAGAGGAAAGCTGGGAACAGATTCCTTATTAAGTGTATTGGATAACGTATAAGTAATCAATCAGAAAAAGTAGAAAAGCATCCATTTCTTCAGAAAACAGAAGGTGCAGGAAAGGAAAGACAGTCATGACTCATTGCGTGGCTGACCTGGGAAGAGCTCTGGCCTAGGTTCACTCATACGCATACCCGGTCATACTCAAACATCACATCAACTCCTCGATGAATCTCAGCATTTAAAAGTGTGTGACAGTCTTCCTTGACACTTTGGGAGATTTCTATTTCACTCTTATCAGTTCTCCACACACAGAGGAGGAAGGTACGTGCAGTTACAGGGTCCGTTATCCAAGAAGATCAACTTACTGGTGTGTCTGTTTATCACATGGAGAAAGGCTGTCAGAAAATGAATCCAACACAAATAAGAATCAAAAGACAGCAAGGGACAGACTTCAAGTTGCATTTGAAGCCCTATCACCAGCTGTGTGGGAAGTCAGTACCTCGGACATCTTGGTTATGTGTGTGAATAAACTCTACTTTCTTGTTTAAGCAAGTTTGAATTGCAGCTGCTCCAAGTGAGCCCACTTCCACCTAAGCCATCAGCTGACTATAATCACAGGAGCAGCAGCAAACCTGAAAGCCATTAAGTTATGGGGAAGGTTGCTACCAAGAGCGAAGATGAACTCATTCAGTTCGGATGCTGATTTCTGTAATGAATTCTAAATATATAAAATATATACAAATAGGACATTTCAGTCATGTAACCGTGCTATGACCCGGTGAACTGTTTAGGAATCAAGGCCCTGATGCCAGTCCTGAGGACACAGGCAGTGGGTGTTGGATTCCTCCACTCCGTTCATTTAAAGGTGGGGCTTTCTTTAGGATATTTTGTTGAACTTTCATATCTTAAAAAAACGGCAGTACTGAGATGCAGTTCACATACCATAAAATCAACTCTTTTAAGATGTATAATTCATGAAAGATTTCAGTCTGTACTTCTGTATTTTCTTTTTTTAAAAAATTTTTAAAATAGATTTATTTATTTGGCTGTACCAGGTCTTAGTTGTAGCATGTGGGGCTCTCTGACCAGGAATCGAACCCAGGCCCCCTGCATTGGGAGCTCAGCATCTTAGCCACTAACCACCAGGGAATCCCCTATACTTCTGTATTTTCTTATGATCTTGGTTTTGGTACCAGGGTAATACCTAAAATAAACAGGGAAGTGTTTCTTATTTCTGTTTTGTAAAACGTATTATTAGGTTGGGGATAGAATTTGTCTGTGAAGACATTTGAGCCTGGCCTTTTTTTTTGTTGGCTTCCCTGGTGGCTCTGTGGTAAAGAATCCACCTGCGATGTAGGAGACATCCTTGGTTTGATTCCTGGGTTGAGAAGATCCCCTGGAGAAAGGAATGGCAACACACTCCACTATTCTTGCCTGGGAAATCCTATGGACAGAGGAGCCTGGAGGACTATAGTCCATGAGGTTGCAAAGAATCAGACATGACTGAGGAATTAGCACTTTCACTTGTATTCTCCCTTTTGTTTGTGGTAATATTTGTGTTTAGTGATTCAAGTTTTTTACCTCGATATATATTCAGATTTTGTTTTGAAGCCCTATCACCAGCTGTGTGGGAAGTCAGTACCTCGGACATCTTGGTTATGTGTGTGAATAAACTCTACTTTCTTGTTTAAGCAAGTTTGAATTGCAGCTGCTCCAAGTGAGCCCACTTCCACCTAAGCCATCAGCTGACTATAATCACAGGAGCAGCAGCAAACCTGAAAGCCATTAAGTTATGGGGAAGGTTGCTACCAAGAGCGAAGATGAACTCATTCAGTTCGGATGCTGATTTCTGTAATGAATTCTAAATATATAAAATATATACAAATAGGACATTTCAGTCATGTAACCGTGCTATGACCCGGTGAACTGTTTAGGAATCAAGGCCCTGATGCCAGTCCTGAGGACACAGGCAGTGGGTGTTGGATTCCTCCACTCCGTTCATTTAAAGGTGGGGCTTTCTTTAGGATATTTTGTTGAACTTTCATATCTTAAAAAAACGGCAGTACTGAGATGCAGTTCACATACCATAAAATCAACTCTTTTAAGATGTATAATTCATGAAAGATTTCAGTCTGTACTTCTGTATTTTCTTTTTTTAAAAAATTTTTAAAATAGATTTATTTATTTGGCTGTACCAGGTCTTAGTTGTAGCATGTGGGGCTCTCTGACCAGGAATCGAACCCAGGCCCCCTGCATTGGGAGCTCAGCATCTTAGCCACTAACCACCAGGGAATCCCCTATACTTCTGTATTTTCTTATGATCTTGGTTTTGGTACCAGGGTAATACCTAAAATAAACAGGGAAGTGTTTCTTATTTCTGTTTTGTAAAACGTATTATTAGGTTGGGGATAGAATTTGTCTGTGAAGACATTTGAGCCTGGCCTTTTTTTGTTGGCTTCCCTGGTGGCTCTGTGGTAAAGAATCCACCTGCGATGTAGGAGACATCCTTGGTTTGATTCCTGGGTTGAGAAGATCCCCTGGAGAAAGGAATGGCAACACACTCCACTATTCTTGCCTGGGAAATCCTATGGACAGAGGAGCCTGGAGGACTATAGTCCATGAGGTTGCAAAGAATCAGACATGACTGAGGAATTAGCACTTTCACTTGTATTCTCCCTTTTGTTTGTGGTAATATTTGTGTTTAGTGATTCAAGTTTTTTACCTCGATATATATTCAGATTTTGTTTTGAATTAGATTTGGTAATTAGTTCTCTCTAGGTATGCCTTCAGTTGCATCTCCTTTTAAAATTATTGGAATTATGATGCTCATTTCTTTATAATCCTTGTTTTTCATTTCTGTAATTTGTATTATCTTTATTTTCTATCCGCATAGCTAATGGTTTATCAATTTGATCTTTTCGGATCCCTTTCTCTATTTTCTTATTTTTTAATTCACTGATTCTATTCTGATCTTCAGTATTCCCTTGCTTGTACTTAATTTAGGCTTGATTCACTCCTTATCTGCTACTTCTTGAAGGAAAGCTTAGTTTAGTGGGGATGTAAACTGGCAGCTTAAATTCGTCTTTCTTAAGTGTTTAAAAGGCTATTAAAGCACAGCTTTAGAGGCAATTAAAGCTGATTCCCTTAAACTTGGTATTTTTAATTCTTTTAGATATTTTCTGATTTTCCCTGGGACTTTTCTTCTTTGGTCCATGGATTATTTTGAAATGTGTTAATTTCTAACTGGGGACATCTCAGATTTGTTTCCTAATTTAATTTCATTGTAGAAGTAGAACATATTCTGTATGTTCTTAATCCTTTTAAACTTCCATCCTTCTGGCAGCAAAGCTGCTAGTTTTTTTGGCTAGCCCCACCTACATGAGTAAAATTTCAGTTCTTGGGCAAATAGGTCACAGATATCTACTATTCCTACTAGAACCTTCAACAGTTTTTCAAAAATAGAAATTTTTCAAATTGTCTGTTTGATTTCCAGTGCCCTTAAATGTTTGTGTTTGACAATTTTGTCCAACTTATACTTGCTTTGTGTGCAGAGAAATTGTTGACCATACGATATAACCATAGCTGAAAGTTTATTCCATAGTTTTTCTTCAAGTAGGAAGCTGTTAGTCACGGCCTTTCAACATCGTGTAAAAAAAAATCCAACTCAGTTAGGACTTGCCCTTCCCCAACTTCACATTCCTGTTTTGGCCTCAATTCATTGCTGCTGCAAAAATGCCTCTTAAAAAAGAAACGCTTAAGATGGCTGTGCTGGATCTTTGCTATGCATGTGCTTTCTCTAGCTGTGGCGAGTGGGGCTACTCTTTGCTGAGGTCCACAGGCTTCTCATCACTGCCAGTTTTCCTTTCAGAGCACAGGCTCTAGGTATGCCTTCAGTTGCATCTCCTTTTAAAATTATTGGAATTATGATGCTCATTTCTTTATAATCCTTGTTTTTCATTTCTGTAATTTGTATTATCTTTATTTTCTATCCGCATAGCTAATGGTTTATCAATTTGATCTTTTCGGATCCCTTTCTCTATTTTCTTATTTTTTAATTCACTGATTCTATTCTGATCTTCAGTATTCCCTTGCTTGTACTTAATTTAGGCTTGATTCACTCCTTATCTGCTACTTCTTGAAGGAAAGCTTAGTTTAGTGGGGATGTAAACTGGCAGCTTAAATTCGTCTTTCTTAAGTGTTTAAAAGGCTATTAAAGCACAGCTTTAGAGGCAATTAAAGCTGATTCCCTTAAACTTGGTATTTTTAATTCTTTTAGATATTTTCTGATTTTCCCTGGGACTTTTCTTCTTTGGTCCATGGATTATTTTGAAATGTGTTAATTTCTAACTGGGGACATCTCAGATTTGTTTCCTAATTTAATTTCATTGTAGAAGTAGAACATATTCTGTATGTTCTTAATCCTTTTAAACTTCCATCCTTCTGGCAGCAAAGCTGCTAGTTTTTGGCTAGCCCCACCTACATGAGTAAAATTTCAGTTCTTGGGCAAATAGGTCACAGATATCTACTATTCCTACTAGAACCTTCAACAGTTTTTCAAAAATAGAAATTTTTCAAATTGTCTGTTTGATTTCCAGTGCCCTTAAATGTTTGTGTTTGACAATTTTGTCCAACTTATACTTGCTTTGTGTGCAGAGAAATTGTTGACCATACGATATAACCATAGCTGAAAGTTTATTCCATAGTTTTTCTTCAAGTAGGAAGCTGTTAGTCACGGCCTTTCAACATCGTGTAAAAAAAAATCCAACTCAGTTAGGACTTGCCCTTCCCCAACTTCACATTCCTGTTTTGGCCTCAATTCATTGCTGCTGCAAAAATGCCTCTTAAAAAAGAAACGCTTAAGATGGCTGTGCTGGATCTTTGCTATGCATGTGCTTTCTCTAGCTGTGGCGAGTGGGGCTACTCTTTGCTGAGGTCCACAGGCTTCTCATCACTGCCAGTTTTCCTTTCAGAGCACAGGCTCTAGACGTGCGGGCTCAGTAGTTCTGGGCTTTGGGGTTGCCCCGAGGCATGTAGAAGCTTTCTGGACCAGAGATTGAACCTGTGTCCCCTGCATTAGTAGGCTGGTTCTTAACCACTGGACCACCACGTAAGCCCAGAAAGGCCTCTTTGTGATAACATGGCAATCAATACGACTATCTTCTCTCCCTTTTGTGTGCCCATCCAGTAACTTACAGCAAGGGCTCAAGAATGGCCAGCATGGGGCTTCCCTGGTGGTCCAGTGGGTAAAGAGTACGCCCTGCACTGCAAGGGACACCGGTTCAATCCCTGGTCCGGGAAGATCCCATATGCCGCGGAGCGGCTGGACCGGTGTGTCCAATTATGAGTCAGCGCTCTGGAGCGCATGCGTCCAGAGCCAGTGTTCTGCAAGGAGAGAGGCCACTGTGATGGGAGGCCCACACATGCCAAAGAATTAAGATGGATGAAAATAAATAGATGAAGAACCAGTAAGAGAGGCAAAAATTAAAAAAAAAAAAAAAGAAGAAGAAGAAAAAATGCATGGTCAATGCCCATCCCTGGCCCCAGTCAGTGTTGTCAGAGGCAGAAAATTGTAATTGGCAAGGTAACACACCCATCCCAGTGGTGAGAGGATACCGTTCTGTTGGCAGAGGGGCAGTAAGAAAGCTTTTCAGAGTCAGAAACCAGTGGCTACTACAGACCATCTTGGTATCTAGTTGTAGGTGTTTGACAATTTTGTCCAACTTATACTTGCTTTGTGTGCAGAGAAATTGTTGACCATACGATATAACCATAGCTGAAAGTTTATTCCATAGTTTTTCTTCAAGTAGGAAGCTGTTAGTCACGGCCTTTCAACATCGTGTAAAAAAAAATCCAACTCAGTTAGGACTTGCCCTTCCCCAACTTCACATTCCTGTTTTGGCCTCAATTCATTGCTGCTGCAAAAATGCCTCTTAAAAAAGAAACGCTTAAGATGGCTGTGCTGGATCTTTGCTATGCATGTGCTTTCTCTAGCTGTGGCGAGTGGGGCTACTCTTTGCTGAGGTCCACAGGCTTCTCATCACTGCCAGTTTTCCTTTCAGAGCACAGGCTCTAGACGTGCGGGCTCAGTAGTTCTGGGCTTTGGGGTTGCCCCGAGGCATGTAGAAGCTTTCTGGACCAGAGATTGAACCTGTGTCCCCTGCATTAGTAGGCTGGTTCTTAACCACTGGACCACCACGTAAGCCCAGAAAGGCCTCTTTGTGATAACATGGCAATCAATACGACTATCTTCTCTCCCTTTTGTGTGCCCATCCAGTAACTTACAGCAAGGGCTCAAGAATGGCCAGCATGGGGCTTCCCTGGTGGTCCAGTGGGTAAAGAGTACGCCCTGCACTGCAAGGGACACCGGTTCAATCCCTGGTCCGGGAAGATCCCATATGCCGCGGAGCGGCTGGACCGGTGTGTCCAATTATGAGTCAGCGCTCTGGAGCGCATGCGTCCAGAGCCAGTGTTCTGCAAGGAGAGAGGCCACTGTGATGGGAGGCCCACACATGCCAAAGAATTAAGATGGATGAAAATAAATAGATGAAGAACCAGTAAGAGAGGCAAAAATTAAAAAAAAAAAAAAAGAAGAAGAAGAAAAAATGCATGGTCAATGCCCATCCCTGGCCCCAGTCAGTGTTGTCAGAGGCAGAAAATTGTAATTGGCAAGGTAACACACCCATCCCAGTGGTGAGAGGATACCGTTCTGTTGGCAGAGGGGCAGTAAGAAAGCTTTTCAGAGTCAGAAACCAGTGGCTACTACAGACCATCTTGGTATCTAGTTGTAGGCGCTTCCTGGGTCAGGCGGGGCGGGCTGCACTTTACTGAGCAATACAGCATACAAGAGAGAGAGCTACTGTGACCTGAGGCAGGCTGATTTGGAACAGGGTAGGCTGGATCAGAAGTCAGTCTAAACATGTAATGCCGGTTTTAAGGCAGGAATGAAGGTGACTGGGGAGGTCCATCCATCCCCAATCTTATCCCCCCAAATTTATGAGACAGGAACACTTAAGGGTTTCTGGGGGAATGCGGTTATGCCCTCTTCCTCCAGATCCGGTTCTATCTGCAAGCCAACCATGCGGAGGGCAGCTCCGACTCAACAGCGCCTCAGTACCCGGTGGGGGCCACGCAACGCCGCAAGGACCGAGCGAGGCCCTCGCTCACCTCCGTTTACGGAATGCTGAGTCTAGTCCCAACACGGAATTCTGGCAAGTTTCTTCTCAGAGGACCGCGGCGCTTCCTGTGTCCAAACCCCCAGCGAACGTCCCCACCCCAAGCCGGCTCTCCACCCAGCCAGGACCGAGCCCCACCTCGGGCGGCTGGGCGGGCCTCCGGCAGGTTTAACTGGTTGGGGCCGAAGCCCGCAGTGAGGAAGGCCTGCGCCTCGGGAGCTGGGGAGCGGGTCGTCCGGAGCGTGGACAGGATACTGCCTGCCCTTCTCCGGATCTCGGCCGCCTCTGTCTGCAGCAGCCCTGCCGGCGCCCGCGCTAGGTAGGTGCGCGACCACCGGGTCCCCCACCCTCAGGAACTGCGCAGGCGCCGGCGGAGCTCTGGCGCGACGCGTCCTCTCGCGCGCTCCCGGGTTTACCCAGGGGTCCCTGGGCCGGACAGGCGCGGTTCTTCCTGGGTGTTGTAGTGCGCCTCCCGGCGGAAGGCCGCCTGCCGGCGGGGTACTGGGCTTCCCACGACTACTCGTCCCAGGGTGTCCCGCACGGGGTCACGGGGCACCTCCCCTCACGGCCTCCGCCGTCCGCGTCGAGGGGAGGAGCCGGCAGCCGGCTGCGGCGGGAAGAAGCAGTACGCGTGCGCGGTGGGCTGGCTCGCCCGGTTCTGCCCCAATCGCTGTAAACAGGCGGAGGCTGGGGCGGGGTGGGAATGGGGCGCCCGGGGCCGGCCGGGGGCGCCGCGCAGGAGGCGGCCGCAGCGGCGGCGTGAGCGCAAGGAGGCGGCGCTGGTGGTCGCGCGGCGGCGGCGCAGGTGAGTGGCGGGCAGTGGGGCCCGGTGTCTGGAGCCGTCCGCGCGCTTCCCCGCGGCGTCTGTCAGGCGGCGGGCTGGGCGCTGGCGGCGGGGTGGGGGCGTGGCTGCCGGGGCGGCGGGGCAGGGTGCTGGTCCGCGGCTGCGGCTCGCTCTGCCTGTTCCTCCGCTTCCCGGCCTGGGCTCCCGGGTTTGGGCGGCGAGGGAGGGAGCCGGGCCTTCCGCCGGGGCCCGGGCCTCGGATGGTGGAGAGGGACTCGGGCTTTTACATAACCGCGCTGGGAGGGGACGGGTCTCCGGAGCGCGCCCTGGGCGGAGGGAGGCTGGTGGACGCTTCCTCTCGGAACTCCTCGTCAGGTGGGCTGGTGCTCACGGGCTCTAGTGGAGGTCAGCCTTGTGGTGGCTTTGGGGTTTTTCTGTTTGTTTCTTGCTTTGCCGTCGTGGGAGCGGAACAGGTTTGCCCGCCGGCGTACACCCCCACCTCCGCCGCCGCCCCGGGCTTGGGGAGCCGTGACTGCAGAGCCGCCCCCCCGAGGAGGCTGAGTGTCCCCTCCTAGGGGCTGGGCGAGGGCTCGCCGGTGGTTCAGTGCTCACTCGAGCGGGTGTGGGGGTGCAGGTGGAAGCGCTGCGGCTCGGACGCCGCGCTCACGCGGACGCGCCGGGTCCGGGGGCGGCGCGTGCTCGGTGGCCAGGCTCCCGGTCCTCCGGAAGGCGCAGGCCACGGGCGCTGAGTGGTCGCGGAGCCAGTGGGCCTGCGGATGCGAGGGGGGATTCGCTCTCCGCCTTCCGAACTGCTTTGGCGACTCAGTGACTCCTTTCTGAGTGTCTTCCCGAGGACGAGTTAGTTTTTGTCTGCTGTCAGCTGTATGGGCAGGTGGTGTAGGCAGGCAGGAAGTTAGCAAGAGAGATTCCCACTTTTCAGAGTGACCCATAGTTGTGAGCGAAGTGGGCTAGTTGAAAAGGAGCCGCTGGGAAGTAATTCTTTAAACAGAGTATCTTGAAGCTGGGAGACATAATTTGCTCTTTAAAAGAGCATATTTTTCCTCTAGAAACCATTTCTTCCCTAACTTAGAAAAATAGAAGTGATATCAGAAAAATGCATATTAACTTTAATCTGTACTGATGTTTGCTTGACAAGGTGAGGTTCTTTCTATTTTGGAAAAAGATCTCTGATAGAAACTTGTGTTAGTATATGTAAAGGGAGTAAGGAAGAATGCAGGTCATTTAGTGTCATTTTGTGTAGCAGGTACTGTGAAGAGGTGGATGTGGAAGATAGTGCTAAGACTTCACCTCTTAACTTGAACTTCTACCAAGAAGTTTTTTGTTTTTTGTTTTTTAATTTTGGCCTCTTTTATTGGTTCTTTGTTTATTTTCATCCATCTTTATTCTTCAGCCTGTGTGGGCCTTCCGTGGCAGTGGCCTCTCGTTGCACAGCACCGGCTCTGGGCACATGTGCTCCAGAGCGCTGGCTCGTAATTGGACACACCGGTCCAGCCGCGGTATGGGATCTTCACGTGCCAGGGATCGAACCGGTGCCCCTTGCAGTGCAAGGCGACTCTCTACCTGCTGGACCTCCAGGGAAGTCCTGACTGTACGTTTTTGAGATTGCTTTGACTGGAGGAAGGGCGGCCACAGTGGGTGTAAAAGGGAGGTACAGCTCAGTGTCTCAGAGAAGGAGGAGAGGGCAGAAGGGCGCAGTGGCTGAGTAAAGCGTCAGGAGGGGCTGAGAACAGTGAGGAGACCAGCACAGACAGCATGGACATATAAGAGGGAAAAACCATGCAAGTTTTAAAAGTGTCGAGACTGGACTTACAGAGGGCGTGTAGGATCTGCAGGTTGGGCCTCCGCATGTGGAGGGTGGTGGCAGGCTGTGAAACCGGGGAGGTAGGCAGAGACCAGATTAGCAAGAGAGATTCCCACTTTTCAGAGTGACCCATAGTTGTGAGCGAAGTGGGCTAGTTGAAAAGGAGCCGCTGGGAAGTAATTCTTTAAACAGAGTATCTTGAAGCTGGGAGACATAATTTGCTCTTTAAAAGAGCATATTTTTCCTCTAGAAACCATTTCTTCCCTAACTTAGAAAAATAGAAGTGATATCAGAAAAATGCATATTAACTTTAATCTGTACTGATGTTTGCTTGACAAGGTGAGGTTCTTTCTATTTTGGAAAAAGATCTCTGATAGAAACTTGTGTTAGTATATGTAAAGGGAGTAAGGAAGAATGCAGGTCATTTAGTGTCATTTTGTGTAGCAGGTACTGTGAAGAGGTGGATGTGGAAGATAGTGCTAAGACTTCACCTCTTAACTTGAACTTCTACCAAGAAGTTTTTTGTTTTTTGTTTTTTAATTTTGGCCTCTTTTATTGGTTCTTTGTTTATTTTCATCCATCTTTATTCTTCAGCCTGTGTGGGCCTTCCGTGGCAGTGGCCTCTCGTTGCACAGCACCGGCTCTGGGCACATGTGCTCCAGAGCGCTGGCTCGTAATTGGACACACCGGTCCAGCCGCGGTATGGGATCTTCACGTGCCAGGGATCGAACCGGTGCCCCTTGCAGTGCAAGGCGACTCTCTACCTGCTGGACCTCCAGGGAAGTCCTGACTGTACGTTTTTGAGATTGCTTTGACTGGAGGAAGGGCGGCCACAGTGGGTGTAAAAGGGAGGTACAGCTCAGTGTCTCAGAGAAGGAGGAGAGGGCAGAAGGGCGCAGTGGCTGAGTAAAGCGTCAGGAGGGGCTGAGAACAGTGAGGAGACCAGCACAGACAGCATGGACATATAAGAGGGAAAAACCATGCAAGTTTTAAAAGTGTCGAGACTGGACTTACAGAGGGCGTGTAGGATCTGCAGGTTGGGCCTCCGCATGTGGAGGGTGGTGGCAGGCTGTGAAACCGGGGAGGTAGGCAGAGACCAGATTAGGAAGAGTCTGTAGACAGGTGACGTAGTTTCAGCCTTACCTGGAAGAGATGGGAGTCACCGAGACAGGACGACGAAGCCTTAGCCTGTCCCGGTTGTAGCTCCTGGCTGTGTGTCAGGCCTTGCATTAGGTGTGTTATCCTTTACGTCCTTAAAGTCAAAGAAGGTTTCGGCATGACTGAGGCAGAAATCGCTAAGGCCAAAGGAAAGTTGAACCGGAGGAAGGAGAGCATTGTGAGAATGGGAAGTCCTTCTCTGGAGCTATAGCATTGGGCTTGCGGGAACTGGTAGTGGAAGATGTGGCTGCATAGATCGGTCCTCAGGCATTGTGTGCCCTTCTAAGAATTCTGAGGGCTTTTCCTACAGGGAATAACAGAGCTTATGAATTTTGGCCAGAAGAGAGTTATGATGAGGTTTTTAATTTAGAAAAATGACTGGTATTGTATAGATTTCAGAAAGGATATAGAGAAGACAAGGCAGAATGTAGGAGAACTGGTAGGAGTTTTGTAATATTTGAGGTGACAGATAAGGGCCTAAACTAAGGTAGAGTCAGTGGCGATGCAGAGGAGGCAGTCAATAGCGCAGATATTTAGGAGGTAGAATTAATGGGGTTCAGTGACTGTTAGATTTGGCGAGTGAGGGAAATAGTAGGACAAGATAGCTGGATTTTGATTTGGGTGATTGACCAGACAGTGATAAAGTACACTGAGACAGGGGATTCAGGAAGGGGAGCAGATCTGGGGAGGAACAGTGTTTTGGCTCTTGGATACATGGAGTAGGAGTTACCTATAGAACATCCAACTGGACATGCTTGCTGTAGAGTTCAGTGTGTGGGTTTGGAGCAAAGGGGGAGAGGTCTTGATAGGACAGTCATCAGCCTCTATTACAGGTCGTATCTGAAGCCTTTAATTTAGGTAACACTACATATAGAGTTTACTCATAGAGAATAGTCCTGGGAATAGGCCATGGAGAGTATAGCGTTAGGAGCCAGATAGAAAAAGAACCGGAAAGAGAAATTCCCATGTGTTCAGAAATGTTAAGAAACCATGAGGAAATGTTGTAGAAGCCCAAATGGGATCATTTCAGAAGGAAGCTGTACTTCACAACTGCCTCTCCAGAAATAAATAAATAGGAGAAAGCTATTCTTAAAATGCTTTGAGAACTTGAGTAAAGCTGGGTTGTTAGGAGCTTGTTGACTTTGATAACTGAGAGCAGTTTCTTAGCATCTGCTTTGTGCCACGATTTGGGGAGGGAGCTGAGTTTGAATTTAGGAGTTAATGGGAGGTCCAGAGTAGAGAAAGCCAATGTAGCTTACTGCAAGAATAAACAAATCTCAGCTGTGAAGAAGAGACTAGGAAGAAGCGTTAGCAGAGGTTAATAAAGAAGGGGTTTTTAATTTGGCAAAGACCTGAGCCTGCATTTTCCTTTACTGTTCATTTGCTAAGCAGAGTCCAGACTCTTTGTGATCCCATGAACTGCAGCATGCCAGGCTTCCCTACCCTTCACTGTCTCCTGTATTTTGCTATCCAGCCATCTCATCCACTGCCACTGTCTTCTTTTACTTTCGATCTTTATGAGAATCAGAGTCTTTTCCAATGAGTTAGCTCTTCATATCAGATGGACAAAGTATTAGAACTTCAGCATCAGTCCTTCAATGAATATTCAGGGTTGATTTTCTTTAGGATTTAACTTGTTTGATCTCCTTGCTGTCCAAGAGTCTTCTCCAGCACCACAGTTCAAAAGTATCAATTTTTTGGCACTCGGCCTTCTTTATGGTCCACCTCTCACATCCGTACATAACTACGGAAAAACCGTAGCTTTGACTATATGGACCTTTGTCAGCAAAGTGACGTCTTTGCTTTTTCATAGGGTGTCTGGGTTTGTCATAGCTTTCCTTTCAAGAAGCAACCGTTTTTTAATTCCATGGCTGCGGTCACTCCGCAGTGATTTGGGAGCCCCCCAAATAAAATATGTCACTGTTTTCACTTTTCCCCCATCTGTTTGCCATGAACTGATGGAACTGGATGCCATGATCATAAGTTTTCATTCCAGGCCCAAAGAACAGCAGTGCCAAAGAATGTTCAAATTATTGTACAGTTGCACTCATTTCACATGCTGGAAAGATGATGCTCAAAATCCTTAAAGCTAGGCTTCAGCAATACATGAAGGAGAACTTCCAGATAAACAAGCTGATTTTAGAAAAGGCAGAGGAACCAGAAATCATTTGTTGGATCATAGAGAAAGCAAGGAAATTCCAACAAGAGTCTACTTCTGCTTCTTTAAAGCTGTGAAAACCTTTGACTGTGGATCACAACTAACTGGAAAATTCCCAAGGAGATGGGAGTATCAGACCACCTTATCTGTCTCCCGAGAAACCTGTATGCGGGTAAAAGAAGCAATGGTTAGAACCTTATGTGGAACAAGTGACTGGTTTAAAATTGGGAAAGGAGTATAAGACTGTATGTTATCAGCCTTTTTATTTGGCTTATATGCCAGATACTGGGCTGGATGAATCACAGGCTGGAATCAAGACTGCAGGGAGGGCTTCCCTGGTGGTCCAGTGGGTAAGGACACCGCCTTGCAGTGCAGGGGGTGCCGGTTCGATCCCTGGCCTGGGAAGATCCCACGTGCCGCGGAGTGGCTGGACCGATGTGTCCAATTACCAAGCCAGAACTCTGGAGCGCATGCGCCCAGAGCTAGTGCTCTGCGAAAGCAGAGGCCACCGCGATGGGAGTCCCACAAGGGCCAAAGAAAAAAGATGGATGAAAATAGACAAATGAAAGACCAATAGAAGTAGCCCGCCTGCTCCCCTCCCTCCCCACCCCCAACCCCCCATAAATAAATAAATAAATCTTAAAAAAATAAAATAAAGACTGCAGGGAAAAGTATCAGCATCCTCAGTCATGCAAATGATACGATGTTCATGGCAGAAAGTGCAAAGAAACTAAGGAACCTGTGGATAAGAGTGAAAGAGGAGAGTGAAAAAGCTGACTTTTTCCTAACACCAGCTTTTTTGAGATATTCATATAACATAAAATTGATCCTTTTAAAATGTACAGTCGATTTTAAGTGTTTCTTAAATTATATTCAGAGTTGTGCAGCAACCTCTACTCAACCTCAGTCAATTCTAGAACCTTTTCATCACCCCTCTTCATTATCAGCCACTCACCATTCCCCCTGCGCCCACCCACTGGCAACCACTCATCAGCTTCCTGTCTTTGTGGATTTGCCCATTCTGGATGTTTCATGGGCATGGAATCATACATGTGATCTTTGTGACCAGTTTTTACTCAGCAGCGTGTCTTCAGGGCCTGTCTGTTTTGTAGCAGGTGTCAAGACTCCACTCCTGTTCATTGCTGAGAATATCCCACAGTGTGGTTATACTACGTTTTGTTTATTCTTCAGTTGTTGGTAATTTAAATTGTTTCTGCTTTATGGCTATAATGAATAATGCTGATAAGAATATCCATGTGCAGGGTTTTTTTTGTGGATACATGTTTTCATTGTTCCTGGGTATATGCCTAAGAGTAGAATTGCCAGATCACGTAGTGACTTTTATGTTGGAACAGTTTGAAGAACTTCCAAACTGTTTCGCAAAGCACCCGCACCATTTCACTGTCCAGTGAAAGGATTCTCATTTCTCCATATCCTTAGCAACACTTATTTTCTGGTTTTTTAAAATTTTAGCTATTTTAGTACATGTGAATTGGTATCTCAGTGTGGTTTGAGTTGCATTTCCCTTGTGGGTGATGATGTTGAATGTCTTTTCATGTGCTTATTGGCCATTTGTAGATCTTTGGAGAAATACGTATTCAGGTCCTTGGTCTGTCTTGACACTGAGTTGTTCATCTTGTTGTTGAGTTGTAGGAGTTCCTTTGTGTGTTCTGGATGCTAGACCCTTTGCAGTATATGCCCAGTAGCTCAGTCATATCTGACTCTTGTTACTCCATGGACTGTAGCCTGCCAGACTTCTCTGTCCATGGAATTTTCCAGGCAAGAATGCTGGAATGTGTTGCCATTTCCTCTTACAGGGGATCTTCCTGACCCAGGGATTGAACATGCATCTCCTGTGCCTCCTATATTTCAGGAGCTGAGCCATCCAGGAAGCCCCTTACAGGTGTATGTGGTCTGCAAATATATTCTTCCTTCCTCTGAGTAGTCCTTTTACTCTCTGGATAATGCCCTGTGATGTACAAAAGTTTTCAGTTTTGATGAAGTACAATTTATCTGATTTTTCTTTTGTTACCCATGATTTTGGTGTTATATCAGCAAATCCATTGCCAAATCCAAGCGTGTGAACATTGACTTTGTGCTTTCTTCTAGGAGTCCAGTGGTTTTAGTTCTTATATTTAGGTGTTGATTAATTTTGAGTGAATTTTTGTATGTGGTCTGAGATAGGGCACGGTTTTTATATGTGGAAATCTAATTATTCCGTTCCCATCTGTTGAAGAGACCATTCCTTTCCCATGAAATAGTCTTAACACCCTTGTTGAAAATCAGTTGACCGTATGGTTGGGTTTATTCTGGACTCTTAAGATCGATTGTATAGGTCTTTATGTTTATCCCGATGCCAGCCCCACGTTGTTTTGGTTACTCTAGTTCGGCTGTACCTTTTTTTTCATATATATATATAATTTTTTTTTGACCACTTCTATTGGTCTTCCATTTATTTATCTTTGTTGTTTGACCTGTGTGGGCCTCCCATTGCAGTGGCCTCTCTCACTGCAGAGCACCAGCTCTGGGTGCATGCGCCCCAGAGCTTGGGCTGGGTTGTTGTACACACCAGTCCAGTGGCTCTGTGGCATGTGGGATCTTCCCAGGCCAGAGATCGAACCGGCACCCCCTGCACTGCAAGGTGGTGTCCTTATCCACTGGACCACCAGGGAAGCCTGGCCGTACCTTTTGAATCAGGAACTGTGAGTCCGCCCACTTTGTTTTTCATTATTTTTCTGTGGGTATTCAGAACCCGTTGTAATCCCATATTAAACTGAGGATCAGATTTCCATTTCTGCAGAAAAGGCAGTTGAAATTTTGCCTTGAGTGTGTAGATCATTTTGAATTACCGCAATACTTTATTGTCTTTTTGTTGTTGTTGTTGTCTTAACAGTACTAAATCTTTCCATTAAAAAGGAGTTTTATTTGGGTCAACTCTCATTTCTCTCAGCAGTGTTTTTGTTTTGTTTTTTTTTTTGAACTTTTTTTTTTTTTTTTATTTTGTTTTTGGGGGGTGGAGTTGGGAGGGAGCGGGGTGGGCAGGCCACTTCTATTGGTCTTTCGTTTGTGTTTTCATTCATCTTTGCTCTTTGGCCCGCGTGGGCCTCCCATCGCAGTGGCCTCTGTTGTCACAGAGCACTGGCTCTGGGCGCATGCGCTCCAGAGCTCCAGCTCGGTAGTTGGGACACATTGGTCCTGCCACTCTGCAGCACGTGGGATCTTCCCAGACCAGGGATCGAACCGGCACCCCTTGCGCTTCAAGGCATTGTCGTTACCCACTGGACCACCAAGGAAGCCCTCAGCAGTGTTTTGTAGTTACCACTGCGTAAGTCACCTCCTTGGTTATATTTATTGCTGTTTCATTCTCTTGGCTGCTCGTGTCCAGTCATTAGCTGACCTGTAAGTCCAGTATTCTTGCCTGGAGAATCCCATGGGCAGAGGAGCCGGGCAGGCTACAGTCCATGGGGTCGCAAGAGTCAGACACGGCTGCTGAACCATCACAAGCTTAACAAAACAACTCTGCATCTCTTGGAGTGTAATTTCAGCACCCAACCACTGGACAGCGCTGTCTTAGCCTTCCTTTCTGTTTGTGCAGAGGTCAGAGTTATCCAGAGGTGAGCAGGGAGGGCTTTTTCAGTTGGGTTGAACTCAGTAAGCTCCACCAGAGACACGTCTTAATCAGCTGGTGTAAAGACAGAGGCAGGAGAGAACCTTGGAAGTAGCGGGAGAAGTGGCTCGTCACGTGCAGGTACCCTTGGTGTCACTGTCACTGACTTCTCATCGGAAACCGCAGAAGCCAAAGGCAGTGGGATGACATAGTCACAGTACTGAAAGGGAAAAACTCCCAGCCAGGAATTCTGTGTCCTGAGCATGTGCGTGGACACGTCTATGTTCCTCCCAGGTTCCAGGAGTCTATTCAGGGTCCTTGTTTCCCAACATCTCCCTGCTCAGCCTTCCTCTCAGGGCTTGAAGGGAGTGTTCTCTCCAGCTTACTTGTTGCTTCTGGGGACAGAGGCTACGACTGCTGCCTGCCCCTAGGCGCCTTAGCCCTGGGGATGGGGGAGGGCTTCTGAGGTAACCTCATTTAGGCCAGATAAGGCAGGCCTCTGGAGCAGGTCCGGCTTCTAGGTAGCCTGGAATAATAATTTCAGTTTGTTTGTGAATGAGGTTTGTTTGCTGTCCCAGTGCAGGGAATGTGGGCTGTTATTTTCAAGACTACCACTGACTGGGAAACCCAGGATAGGATCAGCGTAAGTTGAGTACAAGAGTCCTACATCTCACTGAGATTCACCTGCTTTTCTTTTCTTTTTTTCCAGCCGTTTTTCTTGAGTGAATGTTCCCTGGATTGCTGCAATCTTCTGGTTAGTTTCCAGTGTTGTGAGAAAGTGGATTCTGACTGGTTTTAGTTGCTCTAATGGACAGTGAACTTTTGAAGTTCCTTAAGCTATCGTTTTTGGAGAAGGAAATGGGAAGCCACTCCAGTTTTCTAGCCTGGAGAATCCCATGGACAGAGGAGCCTGGTGGGCTACAGTCCGTAGGGTCGCATGGAGTGGGACGTGACCAGTGACTGAGCATGTGGGCTGTCGTTTTACCAACGTCACTCCATCTGTTTACTCCATCCCTTGTTACTGTAGTTTGAGTCTTGTAGACGGCATATGGTTGGGTTAACATTTTCTCCATTCTTTGCTTTTTTCCTAAGAGTTTGAGGTGCTTGTAGAATGAAGGTTTCTTGGCTATCATAAAGAGCGCTTTGCTCTCTTGTCTATTTGAGTGACAAGGTTTAACAGTGAATTACTAGGTCAAAATGTCAGTTTTTGGCAGGTATTGCTCTGCCTTCTAAATGAGTCAGTTGGCACTTTTACCAGTAGCGTGTGATTGTGTCTCTTTCTTCATATCCTATCAGTGTTGAGTATCAAGCTCGTTCCTCCTGGAAAATTGGTGGGCGAAAAAGAACATCTTTTCAATTCTCTATTTTTTTCATTTTAAGAGTATTTGTGTCAGGTACAAATCCTCGATCATTTTTGTTTATTTGTTTTTTAATCTGAAAAGGAATTTTCATGTGTAGTGCCAGTGTTTTTTACCCAAGTTTCTTCTTGGCTTCTGGGGACAGAGGCTACGACTGCTGCCTGCCCCTAGGCGCCTTAGCCCTGGGGATGGGGGAGGGCTTCTGAGGTAACCTCATTTAGGCCAGATAAGGCAGGCCTCTGGAGCAGGTCCGGCTTCTAGGTAGCCTGGAATAATAATTTCAGTTTGTTTGTGAATGAGGTTTGTTTGCTGTCCCAGTGCAGGGAATGTGGGCTGTTATTTTCAAGACTACCACTGACTGGGAAACCCAGGATAGGATCAGCGTAAGTTGAGTACAAGAGTCCTACATCTCACTGAGATTCACCTGCTTTTCTTTTCTTTTTTTCCAGCCGTTTTCTTGAGTGAATGTTCCTGGATTGCTGCAATCTTCTGGTTAGTTTCCAGTGTTGTGAGAAAGTGGATTCTGACTGGTTTTAGTTGCTCTAATGGACAGTGAACTTTTGAAGTTCCTTAAGCTATCGTTTTTGGAGAAGGAAATGGGAAGCCACTCCAGTTTTCTAGCCTGGAGAATCCCATGGACAGAGGAGCCTGGTGGGCTACAGTCCGTAGGGTCGCATGGAGTGGGACGTGACCAGTGACTGAGCATGTGGGCTGTCGTTTTACCAACGTCACTCCATCTGTTTACTCCATCCCTTGTTACTGTAGTTTGAGTCTTGTAGACGGCATATGGTTGGGTTAACATTTTCTCCATTCTTTGCTTTTTTCCTAAGAGTTTGAGGTGCTTGTAGAATGAAGGTTTCTTGGCTATCATAAAGAGCGCTTTGCTCTCTTGTCTATTTGAGTGACAAGGTTTAACAGTGAATTACTAGGTCAAAATGTCAGTTTTTGGCAGGTATTGCTCTGCCTTCTAAATGAGTCAGTTGGCACTTTTACCAGTAGCGTGTGATTGTGTCTCTTTCTTCATATCCTATCAGTGTTGAGTATCAAGCTCGTTCCTCCTGGAAAATTGGTGGGCGAAAAAGAACATCTTTTCAATTCTCTATTTTTTTCATTTTAAGAGTATTTGTGTCAGGTACAAATCCTCGATCATTTTTGTTTATTTGTTTTTTAATCTGAAAAGGAATTTTCATGTGTAGTGCCAGTGTTTTTTACCCAAGTTTCTTCTTGGCTTCTTAAATTTGTTTATGTTCTTTAACAGGGCATTTAGGATTTTCTGAAGGTCTTTTAAAATGGGAGTCAAGGGATTAAAAAAAAGCAGTAAATACTTCCTTTTTTACACTTTTTTTTAAATTTTTTTTTTAAACCTTTATTTTACTTTTAACTTTTACAGAGTTTTGTTGTTTACAGATATATATGTTCTCAGATTAGTCATATGTATATCCCCCCCTTCCCTCCCCTCCCGACCATCACACAGCACCCCTGCAGGATCCCCTTTTCTCACAGAACAATGACTATAGCTATTTTCTGCACATATGATAGTACAGGCCTTCATGCTACTTCCTTTACACCTCCCACCCACTGTTCATTACCCCCAATGTCCATATGTCTACTGTCCATGTCTGTTTTTCCATTGCTTCACTGCGTGTGTTATCATTACCATCCCACTAGATTCCATATATATGTGTTAATATACTGTATTTTTCCTTCTCTTTCTGACTGACTTCACTTTTTATGATAGGTTCTAGATCCAGCCACCTCATTAGGGTTGATTCTTCTGCATTTCTCTTTACAGCTGTGTAGTATTCCATTGTATATATGTACCAGAGCTTTTGGATCCATTCGTTCGTCGATGGGCATCTAGGTTCCTTCCATGTTCTAGCTATTGTATAGAGAGCTGCAATGAACATTAGGGTACAAGTGTTTCTTTCAGTTTTGATTTCGTCAGGGTATAAGCCTAAGAGTGGGATTGCTGGGTCATATGGTGCTTCTATTTTTAGTTTTTTAAGAAATCTCCAGACTGTCTTCCATAGAGGCTGTATCAATTTACACTCCCACCAGCAATGCAAGAGGGTTCCCTTTTCTCCGCAGCCTCTCCAGCATTTATTGTCTGTCGATTTGTGGATGATGGCCATTCTGACGGGTGTGAGGTGATATCTCATTGTAGTTTTGATTTGCATTTCTCTAATTATTAGTGAAGTTGAGCATCGTTTCATGTGGTTTTGGGCCATCTGTATGTCCTCTTTGGAGAGGTGTCTGTTTAGGTCCTTTTCCCATTTTTTGATTGGGTTGTTCGTTTTTCCAGTGCTGAGTTGTCTGAGTTGCTTGTAGATTTTGGAGATTAATTCTTTGTCTGCTGTTTCATTTGCTATGATTTTCTCCCACTCTGTGGGCTGTCTGTTCAGCTTTTTTGTAATTTCTTTAGCTGTACAAAAGCTTTTAAGTTTCATTAGGTCCCACATGTTCATTTGTCTTTTTAGTTCCACTATTCTAGTAGGTGGGTCAGAGAAGATCTTGCTTTGATTGATGTCCTTGAGGGTTTTGCCTATATTCTCCTCTAAGAGTTTGATGGTTTCTGGTCTTACATTTAAGTCTTTAATCCATTTTGAGTTGATTTTTGTGCATGGTGTCAGGCTATGTTCCAACTTCATTTTCTTGCATGTAGTTGTCCAATTTTCCCAGCACCATTTGTTGAAGAGGCTGTCTTTGTCCCATTTTGTATGTTCACCTCCTTTGTCAAAAATAAGGTGCCCATAGGTGCGTGGCTTTATCTCTGGGTTCTCAGTCTTGTTCCATTGGTCGATATTTCTGTTTTTGTGCGAGTACCATACTGTCTTGATGACTGTTGCTTTGTAGTAGAGTCTGAAGTTGGGGAGGCTGATCCCCCCAGCTCCAGGGGAGGATATAGTTTATAAAATCTCACGTTTTGTACAGGTATTTTATATTGTTGCTATTGTATAGTTAATAGCAAAATTAAATGTGGACTAATAATTATTACTACTGCTTACTAAGTACCTGCCGTAGACCAGGAACAACATTTTGTTTAGTCTTGGCAATGCTAGGGCAGGTAGATGTCAGAGTTGGCAAATAAACCCACAGACGTGAAGCGTTGATGGTACTTAGACCTAGAGTTGTGCCAAATTCTCTCCAGCAGTGTCTCTTCCAGATTCTTTCTGAGGAAGGGAGGCCTGGATGATCTGTTAAAGATACTGCTGAAGATGTGGTAACTTAGTATTTGCTTGTATATTCTTCCAGAGACATTTTATACAAATACAAGCAAAGAATGTGTAAACACGTATACATCCTGTTCTAAACAGTCCTAATTACGTAGTGGAGTGAGGCTTTTGTTAGTTGAGAGCTTACTCTGCACCAGGCACTGGATCTCTGTCTTTGCATTTGACCTGTTTGAATGAAGTCTTTGAAAGTGATTGCCTTGGAAGGCCGCACAGGGAAGCATGTGCCCAGGCCGGGTCAGGCTGTGTGCCTTCCTGCAGGAGCACCTGTGCTCTGGCTTCCTGGGTCTTCAGACCTCAGTTTCGTCACCCGTGATGTATCACCGAAAGGCTGGTGGTATCTTGGCCCTCTTTAAACTCTCAGCCCTTCAATAAAGGGAAGAAGAGAATGTGGTTATGCAATAACAGCCAGCGCCAGGGCCTGTGAAGAGAAACCAAAGAATTACAACAATGCTTGCCGTTCCCTTGATGGAATTTCTCCTGTTTGATGTTTTCCCTGCTTAGATCAGCAGTAGAGTATCCTGGGTGGGAGACCGATCAAATCCAGAAATGTGAAAATGATCACTTATAATCTTAAAATTCAGAGATAATTATTGTAAGGTCTGGTCCCGAGGCCCCTTCCCCCTACTTCCTACCTCCCAGACACAAGAAAGACCTTGACGAGAAGGCCCCTCACGCCAGATTGAACAAGGCCAATGAAAAACAGCCATGACACCAACAGAGGACCACCCTGCCCCCCTCCAAAAGTTCTCACTGGACAAAGGAAAGATCAAACTGCCCAATTTGCGAACGCCCCGACACCTGACCTCAACCAATCAGGCCGACGGTACCCTAACCTGGCCATCTTTGGCCAGAGGCTCTGCTGACCACATCACCTTACCTATAAAGGGGGCCCTCCCAGTCTTTGTGTGCGCTTTTCCCTCACTCCCTCTCTCCTCTCCTCCCCGTGAGGGACGCCCAAGAGTGCCTGTCCAATAAAGCCTGCTTTGCCTCACCAATTCCGATCTCCCTCTCTCATTTTAAAGCACCCGGCAGGGACCAACCTTACAATTATTATGAAAGTTCCCTTATTCTTACATTTTTGTGTGCCTGTATGTTTAAAATTTGATACTGTGCTATAAGTAAATTTGCTTTCCTCACAATATTAAGTATCGTCAAAAATAAGAGACCAAAACAACATGGCCTGTTCCTTTGAAAAGAGTGATAGTAGTACAAGGGATAGACGGGCGCAGTAAGGCTCAACATGTAGAGAGAACACAATTAAAGAAAACCTCCCTCCTCTTCTACAACTTCTGAGACCTAACAGCGTGTGTGTGGCTTTACCTTCTGTTACTGGGATCAGTCATAATTTAATGGGTCTTTTATCGATAGCTGTTTAGATTATGCTGCCTTTGTGTTCACAGTGCTAAAATGGATATTTTCATGTGAACTTTGAATGCATGTATAAGGATGTCTGAAGGATAAATTCCTAAAAAGAAGAATTCTTAGATCAAAGGGAGCACATTTAAAATTTTGATAGATTTTGCCAACTGCTTTTCAGAAGACTTTGCGGGTTTATACTTCAGCTGTAAGTGGATGTTCTCCTGATATCTGCTCTCACCCTTGCCAGTACTTGGTATTATTGGTATATGACAGACTTTTTTTGTTCTTTGCCAGTCTGATGTTATAAAAATGCTAACTTATCTTAATTTATGTTCTTAAAATTGAAATTGTACATAAAAATTTTCATGTATCAGTCATATTTCTATGAACTGCTTCACGTTTTTGATCTGTTGAGATTTTCATTGATGTGTGAAAACTCTGCTTGATAGAGACATTAACTATCATAATTTACATATTTTCACATTTGCTTGTCTTTTGACTTTATAGTCAGATTTATTAGTCTTACTGTACTCGTGCATTTTAAATTTTTTTTTTTTTACTTTTTATTTTATAGAGTTTTGCCGTTTACAGATATGTATGATCCCAGATTAGTCATATTTATATCCCCACATCCCACCCCTCGGGGCCATCGCACAGCGCCCCTGCAGTATCCTCTTTTCTCATAGCGCAATGACAATAGCTGTTTTTTTCACATATGATAGTATAGGTTTTCATGCTACTTTATGCCTCCCACCCACTGTTCATTCCCCTCAATGTCCATGCATCTACTGTCCACGTCTGTTTTAAACTTTTATTTTGCTTTTAACTTTTACAGAGTTTTGTTGTTTACAGATATGTATGTTCCCAGATTAGTCATATGTATATCCCCCCCATCCCACCCCTACAGACCATCACACAGCACCCCTGCAGGATCCCCTTTTCTCACAGAACAATGACTATAGCTATTTTCTGCACATATGATAGTACAGGCCTTCATGCTACTTCCTTTACACCTCCCACCCACTGTTCATTACCCCCAATGTCCATATGTCTACTGTCCATGTCTGTTTTTCCATTGCTTCACTGCGTGTGTTATCATTACCATCCCACTAGATTCCATATATATGTGTTAGTATATTGTACTTGTCCTTCTCTTTTTGACTGACTTCACTTTTTATGATAGGCTCTAGATCCAGCCACCTCATTAGGGCTGATTCTTCTGCATTTCTCTTTACAGCTGTGTAGTATTCCATTGTATATATGTACCAGAGCTTTTGTATCCATTCATTTGTCGATGGGCATCTGGGTTGCTTCAGTGTTCTAGCTATTGTATAGAGAGCTGCAATGAACATTAGGGTACAAGTGTTTCTTTCAGTTTTGATTTCATCAGCGTATAAGCCTAAGAGTGGGATTGCTGGGTAGTATGGTGCTTCTATGTTTAGTTGTTTAAGGACTCTCCATACTGTCTTCCATAGAGGCTGTATCAATTTACATTCCCACCAGCAATGCAAGAGTTTGTCCCTTTTCTCCGCACCCTTTCCAACATTTATTGCCTGTAGATTTCTTGATAATGGCTGTTCTGATGGGTGTGAGGTGGTATCTCATTGTAGTTTTGATTTGCATTTCTCTAATTATAAGCGAGGTTGAGCATCGTTTCATGTGTTTTTTTGGCCATCTGTCCTCTTAGGAGAGGTGTCTGTTTAGGTCCTTTTCCCATTTTTTGATTGGGTTGTTTTTCCAGTGCTGAGTTGTCTGAGTTGCTTGTAGATTTTGGAGATTAATTCTTTGTCTGTTGTTTCATTTGCTATGATTTTCTTCCATTCTGTGGGTTGTCTGTTCAGCTTTTTTGTAGTTTCTTTTGCTGTACAAAAGTTTTTAAGTTTCATTAGGTCCCACATGTTCGTTTTTAGTTCTGCTATTCTAGTAGGTGGGTCAGAGAAGATCTTGATTGATGTCCTTGAGGGTTTTGCCTATATTCTCCTCTAAGAGTTTGATGGTTTCTGGTCTTACATTTAGGTCTTCAATCCATGTTGAGTTGATCTTTGTATATGGTGTCAGGGAATGTTCCAACTTCATTTTTTTGCATGTAGCTGTCCAATTTTCCCAGCATCATTTGTTGAAGAGACTGTCTTTGTCCCATTTTATAGTTTCACCTCCTTTGTCAAAAATAAGGTACCCATAGGTGTGTGGGTTTATCTCTGGGTTCTCTGTCTTGTTCCATTGGCCTATATTTCTGTTTTTGTGCCAGTACCGTACTGTCTTGATGACTGTTGCTTTGTAGTATAGTCTGAAGTTGGGAAGGCTGATCCCTCCAAGCTCCATTCTTCTTCCTCAGGATTGCTTTGGCTATTCGAGGTCTTTTGTGTTTCCATGTGAACTGTGTTATTCTTTGGTCTAGTTTTGTGAAGAATGTCATTGGTAGTTTGATAGGGATATCATTCAATCTATAAATGACATTTGGTAGTATGGTCATTTTCACAATATTAATTCTTCTGACCCCCATTTTTAATATTAAAAAATCACCTTAAAAGTGAGTGCAAAGAGAAATAAGTGATTCTAGTTGGTTTTCAAATGAATATCATAGAGATATTAAAGAGGAGTAAGAACTAACACAGGTCACTTTTGAACATGGTACTTTAACAGGGTACTATCATCTAATGAAAAATGCGAGCAGATGTTGAACTTTTCTTGCATTTGTTCTTTTATTTTTAAAATTTATTTTTTATTGAAATATTGCTGGACTGCAGTGTTTTGTTAATTATTGCTATGCAGCAAAGTGACTCAGCTATATACCTGTATGTGTGTGTGTGTGTGTTCATATTCTTTTCCATTGTGGTTTCTCACAGGATACTGAGTACAGTTCCTTGTGCTGTATAAGTAGGACCTTTTTTTTATCTTTGTCTGTTGTTTCATTTGCTATGATTTTCTTCCATTCTGTGGGTTGTCTGTTCAGCTTTTTTGTAGTTTCTTTTGCTGTACAAAAGTTTTTAAGTTTCATTAGGTCCCACATGTTCGTTTTTAGTTCTGCTATTCTAGTAGGTGGGTCAGAGAAGATCTTGATTGATGTCCTTGAGGGTTTTGCCTATATTCTCCTCTAAGAGTTTGATGGTTTCTGGTCTTACATTTAGGTCTTCAATCCATGTTGAGTTGATCTTTGTATATGGTGTCAGGGAATGTTCCAACTTCATTTTTTTGCATGTAGCTGTCCAATTTTCCCAGCATCATTTGTTGAAGAGACTGTCTTTGTCCCATTTTATAGTTTCACCTCCTTTGTCAAAAATAAGGTACCCATAGGTGTGTGGGTTTATCTCTGGGTTCTCTGTCTTGTTCCATTGGCCTATATTTCTGTTTTTGTGCCAGTACCGTACTGTCTTGATGACTGTTGCTTTGTAGTATAGTCTGAAGTTGGGAAGGCTGATCCCTCCAAGCTCCATTCTTCTTCCTCAGGATTGCTTTGGCTATTCGAGGTCTTTTGTGTTTCCATGTGAACTGTGTTATTCTTTGGTCTAGTTTTGTGAAGAATGTCATTGGTAGTTTGATAGGGATATCATTCAATCTATAAATGACATTTGGTAGTATGGTCATTTTCACAATATTAATTCTTCTGACCCGCATTTTTAATATTAAAAAATCACCTTAAAAGTGAGTGCAAAGAGAAATAAGTGATTCTAGTTGGTTTTCAAATGAATATCATAGAGATATTAAAGAGGAGTAAGAACTAACACAGGTCACTTTTGAACATGGTACTTTAACAGGGTACTATCATCTAATGAAAAATGCGAGCAGATGTTGAACTTTTCTTGCATTTGTTCTTTTATTTTTAAAATTTATTTTTTATTGAAATATTGCTGGACTGCAGTGTTTTGTTAATTATTGCTATGCAGCAAAGTGACTCAGCTATATACCTGTATGTGTGTGTGTGTGTGTTCATATTCTTTTCCATTGTGGTTTCTCACAGGATACTGAGTACAGTTCCTTGTGCTGTATAGTAGGACCTTGTTATCTAGCCACATTTGTCCTTTGTAGTGTTCATTCTAGGAAAACTATTTTGTATGTAGTTAAGGGTTCCTTTGTTAGTCGTTACCAGTACTTGGATTATAAAATGCAGTATAGAACTGCAGCTAATGATCTGTAATTGTGTGAACCACTAGATCTATTATTGTAACTATTTTGTAAATTTTAACTATGATACTGAACTATTTATGTGTAATTATGTAGTCTTCTCAACTTGTTATTCATTGTTTGGTCATAACTTAAGAAAAATTAAGGTTTTCTGTTGGATAGCAGTCAAAATGAAGGCCCTTACAGTGATGGCTCTTTTTAGAGGAAATGCTGTCCTGTTTTGAGAGCTGTATTTCTCTCTTGGTTCGTTTCCTCACGCTTGGAGATCCAGTGCTCTCAGCTCTTGGAGAACTGAAGTGCGCGTGTGATGCACAAGCACAGCCCAAGGTGACAAAGCTAGCAACGGGTCTCGGGGGTTGCCGGGCTCTGAGTGTGCCTGCCGCCTTGTGTTTTGGTGGCCTCCAGGTGACCATGGTGCTCTGTCTCCCCACAGGTGTGATGGACAGGTGACAGAGAAGCCCTCCTCGCTGACGCCAGGGAGGCAGCATGACCGAGTGCTTCCTGCCCCCGCCCGGCAGCCCCAGCGAGCACCGCAGGGCAGAACACGGCAGCGGGCTCACGCGCACCCCCAGCTCAGAGGAGATCAGCCCCACCAAGTTTCCTGGGCTATACCGCACGGGCGAGCCCTCGCCGCCCCACGACAGCCTCCACGAGCCTCCGGACGTGGTGTCTGAGGATGAGAAGGACCACGGGAAGAAGAAAGGGAAGTTCAAGAAGAAGGAGAAGCGGAGTGAGTGCCACCTCTGCCGAGCCTTTCCTCTGGAGCAGTTCTGCTCCGCACTCCCTGCTGGCCTCTCTCTAGGGACACCTGCTTCACACGTTCTTTTCAGGGTCTCAGAGCTTGTATTTTGTTAGTCTTACTCTCACAAGTTAAAATACTGACTATCCAGAAAAGGTAAAGCTTTCTGGTGGAGGTTTCTTCAGTTGGTCATTTTAAATAATGTGTCCAGTTTAAGTGTTGAGGTTTTGCTCCACAGAGTCTTACCTGTCTTGGTGAGGTGGTGCAGGCTCGTTGGGGTACATGGTGAAGAAAGTGCCTGTGTGTTCTCTTAAGCAGATGCCACGAGGCACATGTTTAAGATTCCTCTTCTGTAGGGAGGATGGCAGCTTTCAGTATTGAGTTGACCAAAAAGTTTGGTTTTCCAGTAAGATGGTACAGGAAAACCCGAGTGAACTTGGCCAGGCCAGTCCTCCTGTTGCCGCTCTGGTGTGTGCTTTGTGGTATTTTAACTAGAGGGAAGTCTATGCAGTACCTTTAACCTCTGTTTAAAAGAGCTTGTCAGGGAGTTGGCTAAGAAAAAAGAGTTTTAGGTGTTAAACAATAACAACAACAACAACAACAACAACATAATAATAACAACAATGAACCCAGACTAGGAGAGCTGTGATCCTGAGTGGTTGTTGGTGTGGAACCCGGGCTTGTGACCCAGGACTGTGGCTGCCAGCTCAGGTGTGGGGGTTCCTGCTCTGTTTTCTCCAGAGGAGGCCCCATCCCTGCTGCCGGCTCCGGAGGGAATTTGCCTGCTGGAGTCAGGAGAGCCAGGCGCCGTGGGCAGGGAAGGAGCATCGGGACAGTCATGACTGCAGACCTCGGCTCTGGTTACGAGAACCAGATATGAAAAGCTAAGCAGAACGTAGCCTAGAGGACATCCTTCCTGTGGTGAAAGAATGGTGTGTGTGATGGTGGAATTCTCTCCAGATAAACTGAAATAGTAAAGGATTGCTTATAATCATTTGGTTTGCAAGAGTTCTGCTTGCATACATGTGTAAAATAAAACCAGTTGCAAGGGTAACAGACCCTGGCATGTTGCCCCCTTGGGGTCAGGAAACAGCTGGGGCGCTGTTGGAAGAGTGGCTGGGAATGCAGGGGGGCCGGGCCATGGGTGGACGGCTAGGTCCCCAAGGCTGGAGCCCTTCTTTGGTCCTGGTGTAGACACAGGAGTAGATGGGGGACCCTGTCAGCAGACCCCGACTCATGCTCCCTGCGTCTCTCTGGCAGCTGAAGGCTATGCTGCCTTCCAGGAAGACAGCTCTGGAGATGAAGCCGAAAGCCCCTCCAAGATGAAGCGGTCCAAGGGCATCCATGTCTTCAAGAAGCCCAGCTTCTCTAAGAAGAAGGAGAAGGACTTTAAAGCCAAGGAGAAGCCCCGTGAGGAGAAGCCCCGGGAGAAGAAGTCGCGAGACCTGACGGCGGCCGAGGTGGTGAAGCAGTGGAAGGAGAAGAAGAGGCGGAGGAAGCCGGCGCAGGAGCCCCAGGCACCCCTGCCAGACGCCCCAAGCCTCAGGCCCATCTTTGGGAGCCCGCTGGCTGACGCCGTGGAGAGGACCATGCTGCACGATGGCGTGCGGCTGCCCGCCGTGTTCCGGGAGTGCGTGGACTACGTGGAACGGCACGGCATGAAGTGCGAGGGCATCTACCGGGTGTCAGGTGAGGGCCCGCGCCGGTCGCCCGCCCGGCTGTCTTCACGCTTCACAGGAAGGAGCCGAGTACTCGGCAGGAAGATGGTGACCCAGGTCCTGAGCCTCGTTCTTGTCCTTGGTCCTTCCCTGCTGTGTGTCTTGTGTTTTTGCACACGCGCCGGCAGTCTGCCTCTCTTACTCCCAGCAGGATTCACTGCAGCGAGCGGAGCGTGGGGGCAGTGCCCCTCACCCAGGTGCCCCCTCCAGGCGGGTGCTGGGGGGCGGTCAGCGGGGAGGAAGGACACCTGGGTTCTGGGCCCATCTTGACCCCGAGACACAGCTACGCTGTCCTGTAAGTGTTTCCTCGGTTCGGCTGAGGGACAGGCAGTTCTTGCTAAGTCTTTAGGCCCGGGGGTGAATTCCTGGTGTGGCTCTGACATACGTTAGCGAAGTCCTTCCAGGTTCCATTTTCCTACGTTCCGTGCGTGTGAAAACTTACATCTCAGACTTGGCAGGAGCGTGGTTCTCTGTTGGGTGTCCGAAATTAAGCAGGATGCATGGAGCCCTGAGTGGAGACTACTCTTACCAGGTCGTGAGGCTTTGGTCTCAGTGCAGGCGTGACGGCCAGGAGCCATCCCTGCCGCCGCCTGTCACTTCCAGGGTGGAGGGTTGTGGTCCCAGCACTGACCACGGAACATTCATTGTTGCTCTCGCATTCAGCATCAGTTGTTAGCTCATACACACTTAGAGTAAAGAGACCAGGTTTAGGTTTTCCATTCAGTTGGTTTATACAGATTTCTAGATTGATACGAAGCTTTGTTAAGAAAGGGCAGGCATGTTTATAACTGGGGACAGCTTTACATAACCCCACAGATAACATGTCCTCATTTAAGAGTATTTTGACTAAATTGCTACTGTTTTATAGAAAAAATGAATTACAACTCCTTATTTACATAAAATAAATACATTTAAATGAATGTAAAACTTGCCTTTTACTTTGGCCCCTGGCTGCCGGAGAGGACCATGCTGCACGATGGCGTGCGGCTGCCCGCCGTGTTCCGGGAGTGCGTGGACTACGTGGAACGGCACGGCATGAAGTGCGAGGGCATCTACCGGGTGTCAGGTGAGGGCCCGCGCCGGTCGCCCGCCCGGCTGTCTTCACGCTTCACAGGAAGGAGCCGAGTACTCGGCAGGAAGATGGTGACCCAGGTCCTGAGCCTCGTTCTTGTCCTTGGTCCTTCCCTGCTGTGTGTCTTGTGTTTTGCACACGCCCGGCAGTCTGCCTCTCTTACTCCCAGCAGGATTCACTGCAGCGAGCGGAGCGTGGGGCAGTGCCCCTCACCCAGGTGCCCCCTCCAGGCGGGTGCTGGGGGGCGGTCAGCGGGGAGGAAGGACACCTGGGTTCTGGGCCCATCTTGACCCCGAGACACAGCTACGCTGTCCTGTAAGTGTTTCCTCGGTTCGGCTGAGGGACAGGCAGTTCTTGCTAAGTCTTTAGGCCCGGGGGTGAATTCCTGGTGTGGCTCTGACATACGTTAGCGAAGTCCTTCCAGGTTCCATTTTCCTACGTTCCGTGCGTGTGAAAACTTACATCTCAGACTTGGCAGGAGCGTGGTTCTCTGTTGGGTGTCCGAAATTAAGCAGGATGCATGGAGCCCTGAGTGGAGACTACTCTTACCAGGTCGTGAGGCTTTGGTCTCAGTGCAGGCGTGACGGCCAGGAGCCATCCCTGCCGCCGCCTGTCACTTCCAGGGTGGAGGGTTGTGGTCCCAGCACTGACCACGGAACATTCATTGTTGCTCTCGCACATTCAGCATCAGTTGTTAGCTCATACACACTTAGAGTAAAGAGACCAGGTTTAGGTTTTCCATTCAGTTGGTTTATACAGATTTCTAGATTGATACGAAGCTTTGTTAAGAAAGGGCAGGCATGTTTATAACTGGGGACAGCTTTACATAACCCCACAGATAACATGTCCTCATTTAAGAGTATTTTGACTAAATTGCTACTGTTTTATAGAAAAAATGAATTACAACTCCTTATTTACATAAAATAAATACATTTAAATGAATGTAAAACTTGCCTTTTAAAAGTCTATGATGGATTTTTAAGATCCACATGATAGTGTTACAGCTGCTTCTCACATATGATTTTTTTTTTTTTAAGATTTATTTATTTATTTATTTTTTGGGCGGGGGTCGGGGAGGGAGGGGGGCAGGCGGGCCACTTCTATTGGTCTTTCATTTCTCTATTTTCATCCGTCTTTGTTCTTTGGCCCGTGTGGGCCTCCCATCGTGGTGGCCCCCATTGTCGCAGAGCACCAGCTCTGGGCGCATGCGCTCTAGAGCTCCGGCTCGGTGATTGCACACTTCAGTCCAGCCCCTCCGCGGCACGTGGGATCTTCCCAGGCCGGGGATCGAACCAGCGCCCCTTGCAGTGCAAGGCGGTGTCCTTACCCACTGGACCACCAGGGGAAGCCCTCACATATGGTTTTGATAGGCCTGAGGAAGTTCTGTTTTAGGTGGAAGTCTCTCTGCAGGGTTCCCACAGCATGTTCAGAAGGGTTCTTTGGACTTTGACCTGTTTTGGGTGTTTTGTGGTTTTTTTTGCTTCCAAGTCATCATTTGTTTTCTTTTTTTTTTTTTTTAAACATTTTATTTTTTTTTTTTGGGCGGGGTGGGGGGCAGGGTGGGTGGGCCGCTTCTATTGGTCTTTCATTTATCTATTTTCATCTGTCTTTGTTCTTTGACTCTTGTGGGCCTCCCATCGCGGTGGCCCCCGTTGTCGCAGAGCACCGGCTCTGGGCGCATGCGCTCCAGAGCTCCGGCTCGGTAATTGGACACATCAGTCCAGCCGCTCCGCAGCACGTGGGATCTTCCCAGGCCAGGGATCGAACCGGCGCCCCTTGCAGTGCAAGGCGGTGTCCTTACCCACTGGACCACCAGGGGAAGCCCTCATCATTTGTTTTCATCTGTCTTTATTCTCTGGCATGTGCGGGCCTCCCACTGCAGTGGCCTCTCCCACTGCAGAGCAGCAGCTCTGGGCACATGCGCTCCAGAGCACTGGCCTGCAGTTGGACACACTGGCCCAGCTGCTCCACAGCACGTGGGATCCTTCTGGACCAGGGATCTAACCGATGATCCCTGCATTGCAAGGCAGACTCCCCTCCCTTTGGACCACCGGGGAAGTTCTGGATGTTTGTAATTTGGAGTTGGAGGTGTGGAATGCCTTCGCTATGACACTGAGATGCTCCCCTGGTCGCTGGCTCCTCGGAGCTGAGCTCCTGCTTTGACCAGTTTTGTGACTGTCTGTGATGCTCGGGCGGAACGCTGCTGCATTCAGCACTCTGAGCTGCAGACCTGGGGCTGTGACTTCTCCTTTCAAGGGCTAATAGCACCGCTTTCTGGTGGAGAAATTTGATTCTCACTCACTCATGTCTAAGTCCTAGTTAGAAAACCAATCTATTTTCCATATGCTCTTTCTGTACCTGGAAATTTGAAGTATTCAGTTTTTAAAGGGAAACATTTTGATAACAATTTCTGAGTAACAAACCAAATACACATTCTAATTGTTCACTTGTGCCATTTTCTGGGCAGGCACTGCTGGGACAAAATTACAGATCTACAGCATGTGTATGAGAGAGGAAGAGGTCATCAGGAATTCAATTAAAGTTTCTCAGTCACCATATTTTGCTCATAAAAGTGAAAAAAAAAAGGAATCATTTTCTGACTTTTCTACCTCAAAATAAGATCCATGTTATTATTATCCTCTTTGGAATTGCTGGCTTTATTTTGGCGGTGCTGGGTTAAGTTAACTGATTTACTGTGACGCCATCAAAAGGTTCTCACACCAGATAAGGAGTGTCAGCCAGGTGTGAGCACTCTTGACTGGAGAGCTATTCAGATGGAAGGACGCACCAGTGTTTGTGTGTGCTGTGGCAGGGTCAGCCTTACTCTGTGGCTTGTTTCTAGTAGCTGGTATAGTTGGTGTACAGTGTTCTGTAGCTTCAGAGATACAGCATCGTGACTCGCTGTTTTGAAAGTTCCTTCGGTTTACAGTTTTGATGAGATCCTAGCTGTATCCCCTGTGCTGTGCTGTACACCCTTGTAGCATGTGGATTTTATACCTGGTGGTTTGTACCTCTTAGTCCCTGTCCCTGACTTGGCCCTCACCCTGCCCTCTCCTCTGGTAGCCACTAATTTGTTCTTTGTGTCTTTGTTTTTTGTTTGTTTGAATTCCACCTATGAAGTTATTTGTCTTTCTCAGACTTAGGTCACGTAGTGTAACACCCTCCAGGTTCAAGCATGCTGGTGCCAGGGGCAGGATTTCATTCCTTTTTGTAGCTGAGCAGTGTTCTGTTGTGTGTAGCACCGCATCTTGGCCTGAAGCTTTTAGTGTTAGAAACAGCCAAGGACTGGTTTGTGCTCACGAGCAGTCCGTGCCACTGAATTCTATCACTTAAATGCAGAGTGGATATACTCAGTGTCTGAAAAGCACTTGTGTGTGTTTCTTTCTGGCCAGTAAGAAAAGCAAAACGATTTGATTTTAGTAACCCAGATTTCACTTTTTTTGGGAGTTCTAGAGCCCTGTTTCAGATTAAGAAAACATGTAAAGAATTTAAACTTAAATGGGTATTATTTAATGGGGAATAACTTTCAAACTGTTTAGCTAGTGAGGTCACCTTTTACATTCATGATACAATTTTTATTTATAAAAGAATAGCCACCCACAGTGTTCTGCAGCATGCTTGTATATACTGAGTTGTATTTTATGTTGTCAATCTTGTGACTGGTGAGAAAAAGCAGTTGCCTGCTTGTGAGAGCAAAGCGTATGTTTGGATTGTAGTTTAACTTTTGCCTGGTTATCTTTAAAACCATTTTCCTCTGAATCAATTGGCATATTTGCTTGATGATTCTGTGGTTGCCATGACTTGTGTCCTGAATATTGAGTTTTTCCATTATCATTTAGCTTTTGGCTAAAGTCATCCTTAAGCGTAGCTTCCTTAAGCATCCTTCCTTAAGTGGAGGAATTGTGTGAACCGTGTGTAGATGAACACCTAACATGGCCAAGCTGGCTCGCCTCCTGTCCCCCAGGGGTGATGGTGGGCATGTTGGGGAAGAAAGCTTGTGTGTTTGCTTCTTTTTTTCTCAATACTTGCTTTTGTTCTGAATTCGAATGTTCTAAGGAATTAAATCCAAGGTGGACGAGCTGAAAGCAGCCTATGACCGAGAGGAATCTCCAAACCTGGAAGAGTATGAACCGAACACGGTCGCCAGCTTGCTGAAGCAGTACCTGCGGGACCTGCCCGAGAACCTACTGACCAGGGAGCTCCTGCCGCGCTTCGAGGAAGCCTGCGGGCGGAGCTCAGAGGCCGAGAAGGTGCAGGAGTTCCAGCGCCTGCTGGCGGAGCTGCCTGAGTGCAGCCGCCTGCTCATCTCCTGGCTGATCGTGCACATGGACCACGTCATCGCCAAGGAGCTGGAAACCAAGATGAACATCCAGAACATCTCCATCGTGCTCAGCCCGACCGTGCAGGTATGCCGCCTTCTCGATACACACGCCGGGGTTGGGGGTGGCCGCCTACCCAGCACGCATGCGGGCGCTGGGCGGCAGGGATGGGGGCTCCTGTTGTGGAGCCACACACCAAGTAGTGGGCCAGGGACAGTGGGCAAGGGCTTGGCCTGAGTGTAGTTGCTTTTCCACAGTATGGACGGTGTCGACTTGTAAGGGGGTGAGCATGTTGGCTTTGTGGGTGTGCCTGAGAAAGCAGAATGTTGTCAAGACTTGGACGTGGGTCTCTGAGCAGCTCCTGATGACAGGGGCCTGTCCATTGTGGAAGAGGAGCTCTGGTACCTGCAGTCCCAGCTCATCCACAGAGTTTTAAAGATTCCAGTTACTTCATCTGGTAGCAGTGCTGCTTAAGCATGTCCACAGACATATGGACTCAGGCTCAAGGGGGCCTGACATCAGTGTTTGGTCAGGGATTAAACAAGAGTTTCAGCTGAGAAGATCGATATGAAATACTTTATGGACTCTTACTGGGGGCACTTCTGGAAAGGGGTTATGCTTTATAATGCATATCCCTGGCCCTCGTCTCTGCTGCCCCCTTGGCGCAGGGTCTGTGTCTCCTTTACTTCACTCGGGGCCAGGGGCCGAGGCAGAAGAGCACGATGGGTGTGTGAGGCATGTTGGGGAAGGGGGGGAAAGCTTGTGTGTTTGCTTCTTTTTCTCAATACTTGCTTTTGTTCTGAATTCGAATGTTCTAAGGAATTAAATCCAAGGTGGACGAGCTGAAAGCAGCCTATGACCGAGAGGAATCTCCAAACCTGGAAGAGTATGAACCGAACACGGTCGCCAGCTTGCTGAAGCAGTACCTGCGGGACCTGCCCGAGAACCTACTGACCAGGGAGCTCCTGCCGCGCTTCGAGGAAGCCTGCGGGCGGAGCTCAGAGGCCGAGAAGGTGCAGGAGTTCCAGCGCCTGCTGGCGGAGCTGCCTGAGTGCAGCCGCCTGCTCATCTCCTGGCTGATCGTGCACATGGACCACGTCATCGCCAAGGAGCTGGAAACCAAGATGAACATCCAGAACATCTCCATCGTGCTCAGCCCGACCGTGCAGGTATGCCGCCTTCTCGATACACACGCCGGGGTTGGGGGTGGCCGCCTACCCAGCACGCATGCGGGCGCTGGGCGGCAGGGATGGGGGCTCCTGTTGTGGAGCCACACACCAAGTAGTGGGCCAGGGACAGTGGGCAAGGGCTTGGCCTGAGTGTAGTTGCTTTTCCACAGTATGGACGGTGTCGACTTGTAAGGGGGTGAGCATGTTGGCTTTGTGGGTGTGCCTGAGAAAGCAGAATGTTGTCAAGACTTGGACGTGGGTCTCTGAGCAGCTCCTGATGACAGGGGCCTGTCCATTGTGGAAGAGGAGCTCTGGTACCTGCAGTCCCAGCTCATCCACAGAGTTTTAAAGATTCCAGTTACTTCATCTGGTAGCAGTGCTGCTTAAGCATGTCCACAGACATATGGACTCAGGCTCAAGGGGGCCTGACATCAGTGTTTGGTCAGGGATTAAACAAGAGTTTCAGCTGAGAAGATCGATATGAAATACTTTATGGACTCTTACTGGGGGCACTTCTGGAAAGGGGTTATGCTTTATAATGCATATCCCTGGCCCTCGTCTCTGCTGCCCCCTTGGCGCAGGGTCTGTGTCTCCTTTACTTCACTCGGGGCCAGGGGCCGAGGCAGAAGAGCAAGATGGGTTAGAGGTTTTGTCTTCAGCCCTCCTTCTAGCTGAAATGCCAGGTTATTGTCACTGTTACAACGTACTGTCACACAAAGAGTGTTTTCTTTCACGGAGGGCTCCTTCATTGCTCATTGATTGTAGTTTGGAAGCAAGATGTTTTTCACATTTCCTTTTAGTCAAGTTGTCAGAATTTGGTAAATACTACATCGGGCTTCGCAGGTGGTGCTCATGGTAAAGAACCCACCTGCCAGTGCCTGAGATGTGGGTTCAGTCCCTGGGTTGGGAAGATACCCTGGAGGAGGAAATGGTAACCCACTCCCATCGCCCGGCCTGGAGAATCCCATGGAAAGAGGAGCTGTTACCCCTGTGTCTATAACAGGGATGATGGTCTTACGGAAGATGCAGGTGTGCGGTCAGAGTCAGTTTTAGGTAGGAAGCAGTTTCTATTACTAGCTCTTCGGCCACCCAGTGTCCTGGCATCTGGGCCTCTGAGTCTGCTGCTTGGATGGCGTTCACCCTGGAGCTGGACTCCCATGCTCAGCCCTGCTCTGCAGCCAGGCTCCCCCCTTCCGTAGTCAATCCAGTTGCATGTGTTAAAATGCCTCACAGTTACTTGAAAATAAGGAACATAAGATTTTAAAAATCAGTTATTGCACTAGTGTTAAAACAGAACAGATCATCTGCCCCTGCAGGCTTTCTTGGCTTTTCCCAGTTCCTCACAGCAAACCCTGTCTCCTCACTCCTGAGGATTAAAGGAGGGACTTAGGTAACAGACACAAATGTAATGGTAATTTTAATATTTTTCTTGCTAATCTTCTTTTTAGATTAGCAATCGTGTCCTCTATGTATTTTTCACACACGTGCAAGAGCTCTTTGGAAATGTGACGCTGAAGCAAGTGACGAAGCCACTGCGGTGGTCTAACATGGCCACCATGCCCACGCTGCCCGAGACCCAGGAGAGCATCCGTGAGGAGATCAGGAGACAGGTGTGTGCCCTGGGGCATATCCCTGGCCTCGCTCTGCTGCCCCTTGGCGCAGGGTCTGTGTCTCCTTTACTTCACTCGGGGCCAGGGGCCGAGGCAGAAGAGCAAGATGGGTTAGAGGTTTTGTCCTCAGCCCTCCTTCTAGCTGAAATGCCAGGTTATTGTCACTTTTACTACGTACTGTCACACAAATAGCGTTTTCTTTCACGTAGGGCTCCTTCATTGCTCATTGATTGTAGTTTGGAAGCAAGATGTTTTTCACATTTCCTTTTAGTCAAGTTGTCAGAATTTGGTAAATACTACATCGGGCTTCGCAGGTGGTGCTCATGGTAAAGAACCCACCTGCCAGTGCCTGAGATGTGGGTTCAGTCCCTGGGTTGGGAAGATACCCTGGAGGAGGAAATGGTAACCCACTCCCATCGTCTGGCCTGGAGAATCCCATGGAAAGAGGAGCTGTTACCCCTGTGTCTATAACAGGGATGATGGTCTTACGGAAGATGCAGGTGTGCGGTCAGAGTCAGTTTTAGGTAGGAAGCAGTTTCTATTACTAGCTCTTCGGCCACCCAGTGTCCTGGCATCTGGGCCTCTGAGTCTGCTGCTTGGATGGCGTTCACCCTGGAGCTGGACTCCCATGCTCAGCCCTGCTCTGCAGCCAGGCTCCCCCCTTCCGTAGTCAATCCAGTTGCATGTGTTAAAATGCCTCACAGTTACTTGAAAATAAGGAACATAAGATTTTAAAAATCAGTTATTGCACTAGTGTTAAAACAGAACAGATCATCTGCCCCTGCAGGCTTTCTTGGCTTTTCCCAGTTCCTCACAGCAAACCCTGTCTCCTCACTCCTGAGGATTAAAGGAGGGACTTAGGTAACAGACACAAATGTAATGGTAATTTTAATATTTTTCTTGCTAATCTTCTTTTTTTTAGATTAGCAATCGTGTCCTCTATGTATTTTTCACACACGTGCAAGAGCTCTTTGGAAATGTGACGCTGAAGCAAGTGACGAAGCCACTGCGGTGGTCTAACATGGCCACCATGCCCACGCTGCCCGAGACCCAGGAGAGCATCCGTGAGGAGATCAGGAGACAGGTGTGTGCCCGCCCTGCACCTGCCCATGGGAACTGGGGCCCTGAGACCGTGCGTCCCTGATCCTTCAGTGATTCCCGTGTGTGGAGCCGTCAGCACACTCTTCATGGTGCCCTAGGCCAGAGCTTCCCTTGCGGTGCTAATTCTCGCTCATTACGCCAGAATATCAGGGTGCACAGAGCACAGGCTTGGAAATCAGAAAACTTGGCTTGAAATTCTTGCTCTGTGCTTTACTGACCAATGTAGGCATATTGCTTACCCTCCATAAGTCTTGGGGATTGCATTTAAAAATGAGTCCTCTCCTAGGTTTGATTTTTTTTTTTTTTTTTGTAAGTCATTATTTATTTTTCATCCATCTTTATTCTTTGGCATGTGTGGGCCTCCCATCACAGTGGCCTGTCTTGTTGCAGAGCACTGGCTCTGGGCGCACATGCTCTTGTAATTGGACACACTGGTCCAGCCGCTTCACAGCACGTGGGCTCTTCCCAGGCCAGGGGTTGAACCGGTGTCCCTTGCATTGCAAGGCGGACTGTACTCACTGGACCACCAGGGAAACCCCTAGGTTTGATCTTAAGATACTTTAAATAAAATAATGCATTAAAAATGTTCAGCATGGTTCCAGGTATATTGCAAGCAGTCCAAAGATGTTGGCTTATCTGAACATGGCTGCTTTTTTTTTTTAATATATATATTTTTTGGCCACTTCTATTGATCTTCCATTTATTTATCTTTGTTCTTTGGCCTGCGTGGGGCTCCCATCGCAGTGGCCTCTCTTGTTGCAGAGCACCGGCTCTGGGCGCATGCGCTCCAGAGCTCCGGCTCGGTAGTTGGACACATCGGTCCAGCTGCTCCGCGGCACGTGGGATCCTCCCAGGCCAGGGATTGAACTGGCGCCCCTTGCACTGCAAGGCAGTGTCCTTACCCACTGGACCACCAGGGAAGCCACATGGCTGCTTTTATCAGCCTTATTTTACAGATAAGAATATTGAAATTTGGGGAAGGTAAATAACTACTTTGTGTCACCTGGTTACTAAATTGTAGAACTAGGATTTGACTCCAGATCCTGTGCTTTCCCATAGTGCTGCTGAAATAGTGCTGTTCGTTCTGTGTGCTTGGCTAGCCAGTAAGAAATTCAAGACTAAGACACGCACTTACACTTGATTATTGATCATCACCCACCTTTTGTTTGCGTGTAAGGTGTCAGATCCCTGCTTGCTTTTCTCCCCTGTTGTCTGTTCGAAGTTGCTGTTTCTTAGCAGTTGAGGTGATGGGGAAAGGATGTGAGCTGGCTGCTGGGAACCCACGTGAATTGACCGATTAGAACCCAGGGCTCTGGCAGAAAAAGGAGGCGTTTTTAGTCTTAACCTTGAAAACACAACTCCTTCCATTATGTCGTTTCTTTAATGATAATTGGAAAGTAGTCAGTTTTTCATCTTCAGAAATTGCATGTACTTTAAGATGGTAAGACATGGAATCCTATTCAGTGTGTGATGCATTTCTTTCTAGGAGTTTCTTTTGAATTGTTTACATCGAGATCTACAGGGCGGGATAAAGGATTTATCAAAAGAGGAGAGATTATGGGAAGTACAGAGAATTCTGACAGCCCTCAAGAGAAAGCTGCGAGAAGCTAAGAGACAAGTGAGTAACTTTATTATTTTGGTTTATCATTTATAATGGAATATAAAAAGAATGCACTGGAATCTCTTATATACCATTCTGACTTGTTTTTGTTAAGTGTGCCCACAGAACCCTTTTGAGGGGAAACTCCCTGGTGAGAGATTTGTTCATATGTTTCCAGTTCTGAAGCTGAGTATCAGGGAGGTGTTTCATTTAATTTAGGAATCTGAGTTGTTTATTTGACTAAAAGATGTCAGTTTTGTCATTTCTGGCTTGGCTGTACCTGTAAACAGGTTTCCAGGCATGAGAAGCAGTCAGGTGGTAACACATTTCAAAGGCTGGGGGAGAATTAGAGGCCTACACATGGAGGACCTGCAGGTCAGGAGGGGCTGCTTTACCTGGAAACAGACAGGTGACGTGTTCTGCCTGTTGAGCTTGGGGCTCGCAAGCCACTGCCGGCCTCCCTCTGGCTGAGTTTGCTTGACACTGGACAGTGAGTGTACCAGCCAGTCCAGGCTGAGGTCCCACATCTCTGGCCCTCTTTCCTTTCCCCCGCTGCTTACCAGATTGTCTTTTGCTTCCAGGGTCTGTTTATAATTGCTTATTCCATTCACGATGTGGCCTGGAATCAGGTTTTAGTGACAGACCAGCCAGGCCTTCTGTGGGTGTTGTCCATGTGCTCTGTCATCCGTCAGCCCCTAACACAGGGTCCCTGACCCAGGTGGGCGCGGCTGCCTTTCTCTTGCTCCTGCCTGCCTCTTGGGTAAAGGAACAGTGACTTAGCACAACACAGCCGAGACAGTAGAGGCTGGCTCACCTCTACTTTCCCACTTTCTTGATGCTGTCTTTTCATGTCTGCTTATTAACTCACAGAATGCTCCAAAGGTTCTCTCAGTCAAGGTGATTTCAACTTTGAGGAATAAATGACTTCTAAAGGTAGACACAACATATAATTCATTGTATTAACAGACTAAAAGAAAAACCATAAGATCACGTCAGTAGATGCAGAAAATGTGTGCAGCGGAATTTGACATTTCTTTCTTGATAAGAGTGCTCTCAGTCATCATCTTTTCAGCCTGAAGAAGGGCATTTACAGAAAACAGTCTGATTTACATTGTGCTTCATAGTAAAAGTCTTGAGTGTTTTCCCTTGGGATGGATTGGGTATACAAGCAAAGATTTCTGCTTCTGCTGCTTCTCTTCAGCATTGGACTGGAGGGCGTTCTAGCCAGTGCAGCAAAACAAGAAAAAGACATGCAGACTGGAGAGAGACCAGTCTTTCCACAGATAACGTGACCGTCTCTGTACAGAGTCCTAAGGCTCTCCAGAGAGATCTAGATTTGGGGGTTTTCATTTCTGGCTTGGCTGTACCTGTAAACAGGTTTCCAGGCATGAGAAGCAGTCAGGTGGTAACACATTTCAAAGGCTGGGGGAGAATTAGAGGCCTACACATGGAGGACCTGCAGGTCAGGAGGGGCTGCTTTACCTGGAAACAGACAGGTGACGTGTTCTGCCTGTTGAGCTTGGGGCTCGCAAGCCACTGCCGGCCTCCCTCTGGCTGAGTTTGCTTGACACTGGACAGTGAGTGTACCAGCCAGTCCAGGCTGAGGTCCCACATCTCTGGCCCTCTTTCCTTTCCCCCGCTGCTTACCAGATTGTCTTTTGCTTCCAGGGTCTGTTTATAATTGCTTATTCCATTCACGATGTGGCCTGGAATCAGGTTTTAGTGACAGACCAGCCAGGCCTTCTGTGGGTGTTGTCCATGTGCTCTGTCATCCGTCAGCCCCTAACACAGGGTCCCTGACCCAGGTGGGCGCGGCTGCCTTTCTCTTGCTCCTGCCTGCCTCTTGGGTAAAGGAACAGTGACTTAGCACAACACAGCCGAGACAGTAGAGGCTGGCTCACCTCTACTTTCCCACTTTCTTGATGCTGTCTTTTCATGTCTGCTTATTAACTCACAGAATGCTCCAAAGGTTCTCTCAGTCAAGGTGATTTCAACTTTGAGGAATAAATGACTTCTAAAGGTAGACACAACATATAATTCATTGTATTAACAGACTAAAAGAAAAACCATAAGATCACGTCAGTAGATGCAGAAAATGTGTGCAGCGGAATTTGACATTTCTTTCTTGATAAGAGTGCTCTCAGTCATCATCTTTTCAGCCTGAAGAAGGGCATTTACAGAAAACAGTCTGATTTACATTGTGCTTCATAGTAAAAGTCTTGAGTGTTTTCCCTTGGGATGGATTGGGTATACAAGCAAAGATTTCTGCTTCTGCTGCTTCTCTTCAGCATTGGACTGGAGGGCGTTCTAGCCAGTGCAGCAAAACAAGAAAAAGACATGCAGACTGGAGAGAGACCAGTCTTTCCACAGATAACGTGACCGTCTCTGTACAGAGTCCTAAGGCTCTCCACAAAATTGAACACATGCATTTAGCAACACTGCACGTAAGACCAGATACACACATCTGTTGTATTTCTGTATGTTCACAATGAACTACTGGATAGTGCCCTTAAAATAAGACATAGATACATTAGAAATATATTTATATCTCAGTATTGTTAAGATGTTTTCTCAAATTGATCTGTGGATTCAGTTCCACTCACAATTTAGACAGGTGATTTGGTACAAATGAACAGGCTCTTCTAAAATCTGTGTGGAAAAAAAAAAAATCTGTGTGGAAGTATAATGACCTAGAATAGTCTAAACCATTTTGAAAAAGAACCGCATTGGACGGCTCACACCACTTGATACGAAGACTTTCTGTAAAGCTGCAGTGATCAAGACAGTCGATGTTGGATAAGGATGGATATATGGAATAGAAGCTCCAGAAACAGACCCATTCATGAGCGGGCAGGTCATTTTTAACAAAGCTGCTAACACATTTGACTAGGGAAGGATTTTCTTTTCAACAGATGTTTTTGGAATAGTTGGACTATCTATATGCCCCTCCAAAGTGAACTTTTTTCTCTCTTTCTACACAATATATACAGAAATTAGCTCCTAATGAATCATACACTAAGACCTATGAAATCAGAGAAGCCACTGACCTTGGTTTAGACAATGATTTTTTTAATTGAAGTAGAGTTGATTTACAGTATTGTGTTAATTACAGCAAAGTGACTCATCCATACACACACACACGTTGTTCTACATTATGATTTTTCACAGGATTTACAGAGTATTACATTGTGCTTGCATTAGCGAATTTGACATTTCTTTCTTGATAAGAGTGCTTAGTCATCATCTTTTCAGCCTGAAGAAGGGCATTTACAGAAAACAGTCTGATTTACATTGTGCTTCATAGTAAAAGTCTTGAGTGTTTTCCCTTGGGATGGATTGGGTATACAAGCAAAGATTTCTGCTTCTGCTGCTTCTCTTCAGCATTGGACTGGAGGGCGTTCTAGCCAGTGCAGCAAAACAAGAAAAAGACATGCAGACTGGAGAGAGACCAGTCTTTCCACAGATAACGTGACCGTCTCTGTACAGAGTCCTAAGGCTCTCCACAAAATTGAACACATGCATTTAGCAACACTGCACGTAAGACCAGATACACACATCTGTTGTATTTCTGTATGTTCACAATGAACTACTGGATAGTGCCCTTAAAATAAGACATAGATACATTAGAAATATATTTATATCTCAGTATTGTTAAGATGTTTTCTCAAATTGATCTGTGGATTCAGTTCCACTCACAATTTAGACAGGTGATTTGGTACAAATGAACAGGCTCTTCTAAAATCTGTGTGGAAAAAAAAAAAATCTGTGTGGAAGTATAATGACCTAGAATAGTCTAAACCATTTTGAAAAAGAACCGCATTGGACGGCTCACACCACTTGATACGAAGACTTTCTGTAAAGCTGCAGTGATCAAGACAGTCGATGTTGGATAAGGATGGATATATGGAATAGAAGCTCCAGAAACAGACCCATTCATGAGCGGGCAGGTCATTTTTAACAAAGCTGCTAACACATTTGACTAGGGAAGGATTTTCTTTTCAACAGATGTTTTTGGAATAGTTGGACTATCTATATGCCCCTCCAAAGTGAACTTTTTTCTCTCTTTCTACACAATATATACAGAAATTAGCTCCTAATGAATCATACACTAAGACCTATGAAATCAGAGAAGCCACTGACCTTGGTTTAGACAATGATTTTTTTAATTGAAGTAGAGTTGATTTACAGTATTGTGTTAATTACAGCAAAGTGACTCATCCATACACACACACACGTTGTTCTACATTATGATTTTTCACAGGATACTGAATGTAGGCAGCTCCCTACGCTCTACAGTAGGACCTAGTTCATCCATCCTGTATACAAGAGTTTGCATCTGCTAACCCAGCCTCCTCCTCCATCCTTCCCCAAGCTCCTGCCCGCCTTGGCAACCACAGTCTGGTCTCTAGGTCTTTGAGTCTATTTCTATTTCATAAATAAAGTTCGAGTATTTTAGAGTCTACATATAAGAGGACTTAGTATGATCATTTCTGGTAGCATCTATGCTGGTGTAGATAGTATTATTGCTTTTTAATGGCTGAGTAATATTCCATTGTGTGTGTGTGTTTAGTATTTTGAGGAATCTGCATCCTTTTCTATAGTGTCTGTACTAACTTACATTCCCACCAACAGTGTAAGAAGGTTCCATTTTATCCATCCTCTCCAGCATTCATTATTTGCAGACTTTTTAATGATAGCCCTTCTTTTACCAGTGTGACGTGATACCAGATTGTAGTTTTGGTTTGTGTTATTTCTCTAATAATTAGCAATGATGATTTCATGTGCCTGTTAGCCATTTGTATGTCATCTTTGGATAAATGTCTAGGTCTCTGTCCATTTTTCTTCTTTTTTTTCTTTAATGATTTTGTTTTCTTTTTTCCATCATGCCTGTTTTATTTTTTTATATTTATTCTCATCCATCTTTAATTCTTTGGCATGTGTGGGCCTCCCACTGCAGTGGCTGCTAATGTTGCAGAGCACTGGCTCTGTGCGCATGTGCTCCAGAGTGCTGGCTCGCAGTTGGACACACCAGTCCAGCCCCTGTGGCACATGGGATCTTCCTGGGTCAGGGATTGACTGGTGGCACAGGCCCAAAGACCCATTCATGAGCGGGCAGGTCATTTTTAACAAAGCTGCTAACACATTTGACTAGGGAAGGATTTTCTTTTCAACAGATGTTTTTGGAATAGTTGGACTATCTATATGCCCCTCCAAAGTGAACTTTTCTCTCTTTCTACACAATATATACAGAAATTAGCTCCTAATGAATCATACACTAAGACCTATGAAATCAGAGAAGCCACTGACCTTGGTTTAGACAATGATTTTTTTAATTGAAGTAGAGTTGATTTACAGTATTGTGTTAATTACAGCAAAGTGACTCATCCATACACACACACACGTTGTTCTACATTATGATTTTTCACAGGATACTGAATGTAGGCAGCTCCCTACGCTCTACAGTAGGACCTAGTTCATCCATCCTGTATACAAGAGTTTGCATCTGCTAACCCAGCCTCCTCCTCCATCCTTCCCCAAGCTCCTGCCCGCCTTGGCAACCACAGTCTGGTCTCTAGGTCTTTGAGTCTATTTCTATTTCATAAATAAAGTTCGAGTATTTTAGAGTCTACATATAAGAGGACTTAGTATGATCATTTCTGGTAGCATCTATGCTGGTGTAGATAGTATTATTGCTTTTTAATGGCTGAGTAATATTCCATTGTGTGTGTGTGTTTAGTATTTTGAGGAATCTGCATCCTTTTCTATAGTGTCTGTACTAACTTACATTCCCACCAACAGTGTAAGAAGGTTCCATTTTATCCATCCTCTCCAGCATTCATTATTTGCAGACTTTTTAATGATAGCCCTTCTTTTACCAGTGTGACGTGATACCAGATTGTAGTTTTGGTTTGTGTTATTTCTCTAATAATTAGCAATGATGATTTCATGTGCCTGTTAGCCATTTGTATGTCATCTTTGGATAAATGTCTAGGTCTCTGTCCATTTTTCTTCTTTTTTTTCTTTAATGATTTTGTTTTCTTTTTTCCATCATGCCTGTTTTATTTTTTTATATTTATTCTCATCCATCTTTAATTCTTTGGCATGTGTGGGCCTCCCACTGCAGTGGCTGCTAATGTTGCAGAGCACTGGCTCTGTGCGCATGTGCTCCAGAGTGCTGGCTCGCAGTTGGACACACCAGTCCAGCCGCTCTGTGGCACATGGGATCTTCCTGGGTCAGGGATTGAACTGGTGCCCCTTGCACTGCAAGGTGGACTCTACCCACTGGACCACCAGGGAAGCCCCTTCTGTCCATTTTTCAATTGGTTTTTGTTTTTTGTTATTGACTTGTATGAGCTGTTTGAGTGATATCTCAAGTAAGATACAAAAGTCCATGAGCTATAAAAGAAAAATGTGGTAAACTGTATTATTAGAACATACCTTCAAAAGATATTGTTAAGAAGATGAATATCCAGGCCAAAGGCTGTGACATAACATTTGCAAAAAACACACTTGATAAATTTCTTGATCTAGGATATATTAAAAGTTCTTTAGACTTAATAAGAAGACAAACCAATTTTTTTCAAACCAATTTTTAAGTCGTACTTTTTTAAGAGCAGTTTCAGGTTGACAGCAGAACCGAGGGAAGGTACATAGAAGTCAAATTCCTGCCCCCATGTGCTTTACCTCCCTCATTATTATCCTTGCCAGAGTAAATGTCTTGTTACAATAAAAATTCAGTTTTATAAAGGCCAAAATGTGAACAGGCACTTTACTGGAAATTATATATGGATGGTAAATAAGCACTCGTGAAGACCATTAGACACTGAGGAACTCACAGTGAGAGACCACTGCACACCAACCAGAATGACGAAAACTAGACACCAGGTGTCGACAGGACTGTAGTGCAGCAGGGGCTCTCCTGACTGCTCTGGACTCAGTCATTTTGGAAAACAGTTTGGCAGTTTCTTTCACAGTTAAGCACAAGGTTATCATCTGGTGACTAGCCCTTCTTTTACCAGTGTGACGTGATACCAGATTGTAGTTTTGGTTTGTGTTATTTCTCTAATAATTAGCAATGATGATTTCATGTGCCTGTTAGCCATTTGTATGTCATCTTTGGATAAATGTCTAGGTCTCTGTCCATTTTTCTTCTTTTTTTTCTTTAATGATTTTGTTTTCTTTTTTCCATCATGCCTGTTTTATTTTTTTATATTTATTCTCATCCATCTTTAATTCTTTGGCATGTGTGGGCCTCCCACTGCAGTGGCTGCTAATGTTGCAGAGCACTGGCTCTGTGCGCATGTGCTCCAGAGTGCTGGCTCGCAGTTGGACACACCAGTCCAGCCGCTCTGTGGCACATGGGATCTTCCTGGGTCAGGGATTGAACTGGTGCCCCTTGCACTGCAAGGTGGACTCTACCCACTGGACCACCAGGGAAGCCCCTTCTGTCCATTTTTCAATTGGTTTTTGTTTTTTGTTATTGACTTGTATGAGCTGTTTGAGTGATATCTCAAGTAAGATACAAAAGTCCATGAGCTATAAAAGAAAAATGTGGTAAACTGTATTATTAGAACATACCTTCAAAAGATATTGTTAAGAAGATGAATATCCAGGCCAAAGGCTGTGACATAACATTTGCAAAAAACACACTTGATAAATTTCTTGATCTAGGATATATTAAAAGTTCTTTAGACTTAATAAGAAGACAAACCAATTTTTTTTTCAAACCAATTTTTTAAGTCGTACTTTTTTAAGAGCAGTTTCAGGTTGACAGCAGAACCGAGGGAAGGTACATAGAAGTCAAATTCCTGCCCCCATGTGCTTTACCTCCCTCATTATTATCCTTGCCAGAGTAAATGTCTTGTTACAATAAAAATTCAGTTTTATAAAGGCCAAAATGTGAACAGGCACTTTACTGGAAATTATATATGGATGGTAAATAAGCACTCGTGAAGACCATTAGACACTGAGGAACTCACAGTGAGAGACCACTGCACACCAACCAGAATGACGAAAACTAGACACCAGGTGTCGACAGGACTGTAGTGCAGCAGGGGCTCTCCTGACTGCTCTGGACTCAGTCATTTTGGAAAACAGTTTGGCAGTTTCTTTCACAGTTAAGCACAAGGTTATCATCTGGCCCAACAGTCCCGCCCCTTGGTATTTATCTGACACAAGAAGGCATGTGCCAACACAGAGCAGATACAGTGTTTTTACAGGTCTGATTAGTAGCTCGAAAGTAGAAAGGACTGAAATGTCCACCAGCTATAAGCGGATAAACACATTGGGGCACATTCATATTCTGGCATATTACTCAGCAATAATATGCCAAGATATGCTGATACATCAACACAGATGAGTTGTGAAATTAATGTGCCAGGTACTAAAGACTGCTTACTGATTAATTCAGTTTATATGAAACCTAAGGTGAGGCCAGAGCAGGAAAGCAGGTTGGTGGCAGCCAGGGGCAGCAGGGTTTGGAGGAGCCCGAGGGCACTTGGTGGGGATGGAGACATTCAGTGTTGGGGTGGACGGTGGGTGCTTGACTCTGCCATCAGCAGAACCAGCTGCACTGTGTGCTTAAAGTAGACCCTCCAAAAAGAAAGCATCATGGAAGGCAGTTATGGGGGAGGCTTCCAGGAATGCTGAGCACGTGGACCAGAACCGAACATTTTCCCCTGCGCAGCCACAGCCTGAGATCCAGAGGGTATTTTCAAAGACCAGTTAGCCGACGCCCCCTGTCTGGATGGTTCAGCTGGCTGCGTCACTCAGTTTTCAGTCCTGGGAGCTGAGGAGGAAGCTTGAACCATGGGCTTTGTTCAGTGTGTTACCGTGGGCTGACCAGGTTGTCCTTTCTCCTACTGGACAGGAATGTGAAACCAAGATTGCACAAGAAATAGCCAGTCTTTCAAAAGAGGACATTTCCAAAGAAGAGATGAACGAAAATGAAGAAGTCATAAATATTCTTCTTGCCCAGGTAAGTGAAACTCTATTTTGCAAGATCCTTAGAAAAAAAAGCATATATTTAAGGTGTGAACGGAATTTGATCACCTCCACACGGTGAGATGCTACACTCATTTCCCTTCTGTGATGAGAGCACCAGACAGCCCCTTGCTAAGCCTCAGCTCTCTAGACTCAGAACATGTACAGTGTACAGGGCCCTGACTCTAGTCATTTGGCAGTTTCGTTTCACAGTTAAGCACAAGGTTATCATCTGGCCCAACAGTCCCGCCCTTGGTATTTATCTGACACAAGAAGGCATGTGCCAACACAGAGCAGATACAGTGTTTTTACAGGTCTGATTAGTAGCTCGAAAGTAGAAAGGACTGAAATGTCCACCAGCTATAAGCGGATAAACACATTGGGGCACATTCATATTCTGGCATATTACTCAGCAATAATATGCCAAGATATGCTGATACATCAACACAGATGAGTTGTGAAATTAATGTGCCAGGTACTAAAGACTGCTTACTGATTAATTCAGTTTATATGAAACCTAAGGTGAGGCCAGAGCAGGAAAGCAGGTTGGTGGCAGCCAGGGGCAGCAGGGTTTGGAGGAGCCCGAGGGCACTTGGTGGGGATGGAGACATTCAGTGTTGGGGTGGACGGTGGGTGCTTGACTCTGCCATCAGCAGAACCAGCTGCACTGTGTGCTTAAAGTAGACCCTCCAAAAAGAAAGCATCATGGAAGGCAGTTATGGGGGAGGCTTCCAGGAATGCTGAGCACGTGGACCAGAACCGAACATTTTCCCCTGCGCAGCCACAGCCTGAGATCCAGAGGGTATTTTCAAAGACCAGTTAGCCGACGCCCCCTGTCTGGATGGTTCAGCTGGCTGCGTCACTCAGTTTTCAGTCCTGGGAGCTGAGGAGGAAGCTTGAACCATGGGCTTTGTTCAGTGTGTTACCGTGGGCTGACCAGGTTGTCCTTTCTCCTACTGGACAGGAATGTGAAACCAAGATTGCACAAGAAATAGCCAGTCTTTCAAAAGAGGACATTTCCAAAGAAGAGATGAACGAAAATGAAGAAGTCATAAATATTCTTCTTGCCCAGGTAAGTGAAACTCTATTTTGCAAGATCCTTAGAAAAAAAAGCATATATTTAAGGTGTGAACGGAATTTGATCACCTCCACACGGTGAGATGCTACACTCATTTCCCTTCTGTGATGAGAGCACCAGACAGAGCCCCTCGGGGCCTGACCCCGGTCAGCACAGCCTCATCCCAGCCTCAGCTCTCTAGACTCAGCCTTCATTCAGCACAAGGGCAGCCGCAGTTTTTGACGAATACCTCCCTACTTCCCTCCCCACTTCCCTCCCCCACTGCACCCCAAGCCCTGGCAACCACTATTCTACTCTCTGGTTCTATGAATTGGACTTTTTGAGTCCACCGATCAGTGAAATCCTATTTGTCTTTTTCTGTCTGGCTTATTTCACTTAGCACCTTGTCCTCCAGGTTCATCTGTGCTATTAAATGCCAGGATTTCCTTCTTCCGTCAGAATGTTCATTTTTTGTATACACACACACACATATGTATGTTCTTTATACATGCTTTTATATTCACGGGGAGAGGTGTATACATGGTGGTGTTCAGTTGCCCAGTCGTGTCCAGCTCTTTGTGACCCCATGGACTGCAGCACCCTCGGCCTCCCTGTCCCTCACCATTTCCTGGAGTTTGTCCAAGTTCATGCTCATTGCATTGGTCAGAGATGCCATTGAGTCATGTCATCCTCTGACAGCCCCTTCTCTTGCCCTGAGTCTTTCCAGCACCAGGGACTTTTCCAGTGAGTTGTTTGTTTTGTGGCTTCAGCATCCATCCTTCCATGAATGTTGAGGGTTGATTTCCATTAGGATGGACTGGTAGAATCTCCTTGTCATCCAGGGGACTCTCAAGAGTCTTCTCCAACACCACAGAACCCTCTGAACAGTATGAAAAGGCAGTGAACATAGGGGTGCAGATGCCTCTTCAGTGTCCTGTTCACATTTATATATATTCAGAAGTCAGGTTGCTTTTAATCTGTGATAGTTATGTTTTGTATTTTTGTAGGAACCTCTGTGTTTTCCACAGTGGCCACACCAGTTTACATTTTCCCCCATCAGTGCACAGGGGTCCCTTTTCTGCATATCTTTACCAGCACTTGTAATTTCTTAGCTCTTGATAAAAGCCGTGCTTTGCTTGTAGGGTGATGCCTCCAACTTTGTTCCTCTTGTTTAAGATTGCTTCAGCTAAAAAAAAAAAAAGATCGCTTTGGTTATTACAGTCTTTTGTGATTCTATGAATTTTAGGATCATTTTTTTCTGTTTTTGTGGGGAATCTTGAAACCACATTGGAACTTTGGAGAATCCAGAGAATGTGTAATTATGTTGGCATATTGGAAAGTTTAACAATATTTCTTCTAATCTGTGAACAAGAGGCACCCTTCATTTAGTGTCTTCAGTTTTTTTCATCAGTGGTTTATAGTTTGCAGTGTACAGAATATTTCACCTCTTTAAATTCACTCTAGGCTTCCCTGGTGGTCCAGTGGGTAAGGACACCCCCTTGCAGTGCAGGGGGCGCAGGTTCGATCCCTGGCCTGGGAAGATCCCACCTGCCGCAGAGCGGCTGGACCGATGTGTCCAATTACTGAGCCGGAGCTCTGGAGCACGTGCGCCCAGAGCCGGTGCTCTGCGACAACAGAGGCCACTGCGATGGGAGACGCACATGGGCCAAAAGAACAAAAGATGGATGAAAAATAGATAAATGAAAGACCAACAGAAGTGGCCCGCCCGCCCCCCTCCCTCCCCATCCCCACCCCCAAAATTCACTGTAAAGTTTTAGTTTTTCTTTTTAGTGCTGTTTTAAATGGAATTGTTTTCTTAATTTCTTTTTGGATAGTTTTTAGTGTCAAACTGTAAAGTTTTTCTAACAGTGATTTTCTTGTTTAGTGCTTGTTTTAAATGGAATTGTTTTCTTAATTTACTTGGTGTTTAGGATACTCCTTGTCATCCAGGGGACTCTCAAGAGTCTTCTCCAACACCACAGAACCCTCTGAACAGTATGAAAAGGCAGTGAACATAGGGGTGCAGATGCCTCTTCAGTGTCCTGTTCACATTTATATATATTCAGAAGTCAGGTTGCTTTTAATCTGTGATAGTTATGTTTTGTATTTTTGTAGGAACCTCTGTGTTTTCCACAGTGGCCACACCAGTTTACATTTTCCCCCATCAGTGCACAGGGGTCCCTTTTCTGCATATCTTTACCAGCACTTGTAATTTCTTAGCTCTTGATAAAAGCCGTGCTTTGCTTGTAGGGTGATGCCTCCAACTTTGTTCCTCTTGTTTAAGATTGCTTCAGCTAAAAAAAAAAAAAGATCGCTTTGGTTATTACAGTCTTTTGTGATTCTATGAATTTTAGGATCATTTTTTTCTGTTTTTGTGGGGAATCTTGAAACCACATTGGAACTTTGGAGAATCCAGAGAATGTGTAATTATGTTGGCATATTGGAAAGTTTAACAATATTTCTTCTAATCTGTGAACAAGAGGCACCCTTCATTTAGTGTCTTCAGTTTTTTTCATCAGTGGTTTATAGTTTGCAGTGTACAGAATATTTCACCTCTTTAAATTCACTCTAGGCTTCCCTGGTGGTCCAGTGGGTAAGGACACCCCCTTGCAGTGCAGGGGGCGCAGGTTCGATCCCTGGCCTGGGAAGATCCCACCTGCCGCAGAGCGGCTGGACCGATGTGTCCAATTACCAAGCCGGAGCTCTGGAGCGCATGCGCCCAGAGCCGGTGCTCTGCGACAACAGAGGCCACCGCGATGGGAGGCCCACATGGGCCAAAAAGAACAAAAGATGGATGAAAATAGATAAATGAAAGACCAACAGAAGTGGCCCGCCTGCTCCCCTCCCTCCCCATCCCCCACCCCCCCAAAATTCACTGTAAAGTTTTAGTTTTTTCTTTTTTAGTGCTGTTTTAAATGGAATTGTTTTCTTAATTTCTTTTTGGATAGTTTTTAGTGTAGAAATGCAACTGATTTTTGTATGTTGATTTGTATCCTGCAACTTACCTAAGTTTATAACTTCTAACAGTTATTTGATGGACTTTCATGGTTTTCTGTGTACAAGATCATGTTGTCTGTAAACAGACCATTTCGCATCTTTACAATTTGGACACCTTTATTTCCTGTTCCATTACTCTGGCTTGAAATTCCAGTACTATACAGACCAGAAGGTGGTGTGTCTTGGCCTCTCTCTGATCTTCGAAGGACAGCTTCCAGCCTTTCACTGGCAGGGAGGGCACCATGTTGTCTGTAGTAGGCCTGTCCTGTCCACATCATACATCAACTGTGTTCCTTCTGTATGTTTAAAGTTATAATGAAAGGATGTTGAATTTTTTCAAGTGCTTTCCTGAATCTTTTGAGAACGATTTTTATCCTTCATTTTGTTTCTGTGGTGCATCATATGCATTGATTGGTGCTGTGCTGAACCATCTTTGTATCCGAGAGATGCCTACGAAGTCCTACAAGTTTCAGTCCTCTGTCACTTCTAAAAATAGTGTTCTGCCTACCAGGGTCATGTGCTTCTTCCCTGAAGAGAGAGTAAGGTCCCAGATCTGTCTTTATTTCAGAGTATTCAGCCTGGTGCTTCTTGGAACATTGGCCTTCATAAAAGGATGAGCCTCAGGGTTTAGAAAGGCGGGGAGTGTGGAGCCCAGGACCGAGGGTGCCCCTGTGTACCCTGGAGGCCTCAGGCCATGACTTCAAGGTGAACTGGACCGCAGCCCCTTTCATGTTTGGTCACATGTTCTTACCTTCCCTCTCCCTGCGAGTTTTGAGAGTTTGGGGCCTTGGCTGCCTCTAGCTCCTGTCCACAGCTTTCCATCTCTCTTCCCGCCTGAGTTCTGTCTGCTATGGCTCTTTTCTGGGTTGGAGGGGCTAGCTAGATCCTGGACAGATGTCAGTTCTAGTTCTGTTAGAGGAGTTAAAGAAGAGTATTTACTTTTAAATACTGTCCTTGGGGCTTCCCTGGTGGTCCACTGGGTAAGGACCCTGCCTTGCAGTGCAGGGGGCGCTGGTTCGATCCCTGGCCTGGGAAGATCCCACGTGCCGCAGAGTGGGTGGACTGATGTGTCCAACTGCCGGCCCAGAGCCAGTGCTCTGCCATGAGAGAGACCACTGCGATGGGAGGCCTACACAGGCCAAAAAACAAAGATGGATGAAAATGAATGAATGAAAGACCAGTAGTAGTAGCCAAAAAAAAACCCAACTTTAAATACTGTCCTTGGGAACATGGGTTGAGGACGACGGTGGCTTGCGGTGAAGAGGAGACTTCCTCTGTGCACACCTTTCCGTCACCAGGATTGCTTTCTGGTGATGCGGACCCCAGCTGCGTGTTGCTGGGGCCTTTCCTCCCTGATGACCCTAAGGCAGCCTCTAGCTGTGGAAGGTGATCAGGAAGGGCTGGGAGCCCTGGTGCGGCACTGTGTGCCCTCTCTGCTGGCCTTTGCACAAGGACTCCTGAGTTTCAGGTCTTGAGGAATATCTCATCATTCCTCCCAAACCAAGTTAGTCTACCTTTTCTCAAAGAAACCTTGCCTTGACACCAGGGACATGCGATGTTTTGGGGTGTGCAGTACAAGCTTTACCATGACGTGGACATTACGTGCATGGAGTGACAGTGTCCTTGCTCAGTTGTCTGACTCTTTGTGATCCCATGGACTGTGGCCCGCCAGGTTCCTCTGTCCATGGGACTCTCCAGGCAAGAATACTGGGGTGGGTTGCCGTGCCCTCCTCCAGAGGATCTTCCCAACCCTGGGATCAAATCTGCGTCTCCTGCTCGGCGGGTGGATTCTTTACTGCTGAGCCCCAGGGGAAGCTCTGTGTTGTGGGGGGCGGTGGGGTGCTACACAGTTCAGGGCGACATAGGAGACCCCAGAGTGGCCTTTCCTAGACCTTCAGAACTGCTCACCAGTGTCACTGCTTTAGGAGAATGAGATCCTGACTGAGCAGGAGGAGCTCCTAGCCATGGAGCAGTTTCTGCGCCGGCAGATTGCCTCTGAGAAGGAAGAGATCGAGCGCCTCCGGGCAGAGATTGCAGAGATCCAGAGGTGAGGGGGCCTGGACGGGCGTTGTCCAGGGCGTGGACTCCAGGGGGAGCACGGTGGTCGAGCCTCAGCCTTTCCTGTGATGGAACCAGGCAGCAGCGTCCACTTCCAGGTCCTGTGTATTTGGTCTCAAAGAGCCTTGTCCTGAGCGCACCCTCTAGAAAGCTGGGCCAGCCTGTCTCTGCTGGTGGGTCATGCGCTTCCTGTCCCCGCACAGCCGCCAGCAGCACGGCCGCAGTGAGACTGAGGAGTACTCGTCCGACAGCGAGAGCGAAAGCGAGGACGAGGACGAGCTGCAGCTCATCCTGCAGGACCTGCAGCGGCAGAACGAGGAGCTGGAGGTGGGCGGGGCCCGGGAGACCTGCCGGAGGGGCTGCAGGGGGCGCCTGGCGTCCGTGGAGCAGGGAGCCAGCACCATGCTGACTCAAGTCTCCCTTCTCACCTCAAACACGACCGTCCTCCTTGTCTCCAACAGGGCCTGTGGGCCCGGGTGGCAACTTCTCCTTCAGGCAGGGCCTGGGACAGACCAGAGAATTCCACCGAGAACCCTCCTGGGGTCGCTCACCCCAGAGTGGCAGGGGGAGGTTGGGTAGGGGGCAGAGGAGACACTCCCCAGCCCACAGCAGCTTGTTCTGCCCGCACCTCACAGATGGTATTAATGCTGAGCAGAACACCCCCGAGTCGCAGGACTGGGGAACCAGAGCGCCCTCCCCCACCTCCCCTTCCGGGTCCACACACAAAGGGCCAATCTGAGTCCAGAGGAAGGGGAGACAAGGGTCCTGCCCAGAGCAGGGAGGCTGCTGACCGTGGGCCGCAGCTGGCGAGGTCCTTACCGGCCTCCTTGGTCACAACCTCCTCGGCTGGCATGACATGGCGTCTGTTCCTCCAGATCAAGAACAACCACCTGAACCAGGCCATCCACGAGGAGCGCGAGGCCATCATCGAGCTGCGGGTGCAGCTCCGCCTGCTCCAGCTGCAGCGGGCGCGCCCCGAGCCCCTGGCCGAGCCTGAGCCTGGCACCCGGGAGCCACCCCCGGCCGCCAAGGAGCAGGCGCGGCTGTCGCCCAGCAGGGACCGAAAGGAGACGCCCATCTGAGCGCCCTGAGCTGCCAGCGAGCCGCATCCCGGAGCCCGGCAGGTGGAGGGCCGTGTGGGGTGCGGCTGGGCCCAGAGGCCGTCGGCTTCTTCCCAGAGTCGTTTCCTTTGTTAACTTAAACTATTTTAACCCTTGAGTGGCTTCTTTTTAAACCAAAAATCGTCTTTCTTTGCTTTTTTATTACGGCAGAATCAGGATTTCTCTCTCCTTCAAGGGGGAGCCCTCCAGGGCTGCCCCTCCCCCGCCCCCCAGGATCTCCACTGCTGTCACTCGCCTGTGCCTTCACACCTCCGCAGTGCAGATCCTGCCGCCCTGCCGTCACCTCCTCTCAGCCCCGGGCCCGCATCACCGCAGCGGCTCGCACGGTCAGACACCGCTGCCTGGGGTTGTGGGAGGACCTGGGGCATCCACACACAGCGTGTTTCTCTGACCTTCCATTAGGACAGTGCCGTGGGCCAGGATGTAAAGCGTGTCTCTGCCTGCATAAGCCATAGGGACGGGTAACTGTGCTCTTGACACGGCTGCAGCGTTGGTATCCACAAGGCCTGGCCTGCGGCTGGAGGCCTGGTGGGCCCGGCGTGAACCATCTGCCGTGGTCCTGACCCCACCACCACCTCAGTGGCCCCAGGCGTCTGGCTTGCAGCACTGGGGCCAGTACCACTTGGTCCAAGGCTGTGGGCTCTGGGCTGCGATGACCACCCCACACGTCTGCTGATGGAGACCCCCACGAGGGCGCGTCGTCTCTTCCTGGTTAGTATTTATTTCAGCACCTGGTTAATGCGGTTTTTTATTCTCTACTATTGCACTGTTGTGACTTGTTGGCCATTATTTGATTTTTGTACGAAAAAAAGCTTTGTTATAGAAATCAGCATACTATTTTTTTAAACCTGGAAAGAAGATATTATGGTGACTGAAAATATGGTCAGGTGTCAAATATAAATGTATAAAAGCCTTGCTGTCCTGTCAGTCATGTTACATTTATTTTGGATCTGTTGGCAATACTGAAAGTTCTTTTTTGTTTGTGTAAACTCTAATTTCTATCATGGTGTCATGAATTTTTAAAATTAGTATTTCATTACGGTTGTCTCAGCGTTGGTTAACTAATTTTTGCCAGAATCATTATTGATTAAGCAAATAAATTCAACAGGATAGCGTTCTGGGCCCAGAGGCCGTCGGCTTCTTCCCAGAGTCGTTTCCTTTGTTAACTTAAACTATTTTAACCCTTGAGTGGCTTCTTTTTAAACCAAAAATCGTCTTTCTTTGCTTTTTTATTACGGCAGAATCAGGATTTCTCTCTCCTTCAAGGGGGAGCCCTCCAGGGCTGCCCCTCCCCCGCCCCCCAGGATCTCCACTGCTGTCACTCGCCTGTGCCTTCACACCTCCGCAGTGCAGATCCTGCCGCCCTGCCGTCACCTCCTCTCAGCCCCGGGCCCGCATCACCGCAGCGGCTCGCACGGTCAGACACCGCTGCCTGGGGTTGTGGGAGGACCTGGGGCATCCACACACAGCGTGTTTCTCTGACCTTCCATTAGGACAGTGCCGTGGGCCAGGATGTAAAGCGTGTCTCTGCCTGCATAAGCCATAGGGACGGGTAACTGTGCTCTTGACACGGCTGCAGCGTTGGTATCCACAAGGCCTGGCCTGCGGCTGGAGGCCTGGTGGGCCCGGCGTGAACCATCTGCCGTGGTCCTGACCCCACCACCACCTCAGTGGCCCCAGGCGTCTGGCTTGCAGCACTGGGGCCAGTACCACTTGGTCCAAGGCTGTGGGCTCTGGGCTGCGATGACCACCCCACACGTCTGCTGATGGAGACCCCCACGAGGGCGCGTCGTCTCTTCCTGGTTAGTATTTATTTCAGCACCTGGTTAATGCGGTTTTTTATTCTCTACTATTGCACTGTTGTGACTTGTTGGCCATTATTTGATTTTTGTACGAAAAAAAGCTTTGTTATAGAAATCAGCATACTATTTTTTTAAACCTGGAAAGAAGATATTATGGTGACTGAAAATATGGTCAGGTGTCAAATATAAATGTATAAAAGCCTTGCTGTCCTGTCAGTCATGTTACATTTATTTTGGATCTGTTGGCAATACTGAAAGTTCTTTTTTGTTTGTGTAAACTCTAATTTCTATCATGGTGTCATGAATTTTTAAAATTAGTATTTCATTACGGTTGTCTCAGCGTTGGTTAACTAATTTTTGCCAGAATCATTATTGATTAAGCAAATAAATTCAACAGCCATTTGAGGGGGATAAAAAAAGCTCATTTTCTGTACCGTTCTTTCTTTGAAATAACTGTGTGTGCTGTAGCTGGTTTGATGTGCCTTTAGGAGTGAGCAGGACGTTTTGTGTTAACTCACCTAGGGTCCTCCCGTCTCCGGCTGGTGCTGAGTGGGCGTCTGGCTTGGATCTGCAGCGGCTCCTGTGAGCCACAGCCGGTCAGCTGGCCCGACCGGGCAGGAAGTGGGTCGTGGCCAGGGGTCTGTCTGGCGGGCCACTGCCCTGGTGCCGATCACGTGATTCTCGCTGGCTGGTTTCAGGCCCCAGTTCTCGGGGAGCCTACCCGGTAACGCATCTGTTTGGTGAGAGCAAGGCTTCATTTAGGCGACTCCATTTGGGGCTTGCTAACTTGTTTTTTAACAATTCTAACCTTATAGTCAGACTTTCAGCATGAGATGTGATGGTGATTTAAGGCACTGGCGCTCTCTCAGGTTTTGCTGAATCTGTGTGGCCTTCACAGGTTATGACCTTGGTTCACAGTCTTTAAGGTGGCTGTCCTTCCTGCTCCAATGACGTTCCGGTCTTAGGGAAACAGCATCTGCTTGGGGGTGAGCAGCTGCAGACACATTAAAACACAGTGAAGCTTTCCCAGCAGGACCGTCCCCAGGGTCTGGGGCCCCGAGACCCTCACATCAAGGTCACATAGGTCAGGAAAGTGCCTACTGAGGGGTCGCTTTTGGTGGCCCAGTGGTCTGTGCAAGAACCTCAGGGAGCCGAGGGTCCACTCCCCAGGGGGACAGTCCAGGCGCAGCAGGTGGTGGTGGCCAGAGCAGACACCGCAGGGCTCAACTAAAGGTAACCGCTGTCGTGGCGTCCCGTCTGGGGCTGGTTGGACCACTCTGGCTCCAGCAGTGGAGGTCAGGCGCCGACCTTTATCACAGCCCGTCTGCCCTCTCTCCTGGGAAGGGGTTTTGAGTCGGGAACACGGTCTCCTCACTGGGGTGCAAGCCCTCGGCTCAGCAGTAAATGAATTTTTTTTAAAATTAGTTTTTTTTTCATTACGGTTGTCTCAGCGTTGGTTAACTAATTTTTGCCAGAATCATTATTGATTAAGCAAATAAATTCAACAGCCATTTGAGGGGGATAAAAAAAGCTCATTTTCTGTACCGTTCTTTCTTTGAAATAACTGTGTGTGCTGTAGCTGGTTTGATGTGCCTTTAGGAGTGAGCAGGACGTTTTGTGTTAACTCACCTAGGGTCCTCCCGTCTCCGGCTGGTGCTGAGTGGGCGTCTGGCTTGGATCTGCAGCGGCTCCTGTGAGCCACAGCCGGTCAGCTGGCCCGACCGGGCAGGAAGTGGGTCGTGGCCAGGGGTCTGTCTGGCGGGCCACTGCCCTGGTGCCGATCACGTGATTCTCGCTGGCTGGTTTCAGGCCCCAGTTCTCGGGGAGCCTACCCGGTAACGCATCTGTTTGGTGAGAGCAAGGCTTCATTTAGGCGACTCCATTTGGGGCTTGCTAACTTGTTTTTTAACAATTCTAACCTTATAGTCAGACTTTCAGCATGAGATGTGATGGTGATTTAAGGCACTGGCGCTCTCTCAGGTTTTGCTGAATCTGTGTGGCCTTCACAGGTTATGACCTTGGTTCACAGTCTTTAAGGTGGCTGTCCTTCCTGCTCCAATGACGTTCCGGTCTTAGGGAAACAGCATCTGCTTGGGGTGAGCAGCTGCAGACACATTAAAACACAGTGAAGCTTTCCCAGCAGGACCGTCCCCAGGGTCTGGGGCCCCGAGACCCTCACATCAAGGTCACATAGGTCAGGAAAGTGCCTACTGAGGGGTCGCTTTTGGTGGCCCAGTGGTCTGTGCAAGAACCTCAGGGAGCCGAGGGTCCACTCCCCAGGGGGACAGTCCAGGCGCAGCAGGTGGTGGTGGCCAGAGCAGACACCGCAGGGCTCAACTAAAGGTAACCGCTGTCGTGGCGTCCCGTCTGGGGCTGGTTGGACCACTCTGGCTCCAGCAGTGGAGGTCAGGCGCCGACCTTTATCACAGCCCGTCTGCCCTCTCTCCTGGGAAGGGGTTTTGAGTCGGGAACACGGTCTCCTCACTGGGGTGCAAGCCCTCGGCTCAGCAGGGGACAGCGCATCTGCAGGCTGCATGGTGGTTTCGTCCTGGTGTCCGTTTCTCCCCCAGCGCCTGGATCCAGCGCTGCCTGGGCTTGGGGCTGCCAAAGACGGAGACGTGGACCCGGGTCTGGAGAGCAGAGGGAAGGCAGAGTTTGCTCCCGAGGAACCGTTGGGCTGGGCGTCAGGGAGGAGTTTGTGAGGGACAGAACTACAGACTCACCAGCCCCGTGGCAGACCCTGCTGTGCAGCAGCCGCAGACCACGGCGCGAAGGCGAGCAGGAGAACCTGAGAGGCTCTCCTGTGGGGGCAGTCAGGGGAGGGGAGGAGGGAGAGGCTCTGGAGGCCTGCTGAGGGCGGGCTGCCAAGCTGGCAGCCACTTCTCTTCCTGGCAGTCTAGTTCGCGCTCTCCAGCGCTGGCACAGGACCAGACATCTGGCTCTTCTTCAGCTGTGAGATCCACACCCGAGGTTCCTCACCTTGTGACCCTGCAGTGGGGTCAGTGGTCCAGAGTCCCTGTTAGGGTCCTTTCCATAAATCTCCCCTTTTCAAAAGCACCTGAATACAAAATGTCTAAAGGAAGACTTCACCATGCCCAAGATCACAGATCTGGTGAGGTTTCCCTTGAGAAGGAGAGGTAGTTATTTCTGTGGCACGCAGCACTCTGCTTCAGTCCTTAGACAGTGAGAGTATTGACAAATGTCTAGAACCTTCAGACAGCTTCTGGAATACATTACTAGGATCCTGTGTCCATAAGACATACAACCTACAAAGGTTTATCGTTATCACTTATTTGACAGTTGTTCCCACATATTTTAATATATCAGATAAACCCAAGAAATTTAACATCTTGTTTATGAGAGGCAAATCCTCAGCGGGTTCTCAGGGTTTCTCGGAAATCCCAGAGTGTACTTTGAGGCCAAAAAGACTCTACTTAGGGCTTTCCCTGGTGGTCCAGTGGGTAAGGACACCGCCTTGCAGTGCAAGGGGCGCCGGTTCGATCCCTGGCCTGGGAAGATCCCACGTGCCGCGGAGCGGCTGGACCGATGTGTCCAATTACCGAGCCGGAGCTCTGGAGCGCATGCGCCCAGAGCCAGAGCTCTGCAACAACAGACACCACCGCAATGGGAGGCCCGCAGGAGCCAAAGAACAAAGACGGATGAAAATAGAGAAATGAAAGACCAATAGAAGTGGCCCGCCCGCTCCCCTCCGTCCCCAACCCGACTCCCGCCCAAAAATAAATAAGTAAATATTATTTGAAAAAAAAGACTCTACTTAGTCATCTTTTAAAAAAATTTCTTGGCTGCAGCCTTGTGGGATCTTAGTTCTTCAACCAGGGATGGAACCTGCGCCCCCTGCAGGGGAAGCCCAATCTTAACCACCGGGCTGCCAGGGAAATCCATTTAGTAATTTGATTTTGAGAAAATGAAAACAGGATTGAGCATGTAATTCAATAGGATCACAGGTCATTGTTTCACCAAAATGACAGCAGCAGATATTAAAGGCAAACAGAGAAGCTGACCTTGACTGTTAGTGCTCCTGATGTCGAGGAGACTGGCTTTTGTTTCGTGAAGACCTGCTGACGTGACGGGAAGGAGCACCAGTTGCTCTGGTAAACCACAGTCTCTGCTGCCACACAGACCACTGAAAAGAAGAGCAGGCCAGCACTCAAAGGGAACTTTTTGTCATTAAGGGAAACAGCAAATTCTAATTTTGCACCAGTGTACTCTGCTGATAAAACTCATTTTTTTTGAAAACTTTGCTCCATTTCCGTCTCAGCCAGCTTGCCCACATAAACTTCCTTTTCCACAGACACATTGGCATTGCCCTCCAGGCTTTGTCCCAGGTTTCACTCTTTCTCATCCTTTATTTTCTTATCTACTTTTCATACCTTGTTGTTCCTTTCTATTTTTTTCCCCCACTTCCTTTCCCCCTTACTATTTCTGACTAGTTTTAATGACAGTGATTAGAATTCTTAACCCTTAGAGTCCTTAATTCCTAGTGAACACTAAGAAGTAAGCAGTTGTGGTCTGTTAACACTAGCATTCTGTGGGTTGGCAAGTTTATAATAATTTTATAGTTTTTAGAAGCACATTTATCCTCATCAAATTTTCCAATGTGGACACATGCCAAAGAATAAGATATGGATGAAAAATAAATGATCACTTAGAGGCAAAAAAAAGTATTTTACAATGTGGCACAAAACATTTCCTAAAACTAAATGAACAATTGTTCAGGAATTAATGTTTCAGAATTTTTATCTTATTTGGAAATGATCGAGATATGCAATGACACTCAGTGAATATTCTTCATTTCTTTCAAGGTTTCAAGTTACCAAAAAGATTCTGAAAACTAAGATACACTAGTAAAGTACGATTATTGTTGGAAAGTTTATTTATAAACTTTTATCTTACCTCTGTTTAATGTTCATAGTTACCAAAAGATTTGAAACTTAGTCTTCAACCAGGGATGGAACCTGCGCCCTGCAGAAGCCCAATCTTAACCACCGGGCTGCCAGGAAATCCATTTAGTAATTTGATTTTGAGAAAATGAAAACAGGATTGAGCATGTAATTCAATAGGATCACAGGTCATTGTTTCACCAAAATGACAGCAGCAGATATTAAAGGCAAACAGAGAAGCTGACCTTGACTGTTAGTGCTCCTGATGTCGAGGAGACTGGCTTTTGTTTCGTGAAGACCTGCTGACGTGACGGGAAGGAGCACCAGTTGCTCTGGTAAACCACAGTCTCTGCTGCCACACAGACCACTGAAAAGAAGAGCAGGCCAGCACTCAAAGGGAACTTTTTGTCATTAAGGGAAACAGCAAATTCTAATTTTGCACCAGTGTACTCTGCTGATAAAACTCATTTTTTTTGAAAACTTTGCTCCATTTCCGTCTCAGCCAGCTTGCCCACATAAACTTCCTTTTCCACAGACACATTGGCATTGCCCTCCAGGCTTTGTCCCAGGTTTCACTCTTTCTCATCCTTTATTTTCTTATCTACTTTTCATACCTTGTTGTTCCTTTCTATTTTTTTCCCCCACTTCCTTTCCCCCTTACTATTTCTGACTAGTTTTAATGACAGTGATTAGAATTCTTAACCCTTAGAGTCCTTAATTCCTAGTGAACACTAAGAAGTAAGCAGTTGTGGTCTGTTAACACTAGCATTCTGTGGGTTGGCAAGTTTATAATAATTTTATAGTTTTTAGAAGCACATTTATCCTCATCAAATTTTCCAATGTGGACACATGCCAAAGAATAAGATATGGATGAAAAATAAATGATCACATAGAGGCAAAAAAAAGTATTTTACAATGTGGCACAAAACATTTCCTAAAACTAAATGAACAATTGTTCAGGAATTAATGTTTCAGAATTTTTATCTTATTTGGAAATGATCGAGATATGCAATGACACTCAGTGAATATTCTTCATTTCTTTCAAGGTTTCAAGTTACCAAAAAGATTCTGAAAACTAAGATACACTAGTAAAGTACGATTATTGTTGGAAAGTTTATTTATAAACTTTTATCTTACCTCTGTTTAATTCACTGGTTCTTAATTATGTTCAATCAAGACATTAAACAACTAATCATCTTGTTATCTTTCTTGCTGACAAATTCTGTAAGAGAAATGAGCTCATTTTTTTTCGTAAACGTAGTTACGATAAAAGTATTATATTTATGCCAATTTTAAACTAGATCATGTGAATCTGAAAAACATTTAGGTTAGTTTCTATATTTCTGAGAACATACGATTTATATAATACTTGTCTATTTAGCCTAATTAAACAGCTCTTTATAGGCAAGACGTACATAAAGACAGATACAAGCATATATCTTTTAGTTTGTTTTAAAATTTTAGCCATGATTAAGGACGTGACATCATAAAATTCCTAGAAGAGAACATAGGCAAAACATTCTGATATAAGCTGTACCAATGTTTTCTTAGGTCAGTCTTCTGACATCATAAAATTCCTAGAAGAGAACATAGGCAAAACATTCTGATATAAGCTGTACCAATGTTTTCTTAGGTCAGTCTTCTAAGGCAATAGAAATAAAAACAAAAATAGACAAATGGAACTTAATCATACTTACAAGCTTTTGCATAGCAAAGAAAACCATAAACAAATGAAAAGACTCCCTGCAAAATGGGAGGAGATATAATGTGGCCAACAAGGGCTTAATTTCCAAAGGTATACAAATAGCTCACACAACTCAACAGAGATCTGACAACCCTATACAAAAACGGGTAAAACACCTAAAAAGACATTTCTCCAAAGAACAGATGGCCAACAGGTACATGAAAAGATGCTCATCATTAACTACTAGAGAAATGCAAATCAAAATTCCAATGAGGCACCGCCTCACACTGGTCAGATGGCCATCATTAAAAAGTCTACAAATGCTGGAGAGGGCGCGGAGAAAAGGGAACCCTCTACACTGTAGAAAACAGATGGAGGTGCCTTAAAAACTAAAAATAGGGCACCTGCATCTGGGCTTTCCCCTCCTACACTATTTGAGTCTCCTCTTGGCCCCACTTCCGATGCCACAGCTATCAGATAAAAACAAAAAGTAAAGAAAACGATTATTGTTGGAAAGTTTATTTATAAACTTTTATCTTACCTCTGTTTAATTCACTGGTTCTTAATTATGTTCAATCAAGACATTAAACAACTAATCATCTTGTTATCTTTCTTGCTGACAAATTCTGTAAGAGAAATGAGCTCATTTTTTTTCGTAAACGTAGTTACGATAAAAGTATTATATTTATGCCAATTTTAAACTAGATCATGTGAATCTGAAAAACATTTAGGTTAGTTTCTATATTTCTGAGAACATACGATTTATATAATACTTGTCTATTTAGCCTAATTAAACAGCTCTTTATAGGCAAGACGTACATAAAGACAGATACAAGCATATATCTTTTAGTTTGTTTTAAAATTTTAGCCATGATTAAGGACGTGACATCATAAAATTCCTAGAAGAGAACATAGGCAAAACATTCTGATATAAGCTGTACCAATGTTTTCTTAGGTCAGTCTTCTGACATCATAAAATTCCTAGAAGAGAACATAGGCAAAACATTCTGATATAAGCTGTACCAATGTTTTCTTAGGTCAGTCTTCTAAGGCAATAGAAATAAAAACAAAAATAGACAAATGGAACTTAATCATACTTACAAGCTTTTGCATAGCAAAGAAAACCATAAACAAATGAAAAGACTCCCTGCAAAATGGGAGGAGATATAATGTGGCCAACAAGGGCTTAATTTCCAAAGGTATACAAATAGCTCACACAACTCAACAGAGATCTGACAACCCTATACAAAAACGGGTAAAACACCTAAAAAGACATTTCTCCAAAGAACAGATGGCCAACAGGTACATGAAAAGATGCTCATCATTAACTACTAGAGAAATGCAAATCAAAATTCCAATGAGGCACCGCCTCACACTGGTCAGATGGCCATCATTAAAAAGTCTACAAATGCTGGAGAGGGCGCGGAGAAAAGGGAACCCTCTACACTGTAGAAAACAGATGGAGGTGCCTTAAAAACTAAAAATAGGGCACCTGCATCTGGGCTTTCCCCTCCTACACTATTTGAGTCTCCTCTTGGCCCCACTTCCGATGCCACAGCTATTAAAAACTGGGTCATATTAAAACTTCATGAAGGTTGATTTGAATAAAAGTGACCTAAGTCAGGCAGCATCCATTCTAGCTGCTATTGGGAAAGTTGCTCAGTTGTGTCCGACTCTTTGTGACCCATGGACGAGCCATGGAATTCTTCAGGCAAGAATACTGGAGTGGATAGCCTATCATTTCTCCAAGGGATCTTCCTGACCTAGGAATCGAACCATGGTCTTCTGCACCACAGGTGGATTCTTTACCAGCTGAACTGCGAGGAACTCCTAAAAGGAGAACAGGAAGTCATCTTGGGCAAAAAGTGGGTTAGTTATTGTGGGGCCACAGCAGACCCTGAGACGGGGTGGGTTCGGTTCCAGGCCATCCCAGTAAGAGTATTACAGTGAAATGAGCCACACAAAGGTTTCGGTTTCCCAGTACTTATGAAAGCTATGTATACATACTAGTGTACTCCACTAAGTATGATAGCATTTTGTGTACCTACATAAGTTTTTAAAAAATTGCTATTAGACAGACTTGCTTGATACAAGGTTGCCACAAACCTTAACAATTTGTAAAAAAAAAAACGGTGGGGGAGGGCCCAGTATCTGCTGAGCACAATGGAATGAGGTGTGCTTGCACCTCCCTTTAGGCGATGCTGGGGGTCTGTCAGGTGATCGCTGATTAATGGCTTAAGATTCCATTTCTGGGAGAGCTAAAGCTGTGGATTCAGGCTGCACGAATTCTCCAGGGCCCCAAGTCTAGGCCGAGGCACAACGGTATACAAATAGCTCACACAACTCAACAGAGATCTGACAACCCTATACAAAAACGGGTAAAACACCTAAAAAGACATTTCTCCAAAGAACAGATGGCCAACAGGTACATGAAAAGATGCTCATCATTAACTACTAGAGAAATGCAAATCAAAATTCCAATGAGGCACCGCCTCACACTGGTCAGATGGCCATCATTAAAAAGTCTACAAATGCTGGAGAGGGCGCGGAGAAAAGGGAACCCTCTACACTGTAGAAAACAGATGGAGGTGCCTTAAAAACTAAAAATAGGGCACCTGCATCTGGGCTTTCCCCTCCTACACTATTTGAGTCTCCTCTTGGCCCCACTTCCGATGCCACAGCTATTAAAAACTGGGTCATATTAAAACTTCATGAAGGTTGATTTGAATAAAAGTGACCTAAGTCAGGCAGCATCCATTCTAGCTGCTATTGGGAAAGTTGCTCAGTTGTGTCCGACTCTTTGTGACCCATGGACGAGCCATGGAATTCTTCAGGCAAGAATACTGGAGTGGATAGCCTATCATTTCTCCAAGGGATCTTCCTGACCTAGGAATCGAACCATGGTCTTCTGCACCACAGGTGGATTCTTTACCAGCTGAACTGCGAGGAACTCCTAAAAGGAGAACAGGAAGTCATCTTGGGCAAAAAGTGGGTTAGTTATTGTGGGGCCACAGCAGACCCTGAGACGGGGTGGGTTCGGTTCCAGGCCATCCCAGTAAGAGTATTACAGTGAAATGAGCCACACAAAGGTTTCGGTTTCCCAGTACTTATGAAAGCTATGTATACATACTAGTGTACTCCACTAAGTATGATAGCATTTTGTGTACCTACATAAGTTTTTAAAAAATTGCTATTAGACAGACTTGCTTGATACAAGGTTGCCACAAACCTTAACAATTTGTAAAAAAAAAAAAAAAAACGGTGGGGGAGGGCCCAGTATCTGCTGAGCACAATGGAATGAGGTGTGCTTGCACCTCCCTTTAGGCGATGCTGGGGGTCTGTCAGGTGATCGCTGATTAATGGCTTAAGATTCCATTTCTGGGAGAGCTAAAGCTGTGGTTAGTTCAAGCCCGGGCTGAGCACGAACCGCTTCATCCAGGGCCCCAAGTCTAGGCCGAGGCTCAAGGCCCCTGGGTGTAGCTGCTGGCACCGCACATCTAGCTGGCAGCCTGGCCCTGCGCTCTCACGGGGTTGGAACGCCTGGACGCAGTGGGGTAAGGACAAGCATGACGCTCATCTAAGCCAAGCATCACAAGTCCAGCAACAGCAAGGAGCCACTGCACCTCTCAGCTTCAGCTGGAGAAAGTGGGCGGAGGGGGGTGTCTGCAGGCCTGTGAAAGAGGGCCCACCCCAAACTCCAGCGCTTCTCCACGGACAGTGTTGATTTGAGAAAGGCAAGACCCCACAGCCACGTGGTCTCCCCAGCCTCACCATCAGCCATGTCCCCTGCTCCAGTAGGGGCACCGGCCGCAGGCTGCACCCAGACCTGCTGAGTCGCTGGCTGCATTTTCATGGGCTCGATGATGACCGAGCACACAGTGACACATAGCAAGCACCGTCCTGAATCGCCTGCACGTTACTCAAGACGCTTGAAAACCAACACACGCTAAGAGCCCAAAAAACCTCTGAAATGAAGGATCATCTAAGATGTGTCAGGTGGCAGCCTCACAGTGAGCATGCACTCATGCACACACACACGTACAGGCACGCACGCATGCACACGTGCACAGGCCCACACTCCACTGTCCATGTCCCGTCTGAGCCACAGGGAACGTCCTCTGGGCCTGGCACTGCCTGCCGTGAGGCTCACCACGAGACCCCACCCTCCCTGGACGTCTGCCTGGGGACCAGTCCTCACATCGTCCTTTGCCCGCCCCCTGCTGCTAGGACACCAAAGTATTTTGAAAGCTATGTAGCACTAAGTATGATAGCATTTTGTGTACCTACATAAGTTTTTAAAAAATTGCTATTAGACAGACTTGCTTGATACAAGGTTGCCACAAACCTTAACAATTTGTAAAAAAAAAAACGGTGGGGGAGGGCCCAGTATCTGCTGAGCACAATGGAATGAGGTGTGCTTGCACCTCCCTTTAGGCGATGCTGGGGGTCTGTCAGGTGATCGCTGATTAATGGCTTAAGATTCCATTTCTGGGAGAGCTAAAGCTGTGGTTAGTTCAAGCCCGGGCTGAGCACGAACCGCTTCATCCAGGGCCCCAAGTCTAGGCCGAGGCTCAAGGCCCCTGGGTGTAGCTGCTGGCACCGCACATCTAGCTGGCAGCCTGGCCCTGCGCTCTCACGGGGTTGGAACGCCTGGACGCAGTGGGGTAAGGACAAGCATGACGCTCATCTAAGCCAAGCATCACAAGTCCAGCAACAGCAAGGAGCCACTGCACCTCTCAGCTTCAGCTGGAGAAAGTGGGCGGAGGGGGGTGTCTGCAGGCCTGTGAAAGAGGGCCCACCCCAAACTCCAGCGCTTCTCCACGGACAGTGTTGATTTGAGAAAGGCAAGACCCCACAGCCACGTGGTCTCCCCAGCCTCACCATCAGCCATGTCCCCTGCTCCAGTAGGGGCACCGGCCGCAGGCTGCACCCAGACCTGCTGAGTCGCTGGCTGCATTTTCATGGGCTCGATGATGACCGAGCACACAGTGACACATAGCAAGCACCGTCCTGAATCGCCTGCACGTTACTCAAGACGCTTGAAAACCAACACACGCTAAGAGCCCAAAAAACCTCTGAAATGAAGGATCATCTAAGATGTGTCAGGTGGCAGCCTCACAGTGAGCATGCACTCATGCACACACACACGTACAGGCACGCACGCATGCACACGTGCACAGGCCCACACTCCACTGTCCATGTCCCGTCTGAGCCACAGGGAACGTCCTCTGGGCCTGGCACTGCCTGCCGTGAGGCTCACCACGAGACCCCACCCTCCCTGGACGTCTGCCTGGGGACCAGTCCTCACATCGTCCTTTGCCCGCCCCCTGCTGCTAGGACACCTTGGGGCGACCAGCTGCCCGGAATAGGAGCCTCAAGTGGCTCACAGCCAAGTAATAACCACCCCCAACATGGAAACACCAAACAGCTGATCAGGGTGAGTCATGTGGTCAGGAAACCAACTGAAACTTCGTGTCAGATTTTGCCACATTTAAATCAGCAAAATGTACCCTCACTAAGACTCAGCAGAAAACAAGTTGTAACAGTGCTATAAGACATTCCAGGGACTAAACTCTGACCACTTGGTATCTTGGAAGATAATTTTTAAAGTAAAATAACTTGTAAGATCAGACTTACCTGTCAGTCCCCTATGGAAACAGGGCGGGGGTTAACTTGGCTTCATAGGGGTCACAGCGGAAGAGGCCTTCAACAAAAACGGATCACAGCAGGAATTTTGTGTTTATAGTCAGAATGTCCTCTCAACCTCCACTGGATCGAAACACTCCCATCCAAGCAGTACAGAACCCCCCAGTCTGGAGCTGCTGGTGGAGGGTGAGAGCCAGGCCTCCTTCCCCAGTCTCCTACCTGACATGTCCAGGTCTACGTGTGCAGTCATCCCCACGGGGCCCAAAGTGCTCACAAAGGCAAAGCGGGTACCTCGAGGTCCTACTCCGCGACGTTTGCTCCCGGGCTCACCTGGTCTGAGTGGTAGGATCCTCACTCCGTAGCAGAGGCAGGCGCTCGGCTCTGGGCTCCCAGGAGCCTCTGCCTTTCCCTCCCACCACCTTCTGGCTCCTGGAACCACACAAGAGAGAATGGCAGCAGCGGCCAGGGCCTGGGACACAGTGCTTTCCTGTGGGGTCAGTTTAATACTAGTCACTCCCACCTCCTCACAATATCCCCTAAACCCTGGAAACCCCCACGGGTCCCAACCTCCGCTCCCCGTGGACTGGGGCTGTCAGGAGCGGGGCCACCCAGCGCTGGGCATGGGTGTGAGGGGCCCAAGGACTGCATCGGCAGGTCACTCTGTGACTCTGTCTTCGCCAACTCAAAGTTCTAGAGAATTCCAGGAAGTCTGCAGGGGACTGGCATCACAAGGATCAAGGGGGCTTCAGGACGAGGCTCACAGGCGTGAAGGTGATTCCCAAGCCACTGAGTCACAGAGAAGGCAAGTGGCCTGGAGGGGGCAGGCTCAGGTGGGACACTCAAGCACTCTGGAGATCGTTGAGGGCAAAACCCCACTGGGGACCTGGGAGCAGGCCCGGCCAGAGGCAGGCAGGCGATGGGCTGCAGAACAGGGGACAGCCAAGGACACCAGCTAAGCAGGAAGCTCCAGTTATGGAAGCTTCCTGTTCACCCAGGTCACACAGTCCCACAGCGTCACGGAGCTCCTCCTGCAAGAGCCACCCAACCCCAGCTACCAGGAGGACAGGGCCCCGTTCAGTTTTTTGAGAAATTAATAGTTTGAGTACTAACCGGTTTGCAGGCTGTTTTTGCCTCTGGAGGAGGGGGACCCTGCCTGGAAGAAGTGTAGAGGCACCAGCGTCTTGAGTCTGCTGGCTGCAGCAGCTGGTCGACTTCCCCGTCCTCAGGGCTCCGCGGGGCCGCACTGTTGCCACCGAAGAGCTGAGATCAGGAGCTAATGGGCCAACCCTGCCTTCTCGTGAGCGCTGTCCAGGACAGTCCACGCTGGGGAGGCCCTGGCCATTCACTGATGCTGGCGTCCTTCCCTGCCTGCCTCTTGGAGGGACCAGGCACCCAGCTCAGGACCTGGCTTGGTGCCACGGGAGGAGCTGGCTGGTGCTTCAGCGGACTCTAAAGCCAGGCTCTCTACCCCAGACGGGCTGCTAGTGTAGCCACTGCTCAGTCACCGAGTCCGACTCTTTGTGGCCCCATGGATGGCGGCATGCCAGGCTTCTCAGTCCTTCCCTCTACCTCTTGGAGCTTGTTCAAATGCATGTCCATTGAGTCAATGATGCCATCCAACCTCTCATCCTCTGCTGTCCCCTTCTTCTCCTGTCCTCCATCTTGCCCAGCATCAGGGTCTCTTTTGGTGCGCTGGCCCTTTGCCTCAGGTGGCCAAAGTATGGGCACTTCAGCATCAGTCCTTCCAGTGAGTATTCAGGGTTGATTTCCTTTATGACTGACTGGTTTGATCTAGTGGAGAATTCTAATTAATCTATAGAACTGAAATTTGGGGGTGGGGACCAAGTCTATCATCACCACCTAACAGCAGAGAACCTGCATCTCAGGCAGACCTCAAGAGGCCCCCCTTCTCCGTCGTCACCCCGCCCCTACTCCCCCGCAGCTCCGCCCTTCCTACCTCGTCCCTCGTGCCTTTGTGTGTTCAGACCTCAGTAAACCTGTCAACGACCCGATGGGCTGCAGAACAGGGGACAGCCAAGGACACCAGCTAAGCAGGAAGCTCCAGTTATGGAAGCTTCCTGTTCACCCAGGTCACACAGTCCCACAGCGTCACGGAGCTCCTCCTGCAAGAGCCACCCAACCCCAGCTACCAGGAGGACAGGGCCCCGTTCAGTTTTTTGAGAAATTAATAGTTTGAGTACTAACCGGTTTGCAGGCTGTTTTTGCCTCTGGAGGAGGGGGACCCTGCCTGGAAGAAGTGTAGAGGCACCAGCGTCTTGAGTCTGCTGGCTGCAGCAGCTGGTCGACTTCCCCGTCCTCAGGGCTCCGCGGGGCCGCACTGTTGCCACCGAAGAGCTGAGATCAGGAGCTAATGGGCCAACCCTGCCTTCTCGTGAGCGCTGTCCAGGACAGTCCACGCTGGGGAGGCCCTGGCCATTCACTGATGCTGGCGTCCTTCCCTGCCTGCCTCTTGGAGGGACCAGGCACCCAGCTCAGGACCTGGCTTGGTGCCACGGGAGGAGCTGGCTGGTGCTTCAGCGGACTCTAAAGCCAGGCTCTCTACCCCAGACGGGCTGCTAGTGTAGCCACTGCTCAGTCACCGAGTCCGACTCTTTGTGGCCCCATGGATGGCGGCATGCCAGGCTTCTCAGTCCTTCCCTCTACCTCTTGGAGCTTGTTCAAATGCATGTCCATTGAGTCAATGATGCCATCCAACCTCTCATCCTCTGCTGTCCCCTTCTTCTCCTGTCCTCCATCTTGCCCAGCATCAGGGTCTCTTTTGGTGCGCTGGCCCTTTGCCTCAGGTGGCCAAAGTATGGGCACTTCAGCATCAGTCCTTCCAGTGAGTATTCAGGGTTGATTTCCTTTATGACTGACTGGTTTGATCTAGTGGAGAATTCTAATTAATCTATAGAACTGAAATTTGGGGGTGGGGACCAAGTCTATCATCACCACCTAACAGCAGAGAACCTGCATCTCAGGCAGACCTCAAGAGGCCCCCCTTCTCCGTCGTCACCCCGCCCCTTGTCCTCCGCAGCTCCGCCCTTCCTACCTGCGTCCCTCGTGCCTTTGTGTGTTCAGACTCGTTTGTCTCAGTAAACCTGTCAACGACGCATCCAGCGCATAGATAGCCGGTCATAAGCAAAGAAGAACCAGAGGCTCATCTGTAATGACAAATACAGGAAGCAGCCTGTGGACCCCCAACCACCCACCAAGGCCCAAGGGCCTAGTTAGCTCATCACAGACCTGGGGTGTCCCCGCTGGGGCCAAGGAGACAAAAGCGAAGTCACAGCAGCACCAGCGCTGCTCGGTGCCTCTCAGCCTTCCCGAAGCTCTCCCACGCAGCAGCTCACCGGCTGCAGACGCAGCGCGGGGGCGTCACCCTCCCCATGCACACACGCCCAGGCTCAGGGGCCTTTCCTGGGCGTGAAGGCCTCCGGAGGATTCTGGGTGCACTCCTGCCCTCAGGGGACCGCCCAGGAGGCCCCGCTGCCAACCCAGAGCAGCGCCGGCCCAGGACATGCACAGGTTTCAAAGAAGTTACTGACTAGTTAAAAGACAAATAGTTTAATCCAGTTTTCCCATTTCATACTAAAATCATTAATACAGGTCACAAATTACATGTATTCTATAAAACAGAAGTGTGTCTGTCTGTCTGTATAGATCTTAGTAATAAATTTTATTTGGACAAGAGAACTTGTGCACAACAGTTGAGCATGATTACAGACTGTGGCCCTCCCCGGGGCACAGGTATGTACAGTATGAGAGACAAGTTGCACCTCAGAGCCGATCATGATCAAGTTAAAAACACCTGACATACAGAATACACGTGCTAATAAACTTTCTCTGGGTCATGACCAGCATGAAGAAACCAGGACACAGACGCTCGGCAGACTCTATGGGTGTGCACAGCAATATGCTGCATTTAAGAGTCACAATCAGCTCCACGTAGTGTTAGCATCGAGCCCACAGGAGAAATCCAAAAATGTATCTCCTCCCCGTTCACCTACAGCTGAACTAGTCACACTCTGGGCTGGACGGGGTGGCGGCTGTAGCCCTGACAGGACCCTGCTCGCGTGGCCCCGGTGAGGCCTGGTGCTGGAGGTCCCTGCCCATCCTGGCTTGCGGCGGTGGTGAGGTCAACCAGCAGGAGGCAACGAGGCCTCGGCGTCGCAGCCCTTCCAAGGAGAACGCAGGGTGATTCAAGTTTCGTTCAGTCAGGAAGACGGACGGATTTAAGGCTTCGGTGACGATTATAATCCTCTGAGAAAGTGTTTTCCCTTCAAGTCAAGATGAGATAACGGTGTTTACTGTACTTTCTCTTGACTCTGAGAATCCCTGGAATCGGTGTAGGCAACTTGCACCTGCAGCCGAGTGTTGCGGGAGGACGGTCCCCAAGGCTATCCCTGGCCACCAGCTGGACCTCGGCTCCCCAGGAACAGGAGGCCCTGGGACCAGGATGTCTAGTAGGTGGAGGAGGCCGTGCTCAGGGCATCTTCGGAGATCCTGGTGCTGGCCGGGTGGATGCTGGCGAAGTACTTGACGTCACTGTCCCGGTCCATCTGCAGGGCCATGATGGTCTGCTCCACGGCCTCCTGGTGGCAGCTGGCAGAGGTCAGGAAGTGCTCTGCAAACAGGACGTGCAGACAGACAGAGTCAGCTCTGCTGAAGGACAGGCCATGATCGTATTCTACAAAAACCCCCAATGGAAGTGATCAGAAGATTTACCTTGTTTTTCTGATAGCTAAGTGTCATGCTAATAAATACACTAAAACTTGTACTCGTCAAAGCTGATACTTAGAGCTCAGGTGGAGGGAAAACTTCCAAACACAAACCCCACACAGAGGAAACCAGTCTTCTCCAGCCACGCCTGGTGATGATCCCAAAGGAGAAACGGGGAGCAATGCTCACTAGCCCACATTGTTACAACTTGTCTATGCAAAACTCTTTCCTGTTTCTGCTCACAAATCCACACGTATATGTGGTATTTACCAAGCGTTTGGGGGGTGGTTACACTAAACTGAATGACCCAAGAACCGCCCACATCTCAGGGAGCTTATAATCCGCAGCAAAGCAAATACTAACGGCACGTCCTCCACCCGACACATGGAAAAAGGGCGGACGTACGCCTCTCGCCCTGACGGCGACGGACGCCAAGTGGGGGCAAAGGCAGGGTCCTTGCTGGACACCCAACTGGCCAAACTACTGAGTTCAAAGTGGAACAAAATGTGAAGACTGAGTGTCCGTCCCTTGTCCAACTCTCCTGTGTCCAGAGGTTCCCACAACCCCAGCCCCCCTGCCCACCCACCCCCGCCCCCACCGCCCGCCCCCTCCACGCAGCCGCCCACTCCGCCTCCAGATGGCCACCCCCACTGCCCGCCCCTCCACGCAGCCGCCCTCCCACCTTTCTCCAGCAGGGTCTGTCGCAGCGTCTTGGCGAGCAGCACACGGACGTTGGGAACCCTGTCGTTGGCCAGGGTGAGCAGGTGGGGCATCAGGTGCACAGCGAACTGGTCCATGGGCAGGCAGTCGTCCTCGATGACGGTCTGGGGACAGAGACCTGCTTCAGTCGCGGCGCCATCAGCCAGGCTGGGATGCCGGCTCAGAAGCCCTTCAGGAACCACTCAAGTGCCTCCGAGTTCCACGACGGCCTTTACACCAGCATCCCGGGCACGCAGGAACGCAGGCTAAGTCCCCAGGAGACGCACAGCAGAGGCCTGTGCCGTGGAGGCCTGGCATCACGTTCACGTTCACAGACCCAAGGGCTCCAGACACCGCCGGCCGCTTTAGGGCACTCGGGGACAGGGCAGGGATTGGGGGTGAGCCAGATGGCAAAGCTCTGCCCTCAGAGACGGGGGTGGGGCTCACCTGGCAGACGAAGACGAAGGCCTGCCGCCCTGACCACCGCGGGCAGCGGCCGAAGCTCTCCACCAGCTCCTGAATGAGGTCCACCCCGAAGGTGGGCGGGGCCGCCCGGTGCAGCTTGCGCACCATCTCGCTGACCTGGGGGACGGACAGGCAGCTGAGCCTTGCTGCTGGCCTCACCAGGCGCTGCTCTAGGCTGTGAGCGCGACCACCTACCAGCTTGTAGGAAATCCAGCGCACGGAGGACACCTTGTCTGCGCAGAGGTTCAGGGCGATGGGGCGCAGGTAGTCATACACGTCTCGGGGGCTGTACAGCTCCAGGAGCAAGATGAGCTGTCTGCAGGGGCGAGAGAGCAGTCACAGCCCAGGGACCGCAGGGCCGACGGGGACGGCGGCCTCCTGAGCACGCCCTGGCTGGGTCGAGACTGAGAGGGGACGCGTGAGGCAGCAAAGGGCCTGGCGGGCCAGCTCCTGGGGTCGGAGGCCCGTGGGAACCACAGCTTGCTGGGGAAACACGGAGCAGACCCCTGTTCCCGAGGCATTCCCACAGCGGCTGCTTCCAGCGGCTCCAGGCAGCATCTCAGGGTGGGGCATGGGTCCATACCAGGGGACACCAGGAAGGCCCTCCCACGCCTGCTTCTCCCATCATCGAGCACCAGGCACCAGCCCCGCCCTCCGAAGTAAGGATGCAGCGACACCCTCGGAGGATAGTGAGACGTTCCCCAGGCTGTCAAGTCATGTGTGTGATGAGTCACATCTGCGATCGGCAGCAGGTGACCACCACAGGGTGAGACACCCCATCCCAGGGCACGCGGACCCTGGAGAGGCCGTGCCCTCATGAGCAGGAGCCTCATGCCTCTGGTGGAAAGAGCAAAGTCGTCGGCCCCTCCCCACCCCCTAGGAAGGCCAGGCTGTCAGCGGGACAGAGGACAGGAAGCCCCACCCGGGGGAGTGTCCCGCGACCTCTCCCTCACTGAAGTCCAGCGAGGCCTGGGTCTGCTGGGGAGGGGCGGTGAGCACCGCCGGGACTGAGCACTGAGCACTGAGTATGGCACCGGGGAGACCAGGGGTCAGCACATAGGCCTCCCCGGGAGAGCCAAGGGCGTGGAGGGCTCCCTCTACCCCACCAGGCAGCCACCTCCATACCGCAATCCCAGCCCAGAGCAGGATAGAGTGCAGGGGCCCGGGAAGTGGAGCCCCCAGCCCGCCTCGGCAGAAGGCAACAGCAGCCATGCAGCACAGAAGTGCCGTGGGCAGGAAGGTGACACGGTGACCCCGCCTGACCAGGCGCCCACTGCCTGGACGGACCCCGTCCACACCAGCCGCAGAGGAAGAGGCCGGGCCGGACATGGCCAGGGTGGTGACGCCAGATGTGCTGGACCTCACGCCCCAACCCACACCCGGCAGAGGCGTCTTCTGAAGACGCAGGTGATGCCAGTGTCCAGAGCGTTTAATAAACATCTCCTGAAACCCAGCGGCCAGTGGAGAGAGCCCAGTGCCTTTTCCAAGAAGCATTCTCTATCCTGCTGCTCTAGTGAACTCTGTCGCACGAAGCTCTGAGTGACCAAAGCCGTGTCTTTTGATCCCGAAGTGCGATTTTCTCCTTCGGAGGACACGAATCCGACACAGTTCACCGTCAGCACTGGGGAGACGCACCTGCTGCGCCACCAGCCACAGTTCAAAGAGGGGAGCGGTGGGGAAACGGGACCCCCAGAGGGTGCAGCCGTGGCAGAAGTAGCCGCGGTTTCTCAACCAGAAAGTCACCAGACGATCCAGCAGGTCCACCTGCAGAAACTGGAGCCTCCACCTGCCTGCGCGCGTGCCCAGCAGCACCGCTCATCACGCCAGCCAAGAGGCAGAACCCGCCAAGTGAACGGGCTGGAAGCCGGTGTGCTCCCCCGAGGGCGGCAGACACGCGTCTCAAGGACGGAAGCTCCGACACAGCTGGCCCCCGCCGAGCCCCGGCAGCACAACTGCGTGCAGGAGCGCGCCTGTGGGCTCGCAGTCCCCGGAGCAGACGCTCCTCCAGAAGAGCAGAGCTACGGCACAGCAGACCGAGCGGCCTGTCGGGAGAGTCGGCCGGGGTGTCCCCTGGGATGATGTGACGCCCCTGAGATGGACGGTGGGGACCCCGTGCCAGCGGCAATGGTGTCTGTGTGTATATCACCACAATTTAAAAAACTGAAGATGATGTAGTCTTAAAAAAAAAAACTGAGAGAATGCGTTGCCAGCCACACCTGTATCACAAGCTGAAAGGACGCTTGGCAGAGCCGTGGAGGCATATGGAGATGGGACATGCACGCAGGACAGGTAACGCAGCAACACCCCCTCCCCAAAGCATGGCGGCTCGGCCCCGGACTCACTCAGCCAGCTCGGCTCGGAAGCGCCAGTTTCTGCTGTTGTCCGTCACTAAGAACTCCTGGAGCTGATACAGGTACTCTCTTCTCTTGTCAATGTGAAGGAGCTGAGCAAACAAAACAAGGGTGTGACCCATGCGACCCACGCCCCAACCCAACCGGGCAGGTTTGATGCCAGTGTCCAGAGCGTTTAATAAACATCTCCTGAAACCCAGCGGCCAGTGGAGAGAGCCCAGTGCCTTTTCCAAGAAGCATTCTCTATCCTGCTGCTCTAGTGAACTCTGTCGCACGAAGCTCTGAGTGACCAAAGCCGTGTCTTTTGATCCCGAAGTGCGATTTTCTCCTTCGGAGGACACGAATCCGACACAGTTCACCGTCAGCACTGGGGAGACGCACCTGCTGCGCCACCAGCCACAGTTCAAAGAGGGGAGCGGTGGGGAAACGGGACCCCCAGAGGGTGCAGCCGTGGCAGAAGTAGCCGCGGTTTCTCAACCAGAAAGTCACCAGACGATCCAGCAGGTCCACCTGCAGAAACTGGAGCCTCCACCTGCCTGCGCGCGTGCCCAGCAGCACCGCTCATCACGCCAGCCAAGAGGCAGAACCCGCCAAGTGAACGGGCTGGAAGCCGGTGTGCTCCCCCGAGGGCGGCAGACACGCGTCTCAAGGACGGAAGCTCCGACACAGCTGGCCCCCGCCGAGCCCCGGCAGCACAACTGCGTGCAGGAGCGCGCCTGTGGGCTCGCAGTCCCCGGAGCAGACGCTCCTCCAGAAGAGCAGAGCTACGGCACAGCAGACCGAGCGGCCTGTCGGGAGAGTCGGCCGGGGTGTCCCCTGGGATGATGTGACGCCCCTGAGATGGACGGTGGGGACCCCGTGCCAGCGGCAATGGTGTCTGTGTGTATATCACCACAATTTAAAAAACTGAAGATGATGTAGTCTTAAAAAAAAAAACTGAGAGAATGCGTTGCCAGCCACACCTGTATCACAAGCTGAAAGGACGCTTGGCAGAGCCGTGGAGGCATATGGAGATGGGACATGCACGCAGGACAGGTAACGCAGCAACACCCCCTCCCCAAAGCATGGCGGCTCGGCCCCGGACTCACTCAGCCAGCTCGGCTCGGAAGCGCCAGTTTCTGCTGTTGTCCGTCACTAAGAACTCCTGGAGCTGATACAGGTACTCTCTTCTCTTGTCAATGTGAAGGAGCTGAGCAAACAAAACAAGGGCATTCATGAGGATCCAGCAGACACTGGCTTCCTTCCCCGGACCGCTCCACAAAGCCTGGGCACTGGGGGCCAGCTCTCCGAAGGCAGACAGCGACGCGGCGTTAACATTGGCGGAGCCCACAACCCCTGACGGCCCACCTCCGGGAGCCGCAGGCTCTGCTCTGCTGCCCCGCCCCCAGGCGGAGCCCCACGGAAGTAGCCCAGGGACGGCCCGGAGGTGGCGATCTGCTCACACAGGGAGCCCGGTGGACAGCACCGTGACGGCACACAGTGGGTGCCTGTGACTACTTGAGTCAAAAAAATAAATTATCCCAAATAACTGTCCTGTAAATACTTGAAAGCTGGTTTATAGCCAACAAGGAGGAACACTCTAAAAGCTGACATAACCAGAAACAAATAAACTTAGCTGTACATCAAGCAGACATGAGTCACACAGAAACAGTAAGTTTAAACTCAGAATTCTGACTCTATAGCTGCCTGGAGAATGTGCTAACGACAACATGCTGAAGGAAATCCTGACCTCTGCGTGGTTGGTTTCATGTTGGAGTTATTATTTCGAGCGATTTTGAAACTTATTTCATTCGTTCAACTGTAGAACTGAGCAAATGACTCATTATTAACACATGTTAATAATGTTAAAAACAGAGCTTTTGCCATGAGGAAGAAAACACGTGAAGAAAGGAGAAGGAGCAGCACTGGACTAGAAGTGAAGACGCCATGTGAACTAAACAGCTTCTTAAACCCCTTCCCCGAAGCTCCCATCCCCTGTGAAGGAATCTCGGAGCCACGAGCACTCCCGGGCCTGCACTGAGCTCCGGGTGACCAGGCTCCCCAGAAAGGAACAGCTGCTGGGGAGACGGGAGAAGGTGGGCCTGCAAGTGAGACGTGCCTGGACGTGAGGGGCAGAAAGGACATGGCCAGTGGCATCAGGGCTCTCGGCCACCAAACGCACACTTCAAACAAACAACAGACACGGACCATGTTACACAGAACAGAAGGGTAACTCTGGAGCCCATCCACACTGATACCACCAACAGACAGACTTCCAAAAAGGCAGAGGAAGAGAGGCAAATGGCTATCTTTACAGGAGATGCTAGGAAATACAGAAGGAATTACCGAAAGAGAAAACCGGTACTTTATAACCCACACTCATGAGCGACTGAGGGGAGGAGACGGGAACGGATGCACAAGCACAGAGGCAGCCGGGAGACACGCGCAAAGTCTGAACATGCTGCTCACGGGGAGCCACTGACCGTGACCAGGGCCCCAGAGCTCACATCCCGTGAGCTCCGAGAGAACTGCACCCAGGACTCGCTCACAGAGGCCCGGCCCTGCACACACCATCTGTGCACCTGGATCTGACCACGGGACCGCGCTCAGGCGTGTCAGACTGGGGACATTTGGCAAGACCATCAGTCTGGCCTCTTCAAACAGGCCCAGGCCACTGCAGGTGAGGAATCAGGGAGGCTGGTCTAGATTTAAGGGGCTGAAGAGACGAGACACTGAAATCCAACACGGGCTCCCCACTGGGTTCTGAGTCGAGGGGACGTTTCAGGACAGTTTGAAAAACCGCAGGTGCGGCTCTCCCGCTCCTCAGACTTACGGTGGTGCCCCAGGATTAAACCACCAACAGTCAGCGCTGCTCCTACCAGAGACCAGGGGCCACGGCAGAGGGCAAGGACCAGGGTGACTCTAGAGTCCCCACACCCCACAGGAGGCTGAATGCCCACAGAATTTTCTGCATGTGCTCAGTAATTTTGAGAAAAAACTGTACAAATGTTTGTAACCATGATCTAACATGATTTCTACATGAAACTCTGCATGACTTTTACATTAAACACTAAAATGACCAGCAAAACTGATCCGAGTGGGCAGCTCACCCTCATGGCTACCGTTCTCACACAGAACACACAGAAACCTGCTTTATGGCAGCACCGCGTCCAAACTGGGCGTCCACAGTGGAATTCTAGTGTTTTCATGTGAAACAACTTAAAGGTTACCTTCAGAAAGTCGTGCAAGTGCTTCAGGACACCGATCCTGACTTCATCGAGGTCTTTCAAAAATCCATTGAAAATGGGGACCAGATCTGCAGCTGTGAGCTGGTCTCCCAGGATGACCGCCAGCTCGTGGATGGAGAAGGCTAGGGTTCTCCGCACCTTCCACTGCACAAACGAAGACAGCTGTGTCAGTGGGCTGGACACAGAGGCCTGGCACCTCAAGGTTTGGCCAATGTACGAGGCTAATTTATAACTGAATGATGTTGGGCTAAGTCCCTTCGGTCCTGTCCAACTCTTTGCTGCCCTTCGGACCACAGCCCAAAGGTTCCAGAAGGCACCCCCTCCCTTACGCCCCTGCACAGTGGAGGTCAGCGTCTTGTAGGTTCCACGGCCCCACCCCACCTGCATGTCCGAGGCCAGCGTCTCGTAGGTCTCATGGCCCCATCCCCCCCGACATGTCCGAGGCCAGTGTCTGTAGGTCCCACGGCCCCGCCCCACCTGCATGTCCGAGGCCAGCGTCTCGTAGGTCTCGCGCAGGCAGTGCCAGTTCTGGCGGCCCAGCGTCAGCGCCACTCCCGGCAGGCTGTAGGCACAGTGCTTGGCGATCTCGGTGTCCACGGTCTGTGCCCGCGAGGGGTCGGTCATGGACAGGTACTGGTCCAGCAGGGCCTGGGGCACCACGTCCTGACCAGGAGGGAGGGAGGGAGGGTTAGGCTTTGTAGATTAGACACACTTATTTTAAATATCTGGACTTAATGCAGCATCTCATACAGCAGCAAAACCCAATCTCCAAGCTTCCAGTAACTGAAAAGAGGTAAGGAAACACAAGAAGGGATGAATCTGTGGAGAAACAGACTGAGCACTAGAAGGAGAGGGACATGTCCACTGACCTGGACCTTGGCTCTCCTCTCCTCGTCAGGGCTGAAGCCACCGCCGGGGACAGAGTCGGGGTCGTCGTGAAGGCAGCGGGGCGCGGAGTCCAGCGTCTGCCAGGAGAGAGGACCTGCAGCTCAGCTCCCTGCACTCCCACAGCTAAGCGGCCCGCCTTCCATGGCCACTAGAGGGCAGGACGGTGTACATACGTTCTTCATGCTCTTAAACAGTTACAAACAGGTGTGAGACCTTCTAAGGGTTCCCCTGCCTCAAATCACACTTGCAGAAAAAGTTGCTAGGTGTTTAAATAAAAATCCCAGAACAAATGCAAGTAAAAAGTAAATTCAGCAGTAATTCTGAGAAGGCCCAAATACCGAAAATTAGTGACCAAAGAAACAGTACTCAGAGGGTGCTGCTGCAGATGAGTCCTGGCAGGTCATGGGCAAGTTTTCTGTTACTATTTCTTCTCCTGGCTATTCTAGTTTCACAAACATACCTTTTTAACATCCCCTAAACCCTCAAACGAGAAGAAAACACCTTGCAAAGGTCGTATGAAGTACTGGACTCTCCACTCATGCTGCCTGGTCAAGGTTTCACCCCAAGGCCCTGGTTTTACACTGGATCGCCACCTAACAGAACAGCAGGCAGAAACCCACAGGGGACGAGGTCCCACCCAAAACTGAGCCCACGGGGACCCTGGGAGACCTGTGACAGGGCCCCACCCTGAGCTCAAAGCCCAGGTTCTGACCCACAACTGCCCGACTCTGGCCACAGTGTGTGTTCCTCCTCCAGCCACACCACATACACGGGGACAGAACCACGGACACCAGGTGGTGCTGGTGAGTGGGGGGCGCTGGTCTGGAGGTGGGAAAGCCGGTGCAGACCACAGGCAGGCAGGCCAGCACAGCCCTGGCCACACATGCCAGGACTCGAGTCCCACTCCTGGCTCAGAACACCGTGCTTGCTGCAGGGAGAGGCTGCTCAGAGACCGAGCATCTCCCCAGAAATACAGAGGGCTCTGCCCCCGACAGTGACACCCATACCGAGGCTGTGGTGGGTGGGCGGGCAGAACCCACTGCTAACTCCAAGCACCAGCCGTGACCCTTGTGGCAGAGATGGGACCAGTGGCTTTATGCAAAAGGGGGACACTGACCGGCTGGGATGAGCCCCATGGCCTCCTCGAATGGCCCCCGGTGCCCACCCTGTGGCATCATTACCTCCTCGCTGATCAAAGGCCCAGTGGTATCATAGTCGAGCCGGCAGCCGGGGAGCTCGTCCTGTGGGGCCCTCTGGGCACCCTCGCCAGCCTCGTCCCGGACGTCCAGGCTGGAGGCACGCAGGCGGCAGCCAGCACATCCACCTGTGCTGTGGGCGGAAGGGGCGAGGCTCCGCTGCAGACCTTCTAAGGGTTCCCCTGCCTCAAATCACACTTGCAGAAAAAGTTGCTAGGTGTTTAAATAAAAATCCCAGAACAAATGCAAGTAAAAAGTAAATTCAGCAGTAATTCTGAGAAGGCCCAAATACCGAAAATTAGTGACCAAAGAAACAGTACTCAGAGGGTGCTGCTGCAGATGAGTCCTGGCAGGTCATGGGCAAGTTTTCTGTTACTATTTCTTCTCCTGGCTATTCTAGTTTCACAAACATACCTTTTTAACATCCCCTAAACCCTCAAACGAGAAGAAAACACCTTGCAAAGGTCGTATGAAGTACTGGACTCTCCACTCATGCTGCCTGGTCAAGGTTTCACCCCAAGGCCCTGGTTTTACACTGGATCGCCACCTAACAGAACAGCAGGCAGAAACCCACAGGGGACGAGGTCCCACCCAAAACTGAGCCCACGGGGACCCTGGGAGACCTGTGACAGGGCCCCACCCTGAGCTCAAAGCCCAGGTTCTGACCCACAACTGCCCGACTCTGGCCACAGTGTGTGTTCCTCCTCCAGCCACACCACATACACGGGGACAGAACCACGGACACCAGGTGGTGCTGGTGAGTGGGGGGCGCTGGTCTGGAGGTGGGAAAGCCGGTGCAGACCACAGGCAGGCAGGCCAGCACAGCCCTGGCCACACATGCCAGGACTCGAGTCCCACTCCTGGCTCAGAACACCGTGCTTGCTGCAGGGAGAGGCTGCTCAGAGACCGAGCATCTCCCCAGAAATACAGAGGGCTCTGCCCCCGACAGTGACACCCATACCGAGGCTGTGGTGGGTGGGCGGGCAGAACCCACTGCTAACTCCAAGCACCAGCCGTGACCCTTGTGGCAGAGATGGGACCAGTGGCTTTATGCAAAAGGGGGACACTGACCGGCTGGGATGAGCCCCATGGCCTCCTCGAATGGCCCCCGGTGCCCACCCTGTGGCATCATTACCTCCTCGCTGATCAAAGGCCCAGTGGTATCATAGTCGAGCCGGCAGCCGGGGAGCTCGTCCTGTGGGGCCCTCTGGGCACCCTCGCCAGCCTCGTCCCGGACGTCCAGGCTGGAGGCACGCAGGGCGGCAGCCAGCACATCCACCTGTGCTGTGGGCGGAAGGGCGGGCCGTGAGCGGGGCCGCAGTGCCAGGCTCCCGCTGCGCAGACGGTGTTATGGGATCGATGAGGTGCAGTGTTCTGGGGACACTGCCCTCGAGAAGCTGGAAGAAACCACTATGTGGTCCATCATTAGTTCTCCGCGGGAAGAAGTAGAAAACTAAGGTGTTTTCACAAGATTAAAGTGTTTACCCACTACTGTGCATTATTCCGCGTTAGTATGAGAGGAGGGCTATCTAGTTGACTTCAGGGTCAGTGAGCTATGTTTCAGGGACCATGAGCGGGACTGGCTTACTTACTAAGCCACCTTAGCAGGAGAGCAGTCTCACAGACCCTGCCAACATAAAACACGGAGTCACAAACATGTCTGTGGCTAGTCACAGTTACACATCTCACATCTTAAGTCTGGTTTGTCTACATTTTCCTCAGATTCTTTTTGAAAGTGAAATCAGGGATCCCAAACAAGCACTGTCCTGGTCTCAGGAAACCAAATGACAGGTCACCAAGCAGCAGTGCTGACGTCGAGCACGAGGCACGGTCTCTTCTTTATAAAAGCCGTTCAAAGCAAAGATAAGGATCCTCTCTCCTTGGCCCCAAACAAGTGAGGAATTTAGCGAAAAACATTTGGTTAAGCATTACCTCAACTAACAATCCACCAGGATGTTCAAAACATAGGAGTTTACCAAGATTACCTGCAAGTTTACCCAGTACCAAGATGAGAAAGTAGGCTCCCAGAGAAGAGTAAAATCAATGTTTACTGAGGTCGCCTATCAGCACGCTGCCACATGCGTGGGATCCTGTAAGGCCCACGGGCGGTGCCTGGCCACGGAGCCCAGGGAGCAGGGCGGCGAGCCACCTCGGCCAGCGGCCCTGGAGGGCACGGCCCGCGCGGAGGCTGCTTGCGGAGAGCGCCCCGCTCTGCCGGGAGCTTCAGCGGCTCTCTGCAGATAATTCTTCAGTCACCTCTGCTGCCCTTTCAGACCCTGCCACGTTCCCACAAGGAAACCGCAGCAGAGCTAAAGGAAGCCGACTGCCCAGTCCACGGAAGGCAGAGCTCTGTCCCCAGGAGACACAGCCGCAGAGAGGGAAGCGGGGCTCCCCGACACCCGGAGACCCAGCCCGGGGAAGCCTTTCCCCGACCATGCCTCACACACGGCAGCCTGCTAGTCAGCCAGGTCTGACACCCGCTAAACATAATGGGAAAACTGAGGAAGCTCCTTTAAATGTTTTTTTAAAAATAAGCTAGGTGCAATCTGCGTAGTTAGCTTTTTAAAAGAACTGACGTGGACATACGAGTTTCAGGCCACAACTGTATGCTGCAGGAGGGGACAAGCACGGCCTGCGCTGACGTTCGCAGGCGGCCACCGACGGCTCAGCGTGGCCTCAGTCGTGTCCGACACACGTCACATATTGACCGAATCACCCAGCGTCACTTATGGAGCGCCTGTGTGTGCCGGGGCTCTCCCAGGCAGCGGCTACACTCCAACCACAGATGTTAAAGCCCAACAACGGTAACCGCCAGCCCTGCCTCCAGGGATGAAATTCTCCCAGTCTCCACGTGACAAGGTCTCGTGTGTTTCAGAAGGACACTCATGGGGTTGCTCTGTCTGCTCTCGAGACAGGTAGCTGCTACCACTGAGCCAACTGACCATGTACAAAGTTTAGCTTCTGCAACAAACAAGAAAAACACAAGACCTGGAGCCATGCAGTCTGGGGATTTTTCAAGATTTCTCCAGATGGTCTGCATGCTCAGAAGGAGCCCTGCTGCTCTGATGTGGCTGGCATCAGGCTCCTGTGCCCAGACTGTAAACCACCCCGAGGCCCGTCCCCCAGAGGCGGCTAGCCCAGGTGATCTCCCAACCCAGCACTCCAGCTGTGAGAGCAGCTTGTTTTTACAGTTACACACAGCGACCACAAGGCTGCCGTCCACAAGGACAGAGTCTAGGTGACGCACGTGTAACCCAACGAAACAAGGTCCAGACTGAGAGACAAAGAGGCGGGCAGGACCCTTGCCAAGGTGCACAGCATCCTGTTTCTCAGCAAAACACATGTCTGGTCCCTGCTAACAGGCCACAGCCCTTCCGTAAAGCCGAGCACCACCCCTGTGGTTGGTGAGAAGGGACTGAGACCCGGGGCAGACGAGGAGGCAGGGCTGGAGGCTGAAATACAGAACACTGGCGGGGTGGCCCGTGAACCTGCTATGCTCAGCACAGTGACGAGCTCATCTGAAGTTTACTGCCTAACATCCAGACCAACCATGTTCAAGACAAGAATGCATGACAATAGTGAGTATCGATTTTTAAAAGGTGATTTTTCTGGGGGAAAAAAGTCAGAGAATCCTGTGTTGTGAGAACTGACTCCCGGGCATACCTTTCACGTCGGGGTCGTCGATGTGTGGCTCGAGGTTCTCTAGCATCTCCTCCAGCTCCTTCCGGGTGGCCATGGAGATGCTGGCAGCGCCCGGGTCGGGGGCTTCGGGCTCGCTCCCAGGGTCCTGCTCCAGCTCCATATCCAGGTCTATCTCGGGGAGAGGGGTCCTCCAGAAGCGGAAGGAGTTGTAGAGCTCCTGGTCCAGGGGAGCCAAGTCCTGCACACCGGCGCCCACCTCCGGCCAGGATGCCAACCTGCAGACGCAGGGCCCTCCGGCCTCCTCACTGCCGGCCGCGTCTGGGGGAGGCTCTGAGGAGGTCGGGCAAGGTGAGGAGCTCTCCAGGGGAGCACTCAGGTCGTCCGGCAGCGGCCTTGGGCCCTCAGCACCATCTGCTGACATGTCTTCCTGGTGGATGCTGCCATCACTAACGGCGGCCCTGATCTGTGCGTCCTCTGGGGCGTCCTCGTCTCTGGTCCTTTTGTGGTTTCATTGGGGAAGAACAGAGTGAGAGCATGAAAGTCATTCCTGAAGAAGATCAACATAAGTTCTACATAAACCACTTAGATAAGGTACATACTAAAGATTACACATCACAAGATTACATATTCCGAGATTTAGTGGTTCCTGTGGCTGACGGGTAAATGCTTCTCTTTCCATCAGTTTTTCTGTGATCAGAGAGGCAGACACCTGTTAAGTCTAGACACTAAACTAGAGGAGATACCCTTTAAGAACCCTGTGACTGTACAATGTCATGCTAGCTTCAGTAACGAAGAAACTAAAAAGAAAGAGTAGGAAGATAAATTCCCACAGTGCATTTAAAGCTAAATATATCTGAAAAGTTAGCAGATTTTTAGGATTATAGTATAGGCACTATGTTCCAGTGACAACCTGACAAGCTGAGAAATAAAACCTACTTACACAGAAAACACCTCTCCACGCAGCATTAGAAAAGATCCTTCCTTATTATCTCACAAAATACACTGAAGTCAGGCTTCCCTGGTGGTCCAGTGGGTAGAGTCTGCCTTGCAGTGCAAGGGGCACTGATTCGATCCCTGGCCCAGGAAGATCCCACGTGCCGCGGAGCGGCTGGACCGGTGTGTCCAATTACAAGCCGGCGCTCTGGAGCTCATGCACCCAGAGCCAGTGCTCTGCAATGACAGAGGCCACTGAGATGGGAGGCCCACACAGGATGAGGAATAAAGATAGATGAAAATAAATCAAAAAAAAAAAGGCAACAAAAGCAGCAAATAAAACCCAAACACACTGAAGTTGACTCAGTGTAAATACGGTGTATTAAAGTCTACTTGGTATAAATACAGTGCATTAAGGTCCACTTGGTGTAAACACAGTGTATTAAGGTCCACTTGGTGTAAATACAGTGTATTAAGGTCCACTTGGTGTAAATACAGTGTACTAAAGTCCACTCGGTGTAAACACAGTTTGATAAAGTCCACTTGGTGTAAACACAGTGTATTAAGGTCCACTTGGTGTAAACACAGTGTATTAAGGTCCACTCGGTATAAATACAGTGTATTAAGGTCCACTTGGTGTAAACACAGTGTACTAAAGTCCACTCGGTGTAAACACAGTTTGATAAAGTCCACTTGGTATAAATACAGTGTATTAAGGTCCACTTGGTATAAACACAGTGTATTAAGGTCCACTTGGTATAAATACAGTGTATTAAGGTCCACTTGGTGTAAACACAGTGTACTAAAGTCCACTCGGTGTAAATTTTGGTAATTAGACTGTGGTTATGTGTTAGTAATTGCGTTTGGAGGAAATACACAATAAAATATTTAAGAAACACTATCATGTCTAAAACTTACCTCAGAGAATTCAGAAAAAGAATCATGAAGCAACTATGGGAAAGCATCAGCATGGGGAGAACCTGGAGGAGGCGGCATGGCGTTCTCCAAGCTACGATTATGGCTCTTCTGATATCATGCAGACTAGACTCTAAAACTACAGTAATAGGGGCTTCCATGGTGGTCAAGTGGGTAAAGAGTCTGCCTTGAATTGCAAGGGGCACTGATTCGATCCCTGGCCCAGGAAGATCCCACGTGCCGCGGAGCGGCTGGACCGGTGTGTCCAATTACAAGCCGGCGCTCTGGAGCTCATGCACCCAGAGCCAGTGCTCTGCAATGACAGAGGCCACTGAGATGGGAGGCCCACACAGGATGAGGAATAAAGATAGATGAAAATAAATCAAAAAAAAAAAGGCAACAAAAGCAGCAAATAAAACCCAAACACACTGAAGTTGACTCAGTGTAAATACGGTGTATTAAAGTCTACTTGGTATAAATACAGTGCATTAAGGTCCACTTGGTGTAAACACAGTGTATTAAGGTCCACTTGGTGTAAATACAGTGTATTAAGGTCCACTTGGTGTAAATACAGTGTACTAAAGTCCACTCGGTGTAAACACAGTTTGATAAAGTCCACTTGGTGTAAACACAGTGTATTAAGGTCCACTTGGTGTAAACACAGTGTATTAAGGTCCACTCGGTATAAATACAGTGTATTAAGGTCCACTTGGTGTAAACACAGTGTACTAAAGTCCACTCGGTGTAAACACAGTTTGATAAAGTCCACTTGGTATAAATACAGTGTATTAAGGTCCACTTGGTATAAACACAGTGTATTAAGGTCCACTTGGTATAAATACAGTGTATTAAGGTCCACTTGGTGTAAACACAGTGTACTAAAGTCCACTCGGTGTAAATTTTGGTAATTAGACTGTGGTTATGTGTTAGTAATTGCGTTTGGAGGAAATACACAATAAAATATTTAAGAAACACTATCATGTCTAAAACTTACCTCAGAGAATTCAGAAAAAGAATCATGAAGCAACTATGGGAAAGCATCAGCATGGGGAGAACCTGGAGGAGGCGGCATGGCGTTCTCCAAGCTACGATTATGGCTCTTCTGATATCATGCAGACTAGACTCTAAAACTACAGTAATAGGGGCTTCCATGGTGGTCAAGTGGGTAAAGAGTCTGCCTTGTAGTACAAGGGGCACTGGTTCGATCCCTGGCCCGGGAAGATCCCACGTGCCGAGGAGCGGTAGGCTGGTGTGTTCAATTAAGAGCCAGCGCTCTAGAGCACATGCACCCGGAGCCAACGCCCTGCAACGAGAGGCCACTACAATAGGAGGCTCACACAGGCCAAAGAATAAAGATGGATGAAAAATAAATAACTAAAAAATCAATAAAAAAGAGGACAAAAAAATACAGTAATAGGATATTGTTTGGTGTGGCTGGGGAGCAAATGGCAGAAACTTAACACGTCACCTATTATCTGAAAAAAATCTAAGAAACTTCCATTTAAAATTCACAAAGAGAACCCAATTCAGAACCACTTCATTTGGAAACCTATTCCTAAAGCTTCCTGACCACATCATCTCAGTATTAAAGTTAAACTTTAGCATTCTCAGCAGGAAAAGCTGGGTCACTGGCCAAGTCACTCTATTGGCTAATAAAAAATGACTAATTTATCCCAACTTCAACCCCCTACAGCTCTCCTTCATGTGAAATTCTGGTAAGTATTACTTCTGTAAGAGTAACAGCTGCTTCAAACTGTTGGAAATTTGAATTCTATAAATATGCTTCTTCCTGGAGTGGAGTGGTAACCAGCGTACCATCAAGCTGCTCAAGATGGTCAGGACTCTGACCTTCCCGCGGTCAGTCTTATGAACGTTGCCCCAGGAGCAAACGCCCTTCGGAGAGGATGAGAGGAGAGGCGAGTGCGCGGTGAGCAGAGCAGGTGGCGCCTCAGAGCCGCAGGAGCAGCGGGGCCACAGCGCCGGCCAGAGACACGCATCACAAGAACCTTGTCTCCTTGGCGTGGACGCCAGCTGAGAGCTCACATCCTCAGAGCCCTCGTGACCTGAGACCCGGGCCCAGAGACGTCCCCGGGGAACCAATGGTCCCAGAAGCACGCCTGCCAGGCGGCGGGGACAGCAGACCCAGATGCCAAGTGCTGACCTAATGGCTCAACATTGTCTAAAACTTACCTCAGAGAATTCAGAAAAAGAATCATGAAGCAACTATGGGAAAGCATCAGCATGGGGAGAACCTGGAGGAGGCGGCATGGCGTTCTCCAAGCTACGATTATGGCTCTTCTGATATCATGCAGACTAGACTCTAAAACTACAGTAATAGGGGCTTCCATGGTGGTCAAGTGGGTAAAGAGTCTGCCTTGTAGTACAAGGGGCACTGGTTCGATCCCTGGCCCGGGAAGATCCCACGTGCCGAGGAGCGGTAGGCTGGTGTGTTCAATTAAGAGCCAGCGCTCTAGAGCACATGCACCCGGAGCCAACGCCCTGCAACGAGAGGCCACTACAATAGGAGGCTCACACAGGCCAAAGAATAAAGATGGATGAAAAATAAATAACTAAAAAATCAATAAAAAAGAGGACAAAAAAATACAGTAATAGGATATTGTTTGGTGTGGCTGGGGAGCAAATGGCAGAAACTTAACACGTCACCTATTATCTGAAAAAAATCTAAGAAACTTCCATTTAAAATTCACAAAGAGAACCCAATTCAGAACCACTTCATTTGGAAACCTATTCCTAAAGCTTCCTGACCACATCATCTCAGTATTAAAGTTAAACTTTAGCATTCTCAGCAGGAAAAGCTGGGTCACTGGCCAAGTCACTCTATTGGCTAATAAAAAATGACTAATTTATCCCAACTTCAACCCCCTACAGCTCTCCTTCATGTGAAATTCTGGTAAGTATTACTTCTGTAAGAGTAACAGCTGCTTCAAACTGTTGGAAATTTGAATTCTATAAATATGCTTCTTCCTGGAGTGGAGTGGTAACCAGCGTACCATCAAGCTGCTCAAGATGGTCAGGACTCTGACCTTCCCGCGGTCAGTCTTATGAACGTTGCCCCAGGAGCAAACGCCCTTCGGAGAGGATGAGAGGAGAGGCGAGTGCGCGGTGAGCAGAGCAGGTGGCGCCTCAGAGCCGCAGGAGCAGCGGGGCCACAGCGCCGGCCAGAGACACGCATCACAAGAACCTTGTCTCCTTGGCGTGGACGCCAGCTGAGAGCTCACATCCTCAGAGCCCTCGTGACCTGAGACCCGGGCCCAGAGACGTCCCCGGGGAACCAATGGTCCCAGAAGCACGGCCTGCCAGGCGGCGGGGGACAGCAGACCCAGATGCCAAGTGCTGACCTAATGGAGTCTCAACATTGGTGAAATACTTCCAGATCTGTACAAGCACCAATAAATTTTACTTCCACAAAGTTAGCTTTAGGCTAAACTCAAAAAGACTAGCTAAAGCACTTCAGCAACCTAAGGCTCTGTGGATAAAATCCATTATTTTCTTACAATAACTCATTTGAGATTTATCACAGGCCAAGCGCATGCCAGGCCTGGTGACAGTCTGAGACCACAGGCTAAACCCAGGCTGTGGCGTGGGGGATCTGCAGTCCATAGGTGTCGTGTGCAGGTACTGGACCAAGAGCCAGACCACTCACACGGTGTCATGTGTGGGGACGGGACCAAGAGTCAGACCCACGTCAGCACCCGTGGCTCCTGCTCTGGCACTTGAGACAGCAGGAGCCAACGCTCTGGGTTTCCTCCAACACCCTGGAGGTGGTGGTCCGTCCAGACATCTGCTAAACAGGTGTGGATGGAACAGGTTGGCATCCCAGACAGGAAGAGGGAGATGCAAAAGAAGGCAGTTGCAAAAGAAGGCAGTGTGTCCAGAGACATGATGTTAACGGCTGGCTTAGCTAAACAGAAGAGGTGCCCTCCTTTCATGTAACTTCGTGCAAATCTCAACACTTAAATGCTTCTTAAAGCACCTTTATCAGTATCTTCAAAGAAGCCTGATTCGGGGTAAGCGAGATAAACCTGGTATTTTATAAAGTCAGAGGCTTATAATCAACACCTGTTTCAAATAAAAGTAAGTGATATTAAATGGCTCCAAGATCGGATGAAACAATAGAGAAGAAACAAACAGCAGTGGAAACATATTGCCAAAAACCTGCTTACTTTCTGAGATACTTGTTTGAGAAATCTGAATTCTGCTGAGAGGACCATGAGAACAAGAATCAAATCCTATACAAATGCCTACAGTCACTGGTTCACAGCAGGTTCAGTTCAGTTGCTCAGTCGTGTCTGATCCTTGGCTTCCCTGTCCTTCCCCATCTCCTGGAGGTGGCTCAGACTCACAGACATTGAGTTGGTGATGCCATCCAATCACCTCATCTGCTGTCACCCCCTTCTCTTCCTGCCTTCGATCTTTCCCAGCATGAGGGCCTTTTCCAATGAGTCAGTTCTCCACTTCAGATGGCCGAAGTACTGAGGCTTCAGCACCAGTTCTTCCAATGAATGTTCAGGGTTGACTTCCTTTAGGATTGACAGCTTTGATCTCCTTGCTGTCCAAGGGACTCTCAAGAGTCTTCTCCAACATCAGTTTGAAAGCATCAATCTTTGGCGCTCAGCCTTCTTTATGGTCTAACTCTCAGGCCCATGACTACTGGAAACACCACAGCTTTGACTGTACGGATCTTTGTCAGCAAAGTGACTGCTCTGCTTTTTAATACGTTGTCTAGGTTTGTCACAGCTTTTCTTCCAAGGTGCAAGCGTCTTCTGATTTCCTGGCTGCACTCACCATCGTCCATGATTTTGGAGCTCAAGAAAATAAAATCTGTCACTAGTTCCACTTCTTCCCCCTCTATCTGCCATGAAGTGACAGGACCAGATGCCACAATCTCAGTTTTCTGCCTTAGTAAACGCTCTTAAAAGCTTGTGTCTCAGTTAATACGTACACTAACTAGGTGCTAGTCATTAAATACTTCCCCTTCAGTTGGAAGATCATTATTATTACGATCTCTGACATAATCATTATTCTACAGAGACTCCAAGAGCCACAATAAAACTGATTAAAAAGGAAAACGATAGTAAGAAACTGACTACATAGTAACACATGTTCCTAAAACAGGCTGTACTCCATGAAAAGCCAAACCCTTTAAACTCAATAACCATTACTGTGAGTATTTTTCTGTAAATGTTAACAGATGGTGTACTAGGTAAATCATGTACTAAACATGCTTACCACTCAAACATTACCACTGACTGTCTCACGACAGCTCGCTCTGTGCCCAGCACCAAGCTAACTGTGTTACGTGCATCTTCATCTTCCCATTGAAATACGTAATCAACCAGAGATATTTAACAAACGTGTTTAAAATAAAACTCCACAAAAATAGTTACCAATATTTATAATCAAGAAAAACAGTAAACTCTCCAGAAAAGAACATTATAAAAGTAGTAAAATGAGGGGTTTTCCTGGTAGCTCAGTGGTGAAGAGTTCACCTGCCAATGGAGGAGACACGGGTTCGATCCCTGATCCAGGAAGATCCCACATGCCGGGGAGCAACTAAGCCCGTGAGCCACAGCTATGGAGCCTGTGCCCTGCAGCCTCAGAGCCGCGACCACTGAGCCCATGTGCCGCAGCTACTGAAGTCTGTGTACCCTAGAGCCCGAGTTCCACAACAAGAGAAGTCACTGCAACAAGAAGCCTGCTCACTTCCACTAGAGGGTAGCCTCCACTGCCTCCAACTAGAGAAGAGTCTGCGGCAGCAGTGAAAACCATGAATAACCAAAAAATAATAAATAAATAAATTTTTAAAAAGTAGTAAAATGAAGCAACCGCTTCTGACAGTAAGCTAGAGCGCACTGCCTACAGACCGTACCTATTAGTGTCTTCCACTGATGAAGACACATCTTCTGAACTTCTGTTTTCTTCTTTAAAACACTGGCCTGAGCTGGACGGGGTAGCGAACGTGGATATGAAAGGTCCTAGGGACTGGAAAGCGGCTTGCCGGACCTGCGAAAGGAAAGAGGACAGGAGGAAAACACTCAGTCCTTCCTCAGCTGGGAATTCCAATTCCCTATTGATTACTTCCTCCTTTTTACTTTAAAACTTCTTTACCTTGGCTTGAATATTTCAACCATGAGAATGTGAATATGAGACCCTATAAAATACTGGCATGGAACAGACATTCTGTCCAGTTAGAAAGCTAATATAGTAGTCTACTGTGCATTCCTAGAAGTATCAGCTATCAGACACATTAAATGATAAATTGCCTCTTAAATTATAAGATCATCTTTTCTGTAAAATGCATTGTTTTACACAAACGGTAATTTAAAAAAGCCCTACCCAACGTGAAGGATCACTGATCAGGTTAATGAAGAGTGCTGAGAGCTTGGTCCGCCGAACCTCCTGACACGTGGCACAGGACACAGCCATGAAGCACTCAGCACAGGCCTTGCGGACACCCCACACGCTGTCGGAGCAGAGCTGGAAAAACCGGGGCAGCTGGGGAGAGGGGGCACGTCCTTAGCCAGACTCAAGGCGGGCTTCAGGAGTTACTGCGACTTCAATTTCTGCCTTCCTGGCTAAAACATTAGCTTTTCTCAACGAAATTTAGAAGACCCACTTAATATTAGCAGTTACTAGTTTTAAGTAAATCACACCCAGTTCATTCCGCTATTGACTGTGAAAAAGCAAAAACACTCCTGTACAATTTCAGTGTTATCCAAAAGTTTGTACATAATGATTCTGCCTAACAGGTGGTTTCAGAAACTCATTGAGTACATTAACTTGCACATTAAGCACTTAGACCCTATGAACTAACTGCTTAAAAATCACCTGCTGTAAATATAATTTGTCACCAAAATTGTGAGAGCTGCAATAAAATGAGAATCACTTGAATAAATCAGAACCAACTTTATAGAAATGGGAGTTAATAAAGGATCTACAGTTTTAAACAAGTCTGCATTTTTAACAAACTGTCCTTAAAGAACATACAAGTTCCTGGATGACAAAATTTAAACTCCTGACCCCCAGGTCACATGATCCTTCTGGAACTAACACAACTCGGGGTAACCGGATGGGCTGCAGGCTTCAGCTGCTGCTCTGCAATGCACAGCTGTGTCCTCGGTGTTGGCGATCATGACTTACCAACATCTCCTCAGTAGCCTGCTGGCCGACAACGCTGCAGATATCTCCAAAATTGGCAGCACAGACCTGACAACAACAGAAGCATCACTGACATTTCAGGGCACTGCGGTGTTCTTTAAAACATCATCTTTTCAACTCCACAGTGTTAGTTACTCAAGTTGTGTCCGACTCTGCCACCTCATAGACTGTAGCCCTCCAGGCTCCACTGTCCATACAATTCTCCAGGCAAGAATACTGGAGTGCGTAGCCGTGCCCTCCTCCAAGGGATCTTCCCAACCCAGGGATCAAACCTGGGTCTCCTGCACTGCAGCCAGATTCTTCATCATCTGAGCCACCAGGGAAGCCCCTAGATTCCACAGACTAGTCCAGTAACCACTAGAACCATGTGTCTTAAACAACAACACAGTACCTTTCGAACATGAAACATTCTGCAATCACAGCACATCTCACAGAACCGAGGGAGGATCAGACGCTCCGTGATGTCCTTCCCAACCATGGGGGCCATCTTGCACATGATCTAAAATAAATGAGAGCCCAGACACAATGAATGCATCTTCAAACTAAGCCTTCACCGGTCTGCTAATCTATCAAAAGTACATAACTTAAGGAAGTATAAAACATGACATGGCGCCATTGTATGTCACAAAAAATTCAACTTCTCTGCCCAAGTTGAAGACAGAAAAAGGGATATTAACTCGTACCAACAGAATCAACCAGTAATTACTAAAGGTAAAACAGACCCACAGAGAACCGTAAAACTTGCATTTTTATCTATAGCCTCCAACCTTAGTCATCATTTTGTCTAATAAATTTAAAAGTAAGAAACAAACAGAAACAAAAGAAACCCCTACATTTTCCTGATAAGAGAAAAAATGGTGAGTGCTCAGAAGGAAAGACCACCCACCCACAGGAAGGGTCTGGGCATGCTGCACCTGCACTGCCAAAAAGGGACAACACACAGCCATCCTCAATCTGCAAAGCCCCGTCTTCCTTGAAGCTTGGACGTGGGGGACTACGCTCCCACTCTGCAGAGCCGGGGCTCCAGGGAGGTGTGGGCACAGGCACAGAGTTCAGATAACACAGTTCTGGCAAAGCAAACACAGGCTGTTTGAAAACCAGCTCAGCGCATTTGGATACCTGCCACCACAGTTAGGACATAAAGAAATTTGATGGCCTGTTGTTATCTATGACCTTACGTAAAACATCTACTCTGGCCCAGGCCAATATGAAGAGCTCGGGGATTTGACTGGAGGGAAAGGAGACTTTTCTGATTGTGCATGGCAGTCTCAGACCACAACCCAGGGAGCCTGTCAAGAAGCCACTGCAGGGGCTTCCCCTGGTGGTCCAGTGGGTAAGGACACTGCCTTGCAGTGCAAGGGGCGCCGGTTCGAGCCCTGGCCTGGGAAGATCCCACGTGCCGTGGAGCGGCTCGACCGATGTGTCCAATCACCGAGCTGGAGCTCTGGAGCGCATGCGCCCAGAGCCGGTGCTCTGCGACGACAGACGCCACCGCGATGGGAGGCCCACAGGAGCCAAAGAACAAAGACGGATGAAAATAGAGAAATGAAAGACCAATAGAAGTGGCCCGCCCATCCCCCTCCGTCCCCACCCCACCCCCTAAAAGATAAATCAATAAAATTAAAAAAAAAAAAAAAAAAGAAGCCACTGCAGCAACACGTGGGTTTAGGAGGTTTGCCAGACACAGGGCAGAATAAAAAATATGTGTTTCTAGAAATTAGCAAGGGACAACTGAAAATATTCACAACAGTGTTTAAAAAAAAAAAAAAAAGAATCTAACACAGTACACGCACGATCTGTCTACTGGAAACTACCAAACCCCAAGGAGATGAAGAAATGACCCAAACCAACGGCAAGGCCTTCGTTCCATGGACAATCAGGCTGGTCCATCCTATCGCAGCCCCAGTCCCTCGAGGGAGTCACACTGACACCCCATCCCCCAAAGCAGTGAGGTTTCTTGACTCCAGACTGTTTCCAGGCATTTTCAAGACCAAGCTAACAATCCAAAGATACACGGTATCACCGATCTGGCATAATTAAATTCTTAGAATGAATTACTCCCAAAACAGAACAACTGGGAAGCCAGGGAATTCAAAACATAACAAAATTAATACAAACCAATGGTGAGAGAATCATACATTTCTCACTAGCACTGGGTATAGCTTTTTTTTTTTGGTAATCAAAATGTTTTACTATTCCTAAGTCCCATCAAAAGCTATAATACGGTATCTTAAACTCTGCTCAATATAAACCAACAGTTACGCCAAAACCAATTCCTTTTTTCTTGAGAAGTTTGTGAAATTAAAAAAAAATATATATCTATGTTATGGAACTTGACAGAGGTAATGCAACATAATGTGCTAAATGCTACTCAACTGTGATCTCCAAGTGGCTATTCTTATTTCAGTAAAAATATAATGACTGAAAACCATCTAAATGTATTATTAACTGGTACCTGAGTATCTAAAGGCACTAGCGAGAAAATCTAATTCATCCTACAAATGATCCAGAAGTGCTACAAAATTATTTTTAGTGTAACTTTTTTTTCCATATCAACAAAAATACAATTCCATTAGGTTTAAACAGCAAACTCTCACTATTTAAATAGACTTGAATACCTTTTCAGATGGGTTTATCACTTTTCTAGTTTAAGAATGTTCTTTCTGAACTGAGGAACCGCGAACATGATGATAACAGACATACTATACATAAACTCGAGCCCTACTAACGATAGCTCTCAGGTAGACTATCTGCTAACCAGGATTCAAACCACAGAAGTCACCATAATCCTTGACTTCATTATGCACATGATGACCTAACTGAGCACTGGTAATTACATCACACATTCATTCCTGCCTGTGAAGACCATGCCACCAAGGCCAGGAACAACATCAGGAGCAGCAAGCCACCCCTCTCTTTCGTCCTGGGCCCTCTCAGAGCCCAGCGGGGACCCCCAGGGGTGGACACCTGCACCCTCAGAAGCCTGTGACCACTTCAAGCCCAGCGCTGTTTCCAACTCCACGACCTGCGGCTGCTAGGACCCCAGGCATGGGTCACCTCCTGCACTCACACCAACACTCCCCCAAACTGAAAACAGCTCTGCTTACGGCCACGGCCTCTGTCTTCACGTCGTCGTTGCTGTCGGGGGCAGTCAGCTCCACGAGCACCGGGCACACCCTGGTCTCCACGTCGAAGCGCTCGATCAGCTCCTGCTCCAGCAGGGCCAACAGGGCCGCCTGGCTCGTTTTCCTGACCTGGAGGAAACGAACACGTAAACCATGCCACGTGCACAGGGAACCAAACCTGCCGCGCAACGTTCACAGATCCGAAGACTCCTCATCCAACCAAAGGGTTCACGATGGAAAGGCTTGAAGATAACAACTGGAGGCTGTCTGCAAACAGAGAACTTGGCCACTGTGTCGTAACAGAGCAGGTGGACCAGAAAAGTCACTCTCCGAAAAGAGATCTCCCCGTGACCAGCTCCAGAGGCTGCCTGGGAGGGAGGCAGGTGAGCAACTGCCAGGCGCTGTCTGTCAGAGCGTTAAGGTGACCCCCCAGACTGTGCCTGTCTTGTCTGAGGTCACTTTGAAAAACAGAACGACAAGGCCTAAGAGGAAGGAACATTCTAAAGAGACCCCCTGGCCGGGGCATATTTTTGCGGTCATACGGGCATGGCCCTCCTACCTGGTTGTTCTGATCCGCAAGATATCGAACCACAATGGGCAGCAAGTACTTGGGAAAAGCGTGTGGGATCGCAGGCCGGTTTTCCTGGCAGAACAAGGCGATGTGGGGCACCTGCTCCATCAGCTCTGCCCTCACAGTCGGCTCTGGAAACGACAGGAAGGTTAGGCTCTTCCCAGAGCGAGGTCCTGACCAGCTGGGTGGACCCCAGGAAGCCATATCGCTAACCAGGATTCAAACCACAGAAGTCACCATAATCCTTGACTTCATTATGCACATGATGACCTAACTGAGCACTGGTAATTACATCACACATTCATTCCTGCCTGTGAAGACCATGCCACCAAGGCCAGGAACAACATCAGGAGCAGCAAGCCACCCTCTCTTTCGTCCTGGGCCCTCTCAGAGCCCAGCGGGGACCCCCAGGGGTGGACACCTGCACCCTCAGAAGCCTGTGACCACTTCAAGCCCAGCGCTGTTTCCAACTCCACGACCTGCGGCTGCTAGGACCCCAGGCATGGGTCACCTCCTGCACTCACACCAACACTCCCCCAAACTGAAAACAGCTCTGCTTACGGCCACGGCCTCTGTCTTCAAGTCGTCGTTGCTGTCGGGGGCAGTCAGCTCCACGAGCACCGGGCACACCCTGGTCTCCACGTCGAAGCGCTCGATCAGCTCCTGCTCCAGCAGGGCCAACAGGGCCGCCTGGCTCGTTTTCCTGACCTGGAGGAAACGAACACGTAAACCATGCCACGTGCACAGGGAACCAAACCTGCGCGCAACGCTCACAGATCCGAAGACTCCTCATCCAACCAAAGGGTTCACGATGGAAAGGCTTGAAGATAACAACTGGAGGCTGTCTGCAAACAGAGAACTTGGCCACTGTGTCGTAACAGAGCAGGTGGACCAGAAAAGTCACTCTCCGAAAAGAGATCTCCCCGTGACCAGCTCCAGAGGCTGCCTGGGAGGGAGGCAGGTGAGCAACTGCCAGGCGCTGTCTGTCAGAGCGTTAAGGTGACCCCCCAGACTGTGCCTGTCTTGTCTGAGGTCACTTTGAAAAACAGAACGACAAGGCCTAAGAGGAAGGAACATTCTAAAGAGACCCCCTGGCCGGGGCATATTTTTGCGGTCATACGGGCATGGCCCTCCTACCTGGTTGTTCTGATCCGCAAGATATCGAACCACAATGGGCAGCAAGTACTTGGGAAAAGCGTGTGGGATCGCAGGCCGGTTTTCCTGGCAGAACAAGGCGATGTGGGGCACCTGCTCCATCAGCTCTGCCCTCACAGTCGGCTCTGCGGAAACGACAGGAAGGTTAGCCGCACGTCTTCCCAGAGCGAGGTCCTGACCAGCTGGGTGGACCCCCAGGAAAGCCTGGACTCTGAACTCTGTCCCCTGGAATTCAGGTCAACAGTACACAGAGTCTCCTACAGGCTCTGCCCTCTCAGAGCCTCCAGGACCGGCTCCTAATCTGAATGCAGCCACCAGGCAGAGGATTTACAGTCAGGCTCCACTGCAGCAATAAAGGGTCAGGGACTGCTAAAGGAGACCAAGAGGTTTAAAACAGCAAAAAAAAATCTGAAAAGACCCAAGCGCATATGGCAAATTTAAATGTGACAGATACAGCATTTCAGAAAGACCAGTTGTCCCCTAAGTAATGGTAGGAAACCAAGCTGGTTTATGTGAGGAAAAAGGTAAGACTCCTGCTGCTCTCTGTACATGAATTCTAAGTGAATCAGAGATCCCAATGTTGGGGGTTTTTTGGGGGGGGTGGGGCTGGGATTAGAAATCTTTCTTTTTTTTAATTTTTAAATTTTTCTCTTTATTTAACACCAAAAACATTTTATATTGGGGTATAGCCGATCAACAATTTTGAGATAGTTTCAGATGAACACTGTTGGTTTATTTTAAAGATCAGAAGCACTAAAAGACAGTATTTTAAAGGACTTCCTGGTGGTCCCATGGTCAGTGTTTTGTGCTTCCACGACAGGGAGTGGGAGTTTGATCACAGAGGAGCCTGGCAGGCTACAGTCCACGAGGCCATGAAGAGTCAGACAGGACTAACACTGTATGAATAATAAACATATCCCTATAAAATGAGACGTTACCAAAAGATAAGCTTATCTAAAAATTAAAGGATCAGAATTGCTGACATGCCAAAAACTTTGATAGAAATGCAAAAATAACACATTTTTAATAAAGAGATCGTGAATTTAAGAAAAAAATTATTTTATTTTTGAAGTGATTCTAAAATAAAACATAGAAATATACACAAAGCAGTGTTAGGTTAAAATAGCAAATTTTACCACAATGAAAAATATTTTTTAAAACATAATAAACTGTATTTTAAGTCTCAAAACAAGTTCACCTCCTTCCGAAGCAGACTGTCCTCCTACCTTCACTCCAGAGACAAACAGCTTTAGCTTACGAGGGATGATTAACATTTTTCTAAGAATGCACTTTCTGTCTGGCAAAAATTATTTACAGCCCACTCCAACCCTTTTTAGTTATTCAAAAAATTTTTAAGTTTTTAAAAATTAACCCTAAAATAGTGTCATGAATGTACATGAAGCAAAACAATACTCTTAGATTCTTCTTCTGAGAAATTTCCAAAGTTAAACTAAATTAGCCTAATAAAATACAGTGTCTGGGTCTTAGCAACAGGTTTTATTTTCTTGTTACTCATGGGTTGGGTAATTTACTTAGGAAGTATTTCCAAGAAATCCCACGTCACAGTTAAGCTGCTCGTTAGTTTCTCAGAACCTAGACTCGGGGCCTCCGTGGCGCGCGCACGCACCCGAGTCGTCGGCCAGCCGGGCGATCCTCTCCAGCACGGCGACGCAGTCTCTCTCATCGTCGCAGACCTCCCTCAGCGTGTCCAGCAGGCTCCGGGCCACCATCTGTCTGCACGCGAGGGAAGAAGACCGAGGTCAGTGCGCCCACAGTCAGCACGCGCAACTTTAAAAGGCAGAACGCACGTGGTTTGAGAAAATTCTTCTTAACACGTTTCATAACATATATTAAGTCCTCAACTTCCTAAGTGACGAACGCCAGTGTGAGCTTCACTCTAATGAGATGAGACCGGACAGCCCCCAAAGTATGTTTCACCTTTATCTGATCTGACATATTTCTAAAGTCACTGGAAATTTGTTTCACGTGGCTATGAATCCCTTCAATGATCATAAATATGAGAAAGACATGATCATTCTTCATTACATAAAAGGCTCATCTTACATGTTTGACATCTGACCGAGTCTCACACACCCATCGTCTCAGACAGTGAGAGCAGGGACTTCAGATCCCAGGGAGGTTAGCACGGCTGGGCTGGGGGCGTGGAGGCGGAAGGTGCCTCAGGGCAGCATGAGCTCCTGCCCCTGACGGGCCACACCGCCTCTGCTGGAGGATAACAGACTCCCCAGAAGCCACTTCACAGGAACATCAAAATGACGCCTAAGAGCCCAGAAAGAGTGTGCTTGCTTACAGAAGGACACATGCAAAGGTGGCCACAGCTGTGACCAGCAGTGAGGCTGGGTGACTCTCGACGCCCGCGGCAGTGACACCTGCTTCAGGCTGGCGACCTCTGCTTGTTGACCTTCTCCCCCACCTCCCACAGCACCTACCTGTTGAAGACGTTCTCACTAGCAGCATACTTGTCCAGTCTCCCCAGCGGCGTCAGCATGTCATCTTGTGAGACAAAGTCCAGGGCTGGAGGGACAACGATCACATCAGACTCGGAGCTGCAGCCACCCACGCCAACCAAGACACGATGGCCCTCCTCGCCCACCACCCGCGCCCGGCCTCTGAGGCAGCATGAGAGGCTGACCCGGCCTTTGCTGTGTCTGGAGGACACACAGCTGCGGGAGAGGCTGGAGCCGGGGCCGAGGCCACAGACGAGGGCTTCCTCTCCTTCTTTGACAAATATGGCCCACCTGCCCCGAGAAGCACGGGGGACGAGGCTGCAGGCACCCCGTCTGGGGTGACCAACGAACAGAGTGGCCAGAAAAGAGTGACTGCACAGACCTGAGGACTACACGCTCCACCAGGACACTGACAACGTGTAAACAGACGAAGGGTCAGACACCAACAGAGCTAGCTCTGCAAGGCAGTCAGAGAAAACTCACCCCATACAACGAGCAACAAAGACAAGATTCCCAGCGTCCTCGCATGAGGAGAGCACAGCCAGAGCCGCAGAGCAGCGTCTTTAAGGGATGGAACGGAAAAGGCCCAAACCCACACCTCTAGGCCCAGTCAACAAAACCGCTCAAGTATCTTTGAAATTCACGTCTTTCGAACGGAGAGGTGAAATAAAGCCTTTCTGTGACATACAAACGCTGACAGACGTCACCACCAGCCAACCTACAACACAAGAAAAACTAGAAGTCCTTCAAGCAAAAAGAAAACCACAAACGCTGACCTAGACGGGTGGCGTGGAGGCGGAAGGTGCCTCAGGGCAGCATGAGCTCCTGCCCCTGACGGGCCACACCGCCTCTGCTGGAGGATAACAGACTCCCCAGAAGCCACTTCACAGGAACATCAAAATGACGCCTAAGAGCCCAGAAAGAGTGTGCTTGCTTACAGAAGGACACATGCAAAGGTGGCCACAGCTGTGACCAGCAGTGAGGCTGGGTGACTCTCGACGCCCGCGGCAGTGACACCTGCTTCAGGCTGGCGACCTCTGCTTGTTGACCTTCTCCCCCACCTCCCACAGCACCTACCTGTTGAAGACGTTCTCACTAGCAGCATACTTGTCCAGTCTCCCCAGCGGCGTCAGCATGTCATCTTGTGAGACAAAGTCCAGGGCTGGAGGGACAACGATCACATCAGACTCGGAGCTGCAGCCACCCACGCCAACCAAGACACGATGGCCCTCCTCGCCCACCACCCGCGCCCGGCCTCTGAGGCAGCATGAGAGGCTGACCCGGCCTTTGCTGTGTCTGGAGGACACACAGCTGCGGGAGAGGCTGGAGCCGGGGCCGAGGCCACAGACGAGGGGCTTCCTCTCCTTCTTTGACAAATATGGCCCACCTGCCCCGAGAAGCACGGGGGACGAGGCTGCAGGCACCCCGTCTGGGGTGACCAACGAACAGAGTGGCCAGAAAAGAGTGACTGCACAGACCTGAGGACTACACGCTCCACCAGGACACTGACAACGTGTAAACAGACGAAGGGTCAGACACCAACAGAGCTAGCTCTGCAAGGCAGTCAGAGAAAACTCACCCCATACAACGAGCAACAAAGACAAGATTCCCAGCGTCCTCGCATGAGGAGAGCACAGCCAGAGCCGCAGAGCAGCGTCTTTAAGGGATGGAACGGAAAAGGCCAACCGACACCTCTAGGCCCAGTCAACAAAAACCGCTCAAGTATCTTTGAAATTCACGTCTTTCGAACGGAGAGGTGAAATAAAGCCTTTCTGTGACATACAAACGCTGACAGACGTCACCACCAGCCAACCTACAACACAAGAAAAACTAGAAGTCCTTCAAGCAAAAAGAAAACCACACCAGACAGAAGTCTGAACCTGCAGAGGAATGAAGACCATCGGAGATTTTGATGAACATCTGAGCAAACACAAAAGCCTCCTCTTAGTAAAAACATCTCTTTAAAAGATAATTAACTGTTTAAGGCAAAATTACACACTGTAAAATAAGGAGGAAAAAAAGGTGCTGTGGAGTTTATAACACATGTAGCAGTAAAGCACAGGACTGTGCACGCTCAGTCAAGGCCGACTCTGCGACCCCATGGACGGCAGCCCCCCAAGCTCCTCTGTCCACAGGATCTCCCAGGCGAGATACTGGAGCGGGCAGTCAGGTCCCCCTCCAGGGGATCTTCCCAACCCAGGGACTGAACCCACAGCTCCTACATATCCTGCATGGGCAGGCAGATTCTCTACCACTGGGCCACCTGGGAAGCCCCAAACATAAGACCACAGTAGCACAAAGGCAGGATAAGAGTGAGGTGTATTGTACACATACCAGTGAAGGCTAAAAGGAACGAGGCAGAGGATCACACTAATTATAAATTCTGTAGCAGCTATTAAACACCCCAAAAGACCACCAGAGACATAAGAACACCAAAAGCCAATAAAGGCCACTGTATGGAATCACAGAAAATACTTGGCCCAAAGGAAGGCAGAAAAGAGGATGGATGGAAGACGACGACCTGGGACAAACAGGTGGGACAGAGCAAGACAGGAGGAAACCAGACCTACCAGTAACCACAGGGTGAGCCAGTGCTCTAAACACCCCAGTTAAAAGGCAGAGACTGGGGGCTTCCCCTGGTGGTCCAGTGGACAAGGACACCGCCTTGCAGTGCAAGGGGTGCCAGTTCGATCCCTGGCCTGGGAAGATCCCATGTGCTGCGGAGCGGCTGGACCGATGTGTCCAATTACCGAGCCAGAGCTCTGGAGTGCATGCGCCCAGAGCCTGCGCTCTGCGACGACAGACGCCACTGCGATGGGAGGCCCACAAGAGCCAAAGAACAAAGACGGATGAAAATAGAGAAATGAAAGATCAATAGAAGTGGCCTGCCTGCTCCCCTTCCTCCCCAACCCGACTCCCGCCCAAAATAAATAAATAAATAAATCTTTAAAAAAAAAAAAAAAAAAGGCAGAGACTGTCAAACTGGACTGAAAGTAACACCTAACACGAAAATAGCTCCCTACACATAGAAAAGTTCCAACAAACTATTCTCATCCACAATTCACAGCAAAGTACCTCACGTGATATGAATCAGCTGTAGAAACCACCAGACATTCTCCTGGCCTGCTTCCTCCCCTAGAACTGCTGGGCTGGCCGGGCCTAGAAGGGACCTTTATGCAGGCTCTAGAATTCTACAACTATGACCAAATTGTTCCATCAGTCACACACCTGTCAACCTTAAAGACAGTCACGAAGAGTCACGGTTGGCCCTCAGAAGGCAGGGGCTGCTGGGAAGTCCCAGGGCAGTGACAGTCACACACGTTGAGGTCAGGACAAGTGTGGAGCGCTCGCCCTAAAAGGGAGAACCACCCCAGACCTCACATGGCTGAGTGACACACGGCTGAGGTCAGGACACGTGTGGAGCACTTGCCCTAAAAGGCAGAACTCCCAGACCTCCTATTCAGACCCTGATTGTGCAGGCCCAGAAGCAATCATTTTGAATAAATACTCCCAACGAGCTCAAAGACAGACTGCTGAACAACTGTATTCGAGAACCACACACAGACAGGGCAACAAGCTGTATCCTGGCTCCACATGGTTTACCCTCTGCCCATCGTGGCTGATGACGCTCTCTCCAGAGGCGGGAGTGGTGGGCTCCAGCAGGGTCACGGGGCAAAGGGACGCTTCTGCCTCCTCCTGCCAGCAATGGAGGACGCCTTCTACCTGAACACCCTCCCCAGGGTCAGGGTCTCCTCGCACCTCCTGACTGACTCACTGGCTCTGTGTCTCCTCTGAATGCAGGCAGCAAGGAGGGGATCACCAGGCTACAGACTGCATGCTAGGCCTTACCTGGCCATCCTGCGAACACCTGCCGCTACCCCTAAGGGTTAGTGCATCTTGTCTCAAGTCAGAGTTAGCAGATCCTTCCAGTTCAAATCAGGACAAGAACCAACTGTGTTACAGAGTAAAGATAACACGGCCATCCATCTTGTTACATATAAAACTAAAGCCCTCCCTGTGAGTGACGCCAGGAGGCCACACAGCTGAGGCGGCCATCACCCTGCAGGTCAGGAAGGCTCTGTCTGCTCCTCCACTGGCAGAAACCAACACCCTGCTCCCAGCTGTTTTCAATGACCGGAGCACAGAGTCTGAAATTTGCAAATCTAAGAGCCGGAGTCACACTTTATGCTACCCGTGATATGAATCAGCTGTAGAAACCACCAGACATTCTCCTGGCCTGCTTCCTCCCCTAGAACTGCTGGGCTGGCCGGGCCTAGAAGGGACCTTTATGCAGGCTCTAGAATTCTACAACTATGACCAAATTGTTCCATCAGTCACACACCTGTCAACCTTAAAGACAGTCACGAAGAGTCACGGTTGGCCCTCAGAAGGCAGGGGCTGCTGGGAAGTCCCAGGGCAGTGACAGTCACACACGTTGAGGTCAGGACAAGTGTGGAGCGCTCGCCCTAAAAGGGAGAACCACCCCAGACCTCACATGGCTGAGTGACACACGGCTGAGGTCAGGACACGTGTGGAGCACTTGCCCTAAAAGGCAGAACTCCCAGACCTCCTATTCAGACCCTGATTGTGCAGGCCCAGAAGCAATCATTTTGAATAAATACTCCCAACGAGCTCAAAGACAGACTGCTGAACAACTGTATTCGAGAACCACACACAGACAGGGCAACAAGCTGTATCCTGGCTCCACATGGTTTACCCTCTGCCCATCGTGGCTGATGACGCCTCTCCAGAGGCGGGAGTGGTGGGCTCCAGCAGGGTCACGGGGCAAAGGGACGCTTCTGCCTCCTCCTGCCAGCAATGGAGGACGCCTTCTACCTGAACACCCTCCCCAGGGTCAGGGTCTCCTCGCACCTCCTGACTGACTCACTGGCTCTGTGTCTCCTCTGAATGCAGGCAGCAAGGAGGGGATCACCAGGCTACAGACTGCATGCTAGGCCTTACCTGGCCATCCTGCGAACACCTGCCGCTACCCCTAAGGGTTAGTGCATCTTGTCTCAAGTCAGAGTTAGCAGATCCTTCCAGTTCAAATCAGGACAAGAACCAACTGTGTTACAGAGTAAAGATAACACGGCCATCCATCTTGTTACATATAAAACTAAAGCCCTCCCTGTGAGTGACGCCAGGAGGCCACACAGCTGAGGCGGCCATCACCCTGCAGGTCAGGAAGGCTCTGTCTGCTCCTCCACTGGCAGAAACCAACACCCTGCTCCCAGCTGTTTTCAATGACCGGAGCACAGAGTCTGAAATTTGCAAATCTAAGAGCCGGAGTCACTAGAAATGTAAAAGGAGGTGAGTCACACACGGGTACAGTGAGAGTGATGTCCAAAGACAGCAGCTCCCTAAGGCTACGACAAACCTGAGGCCCAGCCTCACATCCTGCTCCTTGTGGCCCGCACAGGTCAGTCACAGTCCTGGCTGCGCTTTCGCACACACAAACCCATGTTTGTTGTCAAGACCAAGACACACAAGGATCACAACCCGCAGTTCCTGTGTCTCTGAAAGAGAGGACCTTGGTGTGGTGTCCTGTGTTTTAGATGTTTTCACTTGGGCTTCCCTGGTTGCCCAGTGGGTAGGGACACCGCCTTGCAGTGCAAGGGGCACTGGTTCGATCCCTGGCCTAGGAAGATCCTACATGCCACGAAGTGGCTGGACCGATGTGCCCAACTACTGAGTCAGAGCTCCGGAGCACATGCACCCAGAGCTGGTGCTCTGCAGCGAGAGAGGCCTCTGCACTGAGGGCCACACAGAACAAAGATGGACGAAAATAAATAAATGAAAGACCATACAGAAGTGGCGAAAAAAAAAAAAAAAAACCCTTGCAAAAAAAAAATGAAATGTTTTCACTCATTTCATTCAACCAGTAAGAAGGATAGCACATCTCCTGGTTGCTCTGAGTGCCAGGCACTCAAGGGAGAGCACAGACAACAAAACCTAGAGAAGTGTCTATGTACACACACATGTACATATGGGCATGCACTCAGACAAAAACACGCTTCTGAGAGTACACACACAAGATGCTGCTCACTTTACACCCACAGGTGTGCCCGGTGAGCAAGAGAAGGCCTCACAGTCCAGCCAGTCCTGGAGGACATGGGGCTGCCCCATACGGCAGAGGGCAGGAGCAGGTACAAGGCTGAGGAGCCTGGGATAGAAAGGAAGACCAAGTCAAGTCTAGAAGGTGGGAAGACCTTCAGGGCACAGGGCCACTCAGAAGTGGGGCAGAAGGAGGTGGGGCCCAGATCAACCTGGCCTTCTATTTTTTTTTTTTTAATTTTGGCCTTTTTGGGGGGGGTCTTATATTTATTTTTCATCCATCTTTATTCTTCGGCCTGTGTGGGCCTCCCATTGCAGTGGCTGCTCTCATTGCAGGGCACCAGCTCTGGGCGCATGCGCTCCAGAGCACTGGCTCCTAACTGGACACACCCGTCCAGCCGCTCCGCGGCATTTGGAATCTTCCCCGATCAGGGATTGAACTGTTGTTCCTTGCACTGCAAGGCAGACTCTACCCACTGGACCACCAGGGAAGCCGGCCTTCTATGTTTTATAGGGGAATGTTATTACGTTTTGCAAAATCCTCCTACCTGGCTGGAGAACCTGCCTTTGAGGTTTTCTGAGAAACAACAGAGTTAAATCCAATCCTTATCTACACTGAGTGACAATTCCAGGCAGTGGACATACTTATTCAACTGTTACAATAACGTGTCATTTAAACTCTCAATTGTTAATTAAAACCATCTTTTTCTTGTGATTAGGAAAAGAAACAGAGATCCTACTGCCTTTCGCAAGAACAGGCTGTGCTGAGAGCAGCAGCACCGGCCTTGCCTCAGTCCCCCTCGCACTGTGCATGCCCCACCACCGCCTGCATCTCCCCACTCCTCGCCCGACCCCCGCCGGCATGTGGGCAGCAGAGCCCACGGAGGAGGGAAGGTGTGGAAGCCCCGCCCCTGCCCCAGCACAGCTCTGTGCCCCTGGGGAGGCAGTTCATGAAGTCAGCACCACGAACCACGTCCCTGCTTCCCGTGAACAAGGCTCAGACACACTCTCCACACACTCACACTGACTCCATGCTCAAAAAAAACAAGACTTGAGTTCACTTCAATCTTCCCCTTGATAATGCTAAGGTCACAACAAACTTGCCCAATTTTGGTTTGTTTCCCAAGTCCTTTACACCTCAGACAGTGAAAGATTATGATTCACACCATACAGATTCAATCATCTGTATAAAAGCTACCTTAACATTTGGGGCTTTACACATTTTAACAAATGACAGAGAGGAAGGGCAAGCTTTTCTGAAAAGCTGAAAGCAGTAAGAAACATAACTGACTCAGGCGAGAGTCATCAACACAAATCCCAAGGGGTAGGCAAAGTTGTCTTGGAAAGGGGGATCTCCCTGTGTCAAATCACTGTCCTTACTAATGACAAAAGAAAAAGAAAGAATCTTTAAGTAGAGAAAACTGGCAGAGATCACACCATAAACAAGAGTGGAGAACGGACATCAGCTGTCTTCCAAGATGAAGCACTGAGAACCCAGGGAATTACCTGCGTAGCTTTCCTGGAAAGGAGGAAGGAAGAGAGAAAGAAAGAAACAGCCTGAATTAACTCATGAGGAAACAAAGACTCAAGACTCTTTATCGTGAATGATAAAGGCTGAAAAAATTATCCCAAAATTTAAAAAAACATGCCAATTAACGCAGCACAGGAGCCTGGACTGGCAAGACAGGTGCTCTCAAGACATAACTGGCAGCTGGTGATCCGATAATGCAGTACATATCACCTAACCGATCTGGGTCAATGTTACACTTTCTGAATTGCTGACTGTCAAGAGCCCAGCCTAGACAACTCTAGGGTAAAAAGCTGCAACAAAGAAGACTAAGAATAAAGTATTGGGGCTTCCCCTGGTGGTCCAGTGGGTAAGGACACTGCCTTGCAGTGCAAGGGGCGCCGGTTCGATCCCTGGCCTGGGAAGATCCCACGTGCCGCGGAGCGGCTGGACCGACGTGTCCAATTACCGAGCCGGAGCTCTGGAGCGCATGCGCCCAGAGCCGGTACTTTGCCACAACAGAGGCCACTGCTTTGGGAGGCCCACGTGAACCAAGGAACAAAGACATTTGAAAATAGAGAAATGAAAGACCAATAGAAGTGGCCCGCCTGTTCCCCTCCCTCCCTAACCTGACCCCCACCCAAAATAAATAAATCTTTAAAAAAAAAAAAAGAATAAAGTATTGTTACATTGTGCATCTGTAATTACAAAATGTAGAGAGAAAAAGAGAGCAAAATGGCAACAATGCTGAATGAGGGGAAGAGTCCGGGGAATCACTGTGACTCCTACACAGCTTTTGTGTAGCCTGGAAGTTCTCAAAGTAACAAGTGTGATTTGAAAATAAATCATTTCATTATTTTACTAAAGCAGTAAGAAACATAACTGACTCAGGCGAGAGTCATCAACACAAATCCCAAGGGGTAGGCAAAGTTGTCTTGGAAAGGGGGATCTCCCTGTGTCAAATCACTGTCCTTACTAATGACAAAAGAAAAAGAAAGAATCTTTAAGTAGAGAAAACTGGCAGAGATCACACCATAAACAAGAGTGGAGAACGGACATCAGCTGTCTTCCAAGATGAAGCACTGAGAACCCAGGGAATTACCTGCGTAGCTTTCCTGGAAAGGAGGAAGGAAGAGAGAAAGAAAGAAACAGCCTGAATTAACTCATGAGGAAACAAAGACTCAAGACTCTTTATCGTGAATGATAAAGGCTGAAAAAATTTTCCAAATTAAAGAAACATGCCAATTAACGCAGCACAGGAGCCTGGACTGGCAAGACAGGTGCTCTCAAGACATAACTGGCAGCTGGTGATCCGATAATGCAGTACATATCACCTAACCGATCTGGGTCAATGTTACACTTTCTGAATTGCTGACTGTCAAGAGCCCAGCCTAGACAACTCTAGGGTAAAAAGCTGCAACAAAGAAGACTAAGAATAAAGTATTGGGGCTTCCCCTGGTGGTCCAGTGGGTAAGGACACTGCCTTGCAGTGCAAGGGGCGCCGGTTCGATCCCTGGCCTGGGAAGATCCCACGTGCCGCGGAGCGGCTGGACCGACGTGTCCAATTACCGAGCCGGAGCTCTGGAGCGCATGCGCCCAGAGCCGGTACTTTGCCACAACAGAGGCCACTGCTTTGGGAGGCCCACGTGAACCAAGGAACAAAGACATTTGAAAATAGAGAAATGAAAGACCAATAGAAGTGGCCCGCCTGTTCCCCCCTCCTAACCTGGCCCCCACCCAAAATAAATAAATCTTTAAAAAAAAAAAAAGAATAAAGTATTGTTACATTGTGCATCTGTAATTACAAAATGTAGAGAGAAAAAGAGAGCAAAATGGCAACAATGCTGAATGAGGGGAAGAGTCCGGGGAATCACTGTGACTCCTACACAGCTTTTGTGTAGCCTGGAAGTTCTCAAAGTAACAAGTGTGATTTGAAAATAAATCATTTCATTATTTTACTAAAATCAGGTTTATAGCCTTATTTGGCCTGACCAGAGAAATCATGATTTATCTCAGCAAGCGTGTACTGAAGGCCTCCTGTGCCCTGGGCTCTCCATGGGGGTGAGAATAGCAATGTTCCAGATGTAGAGCCTCAGCAGCTGGTTAGGTCCAGTTTCAACTTGTGAAAATATAAGGCTTATCAGAAATCTCTGCTTCAAATATTAAAAGCTTACTAAATTCTTAGAAACGATCTTTACTCATAAGTAGAATCTGTCCTAGAGCCTGTATAATTCCACAATTCAGTTTAGGCAGGAATAAGGTGCTAAAATCAACCCTGAATGTTCACTGGAAGGACTGACGTTGAAGCTGAAGCTCCACTACTTTGGCCACCTGATGCGAAGAGCAGATTGGCTGGAAGAGACCCTGGTGCTGGGGAAGGCTGAGGGCAGGAGGAGAAGGGGCGCCAGTGGACGAGACGGCTGACATCACTGACTCAGTGTCTGGCCCACCTCTGGGAGACAGGGAAGGACGGGGAAGGAAGCCTGGTATGCTGCAAAGAGTCGGACTCAACTAAGGAACTAAACAACAATGTGCTTAAGTTCATTCTGTGAATATTTCAAAAGACATATCCCTAAAGTACATCTATGCACATAAAAGAGGAGGAGGGGATTCCCTAGTGGTCCAGTGGGTAAAAACACTGCTTTACAGTGCAGGGGGCGCCGGTTCGATCCCTGGCCTGGGAAGATCCCCCGTGCCGCAGAGGGGCTGGACCGATGTGTCCAATTACCGAGCCAGAGCTCTGGAGCGCATGCGCCCAGAGCTGGCGCTCTGCGACAAGAGGCCACTGCAATGGGAGGCCCACACAGGCCAAAGAACAAAGCTAGATGAAAATAAATAAAGATCAATAGAAGTGGCCAAAAAAAGAGAGGCAAGAGTGTGTCCATCTGCTCTCAGATTAGGTGCAAAGACCACACTTGGCATCTGTGGGTCAGAGAAGCGGTGCCAGCGCACGCGCAGGTGTGGGCACGCACACATTATAGGTGGGGTGCTTGTTCCTCCAGGAGCAAACATCTCCCCTGCAGCCATGCTAACCCAATTGCTTGTTGAGGAATCCTTCTCTCCTGTACATAATCCAACATAAAATTCCAGCTAATCCAGGGCCGAATTGCCAGCAATCCCCATAAATGAAGTGAATTAATCTGAAGTCTTGAAGTTTATTTCTACTAAAAACTAACTTGAGGGCTTCCCTGGTGGTCCAGTGGGTAAGGACACCGCCTTGCAGTGCAAGGGGCGCCAGTTGGATCCCTGGCCCGGGAAGATCCCACGTGCCGCCGCAGAGCAGCTGGACCGATGTGTTCAATCACCGAGCCGGAGCTCTGGAGCGCGTGCGCCCACAGCCGGTGCTCTGCGACAACAGACACCACCGCGATGGGAGGCCCACATGGGCCAAAGAACAAAGATGGATGAAACTAGACAAATGAAAGACCAGTGGAAGTGGCCCACCCACCCCTCTCCCTCCCCACCCCGCCAAAATAAATAAATAAATAAATAACTGCTAAAAAAAAAAAAAAAACTAACGATACATTTAAATGTAGACACAATTTATATCAAATCTGACTCTGAATACAACTTCCAAGCAGTATATAAATTTCAATATAAAATAAGCCTAAGAGTCTGGACTGACACTTCGATACCCAGGCAGGGCCAGGATCTGAGACAGCACATCACGCAGTGCTCCTGCCCACTGCTGCTCCAACAACTGGCTCCCTTACACACAAGAGGCTTAACACACAAAGAAAAGGGTATACTGTGCTTCCAACATTCCCATGACAGACAGGTGCTACCCAGACAAAAATTATTCTACCCACCAAATAAATACTGGGAACATGCTATGACCTTCACACCCTCCAGAACCCTCAAGAGATCAGCTGACCCAAATAAGTGGTAAATGAAGAGGAGTCACAGCTGGCGGGCAGGCAGGGCGCAGTAATAAAGAGTAACACAATAATAAAGACCGTGAGGGGACAGGCGGGGGGGAGTGGACGGAGAGGAGCACAGAAGCACAGACACTAACGCATATGCAACAGTGAGCCGGGTGGGGCCTTGCTCCGTGACTCAGGGAGCTGGCCCAGTGCTTGGTGACAGTCTAGAGGGGTGGGATGGGACGGGAGGCGGGAGGGAGGCTCGGGACGGAGGAGACATATGTATACCTGGCTGATCCACACTGACGTAGGGCAGAAACCAATATTGTAATTTTTCTTCAACTAAAAATAAATAAAGAAAAAATATATGGCATTTGATAATTGAAGCAAGATACAAATGCCCTTTGACAAAGAAGAAAAAAAGGAAGACGGCCAATCAGCTCTAGAGGGGACCTAACACGTCAAGGTAGGGGAGGGAGCAAATCACTTGACTGTTCAGATATGCCTCGTCAGGTGCCACGTCCGTGGTTAATAATTTGTGGAGCTCCACACCTCACAGCTGGACACTGTCAGCAAGGTTACAGCACCACACCCAACATACCATACAACAACACACGGTAATTCTAAAAAATGAACAAAATCCGGACATTTCTCCCACTTCCCTCTGCAGCAAGGTACAGAGCTATGTCAGTGCCATGTGGCAGCTTGGATGGGAGGGGAGTTAGGTGGAGAATGGACACATGCAGGGCTGAGTCCCTTTGCTGTGCACCTGAAACTATCACAACATCGTTAATCAGTTATACTTAAAAAAAGTTAAAGAGCTATGTAAGACGGTATCTAGGAAAAGAACTTTAAAACCTACAAGGTTTGAATTGTAGCTACAGCTCCAATACTATGGCCACCTGATGCAGAAAGCCAACTCACTGGGAAAGTTCCTGACGCTGGGAGAGATGGGCGGGCAGGAGAAGAGGGTGACAGAGATGGTCACTGTCTCAGTGGTCATGAATCCAAGCAACCTCCGGGCGATGCTGAAGGACGGGGGAGCCTGCTCCCCCGGGAACATGCTATGACCTTCACACCCTCCAGAACCCTCAAGAGATCAGCTGACCCAAATAAGTGGTAAATGAAGAGGAGTCACAGCTGGCGGGCAGGCAGGGCGCAGTAATAAAGAGTAACACAATAATAAAGACCGTGAGGGGACAGGCGGGGGGGAGTGGACGGAGAGGAGCACAGAAGCACAGACACTAACGCATATGCAACAGTGAGCCGGGTGGGGCCTTGCTCCGTGACTCAGGGAGCTGGCCCAGTGCTTGGTGACAGTCTAGAGGGGTGGGATGGGACGGGAGGCGGGAGGGAGGCTCGGGACGGAGGAGACATATGTATACCTGGCTGATCCACACTGACGTAGGGCAGAAACCAATATTGTAATTTTTCTTCAACAAAAAATAAATAAAGAAAAAATATATGGCATTTGATAATTGAAGCAAGATACAAATGCCCTTTGACAAAGAAGAAAAAAAGGAAGACGGCCAATCAGCTCTAGAGGGGACCTAACACGTCAAGGTAGGGGAGGGAGCAAATCACTTGACTGTTCAGATATGCCTCGTCAGGTGCCACGTCCGTGGTTAATAATTTGTGGAGCTCCACACCTCACAGCTGGACACTGTCAGCAAGGTTACAGCACCACACCCAACATACCATACAACAACACACGGTAATTCTAAAAAATGAACAAAATCCGGACATTTCTCCCACTTCCCTCTGCAGCAAGGTACAGAGCTATGTCAGTGCCATGTGGCAGCTTGGATGGGAGGGGAGTTAGGTGGAGAATGGACACATGCAGGGCTGAGTCCCTTTGCTGTGCACCTGAAACTATCACAACATCGTTAATCAGTTATACTTAAAAAAAGTTAAAGAGCTATGTAAGACGGTATCTAGGAAAAGAACTTTAAAACCTACAAGGTTTGAATTGTAGCTACAGCTCCAATACTATGGCCACCTGATGCAGAAAGCCAACTCACTGGGAAAGTTCCTGACGCTGGGAGAGATGGGCGGGCAGGAGAAGAGGGTGACAGAGATGGTCACTGTCTCAGTGGTCATGAATCCAAGCAACCTCCGGGCGATGCTGAAGGACGGGGGAGCCTGGCGTGCTGCAGTCCACGGCGTTGCAAAGAGCCAGGCAGGACTTAGCAACTGAGCAACAACAAATTCGTAAGACCCTGGGCCTCACTTTTTCACGCTTCACATGAGAAGGATGACTACACGATCAGTTCTCTAGCTCCTTTCTGCAGCCCTGGAACCACTAGCTCCCGAAAGGCACAGCACAGTCACACGCATGTGACCTCTGGGCGACGCAGCGGGCCAGTCCAAAACATGATGTCAAACTTTTTCCCTAGTTCCTTAATATGATGAACTGCATTGATTTTTTAAAATAAATACTGTTAATTTTTTAACACGGTTCGTGAAGGAGTTACAGTTAAAATCAATGACACCTGGGATGTCTTTAAGCTGCTTCCCTCCCACGAAAGCTCAGATGTCAGAGGGGACACGTGAAAGCTGAAGCTGAATGGTGGGCTTGTGATGGCTCATTTGCTTTGTGTATTTTTTAAATTTCCCATTAAAAAATTAACAGTATTTACTTTAAAAAATCAATGCAATTTATCATATTAAAGGACTAGAGAAAAATCATAATGCAGAACAAGCACCTGACAAAGTCCAGCATTCAATCCTAAGCTCTTAGGAAACTCAGGGGACCTTCTCAACCTAATGAAGAGCATTTGTGATAAATAACACACTGAACATCAAGACTCAAAACTTCTGCTCTTCAAAGCACACTGTCAGAACAATTAAAGGAAAGTCAAAGAATGGGAATGGGAAATAGTATTTGCACATCGCATACCTGAGAAAGGACCTGGGTCTGGAATATACAAAGAACTCTCCCAACTTGGTGAGAAAACAACCTCCAAAAAACAGGCCAAAGATCTGAACAGACACTCCACCAGAAAAGTCAGATGCCGAAAGAGCCATGGATAGATGAGCATTAGCAGACTTTACAGAGATGCAAATTCAAACTGCATAGAAGAACACACTTAACAGACTGGCCGACATGAGGACCACCCATACCAACTGTGAGCAAGGGTGCAGGGCACCCGGCCTCCCACGCTGGGAGAGATGGGCGGGCAGGAGAAGAGGGTGACAGAGATGGTCACTGTCTCAGTGGTCATGAATCCAAGCAACCTCCGGGCGATGCTGAAGGACGGGGGAGCCTGGCGTGCTGCAGTCCACGGCGTTGCAAAGAGCCAGGCAGGACTTAGCAACTGAGCAACAACAAATTCGTAAGACCCTGGGCCTCACTTTTTCACGCTTCACATGAGAAGGATGACTACACGATCAGTTCTCTAGCTCCTTTCTGCAGCCCTGGAACCACTAGCTCCCGAAAGGCACAGCACAGTCACACGCATGTGACCTCTGGGCGACGCAGCGGGCCAGTCCAAAACATGATGTCAAACTTTTTCCCTAGTTCCTTAATATGATGAACTGCATTGATTTTTTAAAATAAATACTGTTAATTTTTTAACACGGTTCGTGAAGGAGTTACAGTTAAAATCAATGACACCTGGGATGTCTTTAAGCTGCTTCCCCCTCCCACGAAAGCTCAGATGTCAGAGGGGACACGTGAAAGCTGAAGCTGAATGGTGGGCTTGTGATGGCTCATTTGCTTTGTGTATTTTTTAAATTTCCCATTAAAAAATTAACAGTATTTACTTTAAAAAATCAATGCAATTTATCATATTAAAGGACTAGAGAAAAATCATAATGCAGAACAAGCACCTGACAAAGTCCAGCATTCAATCCTAAGCTCTTAGGAAACTCAGGGGACCTTCTCAACCTAATGAAGAGCATTTGTGATAAATAACACACTGAACATCAAGACTCAAAACTTCTGCTCTTCAAAGCACACTGTCAGAACAATTAAAGGAAAGTCAAAGAATGGGAATGGGAAATAGTATTTGCACATCGCATACCTGAGAAAGGACCTGGGTCTGGAATATACAAAGAACTCTCCCAACTTGGTGAGAAAACAACCTCCAAAAAACAGGCCAAAGATCTGAACAGACACTCCACCAGAAAAGTCAGATGCCGAAAGAGCCATGGATAGATGAGCATTAGCAGACTTTACAGAGATGCAAATTCAAACTGCATAGAAGAACACACTTAACAGACTGGCCGACATGAGGACCACCCATACCAACTGTGAGCAAGGGTGCAGGGCACCCGGCTCTCCCCCACAGGCTAGGGGGTTGGGGGACGGCACAGCCGCTGTGGGAAACGGGGGAAGCTTCTTACAGAGCTCAGGACTGGGTATGTCCGCACTGGAGACCTGCTCCCGAGCACTCAGCAGTGGGCAGAGCCAGCCCAAAGTCCGGCAACAACACTGCAAAGACAGAACACTGCTGAGGAAAGAAGGCTCTCGCTCAGGACGGGACAGCGAGGGATTCCACGAGTAAAGGTCCATGGCCGGAGCCTGAGCTTTAGGACACCGGATGCTCTCCCAACATCCGGCTGTAAGCGTCACACAGTAAATGCTCAAATACCACCACGCCGGTACCAATTAGGCCAGAAAACAGCCCACCCCTGCGTCTGGGGAGACTGACGCGGGGCGAGGTGGAGGAGCTGGCTGTGGGAGGCGGCCCTGGGGTGGCGGGCTTTTCCACTGCCTTGCCCAAGGGCGCAGAGATATGTCACCTGCTCTTCTTCCCAGAACACTGAAGCCACTTTATTTTCAGATTCAAGTTCGAAGCAAAACGAGTCCCCAGTTCAAACGTAGGAACTGCCCACCCTATCATTTAGCTGATGGCAAACATTCTCTGCAATCAGGAGAGAGAAATCCAAAATTCTAACACGTAAGGCGGACACCATGAAGTAACAATAGGTTAATCAACAAACATACAACCTTTGCTGGACGAGAGGAGGAAACGCGGCAAGAGCCAGAGTCTTTCTCGTGGGCTCAGAAACCCCTGGTCCAGGTGTCCGGACTCCCAGTCCTACAGCGGCCAGCCCGAGCAGCTGACACACACTGGGACAGAGAACAGAGTGCCCTCCATTTTTTTCTTTTTTTGAGAAATTCCACATGGGCAATCACGATCCGAGGCAGTGTTGACTGATTCCGTTTGCACGTGGGTGCCACTACGACCCAGCTTCAGCCCCCTTTCTAGGACACCAGCTATGCTGTCTCCAAGTAGAGATTTCTCCCATTCAGTCTTGTTGGGAGCAACTGAAGCACTCTTCAAGCCTCGTGACTCACTCTCCCAGCTCCTCGCCGAACATCTTCTAAACGTATGGCTCTCAAGCGTGCCTTTCCTAGGGCCTTCACCCCACTCCCCAGCCGCCCTGGGACACAGCCCTCCCCGGGCGGCACTGACTCCAAGAAGCTTATCAACCCAGTCTCCCAAAGGAGCCGAGGGCCCAGAGGCTCTGGAAGTAGCGAGGTGGGCTAGTCACACCCCAGCAGCTCCGGCTCTATCACTAACACACTGCTCCAAACCGGAAAAACGGCATCGGCCAACATGATTCCAAACTTTCATCAGGAGAGAGTCGTGCTATGGCATATTCCAGAACACAGCTCCCAGGCCCTCCCCGGCACACCTGTCACAGGTGAGAGAAGTTGGGAGGAAGCCTTGATTAGCTGTGCCACACCTTAGCCTCTCTTCCCTCTCCACCCAGGTTAAACTAAACCTTCGGCAGCATGCTGGATTCACCTTCAAGAGTATTTATTCTAAGCACAGGTTCAAACCAACTGCCCATCCAAGCTGGGGCCGCTCAATGGTGTAAACTGGGCAATCTAAGGAAAAAATGGTCCTTAATATAAAAACACTCTAAATATTAGAATCAGGAGGTCTGGCTTAAATTCTGGCAGGTACCCAGGAGTGTGTCCCTGAGAGAACTGTTTCGGCCCTCTGCGTGTCGGCTGGCTGGCTGACTAACACCAGCGCAGCAGCGGCTCCAGGTCCCAGGGCTCTGTACGAGAGCCCCTGGGAATCACGGCTGGGACAGCGCCTTTCTTTTAATGCATTCTTCAGCATGTTACTTGAACCAAGATTTTGGTTCTAATCAAACTTAGGCGAAATCATCTTCACAAACATTAACTCATCAAATCCTTCTGCACTAGGTCCCATCTCACCTACCAGAGGCATTCAGTGAACATCAGAACTGCGTCTGTAAGGAAGTGACGACAGAAATTTGAAATCTCCTTCGGGAGAGTCCACCCATAACCCAGCACTGGCTCCCCTCATCTCATGAACGGGAACAGGATGGGTTCCCCCAGCTGGGAAGCTGCTCCTCTTTCACTTTGAAATTCAAAGCGCCTCTCACCAAACAGTACTGGAAGTATCGCTTATAAGCAAACAGCGTTCCTCAGTGAGTTATTCTCCTAAACTTAACAGTTATCATACAAAGACATTGTTTACTTACCTTTACGACCCTCTGAGGTGTACATACAAGGCACCATTTCCCACACATTAGGGTCCTATTTTTCCCTCCAAGGGTATCAGTCAAGTCCATGGAGCCGAGGGCCCAGAGGCTCTGGAAGTAGCGAGGTGGGCTAGTCACCCCCACTGGCTCTATCACTAACACACTGCTCCAAACCGGAAAAACGGCATCGGCCAACATGATTCCAAACTTTCATCAGGAGAGAGTCGTGCTATGGCATATTCCAGAACACAGCTCCCAGGCCCTCCCCGGCACACCTGTCACAGGTGAGAGAAGTTGGGAGGAAGCCTTGATTAGCTGTGCCACACCTTAGCCTCTCTTCCCTCTCCACCCAGGTTAAACTAAACCTTGGGCAGCATGCTGGATTCACCTTCAAGAGTATTTATTCTAAGCACAGGTTCAAACCAACTGCCCATCCAAGCGGGGGCCGCTCAATGGTGTAAACTGGGCAATCTAAGGAAAAAATGGTCCTTAATATAAAAACACTCTAAATATTAGAATCAGGAGGTCTGGCTTAAATTCTGGCAGGTACCCAGGAGTGTGTCCCTGAGAGAACTGTTTCGGCCCTCTGCGTGTCGGCTGGCTGGCTGACTAACACCAGCGCAGCAGCGGCTCCAGGTCCCAGGGCTCTGTACGAGAGCCCCTGGGAATCACGGCTGGGACAGCGCCTTTCTTTTAATGCATTCTTCAGCATGTTACTTGAACCAAGATTTTGGTTCTAATCAAACTTAGGCGAAATCATCTTCACAAACATTAACTCATCAAATCCTTCTGCACTAGGTCCCATCTCACCTACCAGAGGCATTCAGTGAACATCAGAACTGCGTCTGTAAGGAAGTGACGACAGAAATTTGAAATCTCCTTCGGGAGAGTCCACCCATAACCCAGCACTGGCTCCCCTCATCTCATGAACGGGAACAGGATGGGTTCCCCCAGCTGGGAAGCTGCTCCTCTTTCACTTTGAAATTCAAAGCGCCTCTCACCAAACAGTACTGGAAGTATCGCTTATAAGCAAACAGCGTTCCTCAGTGAGTTATTCTCCTAAACTTAACAGTTATCATACAAAGACATTGTTTACTTACCTTTACGACCCTCTGAGGTGTACATACAAGGCACCATTTCCCACACATTAGGGTCCTATTTTTCCCTCCAAGGGTATCAGTCAAGTCCATCTATGACCAATCTTGTTCTATTCACGTTTCTACTGATTCCACACAGAGACTTAAGGCTCAAAATGAAACAAATCAAATGAACGACCTGAGACTCTCACCTCAGGATCTAGCAAAGGCCCCTTCAAGATCTGGACCCCGCCTGGGCCTTCCCTGGGCTCCTCAGCTGCTCACAACTCGTGCAACAGTACTGACTCTCTAAGGTCTTGGTCTCGAGGCATTGAGAAAAGGGCACCAAGACGGTGCTGGCGTGAGGAACCCACCTGCCAGCTCAAGTAGACATGATAGACACAAGTTCGATCCCTGGGTCGGGAAGATCCTCTGGAGGAGGACGTGGCAATCCACTCCCGTATTCGTGCCTGGAGAATCCCACGGACAGAGGAGCCTGGCAGGCTGCGGCCCACAGGGTGGCACAGAGTCAGACACGACTGAAGTTGACTGAGCGCACGCCTACCAAGAACCCAAACCCAGAGCTCAAGCAGAAGACAATTTCCTCCCCTCTCAAGGCTGACTCAGCACTGGTGTGGCTGAAGAGGCAGGTCCCGAGACCGCCTCCCCCAGCGCTGCCCAAGGCAGAAGACCAAGCTCGGGGACACCGGCACGGGCAGCCCACCTCCATCCCCCACACCTCCCAGCATCTCTGGCCGTCTCCCTTGTCCTGGACACGCCGCCCTGGACCAAGGCCCCCCAGCCAGGCTCCCCTCTCACCCTCCCTCCCTTCACAACAGGCACTGAAGCGGCCCTCTCACTGGCTGTATGTCCCAAGATCGCTTGTTCCAGAACACTTTGGGTAAATGTAATAGCTGTGGAAACTGCAGCCACTAAGAAAAATAAGCAATGATTCTAACAAAGAAGTCAACCAAATGATAAATATGCAAATAAACTCTCAGTGCCTCCATAGATCGAACATTTCATCCTAAACTAAAACACACTGGACAGCACTGTGAATCAAATGTACTTCAATAAAAAAAGGAAAGAACACTGGGACAAACAGTATCTTTAAAAAGCTAACCGCATTAGCAGCACCTGTAAGGACGTAAATTTCATACAAGGCACCATTTCCCACATTAGGGTCCTATTTTTCCCTACTGATTCCAATCTTGTTCTATTCACGTTTCTACTGATTCCACACAGAGACTTAAGGCTCAAAATGAAACAAATCAAATGAACGACCTGAGACTCTCACCTCAGGATCTAGCAAAGGCCCCTTCAAGATCTGGACCCCGCCTGGGCCTTCCCTGGGCTCCTCAGCTGCTCACAACTCGTGCAACAGTACTGACTCTCTAAGGTCTTGGTCTCGAGGCATTGAGAAAAGGGCACCAAGACGGTGCTGGCGTGAGGAACCCACCTGCCAGTTCAAGTAGACATGATAGACACAAGTTCGATCCCTGGGTCGGGAAGATCCTCTGGAGGAGGACGTGGCAATCCACTCCCGTATTCGTGCCTGGAGAATCCCACGGACAGAGGAGCCTGGCAGGCTGCGGCCCACAGGGTGGCACAGAGTCAGACACGACTGAAGTTGACTGAGCGCACGCCTACCAAGAACCCAAACCCAGAGCTCAAGCAGAAGACAATTTCCTCCCCTCTCAAGGCTGACTCAGCACTGGTGTGGCTGAAGAGGCAGGTCCCGAGACCGCCTCCCCCAGCGCTGCCCAAGGCAGAAGACCAAGCTCGGGGACACCGGCACGGGCAGCCCACCTCCATCCCCCACACCTCCCAGCATCTCTGGCCGTCTCCCTTGTCCTGGACACGCCGCCCTGGACCAAGGCCCCCCAGCCAGGCTCCCCTCTCACCCTCCCTCCCTTCACAACAGGCACTGAAGCGGCCCTCTCACTGGCTGTATGTCCCAAGATCGCTTGTTCCAGAACACTTTGGGTAAATGTAATAGCTGTGGAAACTGCAGCCACTAAGAAAAATAAGCAATGATTCTAACAAAGAAGTCAACCAAATGATAAATATGCAAATAAACTCTCAGTGCCTCCATAGATCGAACATTTCATCCTAAACTAAAACACACTGGACAGCACTGTGAATCAAATGTACTTCAATAAAAAAAGGAAAGAACACTGGGACAAACAGTATCTTTAAAAAGCTAACCGCATTAGCAGCACCTGTAAGGACGTAAATTCCGCCGAGCAACGTTCAACATCAGTATCCCCGCCCTGCAATTCTTCCCAGCTGCCCTCACTCTTCGCTCATACCACCGCCACATAGCAGTCTCTGTTTACCAGCTGCGAAGCTACATGTTTCACGGGCATTTAACCAAGGTTCTAAACAGTTCTCTAAGGCAGGTCATGCGAACTACGCCATAAATGACCACACCTGAACACAGGAAAGTTCCCGTTGCAGAGTCTGTCCAAAGGGACCACGCCAAGTCAGCAGTCCTGATCCTGAGCCCCTGCTGTACCGGGATGGCCCCACACCTCACTGTCAGGCTTACATTATTAAAGCTGTTCCTAAACCACTAGAGGGCACGGAAGGGGGACCGCCCTCGAGTGCTCTATCCTCGGCAGTCAGAGGATCCTGAAGAAATCTCTGCCGAGTCCCGCACGGGTGGCCCGCCCTTCCAGCCTGTGCTCCTTAGCGGGTAGGGAGAAAACTGCAGCTCGTCCCTTAGGCTCTAAGTGTGCACGCCACCCGAGGGACAGCAAATGAATGACAGCCCTCGACACCTGCTGCAGAGGGGTGCACCTTCTACCCACAGAAAGCCCTGGTGGACCTAAACACATGCCGGAGAAGGCCCTGTGCGGGGACAACCCTGCGGCCCTCGCCTAGCCCCTCCAACGCTAACGCGGCAGGAAACCCAGAGCTGCAGCAACTGACACCTGAAACTTACCAGCAAGGTACACGCGCGTCCTAGCGGACAGCCTGGAAGCCAACGCGAAAGCCGCCCTTCCCTACCTGGGCACTGCTGCCTTCAGAGAGCGTTACACGGAAAAACAGAAACCCAGACTTCGCGAAACCCAAGTTTACCCATGGCTCATACACTCTCGAGATACTTCTTTCTGGCTTACATTTCCCTCGCGTCACTCAAAACACCTAGTAATTTAAGCATTTAGCTTAACCTGGGCCAGGAAACCACATCAGACAACGCCAGGGGCCAACTCCAGGCATCCACAGAAGCGAAGCCCAAGGGCAGCCCCTGGGGACGGACCCCCGACGCGGCCCACAATAAAAGGAAAGAACACTGGGACAAACAGTATCTTTAAAAAGCTAACCGCATTAGCAGCACCTGTAAGGACGTAAATTCCGCCGAGCAACGTTCAACATCAGTATCCCCGCCCTGCAATTCTTCCCAGCTGCCCTCACTCTTCGCTCATACCACCGCCACATAGCAGTCTCTGTTTACCAGCTGCGAAGCTACATGTTTCACGGGCATTTAACCAAGGTTCTAAACAGTTCTCTAAGGCAGGTCATGCGAACTACGCCATAAATGACCACACCTGAACACAGGAAAGTTCCCGTTGCAGAGTCTGTCCAAAGGGACCACGCCAAGTCAGCAGTCCTGATCCTGAGCCCCTGCTGTACCGGGATGGCCCCACACCTCACTGTCAGGCTTACATTATTAAAGCTGTTCCTAAACCACTAGAGGGCACGGAAGGGGGACCGCCCTCGAGTGCTCTATCCTCGGCAGTCAGAGGATCCTGAAGAAATCTCTGCCGAGTCCCGCACGGGTGGCCCGCCCTTCCAGCCTGTGCTCCTTAGCGGGTAGGGAGAAAACTGCAGCTCGTCCCTTAGGCTCTAAGTGTGCACGCCACCCGAGGGACAGCAAATGAATGACAGCCCTCGACACCTGCTGCAGAGGGGTGCACCTTCTACCCACAGAAAGCCCTGGTGGACCTAAACACATGCCGGAGAAGGCCCTGTGCGGGGACAACCCTGCGGCCCTCGCCTAGCCCCTCCAACGCTAACGCGGCAGGAAACCCAGAGCTGCAGCAACTGACACCTGAAACTTACCAGCAAGGTACACGCGCGTCCTAGCGGACAGCCTGGAAGCCAACGCGAAAGCCGCCCTTCCCTACCTGGGCACTGCTGCCTTCAGAGAGCGTTACACGGAAAAACAGAAACCCAGACTTCGCGAAACCCAAGTTTACCCATGGCTCATACACTCTCGAGATACTTCTTTCTGGCTTACATTTCCCTCGCGTCACTCAAAACACCTAGTAATTTAAGCATTTAGCTTAACCTGGGCCAGGAAACCACATCAGACAACGCCAGGGGCCAACTCCAGGCATCCACAGAAGCGAAGCCCAAGGGCAGCCCCTGGGGACGGACCCCCGACGCGGCCCACCCCGGGTGGCAGCGATCCAGCCCGCCCAGGCCCCGCGACCCCGGCCGCCGCTCCCCCTCGAGCCGCCACCCAGCTCTCTCCCGACGCCGGAGCAGCGCGCGCGAGCGGGACGCCGCCTTCCCGACGCTCCTCCGGGAACAGTGTCAAACTTTGTTTTTCCTGAACCAAAGGTTCCGCTCGGAAACTTCGCCATCCCCGGGAAGCGAGGCGAGGAGGCGCGGGAAGGCCCGGCCGAGTCGCCAGCGTGGGCGCCCCGGCAAGGCGGCCGGGGCCGCGCGCCCGCGCCGCCCCTTCCGCCTCCGCGGACCCGGACCCCCGAGCCCGGGCCCCGGACGGCGCGGGCCGGCGGCCTCGGGCGGCGCCCCGACCCCAGCCGCCGCGCCCCCGCTTCCGCCGCCGCGGCTCCGCCCGAACGGCCGCCCGAGCCGCCGAGGCCTGGGCTCCCCGCCCGGCCCGCACTCACATCCGTCCGCGTCCTCCGGCAGGTCCTCCTGCAGCAGCGACAGGTCTGCGCCGAGGGAGACAAGAGAGGCCGTGAGCCCGCCGCCCGCCGCCCGCGCCCGCCCTCCGCCCGCCCGCGGGGCCCCTACCCGCCATCTTGCGGCGCCCCTCCGCCGTCCCGGCACCCGGGCTCCAGGCGCGCGGCGGCGGGCGCGCGCGCGGGGCGGGCCGAGGGCGGGGGCGGCTCGGGCGCCGAGAGCGCCCGCCCACGCTCCGCCTCCCGCTGAGCTCGCTCCGCCTGCCGGCGCGCTCTCGGCTCGGCCGGGCCCGCGGTCTGCCGCGTGCGAGACGAGGCTGCCGCCGCCGGGCCCCGCGCCGCGCGCCGGGCTGGCCGGGTGGGGCCTCCGCCCGCTTTGTTGGGTCACCGGCGCCGCCCGCCCGGCCCGCGGCCCTCGGGCCCGGCACCTGCTCGGCCGCGCGCCGGGGGCCGCCTGCGGGCGGGAAGCGCCGCCGCGGCGAACAAAGCCGCAGGGACGGGCTGGCCCGGGTCCCGCGGTGGGCTTGCGGCCCGGCGGGAGGAGGACCGGCGACCCCCTCCCGCGGGATTGTTGGGACGAAGGAAGAGCGACAAGAACCGAGCACCGCGTGCCGGGCGTCCCTCAGGTGCTGGGGACCGGCACCTCCCTTTGGCGTCTGTCTGTAAATAAAGAACGGTTGGAGCCCTCGAGGCGCGGGAAGAAATCCGCAGCACAGGGTCTGTTATTGCCGCCTTTCCACAAGTGCTAAGTGATGCACGCCCCCTCCCAGTGCGGAGTGTGGGGCGGGGACCCAGCCCTGGGTTCCTGGCCCACTGGCCTCTGTCCAGGACTCCAGCCCACCTCCGGGTCCCCCGAGGCCTCGGGGGTGGTGATGCCCTGGATGGAGACAACCCAGGGGCCCGTGTAAGTGACTCTGCGTTGCGGGTCTGGCCTCGGGACGAGACGGAGTTCTGCATGGCCTGCGGGATGGTCTTAACCGAGGATACTGTGTAACATTTAACGCAGTGAAAGAACCAGAGCCTCTGAAATACGTAATTCTGAAGAACAGAATGGGTCCCACGTAGCTATTCCAAAAACTTCCCTCTTAGACTTACAGGTTGCAACGTGTGTTCTATAGTATGTATGGTTAATACTTTCTGAGAGTAAGAAAAACTGAAATAGCGTCTCTGATTCTACGTTTGTGTCTAGTTTACTTAGATACAGAATAATTAAAATTAAAAGCCAAACGGTCACGGTCTAGTTCTCTCTTGCAGAACACACAAGTGAATTCAGCTGATACTCTCAAAATGACAAGGAGTTAGAAATTCACAGACTGTCACTTGACCCAGTCGGAGAGAGCTTTGCCCTACTGAGGCTACCACTTAAGCGACTCTGGGTGGGAAGGGGAGCGCCGGGCACTTGGATCTTTCCACTAACTGGGTATCTCCCTGCAACAGCAGAGAATCTACACAGCGCCAGCTCCACTTCAGCCCCTGGACACACAGAGGTGAAGGAGCCATCTGGATGGATGGCTCACCGGGTGAAGTCAGACTCAATGAGGGTGGTAAGAGGTGTTATTATCAAATGTTCTGGCCACTTGATGTGAAGAGCTGACTCACTGGAAGAGACCCTGAAGCTGGGAAAGATGGAGGGCAGGAGGAGAGGCTGACAGAGGGGGAAATGGTTAGACAGTATCACAGACTCAGCTGATGTGCATTTGAGCAAACTCCAGGAGACAGTGGAGGATGGAGGAGCCTGGCGTGCTGCAGGCCATGGGGTCGCAAGGAGTCGGACACTACTGAGCAGCTGAACCACCACCAGATGCTAGCCTGGCATACAGGTCGACTGACTGCCTTGGTAGCAAGGCTGCGCAGTGAGTTTTATCTCACTTCCCTGGGAAGGCAGCCAAAGAGGAGGGGTGTGTCATTGTGCCCATATTGTTGGGGAGCTGTGCATTTGGGTATCATCTTACCTGCATGCCATGTGAAGGCAGGTCCCTGGAGGGAGCTCGGTGCTTAGGCATTTCAGTGAGGACATTCTCCCATCCAAGTACTAACCAGGCTCTGCTTAGCTTCCAAGATTAGAAATCGGGCGCGTTCAGGGTGGTATGGCCATAGACTCAGTGAGGATGTTCTTATTCCCGGGGGGTCAGCCTGGGCACGTTTTTACGCTTGATTCTTCTCTCCCTCTCTAGTCCTTTCTCAAAGAGACAATAAATGGTTTTTACACCAGTATGTATAAAGGGCACTTTTGCTTCTTCTTCATAGAAAATGACATTTGAAGAACAAGCGTTGTTGTGCTATGGCCTCACCCTAACTGCACTTACAGTGTAGACTGTGGCTGCCGGAGCTGTGTGCCCGAGGACAAAGCACCCCCAGAGTCTGCCTGCTTCACCTGCTCTGCCTCTAAAATCTGCAAAACAGAGGGAATTTTTTTTACTTTTTTTTAAATTTTTTTTTAATTTGGCCTCTTTTTAAATTGGTCCTTCATTTATTTATTTTCATCCATCTTAATTACCCAGTCTGTGTGGGCCTCCAATCGCAGTGGCCTCTCTCCTGGCAGAGCCCCAGCTCCGGGCACATGCGCTCCAGAGCACTGGCTCATAATTGGACACACCGGTCCAGCTGCTCCACGGCATGCGGGATCCTCCCATGCCGGGTGGTAAGAGGTGTTATTATCAAATGTTCTGGCCACTTGATGTGAAGAGCTGACTCACTGGAAGAGACCCTGAAGCTGGGAAAGATGGAGGGCAGGAGGAGAGGCTGACAGAGGGAAATGGTTAGGCAGTATCACAGCCTCAGCTGATGTGCATTTGAGCAAACTCCAGGAGACAGTGGAGGATGGAGGAGCCTGGCGTGCTGCAGGCCATGGGGTCGCAAGGAGTCGGACACTACTGAGCAGCTGAACCACCACCAGATGCTAGCCTGGCATACAGGTCGACTGACTGCCTTGGTAGCAAGGCTGCGCAGTGAGTTTTATCTCACTTCCCTGGGAAGGCAGCCAAAGAGGAGGGGTGTGTCATTGTGCCCATATTGTTGGGGAGCTGTGCATTTGGGTATCATCTTACCTGCATGCCATGTGAAGGCAGGTCCCTGGAGGGAGCTCGGTGCTTAGGCATTTCAGTGAGGACATTCTCCCATCCAAGTACTAACCAGGCTCTGCTTAGCTTCCAAGATTAGAAATCGGGCGCGTTCAGGGTGGTATGGCCATAGACTCAGTGAGGATGTTCTTATTCCCGGGGGGTCAGCCTGGGCACGTTTTTACGCTTGATTCTTCTCTCCCTCTCTAGTCCTTTCTCAAAGAGACAATAAATGGTTTTTACACCAGTATGTATAAAGGGCACTTTTGCTTCTTCTTCATAGAAAATGACATTTGAAGAACAAGCGTTGTTGTGCTATGGCCTCACCCTAACTGCACTTACAGTGTAGACTGTGGCTGCCGGAGCTGTGTGCCCGAGGACAAAGCACCCCCAGAGTCTGCCTGCTTCACCTGCTCTGCCTCTAAAATCTGCAAAACAGAGGGAATTTTTTTTTTACTTTCTTTTTTTTTTTTTTTTTTAATTTGGCCTCTTTTTAAATTGGTCCTTCATTTATTTATTTTCATCCATCTTAATTACCCAGTCTGTGTGGGCCTCCAATCGCAGTGGCCTCTCTCCTGGCAGAGCCCCAGCTCCGGGCACATGCGCTCCAGAGCACTGGCTCATAATTGGACACACCGGTCCAGCTGCTCCACGGCATGCGGGATCCTCCCATGCCAGGGCTCGAACTGATGCCCCTTGCAGTGCAAGGCAGACTCTTTACCCACTGGACCACCAGGGAGGCCCCCAACAGAGGGAATTTGAAAGGGTTTTACCTCGATTTGAGACTTTAACCCAGGGCCCAGACCTGATCGAAACCTGCTTGGGAGGGGGCGGGGGCGGGCTTCCCTGGTGGTCCAGTGGGTAAGGACACCGCCTTGCAGTGCAAGGGGCGCCGGTTCGAGCCCTGGCCTGGGAAGATCCCACGTGCCACGGAGCGGCTGGACCGATGTGTCCAATTACCGAGCCGGAGCTCTGGGGCGCATGTGCCCAGAGCCGGTGCACTGCGACAACAGAGGCCACTGCAATGGGAGGCCCACACGGCCGAAGAACAAAGATGGATGAAAATGAACAAATGAAAGACCAATAGAAGTGGCCCACCTGCTCCCCTCCCCGCCCCACCCCCCTCAAATAAATAAATCTTAAAAAAAAAAAAAAAAAGAAACCTGCTTGGGACTTGAACCCATGTGGCTGGAGCTTAAATTCCAGCCAAAACCCTGTTTGGGACTCGAACCCACGCGCTGGGACTTGAACCTAAACCTGGTTTGCAACTCGAACCCACGTTGTTAAGGCTTAACCCCAGACAAAACCCTGCTTGGAACTTGAATCTATGTAGTCAGGACTCAATCCCTGCCAAAACCTTGTCTGGGACTCGAACTCACGCAGCCGGGACTTCATCCAGCACTCACCCAATGACTGGACCCACTGAGGCTCAGGTTCTTCGTGCCTCAACACAGATGGAATTCAGCAAGAAGCAGAGTGACAGACAAGAAAAGGATTTATTAGGATAGGGTACTTGTAAGCGGTACAAGCGGGCAGGCAGGAAAGCTCTCCCTTCGATTGAGTGGGCAGCAATATATATATATATATATATATAGTAGAAGACTGCCCCCCTCAAGTAGACACAGATGGAAGGCATACATCATTAGTTCCTTCTTCGCCAGCTCCTCCTTCATCAGCTGTTTATACCTAGTCAAACCTGCTTTACTGGACAAGGAGCAGCTTTCCTGAGTTATCGTCAACTCACTGGCCTCCCAAACTTTCTCAGGTTTCACCCTTCTACCTACCGTTCTACCACCTACCTGTTCTACTCTGTCCCTATCAAATTCACAAGTCACTGCTTTCAAAAGTATCACCCAGCTATAGCTAAGGCTTGGATTTTTCAATGAAAGTCCTCTTCCAAATGATAGGGAAGACTTTTATGCATAGCCAAGGAGCCTTGGAAATTGATCAACTTGGCTCTTGAAACACAAACAAAAAGTAGCATTGGAAACTATTCTAATAAAAAAAACTCACTGACATTGCTTGCTGCTATGTCATTTATTAATTTTTCTGTTGGTAATAAAACTGCTGACTTTTTCTTCAGGATAGTCTTTGCTAAAGTGGAAAGTGTGTAAAAGATAGATCTTTTAGTTATTGTTTTCAATGATAAAAGATGAATCACTCTGTTAATGGAGACATGCTTATACAATAAAAGTTTTTTAAATAAATTTTTAAGCTTTATTTTCATTCATCTCTGTTTTTTTTAAGCCAGACTTATTTGTTCATCAAAAAACATTTGAAGAACAAATATTTTATTTTTTGACTAATTGGCAATGTCTAACCCAAAGCCTCCTATACATATTTTGGTAAATTATATAAAATAAGTATTTGCATGAAATTTTCGTTATCTTTCTATGCTTCATTCAAGCCACATTTAACCTCTGTGTCAAGATGGCATTCCAAATTGTGAGAGATTAACTTTTCCTCGAGCTTTCATAGTTTGGTTTTGTTTTTCAAAGACACTGGATCTCTTTTTATCCACGTCGGCTAAAGATACCTTTCCTCACGCCACCTTAGGAAAGGAAAGAATAAAGAACCGATGGGAGAAACAGCCACAGAACGGAACCCGTCCAGCATTCTCTCTCCTCAGGTTGACTTTTCTCCGTTTATAGGGATTTAGGTTGCCTAGAGATACACAGAACCTCAGCCCTGCCTGTGGTCACCAGGGCGCAGGTTCCTCCACACGCGCTTATTCGAGTGCAACCTGGAGCCAGCACGGTCAGCCCACTAGAAAGGAGAGCAAACGCTCCCGGCTCCCTCTCACGCACCTACCTGCTTCTACTCTGAGTTATCGTCAACTCACTGGCCTCCCAAACTTTCTCAGGTTTCACCCTTCTACCTACCGTTCTACCACCTACCTGTTCTACTCTGTCCCTATCAAATTCACAAGTCACTGCTTTCAAAAGTATCACCCAGCTATAGCTAAGGCTTGGATTTTTCAATGAAAGTCCTCTTCCAAATGATAGGGAAGACTTTTATGCATAGCCAAGGAGCCTTGGAAATTGATCAACTTGGCTCTTGAAACACAAACAAAAAGTAGCATTGGAAACTATTCTAATAAAAAAAACTCACTGACATTGCTTGCTGCTATGTCATTTTTTAATTTTTCTGTTGGTAATAAAACTGCTGACTTTTTCTTCAGGATAGTCTTTGCTAAAGTGGAAAGTGTGTAAAAGATAGATCTTTTAGTTATTGTTTTCAATGATAAAAGATGAATCACTCTGTTAATGGAGACATGCTTATACAATAAAAGTTTTTTAAATAAATTTTTAAGCTTTATTTTCATTCATCTCTGTTTTTTTTAAGCCAGACTTATTTGTTCATCAAAAAACATTTGAAGAACAAATATTTTATTTTTTGACTAATTGGCAATGTCTAACCCAAAGCCTCCTATACATATTTTGGTAAATTATATAAAATAAGTATTTGCATGAAATTTTCGTTATCTTTCTATGCTTCATTCAAGCCACATTTAACCTCTGTGTCAAGATGGCATTCCAAATTGTGAGAGATTAACTTTTCCTCGAGCTTTCATAGTTTGGTTTTGTTTTTCAAAGACACTGGATCTCTTTTTATCCACGTCGGCTAAAGATACCTTTCCTCACGCCACCTTAGGAAAGGAAAGAATAAAGAACCGATGGGAGAAACAGCCACAGAACGGAACCCGTCCAGCATTCTCTCTCCTCAGGTTGACTTTTCTCCGTTTATAGGGATTTAGGTTGCCTAGAGATACACAGAACCTCAGCCCTGCCTGTGGTCACCAGGGCGCAGGTTCCTCCACACGCGCTTATTCGAGTGCAACCTGGAGCCAGCACGGTCAGCCCACTAGAAAGGAGAGCAAACGCTCGGCTCCTCCTCCACCACGTTAAGGACTCTGGTGTTTTTCACCATGCTCCAGATGAGCAGATCCCAAAAGACTCTGCATCAAGGAATTCCGTAGTTACTCCCGACCAGGAATGGCACCCATCCAGCTCGTTCGCACATTTTAATTTCTCTGGGAAGGCAAAGGTGTGAAATAATGAGCACCGATGGAGCAGGATGGCAGTACTGGTTTCTCTACGCCTTTCTCTCAGAACGCGCAGAGCATCGGTGGCAATCGAGTTCAGAGCGACGTGGAAGAGCCTCTCCTGGCGCCTCGCGGAGCCCATGCTGGAGGAAATGTTTGTTATTTTGAATCTGGATGAGTGAGTCAAGCTGAACCAAGAAAATTCTGTAAGTAAACCACATACTCAAACCCAGATAAGCCTGGTGATTAAACTACGCCTTGATTCTAAAGTCATCTCGTACCACGGCTGCCCTCTGCTTCTGTGATTCAGAAGAGTTTCCAATCCCACTTCACAAAATTCCTCCGTTCCTGCCCCTTGATTCATTTGATTAAAAAAATAAACAGATGCATAGTGGCACCACGACACAATGCAATTCACACAGAACAGAGCGACTCCATTTTTAACTTTTTATTTTGAAATAATTACAGATTCACAGGAAGTTGCAAAAATTGTACAGGAAGGTCCTGTGTACCCTTTACCTATCTTCCCCCAATGGAGACACAGTACATCTTAGAACATTTTCAAGATGTATGTATGGAGCATTATACTGAGTACTTTTCTGTACTTTCAGGTCTAATCCTCAAAACAGCTCTGCAAAGTAGGTATTGAGAATTACCTATTCTACACTTTAAAGGAAACCAAAGCTCTAAGAAAGAGGTTAAAATTTGACTAAAGTCGGAAAGCAGATAGGGGAGCTGGAAATCAAACGCTGGAATCGTGATTCTACACGATGCTAACAGGATTTGTGTACCCTCGTGTTCATGCATTTTCTGTCACAGTGCTCTCGGCCGGTGCCTCGGGCGCCAGGAAAGCCTCTCTTGGCCAGTGTCTCAGGCACCAGGAAAGCCTCTGTGCTGTCACACGTGTGGTCGTAGGATCATCTTCATTCCCACTGGCTCTTCTCTCTGCTCCCTGCTGACTTTGATCCCTACAGCATTGTAGGGGTCACCCCTTCACTTTGTTCTCACTTAACACCCTGACCAAGGTATCAGCCACTTGCAAACCATACTAGCAACTTCCTAACTAGCCTTTTACGATTTATTCTGGCCCAGGATGCACATTATCTTTCTTGTGTAATATTTTGCTCGCATCAGTTCTGTTAAGATCCCAAGCCCTGCCTTAATAGCGACCCTCCACCAGAGGTGCCACATTTCATCAGAGACAGCTTACCAGCATTTCACTTTTTTCTTTGGGCCCTGCCTTTCAGCTGAAAGGATCTTTAGTTCCCAGACATGGGATCGAACCCCCTCCACCAAAGGGCCATCTGAATTCAAGCTTTGATAACCACATACTCAAACCCAGATAAGCCTGGTGATTAAACTACGCCTTGATTCTAAAGTCATCTCGTACCCCGGCTGCCCTCTGCTTCTGTGATTCAGAAGAGTTTCCAATCCCACTTCACAAAATTCCTCCGTTCCTGCCCCTTGATTCATTTGATTAAAAAAATAAACAGATGCATAGTGGCACCACGACACAATGCAATTCACACAGAACAGAGCGACTCCATTTTTAACTTTTTATTTTGAAATAATTACAGATTCACAGGAAGTTGCAAAAATTGTACAGGAAGGTCCTGTGTACCCTTTACCTATCTTCCCCCAATGGAGACACAGTACATCTTAGAACATTTTCAAGATGTATGTATGGAGCATTATACTGAGTACTTTTCTGTACTTTCAGGTCTAATCCTCAAAACAGCTCTGCAAAGTAGGTATTGAGAATTACCTATTCTACACTTTAAAGGAAACCAAAGCTCTAAGAAAGAGGTTAAAATTTGACTAAAGTCGGAAAGCAGATAGGGGAGCTGGAAATCAAACGCTGGAATCGTGATTCTACACGATGCTAACAGGATTTGTGTACCCTCGTGTTCATGCATTTTCTGTCACAGTGCTCTCGGCCGGTGCCTCGGGCGCCAGGAAAGCCTCTCTTGGCCAGTGTCTCAGGCACCAGGAAAGCCTCTGTGCTGTCACACGTGTGGTCGTAGGATCATCTTCATTCCCACTGGCTCTTCTCTCTGCTCCCTGCTGACTTTGATCCCTACAGCATTGTAGGGGTCACCCCTTCACTTTGTTCTCACTTAACACCCTGACCAAGGTATCAGCCACTTGCAAACCATACTAGCAACTTCCTAACTAGCCTTTTACGATTTATTCTGGCCCAGGATGCACATTATCTTTCTTGTGTAATATTTTGCTCGCATCAGTTCTGTTAAGATCCCAAGCCCTGCCTTAATAGCGACCCTCCACCAGAGGTGCCACATTTCATCAGAGACAGCTTACCAGCATTTCACTTTTTTCTTTGGGCCCTGCCTTTCAGCTGAAAGGATCTTTAGTTCCCAGACATGGGATCGAACCTGTGCCCCCTACAGAAGGTCCAGAAACAGACCCGCACGTGTGTGGATGCCTGATTTATGATAACGGCGGCGACGCAGCATCCCAAGAGAAGGACAAAAGCCGAACAGCAGAGCTGAAGCCTAAGCAGATGCCGGGTTCGCTGGGGAGCCATGAGGGAAAAATGAAACCTGATCTCTGCCTTACTCCAAGCACAAAAATCAATCCCAGTGGGACTGAGAGACAATAAGAGACATAAAGTAATAAAGTTTCTAAAGAGGAGAAAGGTGGGGAAGGGAAGGGGAAAATGAGTCTGGGATTAACATACACACACTGTTATATACAAAACAGTCCACAGGGACCTGCTGCACAGTGCAGGGAACTCCACTTGATATTCTGCAATAACCTAAATGGGAAAAGAATCTGAAAAAGAACGGCTATGTATATATGTATAACTGAGTCACCTTGGTGTACACCTGAAACTAACACATTATTATTATTATTTTTTGGTTACTTCTATTGATCTTTCATTTATCTATCTTTGTCCTTTGGCCTGTGTGGGCCTCCCATTGCAGTGGCCTTCCTCGCTGCAAAGCACCAGCTCTGGGCGCATGCGCTCCAGAGCTCCGGCTCAGCAGTTGGATACATCGATCCAGCCGCTCCATAGCACGTGGGATCTTCCCAGGCCAGGGATCAAACTGGCGCCCCTTGCACTGCAAGGCAGTGTCCTTACCCACTGGACCACCAGGGAAGCCTTGATTTTTAATCAACTATACTCCAATTAAAAAAAAGCCTCAAAAGATAACACACAATATCTTTCTGACCTTGGGATAGGGAATAATTTCAGATATGGTAACGATGACCACGCATAAAAAAGATAAACTGGACCCTATCAGAAGGCTTCCTGGGTCAGCCACGTGCCCACATTTCCAAGGTATCAGCCACTTGCAAACCATACTAGCAACTTCCTAACTAGCCTTTTACGATTTATTCTGGCCCAGGATGCACATTATCTTTCTTGTGTAATATTTTGCTCATCAGTTCTGTTAAGATCCCAAGCCCTGCCTTAATAGCGACCCTCCACCAGAGGTGCCACATTTCATCAGAGACAGCTTACCAGCATTTCACTTTTTTCTTTGGGCCCTGCCTTTCAGCTGAAAGGATCTTTAGTTCCCAGACATGGGATCGAACCTGTGCCCCCTACAGAAGGTCCAGAAACAGACCCGCACGTGTGTGGATGCCTGATTTATGATAACGGCGGCGACGCAGCATCCCAAGAGAAGGACAAAAGCCGAACAGCAGAGCTGAAGCCTAAGCAGATGCCGGGTTCGCTGGGGAGCCATGAGGGAAAAATGAAACCTGATCTCTGCCTTACTCCAAGCACAAAAATCAATCCCAGTGGGACTGAGAGACAATAAGAGACATAAAGTAATAAAGTTTCTAAAGAGGAGAAAGGTGGGGAAGGGAAGGGGAAAATGAGTCTGGGATTAACATACACACACTGTTATATACAAAACAGTCCACAGGGACCTGCTGCACAGTGCAGGGAACTCCACTTGATATTCTGCAATAACCTAAATGGGAAAAGAATCTGAAAAAGAACGGCTATGTATATATGTATAACTGAGTCACCTTGGTGTACACCTGAAACTAACACATTATTATTATTATTTTTTGGTTACTTCTATTGATCTTTCATTTATCTATCTTTGTCCTTTGGCCTGTGTGGGCCTCCCATTGCAGTGGCCTTCCTCGCTGCAAAGCACCAGCTCTGGGCGCATGCGCTCCAGAGCTCCGGCTCAGCAGTTGGATACATCGATCCAGCCGCTCCATAGCACGTGGGATCTTCCCAGGCCAGGGATCAAACTGGCGCCCCTTGCACTGCAAGGCAGTGTCCTTACCCACTGGACCACCAGGGAAGCCTTGATTTTTAATCAACTATACTCCAATTAAAAAAAAAAAAGCCTCAAAAGATAACACACAATATCTTTCTGACCTTGGGATAGGGAATAATTTCAGATATGGTAACGATGACCACGCATAAAAAAGATAAACTGGACCCTATCAGAAGGCTTCCTGGGTGGGGCAGCGGTAAAGAATCTGCCTGCTGATGCTGGAGATGCGAGAGACTTGGGTTACATCGCTGCGAGGGGAAGATCCCCTGGAGGAGGAAATGGCAACCCACTCTAGTATTACTGCCTGGAAAATTCCATGGACAGAGGAGCATAGTGGGGTGCAGTTCATGGGATCAAAAAGTGTTGTACACAACTGAGTGACTGAGCAGACAGTTGTTACCCAAAAACACTATTAAGAGAGCAAGACCACAGCTAGCAAGTGGAGGACCACTGCAACCCATATAACTGAAGAGTGATATCTTCAGAAGAGTTGAAGAACTACAAGTCATTGAGGACAGACAACCCAGTAGGAGTATAACACAGGCAGTGTATGCAAACAGGCAGCTCATCAAAGCAAATCCACGTGGCAGACACATGAAAAGGTGTGTTTCTCACTTCTCACCAGAGAAATGTAGGTTAGAACCATGATAAGACACTATAACATGCCCATTCAGGAGAGCAAACACTTTAAAAGACACTATCAAGTGCTGATGAGGATGTGGCGTCTTCTTTTTCTACTGACGCTGTAACAAATTACTAAAAATGTAGTGGCTGAAAGCAACTCGGACTTACTGTCTCAGAGTCTGGTGGGTAGAAGCCCTACACATTTTCACGGGGCTTATCTGGGCATCTGCTGGGCTGCCCTTTCTGGAGGAGAATCCACTTCCTTGGCTTTTCTGCTTCTAGAGACCCACATGGTCTTGGACACTTGAGGGGTTCCCTCATCCTCAAGTCCAGCAAAGCTGCACTGTATCCCTCTCCCTCTGCCTTGCCGCCTTTCCGTCCCACAGTGGAGGGCCTGGGTGACAAGGGTTCGCCTGCATCATCAGCCTCCATCATCAGCCTCGTCTCTCCACCAGGACCCAGACCTTCACCACAGCAGCAGTGTGCCTCGTTCCGAGAGGTAACGTTCACAGGTTCCAGGAATAAAGGCACAGACATTATTTTGGACGGGGAGAAGGGTATGGACATTATTCTGCCTCCCACACAAAGCAGCACAATTTTTATACAATGTTCTCTTGGGAATGGAAATTGATACGATCACTTTAGAAAATATCAAAGAACCTATAATCCAGCAGTTCCACTCCAAAGGAGAGGTACATACCACTGTTAATTTTAACAAAGCTCCCAAATGAGGGAAAAAAAGAATCCATGAGAAAAAAAAAAAAATCCAAGGGTGCATCAGCATTTAGAATGGGTAAAGAAAACTGTGCTGGGTGTGAGTGCTCAGCTGTGTCTGACACTTTGTGACCCCGTGGACAGTAGTCACCCAAGCTCCTCTGTCCATGGAGTTTTCCAGGCAAGAACACTGGAGTGGGTTGCCATTTCCTCCCCTGGGGGATCTTCTGGACCCAGGGACTGAACCCACATCTCTGCGTCTCCTGCACCGGCGGGTGAGTTCTTTACCACCACTGCCACCCGGGAAGCCCCACACCACGCTATAATTCTCGTTATGGAATGTCATAGAGCAAAGGTGATGAACGGACCTCAGACACACACTATAAAGGGGATGCCTCTCCTAAACATACTGTTAACTGGCAGACGCCAAATGCTGCAGAACGCATCCTGTGCGATCCCACTTTTTCAAAACGTTTAAATGGGCAAAACTGACCTCTGGTGTTAGAAGTCACTTTAGAAGTTGTCTTTGGGGACACGAAAATGGAAGAGAACATGTGCAGTTCTCCTGGGTACTGGTAATATTCCATTTCTTAACTGCGTGGAGGTTGCATGTGCATGAATGCTTTGTCATCCTTTTTCATGCTAGGTCTTATGATTTGGACCTTTTTTCTTCTGTAGCATGTTTACCTGCTTCTAGAGACCCACATGGTCTTGGACACTTGGGGTTCTCATCCTCAAGTCCAGCAAAGCTGCACTGTATCCCTCTCCTCTGCCTTGCCGCCTTTCCGTCCCACAGTGGAGGGCCTGGGTGACAAGGGTTCGCCTGCATCATCAGCCTCCATCATCAGCCTCGCTCTCCACCAGGACCCAGACCTTCACCACAGCAGCAGTGTGCCTCGTTCCGAGAGGTAACGTTCACAGGTTCCAGGAATAAAGGCACAGACATTATTTTGGACGGGGAGAAGGGTATGGACATTATTCTGCCTCCCACACAAAGCAGCACAATTTTTATACAATGTTCTCTTGGGAATGGAAATTGATACGATCACTTTAGAAAATATCAAAGAACCTATAATCCAGCAGTTCCACTCCAAAGGAGAGGTACATACCACTGTTAATTTTAACAAAGCTCCCAAATGAGGGAAAAAAAGAATCCATGAGAAAAAAAAAAAAATCCAAGGGTGCATCAGCATTTAGAATGGGTAAAGAAAACTGTGCTGGGTGTGAGTGCTCAGCTGTGTCTGACACTTTGTGACCCCGTGGACAGTAGTCACCCAAGCTCCTCTGTCCATGGAGTTTTCCAGGCAAGAACACTGGAGTGGGTTGCCATTTCCTCCCCTGGGGGATCTTCTGGACCCAGGGACTGAACCCACATCTCTGCGTCTCCTGCACCGGCGGGTGAGTTCTTTACCACCACTGCCACCCGGGAAGCCCCACACCACGCTATAATTCTCGTTATGGAATGTCATAGAGCAAAGGTGATGAACGGACCTCAGACACACACTATAAAGGGGATGCCTCTCCTAAACATACTGTTAACTGGCAGACGCCAAATGCTGCAGAACGCATCCTGTGCGATCCCACTTTTTCAAAACGTTTAAATGGGCAAAACTGACCTCTGGTGTTAGAAGTCACTTTAGAAGTTGTCTTTGGGGGACACGTAACGAATGGAAGAGAACATGTGCAGTTCTCCTGGGTACTGGTAATATTCCATTTCTTAACTGCGTGGAGGTTGCATGTGCATGAATGCTTTGTCATCCTTTTTCATGCTAGGTCTTATGATTTGGACCTTTTTTTTTTCTTCTGTATGCATGTTTTACCTTTAAAAGTTTACTAAGCACACAATGTGTACTTACTAAATATACTGAACTCTTCACAACTGTACACTGGAAAATGGTTAAGTTGGTCAACTTACGATTATATGTCTTGCCCCATACACGATTTTTAAAAATGTATTACGGAATTTACCTCTTCCTTAAAAATCTAAATCACAAAATATAACCAAGCACCTAAGAATTTTAAACATTCTGAGTTTTTTCTGTATCATCTTCAGGGAGAAATAAATGAAGAGGTGGAGGGAGAGACAGAGGAAGAGGAGGGAGAGGAAGGAAGGAGAGGGGGAGGACATGGGAAAGGGGCAGGGAGGAGGAATACAAGGAAGCAGGGGAAGGGCGAGAGGGAGTTTACCTGACTTACTGAGATTAGTGCTGCTTTTGATTTTCCAGCCTAGTGTTTGCCAGGCAGATGAGAGGAACAGCGTGCACTCCTGGTTTCTCCCCTCCTCTCCGGGTCCTCAGCCGCCCGTTTTGATACTCAGGCTCCCTCCCTCTCCCCCAAGCCCTGAGTGAGAGTCCCAGAGCATGAAACTGGAGAATGAGGTGCGCGCGCCTCCACTCAGAGGCCGGGGCTCAGCGTCCTGGGTCGGTGGATGGGGAGTGGTCGTTTCACCCCCTTCCGATGTGGTTTCCAGACTTGCGAAGTGCCGGTCGTAACCCTAAGCGTCTTCCTTCCGGGCTGTTGTGAGGGTCTTAGGTGTTAATACCTGTGAACTGAGGAGACCAAGGCTGCAGGCGCTGAGACGCACTTTGAGCCCGCGGGTCACCGTCCGCTGCGCGCACCTGCGCGTCCCCGTCGCCGCCACCGGAGGCAGCCTGGGTACCCAGGGGAGCGCCGAGGGCTTCCTATTTGCAGATGTCATGCGCCTACGCAAACGGAATGGACGCCTACCCCCCAGTTTAACGCAGCTCGGGATGGACTGCGCACCCGGGAATCACGCAGCTCTCGCTCAGTCTGGCGGTTTAGAAATGAATGATGCGTATCTTGGGGAGATCACAGCGTTCCACTCCAGCTTTGAGGCTATTTAACTTCAGATGGCTTGCAGCCTGGGGGGGGTGGGCGTGGGTGTGGGTGTGGGGCAGCCCTCGCTACTCCTACGTCATTTCCGGCATCCCGAGACTGCACTGTTAAGTGACCACGTCTGCGCATCCAATCAGGTGTGACCTTGTCAATAATGGGAGGAACGGTGACCCGGTTTTGTTACTATGATCAGAGGATGCCCTTTCAAATATAATTAAGCAGTATTCAACTTGCGCCCATACACGATTTTTAAAAATGTATTACGGAATTTACCTCTTCCTTAAAAATCTAAATCACAAAATATAACCAAGCACCTAAGAATTTTAAACATTCTGAGTTTTTTCTGTATCATCTTCAGGGAGAAATAAATGAAGAGGTGGAGGGAGAGACAGAGGAAGAGGAGGGAGAGGAAGGAAGGAGAGGGGGAGGACATGGGAAAGGGGCAGGGAGGAGGAATACAAGGAAGCAGGGGAAGGGCGAGAGGAGTTTACCTGACTTACTGAGATTAGTGCTGCTTTTGATTTTCCAGCCTAGTGTTTGCCAGGCAGATGAGAGGAACAGCGTGCACTCCTGGTTTCTCCCCTCCTCTCCGGGTCCTCAGCCGCCCGTTTTGATACTCAGGCTCCCTCCCTCTCCCCCAAGCCCTGAGTGAGAGTCCCAGAGCATGAAACTGGAGAATGAGGTGCGCGCGCCTCCACTCAGAGGCCGGGGCTCAGCGTCCTGGGTCGGTGGATGGGGAGTGGTCGTTTCACCCCCTTCCGATGTGGTTTCCAGACTTGCGAAGTGCCGGTCGTAACCCTAAGCGTCTTCCTTCCGGGCTGTTGTGAGGGTCTTAGGTGTTAATACCTGTGAACTGAGGAGACCAAGGCTGCAGGCGCTGAGACGCACTTTGAGCCCGCGGGTCACCGTCCGCTGCGCGCACCTGCGCGTCCCCGTCGCCGCCACCGGAGGCAGCCTGGGTACCCAGGGGAGCGCCGAGGGCTTCCTATTTGCAGATGTCATGCGCCTACGCAAACGGAATGGACGCCTACCCCCCAGTTTAACGCAGCTCGGGATGGACTGCGCACCCGGGAATCACGCAGCTCTCGCTCAGTCTGGCGGTTTAGAAATGAATGATGCGTATCTTGGGGAGATCACAGCGTTCCACTCCAGCTTTGAGGCTATTTAACTTCAGATGGCTTGCAGCCTGGGGGGGGTGGGCGTGGGTGTGGGTGTGGGGCAGCCCTCGCTACTCCTACGTCATTTCCGGCATCCCCGAGACTGCACTGTTAAGTGACCACGTCTGCGCATCCAATCAGGTGTGACCTTGTCAATAATGGGAGGAACGGTGACCCGGTTTTGTTACTATGATCAGAGGATGCCCTTTCAAATATAATTAAGCAGTCTAAACACAACTTGGAGGAAAATCTTATGTGCTTCCTGTGTTGAAATTTTGTCAGAGCTATTTATGTATACATGTATAACTGCCAGACTAAATGCTCCAATCTTCATATTGTGAAAGCTGTTATTTTACAAAGACTGTTAGAGAATATTATATACTTTTGAAGCCAACAAATTTTTGTAAATATTTAATTACTAGCATAGGGTGATAGTGATGATATAGCTATCACTATATCAGATGATATAGTGACTCCAAGCTCTCCAGGATCTTGTGCTCTTGACTCTATAATCACTAGATCAGTAAAAACTGCATTTGATTTTTAAGTTTTTTAAAAATTCTAAGTCAAGAATCGTTCCTTCCAAACTCGTTTTTGAAAGCTCTGTGCATGTCATGAATGATGTAGACGCTGCCATCTCAATTTTACAAGGAGAGAAAACGCCAGACAGCTCATAGGGAACTATCTTTAACCCAAATGGATACACTCTTGTGTAAAAACAGTAGGGAAAAAATACTAGAGAACAACTAGGTATCCCAAATGCTTTCTGTTCACAATAAACTTAAAAAAAGATGCCACATGAATACTTCCAAGAATCCCTGAAGTATTTCAACAGTTTCTTATAGCTTTGAGACCACAGAAACCACACATTAAAACAAAAGCCTATCAAAATGTATGCTATGGTTGATAGTAAACATTTCTGGTAGTTGAAGATATAATATATTGTTGAGATTTTCCTAGGTAGTCAGTGCCTGCTATGGAATTCATAAGTCCATGTGCCCAACACACAGGAGGCACTGCAGCTCTCGCTCAGTCTGGCGGTTTAGAAATGAATGATGCGTATCTTGGGGAGATCACAGCGTTCCACTCCAGCTTTGAGGCTATTTAACTTCAGATGGCTTGCAGCCTGGGGGGGGTGGGCGTGGGTGTGGGTGTGGGGCAGCCCTCGCTACTCCTACGTCATTTCCGGCATCCCCGAGACTGCACTGTTAAGTGACCACGTCTGCGCATCCAATCAGGTGTGACCTTGTCAATAATGGGAGGAACGGTGACCCGGTTTTGTTACTATGATCAGAGGATGCCCTTTCAAATATAATTAAGCAGTCTAAACACAACTTGGAGGAAAATCTTATGTGCTTCCTGTGTTGAAATTTTGTCAGAGCTATTTATGTATACATGTATAACTGCCAGACTAAATGCTCCAATCTTCATATTGTGAAAGCTGTTATTTTACAAAGACTGTTAGAGAATATTATATACTTTTGAAGCCAACAAATTTTTGTAAATATTTAATTACTAGCATAGGGTGATAGTGATGATATAGCTATCACTATATCAGATGATATAGTGACTCCAAGCTCTCCAGGATCTTGTGCTCTTGACTCTATAATCACTAGATCAGTAAAAACTGCATTTGATTTTTAAGTTTTTTAAAAATTCTAAGTCAAGAATCGTTCCTTCCAAACTCGTTTTTGAAAGCTCTGTGCATGTCATGAATGATGTAGACGCTGCCATCTCAATTTTACAAGGAGAGAAAACGCCAGACAGCTCATAGGGAACTATCTTTAACCCAAATGGATACACTCTTGTGTAAAAACAGTAGGGAAAAAATACTAGAGAACAACTAGGTATCCCAAATGCTTTCTGTTCACAATAAACTTAAAAACAGATGCCACATGAATACTTCCAAGAATCCCTGAAGTATTTCAACAGTTTCTTATAGCTTTGAGACCACAGAAACCACACATTAAAACAAAAAGCCTATCAAAATGTATGCTATGGTTGATAGTAAACATTTCTGGTAGTTGAAGATATAATATATTGTTGAGATTTTCCTAGGTAGTCAGTGCCTGCTATGGAATTCATAAGTCCATGTGCCCAACACACAGGGAGGCCCATCAATACTAAACATTAGAGCTTAAAACAGAGAATGGTTTATTATAGATCCACACAAGGAGATGGGTGGTTCATGCCCCAAGAACGTCAAAGTTCCAAAGCGCTCAGCAAGTCCCTTGAAAAGCAAAAGGTGAGGGAGGGGCGTGGCTAGTTGCTGCCGACACCATGGTGTCAGGTCCTCTGTCCTTGAGGTCTGGTCATGGTCTGGTAAGGATGCCGCAGATACCCTCTACCAGACGACAGTTATTCTCTGTCTTGACAGGAAAGGGCAAGGTCTCAAGGCACAAATTTCACCCTCCAAGGTCCCAGTTATGGCCGAGAGGAGACAGAGCTCAACTGGTAGCTCCTTCCGGGCCAGGTTCCCCCATCCTGCCCAGCTGTCATCCCTAAAGGAGCCAGACACCCAACTCAGCTAGCCCTCAGCCTTCTCAGGCCACCCAAACTGGGAGACCAGGCCTCCCAGACTGCAACTTACACAGACGGCACTGCTTTGAGGTGGCAGACACAGGGATGGGGAAGAGGTTCCCAGGCTCTCAAGGCCCAGGCTAGCAGAGGGCCTTTGCGAGGGCTCCGGAGCCCTGCAGGACGTAGTCCACAATCTGTTCCCCGGGCCCTCCCACCTGCTGGCCTGGGGTTGGGTAGGCTGGAGGGCCTCCAGAAGAAGGCCTGAATCTGCCTCTTACCTCACTCTCCACCTGATGGCCACCAGCCCACTGACATTGCCTCAAGCACTTCCCTAATGGTCCCTCCTTGACATGAACAGTGGCCTGGGCCCTCCAATGCTGACCAACAGCTGAGCAGGACAACTAACAGTCCCTCACTGACAGTTTGTTGCTTGCAGGCAGGCCCACTGAGGCACTGAACAATGACTGAGCAAGACCTGTTGCCTAGTAACAGGGCATGAGGCAGAGCAATGGCTGCCTGCTAAGGGCTGTGCTGATCCTGCTCTGTTACACCTTCAAGCAAATATGTCACTGAAAACCATTTTTCCTGAGTGATATTCTGTTATGCACATAGGTTGGACCCTGAAAATTTCTGGTAGTTGAAGATATAATATATTGTTGAGATTTTCCTAGGTAGTCAGTGCCTGCTATGGAATTCATAAGTCCATGTGCCCAACACACAGGGAGGCCCATCAATACTAAACATTAGAGCTTAAAACAGAGAATGGTTTATTATAGATCCACACAAGGAGATGGGTGGTTCATGCCCCAAGAACGTCAAAGTTCCAAAGCGCTCAGCAAGTCCCTTGAAAAGCAAAAGGTGAGGGAGGGGCGTGGCTAGTTGCTGCCGACACCATGGTGTCAGGTCCTCTGTCCTTGAGGTCTGGTCATGGTCTGGTAAGGATGCCGCAGATACCCTCTACCAGACGACAGTTATTCTCTGTCTTGACAGGAAAGGGCAAGGTCTCAAGGCACAAATTTCACCCTCCAAGGTCCCAGTTATGGCCGAGAGGAGACAGAGCTCAACTGGTAGCTCCTTCCGGGCCAGGTTCCCCCATCCTGCCCAGCTGTCATCCCTAAAGGAGCCAGACACCCAACTCAGCTAGCCCTCAGCCTTCTCAGGCCACCCAAACTGGGAGACCAGGCCTCCCAGACTGCAACTTACACAGACGGCACTGCTTTGAGGTGGCAGACACAGGGATGGGGAAGAGGTTCCCAGGCTCTCAAGGCCCAGGCTAGCAGAGGGCCTTTGCGAGGGCTCCGGAGCCCTGCAGGACGTAGTCCACAATCTGTTCCCCGGGCCCTCCCACCTGCTGGCCTGGGGTTGGGTAGGCTGGAGGGCCTCCAGAAGAAGGCCTGAATCTGCCTCTTACCTCACTCTCCACCTGATGGCCACCAGCCCACTGACATTGCCTCAAGCACTTCCCTAATGGTCCCTCCTTGACATGAACAGTGGCCTGGGCCCTCCAATGCTGACCAACAGCTGAGCAGGACAACTAACAGTCCCTCACTGACAGTTTGTTGCTTGCAGGCAGGCCCACTGAGGCACTGAACAATGACTGAGCAAGACCTGTTGCCTAGTAACAGGGCATGAGGCAGAGCAATGGCTGCCTGCTAAGGGCTGTGCTGATCCTGCTCTGTTACACCTTCAAGCAAATATGTCACTGAAAACCATTTTTCCTGAGTGATATTCTGTTATGCACATAGGTTGGACTTCCCAGGGGCACAGTGGTAAAGAATTTGCCAGCCAGTGCAGGAGATGCAGGTTTAGTCCCTGGGCTGGGAAGATTCTCTGGAGAAGGGCATGGCACTCCAGTATTCTTGGAGAATCCCATGGTCAGGGGAGCCTGGCAGACTGCAGCTCATGGGGGTCACAAAGAGTCAAACATGACTGTGCAACCAAGAGCAAGCCCAAAGATCAGTGGTGTCATCCAGTGCGCTGGTGACAAGTTAGTGTCGTAAATATGTGGTAGAGTGGCTATAAAAGTGATTCTGCAGATAACCACATTGACAAATTTTATTTCTATGCTGAAACGTCAAATGTAAAAATACTGGTTACTAAAATATTTAAGGATAAAAGTATAATCCTAATTAAATTTTCTATAACATGCCATTTATTTCTGTCCTTCAGAAACCTGATCTGTGATGTGATATTCAGCTTCTGGCGCCAGGGCTTCCCTGGTGGCTCAGACGTAAAGAATCCACTGCAATGCAGGAGACCTGGGCTCAATCCCTGGGTCAGGAAGATCCCCTGGAGAAGGGAACAGCAACTCACTCCAGTATTCTTATCTGGAGAATCCCACAGACAGAGGAGCTTGGCAGGTTATAGTCCATGGACTGCAAATAGTCAGACACGACAGAGGTATTAACACTTGAGTGAAGCTGGCGTTCTCCTAGCTTTGGTTAAATGTTGTTTTTAAGATCTGGTCACTAGGGGTTTGGCCATGGTGTTTATTCAGGGCACTGCTCAGATGTACACAATGAACAAACGTGGTGCATATATGCCTGTTGACACGTGTCATTGGACTATCCACAGTGTTTTGATTTATTTTGCCACTTTTTACTGGTCTTTCATTTATTTATTTTCATCCATCTTTTTTTTTTTTTTTTTTATTTTGGGCAGGGGTCGGGTTGTGGACGGAGGGGAGCGGGCGGGCCACTTCTATTGGTCTTTCATTTATCTGTTTTCATCCATCTTTGTTCTTTGGCTCCTGCGGGCCTCCCATCACGGTGGCGTCTGTTGTTGCAGAGCGCCAGCTCTGGGTGCATGTGCTCCAGAGCTCCGGCTCGGCAATTGGACACATCGGTCCAGCCGCTCCGCGGCACGAGGGATCCTCCCAGGCCAGGGATCGAACTGGCGCCCCTTGCACTGCAAGGTGGTGTCCTTATCCACTGGACCACCAGGGGAAGCCACTATTTTCATCCATCTTTGTTCTTAGGCCTGTGTGGGCCTCCCATTGCAGCGGCCTCCCTTGTTCCAGAGCACTGGCTCTGGGCACAGGCACTCCAGAGCGCCGGCTTGCAATTGGACACACCGATCCAGCCCCTCTGCGGCACGCGGGATCTTCCCAGGCCAGCGATCCAACCGGCGCCCCTTGCACTGCAAGGCAGACTCCCTACCCCCTGGACAACCAGGGAAGTCTCATGTTTTGATATTTTTTAATCTCTCCCAAATCAATGTACATTGACAAGAGACAGCTGCCTCCGATAAGATGAAGATATTTGGTCTCTATATTAAAAAGCTATAGGAGATGAGTTTGCTTCTTGTTGTCCATAGACTAAGTTGTGTCCTACTCTGCGGCCCCGTGGACTGCAGCACGCTGGTCTTCCCTGTCCTTCGTGCTCTCCCAGAGCTTGCTCAGTCTCACATTCATTGAGTTGGTGATGCTGTCTAACTTGGGGAGTTCATCTTCTGGTGGCATGTCTTTTTGCCTTTTCATACTGTTCCTGGGGTTCTCACACCAAGAATACTGGCTTGGTTTGTCAGAATTCTTCATGTGAATAACAGCAAAGGAAAACATACCTTTAGGGGGCAACAGACAGATAAGAAACAGGAGCGATCCACAGGCACATGAAAAGATGCTCCAGATCACTAACTATTAGGGAAATGCAAATCAACCGACAATGTGATACCGCTTCCCAATCGCTCAGGTAAGCACCACTAGGAAGGAAGGGAGGGGAGAGGGAAGGCGGGCGGGAGCTGCAGGCCCTGACAAGAACATGAAGAAACAGGGGCACCCCAAGGCATCACTGGCAACAGTGACACAGCTGCTGCGGGAAACAACATGGCAGCTCCTCAGGAAACACTGAACACAGAATCACCAGCTCGCTCAGCAGTTCCACTTCTGGATATACACCCAAAGAACCAAAAGCATGGATTGATAGCGGCATTGTTCATAAAAGCCAGGTCCTTCTGAGATTTAGAAACCCAACCCTTCTAACTCAGCGAGCAGTTTTAAAGTAGGTACAAACATTCAGAAGTAGGTTGACAGATGACATGGAAGACAGAGGAACTTCATAACTGAATTTTAAACAATGGTCATCGTTCCTGGCTTACTTTCAACCTGGACTGAATGTACTTGGCTCACTCCTACACAGTTTGGGTGTGATTCTTTTCCATTTGTTTCACATAAATATCTCCACGGATGCTGATTTGAGGAAAGTGGAATTCCGAGGATCTACTAGTTCTCTGTCCATTTATTAGACTTGCCTCCAGGAAAGCTAGTTGGGAAGGTGAAAATTTGTTTTGATATTTTTTAATCTCTCCCAAATCAATGTACATTGACAAGAGACAGCTGCCTCCGATAAGATGAAGATATTTGGTCTCTATATTAAAAAGCTATAGGAGATGAGTTTGCTTCTTGTTGTCCATAGACTAAGTTGTGTCCTACTCTGCGGCCCCGTGGACTGCAGCACGCTGGTCTTCCCTGTCCTTCGTGCTCTCCCAGAGCTTGCTCAGTCTCACATTCATTGAGTTGGTGATGCTGTCTAACTTGGGGAGTTCATCTTCTGGTGGCATGTCTTTTTGCCTTTTCATACTGTTCCTGGGGTTCTCACACCAAGAATACTGGCTTGGTTTGTCAGAATTCTTCATGTGAATAACAGCAAAGGAAAACATACCTTTAGGGGGCAACAGACAGATAAGAAACAGGAGCGATCCACAGGCACATGAAAAGATGCTCCAGATCACTAACTATTAGGGAAATGCAAATCAACCGACAATGTGATACCGCTTCCCAATCGCTCAGGTAAGCACCACTAGGAAGGAAGGGAGGGGAGAGGGAAGGCGGGCGGGAGCTGCAGGCCCTGACAAGAACATGAAGAAACAGGGGCACCCCAAGGCATCACTGGCAACAGTGACACAGCTGCTGCGGGAAACAACATGGCAGCTCCTCAGGAAACACTGAACACAGAATCACCAGCTCGCTCAGCAGTTCCACTTCTGGATATACACCCAAAGAACCAAAAGCATGGATTGATAGCGGCATTGTTCATAAAAGCCAGGTCCTTCTGAGATTTAGAAACCCAACCCTTCTAACTCAGCGAGCAGTTTTAAAGTAGGTACAAACATTCAGAAGTAGGTTGACAGATGACATGGAAGACAGAGGAACTTCATAACTGAATTTTAAACAATGGTCATCGTTCCTGGCTTACTTTCAACCTGGACTGAATGTACTTGGCTCACTCCTACACAGTTTGGGTGTGATTCTTTTCCATTTGTTTCACATAAATATCTCCACGGATGCTGATTTGAGGAAAGTGGAATTCGCCGAGGATCTACTAGTTCTCTGTCCATTTATTAGACTTGCCTCCAGGGAAAGCTAGTTGGGAAGGTGAACAAATTCCTTATCAACGTACTTCAGTTAATCCATGACCACTGACTGCAGTCGAGGCCTACTGTGAAAAGCCTACTGAAACGGCACAGCTGGCATTTGTCTGCAGGTCTGGCCCAGAGGTGAAAGGGCTCCTGGGCTGTATTTCTGTGTCCAGCTCTCTCTGCTGGCCATGCTGCTGTGCCTGTCTCTGGCCTGAGGACCAACAGGAGGAGGTGTGAGTGATTTCTGTAGCGCAGTTATATACATTGTTCTGTGGACCGAAGAGCTGATTACTTAAGGGCATAAGCTATTTCGACAAGTATATTGAGTAGATTACGCAATTGACATGCTTGGATTCACAGGAATTTGCTCTTGGGTTAGGGAGCCCAGCTGCCTGCCAAATGCCTTTCGTGGCTCTCATGTTCGTGGTCTCGAGCTGTAGCTTGTAAGAATCCCCTGAGGGCACGTCAAAGCTCAGGGTGCTCGGCCGCAGCCCAGAGTTTCTGAGTCGGTATGTCTGGGGTAGGGGCTGAGGATGTGCATCCTGACACGTCACCGCTGCTGGTCTAGAGGCCACACTTAAAGCACTGATGAGGTTGCTCATCTCACAAGTCTGCATTGAAAGCAGCAGTTTCTTTACAGATTTTCAAACTTCCTCATCCAAACACATTCTGAACACTTCTTCTGCAATGAAAAAGTTTAAAGACAGAAGGGGTGGCACCTTGCGATGCTCAAGTCTTCACATCATAAGAATGCATGCTTGTTTCCATAAGAGACACCTTTGAATTCAAGGAAAGGGAGCAACACACTGAAAGGCCTGTGGCGTAACCTTTCAGACCAGTTCCACAGCCCCTGAAAGGCTGGGAGAGGCTGCACGTCTGCAGCAGTAACCCCCCTGAATTTTAAACAATGGTCATCGTTCCTGGCTTACTTTCAACCTGGACTGAATGTACTTGGCTCACTCCTACACAGTTTGGGTGTGATTCTTTTCCATTTGTTTCACATAAATATCTCCACGGATGCTGATTTGAGGAAAGTGGAATTCCGAGGATCTACTAGTTCTCTGTCCATTTATTAGACTTGCCTCCAGGAAAGCTAGTTGGGAAGGTGAACAAATTCCTTATCAACGTACTTCAGTTAATCCATGACCACTGACTGCAGTCGAGGCCTACTGTGAAAAGCCTACTGAAACGGCACAGCTGGCATTTGTCTGCAGGTCTGGCCCAGAGGTGAAAGGGCTCCTGGGCTGTATTTCTGTGTCCAGCTCTCTCTGCTGGCCATGCTGCTGTGCCTGTCTCTGGCCTGAGGACCAACAGGAGGAGGTGTGAGTGATTTCTGTAGCGCAGTTATATACATTGTTCTGTGGACCGAAGAGCTGATTACTTAAGGGCATAAGCTATTTCGACAAGTATATTGAGTAGATTACGCAATTGACATGCTTGGATTCACAGGAATTTGCTCTTGGGTTAGGGAGCCCAGCTGCCTGCCAAATGCCTTTCGTGGCTCTCATGTTCGTGGTCTCGAGCTGTAGCTTGTAAGAATCCCCTGAGGGCACGTCAAAGCTCAGGGTGCTCGGCCGCAGCCCAGAGTTTCTGAGTCGGTATGTCTGGGGTAGGGGCTGAGGATGTGCATCCTGACACGTCACCGCTGCTGGTCTAGAGGCCACACTTAAAGCACTGATGAGGTTGCTCATCTCACAAGTCTGCATTGAAAGCAGCAGTTTCTTTACAGATTTTCAAACTTCCTCATCCAAACACATTCTGAACACTTCTTCTGCAATGAAAAAGTTTAAAGACAGAAGGGGTGGCACCTTGCGATGCTCAAGTCTTCACATCATAAGAATGCATGCTTGTTTCCATAAGAGACACCTTTGAATTCAAGGAAAGGGAGCAACACACTGAAAGGCCTGTGGCGTAACCTTTCAGACCAGTTCCACAGCCCCTGGATGAGAAAGGCTGGGAGAGGCTGCACGTCTGCAGCAGCACCATGCCACCAAGCTCCTCATCTCTAGTTCACAGCAGCATGTACAGCCTCACGTTAAGAACACAGAGTAGAAACAAGGACCTACTGGATTGCACAGGGAATTGTAGTCCATATCCTGTGATAAACCACAATGGAAAAGAATATGAAGAATAGACATACATAACCGAATCCCTTTGTTGTACAGTAGAAACTAACACAATATTGTAAATTAACTGGACTTCAGTAAAGCACATTTTATAAAAAGAATGCAAAGGAGATGAAAAGACAGCAACTGACAGATGCTGAATGACACCTCTAAAACACAGCTGGACCTGTGGGGAGGCCAAGGTGACACTCGGATCCGGCTTTTCTCACCTTCTCTCCTGCCTCACGGGGGTAAAGCAGATAAATCTGTGTTTACAAATTAAAGAACAATGCTATTGCTCTTTCTGGCAAGGGTCACTTGTGAGACACAGTGTCTGAATCGAATCCATCCTTTGTGGGGCGTGTTCTCAAGTCCAGAGAGGAGGAAATTCCCTGGAAGAACCCTGAGGCTGCTGGTCTCGCCCTGGATTAAAAGCCTTTCCTTTGAGTCCTACACGACCATAACCTACACAGCAACATCTACTATAATGTCTGGCTAAATATCTGGGTACCATGGCCTAATCAGTCCGATACATAAAATTAACCATTGCCGTGCTTCATAAATAATTGATGAATGAGATAGCTAGTGTTTTTCTCTGTACAGTTCTGCCCAGTTGTTCAAAACTGGGCTGCTGTTGGTGCCATTCTGAGTCACTGGATGTCATAGCCAGGAATATTTAGGGGTTAAAACACAAACCTAAATTTAACTGGCATCTTTCCCGTAACTTCTTATCTAAAATTTATCCTAAAATGGAATATAGTAAATGCCTTGTTTTTCAGGATGAGAATGTAAGACCCATGAGAACAAGGGTCCTTCAGTCCCCACACTGTCATAACCATGGTAACTGCAGCCTTGGTAACGAGGGTAGTGCCTGGCAGAGGAAGTGCTCTCTGCAGAGTGTAGCGAACGAATCCGTGATGAGGGGCGAACAGGTGTCAGAGGGCTTTAAGAAACCAGGACCAGGGTATCACCTGGGTATCTTCCAGGATCAAATTTGGCTGCTGTCCACATGCACAGAAGAAGTTCCATTTCAGTTTAACCTGAAACATTTTACTGCTTGCCCAGACATTTGGAGACCAGGGTTGTTGAGACAGCAATTGTTAAGTAAAATGTGAAGATTCTGTCCAAGTATGTTCTGCATGGAATCTTTCACACAGATTGAACTGATATAATTTAAACATTAACATAATTTAGCTGTCTCCAGTGAGAATTCTCCAAGCCTGCCTCTGGGCTTTCCAATGGGCAACTGTGCAGGGTGTGGGACTGACTTTCCCAAAAGAGCTCCCTGTCATCTCAGGGCGAAGAATTCCCAAAGGGCCACCATTTGGGGCATAGCCCTTAAATCTTGAGAGGACTGGACATCCCAGCAGGCTCAGTCAAGATGCAAATAGGTCACTAGGATAATATGTGAGAACTGTCCACTTAGTCCTTCAGAGGAATCCACTCTATCAATCAACTCACCAATCAGTAGATGTCTCAGTTTTTTTCCTTAGTGAAGACTTTGCCCAGTTTTGACAATTCAGAAATATCCAACATCAATTCTTCCTGTGTAACTGTTGTGTTGTTTCTTGCTCAGTCGTGTCCAACTCTTTGCAACCCCATGGACTGTAGCCCGCCAGGCTCCTCTGTTCATGGGGTTTTTCAGGCATGAATATTGGAGTGGATAGCCAGTTCCTTCTTCAGGGGATCTTCCCAATGCAGGGATCAAACCCACGCCTCCTGCGTCTCCTGCATTGCCCAGTGGATTCTTTACCATCGGAGCCACTGGGGGAGGCTCTGATAACTGTAGAGGAATCCAGTTCCACGGAAGCAATAGAGTGTGTGTTCAGTGTCTCTTTTCCCCTCTTTTGTGTTTAGACGCACATTAGAAATAGTCTAATTGTTTCTACCTTCACAAAGGGGAAGGGTAGAGTTCCAGGCTCCCGCTCAGGGAGGGGTCAGGCTGTGGAATGCCGTCGGATGACTCTCTGCTGACGTGTCCCGGTGGTTACCAGGGTGTTGCCCATATGTTTATACACTTATAGAAAAATGACCTAAGGGATGAAGAATGAGCGGCAGCATTTCAGCATTTGGAATCATTTCCATAAGCTTATTAAGTTTCTCTTTCATCAATTCTTCCAAAGTCAAAAGCCATATGTTGTACAGAAAACAGGACCAAGAAATATTTCCATAAATCCACCGTCATACTCCTGGACTCTCACAGAAGATTATCACGTGAGTCGATAAGACACGGGGAAGTGTCCTTTTAAATACGTGTCATTTTGAAAATATGTAAGCCCCAAACCTGTAGGAATAGTTTAATATTTCCCAATCATGTGTAAAGGTCTAGTAAGAATGTCTCTGTCTCATAATGTCCATCTTTAAGTTACAACCTCAAGCTGATACTCAAGTTGCATTTTTATTAGAAAAACTCCTGTTTGATTCCCTTTCTTGGACCAAATTTTACCATATTACACTAGTTTTCAAAATCACTCAAGATACAAATGGTTTAACAGTGATCAAGTCATATTCTCAGAGAAAAGAATTGGCAGGTGCTATTTCTGTTTTTCGGTAACAGAGGCACTGGGAGCTGATGAAAGACTGCCTGCTCTTTGCTGCAACCAGAAGCAGCCCAGTATCAGGTTCTCTGGGGCAGCTCCTGAGTGCACGTAACTGTTGTGTTGTTTCTTGCTCAGTCGTGTCCAACTCTTTGCAACCCCATGGACTGTAGCCCGCCAGGCTCCTCTGTTCATGGGGTTTTCAGGCATGAATATTGGAGTGGATAGCCAGTTCCTTCTTCAGGGGATCTTCCCAATGCAGGGATCAAACCCACGCCTCCTGCGTCTCCTGCATTGCCCAGTGGATTCTTTACCATCGGAGCCACTGGGGGAGGCTCTGATAACTGTAGAGGAATCCAGTTCCACGGAAGCAATAGAGTGTGTGTTCAGTGTCTCTTTTCCCCTCTTTTGTGTTTAGACGCACATTAGAAATAGTCTAATTGTTTCTACCTTCACAAAGGGGAAGGGTAGAGTTCCAGGCTCCCGCTCAGGGAGGGGTCAGGCTGTGGAATGCCGTCGGATGACTCTCTGCTGACGTGTCCCGGTGGTTACCAGGGTGTTGCCCATATGTTTATACACTTATAGAAAAATGACCTAAGGGATGAAGAATGAGCGGCAGCATTTCAGCATTTGGAATCATTTCCATAAGCTTATTAAGTTTCTCTTTCATCAATTCTTCCAAAGTCAAAAGCCATATGTTGTACAGAAAACAGGACCAAGAAATATTTCCATAAATCCACCGTCATACTCCTGGACTCTCACAGAAGATTATCACGTGAGTCGATAAGACACGGGGAAGTGTCCTTTTAAATACGTGTCATTTTGAAAATATGTAAGCCCCAAACCTGTAGGAATAGTTTAATATTTCCCAATCATGTGTAAAGGTCTAGTAAGAATGTCTCTGTCTCATAATGTCCATCTTTAAGTTACAACCTCAAGCTGATACTCAAGTTGCATTTTTATTAGAAAAACTCCTGTTTGATTCCCTTTCTTGGACCAAATTTTACCATATTACACTAGTTTTCAAAATCACTCAAGATACAAATGGTTTAACAGTGATCAAGTCATATTCTCAGAGAAAAGAATTGGCAGGTGCTATTTCTGTTTTTCGGTAACAGAGGCACTGGGAGCTGATGAAAGACTGCCTGCTCTTTGCTGCAACCAGAAGCAGCCCAGTATCAGGTTCTCTGGGGCAGCTCCTGAGTGCACGGCTCCTGGAATCATGACGAAAACTAGGTGGAACACTGTGTGCACGTTCTCAGCCACAGGCCTGGCATATTGTGCTTACCACACCTTCATTTCTCTTGCTTATCCTAAGGGATCTGAAATGTGTCTATGGTCTACGACCATACCACCCTGAATGTGCCCGATCTTGTCTGAAATGCATCTATGGAAGACCTGAAACGTGAAATGCTTCCACAGACAGGAATCTCTGTGAAGTGGGCAAGATTCTGCTTACAGGTCGAGGACTTTTCCAGCATTTGTGTTTTATATATTTTAATTTAAATCAAATCAATGAACAGGTTTTCTATGAAGAAACTGAAATCCTTTCCCTTCTTCTAAGAAGGCCAACCTCTTCCGAGAAAGCATCGATACAACCTGGTCACATTAAGATCGCATAGGTACATATCGCTGTCCTTCTGTTGAGATAAAGAACCCATCTCTGCTTCAGGTTCAAGGGTGCATCTGTAATGCAAAGGTGTCTGTAGTCGGCATGACCAACGTTATTTGCTGGGTAGAAACACAACCATCTCGTCCTCCACGGAGACACTCGGCCGTTTGGAGCAAAGGATGCATTTCAGAAATCTACTAAGCCACTCGCAGAATTACGTATCCAGAAGCTGACAACTCAACACACTTTTCTTTAAAAACTTAAAACAACCTTCAAAAAGAAGAGTCTTCCCTGTTGACCTTGATACTCACACAAAGCCACAGGATTGGAGGGAAATCTCTCAGCCTCTGCAGATCTCTTCCCACACCTCCTTTGACACTACATGTTTGGTGTGGCTCTGCTCTGATGGAGGTATAATCTCTTATAAACCTATTCTGGTTTTCCTCACACTTCATTTCATGGAATAAAGGTTTGAAGCCATCCTAGCCTACATGAGGCCACTTGCTGTTGTAAAGACACCGAGCTATCAGCTCCCTCTCCACATACGAGCGTCGTCCCCCATGGACTGGCCCCAGCCCCTGCTTCCAGAATTCAGGCCCAACAATGTCAAGACTACACTTGCTGGTAGTCACCTGGGGAATTTCAAGATGCCCATATTTGCAATGTCCAAAAAATGGAAGGTCCCAATATGAGATTCTCTCAAATAACAGATAAAGAAATTAGGCTGATAGCACTGTCTCAGTTCCTATAAAATAAAACCCAGATGCTATCACAGATGATAGGTAGACACACCAAAAGCAAGCTGTTTGTGCCAAAAAGGACAGAATGCTGACGATGGCCCCTTTAGAGCAGCATTCACACTTGTCTTTCCCAGCTTGTCCTCTGTTAGCTTGTTCCTTTGACCTTATGCAGCTTCATCTTGTTTAAAGGCTGTTTGATAACAGTTCTCTGCACAAGTGTTTCCACTGTTTGCTGAAGACTTTGCCAAAGTTTCTTGTGTGTGGGTACCAAGGACAAGTGAGCTGCTGAATCTCTCTCACTGACTCCTTCTGGCCAGGAGACCATAAATGCTTGGCACCCAGTGTGCTTGCAGGCTGGGCTGAAGGTCGTGAGGCGGCCGTGAGAGCTGCCCTGTGAAATCTCAGCGTGTAGGGCAAGTAATAGGAGTGACTGACGAGGGCTGCCTGCACAGGTGGTTACGAGCGCTCCCGCCGTCGGGGGCCAGACCGTTGGTATCTGGAGCGTATTTTCTACGGGAGCAGTGTTCTCTCTGGTCTTTGGTCTCCTCGGCCTGTTCCCAGAGCTCATTCAACCCACCATGTATGTGAGGAATATTATCAATATCTTCTTTCAACTACATGTAGGTACTATGTCAGGGTTCCTACGGGAAACGTCCAGCCTAGCAAATCTCTGAAGTCAGGCACACACCCCTGCTGCCCCACTGTGGAGTCAGGGCCCCCTTTCAGTATCCCCACCCCAGACCTTCGACCGACACAGAAGGACCACAGAGGCATCTGTGAATGGAGAGCCTTGCCAGGGAGGCTCCCAGTAGTGGGCCCTGGAGCTTATATAACTCCCGGGGGTTCTGTTTAAGAAAACAACTTAAAAATCACTGACTTTCGTCAGTTTTAGGAAGACATAAGTCTGTGAGGGCATTTTGGAGGGCCCTTCCAGAATTCAGGCCCAACAATGTCAAGACTACACTTGCTGGTAGTCACCTGGGAATTTCAAGATGCCCATATTTGCAATGTCCAAAAAATGGAAGGTCCCAATATGAGATTCTCTCAAATAACAGATAAAGAAATTAGGCTGATAGCACTGTCTCAGTTCCTATAAAATAAAACCCAGATGCTATCACAGATGATAGGTAGACACACCAAAAGCAAGCTGTTTGTGCCAAAAAGGACAGAATGCTGACGATGGCCCCTTTAGAGCAGCATTCACACTTGTCTTTCCCAGCTTGTCCTCTGTTAGCTTGTTCCTTTGACCTTATGCAGCTTCATCTTGTTTAAAGGCTGTTTGATAACAGTTCTCTGCACAAGTGTTTCCACTGTTTGCTGAAGACTTTGCCAAAGTTTCTTGTGTGTGGGTACCAAGGACAAGTGAGCTGCTGAATCTCTCTCACTGACTCCCTTCTGGCCAGGAGACCATAAATGCTTGGCACCCAGTGTGCTTGCAGGCTGGGCTGAAGGTCGTGAGGCGGCCGTGAGAGCTGCCCTGTGAAATCTCAGCGTGTAGGGCAAGTAATAGGAGTGACTGACGAGGGCTGCCTGCACAGGTGGTTACGAGCGCTCCCGCCGTCGGGGGCCAGACCGTTGGTATCTGGAGCGTATTTTCTACGGGAGCAGTGTTCTCTCTGGTCTTTGGTCTCCTCGGCCTGTTCCCAGAGCTCATTCAACCCACCATGTATGTGAGGAATATTATCAATATCTTCTTTCAACTACATGTAGGTACTATGTCAGGGTTCCTACGGGAAACGTCCAGCCTAGCAAATCTCTGAAGTCAGGCACACACTCCCTGCTGCCCCACTGTGGAGTCAGGGCCCCCTTTCAGTATCCCCACCCCAGACCTTCGACCGACACAGAAGGACCACAGAGGCATCTGTGAATGGAGAGCCTTGCCAGGGAGGCTCCCAGTAGTGGGCCCTGGAGCTTATATAACTCCCGGGGGTTCTGTTTAAGAAAAACAACTTAAAAATCACTGACTTTCGTCAGTTTTAGGAAGACATAAGTCTGTGAGGGCATTTTGGGAGGGCCCCTCCCAGGACCTGGAAGAGTCCTCGCAGTGAGAGACCCTGAATTCGAAGCTTCATGAACTTTCTGGAACACTGAACCCTGAGATTTGGAAAGCTTAAAGACAATGACTCTGTTTACTCTCTATGCTTCACTGAATAACCACGAAGTGCTGTGTCCTGGGGGAAGGGGACCAGGGTTCCAGCAGGCGCCTCCCTCGCTGGCCGTGGAGTCAAGGGCGAGGATGAGGAGGGAAGGAAGGTGGGGTGGGGGCCTGGCACGGTCCGTCAGAGTGTGGGAGCCGGACAGACCAGGGCTGGCGTTCCAGGATGCTCCAGAGTTGACCCCGGCAGGCGGCTCTGCCTTTTTGATTCCGTGGTTGCACATTTGTAAAAAGGTGGGGGGACGTGAAATAGTGCCAACTTCAGAGGAAGGTTTCAATGAAACGTTTAGAGTACCTACAGCAGGGGACTTCCCGTAGTCCAGCAGTTAGGACTCAGGATTCTCACCACCGGTAGCCAGGGCTCAATCCCCGGTAAGGGAACTAAGATCCCACAAGCCATGTGGCACAGCCCAAAAAAAAACTACTAAAAAAATAAATAGAACACCTAGCCCGATGTCTGGCTCCCCAGAAGTGTTTAACCACGTGGAGGGAAGAGCAGTCTGGAAACTGTGGTGTTATCTATTTCTAATAACGCTGCAAAAGCCCACTGTCCCGCTTGAACTCAAGTCCTCTTGTCTCCATCCTGGAATGAAGAGGGGACCGTGAGAGAGGCGGCCAGTGCTGACTGGCCAGACGCTAGGACATCCTGGCGACGAGAGACACGCTCACAAGCCCGTCGTGAATGGTAAGACCCAGGGTGTCTGGGAATCAGTGCTGATCCGGGCCTGTGTCAGAGATGGTCTGAGATGTCCCAGCCACCGGCCAATCACAGTGCTTGCAAAGAGAAGGGAAGCCAGCCTGGCGGGAGGAGCGGAGAAGCCGGCTGGGTGAGAGGCCTGAGACATGGGCGCTGGGCGTGTTATTTAAACTGGCCAGGCAGAGCCCTCACCTCTTACAGATAAGCACTGAAACACTCAGAGAGGCAGTGACAGGATGCCTGGGACTTGGTTCTCCGGGGCAAATAGCTGCGGCTGCAGATAAAGTGTGCCAGCTCTCCTCTTCAGTTTAGGTCTGACATGCTTCACGTGTGCCCAGTCGCTTCAATCGTGTCTAACTCTGTGTGACTCCATGACTGTAGAAGCCCACCACGCTCCTCTGTCCATGGGATCCTCCAGGCAAGAATACTGGAGTGGGTTGTCATTTTCTACTACAGGATCTTCCCACCCAGGGATTGAACTCATGTCTCTTCCATTGCTTCCCTCATAGATCAGTGGGTAAAGAATCTGCCTGCAGTGCAGGAGACCGGGGGGACCAAGGGGGGGGGGGGGCTGGCTTCAGGATCCCCTCCAGAGTTGACCCGCAGGCGGCTCTGCCTTTTTGATTCCGTGGTTGCACATTTGTAAAAGGTGGGGGACGTGAAATAGTGCCAACTTCAGAGGAAGGTTTCAATGAAACGTTTAGAGTACCTACAGCAGGGGACTTCCCGTAGTCCAGCAGTTAGGACTCAGGATTCTCACCACCGGTAGCCAGGGCTCAATCCCCGGTAAGGGAACTAAGATCCCACAAGCCATGTGGCACAGCCCAAAAAAAAACTACTAAAAAAATAAATAGAACACCTAGCCCGATGTCTGGCTCCCCAGAAGTGTTTAACCACGTGGAGGGAAGAGCAGTCTGGAAACTGTGGTGTTATCTATTTCTAATAACGCTGCAAAAGCCCACTGTCCCGCTTGAACTCAAGTCCTCTTGTCTCCATCCTGGAATGAAGAGGGGACCGTGAGAGAGGCGGCCAGTGCTGACTGGCCAGACGCTAGGACATCCTGGCGACGAGAGACACGCTCACAAGCCCGTCGTGAATGGTAAGACCCAGGGTGTCTGGGAATCAGTGCTGATCCGGGCCTGTGTCAGAGATGGTCTGAGATGTCCCAGCCACCGGCCAATCACAGTGCTTGCAAAGAGAAGGGAAGCCAGCCTGGCGGGAGGAGCGGAGAAGCCGGCTGGGTGAGAGGCCTGAGACATGGGCGCTGGGCGTGTTATTTAAACTGGCCAGGCAGAGCCCTCACCTCTTACAGATAAGCACTGAAACACTCAGAGAGGCAGTGACAGGATGCCTGGGACTTGGTTCTCCGGGGCAAATAGCTGCGGCTGCAGATAAAGTGTGCCAGCTCTCCTCTTCAGTTTAGGTCTGACATGCTTCACGTGTGCCCAGTCGCTTCAATCGTGTCTAACTCTGTGTGACTCCATGACTGTAGAAGCCACCACGCTCCTCTGTCCATGGGATCCTCCAGGCAAGAATACTGGAGTGGGTTGTCATTTTCTACTACAGGGGATCTTCCCGACCCAGGGATTGAACTCATGTCTCTTCCATTGCTTCCCTCATAGATCAGTGGGTAAAGAATCTGCCTGCAGTGCAGGAGACCGAGGTTCAATTCCTGGGTTGGGAAGATCCCCTGGAGAATGGCAACACACTCCAGCATTTTGGCCTAGAAAAATTCCCTGGACAGAGAAGCCTGGCAGGTTGCAGTCCATGGAGTTGCAAGAGTTGGACAGAACTTAGTGACTAAACCACAACTTAGCGAGAGAGAGGGAAGGGCCTATGTCTAGGCATGTAGCTCACAGAATTACACTTACATACCCCAGAGCTCTGCCACACAACCCACAGAGGCAACACAGCCTTGGAAACGCTGCCGTTGGAGCTGTCTGAGCCCTCAGCGGGTACCCCACGGGGGAATCCAGACCCAGAGCAGCGCTGGGCCAGCAGCCTGAGAGAGGCCCGGAGCACCGCACTGTCAGAGTCAAGCCCCAGGTCAGGTCTCCAGAGCAAAGCAAGGGTCCACCATGCTGCTCAGGGCCAGCTCCTCGACCCTGAAAACATGTCATCACCCGTGCACCGGTGGAGCGCACGCTCTCTCACGTCTGTCTCTCCAGTGAGAGGATTCTATTACTTCTCAGGCAGGCAATCAATACGTGTAGGTGGATGCTGCATCAAGGCCCGGTTGGGACGCAGAGGATGCTTCCCTTTTTTTTTTTAACAATTCCATTTGTGAATAAACCCAGATCTTAACAAAAGAAAACAAAGAGGCACTTACTCTATGGCGCCTTTGAAGGGATAACTGCCATGACGCTGGGCGTGTTATTTAAACTGGCCAGGCAGAGCCCTCACCTCTTACAGATAAGCACTGAAACACTCAGAGAGGCAGTGACAGGATGCCTGGGACTTGGTTCTCCGGGGCAAATAGCTGCGGCTGCAGATAAAGTGTGCCAGCTCTCCTCTTCAGTTTAGGTCTGACATGCTTCACGTGTGCCCAGTCGCTTCAATCGTGTCTAACTCTGTGTGACTCCATGACTGTAGAAGCCCACCACGCTCCTCTGTCCATGGGATCCTCCAGGCAAGAATACTGGAGTGGGTTGTCATTTTCTACTACAGGGGATCTTCCCGACCCAGGGATTGAACTCATGTCTCTTCCATTGCTTCCCTCATAGATCAGTGGGTAAAGAATCTGCCTGCAGTGCAGGAGACCGAGGTTCAATTCCTGGGTTGGGAAGATCCCCTGGAGAATGGCAACACACTCCAGCATTTTGGCCTAGAAAAATTCCCTGGACAGAGAAGCCTGGCAGGTTGCAGTCCATGGAGTTGCAAGAGTTGGACAGAACTTAGTGACTAAACCACAACTTAGCGAGAGAGAGGGAAGGGCCTATGTCTAGGCATGTAGCTCACAGAATTACACTTACATACCCCAGAGCTCTGCCACACAACCCACAGAGGCAACACAGCCTTGGAAACGCTGCCGTTGGAGCTGTCTGAGCCCTCAGCGGGTACCCCACGGGGGAATCCAGACCCAGAGCAGCGCTGGGCCAGCAGCCTGAGAGAGGCCCGGAGCACCGCACTGTCAGAGTCAAGCCCCAGGTCAGGTCTCCAGAGCAAAGCAAGGGTCCACCATGCTGCTCAGGGCCAGCTCCTCGACCCTGAAAACATGTCATCACCCGTGCACCGGTGGAGCGCGCACGTCTCTCACGTCTGTCTCTCCAGTGAGAGGATTCTATTACTTCTCAGGCAGGCAATCAATACGTGTAGGTGGATGCTGCATCAAGGCCCGGTTGGGACGCAGAGGATGCTTCCCTTTTTTTTTTTTAACAATTCCATTTGTGAATAAACCCAGATCTTAACAAAAGAAAACAAAGAGGCACTTACTCTATGGCGCCTTTGAAGGGATAACTGCCATGACCGCTCTTTTCTCTACATCGTGTGTTCAGCTGTGAGGCGTCCTCCCCGTTGCGGCTGGCAGTTTACTCAACAGTCATTGGTCAGGGGGGTTCCCTGTAATCAGATATCTTAGTAAGTATGTCAAGAGAACTGTCTCTTGCATAAAGCTTACTGAGATGATTTCTGTTTTCAGTGCGTGGAGATGACGTCTAGCCAACCAGTGAATCATTTTGTGTATTAAATAGTGCAAAATGAATTCTGACAAATAGGTGTCAGATGAAAAAAGATGTGGGTGATTTAGTTCAGGTTTCCATCATCTAACTTTGCGATTCTAATTCATCACCATGTAGAGTAAGCTTTCATGAGAAGCGCTGATTTCTCACCGTTACTTTTCCTCCTGGTTTCTTTCCTTTTTTATGGTACTCCTGAAATAGAGCTGCAGAGTTATTTTTAAAATAGCTCTTTGGGTTTGCCAGATCAACAGCAAAATCATCTCAAATTTTAAATAAAGTGTGTTTGAGCATCCTTATAAACCTCACCATGGAGACCAGCAAGTGAACAGTTGCCATGGAGACGGTGTGTGTCCACCGTGCCCGAGTTACGATCATCCCCTGTCAAATGTAAGTGGGAATCGGGAATCACGTGGAAAGCCTGTTCAGTTCCCCACTGCAAAATGCTGACACATGAAATGAATATGAAACAGACTTCAGGGCCCTAGAAGTGTGCTCACCCCAGGACAGGAAGAGGCGATCTCGGTACCCAGACTTCACTCAAGTTCCTGACTCAGCCTGGAGAGGAGGCTCAGCAGTCCTGTCTTAAACAAGCTCCTCCAGAGACCTCAGAACCAGCCCGGCATGAGACTCTCACAAACCTGAGTTCTGGGCCGTTAGTCATCAGGAACTGGCAGGCTGTGGTTAAATAAGAGTTTTTGCTAATGTTTCAGGGGGTTCGTTTGACATTAAAAATTAATCGCATTTGTGTAGGTGGATGCTGCATCAAGGCCAGTTGGGACGCAGAGGATGCTTCCCTTTTTTTTTTTAACAATTCCATTTGTGAATAAACCCAGATCTTAACAAAAGAAAACAAAGAGGCACTTACTCTATGGCGCCTTTGAAGGGATAACTGCCATGACCGCTCTTTTCTCTACATCGTGTGTTCAGCTGTGAGGCGCCTCCCGTTGCGGCTGGCAGTTTACTCAACAGTCATTGGTCAGGGGGGTTCCCTGTAATCAGATATCTTAGTAAGTATGTCAAGAGAACTGTCTCTTGCATAAAGCTTACTGAGATGATTTCTGTTTTCAGTGCGTGGAGATGACGTCTAGCCAACCAGTGAATCATTTTGTGTATTAAATAGTGCAAAATGAATTCTGACAAATAGGTGTCAGATGAAAAAAGATGTGGGTGATTTAGTTCAGGTTTCCATCATCTAACTTTGCGATTCTAATTCATCACCATGTAGAGTAAGCTTTCATGAGAAGCGCTGATTTCTCACCGTTACTTTTCCTCCTGGTTTCTTTCCTTTTTTATGGTACTCCTGAAATAGAGCTGCAGAGTTATTTTTAAAATAGCTCTTTGGGTTTGCCAGATCAACAGCAAAATCATCTCAAATTTTAAATAAAGTGTGTTTGAGCATCCTTATAAACCTCACCATGGAGACCAGCAAGTGAACAGTTGCCATGGAGACGTGTGTGTGTCCACCGTGCCCGAGTTACGATCATCCCCTGTCAAATGTAAGTGGGAATCGGGAATCACGTGGAAAGCCTGTTCAGTTCCCCACTGCAAAATGCTGACACATGAAATGAATATGAAACAGACTTCAGGGCCCTAGAAGTGTGCTCACCCCAGGACAGGAAGAGGCGATCTCGGTACCCAGACTTCACTCAAGTTCCTGACTCAGCCTGGAGAGGAGGCTCAGCAGTCCTGTCTTAAACAAGCTCCTCCAGAGACCTCAGAACCAGCCCGGCATGAGACTCTCACAAACCTGAGTTCTGGGCCGTTAGTCATCAGGAACTGGCAGGCTGTGGTTAAATAAGAGTTTTTGCTAATGTTTCAGGGGTTTCGTTTGACATTAAAAATTAATCGCAGGGCTTCCCTGGTGATCCAGTGGGTAAAGAGTCTGCCTTGCAATGCAAGGGGCACCAGTTTGATCCCTGGCCTGGGAAGATCCCACATGCCGCAGAGCGGCTGGGCCAGTCCAGTTACGAGCCAGTGCTCTGGAGCGCATGCACCCAGAGCCAGTGACGTGCAACAAGAGAGGCCACTGCAATGGGAGGCCCACACAGAACAAACAGTAAGGATGGGGGAAAATAAATAAATAAAAATTAATTGCAACTAATTAAATTTGTAAAAACCTACTTCTTTCATAAGTATTGACATTCAATTCACAGACCTTACTATTAACTAACAACACATTTTAGCCACCATTTTCAGAGGGGCTTTTACAGTTTAAGTTCCCTTTGTATAATTTTAACGTATTTGATTTTTTAAAAGATACCTAAAAAATTTAATGCAACAAAACTGTCTCAAATTCTTAAATAGCTAATCAAAAATTTAAAAATAAACTGATAACTCCTTCTGTATTCTAATTGTATAAAAGCACAGTGAGATTTCAGCTAAATTATCACAAAGGCAATAGGTACACGTTTCAAATTTGAATCACTCTGCTAACTTCTCTGACTCTTAATAACCCAATGATTAAACACTTTGCAAAGATATGAAACGCAATTCCTCAAATTCCACAACACTAATAATACATTTATTATACTCTATTAGTTAAACATTTCTAGACTTAATTCTAAGTATTCTTGAGGAGGAAATTTCTTCCTTGCTTTTCAAGGAGAGGTTCTGGAAGGGGTGTTGATGGAGGGCTGTGGTGGGCATGAAATGTTCATCCCAGGGACGTTCTGGGTCTGAGTTGTCACCAGAGCTCCCAGATGGCAGGCATGACCATCGCCACTGCTGGAGATGGTGGCACCCTGAGGGTCCCCTACCAGGGGGGCTGCATGTCTCAGCCACTGACCTGGCCACAGGAAGAGGCGATCTCGGTACCCAGACTTCACTCAAGTTCCTGACCCTGGAGAGGAGGCTCAGCAGTCCTGTCTTAAACAAGCTCCTCCAGAGACCTCAGAACCAGCCCGGCATGAGACTCTCACAAACCTGAGTTCTGGGCCGTTAGTCATCAGGAACTGGCAGGCTGTGGTTAAATAAGAGTTTTTGCTAATGTTTCAGGGGTTTCGTTTGACATTAAAAATTAATCGCAGGGCTTCCCTGGTGATCCAGTGGGTAAAGAGTCTGCCTTGCAATGCAAGGGGCACCAGTTTGATCCCTGGCCTGGGAAGATCCCACATGCCGCAGAGCGGCTGGGCCAGTCCAGTTACGAGCCAGTGCTCTGGAGCGCATGCACCCAGAGCCAGTGACGTGCAACAAGAGAGGCCACTGCAATGGGAGGCCCACACAGAACAAACAGTAAGGATGGGGGAAAATAAATAAATAAAAATTAATTGCAACTAATTAAATTTGTAAAAACCTACTTCTTTCATAAGTATTGACATTCAATTCACAGACCTTACTATTAACTAACAACACATTTTAGCCACCATTTTCAGAGGGGCTTTTACAGTTTAAGTTCCCTTTGTATAATTTTAACGTATTTGATTTTTTAAAAGATACCTAAAAATTGAATGCAACAAAACTGTCTCAAATTCTTAAATAGCTAATCAAAAATTTAAAAATAAACTGATAACTCCTTCTGTATTCTAATTGTATAAAAGCACAGTGAGATTTCAGCTAAATTATCACAAAGGCAATAGGTACACGTTTCAAATTTGAATCACTCTGCTAACTTCTCTGACTCTTAATAACCCAATGATTAAACACTTTGCAAAGATATGAAACGCAATTCCTCAAATTCCACAACACAAAAAATACATTGATTAGACTCTATGGGTTAAACATTTCTAGACTTAATTCTAAGTATTCTTGAGGAGGAAATTTCTTCCTTGCTTTTCAAGGAGAGGTTCTGGAAGGGGTGTTGATGGAGGGCTGTGGTGGGCATGAAATGTTCATCCCAGGGACGTTCTGGGTCTGAGTTGTCACCAGAGCTCCCAGATGGCAGGCATGACCATCGCCACTGCTGGAGATGGTGGCACCCTGAGGGTCCCCTACCAGGGGGGCTGCATGTCTCAGCCACTGACCTGGACACCAGAGGTAGGCTGGGGGTTTGACATGGTCTGTAGTGTGGTCTTCCATCTGAACCCTGCCTGGGGATTGAGATGGGGAAGAAGAAACTGGACACTAGAGGTCTCACCTGGTCAGTGGATCTTCTAGGGACAGGTAATCAATCCAAAGGGTTTCCCTGTAGGAGAATGGCAGCTGATTTCCAAACAATTGGGCTCTAAGAAGTAGGTCCCCACTTGGATTTGGTGGAAGAGGCTCATGGTCTAGGTGTCCACCTAGTAGTGATCTATACTAGTTAGTACACAGACGAACCTGCTGCAACAAAGACCCTTCTGTAGACTGGCCCATCAAAAACAGAGGTTTACTCCAGGCTCGCTGAACAGCCTTGCGCAAAAGGGGCCAGACTGCCAGGAGGCTGTGCTCCGCATGATCCGTCTGTGACCCAGGTACCTACACACTGTTGCTCCATTGTCCCCCAGGGCTTCCTAACCTGGAGTCCTCAGATCCCCCAAAGAGTCCACGGACAGGGGTCAGAGGCTCTATAAACTTGAATGGAAAAAAGTTACACCCCTGTTTTATACTTAGCATCTCCTTCCATTATAAATGTAGGCAACAAATCTTGGTACTATAGCAGTAGTACTTACAAATTTATCACTTTTAGGAATAATAGATATTTTATATCAATTTCAATTGTTGTGAAAATTTATACTCATCCTTACCTTGAAATTATGGATGTGCATTTGAGCAAACTCCTGGAGACAGGGAAGGAGTCTGGTGTGCTGCGGTCCATTGGACATGACTTAGCAAAAAAAAAATAAAATTCCACAACCAACAAAAAATACATTGATTAGACTCTATGGGTTAAACATTTCTAGACTTAATTCTAAGTATTCTTGAGGAGGAAATTTCTTCCTTGCTTTTCAAGGAGAGGTTCTGGAAGGGGTGTTGATGGAGGGCTGTGGTGGGCATGAAATGTTCATCCCAGGGACGTTCTGGGTCTGAGTTGTCACCAGAGCTCCCAGATGGCAGGCATGACCATCGCCACTGCTGGAGATGGTGGCACCCTGAGGGTCCCCTACCAGGGGGGCTGCATGTCTCAGCCACTGACCTGGACACCAGAGGTAGGCTGGGGGTTTGACATGGTCTGTAGTGTGGTCTTCCATCTGAACCCTGCCTGGGGATTGAGATGGGGAAGAAGAAACTGGACACTAGAGGTCTCACCTGGTCAGTGGATCTTCTAGGGACAGGTAATCAATCCAAAGGGTTTCCCTGTAGGAGAATGGCAGCTGATTTCCAAACAATTGGGCTCTAAGAAGTAGGTCCCCACTTGGATTTGGTGGAAGAGGCTCATGGTCTAGGTGTCCACCTAGTAGTGATCTATACTAGTTAGTACACAGACGAACCTGCTGCAACAAAGACCCTTCTGTAGACTGGCCCATCAAAAACAGAGGTTTACTCCAGGCTCGCTGAACAGCCTTGCGCAAAAGGGGCCAGACTGCCAGGAGGCTGTGCTCCGCATGATCCGTCTGTGACCCAGGTACCTACACACTGTTGCTCCATTGTCCCCCAGGGCTTCCTAACCTGGAGTCCTCAGATCCCCCAAAGAGTCCACGGACAGGGGTCAGAGGCTCTATAAACTTGAATGGAAAAAAGTTACACCCCTGTTTTATACTTAGCATCTCCTTCCATTATAAATGTAGGCAACAAATCTTGGTACTATAGCAGTAGTACTTACAAATTTATCACTTTTAGGAATAATAGATATTTTATATCAATTTCAATTGTTGTGAAAATTTATACTCATCCTTACCTTGAAATTATGGATGTGCATTTGAGCAAACTCCTGGAGACAGGGAAGGAGTCTGGTGTGCTGCGGTCCATGGGGTTGTGGAGTTGGACATGACTTAGCTACTGAACAACGATAACAACAAAGGTAATGATTAAAACTACTGCTGCTTGTTACTGGATACCCCACTAAAGAACCATGTAGATTACTATACCACAGGTTAGTCTTTAGAACATGGATAACATTTTAAGTGTATTTTGATATAATTTCAAGAATTTCATTTTCTATTTACTTGTGTATTCTTTTTCACCATTACAACAAATACACAGTAAGTAGCTAAAATACGCGCATGTGCTAAAGTGTGTGGCTGGTTGAAATTATATATTTTAATAGTGTCAAAATGTAGAACTTCATCACCTAAGAACATTTCCTTATGGGCTACAGTCTGTAGGGTCACAGAGTGGATACGCCTGAGCACACATGAACCTACATGGACACGTCACAGTCACCCAAGGTCCACAGTTTACCTTTGGGCTCACTCTTGGTGTTGTACATTCTATGAATTTGGGCAAATGTATGAGGGCATATCTACCATTATAGTATCTTTCGTTGCCCTAAAAATCCCCGTGCTCTGCCTGTTCCTCTCCTCCCCACCCCCTGAATATTTTTTTAAATTGAGATATAACCGACACATTATATTAGTTTCAGGTATACAATATAATGATTTGATATTTGTGTATATTGTGAAATGATCACCATGATACATATTATTAACATATACACACTTCTGTGTTGGCTTCTTTCACTCAACACAATGTCTGTGGGGCTCATCCACACTGTTGTGTGTATCCACTAATTTTATGAATAGAAATTTTATTTTTTGGCCTAACCTGGAGTCCTCAGATCCCCAAAGAGTCCACGGACAGGGGTCAGAGGCTCTATAAACTTGAATGGAAAAAAGTTACACCCCTGTTTTATACTTAGCATCTCCTTCCATTATAAATGTAGGCAACAAATCTTGGTACTATAGCAGTAGTACTTACAAATTTATCACTTTTAGGAATAATAGATATTTTATATCAATTTCAATTGTTGTGAAAATTTATACTCATCCTTACCTTGAAATTATGGATGTGCATTTGAGCAAACTCCTGGAGACAGGGAAGGAGTCTGGTGTGCTGCGGTCCATGGGGTTGTGGAGTTGGACATGACTTAGCTACTGAACAACGATAACAACAAAGGTAATGATTAAAACTACTGCTGCTTGTTACTGGATACCCCACTAAAGAACCATGTAGATTACTATACCACAGGTTAGTCTTTAGAACATGGATAACATTTTAAGTGTATTTTGATATAATTTCAAGAATTTCATTTTCTATTTACTTGTGTATTCTTTTTCACCATTACAACAAATACACAGTAAGTAGCTAAAATACGCGCATGTGCTAAAGTGTGTGGCTGGTTGAAATTATATATTTTAATAGTGTCAAAATGTAGAACTTCATCACCTAAGAACATTTCCTTATGGGCTACAGTCTGTAGGGTCACAGAGTGGATACGCCTGAGCACACATGAACCTACATGGACACGTCACAGTCACCCAAGGTCCACAGTTTACCTTTGGGCTCACTCTTGGTGTTGTACATTCTATGAATTTGGGCAAATGTATGAGGGCATATCTACCATTATAGTATCTTTCGTTGCCCTAAAAATCCCCGTGCTCTGCCTGTTCCTCTCCTCCCCACCCCCTGAATATTTTTTTAAATTGAGATATAACCGACACATTATATTAGTTTCAGGTATACAATATAATGATTTGATATTTGTGTATATTGTGAAATGATCACCATGATACATATTATTAACATATACACACTTCTGTGTTGGCTTCTTTCACTCAACACAATGTCTGTGGGGCTCATCCACACTGTTGTGTGTCTCAGCAATCCACTCCCACTCCAGCTGTATAGTCTTTCATTTTATGAATAGAAACAATTTATCTATTCTCTTGTAGGTGGACATATGAGTTTTTTCCTGTATTTGAGTATTAGACGTAAACCTATGAGACCTAAAGTTATATCTATTAATCAAAACTATTCTTATGTACATCTTTGCAAACATATGCACTCATTTCTCTTGGTTGGGATTGCTGGGTGGTCACAGAATCTAGCTGTTGTAGACTCTGCCAAACTGTTTTTCAAACTTGTTGAATGAGAGGACGCTCCCACTAGGAAGCCCCGTTTAAGCTCTGCATTCTCAACAGGTATTAGGGATTGCAGTGGTTTAACTTCAGTCAGTCTAGGAGGTGTTTTACGGTGTCTTTTATTTCAGGCACTTAGATCTGTCTTTCTGAGAAGGGATCCACAGGTGTCACCAAACTCTCAGAGGGGTTCATGGCACAAAAGGTTTCAAATGCCTGGTTAGAGCTCAGAGCTTTGGTTTTCTAACTTGAGGGATGGGCGAGAAGCACAAGTTCAGCACCAGCAACTTCCTCTTGACAATGAAGAGGAAGTTGCTCATGGCTTTGTCACTTAATCACTTGGTCACACCCAACCTCACCAGAGTCTGGGAAATGTAGTATCTGGCAGTGCAGCCCCATGCTGGGGCAAAACTCTACCAATATAGAAGACAAGTGAGGGCTTCCCTGGTGGTCCAGTGGGTAACGACACTGCCTTGCATGACGCCTGAGCACACATGAACCTACATGGACACGCACAGTCACCCAAGGTCCACAGTTTACCTTTGGGCTCACTCTTGGTGTTGTACATTCTATGAATTTGGGCAAATGTATGAGGGCATATCTACCATTATAGTATCTTTCGTTGCCCTAAAAATCCCCGTGCTCTGCCTGTTCCTCTCCTCCCCACCCCCTGAATATTTTTTTAAATTGAGATATAACCGACACATTATATTAGTTTCAGGTATACAATATAATGATTTGATATTTGTGTATATTGTGAAATGATCACCATGATACATATTATTAACATATACACACTTCTGTGTTGGCTTCTTTCACTCAACACAATGTCTGTGGGGCTCATCCACACTGTTGTGTGTCTCAGCAATCCACTCCCTCTCCAGCTGTATAGTCTTTCATTTTATGAATAGAAACAATTTATCTATTCTCTTGTAGGTGGACATATGAGTTTTTTCCTGTATTTGAGTATTAGACGTAAACCTATGAGACCTAAAGTTATATCTATTAATCAAAACTATTCTTATGTACATCTTTGCAAACATATGCACTCATTTCTCTTGGTTGGGATTGCTGGGTGGTCACAGAATCTAGCTGTTGTAGACTCTGCCAAACTGTTTTTCAAACTTGTTGAATGAGAGGACGCTCCCACTAGGAAGCCCCGTTTAAGCTCTGCATTCTCAACAGGTATTAGGGATTGCAGTGGTTTAACTTCAGTCAGTCTAGGAGGTGTTTTACGGTGTCTTTTATTTCAGGCACTTAGATCTGTCTTTCTGAGAAGGGATCCACAGGTGTCACCAAACTCTCAGAGGGGTTCATGGCACAAAAGGTTTCAAATGCCTGGTTAGAGCTCAGAGCTTTGGTTTTCTAACTTGAGGGATGGGCGAGAAGCACAAGTTCAGCACCAGCAACTTCCTCTTGACAATGAAGAGGAAGTTGCTCATGGCTTTGTCACTTAATCACTTGGTCACACCCAACCTCACCAGAGTCTGGGAAATGTAGTATCTGGCAGTGCAGCCCCATGCTGGGGCAAAACTCTACCAATATAGAAGACAAGTGAGGGCTTCCCCTGGTGGTCCAGTGGGTAACGACACTGCCTTGCAGTGCAAGGGGTGCCAGTTTGATCCCCGGCCTGGGAAGATCCCACGTGCCACGGAGCGGCTGGACCGATGTGTCCAATCACCGAGCTGGAGCTCTGGAGTGCATGCGCCCAGAGCCGGCGCTCTGCGACGACAGACGCCACCGCGATGGGAGGCCCACAGGAGCCAAAGAACAAAGACGGATGAAAACAGAGAAATGAAAGACCAATAGAAGTGGCCCGCCCGCTCCCCTCACTCCCCAACCTGACCCCTGCCCAAAATAAATAAATAAATCTTAAAAAAAAAAAAAAGAAGACAAGTGAGTGGGCAAAGGTAGCATTGAGTGGGTGTATGCTCAGTCATGTCTGACCCCGGATTGAACCCACCTCTCTTGTGTCTGGTGCATGAGCAGGTGGATTCTTTACTGCTGAGGCCAATATGGAAGAACTGATGATTATTTACTGGCAATCTCCACCAGGAATCTATGGATAGTCTATGGAGTGGACTTTCAGTGTAAATGGTCCTCCACTTGGAGCAGGCAACTGCTGAATCACCTAGCTACCCTGTCCTGCTTTTCAGGGAGGTATTTGGGTTTGAGTCCCTCATGCTGAGATTGTCCCCCAGGCAAACAGGTAGGGGGATGAGATTCATGAGGCCCTCTGACAGTGGATGTTTAAGACATGCAATTTCAGACATGTCAGTGAGTAAGAGCATGACCCGAAGGAGTGAACAGCTTTGGGAGAGAATGCCGTAGGTGCTGCTGTGATGGTGGCCTGAGTCATGCCTTCCTTGGGTACAGTGCCTGCCTGGCAATTCACTCTTCAACAGGGCTTCCAAAAACATGCTGAAACCCGAAGAGCTTTGGTTTTCTAACTTGAGGGATGGGCGAGAAGCACAAGTTCAGCACCAGCAACTTCCTCTTGACAATGAAGAGGAAGTTGCTCATGGCTTTGTCACTTAATCACTTGGTCACACCCAACCTCACCAGAGTCTGGGAAATGTAGTATCTGGCAGTGCAGCCCCATGCTGGGGCAAAACTCTACCAATATAGAAGACAAGTGAGGGCTTCCCCTGGTGGTCCAGTGGGTAACGACACTGCCTTGCAGTGCAAGGGGTGCCAGTTTGATCCCCGGCCTGGGAAGATCCCACGTGCCACGGAGCGGCTGGACCGATGTGTCCAATCACCGAGCTGGAGCTCTGGAGTGCATGCGCCCAGAGCCGGCGCTCTGCGACGACAGACGCCACCGCGATGGGAGGCCCACAGGAGCCAAAGAACAAAGACGGATGAAAACAGAGAAATGAAAGACCAATAGAAGTGGCCCGCCCGCTCCCCTCACTCCCCAACCTGACCCCTGCCCAAAATAAATAAATAAATCTTAAAAAAAAAAAAAAGAAGACAAGTGAGTGGGCAAAGGTAGCATTGAGTGGGTGTATGCTCAGTCATGTCTGACCCCGGATTGAACCCACCTCTCTTGTGTCTGGTGCATGAGCAGGTGGATTCTTTACTGCTGAGGCCAATATGGAAGAACTGATGATTATTTACTGGCAATCTCCACCAGGAATCTATGGATAGTCTATGGAGTGGACTTTCAGTGTAAATGGTCCTCCACTTGGAGCAGGCAACTGCTGAATCACCTAGCTACCCTGTCCTGCTTTTCAGGGAGGTATTTGGGTTTGAGTCCCTCATGCTGAGATTGTCCCCCAGGCAAACAGGTAGGGGGATGAGATTCATGAGGCCCTCTGACAGTGGATGTTTAAGACATGCAATTTCAGACATGTCAGTGAGTAAGAGCATGACCCGAAGGGAGTGAACAGCTTTGGGAGAGAATGCCGTAGGTGCTGCTGTGATGGTGGCCTGAGTCATGCCTTCCTTGGGTACAGTGCCTGCCTGGCAATTCACTCTTCAACAGGGCTTCCAAAAACATGCTGAAACTTTTTCAGGAAGTTGTCACAGTGTCTTAACCAAGGCCTCTTGTGTCATCCCTGAATGTGGCTTTTACCCACTTCTCAGACTCATATAGCGGTCACTGAAGGACATTCGTGACCCTCGGGGTTTGCTGCCCTGTCTCTTCACTCTACGCATGATAGCAGTTATAGAGAAAAACAGAGGAGGAGGTGGGAGCAAGTGCCAACACGTCCTCTGTGGAGATGTATAGATGGCATCCAAATTAGGTGGCAGGATGACTCAGGAGTTAGGGAAGGGTACTTTGGCCTGAGTGTGAGCTATGTGCCAAGTTGTCTCAGTTGTGTCCAACTCTTTGTGGCCCTATGGACTGTAGCCCGCTGTCCATGGGATTCCCCAGGGAAGAATACTGGAGTGGGTAGTCATTTCCTTCTCTTGGAGATCTCCCGGCCTGGGAATTGAACCTGAGTCTCTTACATCTCCTACCCTGGCAGCTTCTTTACCATGAGTGCCACCTGGGAAGCCCAGTCTGGCCTGGCTCCTCCAAATGCCAGAGTGGTGGACGGGGCTCTGCCACATAACTTGAGATCAGAGTGGAACCAACTGTCTTTCTTCAAAGTGGACTCATGCTCGCCACTCTGGCTGACAGGGAGATGGGAGTCCATATGGAAGCCAAAGGCAACTATGAGGAAGGGAGGAAATCTCACAGGGGTGTGTTTGTGTGTGTGTGTGTGTGTGTGTGTGTGTGTGTGTGTGTGTGTACTTGGAAACAACCAAAGAAAGGCAAACCGTCAAACTATCCGGGAAGTGGAGGATCTCCCCCAATTCCCTGCTCCCCTCCCATCTTGCCTCCAGCTCCTGTGTTCAAATCTCTGGCCCACGCCCCCAATTTGGCTGGCAGCAGACCTACGCAGAGATGAGACTAGCTTTGATTCACAACTCAAAGAGGGGGCTGGGAAAATTTCTAAGATGCCAGAGATGGCTTGGGATCTGCTAACATCTGGTGTGGGGTATCTGGTGCAGCTAAGAAATGGAGGAGGCAGGAATTTTGAGAGAAGGAAAGGAATTGAAAAGAGGAACAGCACTGAGGGAGGAACACGTGGTGCCCGGAGAGAAGAGTGTTTCCCGATGAACTTCCGCTAGAGAAGTCTGGGCGGAGAGCCTGGTTCCCAGCAGCTCACGCAGGGACACATGAAGAAGAGGCTGCGCCTCCAAGTACTGCCCCACGGCGTCTGCGTGCCGGTGACCGGGAGTGGCTGGAACCGCATGTGATGTGTGCAAAGGCACAGGACTGCCACCCTCCGCTGGCTGCCCCAGCCTGGGAGCACCGGCAATGTGGTCTGGGCGACACAGGTGTGCACGGTACATATGGGGCTTTGTGCAGAGACGCACTCTCTGAATATCACGGCCCTTTCCTGGGTTCCACAGGTGTTTAGACAGCACTTAAGCACCGAACCTGGGAATTCCATCCAGCCCTGTCCAGAGATCCTAGTTTGAGGAGAGTCATAAATAGCATTCTCATGAACATTTATGAAGAAAAAGCACACCAGGGAAAACATACCCACTGGCTTAGGCCCGAAAAAGAACCAGACAGCTTCTTTACCATGAGTGCCACCTGGGAAGCCCAGTCTGGCCTGGCTCCTCCAAATGCCAGAGTGGTGGACGGGGCTCTGCCACATAACTTGAGATCAGAGTGGAACCAACTGTCTTTCTTCAAAGTGGACTCATGCTCGCCACTCTGGCTGACAGGGAGATGGGAGTCCATATGGAAGCCAAAGGCAACTATGAGGAAGGGAGGAAATCTCACAGGGGTGTGTTTGTGTGTGGGTGTGTGTGTGTGTGTGTGTGTGTGTGTGTACTTGGAAACAACCAAAGAAAGGCAAACCGTCAAACTATCCGGGAAGTGGAGGATCTCCCCCAATTCCCTGCTCCCCTCCCATCTTGCCTCCAGCTCCTGTGTTCAAATCTCTGGCCCACGCCCCCAATTTGGCTGGCAGCAGACCTACGCAGAGATGAGACTAGCTTTGATTCACAACTCAAAGAGGGGGCTGGGAAAATTTCTAAGATGCCAGAGATGGCTTGGGATCTGCTAACATCTGGTGTGGGGTATCTGGTGCAGCTAAGAAATGGAGGAGGCAGGAATTTTGAGAGAAGGAAAGGAATTGAAAAGAGGAACAGCACTGAGGGAGGAACACGTGGTGCCCGGAGAGAAGAGTGTTTCCCGATGAACTTCCGCTAGAGAAGTCTGGGCGGAGAGCCTGGTTCCCAGCAGCTCACGCAGGGACACATGAAGAAGAGGCTGCGCCTCCAAGTACTGCCCCACGGCGTCTGCGTGCGGTGACCGGGAGTGGCTGGAACCGCATGTGATGTGTGCAAAGGCACAGGACTGCCACCCTCCGCTGGCTGCCCCAGCCTGGGAGCACCGGCAATGTGGTCTGGGCGACACAGGTGTGCACGGTACATATGGGGCTTTGTGCAGAGACGCACTCTCTGAATATCACGGCCCTTTCCTGGGTTCCACAGGTGTTTAGACAGCACTTAAGCACCGAACCTGGGAATTCCATCCAGCCCTGTCCAGAGATCCTAGTTTGAGGAGAGTCATAAATAGCATTCTCATGAACATTTATGAAGAAAAAGCACACCAGGGAAAACATACCCACTGGCTTAGGCCCGAAAAAGAACCAGACAGACCTGAACAAGAACTTCTTGGCTGGTGCAAAATACACTGGGATATTTTGACATAAGTCTCAACGTCCGCTCAGCAGAACATGAACACTGGGTGTGTCCCAAACAGGTGTGTTACCACACTTGGCAGCAGATACACCACGTGTGCCTCTCAGACATTACACTTCTGACCTCAGCACTCTTCTTCCTCATTTACAATGTCTGGTTTGACGAAGAAGGGTCATAGGGAATGTTTTCTTGGCAATTTGGCAGTAAACATGGGCATCTGAATTGAACATAAAGTTCCACTTGGTGTTTAGAGCAGAGTGACCCGTTCATTAGTACGTGGGTGAGGTTTCTTGTGAAGCGGAGGTGGCTCTGGGTGGCGATCCAGCCTTTTTGTTAAAGGTGGTCACAAATTGGGCTGTGCTGAGTGGGGCAGAGCAGGGAGGTTTGCCAAAACTCCTCATGGACTAGGCTGAAAAACCAGGCACAGGGGATATTGTCGATAGTGTCGGAAATCCTCCCCAAAGGGACTTTCATCAGCAGTCTCCTTATAGCTACAGGTTATGGTGAGACACTGCCTCCATTTAAAATATAACAGAGGGAATGTGGGCTTCTTTGACCACAAGTCCTGTTCTCCTTACTCAGTCTTGCAATAAACATATATGCATCGGGCTTCCCAGGTGGCGCTAGTGGTGAAGAATCTGCCTATCAAATGCAGGAGATGCAAGAGATGCAGGTTTGATCCCTTGATTGGGAAGATCCTGAAGTACGAAATGGCAGCCTATTCCAGTATTCTTCCCTGGAAAATTCCACACAGGGGCCCAACCCCTGCTGGCCCAGCCATGTGGTCTGGGCGACACAGGTGTGCACGGTACATATGGGGCTTTGTGCAGAGACGCACTCTCTGAATATCACGGCCCTTTCCTGGGTTCCACAGGTGTTTAGACAGCACTTAAGCACCGAACCTGGGAATTCCATCCAGCCCTGTCCAGAGATCCTAGTTTGAGGAGAGTCATAAATAGCATTCTCATGAACATTTATGAAGAAAAAGCACACCAGGGAAAACATACCCACTGGCTTAGGCCCGAAAAAGAACCAGACAGACCTGAACAAGAACTTCTTGGCTGGTGCAAAATACACTGGGATATTTTGACATAAGTCTCAACGTCCGCTCAGCAGAACATGAACACTGGGTGTGTCCCAAACAGGTGTGTTACCACACTTGGCAGCAGATACACCACGTGTGCCTCTCAGACATTACACTTCTGACCTCAGCACTCTTCTTCCTCATTTACAATGTCTGGTTTGACGAAGAAGGGTCATAGGGAATGTTTTCTTGGCAATTTGGCAGTAAACATGGGCATCTGAATTGAACATAAAGTTCCACTTGGTGTTTAGAGCAGAGTGACCCGTTCATTAGTACGTGGGTGAGGTTTCTTGTGAAGCGGAGGTGGCTCTGGGTGGCGATCCAGCCTTTTTGTTAAAGGTGGTCACAAATTGGGCTGTGCTGAGTGGGGCAGAGCAGGGAGGTTTGCCAAAACTCCTCATGGACTAGGCTGAAAAACCAGGCACAGGGGATATTGTCGATAGTGTCGGAAATCCTCCCCAAAGGGACTTTCATCAGCAGTCTCCTTATAGCTACAGGTTATGGTGAGACACTGCCTCCATTTAAAATATAACAGAGGGGAATGTGGGCTTCTTTGACCACAAGTCCTGTTCTCCTTACTCAGTCTTGCAATAAACATATATGCATCGGGCTTCCCAGGTGGCGCTAGTGGTAAAGAATCTGCTAATGCAGGAGATGCAAGAGATGCAGGTTTGATCCCTTGATTGGGAAGATCCCCTGAAGTACGAAATGGCAGCCTATTCCAGTATTCTTCCCTGGAAAATTCCATGGACAGAGGAGCCTGGTGGGATCCAGTCCATGGAGATCAGAAAGAGTCAGACACAACTAAGCATCTGAGCATGTGCGTGTGTGTGTACATATATATGTATATGTAAAATGGAGGCTTAAGACTTCCCTGGTGATGTGGTGGCTAAGACCCCAAGCTCCCAATGCAGGGGCCTGGATTTGACCTCTGGTCAGGGAACTAGGTTCCACATGCCACAACTAGGAGTTCACCTGTCATAACTAAAGATCCTGCATGCTGCACCTAAGACCTGGTGCAGCCAAATAAATAAATATTACAAAAATTTAAGTTGGGACATAAAGGGAAAGACATTTTTCCTGCCTCCCTGATGAGTTGTATCTCAGAATAAACAGTAGCTGATGGAGAAGGATCAGAGTTAATGACTGTGGGGGAAAGATAGAATGTGAAGTTTACTATGTCTCTTCTAATAGAGCAATAACAGGTGCAGGCCAAGAACGGCCTCTGATGCCAGCAGGTGCACAACCCATGGGGAATCTTCTGTTGGGTGGTCCGACTGGCCACACTGGAGCCACTGATCAATCCTGATGCGACCAAAAAAAGACAACCAGGCCTGAGTGCTCCTCTCCTTGAGACAGTAGGAAATACACAACCCCACCGCTGATGTATTTTTGTTCCAACCAAACTCAACCTGAATATCAACAAACTTCGGAATCTAAGCATCAGTTTGCAGGAAACATGGAGTGTAGCAAACGACCAACAAGGATTCAATAAACCAAAATTAGATCGTGAGAAATTCTATAAGAAAACTATCCCAACATCTTCAACAAATAAATGGCACGAATATAAAAGAGAATAAAGGCAAACCTTAAAGACTAAAGGAGGTTTGAGACTCATCAATGAAATGCGTTGTCTGAACCTAGTCTGAATCCTGATTTAGACAAAGGGATTGTCATTTGTAAGACAACTGGGAAAATTTAAATACTCTCTCTGCATTTCATAATATGAAAGCACCTTTTAAAAAAGAGAAGATAATAAACATATTATGTTAAAATATATGGCTATGTTAAAAACTAAGAATAAGAATGTTCATTTCTTAAGAGTACATCCAAAGTATTTCTGGTAAAATGCCGTGGTTTTTGGAGTGACTAAAAATAGTTGAGCTGAAGGCGATGGATGGGAGGGGTGTGGATGAAACAGGATTGTTCCGGGTCAGGGGGCACGGGTTTGACCTCTGGTTGGGGAACTAAGGTCCACAGAAAATGACTTCCTGTCATCCAGCTGGATGACAGGAAATCACTTTATTCTGGATGCAAAATCAACTTTGGTGGATGTCTGAATATTTTCACCATAAAAAGGACATTGGGGAAACTGGGTAACTTAATTCACATCCTATATCCTCAGGTAAATAAGCTTCAGTGATAAAAACTGAACCAAAAAGCCCCGAAAGAAATCATGGAAGAATTGCTGTCATGGTATCAAACGTGGCAGGGTTTGCTAAGAACGGTCGCTGTTCCTTTAGAGTTCTGGGGCGACTGTATTCCTTGGTCCATATTTTATTAGTGTTTTGGTCCTGTCAGAAATGACATCCAGTGGTAGTTTACTTTTCTGTGCTGTTTTGTGAGATTTTCATGTTAGTGTCAGGATACCTTCCTTCAACACATTGTGACATTTTCCATGTTTTCCAAAGTTTGGGATTAAAGTGATTTGTTTTGGAGATTGTTTTCCAAAACCTTGTTATTTTTTCCCCAGTGGTATCCAGCGAGCAGTTGAGCGTTTTTTCCCCTCTTTCTCTTTTAGCATTGAGGTGAACAAATGAGGTTTTTTGTTTGTTTGTTTGTTTTTTAATTTTTGGTCTCTTTTATTGGTTTATTTATTTATTTATTTTCATCCATGTTTATTCTTTGGCCCGTGTGGGCCTCCCATTGCAGTGGCCTCTGTCATTGCAGAGCACCGGCTCAGGGCACATGTGCTCCAGAGCGCTGGCTTGCAATTGGACATACCGGTCCAGCCGCTCCGCGGCACGTGGGATCCTCCTGGGCCAGAGATTGAACCAGTGCCCCTTGCAGTGCAAGGTGGACTCTTTACCCACTGGACCACCAGGGAAGCCACAAATGAGTTTTTATATATTCACATTTCAGTCTTCTCTTCCAGTTGGTTCTTTTGTCCTGAGACACTAATCTGGAAGTCTCTGATCGCATTCTTGCTTTCTGAAATAAGATCTTTGAGGCTCTTGTTCTTTTACTGCCCTAGATCTGTAAATAGAATTTCTCCATGAAACCCTGGCTCCTTTTCTTGGGAAGCAGAGACCATACAGTGGATGCAAGGTACACGCATGCTGCTGTGTTGTTGCTTCAGGCCTTTTTAGTTCAGTGCTAGGAAAAGTATATTAATTTTTTTTTTGAAGAAAAACACATCAGGGGGCTTCCCTGGTGGTTCAGTGGGGTAGGACACCGCCTTGCACTGCAAGGGGTGCTGGTTCGATCCCTAGCCTGGGAGGATCCCACGTGCTGCCGAGCAGCTGGACCCATATGTCCAACTACCAGGCCAGAGCTCTGGAGCTCCTGTGCCTGGAGCTGGCGCTCTGGGATGAGAGGGGCTGCTGCAGTGGGAGGCCCACACAGGCCGAAGAACAAGGATGGATGGAAATAAATAAATGAAGGACCAACAGAAGTGCCCCCCACCAAAAAAAAAAGAAAAAAAAAAAAACAGGAAAACACATCATGAGTTCATACTTATCTTTCAATTTAAATTAAATATCTCATGCACTTAACTTCTTGATTTTTGTATCTTTTCCCCCTCTTATGCTGAAAGCTTGGATCCTAATAAAATAAACATAAGTACTTTATATAGATGTATTCATATATATGGGCTTCCCTAGTGGCTCAGATGGTAAAGAATCTGCCTCCAATCAAGGAGACCTGGGTTTGAACCCTGGATTGTGAAGATTTCCCTGGAGAAAGGAGTGGCAACCCACTCCAGGATTCTTGCCTGGGAAATCCCATGGACAGAGGAGCCTGGCAGGCTACAGTCCGTGGGGCTACCAAGAGTTGGACATGACTGCAGCAACTTAGCACATACATATATATTCTGTGCGTGAGTATGTGTACAGTGGTTGTTTGATAACATGTCAAATGAGCTAACCAGAACGACATTTTCCAGAATTCCCTTCCTGAGAGATTTCTGCTTAGAGTTGGAGAGAGCTTTGTGACAGGTTCTGAAGCAGTTGTGCTTACCCAGAAAGCCAGTGTAGACTGTCTGAAAGTGAGTTTTAGTCGCTCGGTCATGTTTGACTCTTTGCAACCCCATGGACTGTTGCCCACTTCTGTCCATGGGATTCTCCAGGCAAGAATATTGGAGTGGGTTACCATTCCCTTCTCCAGAGGATCTTCCTGACCCAGGGATGGAACTTGTGAAGGCAGACCATCAGAGTCACCTGGGGAGCCTGTAGGCCGTCAGAGCTCCGGGACATGCTGAAGGACTGCTGCTCGCCTGTTGGGGTGGTCAGCATCTGGGTGCAGGGTTTCCATTTCCTGTAGGTTTTGCTGTTCAGCCTCTCCACATTCTGGGCTGGGGTGAGACAAGAGTAGAGGAAATCCTGTATGCTTCCCATCTCAGATGCATCTTTCCTTCTGCCCATGGTGCAGTGACTTCAGGCTTAACGAAGGTACAGAGTAGGGAGCCAGATGAGACTCGTTGGCCAGATCCCCAGCCGAGGGAGGTTAAAGCTCTGTATAGAGCTCTTTGTGTCATTTCTAGGGGTTCTGCTTCTTCCATTGACTGGTACATACATGTACACACATCATATGTATGCATGCCGATGGGACCGCATAGGTATTATATGCATATGTGTATTTGTGCATATAGACATCAACATAGCTTAATATTTATTTGCGACTGTTTCTGTACCCAATATTATGCACTGGATAAAACATCTCTGCTCCATGACTTGAAATACCACTTGTTTCTTACACGAAATGTTTTCGTGTCTTTAAGTCTGGTCTGGACTTCATGAAATTCTAGCCCACTGAGGTCTCTATTCAAGTGTCAGTTCTACACAGTTTTAATTGTTGTAGCTTGCTTTCTTTCTCTCTATATAATATATACATACATACACCATTTCTTTATTATCATTACTATTATATTTATTTACTTTTATTTTTTATTTTTCTGCTGTGCTTTGGGCATGTGGGATCTTAGTTACTCAACCAGGGACTGACCTCGGAGCCACTGCAATGGAAGCCTAGAGTCTTAATCAGTGGACTGCCAGGGAAGTCCCTGCTGTTGGTTTCTAATGCTTTTTAATATCTGACAGGTCCCCCTCCTCCTATATTTTTATGCTGCAGATTTTTCATGTTCATTGTTTTTTATCTTTCATATTAAATTTAGAATCAGCTCCTTAACTTTTAAATAATCCTGTTAATATTTTTATTGGTTATATCTGTTTTTGTTTTCTTATAAAATTATTCCACACAGGGGCTTCCCTGGTAGCTCAGTGGTAAAGAGTTCACCTGCCAATGCAGGAGACACAGGTTCGATCCCTGATCTGGGAAGATCCCACATGCTTGCAGAGCAACTAAGCCTGTCAGCCACAACTGTTGAGCCTGTGCTCTAGAGCCTCAGAGCGGCAATTATTGAGCCCATGTGCTGCAACTACTGAAGCCCATGTGCCCTAGAGCCCAAGTTTTCCAAGAAAAGTTACTGCAACAAGAACCCTTCAGATGCCCCCCATGGTGCAGTGACTTCAGGCTTAACGAAGGTACAGAGTAGGGAGCCAGATGAGACTCGTTGGCCAGATCCCCAGCCGAGGGAGGTTAAAGCTCTGTATAGAGCTCTTTGTGTCATTTCTAGGGGTTCTGCTTCTTCCATTGACTGGTACATACATGTACACACATCATATGTATGCATGCCGATGGGACCGCATAGGTATTATATGCATATGTGTATTTGTGCATATAGACATCAACATAGCTTAATATTTATTTGCGACTGTTTCTGTACCCAATATTATGCACTGGATAAAACATCTCTGCTCCATGACTTGAAATACCACTTGTTTCTTACACGAAATGTTTTCGTGTCTTTAAGTCTGGTCTGGACTTCATGAAATTCTAGCCCACTGAGGTCTCTATTCAAGTGTCAGTTCTACACAGTTTTAATTGTTGTAGCTTGCTTTCTTTCTCTCTATATAATATATACATACATACACCATTTCTTTATTATCATTACTATTATATTTATTTACTTTTATTTTTTATTTTTCTGCTGTGCTTTGGGCATGTGGGATCTTAGTTACTCAACCAGGGACTGACCTCGGAGCCACTGCAATGGAAGCCTAGAGTCTTAATCAGTGGACTGCCAGGGAAGTCCCTGCTGTTGGTTTCTAATGCTTTTTAATATCTGACAGGTCCCCCTCCTCCTATATTTTTATGCTGCAGATTTTTCATGTTCATTGTTTTTTATCTTTCATATTAAATTTAGAATCAGCTCCTTAACTTTTAAATAATCCTGTTAATATTTTTATTGGTTATATCTGTTTTTGTTTTCTTATAAAATTATTCCACACAGGGGCTTCCCTGGTAGCTCAGTGGTAAAGAGTTCACCTGCCAATGCAGGAGACACAGGTTCGATCCCTGATCTGGGAAGATCCCACATGCTTGCAGAGCAACTAAGCCTGTCAGCCACAACTGTTGAGCCTGTGCTCTAGAGCCTCAGAGCGGCAATTATTGAGCCCATGTGCTGCAACTACTGAAGCCCATGTGCCCTAGAGCCCAAGTTTTCCAAGAAAAGTTACTGCAACAAGAAGCCTGCTCACCTCAGCTAGAGAGTATCCCCTCTCCCTGCAACTAGAGAAGAGCCTGCAGCAGCAGTGAAGGCCCAGAAGAGCCAAAAATAAATAATAATTAATAAAAAATATTAATAAAATAATTAATTAATAAATGATTCCACACATATTAAAACTGTTTTTCACACAAGACTCCTGTGTTAACTGTGGTTGCACAACTCTGATTCTTTCCTAATGAAATGGTGTGCTTCTTTTTTTTATGTGTCCACAAATTTCTTTCAAAGTTTTGCATTTCTCTATCAAACATCTTATCTTATATTTTAATTTATTCATTTCTGCTTTTGACTTCATGACTTCCTTTCCTTTGCTTTCCTTAGAGAAACAGGAATTAGAAGGCAAGTGCCTGTGTATGAGAAATATCTGTTTTCCACATACAGGGAAAGTGTTTCTCTCATTCCTTCACTGAACAACATTTAATGCCTGTCCTGCTCCAAGCTAGATACTAGACAAGAGGAAAACAAAAATGTCCTTTCTCTTGGGATTAGAAATCAGTTCAGCATACAAATATATCAGATTCACAGGAAGGCTTTTCTGGAAATTCTAACCCTGAGTTAGCAGGCCCGGCCTCTTCTCTGGCTCCATTTATCATCACCCGGATGGCTTCCCCAGCTAGGTCCTCTCTATTTTTAATGGCATAACGGAGTTCTTAGAATTGCAGTTAATAATTTACGTCTGTTGGCCTGAGAAGCCTGACTCATCTCAGTGGCGTCTTCAGACCTGCAAGGCCTCTGAAGCCGCGCCACAGCCTCTCGTTTCCCCCTCCTCTGAAGGGCCAGGGCCATCACAGCGCCCATAGACACTGTTCCGTGAGCACTGAGGCTTAACCCACATCAAGTGCTTAGTCCAGCAACTGGCATATCACAGTAAGTGTACGCTCCAATTTTGAAAACATAACAGATACCTGCACCCTGGAATCTTCTACACGTCAATGGTCACAGTGTCCCTGGGTTCCTAGAGTTAGGTGGAAGAGAAAAGAGAGCACTCTTGGATTACAAAATCTTAGGTACTTTTGTTTTATTTCATAGAACAGTAGGTATTTGCTATTTTGCTTTTTAAAATTTATTTTCTTTTAACTGGAGGATAACGGTTTTACTGTACTGTGTTGGTTTCTGGCATACATCAACCTGAATCAGCCGTAGGTACACACATGTCCCCTCCCTCTGGAACCTCCCTTCACCTCCCACCCCCTCTAGGCAGTCACAGAGCACCATAGTCAAGCTCCCTGGGTCACACGGCAAATTCCCACTGGCTGTCTAATTTTACATTTGGTTGTGTGCATGGTTCAAACTTAAGAAACCAGTGGGCAGCTGCAGCATTTCTACCCAAGTGATGCTTACAGGCAGCGGTTAACTGAAGTCAGAGTGTGTCTTGTAGTTAACTCACAATGAAACCTGTGCCACTTGAGTAACATAGATCCACTAGCACATCATGCAAATGGCGTTGGTTCAACCTAATTTTTATAACATTTTATAATAGTTATTATTCAATGTAATATTGAAAAAAGGGTCAATTTTCCATGCAAAAGATATCACGTTGTGTGTTCAGCACTGGTGGAGATGCTGGAAAAATGACAGGGCACTGAGAGCCCTCCCTGTCTCCTTTCCGCTCCCTTCACTGACCTTCATTTCCTGACCAAGGATTGAACCCACACCCTCAGCAGTGAGAGCACAGAGATCTATCCACTGGAACACCAGGGGATCCCCTGTGGCTTCTCTTAAAACAATTCAACGCAGCAAACTTATTCTAAACCAAAGCTTTAAGTGAATTGCAACCTGGGGTCACTACTTTTATTTCTCACAATGTCAGGTCAGTGAAGACTGCCAGTGTCAAGGTGATGGGGTTTTTATTGAGGGACCTACAGTGAACTTTCAGTATTCAACTGGCAGAGAGCACCTGAAAGCCCCTGATTGGCCCAGGGATCAGTGGAATTTTCTTCTTCGACAGTAACAGATAAGGTCAAGGTCTAATGAAACTATGTAGGAAGCTCTGATCCTTTGGTCACCTGATGCAAAGAGCTGACTCATTGGAAAAGACCCTGATGCTGGGAAAGACTGAGGGCAAGAGGAGAAGGGGAAAACAACAGAGGAAGAGGTGGTCAGAGGGCATCATCAACTCAAAGGACATGAATTTGAGCAAAGTCCAGGAGATAGTGGAGGGAAGCCTGGCATGCTGCAGTCCCTGGGGTCGCAAAGAATCGGACACGACTCAACCACCGCAACCAGCTGGTGCCCCACGGTTTACTCAGTTCTGACGCTTATCCACCAGCAGAGAGCACTAGATTTCAGAGGCGAAGGGTTCACAGGGCTGCCTCCAGTCTGATGACAATCGCAAGTCTAGGTGCTTCTATGCGTCTAACTCACTGGCTACAAATCAGAGGCTCCCACCTCCCCTACTCGGCTTTGGTCATTGGCTGAAACAGCTCACAAAACTCAGGGACATACTCTGCTTCCTGAAGCCAGCATCACAAAGTTTGTTTCAGACGATGGTGACAAAAGTGTTTGTTTCCTTACTACTGAGTTTTGAATGTTCTTTACATGAGCGAAACACAAGTCATTTATCAGATCCCTGGTGGCAAATATTCCCTCCATGCCTGTGACTTGTATTTTCATTTGCTTAACATTGTCTTCTGAAGAGTGGAAGTTTTAAATTTTGCAAAAATCTAATTTATCAATTTTTTTGTTAGTAGCTTATGATTTTGTATCAAAAAACCTTTAATTATCTCAAGGTCATGTAAGTTTTTTCTATGTGTTCCTAGAAGTCTAATAATTTTATATTTAGGTTTATGACCCATTTTGAGTAAATTTTTGTATATGGTATGAAGTATGAAACAAAGTTTTTTTTTTTCAATGTGGATATCCAATTGTTTCTATACCAATTCTTGAAAAGATAATTTTCTTCTCTAAACTGCCTTTGTATCTTTGTCAAAAAGCAGTTGCCTATATACACATGTGAGTCTCTTTTGGACACTTATTTTTATACTGAACATTTTTTGCTTTTGATGTGGACCATTTTTAAAGTCTATATAGAATTTGTTACAAAATTGCTTTTTTTATGTTTTGGTTTTTTGGCTGGGAAGCATGTGGGATCTTAGCTCCCTGACCAGGGATCAAACCCACATCTCCTTCAGTGGAAGGTGAAGTATTAAACAGTGGACCACCAGGGAAGTCCCTGGATTAATTATTCTTGATGATTTTATTTTATTTCCTTTGTTGGGTTATTACCTATGATTGTGGTCAGAGGGCATCATCAACTCAAAGGACATGAATTTGAGCAAAGTCCAGGAGATAGTGGAGGAAGCCTTCCACCCAAGGGACACGACTCAACCACCGCAACCAGCTGGTGCCCCACGGTTTACTCAGTTCTGACGCTTATCCACCAGCAGAGAGCACTAGATTTCAGAGGCGAAGGGTTCACAGGGCTGCCTCCAGTCTGATGACAATCGCAAGTCTAGGTGCTTCTATGCGTCTAACTCACTGGCTACAAATCAGAGGCTCCCACCTCCCCTACTCGGCTTTGGTCATTGGCTGAAACAGCTCACAAAACTCAGGGACATACTCTGCTTCCTGAAGCCAGCATCACAAAGTTTGTTTCAGACGATGGTGACAAAAGTGTTTGTTTCCTTACTACTGAGTTTTGAATGTTCTTTACATGAGCGAAACACAAGTCATTTATCAGATCCCTGGTGGCAAATATTCCCTCCATGCCTGTGACTTGTATTTTCATTTGCTTAACATTGTCTTCTGAAGAGTGGAAGTTTTAAATTTTGCAAAAATCTAATTTATCAATTTTTTTGTTAGTAGCTTATGATTTTGTATCAAAAAACCTTTAATTATCTCAAGGTCATGTAAGTTTTTTCTATGTGTTCCTAGAAGTCTAATAATTTTATATTTAGGTTTATGACCCATTTTGAGTAAATTTTTGTATATGGTATGAAGTATGAAACAAAGTTTTTTTTTTTCAATGTGGATATCCAATTGTTTCTATACCAATTCTTGAAAAGATAATTTTCTTCTCTAAACTGCCTTTGTATCTTTGTCAAAAAGCAGTTGCCTATATACACATGTGAGTCTCTTTTGGACACTTATTTTTATACTGAACATTTTTTGCTTTTGATGTGGACCATTTTTAAAGTCTATATAGAATTTGTTACAAAATTGCTTTTTTTATGTTTTGGTTTTTTTGGCTGGGAAGCATGTGGGATCTTAGCTCCCTGACCAGGGATCAAACCCACATCTCCTTCACTGGAAGGTGAAGTCTTAACCAGTGGACCACCAGGGAAGTCCCTGGATTAATTATTCTTGATGATTTTATTTTATTTCCTTTGTTGGGTTATTACCTATGATTCTTATTATACTACTTAAGCAATTTCTTCAGGGTTTATAGTGTTCATCTTTACCTTACCACAAGATGCCTCCTAGGGAGCCTACATCACTGCATGTGCAGTGCTGGTAATACCATGGTGTGCATCTCTTTCTCCCCCATCCTTGTGCCACTATTCTCATACATTTTGCTTTTAACTATATTATGATTCCTGCACTACCTCGTTCTTGTTTCAATAGCCAGCTATCTCTAAAATACATTTAAAGAAAAAAACATACACGTACTCATGTAATAAACCATATCTGGTGCTCTCTATTCCTTTGTGTAGATCCAAATTTGTACCTGGTGTCATTTTTTTTTTTTTAACCTTAAAAAACCATTTATTATGAAAAATCTCAGAGTGCACAAAAGTCATGAGGGTACCGTGAATCTCCATGTGTCCATTGCCCAGTTTCAGTGATGACCAACATTTAGTGCCATTTTAGTTTTCTAGCGTGTGCGTGTATTATGCATTAAAACAAATAAATACAATTATGAAAATAGCCATACTACAGAATAAAGGAGACAGAAACTTTGGGTTGGGGGCCCAGGAATATGCATTCGAACAACGCTCTTGCCCAGAGGTATCGTTTCCCTTTTGTCTGAGGACTCCTTTGTCATTTCTGGTGCTGAGAGTATGCTGGTGATGATGTCTTTCAGCTGTTGTCTGTCTAAAGATGTCTTTGTTTCACCTTCATTTTTAAAAGACATTATCACTGAGTAGAGACTTCTAGGTTGATCACCTTTTCTTTCACTGGAGTAGACTTGACTCAGCTTTCTTCTTGCTCACGTCACTCACCACAAGTAATCTGATGCTGTTGTTATCTCAGTCGCTCTGTCAAAGTATGTCTTTTTTTTTTTTTTTGGCTGTTTTCACCTTTGCTGTTTTCTTCTGGTTGGACCAATTTGATTATGATATACATTTTCTAATCCAAGGCCACAAAGATTCACTGGTGGCTCAGACAGTTAAGAATTTGCAGGAGATGTGGGTTCAATCCCTGGGTCGAGAAGATCCCCTGGAGAAGGAAATGGCAACCCACTCGAGTATTTTTGCCTGGGAAATCCTATGGACAGAGGAGTCTGGCAGGCTACAGCCCATAGGGTCACAAAAGAGTTGGATATGACTTAGCAGCTGGACAACAACATTGGTGATTTTAGCAAAACCCTCCGGATTGTCTCTTTCCTAAATCTGTTAAGCCATTGCCTGTTGAACTCATAACCAGCATGGAAGCTGCCGCTGGACCGCTCTATTGTTTTCCACTATAGCCTGTGAGCCAATTGCTTCCACCAGTGAGTTAAATTAATCTGGTCGGTTAACTGGCTGTTCAGATTAATTTCTGGGAAATTTTTTTTTTTTAGGAGTTGTGAGTGAAGTTTGGTGTTTCTTTTAACTTTTTTTTTTTTGCCTCTAAGTCATTATTTATTTTTCATCCATCTTTATTCTTTGGTCTGTGTGGGCCTCCCATTGCAGTGGCTTCTCTTCTTGCAGAGCACTGGCTCTGGGAGTATGTGCTCCAGAACATTGGCTTATAATTGGACACACTGGCCCAGCCGCTCCTCAGCACATGGGATCTTCCTAGGCCAGGGACTGAACTGGTGCCCCTAGCACTGCAAGGCAGATCCTTTACCCACTGAACCACCAGGGAAGCCATGAGTGAAGTTTTATTTGGGGCAAGATGAGGACTGGCATGCTGGTAGAACGCACTTCAGATAGCTCTGAGAGACTGTTTTGCTTAAAGTTTTTACTTTCGTCTCAGATTCAAAGGATTTGTTAACAGAATAACCCACTTGGTTCTATACAAATGGAAGAGAGTGGAGGACAGGGGAGCCTGGCGTGCTGCAGGTGGCCACGGAGTCGCAAAGTCCAGGTATGACTGAGTGACTGAATTGGACTCTATATGAATAAATAATACCAATATTTGTTAGGGAATTATTGAGCTGACTTTCACTACACTAACACTAAAAGAAAAATATAAACAGTGGAGGATGCATCACCAAATTGAGTTTTGACCAATATCCAGAGTCAAACAGTGCTGAGAAGTCCCTTGTTACAGCACATTGGGGGTCCCGACTCCCAGGCCGACTCCCAGGCCCGACTCCCAGGCCGAGCTTCCAGTCAGTGGGTGAGACTTCAAAGATCCCAGTTCAGGTTCCTGCTTATCAGTCAGTTCAGTTCAGTTCACTCATGTCCGACTCTTTGAGACCCTATGGATTGTGGCACGCCAGGCTTCCCTGTCCTTCACCATCTCCCAGGGCTTGCTCAAACTCATGTCCATTGAATCAGTGATTGCATCCAACCATCTCGTCTTCTGTCATTCCTCTCTCCTATTTTCCCAGCATCGGGGTCTTTTCCAATGAGTTGTCTCTTCACATCAAGTGGCCACAGTACTAGAGCTTCAGCTTCAGCATCCATCCTTCCAGTAAATATTCAGGGTTGATTTCCTTTAGGACTGATTGCTTTGATCTCCTTGCAATCCAAGGGGCTCTCAAGAGTCTTCTCCAGCACCACAGTTCAAAGGCATTCCTGCTCCTAATCCCTGCTTATCACTGACATCATCACCATCTGTGAACAAATGGTGGCTCTGGTTTCATGTTAATGCTGTTTGTTCTGTGCTGTAAAACTTGGAATGTTGGTAAGCCTGGGGCTTGGCTGGCCAGGGCCCCTCCAAGGGCTCAACCATTTCAAGATTTGTCTCCTGTCTTATCTACAATGCTGCAAGTCCTGCCCTCAGAGCAGGCAGTCCCTCACAGTCTGGGCGGTGCACAGGCAGGTTAGAAGCAAGAGCAGAAGCCTGCTCCACTTTGTCTCTGAAGCCTAAACAAGCCTACTTATTTAACTGCCCTCACAGAGACTGCTCCAAAAAGGCAGCGGGGGAAGGTCAGTATATATCGAATTTTGAAGTAGGAGGAGGACATGCAATCAAGCACATATTTTTCCAGAAGGTTTCTGCTGATCTCGTGAAGCTTTTGCTAGTCATGAGAAACAGTCGTCACCATGAAGGATTTTAGTGCTTTTCTAGACGAGGAGACACAAGAACTGGGCTCATAAAATCAGCTCCTGAAAATATCTACTATCTGAAGACCTGTCCTGCCAGCCCCTACCCCCACCCACAGCACAAAGTGTGAGGCCAATTTTTGAAGCTGGTTCTGACTCCTGGAGGGTCCTTCTTAGTATATATATATACTATAGTATATATACTTTATATATATATATATATACTCGTCTCTGGCAGACTAGCTGGCCTGAAGTCAGCTTCTTGCTCTCGGGGAGTTACCAGCTTTCTCCTAATCACTCATCACCAAAATCTCCACTGTTCTCAAGACTGTTCTTAGGTGTGAACTTCTCCACAGTGAGTTCCAAGTAAGGTCAGTTCCTTGGGGAGCGTTTCAGAGCTCTCTGTTCTTATGGCCTGACTGTCCCCCTGAGCAGGCTCTCTGAGTCCCTGCTCCAGAGCCAGGCAGGGACAGTGGTCGCTGGCTTTATGAGCCAAGGGCTGGACGGGGGTGGTAGTCTCTGCTCTGATCACTTGCTTGGATGGCAGGGGCCCCCAGGTCCTCCACCTGCACAGCGGGGAGTCTCCATTGGAGGCATGAGGGTGAGGTGGAGGAAGAGCGCTCCGGACCTCCTGGTTGCACTCCCAGGAGCCTTGCCTTTCTAACATGGCATTGGGGGCTGAAGATGAGAAATGCAGGCAACCTTCCCCTCGAGAGATGCCGGAGCCCCTGACCTGAAGCTTCTGGTCCACACCCGCTCAGAGGGGGCATCCATCAGGCTGAGCAGAACGGGCAGGTGACAGGGGGCGTTTCCCCTGGCTCAGGTGGCACAGTGCGACTGTTCTCACTGAGACCGCGTGGGTTTTGGTGAATAAGCATTTCTTGATTTGCTGCATGCCTTTGAGACAATTTTCAGAGAACTCAAATGGTCACTGTGAAGAACGATTCTCATGAGTCATGGCTGCTTCAGCTGTGAATCCATGGGGTCCTCATGTCACCTTCCTGGCAGTCCTCCCACTCGGTTCACTTTTTAAGATTCTTATTCCTCTGGGTTTTATTTTTGGTCATTTTTGTGGCTGTTTCTTCAAGTTCAGTAATGTTTTCTTATGAGATATCTAATTTGCCTCTAATCCCACTCTGAATTTTTTGCTTCACACATTGCAATGTTCACCCATGGAAGCTTCACGTGGGTCTCTTTGTTATCTTCCTTGCCTGTTTTTTTTTTTTGGCCACTTCTATTGGTCTTTCATCTATTTATATTCATCCATCTTGTTCTTTGGCCTGAGTGGGCCTCCCATCACAGTGGCCTCCCTCGTCGCAGAGCACTGGCTCCAGGCACAAGCGCTGCAGAGCTCTGGCTCGGTAGTTGGATACACCGGTCCAGCCACTCCATGGCACATGGGATCTTCTCAGGCCAGGGATTGAACCGGCACCCCTTGCGCTGCAAGGTGGTGTCCTTACCCACTGGGCCATCAGGGAAGCCCTATCTTCCTTGTCTTTACTCAATTTTTGGACAGTTGTAATAACTATGTTAATATTCTTGTCTTCTAGTTTTAACATCTGTGTCAAATCTGGGTCAGTTTTAATTGATTTTTCTACTCCTTTTTAGGTTTTCTTTTCCTGGTTCTTCGCTTAATTGGTAATTTTTTATTGGATGTCAGACTTTGGGTGCAGCTAGCTTGTATTCTTATAACTGTTCTTTTTTTTTATATATAAATATTTATTTATTTAGCTGCACTGGGTCTTACTTTTGGGACTTGGAATCTTTAGTTGCAGCATGTGGGATCTAGTTCCCTGACCAGGGATTGAACCCAGGACCCCTGCATTGGGAGCATGGAGTTTTAGCCACTGGACCACCACGGAAGTCCCCCCACAAGTATTTTTGAGCTTTGTTCTAGAACATGATTAAGTTAATCAGAAACAATGTAATCCTTTCAGGTCTTGCTTTGTGGATTAATTTGGCAGGACTAATACTTAGTTAATCTTAGTTAATTTTAGTTTAATCTAGTTATTCCCCTTTTCTGAGGATCCTACCGAGCCAGTGTTGCACAAACGAGGAGGTGTCCAGGTGGCTGATGGGAACAGGCACTGTTCCCGGCCCTGGTGCGCCCCACACACCGTTCCCTGAGATTCTTTCCCTGGACTCGGATGATTCCCGTACGTGGATGTGCTGGTTGGTGGGCGTCTGCTGACGGTTCCAGGGGGACCCCTGCAGACCCCGGGTTTTCTCCTTACCAAGCTCTCCTTGTCTGGTGCTTGGCCCTATGAGCTCTCACCCTGTTCTCCACAGACTCTCATCTCTGTCTCTGCAATCCGGGGAGCCCACCAAGCTCTGCCCATGTTCCCTGCTTTGGACCACAGCCTGGCAGCTCTTGGTTTCCATGGGATGTAGCAATCACAGAGCTTACCTCCCCTCTTTCTCCTCTGTTAGGTGCTCACTGTCCTTTGTTGCTCAATCCAGGGTTTTGGAATATTTTAAAAAACCTAGTTGCTTTTAGTGGGGCATGTTCAAGGCAAGAACACACATCTGATCCCTGGTACTTCATCTTGACCAGAAGCAGAAATTTACAACTTCCTTGTTAATTTCTGTTCACTTCTCTCTGAATCCAGTAAGCGAAATCCAATGAGATCTATATGCTTAAAAAAAAAAAAGAAAAAAAGAAAAAAACATACATAGTAAGGTTCTATTTTGTATAAACAAGAACAGTATCTGGACACACACGTTATTTATAGACATTAAAAATTAAATGTAGGAACTTCCCTTGTGGTCCTGTGGCTAAGACTCCGTGCTCCCAACACAGCGGACCTGGGTCTGATCCCTGGTCTGGAAGCTCATACGCTGCAAGTAATACTCAACACAGCCAAATAAATAAATACTTAAAAAAATGTCTATAAAAGTCAAATGCAAATATCTGCTCAGGATAAACTCTAACCTCTCTCAGTCGGTTGCTCTCTGTGGAAAGAAAAAGGCAGAAAAAGGATACAGTGATCACTCAGAACATTCAAGAAAAAACATGCATAACTGCCCAGATTTCCTCTTCAATTTGTGGTGTGGTCTCTCTTTCTGTTTCTCCTTCCCTTTCCTCCCTCTAAAACTGCAGTATCAGAAACTGGCTTTAAAAAAAAAAAAAAAGAAAGAAAGAAACTGGTTTTAGAGCAAAAAGGAAGACTAGTTGAACTGTTTATGTTAGTAGCTGAAAAGTTGGTTTTATTTTAAAAGGAACTCTTTATGTAAAATAATATTAAAAATAACATATTCAGTATTTCAAAATGTTCATATTTCAAAACCCAAACAAACGGCTTTGAAAACTCTCCTTTCATAGTTCTGTTTTTCACCAGACTCTGGAAAACACTGAAACCAAACCAATCCCTCAGAAATGTGTTCCTAACCACAACTCCGTGTAGGCAGACAAACAGAATTTATGTCAGTTCCTGGAAAAGAGAGGCTCAGGAACCATGTTAACTATTTCACACCCTCTGTTCCTTGTTCCTGACTGCTCTTGAGCCAGTCAGACCATCCCTTCTCTTCCTGCCCCTGTTCTGGTTGTGCTTCTGGGTTCTGGAGTGTCCACCCTGGATTTCCTGGATACCTTCCTTTGGCCCCTTCCTCCTTTGCAACAAACTGACTCCAGGCAACAATACTGGAGTGGGATGCTGTGTCCATCCCCAGGGCATCTTCCTGACCCAGGGATAGAACCTGCATCTCTTATGTCTCCTGCATTGGCAGGCAGGTTCTTCACCACAAGCATCACCTGGGAGCTCCCGTACAAAATGTTACCATTTTGCATTCCACCAGCACTGAAGGAAGATTCCTGTTTTTCTACACCCTCATCAGCATTTTTAAAAACGATGATTATTTAATTTATTTATTTGGGGCTGTGCTGGGTCTTTGTTGCTACTTGGGCTTTCTCTAGTTGCAGAGAGCAGGGGCTACTCCATGTTTGTGGTGCATGAGCTTCTCACGGCGGTAGCTTCACTTGTTGTGGAGCAGGGGCTCTAGGGCACTTGAGCTTCGGTAGTCATGGAACATCTGCTCAGTAGTTTTGGCTTTGGGGCTCTAGAACACAGACTCAATAGTTGTGGTGCATGATCTTATTTGCTCTGCAGTGTGTGGCATCTTCCCAGACCAGGGATTGAACCCATATCTCCTGCATTGGCAAGCAGATTCCTTACCACTGAGCCACCAGGGAAGTCCCCTCACCAACATTTGTTGCTGACAGAGTTTTGAATTTTAGCCATTCTGATAGGTGTGCAGTCGTATCTTATTTTAAATTTGCAATTTCCCAATAATACATGACATTGGGACTCTTTTCATATGTCTCTTTGTCATCTGTGTATCTTACTTAGTGAGGTGTCTGTTCAGCTCCTTTACTCATTTTTAAATTGGGTTGTTTATTTATTTTTAAAAATATTGGCCTCTTTATCGATTTTTTATTTATTTACTTTTTAGCCATCTTTATTCTTCAGCCTGTGTGGGCCTCCCATCACAGTGGCCTCTCTTGTCTCAGAGCACCAGCCCTGGGTGCATTGGCCCTGGTCCAGAGCACTGGCTCATAACTGGACACACTAGTCTAGCTGCTCATTGGCATGTGGCATCTTCCTGGACCAGGGATCAAACCAGTGCCCCTTGCACTGCAAGGTGGACTCTTTACCCACTGGACCACCAGGGAAGCCCCATTTATTAATTTTTTTACTGTCGAGTGTTAAGAATTCTTTGTACATTTCACATCTGTTTTTGTTCACCATTGTGTGCCAGTGCCTACTAAGTGACTAAAGTGAAAGCAAAATGGCAGAAAATTCAAGCTGTGGCTAAAGATTAGTTACTGAAAAGAGAAGGTATAAGAGTGAGATGAGAAGAGAATATTAGGAGCAAGATTTTGAGGATTTCTCTCATTTAAATGCTGGATAGAAGAAAATATCCAGATGGCCATAGACCATAAAGCCACTTGACTTTCTTAGCCATTAGAAATGCTGATAGATTATAACCACAATGAAACCGTACTACGCACCCACCAGAATGGTTCAGATTCTTGTAAAGGATGGAATTATGGAATTATGAGCATCTGGAATGCTCTTACTCTGAGGGAACTGTCAATTCAGACAACCCACTTGGAAAACCGGTGACATCAATTAGAGCTGAATTTACGGGGGTGAGAGGGAGACCCAGGAGGGAGGGCATATGTGTATACTTACAGCTGATTGATATTGTACAACAGAAATTAACACAACATCATAAAACAATTAAACTCCAATTAAAAATAAATGAAAATTATATTAAAATATAGGATTAAAACTATTACATTTTTAATACTGGGTAGAAAAAAAGAAGCTGACTACATTTACATTTTATCCCCCAGCAATCCCTTGATTAGGTATCTATGCAATGGGCTGATACATACAGCTTCATGATTCTATTCATAAAACACTCAAAACCAGGCAAAATGAATCTACTGCATTCAAAGCCAGGGTAGTCATCACTTCTAGAGAGAGGTATCAATGTGCAAGGGGGTCAAGGTGAGAATGAGTCTAAGCATCTGGTATTTCCTGATCTGGGTGGTGGTTGTATGAGCGTGGTCAGTCCATGGTGACTCATCAAGCTGTTCACTTTACGGTTTCTGAGCTTTCTTCATACATGTTTATACATTAATTATAAATGTATTTTTTTTTTTTAAAAAGATAAGTCTGTTTGGAGTCCTCCAAAAGGAAGTCATAATGCTTTTTCCATCCCCTCACTGCCTGAAAAAACTGCGAGTCTATGAGTCACTCTAAGAGCAAAGGAACTTGTTTGTAAAACTTTGTCAACCATTTTCAGGATTGATGCTTCAACTTAGAACCTAATAGGATCGTCAAGGAGAGGCTTTACTTGGAGGTTATGGAATGATAAAAACAGTTGGGAAGTGGTCTACGATATTTAACGGGTCAGGAGAGAAAGCACGTGGGCTCCCCCAACTGTGCTCTGCTACTGGTTCTTATCAATGTAACACGTAAATGAAATGATTCATCTGCCTGGGCGCTTGTCCTGGTGTTTGTAAATCCACTGCTGATGGTTATCAGAGTCATAAGGCACTCTCAGCTGAGCTCTTGGTAATGGCCGAGAAATGCCGTGGCTGTTTCCACTATCAACATAGGGTTGAGTGTGGAAGGTGGTCACAGGGTTGGGTGGACAGAGACCCTAAGAAGTTCTCTTCTGCTCGCTGGAGAGAGGTCACAGAGGGACTGTTAGTGCCTTGAATGGGCTTGGGGCCTAGGAGGTTGAGGTAAAACCATCAAATTCTATGCTAGGAAGAAGGGAGCTAGTAGAACAAAAGGACACCAGAATTCTGGCCAGAAGAAATGGTTCGCACCCTGGTCCTGATACTGGCTGTGTGATGGTGGGTTCTTGCTGCACCCTGGGGTCCTCATCTATAACCCCAGGTTGATTGACTGGCTCCCTGGGTAGGACGATGACCTCATGGATGCGACAGCATTTAGCATGTGGTGCTTGATAAACATCCTCCTTGTTCCTTTTGTAACTGAGAAGTGAAGGGAAGAAACACATTTTATCCAGACATAGAGAACAGACTGGTGGTCGCGAAGGGGGCGGAGTATGCAGGAGGGAAGGACGGGGAGCCTAGGTTTAGCAGATGAAAACTAGTACATACAGAATGAAGAAACATCAAGGTCCTACTGTATAGCACAAGGAACTATCGTCAATACCCTGAGATTAAACCATAATGGAAAAGAATATTAATAAAAAGACTGTCTAACTGAGACACGTATAATTGAGTCACTTCACTCTACAACAGAGATTGGCACAACACTGTAAATCAACTATACTTCAATTAAAAAAAACACACGTTATAATCCATATGTATTTTCAGTAAACATACACTTTTTGTTAGTAGAGTTGTTGAATATATAACGTAACCAATGGTTTAATCTCCTGAAAAGCACTTTGGCCTCAGAGGATTGGGCTCAAGTTCTCCCTGCCATTTGTTAAATATTTGACCTCAAGTTAGTTACTTACAGGGCTTCCCAGGTGGTGCTGGTGGTAAAGAACCTACCTGCCAATGCAGGAGATGCAAGAGACAGGTTCATCCCCTAGTGGGTTCAATCCCTGGGTCAGGAAGATCCTTATTAATTAATAAGGATCTCATTAATTGTTACTCTTTTTGAAGTGTAGCATAGTATTTAAAAGCACATGCTCTGACCTAGGGAAAAATGTGAATATCAGTCCTGGTTTCATCACTGACCGCTGGTATTGATTATGTTAGGTTAACCTCTGTTTTAGGCTTGGTTTCCATATCAAATCATCTCATACATATGAGACATTAAGAACCCTAATTTATGCTGAGAAGTCTGGTGTACAAATGCTTGCTTGTTATTTTTATTATTTATTTGTATGGCCATTCAGGCCAGAACCTTAGTCTTCTAAAGACATGAATGTCTCAAATTCCTGTAAGAAATCAGAAATAATAAGGCAACAGGTATTGTTCAGCTCATTGTCATAACAAAACACCGTTGATGGTGGGACTTTAAACAAGAGCAATAAATTTTTTCCCAATCCTGATCTTCTCTCTCAGTTTAGGAGTCAGGTTGGGGTTCAGCCAGTTCTGTTTCTGATGAGGGCGCCCTTCCTTGCTCGCAGACATCACCTTCTTGCTGCTTCCTCATGTTGCCTTTCCTCCATGTGTGCATAGAAGGAGGGAGCGAACAAGCGATCTGGTATCTCTTAGAAAGACACTAACCCTATCAAGTCAGTGCCCCACCCTATGACTTTATTTAGTCTTAATTACCTTCAGAAAAGCTCAATTCCAAATACACTGGGGTTGGGGCTCCAATATGTGAATCTGGGAGGTAAGACACAATTTAGTCCATAGTATTAACACAAAAAAATTAACCTAAAATTGGATATAACTAGAAACAAATACAACTATACATTAAATAATTACATGACCATACAGAAAAATAATTCAATTAGCTTTTCTTTTTTCTTTTGGCTACTTCTATTGATCTTTCATTTATTTATCTTTGTTCTTTGGCCGGTGTGGGCCTCCCATCGCAGTGGCCTCTCTTGCTCCAGAGCTCCGGCTCGGTAGTTGGACACATTGGTCCAGCTGTTCCGGGGCACGTGGGATCTTCCCGGGCCAGGGATTGAACCGGCGCCCCTTGCACTGCAAGGTGGTGTCCTTACCCACTGGACCACCAGGGAAGCCCTTCAATTAGCTTTTGAATCAAGCTCAATGACTGTGGACCCTTAGGAAACAGAAGGGAAAAAAGAACTGCAGAGAAATCGTGAATTTCCTTAGTAGTTTTGTTGTTGGAAAGGTGTGGGTTTAGTGATACGGGAACTGTTTTGTGTGTACTGAAGGATACATGTGTGATGTGCTATTGGGAATCAGGAGAAAAGGAATACAGTAAGTCATGAGAAAGAAGAGTTGTAGTTGTATTAGCATGAACTGGTGCATATTTGTTTAATCTCAAACACCCAGCACCAAAACCTTAGCATCTCTTACATCTCCTGTATTGGGCAGGTGGATTCTTAACCACTAGCTTCACCTGGGAAGTGCACATGCATGTTAATAAAACCATGAGGTTGAAATGCAGGTTCCTTGAAAATTCTTGACATCAAGCATGTTGGAGACCCTCATCTGCTCAGCAGTGGGGTTTCCCTGTTTTCCATCTTTCTTAGATGAGCTCTCTAATCTCTGTTCTGTGGCTCTGAGACATTTCCAGCGGTCTCTGACCATGGCGATGGGGAGTAGCTATGAAGCTGAGCGTGGCCGTGGTCTGGCTCCTGAACTATGCAGAAGTCAGGTCATTCTGGACATCCCAGAGTGATGCTGACCTAACCCCCTCTGGCTTCTCCTGACCCCTCTATCTTTTTATGTCAAAGGTTCCCAGACAGAGCAGTAAAACAAGGATAGCTTATATCTGACAGTAGACTTGTAAGCAACAAGGAAAATAAAAACTAAAAAAAGTTCAAACATCTCTAGCATTACTATTACCACTCATAAAAGAAAGGATATTTTAATATCCACTGAGCACAGAAGTCACCCCTGTTTAACTCAGGAGCCGTGTTTTCTGCTGTGACATCAACAGAGGGTACAAGAAGTGCCACCCCTGCCCTTGGAAGCCAATGCCCAGAATCTCAGCTGGAGAAAACCTTTACTGTCTCCTCGTCCAACCTTCATCTGCGAGTAGATGAAGTATATAACTCAGGTGACGGCCATGAACAGAGGCGCAGCTATGACCCAGTGTAGAAAGAGGGAAATCCTCCTAAACAGAAAGGATGATGTCAACGGGAGGCGAGAGGAGAAAGCACGAAGGCTCAGGGCACAGCATATGAAGGAGACGTCAAGGAGTAACGCAGTGGAGACCAAAGGTGCTCGAATTTCAGTGTATATCAGCATCACCCACAGGGCTGAAACACAGACCCTGGACTCAGATTCAGTGAACTGGGGAAGGGTCTGAGAACTTGCATTTAGGACGATTTCCCAGGTGATGCTGTTGGTGGTCTGGGGAGCAGGATGTTAGACATGCAGAGGTTGGGGTTTAGGAAGAGGTTCAGAAGTAAGAAAGCAGAATGGCTTGATGCAGGTAGAATGGGCAGGCAGGATTCTGCAGGAGAGCGAATGCCATGCGAAAGAACTTGGACTTCCTCTGAACAGGCAGTGGGGAGCGACGCAAGATCTCTGAGCCAAAGAGCAGAATTTAAAACAGCAGCTCATGAACAGGGATGAAGTGCTGACACAGGCTACAATAGGGACAGGCTTTGAAACACTATGCTCAGTGAGAGAAGCCAGTCACCAAAGACCACATAACCTATGATTCCATTTATGTGAAATATCCTGAGTCAGCAAGTTCATGGAGACAGGGAGTAGAGGGCTGAGGCCTGACTGCATAATGGGAGCGAGGTTTCCCTTTCCAGGTGACGAAAATGTTCTGGAATTAGATCCTGGTGACAGTCACAACACAGGAATGTACTGAATGTTACCAATGGTAAATTTCATGTTATATGCCATCATTTTCACCATGGTTAAAAAAACCCCACACAGCATCGTGTTTCTTATAAAATTAGGTTACATCACTATAAAATACTCTGGATATAATTCTAACAGTTAAAAGATGCAAATTTGTATACATAAAATTTGTTGTTGTGTTAGTTGATTAGTTGTGTCTGACTCTTTGTGACCCCACAGACTGTAGCCCGCCAGGCTGCTTTGTGCATGGGATTTTCCAGGCAAGAATACTGGAGTGGGTTGCCATTCCCTTCTCCAGGGGATCCCACCAGGGATCAAACCCAGATCTCCTGCATTGCAGGCAGATTCTTTACCATTTGAGCTACCAGGGAATTATAACCATTTCAGGATATAACTTTATATACAGAAAAATGATTAGAAATAAGTATGTGAACATGTGCGCATGTTTTGGATGGTGGATGTAATACGATTTCCTTCTTGTTAGAATTTTTAGAATGTTTTCAACAAATATGCAGATATTATTTATACAAGTAAGTATAAGGAGGCAAAATAGGAGAGTCCTCACTCCAACGTGATTCCACCAAGAATAACTCAGAGGGGCGGAGTTGAGCCTGAGCTTTGGGACAGATCTGGGGCTAGACCATAAGATACCCAGGGCATGGGCCTGAGGAAATGGGCCGTCCAGCGCAGTAGTGACCGTCCACCACAGTGAGGCATACACTGTGGCTCCTCAGAGACTTCCTCCAGGCAGCCAGCCTCCCTCCTATGCTTCTTGTTGGGTATTTTCCTCCCTGAGCTGTCAGTACGTCTTAGGGTCCACTCCTTCATCCGTTCATTTCTCAGTCAGTATGTATTGAGCACCTACTGTGGGCCCCGGTGCTTCATCTATGGAGTCAAGGTTCAAGCATGCAGCCGTGTGATTCAGCCAGCTGGGGCAGGCTCGGCACACCAGAATTTTTCGTTTCTCTCTTTCATTTTCTTAACACATCTGTTTTCTCTTCCTGGTGTGCACTATAGCCCTCTCTCTCAATTCCCTTGGATGATGAGGAAGTAGTGCCTTTTTTGTTTTCACTTCTCCGGATGATGCCCCCGAGCCTGGCGGGCCACTGCAGAATGGATATGCTCCACACAGCCCGGTGGCGTCGTCCATGAAGTCTCCCTACACGACGCCTCCTCCTCCCAGGTTCACACCCATGCAGGAGTCTGGCTGGTTCACTCGGAGAGACTCTTCAGCTCTGACCCACCTCTGCTTCTCCACTAGCCCTTTCTCTCCAGTCCTGACACTCCCTGGCCACTGGGTTCAACCCCACCGGCCATGTCTTCTCTGTTCTGGGTCTGGATCTGTTATTCCTCATTTTATTTTCCCATCATTATTGCCCTCTCACAACACTGATGTGGCCCAGACCAACATGTATATTCATGGGTTCTCAGATTCTGTCCTTGACCGGAGAGTTTGGGGAAACAGTCTATTTCTTCTAAAGGTCAAGGCCAGAGGTGAGTTCAGACTGTGGTCTCCTGATGCCAGGGCCTCCTTGCTGACCTTCTGCATCTCTAGCTCCTGGCCTCATGTCTGGCACACTGTGGGTGCCTGGTTAATATCTGGGGAAACAGAGTAAGGACCACTGTGTATGTACACTAGGTAGCAGACTCACAGCAAAGAAAACATCAGTTTATTCTTGTGTAAGTTGTTTAGTTGCTCAGTTGTGTCTGGCTCTTTGCAGCCCCATGAACTGCAGCATGCTAGGCTTCCCTGTCCCTCACCATCTCCTGGAGTTTGCTCAAACTCATGTCTATTGAGTTGATGATGCCATCCAACCATCTCATCCTCTGTTGCCCCTTCTCCTCCTGCCCTCAGTCTTTCCCAGCATCAGGGTCTTTTCCAGTGAGCCAAGTCTTTGCATCAAGTGGCCAAAGTATTGGATCTTCAGCTTCAGCATCAGTCCTTCCAATGAATACTCAGGGTCGATTTCCTTTAAGATTGACTGGTTTGAGCTCCTTGCTGTTCATGCAGAAACCAAATCAACAGGATATATAAATACAGACACATTTATTGTAAGGAATCTGCAGGGCTGGCCAGCAGGCTGGAGACTTGGGGTGGAGTTCTAGTTCCAGTTGAAGGTTGTCACCTGGAGAAATTCCCCTTCCTTGAGGAGATGAGTCTTTCTCTGCTAAGCTTGCCCGCTGACTGAATAAGTTCTGCCCATGTAATGGAGGGTTCGCTGCTTCACTCAAAGCCTCCTAATTTAAATGTTCCTCTCAACTAAAAATGCCTTCACAGAAACATCAAGAATAATTTCTAGAATTTATTTTTAAGGTAACATTGGTTTATAGCATTATATAAATTTTATGTGTGTGTGTTAAGTCACTTCAGTCATGTCTGACTCTGCGACTGCATAGACTGTAGCCTGCCAGCTTGTTTGTCCATGGGGGACTCTCCAGGCAAGAATACTAGAGTGGGTTTCCATGCCCTGCTCCAGGAGATCCTCCTGAGGCAGGGATCAAACCTGAGTCTCCTGCATTAACAGGTGGATTCTTTTTTTTTTTTTTTTAATAAATTTTTTTTTTAAAAGATTTATTTATTTATTTATTTTGGGCGGGGGTTGGGTTAGGGAGGGAGGGGAGCAGGTGGGCCACTTCTATTGGTCTTTCGTTTCTCTATGTTCATCCGTCTTTGTTCTTTTGGCTCCTGTGGGCCTCCCATCGCGGTGGCGTCTGTCGTTGCAGAGCGCCGGCTCTGGGTGCATGCACTCCAGGGCTCTGGCTCGGTGATTGGACACATCAGTCCAGCCACTCCGCGGCACGTGGGATCTTCCCAGGCCAGGGCTCGAACCGGCGCCCCTTGCACTGCAAGGCGGTGTCCTTACCCACTGGACCACCAGGGGAAGCCCTAGCAGGTGGATTCTTTACCACTAGGGCCACCTGGGAATTTTTAAAAAGTGTTTTTTTTATTAAGGTAACACTGGTTGATAGCATCATATAAGTTTCATATGTACATTATATTTCTACTTCTGTGTACAACTGTAACACGCTCACTGCTAGAATAATGTTTGCCCAAACACCTGGGTACCGCGGCCTCGCCAAATTGACACATACAAGTAACCATCCCAAATCCTGTTCTTGAGTTCCCTGTCTGCCTTTTAGGTAGGAGTGCCAGGGCAGTAAGAATAATATGGGAAGAGGGAAATGTTGTGTTTCATAGACACGACCTCATCTTGATTCTTAGGGAGAAACTTCCCAGCTGTGCAGAGAATTCCAAGACCTTCCACGTGCTCTGTGGTCTCCTCGAAACTTCTAGCCCAAAGCCCACAGCGGTGCATTTGTAAGCATGCTGAGGGTACCACCTTGCTCATCTTTCATTTGTTATTTTGGCAGCACTGCACAGGGTGTGGGATCCTTGTCCCTGATCAGGGATCTAGCCGTGCCCAATGCACTGGAAGCAGAGTCTTAACCAGACGACCAGGGGAGTCCCTGCAGCTAATTCTTGGTCTACGTCAGCCCTGGTAGTTTTCTTCCCACTTGGCTCATCATGTTTACCAACAATCCCTGCCAATGCCTCAGACTAAAAACCAAGGACTCCTAAATGCTCACTGAACAGCCCGTCTGGGTTGGAATTCCAGCTGTGGCCACATGGGCAGAGCTTCATGGAGACCATGTGACTGGGTTACAAGGATAATAGCACCTTCTTCTAGGCAGGAGGAAGTGACCAATTGCTGGGAGATGCTGGGAGGGGTGGTGTGCGATGCCCAGTGGCCACCGATACTTAGTGTTTGTGCTCACTGGTGAGAGTCACTGTCCCTTCGAGACTTCCACATTCAAAAGGGGAGAATGCTACCAGTGACCCTGACCTAACCTTCCAGGATCCCTTTCCTCCCCTCTGATCCTCAATGTGTGCCCCCCTGTGACAGACTGTGAGGGTGTAAGCGTGTATATGAGACAAGTTGCGTCAGGTGTTTCTGACTCTGTGATCCCATGGAGACTGCAAGGCTTCTCTGTCCGTGGGATTCTCCAGGCAAGAATACTGGAGTGGGTTGCCATTTCCTCCTCCAGGGGATCTTTGCTACCCAGGAATTGAACCTGGAATCTCTGGCGGCTTCTGTACTGCAGGCAGGTTCTTTACCAATGAGCCACTGGGGAAGCCCTGTGAGGATATAGAAACAGCTCTAAAGAAAACATGTAAACACACACACACACACAGAGTGTGTGACTCAGGTCTTCCTTGGTGGTTCACTGGGTGGGGAGTCTGCCTTGTGGTGCAGGAGGCACCGGTTCGATCCCTGGCCTGAGAAGATCCCACGTGCCATGGAGCAGCTGGGCTGGTGTGTCCAATTACAGGCTAGCACTCCGGAGCACATGCTCCCAGAGCTGGTGCTCTGCAGCGAGAGGCCACTGCAATGGGAGGCCCACATAGGCCAAGGAATAAAGATGGATGAAAATAAATATTAAATAACCAATAAGAGAGGCCAAAATTAAAAAATAAGAGTTTGTGACTCAAAAGGTCAAACTGGTTGAGTCCACCTGAGTGGGCACTGCTCCCTCTGCCCCACTCACTCCAGCATGTGGGGCCAGGTTTTATGATTAGCTAGTTTGGTAAGTGCAAAATTATTACTTGATACTTGAATCTGTATTTCCTCACTTCCCCAATTGAATACTTTCTTCATATATTCTTTTCCAGCTTGTGAACTGCCTGAGTATGTCTGCCCTTTTTTTTTTTTTCAGACTCCTTTTTTTAAGAGCAGTTTTTGGTTCATAGTAAAGTTGAGAGGAAAGTATAGCGATTTCCCGTCTGCCCTCTGTGCTGACAGATGCCCAGCTTCCCCCTGATATCCCTCAGCAGAGTGTACAGCTGCGACAGGCAGTAGCTGCACTGACACATGGCCGTCACTCAGAGTCCACAGTTCACACCAGGGCTCACTCTGTGCTGTACACTCTACATTTGGGACAAATGTATGAGAGGAATCTGTCATTATTATCTCACACAGAGTACAGTCACTGCCTAGACATGCCCTGTGCCTGCTCCTCCCTCCCCCGACCCCCACTGACATTTTACTGCCTCCAGAGCTTGGCCTTCTCCAGAATGCCATATCACGCAAGTGTACAGCCTTTTTCAGATAGGCGTCTTTCACGAATTGATAGCTCACCCCATTTTAGGGTCGAAAGATATCCCATTGACTGGATGGACCACAGTTTATTTATCCATTTGCCTCTGGGTTGCTTACAAGTCACGGCAACTACAAATAAAGCTCCTATAAACAGCTGTGTACACATTTTTTGGTACAGACACATGTTTTCAGCTCCTTGGGGCAAATACCAAGGCAACTGACTCTGGATTGAAACCTAAGCGTATGTTTAGCTTTAAAAGAAACTGTCACGCTGCCTTCCAAAGTGCTGCACTGATCGTTTTGCATACAGCGACGCGATGACCTTCCAGTTACTCTGCATCCTCGTCCGCCTCTGGTACTGTCCCTGCCCCAGATTTTGGCTATGCTCACAGGATGCAGTAGCTGTGCCACACGACCCAGCAGTCACACTCCTTAGTGTGAGTGGTTGCAAGCCGGCGTGACTCAGCTGTGCAGCATGCAGACGCAGGTCCTGCATCCTGTTACACTCGTGGAAATGTCTTTACTGCAAACGTCTTTCTAAGTCCACCTCACGTACGAGTCATGTTAACAGCAAAGTGACACAGACCACGGGACACCGTTAAATATTCCCAAGTAAAGACACCTGTTTGCATAAAGTTTCCAGGAGTGATGAGATTTCAGTTGTTCTGCCCCTTCCGTGTCAGCTGCCATGTGATGTCCACAGCTGTCCTCCTTCGCCTCAGCACAGATGGCTTTCGGTGTCTCGAATCTACCTCTGTTCCTCTGTGTTGTGGCTGTTCAGTTGCTAAGTCATGGCTGACTCCTTGCAACCCCGTGTGTACATGTCTATCTGTGCACAAACAGTCAGGCTTCCCGTTTGCTCACCCTTCTGTGTGTATGTCTCCACGCTACTGTCCAAAAGAGGGTTCCCTGGACCAAAAGACATGATCAATGTTATGAGTGTTATTGGCTGGATTTTAAAGAGAGAATGTGGTGGTTGTTTTTCTGTCCCTGGGTAGACTTTCACTGAATATTTGTTGAACTGCTCGCTTCTTTTAGAAAAAAATCCCCACCCAGAACCTTTTGAGATGAGATCCAGGGTGAGCATTCAGGTCTACCCCTGTTATGGGGGCTTCCCAGGTGATTTGGTGGTAGAGAACCCGCCTGCCAATGCAGGAGACTCAGGTTCCATCCCTGGGTCAGGAAGATGCCCCGGAGAAGGACTTGGCAGCCCACTCCAGCATGCTTCCTGGAGAATCCCACAGACAGAGGAGCCTGGTGGGCGACAGTCCCTGGGGTCACAGAGGGTGAGACGCGACTGAAGCAACTTGGCACACACATGCATCTTGTTATGTGGATGCCCCGGTTCTGGGGTCTCCCAGACTCTCAGACCACCAAACAGGAGTCTGGTTTGAATCGCACGAGAGCCAAAGACCCTGTGGGGAAAAGCCCTACACGGATGGAGGTGAAAAGATCCATTTCTAATCACCTTTATTTCCTTTGGCACACCCCTCCCCACAAAATTCTAGTCACATTTACACCCTGCCGACACAGAGATGATCCTTAGTGTGAGTGGTTGCAAGCCGGCGTGACTCAGCTGTGCAGCATGCAGACGCAGGTCCTGCATCCTGTTACACTCGTGGAAATGTCTTTACTGCAAACGTCTTTCTAAGTCCACCTCACGTACGAGTCATGTTAACAGCAAAGTGACACAGACCACGGGACACCGTTAAATATTCCCAAGTAAAGACACCTGTTTGCATAAAGTTTCCAGGAGTGATGAGATTTCAGTTGTTCTGCCCCTTCCGTGTCAGCTGCCATGTGATGTCCACAGCTGTCCTCCTTCGCCTCAGCACAGATGGCTTTCGGTGTCTCGAATCTACCTCTGTTCCTCTGTGTTGTGGCTGTTCAGTTGCTAAGTCATGGCTGACTCCTTGCAACCCCGTGTGTACATGTCTATCTGTGCACAAACAGTCAGGCTTCCCGTTTGCTCACCCTTCTGTGTGTATGTCTCCACGCTACTGTCCAAAAGAGGGTTCCCTGGACCAAAAGACATGATCAATGTTATGAGTGTTATTGGCTGGATTTTAAAAAGAGAATGTGGTGGTTGTTTTTCTGTCCCTGGGTAGACTTTCACTGAATATTTGTTGAACTGCTCGCTTCTTTTAGAAAAAAATCCCCACCCAGAACCTTTTGAGATGAGATCCAGGGTGAGCATTCAGGTCTACCCCTGTTATGGGGGCTTCCCAGGTGATTTGGTGGTAGAGAACCCGCCTGCCAATGCAGGAGACTCAGGTTCCATCCCTGGGTCAGGAAGATGCCCCGGAGAAGGACTTGGCAGCCCACTCCAGCATGCTTCCTGGAGAATCCCACAGACAGAGGAGCCTGGTGGGCGACAGTCCCTGGGGTCACAGAGGGTGAGACGCGACTGAAGCAACTTGGCACACACATGCATCTTGTTATGTGGATGCCCCGGTTCTGGGGTCTCCCAGACTCTCAGACCACCAAACAGGAGTCTGGTTTGAATCGCACGAGAGCCAAAGACCCTGTGGGGAAAAGCCCTACACGGATGGAGGTGAAAAGATCCATTTCTAATCACCTTTATTTCCTTTGGCACACCCCCTCTCCCCACAAAAATTCTAGTCACATTTTCACACCCTGCCGACACAGAGATGATCCTGTTTCATCCATGGCACCTCTTGCATAGACAGGTAATTCCCTGTGTGTTTCACTTCAGACCCTGACCTGTGGTAAAAGGGATTTAGTGGCTAATTATGTTTGTTATCAGTAAAGTCTGTTAATAATTCCCAGGGAATAAGAACAGAATCTTCGTGATGAAATAAAGCCTAACCTTGTTTCTGGGTGGAGTCTAGTCCACTGGCTCCCAGGGCACCGCGTGCAGAAGCCCAACGTGAGACACCTCCGACCAGGGTTCCTGGAGCAAGATGGCGGCGAGGACGCCAGTGCGCAGTGTGCACAAGCTTCGCCCCCAACTCTCAGTTCATGATGGTGGATGGGCCGTGTGCAGACCGCTGCGCCCGGCACTGGCAGGATAACAGCTGCAGCTGTGCAGCCGGTGAGAACCCCGCCCCCGCCCCGAGAGCAGCCCAGCCCAGCTGTCCGTAGAGCTAGAGCGGCTAGAGCGGGCCTTTGGGGGCAAGAGCTCCCGTCCTGCCATCCTTTGATTGAGGAATAAAAGCCTTTCTTTACTTCTGAACTGAACTTGGCCTCAGTTCCACTGGCTCCAAGGACAGTGGGCAGGACCCTCACTGGGGTAGGGAGGCGGGGGGGCTGCTGAGTCAGCACTAGACAGCTGTCAGCAAGCCCAGCCGGGAGACCTCACTGGGAGGTGCAGCTGAGCAGGTCTCTGGAGGCTGATGGGTTCCACCAGACGGCAGAGAAGAGGCTGGTCTGGGGTAGTGCTGTTGCAAGTCGTGCTGAGGAGTCTGACTGCATCTTGTAGCTGCCACCGAGGACTTCAAAGCAGCAGCAAAGCAGAAATCTGAATTAGCCCAATGACCTTTTGCTTTACAAAGGTTTCACGAGAAACTCGTGCATATTCCATTTTTAAAAATTGGATAACTCCTCAGTTACGTACCATTGGATTTTATCTCTGCTAAGGGCTTCTCTGGTGGCTCAGTTGGTAAAGAATCCACCTATAAAGCTGGAGTCCTGGGTTCAGTCCCTGGGTAATCACCTTTATTTCCTTTGGCACACCCTCTCCCCACAAAAATTCTAGTCACATTTTCACACCCTGCCGACACAGAGATGATCCTGTTTCATCCATGGCACCTCTTGCATAGACAGGTAATTCCCTGTGTGTTTCACTTCAGACCCTGACCTGTGGTAAAAGGGATTTAGTGGCTAATTATGTTTGTTATCAGTAAAGTCTGTTAATAATTCCCAGGGAATAAGAACAGAATCTTCGTGATGAAATAAAGCCTAACCTTGTTTCTGGGTGGAGTCTAGTCCACTGGCTCCCAGGGCACCGCGTGCAGAAGCCCAACGTGAGACACCTCCGACCAGGGTTCCTGGAGCAAGATGGCGGCGAGGACGCCAGTGCGCAGTGTGCACAAGCTTCGCCCCCAACTCTCAGTTCATGATGGTGGATGGGCCGTGTGCAGACCGCTGCGCCCGGCACTGGCAGGATAACAGCTGCAGCTGTGCAGCCGGTGAGAACCCCGCCCCCGCCCCGAGAGCAGCCCAGCCCAGCTGTCCGTAGAGCTAGAGCGGCTAGAGCGGGCCTTTGGGGGCAAGAGCTCCCGTCCTGCCATCCTTTGATTGAGGAATAAAAGCCTTTCTTTACTTCTGAACTGAACTTGGCCTCAGTTCCACTGGCTCCAAGGACAGTGGGCAGGACCCTCACTGGGGTAGGGAGGGCGGGTGGGCTGCTGAGTCAGCACTAGACAGCTGTCAGCAGGCCCAGCGGGGAGACCTCACTGGGAGGTGCAGCTGAGCAGGTCTCTGGAGGCTGATGGGTTCCACCAGACGGCAGAGAAGAGGCTGGTCTGGGGTAGTGCTGTTGCAAGTCGTGCTGAGGAGTCTGACTGCATCTTGTAGCTGCCACCGAGGACTTCAAAGCAGCAGCAAAGCAGAAATCTGAATTAGCCCAATGACCTTTTGCTTTACAAAGGTTTCACGAGAAACTCGTGCATATTCCATTTTTTTAAAAAATTGGATAACTCCTCAGTTACGTACCATTGGATTTTTATCTCTGCTAAGGGCTTCTCTGGTGGCTCAGTTGGTAAAGAATCCACCTATAAAGCTGGAGTCCTGGGTTCAGTCCCTGGGTCGGGAAGATCTCCTGGAGGAGGGCAGGGAAACCCATTCCACTATTCCTGCCTGGAGGATCCCACGGACAGAGGAGCCTGGCGGGCTCCTGTCCATGGGGTCACAAAGGATTTGGACACAACTGAGCAACTGACTACAAGGCATGGCAAATTACATCGGAATCTCTTCATATTGGTACTGGGCCCTTCCTACAGCTGGTCACCCTAGAGCCTAACAACAGCAGTCCTAGAGAACACGGTACCTTTAACAAGCAGAGACACGCCCGCGACACAGCACTCCCTAAATGTGACTGGGAGTCGCCACTGTCCCTCCCTCCGGGAGAGCCTGGTGCACCACCTTGGGGTGACCCCAGGAACCAGGGTTTCCAGGAGGCCAGTGTTTAAGTCCCCAAGGGTGACCTGGCCCAGGAGAGGTTATAAACCCACGAAGGTGGTCCAGTTGGCAGACCAAGGTTGGCACTTAGCAAAGCGCTCGCCTGGCCAGAATGAAGCACCAGTGATCACGGAGGTTTGTTTTTTTTTAATTAAAAAAAATATTTATTTATTTTTGGTTATTCCGGCTACTCACTGCTGCCACAGGCTCTTCTCTAGTTGCAGGGAGTGGCGGCTACTCTCTACTTGAGGGGAGCAGGCTTCTTGTCGCGATGACTTCGCTTGTTGTGGAACTCAGGCTCTGGGGCACACGGGCTTCAGTAGTTGTGGCCCATGGGCTCCATAGTTGCAGCTCTGGGGCTCTAGAGCACAGGTTTCGTAGTTGTGACTTATGAACATAGTTGCTCTGCAGCATGTGGGATCTTCCCAGATCAGGAACCAAACCCATGTCTCCAGCACTGGCAGGCAAACTCTTTACCACTGAGCTACCAGGGAAGCCCCAGTGAGGAGGTTTTAATGGGGCCAGTGTGGGGAGAATAAACAGGCTGGTGATTTTCGCCTGGAAGGCCCGGATTAACAACTACTGGCAGGGTTTCCCCTGGTGGGCCAGTGGGTAAGGACACCGCCTTGCAGTGCAAGGGGCGCAGGTTCCATCCCTGGCCTGGGAAGATCCCACATGCCATGGAGTGGCTGGACTAATGTGCCCAATTACCGAGCTGGAGCTCTGGGGCGCATGCATCCAGAGCCGGCGCTCTGCGACAACAGAGGCCACTGCGATGGGAGGCCCACAGGAGCCAAAAAACAAAGATGGATGAAAATAGAGAAATGAAAGACCAATAGAAGTGGCCTGCCCGTCCCCCTCCCTCCCCACCTCACCCCCCAAAAGATAAGTAAATAAAATAAATGTTTAAAACAACAACTACTGGGGAAGAACTGAGAAATCACACCCACGGCAGACACGGAGGCTAGTGTGGAAGCGAGAGGAGGGGCAGGAATTAAAGAGGAGCAGGGGATCCGACGAGCGATTCTGCCAGCCCACTGGTTGGCGCCTGCTCCTGACCTCCGTGACCCGCTGCAGTTTTCATGGAAACGCCTCTCGCCCTGGTTTGGCCAACTTTGGGGAAGTGAGAACCGGTTTGGTCGGCTTTGGGGAAGTGAGAAGCAAGGCCAGAGGGAAGCACTTGTATGTGAAGACTGAAGTTCTGCGGGGGACACATGGTGGCCCCACCAGCGCTGCTTGACCACAGCGGTCCTGCAGCTGTGTGGGGTGGTCCTCTGCTCAGGGGATCTGCGGACAGGGCAGCCCCGCCCAGGGCCGGGAGGCTATGGCACATCATTCTTCATCCTGTCCTGGCTTTAGATACTAAGCCAAGGACAGGTAACTGATACAACACCCTTCATGCTTAATAGGCCCTGCATTTCATTCGTGGCTACTTTTGGAACAGTTTAGTCCAGATTTGCGGAGTGAGTAGTTGTCCACAGCCTGCCCAAACCAGGGGAAGCTACGGCCCCGAGGTTTCACCGCGGTGGTCAGGGGTTTTCTTTGGGGCGGGGAAGGGGTGACACTGTTCGCACTTCAGCCATTTAGGATTTCTCTCTGGAGGTCGTGATCGGAAGTCCCCATGGTATGAGGTCACCTGGGCGGTGGGGAGCTTCTACGTGGCCTCACTAGGAACAAAGCCAGATGATCAAGGTGGGGGTCCACAGGAGGGCTGTACGGGCAGGACGGACGCCTGATAAAGTTTCAAGAAAAACGTTCTTTCCAATCCGAGATGCCACGCATAACTCAGGTTCAAAAGGCTGACATTTCTGTGGTGGCCCGAGTGGACGAGATGATACAGCAGTCCCTCTCGCCCACCTCGAGGGTCTCAAGCTGCCTGTTGCTAGCCGGGGATCTGCGGCCGAGCATTTTCCCTGCCGGGCCGGGCCCAGCAGCTTCCTGCCTAGAATGCGCTTCCCCTTTCATGCGGACCCGCCTGTTTTGGAGGGAGGCATAGGCCCTGCTTCTAGCACCACTTCCGATGATCCACGGAAAAGCGAGCCTAGCGCTGAGCGGGGCCGGGGGGCGGAGGGCACCCTGAACCCTCCCCGCCGTGTGGGGAGCCCGGGGAGCGCTGGCTGCACAGCCGGACCCTCCGACGGCCTCTGTCCCGCGCCTTCGGCGTTAAAGGGCCTCCCGCAGATGCCCCGGCCGCCCGAGCTCAGGTTTCGGAGGGGGAGACCCTGTCCAGTCGTGGGCCCCCCACCGACCGGACCGGGCCTGCCTCCGCCTGCGGCCTGGGCCGGGCGCGGGGTGGCGCGGGCTGAGCTCTGCGCCGCGGGTCCGAGGCCGGGCGGGCGGAGGGCGGAGGCCGGGGGCGGGCCTGGGAGCCGGCCGGCCGGCGAGGTCCCCGCGTCCCCGGGAGGAGCCGGCGGCGGCCACGTGACCCTCCGCGCGGCCAGAGGCCCAGAAATAGCAGTGGCCGCGGACCCGCCCGCGGGCGGCGCGAGGAGGCGGGGACCAGGGACGCCTGCTGGCGGGGCGGGGGCCGGGACGCCGGCTGGCGGGGCGCGGAGCGGCGCGGCCGCGGAGGATGCGGAGCCCTTGCCCTGCCCGGCCCCAAGCTCATGATGGCCATCCGGGAGCTCAAAGTGTGTCTTCTCGGGTGAGTCCTGCGCCCCGCGCGGATTCCCCTCTTTTTGGGGAAGGGGTGACACTGTTCGCACTTCAGCCATTTAGGATTTCTCTCTGGAGGTCGTGATCGGAAGTCCCCATGGTATGAGGTCACCTGGGCGGTGGGGAGCTTCTACGTGGCCTCACTAGGAACAAAGCCAGATGATCAAGGTGGGGGTCCACAGGAGGGCTGTACGGGCAGGACGGACGCCTGATAAAGTTTCAAGAAAAACGTTCTTTCCAATCCGAGATGCCACGCATAACTCAGGTTCAAAAGGCTGACATTTCTGTGGTGGCCCGAGTGGACGAGATGATACAGCAGTCCCTCTCGCCCACCTCGAGGGTCTCAAGCTGCCTGTTGCTAGCCGGGGATCTGCGGCCGAGCATTTTCCCTGCCGGGCCGGGCCCAGCAGCTTCCTGCCTAGAATGCGCTTCCCCTTTCATGCGGACCCGCCTGTTTTGGAGGGAGGCATAGGCCCTGCTTCTAGCACCACTTCCGATGATCCACGGAAAAGCGAGCCTAGCGCTGAGCGGGGCCGGGGGGCGGAGGGCACCCTGAACCCTCCCCGCCGTGTGGGGAGCCCGGGGAGCGCTGGCTGCACAGCCGGACCCTCCGACGGCCTCTGTCCCGCGCCTTCGGCGTTAAAGGGCCTCCCGCAGATGCCCCGGCCGCCCGAGCTCAGGTTTCGGAGGGGGAGACCCTGTCCAGTCGTGGGCCCCCCACCGACCGGACCGGGCCTGCCTCCGCCTGCGGCCTGGGCCGGGCGCGGGGTGGCGCGGGCTGAGCTCTGCGCCGCGGGTCCGAGGCCGGGCGGGCGGAGGGCGGAGGCCGGGGGCGGGCCTGGGAGCCGGCCGGCCGGCGAGGTCCCCGCGTCCCCGGGAGGAGCCGGCGGCGGCCACGTGACCCTCCGCGCGGCCAGAGGCCCAGAAATAGCAGTGGCCGCGGACCCGCCCGCGGGCGGCGCGAGGGGAGGCGGGGACCAGGGACGCCTGCTGGCGGGGCGGGGGCCGGGGACGCCGGCTGGCGGGGCGCGGAGCGGCGCGGCCGCGGAGGATGCGGAGCCCTTGCTCGGCCCGGCCCCGAGCTCATGATGGCCATCCGGGAGCTCAAAGTGTGTCTTCTCGGGGTGAGTCCTGCGCCCCCGCGCGCCCCCGGCCCCGGCGCCTTCTAGCCCCCTCCTCCACCCGCGTCTTCCTCCCCGCGCGCCTGGTCCTCGGCGTCCCCTGCCCTCCCCTCGTCCCTGGGCCCCTGCTCCTCGGCCCACTCCCCGACCCGGCGCCGCGGGCTCTGGTCCGAACCTCTTGGGAGCTTCCCGGATCTTCCCGCGCCGCTGCCCGCGTCCCCGGAGCCCTGGAGGCTCGCCGCGCTCTGGCAGGGAGGCCGGGGACCCCTCCCCCGAGGGCTTTCTCCTTCGTCTTTTAATAATTTCCTTCCGGCGGAAACTTTAAGTTACTCAGCCAAGGCGCAGAATCCTTTGGCTCCCCAGGGCAATGGGTTTATTTACTTTTTTTTTTTTTTTTAAAAAAAAGAAAGCTCATCTGGGGTGAGAAAATGAACAAGGGGGAAGACCCGGAGGGAAGGGGAAGGGAGAAGGCACCGTGGAAAACTTTTCGTGCTGCGGAACAAGGCAGGATGACCAAGTCTTCCCCCTGTCCCCACTTCCCCTCCCAAAGTGGGTCCTACTGAGCCCCAAGAAAGGTGGAAAAAGCAGACACCTCCCCCCCTCCTCCACCCCGCCAGGGGTGCGGACCTGTCCGCTGGCATGGGCAGCTCGCTTGGGAGCACCCAGGGAATTCAGCTGGCTTCTGGGTCGATCTCTCTGGGGTACCCACATCACATTCCGGAATTGCTTCTTTGGAAAGAACTAGTTATCACCCCTGTTTTTAGCAAATTTTGGCATGGACGCCTAGTGTTCAGCCCTTGGCAGATCTGCTTTGCCAAGAAAACCGTTTCCGAAAAAAGCAGCAAAGGTTGGACCTGTTCTGTTTGTCTCAAAGTCGTGTTAAGTGATCTGTCAAGACAGGTGTGCAGAAACAGATAAAGAAGAAATGATTCTAGGTTGTTCTGGATTGCCCCAGACCCTGAAGCTGGGAAAGACTAAGGGAAGAGGGAGAAGGGGGTGACAGAGGATGAGATGGCTGGATGGCATCACTGACTCAGTGGAGGAGCTTGAGCAGGCTGTGGGAGATGGTGAAGGAGAGGGAAGCCTGGTGTGTGTTGTAGTCCATGCGGTCACAAAGCGTTGGACACAACTGAGCAAGTGAAGAACAGCAAGGTGCTGTCTGGACTCCCTGGAGGCCCTTCTGGAACCTGAGGAGGTCCCCTTCACTGTCCTTTGGTAAAGCCCCATGTACACCAGGTCCTAAAGCCCCGTGTACACTGGGTTGTCCAGTTGTCCTAAAGCCCCGTGTACACTGGGTTGTCCAGTTGTCCTAAAGCCCCGTGTACACTGGGTTGTCCAGTTGTCCTAAAGCCCTGTGTACAGTAGGTTGTCCAGTTGTCCTAAAGCCCTGTGTACACTAGGTTGTCTGGTTGTCCTAAAGCCCTGTGTACACTGAGTTGTCGAGTTGTCCTAAAGCCCCATTATAGTAGGTTGTCCAGTTGTCCTAAAGCCCTGTGTACACTAGGTTGTCCAGTTGTCCTAAAGCCCTGTGTACAGTAGGTTGTCCAGTTGTCCTAAAGCCCTGTGTACACTAGGTTGTCTAGTTGTCCTAAAGCCCTGTGTACACTGGGTTGTCCAGTTGTCCTAAAGCCCCGTGTACACTAGGTTGTCCAGTTGTCCTAAAGCCCTGTGTATACTAGGTTGTCTGGTTGTCCTAAAGCCCCGTGTACACTAGGTTGTCTGGTTGTCCTAAAGCCCTGCGTACATTAGGTTGTCTGGTTGTCCTAAAGCCCCGTGTACACTAGGTTGTCAAGTTGTCCTAAAGCCCCGTGTACACTAGGTTGTCAGGTTGGCCTTGGTCTCTGGATTCCTCCAGGGCATCAGGCAGAGGCCCTCCCTTCCCTGCGCCCACCCCCGTGCTTGGCCATGGCCTGGATCTGGGGACGCTGTCCTGGTCCACCTCCACTGACCTTTGTCAAAGCTGCAGGGGTAGGTGTCACCGATGGCCAGGCACTCTAACATAAGCCAGATACAAATTCCAAGCATTGCGTGCTTTCCTAGTGAGGAGTCACTCCAGCCTCCAGGGAGCCCTTTGGAGACTGAGAAGGTCAGGTCCCCAGGAAGCAAAAGGCAGCTGGGACGTGTGTTGTGTGTGTCAGGATTGCCGTTGGGAATAAATAAAGTCAGAAGTGGCCTGTCCCAACACGTGAATTAGGTGCACTTTTGCTGCTAAGAGATGAGTCTGCTAAGAGATCAGCGTCCCCAGATCCAGGCCATGGGCCAGTGCGGGGGTGGGTGCAGGAAAGGGAGGGAGCTTCTACAAGGAGCTGATCAGGTAGGAACAGCCCTGCTCCAGAAGCAGAAAGCCTAGGTTCTCATTCTCTCCTGCTCACTGGCTGTGCCAATGGCAACTACTTTAGTCTCCGCATCTGTGAAATGGACATAATAACACCTTCCCTTTTAAGGCAGAGGAGTAAGAGTAGATGATTTCTGAAGATACACAGCACCATTTCCTGTCCCCCTGTGATTCCAGGGTGACAGTTAGCCAGCCTGGGAGGCGAGAAAGCTGGCAGAAGCTTCTTTTTGTCTTATCTCTAAGGACAGAACACACTTGATCAGTGACTTTTTGGTGACAATGCCTCTCCTGTGTGCTGGTCCTGAGGTAGGAGGCTGGGCTCGAAAGAAAAGAAAGCCCTGCAGCAGTGCCGGAAGATATCTCTACTGGAGACCTTGAAGCCTCATTCCCATCACACTGTGTCTGTTGCCTTCTCTGTGGGAGAGGCTCCAGGGTTTAGTCTTGTCTAGATCAGAAGCCATCTGATTTAGACTCTTGGGAAAGGCCAGGGCTCTTATGATCACACTGAGTCATGCGTCTTCAGTCGCCCGGTTTGGCTGGTGCCGTCCTGTGTGTGACGCGGGGTGCTCAGGTGCTCCTCCACCAGGACCGTGCTCTGGCTGAGAAGGTGCCGGTGCTGGTGGTGGTTTAGTCGCTCTGTCGTGTCCGACGCTTTGTGACGCTATGGACTGTAGCCTGCCAGGCTCCTCTGTCCATGGGATTTCCCAGGCAAGAGTACCAGAGTGGGTTGCCTCGAAATTCTTGGCGCTTGTTGTTTTCGCGGGTGAACCTGGTCGTGTTTCTCCCAAGCCTTTGTGAGTGCCCCTCCCTGGGATAAGCCCGGCAGTGGCGCGAGCCAGCCGGGCAGCGGAGTGTTGCCCGGGGTCTGAGTTGGACTCTAAGAACCCATGAAGAGTCTCATTCTTGCCAATTAAAGGGCCCATCTCGCTGCTCTGTGAATCTCAGCTCATGTTATGAAACGTGGAACTAAAAAACAACTCCATTAAAAACAGCAAAGTACGTTTAAAAAAAAAAACTAACAAAAACGCTGCTAAGAGATGAGTCTGCTAAGAGATCAGCGCCCCAGATCCAGGCCATGGGCCAGTGCGGGGGTGGGTGCAGGAAAGGGAGGGAGCTTCTACAAGGAGCTGATCAGGTAGGAACAGCCCTGCTCCAGAAGCAGAAAGCCTAGGTTCTCATTCTCTCCTGCTCACTGGCTGTGCCAATGGCAACTACTTTAGTCTCCGCATCTGTGAAATGGACATAATAACACCTTCCCTTTTAAGGCAGAGGAGTAAGAGTAGATGATTTCTGAAGATACACAGCACCATTTCCTGTCCCCCTGTGATTCCAGGGTGACAGTTAGCCAGCCTGGGAGGCGAGAAAGCTGGCAGAAGCTTCTTTTTGTCTTATCTCTAAGGACAGAACACACTTGATCAGTGACTTTTTGGTGACAATGCCTCTCCTGTGTGCTGGTCCTGAGGTAGGAGGCTGGGCTCGAAAGAAAAGAAAGCCCTGCAGCAGTGCCGGAAGATATCTCTACTGGAGACCTTGAAGCCTCATTCCCATCACACTGTGTCTGTTGCCTTCTCTGTGGGAGAGGCTCCAGGGTTTAGTCTTGTCTAGATCAGAAGCCATCTGATTTAGACTCTTGGGAAAGGCCAGGGCTCTTATGATCACACTGAGTCATGCGTCTTCAGTCGCCCGGTTTGGCTGGTGCCGTCCTGTGTGTGACGCGGGGTGCTCAGGTGCTCCTCCACCAGGACCGTGCTCTGGCTGAGAAGGTGCCGGTGCTGGTGGTGGTTTAGTCGCTCTGTCGTGTCCGACGCTTTGTGACGCTATGGACTGTAGCCTGCCAGGCTCCTCTGTCCATGGGATTTCCCAGGCAAGAGTACCAGAGTGGGTTGCCTCGAAATTCTTGGCGCTTGTTGTTTTCGCGGGTGAACCTGGTCGTGTTTCTCCCAAGCCTTTGTGAGTGCCCCTCCCTGGGATAAGCCCGGCAGTGGCGAGAGCCAGCCGGGCAGCGGAGTGTTGCCCGGGGTCTGAGTTGGACTCTAAGAACCCATGAAGAGTCTCATTCTTGCCAATTAAAGGGCCCATCTCGCTGCTCTGTGAATCTCAGCTCATGTTATGAAACGTGGAACTAAAAAACAACTCCATTAAAAACAGCAAAGTACGTTTAAAAAAAAAAACTAACAAAAACAAAATTGAGGCAGCAGCTGTTCCAACCCCAAAGTGGAAAGCGTCCCAGTTTGCGTTTTTAACACACATCACCACGTGGCGGAAAGCAGGGGAGAGAGAGGGAGGACGGGGAGAAGGAGGGAGGGCGCCGAGAGGGGGAGGAGAGGATCTTTATTATTTCCTCTGGGTTCACGCATTTAAAAACGGCTTCCGAATGGAATCCCGGAGAGATTTCTATTTGGACTTAGGTTGTCTTGACAACAGTGTAGCGATTTCTGCCACTTCCTCCGCAGCCATCAGGGCCTGGTGAGGCCTCTCCTCCGGCCTTGTGCGCATCTGCATGGCGCTTGGTCACAGAACAGGCGAGTCGCTAGGATTCCGTGTGTCACCCGGGTGCTGGGGACTCCACGAGAGAGGGCTGTGGGATCGCCGGGGGCACCAGCACCCACGAGGCTACTCACAGGAAGCAGAGAAGTCTGGACCTGGACCTGGCCGGGCTGCTCTGGGTGAGGGTGAGCGCTCAGGACTGACAGTGTTCTCTGAGGTGGTGTGAACGTGCGGGAGCCTCGTGAGAGGAGCACGCTCATAGGATGGGGAAGAGCCAGGCAACTGTCAGCATGGCTGTCTAAGCCTGAGGTTCTCTTGGTGGTGCTGGTGCTAAGTCGCTTCAGTCTGGTCTGACTCTTTGTGACCCCATGGACTGTAACCCGCCAGGCTCCTCTGACCATGGGATTCTCAAGGCAAGAATACTGGAGTGGGCTGCCATGCCCTCCTCCAGGGGATCTTCCCAACCCAGGGATGGAACCTGGCTCTTCTGCATTGCGGGCAGATTCTTTACTGTCTGAACCACCAGGGAAGCCCACACCTGGAGGTACCAGGACATGAGAAGATGTTGAGCCCAGGAAAGTCTTGGCAAAGGCGTTCAGATTCAGCCCCGCAGGGCAGACCAGTGTCTCTGGTCTGTGTCTGCACTGGCCTCACTCCCGTTGTGTGAGTTTGTACAGTTGTCACATGTGTTGGAAATTGGAACAGGCGTCCCTTCCTCAAGTGTTCACTGATGATCGAGTGCTGCTTTCGGGCAGGAGCTGAGGGTCGCCCCCTTCAGGGCCCCATGTGCGAACTGGACCAACCCCAAAGTGGAAAGCGTCCCAGTTTGCGTTTTTAACACACATCACCACGTGGCGGAAAGCAGGGGAGAGAGAGGGAGGACGGGGAGAAGGAGGGAGGGCGCCGAGAGGGGGAGGAGAGGATCTTTATTATTTCCTCTGGGTTCACGCATTTAAAAACGGCTTCCGAATGGAATCCCGGAGAGATTTCTATTTGGACTTAGGTTGTCTTGACAACAGTGTAGCGATTTCTGCCACTTCCTCCGCAGCCATCAGGGCCTGGTGAGGCCTCTCCTCCGGCCTTGTGCGCATCTGCATGGCGCTTGGTCACAGAACAGGCGAGTCGCTAGGATTCCGTGTGTCACCCGGGTGCTGGGGACTCCACGAGAGAGGGCTGTGGGATCGCCGGGGGCACCAGCACCCACGAGGCTACTCACAGGAAGCAGAGAAGTCTGGACCTGGACCTGGCCGGGCTGCTCTGGGTGAGGGTGAGCGCTCAGGACTGACAGTGTTCTCTGAGGTGGTGTGAACGTGCGGGAGCCTCGTGAGAGGAGCACGCTCATAGGATGGGGAAGAGCCAGGCAACTGTCAGCATGGCTGTCTAAGCCTGAGGTTCTCTTGGTGGTGCTGGTGCTAAGTCGCTTCAGTCTGGTCTGACTCTTTGTGACCCCATGGACTGTAACCCGCCAGGCTCCTCTGACCATGGGATTCTCAAGGCAAGAATACTGGAGTGGGCTGCCATGCCCTCCTCCAGGGGATCTTCCCAACCCAGGGATGGAACCTGGCTCTTCTGCATTGCGGGCAGATTCTTTACTGTCTGAACCACCAGGGAAGCCCACACCTGGAGGTACCAGGACATGAGAAGATGTTGAGCCCAGGAAAGTCTTGGCAAAGGCGTTCAGATTCAGCCCCGCAGGGCAGACCAGTGTCTCTGGTCTGTGTCTGCACTGGCCTCACTCCCGTTGTGTGAGTTTGTACAGTTGTCACATGTGTTGGAAATTGGAACAGGCGTTCCTTCCCTCAAGTGTTCACTGATGATCGAGTGCTGCTTTCGGGGCAGGAGCTGAGGGTCGCTGCAGGCGAACAGGAAGCCACAGCGCCTGTCTTCAGGGTGCTCTGCCTTTCCTGGAACGTGGACACAATGACGCATGAACTGAACGACATCCCCTGTGTTCTGAGATAGAACTCACCATGGAGCCACGGGCCACATAAGGAACAGAGCCGAATGACGGTGACTGTCGGCTGCCGTCCGTCTTATTAGATGTGCGGTCAGGTGAGGGACAGGCAGGCTTGGCTCCGGGGCTGCTCTGAGTACCTGCTGTGGACGAGGTGCTGTGTCAGCTCTGCCAGAGGTGGAGAGCCAAGAGGGTGGTCTCTGGTCTCCGCTGGGGGAGGCTCCCGGTGGGGCAGGTGAGACGGGGGCCCGCCTCCGTGTCCACAGTGACCAGCGGGATGCTGGAGGTGTGACGCGATGCCCTGCAGGACACATAAGTGACCTTACGTGCAGAGAGGGCTGGAAACTGAGCCATGCAGAAGGCTTCCTGCACAGCAAGGATTTGCTCAGGGCCTCCAAGGATGAGGAGAGCTTGGTGAGCTTGGACCCTGGACTGGGAGAACAGGCTCTGGGTCTCGCAGTATTTTCTGGAAGGCTGAGGAGAATGGAGGCGTGGGACCAGGAGGAACACAGCCTCCCCACCCAAGGCTGACGGTTCCCCTGTGGACCCTCCTGTGGACCCGTTGCCTCTAGCAAGGGATCTTTATCTTAACTCCCCTTTCCTGTTTTATTTTGAAAAATATCACAGTTGAAACCACAGTAGAATGAGTGTCTGTGGCTTCTCACCTGCTGTCAGAAGGGATGACTTTACGCTGCCGTTGCGCTCTCTCTGTCTGTCTCTCTCTAGTGTGTACAGATAGTGCTGGACCCCGGCCCAGCCATCTGCAGGTGAGTGGCACAGAGTGGGACCTTTGCCCGCAGGCTGGGCTTTCAGGAACCCCACAGTTAGAGAGTCGGCACGTCTGTGTCTGCACTGGCCTCACTCCCGTTGTGTGAGTTTGTACAGTTGTCACATGTGTTGGAAATTGGAACAGGCGTTCCTTCCCTCAAGTGTTCACTGATGATCGAGTGCTGCTTTCGGGGCAGGAGCTGAGGGTCGCTGCAGGCGAACAGGAAGCCACAGCGCCTGTCTTCAGGGTGCTCTGCCTTTCCTGGAACGTGGACACAATGACGCATGAACTGAACGACATCCCCTGTGTTCTGAGATAGAACTCACCATGGAGCCACGGGCCACATAAGGAACAGAGCCGAATGACGGTGACTGTCGGCTGCCGTCCGTCTTATTAGATGTGCGGTCAGGTGAGGGACAGGCAGGCTTGGCTCCGGGGCTGCTCTGAGTACCTGCTGTGGACGAGGTGCTGTGTCAGCTCTGCCAGAGGTGGAGAGCCAAGAGGGTGGTCTCTGGTCTCCGCTGGGGGAGGCTCCCGGTGGGGCAGGTGAGACGGGGGCCCGCCTCCGTGTCCACAGTGACCAGCGGGATGCTGGAGGTGTGACGCGATGCCCTGCAGGACACATAAGTGACCTTACGTGCAGAGAGGGCTGGAAACTGAGCCATGCAGAAGGCTTCCTGCACAGCAAGGATTTGCTCAGGGCCTCCAAGGATGAGGAGAGCTTGGTGAGCTTGGACCCTGGACTGGGAGAACAGGCTCTGGGTCTCGCAGTATTTTCTGGAAGGCTGAGGAGAATGGAGGGCGTGGGACCAGGAGGAACACAGCCTCCCCACCCAAGGCTGACGGTTCCCCTGTGGACCCTCCTGTGGACCCGTTGCCTCTAGCAAGGGATCTTTATCTTAACTCCCCTTTCCTGTTTTATTTTGAAAAATATCACAGTTGAAACCACAGTAGAATGAGTGTCTGTGGCTTCTCACCTGCTGTCAGAAGGGATGACTTTACGCTGCCGTTGCGTCTCTCTCTGTCTGTCTCTCTCTAGTGTGTACAGATAGTGCTGGACCCCCGGCCCAGCCATCTGCAGGTGAGTGGCACAGAGTGGGACCTTTGCCCCGCAGGCGTCCGCATACGTCTTTCAGGGGACAGGCTCTTCTCCCACAACTAGAGCGTCATCATCTCACCCCGACACTGAACCCAGCTGCAGGGCCTGTTGTATCGTCGCGTTCGGAAGGCCGTCGGGGATCCCGTGTTACCTGGGCTTCTCTTGTCACCCAGACAGTCCCTCCCTTTTCTTCCCCACCATGACACTGGTGTCTCTGAAGTGTCCAAAGCTCTGGGATCTCAACGTCTCTGTGAGCTTCCTTGTGACTTCTTCAGGTTTAGGCAGGAAGACAATGTCGGTGATGTTGAACAGGCGTAGTCTGTTCTGTGCCCAGGTGTCATGTGGAAACAGTCTTTCTCACTTCCCTCTGTGGCTCTCATTTAATAAACGCTCCTGGTTTTTCTGACGGCGCAGTGGGGTGTCTGACCTTGTGGGTCTGGTGCTCTGTCAGGGACTGAAGGGGCAGACTGAAATCTCCAGGTGAGTGAGATGCTGAGCTCACTCGCCCACCTGCTCCTCCTCCCGGGCCTCGCACGGTCCTTCCTGGACTCTGGGCCCGACCCTTTTCCCTGGAGCAATGACCACCTTCCAACAGTCCAGGTGATTTATTTTCCCACCTCATCGCTAAAGCTGCTGAGAGTCGCAGGTGTCCTGAGGAGTTTGTTGACAGAAATAAAGAAAACAGGATTGAACATCGGGGGCTCCGGGCAAGCTTCTGCCTGCAGAACCCTGTCTCCAGGAGTCTTTTTCTGATCTGTTTCCTTGTTCCTGAGGCCCAAGCCTGCTCTGAATTCTCTGGAGGTCAGGAATGTGGCTTCTGCTTACTCCGGATCTCACCCAGAATGCAGCCTAGGCCACTGTCCGTCTCCCCGGAGGCATCTGGATGACCCAGGCTGGCAGAGTCTAGGGGAGGTCACGTCCCTCCTGTTTTCCCTCCTTTGAGTAAAGTCTGGATTCGTTTGTATCCACAGTATGTGTTTTTTAGAAGAAAAAGATGCCTGAATTCTCTAGAATAACTTCCTTTCAGCCCTCATGGGATCACTGATCTAACATGGACATGCAAATAAAATGGATTGTCTGAGAAAGTGGCCTCTACCCGAGCCTGCCCTGGAGGGGAAGAGAGACAGGGATGGAGGCTGGGGGAATGCATGTGTGCAGAGGAGACTAGGAAGAGGAAAAAAGTGTGTGGTGCGTACACACGCACAGACACACACACGGCGTCACATAATATTTGCCCTCTCTGGCAAGAGAAGAGAACAGCCTTTCTTGTTCTTCTCCCTCCCTTTCTAACACACATTTGGCCAGGGCATTTAGATTTATAGCAAGCTTAGTTAAGAAAGGCTTTCTTTGGGGCCTTCCCTGGTGGTCCGGTGGTTAAGAGTCTGCCTGCCAATGCAAGTGACATGAGTTCAGTTCCTGGTCCGGGAAGATCCCACGTGCCTTGGAGCAGTGAAGCCTGTGGGCCACAACGATAGCCCACACTGCAGCTGCTGAGTCCCCGTGCCTGGAGCCCGTGTTCCCCAACAAGAGGAGCCACCACAACGAAGAGAAACCCCCACTTACCTCAACTAGAGAAGGCCCAAGTACTGCAACAGAGACCTAGTGCAGCCAAAAATAAAATATCAATACATAAATCTTAAGAAGAGAAAGTCTTTCTGTGTGTTTTTAAGAACATATCATAGCATCCACGCTAAATACTTCACAGACCCTTTGAGCAATGACACCTTCCAACAGTCCAGGTGATTTATTTTCCCATCATCGCTAAAGCTGCTGAGAGTCGCAGGTGTCCTGAGGAGTTTGTTGACAGAAATAAAGAAAACAGGATTGAACATCGGGGGCTCCGGGCAAGCTTCTGCCTGCAGAACCCTGTCTCCAGGAGTCTTTTTCTGATCTGTTTCCTTGTTCCTGAGGCCCAAGCCTGCTCTGAATTCTCTGGAGGTCAGGAATGTGGCTTCTGCTTACTCCGGATCTCACCCAGAATGCAGCCTAGGCCACTGTCCGTCTCCCCGGAGGCATCTGGATGACCCAGGCTGGCAGAGTCTAGGGGAGGTCACGTCCCTCCTGTTTTCCCTCCTTTGAGTAAAGTCTGGATTCGTTTGTATCCACAGTATGTGTTTTTTAGAAGAAAAAGATGCCTGAATTCTCTAGAATAACTTCCTTTCAGCCCTCATGGGATCACTGATCTAACATGGACATGCAAATAAAATGGATTGTCTGAGAAAGTGGCCTCTACCCGAGCCTGCCCTGGAGGGGAAGAGAGACAGGGATGGAGGCTGGGGGAATGCATGTGTGCAGAGGAGACTAGGAAGAGGAAAAAAGTGTGTGGTGCGTACACACGCACAGACACACACACGGCGTCACATAATATTTGCCCTCTCTGGCAAGAGAAGAGAACAGCCTTTCTTGTTCTTCTCCCTCCCTTTCTAACACACATTTGGCCAGGGCATTTAGATTTATAGCAAGCTTAGTTAAGAAAGGCTTTCTTTGGGGCCTTCCCTGGTGGTCCGGTGGTTAAGAGTCTGCCTGCCAATGCAAGTGACATGAGTTCAGTTCCTGGTCCGGGAAGATCCCACGTGCCTTGGAGCAGTGAAGCCTGTGGGCCACAACGATAGCCCACACTGCAGCTGCTGAGTCCCCGTGCCTGGAGCCCGTGTTCCCCAACAAGAGGAGCCACCACAACGAAGAGAAACCCCCACTTACCTCAACTAGAGAAGGCCCAAGTACTGCAACAGAGACCTAGTGCAGCCAAAAATAAAATATCAATACATAAATCTTAAGAAGAGAAAGTCTTTCTCTGTGTGTTTTTTAAGAACATATCATAGCATCCACGCTAAATACTTCACAGACATCTTTCATTTTAGGAGCTAAAATATTTTCTAAACTTTTTCATAGCTTCTGAAAAGCGGTTTTTTTCTATTATCCGTACTTGTCTTCATCAAGTTTTGAATCTAATGATGCCCTAGGGAGGGACTTGGAAGTGAAATGAGCAGTGTGGGTTTAGGTTTGGGTTTGAGATGGCAGGGACCAGGTTGTCACCAGGATGATGCCTTCACCTGCGTGTTTCATAAGCATGTGGGCCGGTGCCCGCTTGCCCGGGTCTCCTTTCCTCAGGTGTGCGGAAAATCCCGCAGCTGTGAAGACAGCTTCCCACCTGCCCTCCTTCAGCCCGCAGCCACCTCCCGCGGTTCTTCTGTCCAACTTTTGTCTGATGCTCAGACGGCTCCTTGTTTTTATGGTCAACGTCCCGCTGCCTGGTTTTCGGTGGGTTTTCAACCCCACAGTCTTCCACCATTGTGTTTCCCTCTTCTCTCCGCTTCTCATTGAGGAATCATCAGTCTGTCCTTGAATGAGACCCAGGACTGGGCTCTTAGAGGAAACTGTTTCTCTGCTCTCCATCCCACTGAGTGGAGTCCCCGCACATGACCGTTTTTGCCCCTGAAACTCAGGTTCCCCCTGTGGGAAGTAACGAAGGCATTCTGTGAGTCTTCTTTAGTTTTTTTTTTTTAAATTTTGGCCTCTTTTATTGGTCTTTCATTTATTTTTCACCCATCTTTGCTCTTCAGTGTGTGTGGGCCTCCCATTACAGAGCACAGCACCTCCACAGCACGTGGGATCTTCCTAGGCCAGGGACCGAACCCAGTTCCCCTTGCACTGCAACACGGACTCTTCACCCACTGGACCAGCAAGGAAGCCTCCTTGTTTTAGTTTTTAAAGAAGGGCTCTGTAGAGAGTAAGTGAGGATTTCACTGATGGGGTGTGTGTATGTGGGCAGGTGTGAGGCCTTCCCGCAGAGGGCAGGCTCTGTCCTTGGGTTTCCTGCCAAGCAGGGTACTCAGGCTGATAGGGCAGGAAGGGAGAGGTGAAGTAACAGCACAGGAGGCCCCTGGGGTGTCACCCAGTTGCCAGATGAGGGGTTGGAGCTTGTGGAGCCTTAAAAGAGCCAGAGAAGCACAGCCCAGAGAATATTTTTTAAAGAAAGACCTCGCTTTAAAAAGATGAAGGGCTTCCCTGGTGGTCCAGTGGGTAAAGAGTCCGCCTTGCAGTGCTAAGGGGCACCGGTTCAATCTCTGGCCCGGGAAGATCCCACATGCAGAGGAGCAGCTGGGCCGGTGTGTCCAATTGCAAGCCGGCACTCTGGAGCATATGTGCCCAGAGCCGGAGCTCTGCAGCGAGAGAGGCCACTGCAGTGGGAGGCCCACACAGGTCAAAGAATGAAGATAGATGACAATAAATAAATAGAAAACCTATAAAAGAGGCCATAATTAAAAAAAAAATGAAGTGCATTATTTCTAAACCTCCACCTCAGTTAGGTTAGTATTCGTAAGACAATGAGTAGAATCTTTTTTCAATAAGAATGAACTGTTTTTGAAATTCTTGCTCAAGTTACAGGTGATATAATTCCCTGGTTTGGACATATTGCGGCGGTGATGCGGATTACATGGTTGCACACCCACTGCTGTCAGCCCTCTGCTTCCTCTGATTGTTCATTCTAATTACTGTGTTGCAGTGACAGCCACGTGCACACCCTTCGTCTTGCTCGGGAGCAGTGGAGTTACCGACGCTCTGCTGGTGTCTTCTCTGGTCGTCCTCAACTTCTTCCTTATTAAAAATACCCATGGGTGGAAGGAAAACAGTCATTATAAACTCACAAGCACCGTAATCGTGTGCGGTTGCTCCCAGCCCTAGTCACATCCACAGCAACATCAGTAACCGTTGGGAAAGATTGCATACAGGCCTGGAATCACAGCCAGCGTTTACTCTGTTCTTTCTCAATCAACAGAGTGGGTTGAGAGAGTAGCCCTGCAATATATACGTTACCCTGCGTAGAATGGGAGTGAGTGGGAAGTTGCTGTGGAGCACAGGGAGCTCAGCCCACTGCTCTGTGACCACCTCGAGGGGTGGTGTCGGGTGGGAGGCTCAAGGGGGGGACCATGTAGGTACCGATGGCTGATTCATGTTGAGGTACAGCAGAAACCAACACCACGTGGTAAAGCAATTATCAATTAAAAATAAATAAGTTTAAAATTTGTTTAAAAAAGAAAGAAAAAAGAAAGTGCATCAGAATGCCTGTGCTGAAGAGGAAGGTCTTGACATTGCTCTAGTTAATGAGAATTCCTGTAGCTAGGACAGCTGACCTGTACCGAGTGTAACTCCCATGCTGGACACTGTATGGAGGATTCTGGTTTCCCATGACTTTGTGACAAACTACCCCAAACTTAGAGCTTAAAATAACGCTTTCTTTGTTCTCCTCGCCGACCGTTCTGGGGATCTGACTGGGCTCAGATGGGCAGTTCTTGCTGGGGCTTTTCATGTGGATTTTGGGAGATGGTGGCTAAGGCTAGAGCTGACGCTGTGGACACTCACATGCCTGGGACTGGGGCTGGGCTGGCTGCACCTGCTGGGTGACCAGACATCTGCCTCCACCCTCCCTTGTGGGGGCATCCTCACAGCGTGGAGTCTCCGGGCAGACAGACTCCCTCCACGGGGCCTGGTTGTTTCCAGAGCAAGAGTGGTGGTGTGAACACAAGTTCTCATGCCCGATGTGCAGTGAGGCCAGACAAACCAAATGCCAGTGTTTGTAGCAGAGAAAGGGGTATTTCAGGGCCAAGCAAGCAGAATGGGTAGCTCATGTTCAAAAAAGTCCAAACTCCTCAATGGTTTTGGGGGAGGAGTTTTATAGGCAAAATTTGGGGTGAGGACAGGGAGCAGATGGTGCACTAGGAATCGCGTGCTTGGCCTGAAGTTAGCATCCTCCACCTGGGTACTGACCTGAGAGGTTTTCTGTGCATCCTGGGAGGAGGAACCAGGACCCTTCCCCATGCTGCCCTACTGTTTCCTGCCTGCTTTTCCTTTGTTTCTGCATCCCCTCCCTTCCGTAATCAGAAACTGCTTGATTCTGCCCTTTGGAACCAGGGGAAGGTCTAGAGGCTGAAGCCTTTTTTCTACAAACAAGAAATGGGGGACACAGAAAGGCTTTTGTGCCCAGAAAGGCCCCACGGGACCCTGCTCAGTTTCTGTGCCACGAGCTCTGGGTGGGTGCTACCAGGCTGCTGGCCTCACAGATCACAGAAGGTCATTTCTGTCACATCTCACTGGGTGTGCGAGTCACAGGCCAGCTCAGAAGCAGCAGGAGGAGAGTTAGACTCCACTTCTCTATCTATTGGACTGGACGAGCGCTTCACCCGCGTCGTGCATTAAAGGAAACTGAAGCTCAGGGCTGGGTTACAGCCCGGAGACTCCCAGCTGATTACAGTGAGCGGGGCTTCGAGGGCTAGGACCAGCTCCGTGCAACCCTGGAGCCAGTGCACGCAGCTTCTCTGCTGGACTACAGACTCTCTCAGGCACAAATTACTTGTTCAGAACAGCATGTGGTGCAGTAGAATGGGGTCACCACAGTGAAGAAAGAAAATAAGTCATCAAACTGAACCAGGTTTGAAGTACTTCCCTGGAAAAGAAAGTGAGGGTGTTAGTCGCTCAGTTGTGGTTGACTTCTTTGCGACCCATGGACTGCAGCACGCCGGGCTTCCCTGTCCATGGAATATTAGTGCGGGTATCTTCCCTGGACGAAAAAGGCAAATGCCCACAATGTCGGGGCTCTGGCTAGGCTTGGGGAGGTGAGCTGACCAGCCTGAATTAGCCAGGAAGACCTGAAGTGGTATCTGCAGAGAGGCTGGGATGCATGTAGCACACACCTGCTCACACTTGTGCCCGCCTTGGGCTCACTAAGTGCCTTGAAGGGCCAGTGTCGTTGTCTGGTCCCGAATTGTCGTGTTCAGTGCTTAGACAGCCCTAGGTGGTGGCCCCCGCGTGTGCTTTGTGGTGTGAGATGACTCTTGGCAGGTCCCGTGCATCCCTGGTATTGCAGGGCCGCGTGTGCGGAGAGGCCTTGAACTCGGCTTGGTCTGTTGCTCATTTTCCGGCTCCTGTTCAGGCAGCCCTGGATGCCAGGCTTTTTTTCCTTCGCTCCCTCGGGGGTTATGTGTTAAGCTCTGTAATTGGTTCGGAAAGTGTTGGTTTACAAATCGTGATCAACCTGCTGAATGGCGGATATGCAGGCATAAGGAGTTTCTAGGGCTACAGTTGAACTGTCCTCACGGCTGGACCTCACTGCTCCTGCCAGCCAAGTGCAGCAGATGCGGGTCACCCTCGGGCTGGGGTTGACTTTCGCACATCCTAGCTCAGTTCCTCTGGGAGGTCTCATAGCTACTGGGGTCTGGTTTCCTCCTTTGTAAAATGCTGGCAGTGTGTATAGGCAAGCCCTATGACCCTGCCTGGCATGTCATGTTGGAAAATTCCCTTAGCACTTCTCCCCCAAATGTTTTACACCCTGATAATCTCAAGACTTAGGAGAGTCTAAGTAGATTCTTTCCATGAGAGGATCTCCGATTTAGTTTTCTTTAATCTGCCTAGTCGTGGGATCTGGCAAGGCATAGTTGATAAGTAATAGCTTTTGATTTACTGTATGATATTGTAGACTGTTCTTTTCATGAATTTTCATGAATTCACTCGTTTCATGAATTTGACCAGATTTACAACATACTGTTTACATTTAAAAAAATAAATTTGGCATTAGCATTGCATAAGGAGGGAGCTCAGTCACTCAGTCGTGTCTGATTCTTTGCGACCCCATGGACTGTAGCCCACCAGGCTCCTCTGTCCCTGGGATTTTCCAGGCAAGAATACTGGAGTGGGTTGCCATTTCCTCCTCCAGGGATCTTCCCAACCCGGGATCGAGCTCGAGTCTTCTGCATCTCCTGCCTTGGCAGGTGGATTCTTTCCTACCGAGTTTAAGGTGTAGGTGTGTATACACTTATGTGTTGTAATATGATTGCTGATATAGTCACATGTCACGTTGCATAATTATGGTGCAGTCCTTGTATTCATTGTACTGCGCTTTAGATCTCAGTCGCTTGTGCACTACTCGTTACAAGTTTGTGCCCTTAACAACAGCCTTCTAACCCCCATCCCCTGGCTACCGCCATTTTACTGTCTATTTTCTACAGGTTTAACCTTTTTAGACTTGACATGTGAGTGGCAGCACCTGGTGCTGGTCTTTCTCTGTCTGACTTAACCTCGTGGAGCGTCGCCTGCCAAGGGTCCTATCCACGTTGTTACAGATGAGAGGGTAGCTTCCTCCCTCAAGCCTGAATAGCACTCCATGTGTGTATGGACCACATCCTTTTTATCCATTCATTTGTTGGTGAGCCTTTGGCTTGTTTCCATGTCTGGGTGCCTGTGAATAATACTGCGGTTAACTTGGGGTGCAGGTATTTCACTGAAATCCTGTGTTCACTTCCTTCAGATATAAATCCAGATGTGGAATTACTAAATCAGCTGTTAGATCTATTTCTAATTTTTTTGAGGAGCCTCAATGTTATTTTCTGTAATGTTGGGCCAGTTTATGTTCCCACCTCTGAGCACAAGAGTTCCCTTTCTCTACGGTCTCACCAGATGGTGTTGTCTCTTGTCTTCTTGGTGATGGCTGTTCTAACAGGTATGAGGTCATATCTCATGGCGATATAACATACTCTACATTTTTGTATTGAAGTGTAATAGTCTCTCTCAAAAAAGCTCACAAATCTTAATATAGTGCACAATGGATTTTTTCCTTTTAATTAAAAAAATTTTTTCACACCAAAAATATTTTTATTGGGATATAGCCAATTAACAATTTTGTGATAGTTTCAGGTGAACAGTGAAGGGGCTTGGCCATACAACGATGGATTTTTACCAACTAAACAGACGCATGTCAATCCTCAGATCAAAAGTCACAATATTCCTGGGAATTCCCTGGAGGTCCAATAGTTAGGACTCTGTGCTTCCACTGCCAAGATCCCAGGTTCAATCCCTGATCATAGAACTAAGATTCCACAAACTATGAGGCATGGCCAAAAATAAAAATTAAAAAAACCCAGAATAGGGGCTTCCCTGGTGGTCCAGTGGCTAAGGACACCGCCTTGCAGTGCAAGGGGCGCCGGTTCGATCCCTGGCCTGGGAAGATCCCACGTGCCCTGGAGCGGCTGGACTGATGTGTCCAATTACCAAACCAGAGCTCTGGAGCGCATGCGCCCAGAGCCGGTGCTCAGCGACAACAGAGGCCACTGCGATGGGAGGCCCACAAGGGCCAAAGAACAAAGATGGATGAAAATAGGTGAATGAAAGACCAATAGAAGTGGCCCGCCCGCCCCCCTCCCTCCCCAATCTGTCCCTCCCCCCCAAAAAAACCCCCCAGAATATTCTCATGAAGTGTTTATGACATGATTTTTGGTACCTTTACTAATACTGAGTATCATCAAAACCTTTCATCTTTACTGATGTTATAGGTAAAAGAGGATAACCTGTTCTAATTTGATTTCTTTAATTGTAGATACCTGATCATCTTTTTATGTTTATTGACTAGTATTTTTGTTATCTACACATTCATATCATTTACCTTTTTTAAAAAAATTTTGGCTTCTTTTACTGATATTTTATGCATTTATGTTCATCCATCTTTATTCTTTGGCATGTTTGAGCCTCCCATCACAGTGGCCTCTCTCATTGCAGAGCTCTGGCTCAGGGCGCATGCGCTCCAGAGCGCTGGCTTGTAGTTGGACACATTGGTCCAGCCACTCCACAGCATGTGGGATCTTCCCAGGCCAGGGATCGAACTGGTGCCCCTTGCACTGCCAGGTGGACTTCTTACCCACTGGACCACCAGGGAAACCCCATCTACCTAATTTTTGTTGGGTTGTTTTTCTCATTGATTTGTGAGAACTCTTTGTAGATTTAGAAACCAAATCCTTTGTCATTTGAATTGCACAAAGTGTTCTTCAATTTGCTGCTCTCTGGTTTATTCTTTTTACTAACTTAAAATCATATCAATATTTAAACATCTTTATTGAGTCAAATATATCAGTCTTTTGTGGTTTTGGTGTTTATGTCTTGCTTAAAAAGTCTTTTCATATTCTAATATTATCAAACATTTCAGCTTTATTTTAATTTTGCTCTTGTCCTCTCACAGTGTCTTAAATTTTTTTTAATTAAAAAATGTTCTTGGATCATGTGGAATTTATTTTGGTACAGAGTCAGGTTGGGATTCAGAGATTTTTTTCTTTACCATTATTTACAGATCTACTATGTTATTTTTTGCCATGAATGAAGTCCCCATGTGTATGTAGATCTGTTTCAGGGCTCTGTATTGTTCTTTTAAAAAAATACACTGATTTCTAAATCTATCAGATTCAGGAAAGTTTAGAAATTCTGTGAATAAACCTACTTTTGAATGGTGTGTGGGTCTTGGACATCCAGGGCTGCAAGTACGATCTAGTTGATCAGTTTGCTCATGGAACAGCTATTAATAGTAATGAACACAAGCTTTAGTAGGGCTGAGTGTGATGCGGGTTTTGTTTGTCTGTGCCATTGTTCCTTGTACTGAGAATGATAGTCTGGAACATTACATGTATGAAATTTATTCCATGGTTAGTGGAAGATGCTTTAATGAGTGAAACATTTGGAAAGAGTGAGGTTGTGAGCTGAGCTGTAGCTGGGTGGTACCCAGTTCTGAAATGCGATGGCTTCTGTGTTTGGACCAGTTTTAGAAAAATAAGTAGGAAGTGATGAGTTAACGGTCTCCACTGTCTATAGCACGTGAGTATTTTCCGTCTTTTTTTTTTGAGCGCTGGCTTGTAGTTGGACACATTGGTCCAGCCACTCCACAGCATGTGGGATCTTCCCAGGCCAGGGATCGAACTGGTGCCCCTTGCACTGCCAGGTGGACTTCTTACCCACTGGACCACCAGGGAAACCCCATCTACCTAATTTTTGTTGGGTTGTTTTTCTCATTGATTTGTGAGAACTCTTTGTAGATTTAGAAACCAAATCCTTTGTCATTTGAATTGCACAAAGTGTTCTTCAATTTGCTGCTCTCTGGTTTATTCTTTTTACTAACTTAAAATCATATCAATATTTAAACATCTTTATTGAGTCAAATATATCAGTCTTTTGTGGTTTTGGTGTTTATGTCTTGCTTAAAAAGTCTTTTCATATTCTAATATTATCAAACATTTCAGCTTTATTTTAATTTTGCTCTTGTCCTCTCACAGTGTCTTAAATTTTTTTTAATTAAAAAATGTTCTTGGATCATGTGGAATTTATTTTGGTACAGAGTCAGGTTGGGATTCAGAGATTTTTTTCTTTACCATTATTTACAGATCTACTATGTTATTTTTTGCCATGAATGAAGTCCCCATGTGTATGTAGATCTGTTTCAGGGCTCTGTATTGTTCTTTTAAAAAAATACACTGATTTCTAAATCTATCAGATTCAGGAAAGTTTAGAAATTCTGTGAATAAACCTACTTTTGAATGGTGTGTGGGTCTTGGACATCCAGGGCTGCAAGTACGATCTAGTTGATCAGTTTGCTCATGGAACAGCTATTAATAGTAATGAACACAAGCTTTAGTAGGGCTGAGTGTGATGCGGGTTTTGTTTGTCTGTGCCATTGTTCCTTGTACTGAGAATGATAGTCTGGAACATTACATGTATGAAATTTATTCCATGGTTAGTGGAAGATGCTTTAATGAGTGAAACATTTGGAAAGAGTGAGGTTGTGAGCTGAGCTGTAGCTGGGTGGTACCCAGTTCTGAAATGCGATGGCTTCTGTGTTTGGACCAGTTTTAGAAAAATAAGTAGGCGAAGTGATGAGTTAACGGTCTCCACTGTCTATAGCACGTGAGTATTTTCCGTGCTGTGTTTGTTTATTTTTTCCCCTTCCCTGTGAGCGGGATTGCTCCCGCTGGAGTTAGTCCAGGAAGGGCTCTGTTGGTGGGAAAGTTAGCGATACATTGAGCTTTACGGGTAACATAGTCCGTTTAAAAGGATCCTGGATCCTGGCGTCCTCATCTCCCACCAGCTGAGCAGGCTGGAGTCCCTGTGATGGGCTGAAGCCTCCTGGTGCGTGTGGCAGTGGTCTGCAGGGCGCGTGCTCCTGTCAGTGAAGACCCCGCGTCACAGCAGTCAGGTGGGCAGAGGCTGCCACCAGGAGCGCCCCCTGCTTATCAAGGGCGGATCCAGAGCCACAGCTTCTTCATTCAAGGAGCCTGGTGAATTTTCTCTGCCTGGAGTTCCAACATGAACCCCAAGCCCCATTTCCCTGGGCCCCTGTCTCTTCCAGGAGTCGCCCAAGAGGGTTGTGGACAGAGCTCTGGGCACCATGGGCTGCTACCTGCCTCCCAGCTCACAACCCGCGCTCTGCTCTGGGGGTGGAGCCGCGTGTCCCTGGCGCTGTGTCCCAGCCCCTGTCTTTAGGCTCACCTTCCCTCCCAGGAACCCTGACACGCGGCTCCACGCAGATGGCTGGGGAAATCTCATGGGTGTGACATGGACTCATGGCTCTCTGATGGACAGAACTCCCTTTGGCTGGAATTTTAACCCTTCTATTGGCCTGATTTAAATGATTCAGAGTTTGATTCTGTGAAACCTATTTGTTTTCCTACTGCATACGTTGATCAGTTTGCTCATGGAACAGCTATTAATAGTAATGAACACAAGCTTTAGTAGGGCTGAGTGTGATGCGGGTTTTGTTTGTCTGTGCCATTGTTCCTTGTACTGAGAATGATAGTCTGGAACATTACATGTATGAAATTTATTCCATGGTTAGTGGAAGATGCTTTAATGAGTGAAACATTTGGAAAGAGTGAGGTTGTGAGCTGAGCTGTAGCTGGGTGGTACCCAGTTCTGAAATGCGATGGCTTCTGTGTTTGGACCAGTTTTAGAAAAATAAGTAGGCGAAGTGATGAGTTAACGGTCTCCACTGTCTATAGCACGTGAGTATTTTCCGTGCTGTGTTTGTTTATTTTTTCCCCTTCCCTGTGAGCGGGATTGCTCCCGCTGGAGTTAGTCCAGGAAGGGCTCTGTTGGTGGGAAAGTTAGCGATACATTGAGCTTTACGGGTAACATAGTCCGTTTAAAAGGATCCTGGATCCTGGCGTCCTCATCTCCCACCAGCTGAGCAGGCTGGAGTCCCTGTGATGGGCTGAAGCCTCCTGGTGCGTGTGGCAGTGGTCTGCAGGGCGCGTGCTCCTGTCAGTGAAGACCCCGCGTCACAGCAGTCAGGTGGGCAGAGGCTGCCACCAGGAGCGCCCCATGCTTATCAAGGGCGGATCCAGAGCCACAGCTTCTTCATTCAAGGAGCCTGGTGAATTTTCTCTGCCTGGAGTTCCAACATGAACCCCAAGCCCCATTTCCCTGGGCCCCTGTCTCTTCCAGGAGTCGCCCAAGAGGGTTGTGGACAGAGCTCTGGGCACCATGGGCTGCTACCTGCCTCCCAGCTCACAACCCGCGCTCTGCTCTGGGGGTGGAGCCGCGTGTCCCTGGCGCTGTGTCCCAGCCCCTGTCTTTAGGCTCACCTTCCCTCCCAGGAACCCTGACACGCGGCTCCACGCAGATGGCTGGGGAAATCTCATGGGTGTGACATGGACTCATGGCTCTCTGATGGACAGAACTCCCTTTGGCTGGAATTTTAACCCTTCTATTGCCTGTAATCCTCAAATATCATGGGATGGAAGACTTGCTTGGCTTAGTTTCCAGGTCCCATGTAGAGAGGGCAGGATTCTCAAAGTGCCCAAGGAAGGCGCTGCTTCTCCCCGTGAACTAAGTCGAGTTTGGTCTGGAGTCAGGTGCAGTGCCTGATCGGAGCTGTAGAAGCCACAGAGTTAGATGGAAGGAATGTAGTCTGTGTTTGTCTGTTATTTTAGGAAATTCCTTAGAGTGTTAACTGCAGAGGGAAGCAGATCCTGCCTCCTGAATAAACACAGAAGAGGCCCGAGTACCTCTTTGGCAGCTCAGCTACAGGCAGGTGACCTAGTGTGACCAGCCTGTGGTGTGCGCCCTGGACCTGGCCCGGAAGCTAGGTGACAGTGGCCACGGTGGGCAGCTGTGGTGAGGCATGTCGACATCGGGTGCCAGGCATGTTGAGTGTGATCTTTTTCTCATAAAATCTACTTCTTCTTTTGAAAGAAGGGGGGCACTTTTCCTCACTCTTTGCCATCTCAGTGTACAGAGTAAACGTAAGACATTTTATTTTGACTCTGGACTCCTGATCCTGAGCCTAGAGCTGAAGCCCACTCTTGTCACCGCTCTGTTCTGCTGTCCAGACCACAAGGGACCCGCGCTGGCCCGGAACCTCCCTGTAGGTGATGCTCCAAGATGCTGGAGGCAGCAGAGCCTTCTCTGTTCCTGAGGGGACTCCCCCCTTTTCATTGATTGTTAGAGCTGAAATTTCCTATATATGTGAATTTATATTTGTTCATTTATAAATTCCTTGACGATTCATAACATGAAAATAGTGACGCTCATTCCAGGAATTCTTGGTAAATATTAACTGATTGTGTTCACATGATACGGGGGTCCCAAGGCAGTTAGGCGAATGTTAATAACTCAACTTTCCAAAGGCAGCACAGGTCTCAAGTGGGTCATGCTTTCAGTGTCTAAAAAGTCTTCAGATTCTGGTGGCATTAAATGTGCTTGAAAGGGCTTCCCTGGTGGTCCAGTGGGTAAGGACACCGCCTTGCAGTGCAAGGGGCGCTGGTTTGATCCCTGGCCTGGGAAGATCCCACGTGCCTTGGAGCGGCTGGACTGATGTGTCCAATTACCGAGCTGGAGCTCTGGAGCGCATGCGCCCAGAGTCGGTGCTCTGCGACAACAGAGGCCACTGCGATGGGAGGCCCGTGCGGGCCAAGGAACAAAGATGGATGAAAATGGACAAATGAAAGACCAATAGATGTGGCCCGCCTGCTCCCCTCCCTCCCCACCCCCCCAAAATAAATAAATAAATAATTAATTAATTAAATCTTAAAAAAAAATGTGCTTGAAAAATGTTGTATAGTTTGCATAATTGCAGTACACAAATGTATATTAAGAGCATGGTACTGTTTTATGTGAATTTCCATGTTTTTCCCCTAAGACTAAAAAGTAATGCTTTGAGACCTTGGATGAGAGGCGTCAGGGGTCATTATTTTTGTTTTTAAGTCTGTGTTGTCTTCAGTTTGCTCTTTCAAATATCTATTAAAATGTATTGCCTGTTTCCACTTACGAATGTTTTGTATGCTGGTGGTAAAAACGGATCAATGGGTTTATGTGTCTAGCAGAAGATTGGTTCATTGGTTTTGAATGGTGTGCCAAGGTGACACCGTCAGCCCTGTGATTTACGTAAATGATGGATTTCGCTCCCTCGACGAGGTCAGGCACATAAAGATTCCAATCCAATGCCATAAAAGCACAGTTTTGTGCGCCGTTTGATTCCGGAGTGGTCTTCTTATAGCAGGGCTGGCCATTTTATCTGTTCCAGGTTAAGATCAGCCCAGTCCTGTCTCTCTGGCAGGTAATCACACACACAGTTTCCTGATACACGTAGCATTATGAAAATATATGCAGTCGTGGATGTATGTTAGGTCATTTAAATCTAAAGTTCTAAGTCTATATATGTGAAATTTATATTTTTTTTTCATTTATAAATTCCTTGACGATTCATAACATGAAAATAGTGACGCTCATTCCAGGAATTCTTGGTAAATATTAACTGATTGTGTTCACATGATACGGGGGTCCCAAGGCAGTTAGGCGAATGTTAATAACTCAACTTTCCAAAGGCAGCACAGGTCTCAAGTGGGTCATGCTTTCAGTGTCTAAAAAGTCTTCAGATTCTGGTGGCATTAAATGTGCTTGAAAGGGCTTCCCTGGTGGTCCAGTGGGTAAGGACACCGCCTTGCAGTGCAAGGGGCGCTGGTTTGATCCCTGGCCTGGGAAGATCCCACGTGCCTTGGAGCGGCTGGACTGATGTGTCCAATTACCGAGCCGGAGCTCTGGAGCGCATGCGCCCAGAGTCGGTGCTCTGCGACAACAGAGGCCACTGCGATGGGAGGCCCGTGCGGGCCAAGGAACAAAGATGGATGAAAATGGACAAATGAAAGACCAATAGATGTGGCCCGCCTGCTCCCCTCCCTCCCCACCCCCCCCAAAATAAATAAATAAATACATAATTAATTAAATCTTAAAAAAAAATGTGCTTGAAAAATGTTGTATAGTTTGCATAATTGCAGTACACAAATGTATATTAAGAGCATGGTACTGTTTTATGTGAATTTCCATGTTTTTCCCCTAAGACTAAAAAGTAATGCTTTGAGACCTTGGATGAGAGGCGTCAGGGGTCATTATTTTTGTTTTTAAGTCTGTGTTGTCTTCAGTTTGCTCTTTCAAATATCTATTAAAATGTATTGCCTGTTTCCACTTACGAATGTTTTGTATGCTGGTGGTAAAAACGGATCAATGGGTTTATGTGTCTAGCAGAAGATTGGTTCATTGGTTTTGAATGGTGTGCCAAGGTGACACCGTCAGCCCTGTGATTTACGTAAATGATGGATTTCGCTCCCTCGACGAGGTCAGGCACATAAAGATTCCAATCCAATGCCATAAAAGCACAGTTTTGTGCGCCCGTTTGATTCCGGAGTGGTCTTCTTATAGCAGGGCTGGCCATTTTATCTGTTCCAGGTTAAGATCAGCCCAGTCCTGTCTCTCTGGCAGGTAATCACACACACAGTTTCCTGATACACGTAGCATTATGAAAATATATGGCCTAGATAACGTGGATGTATGTTGTAGGTCATTTAAATCTAAAGTGTACTTATTTAGGTTGTCGTTGAAGCTGAGTGGGAGGTGGAGTGTTGCTGCCGTAATTCAGGAGGCTAGGACGGTGCTGGTCTCTCATTGATGGTCTGTCTTCCCTCTCCTGCTTGGTCTCCGCTGGGTAAATACTGCCAATAATTACCTGCTTCTCTGAATGGGCAGATGTCTGTTGTCCCTGACTGCTGCTCTTCAGCAGAAATGGACTGGCTGATGTGAATTGCTTGTGTTTATTATTCTGGTTGTGCAAGACAGCAGGTGCCACAGCAGATCGATCTGAGATGGGTAATAGGTCATTGAGGAGGCAGAAAATGGCAGGCTAGGATGAACTGACCCGTACCTGTCATATAATCTCAGGGAAGGATGGTCGGTCGATTATGAGTGGTGGGGCTGAAATATAGAGCTTAAGGCATCCAAGCCAGGGGTCTCTAAATAGGTCTGGAGGTTCTAGGAGATACCCCACCCCCTTCTGCTTCTTTTAAGGGCCCTTGTTGCTGAACGGTCATAAAAAAGAGTTTTGTCTGCTGTACGCCAACCAACAAGACAGGGTTACCAACGACTTGGTCTTGGTGGACAGCCAGCCTGCCAGCGTGTAAAGGATGCTTGCTGCTGTGGCAACCGCACTGGGCCTTATGTGTGGAAGTAGACGCAGCTGCTAGAGAAGGGCCAGCGCTGCCCAGTGGGATAGAAAGTGCAGCCCGGTTCCGATGACACTCTGTTGGGAAACTGGCTCGCGGACAGACCACCTTCCCAATAGCTACATCAGATTGTTGCAAATTTTTGAATGGTGTGCCAAGGTGACACTCAGCCCTTGATTTACGTAAATGATGGATTTCGCTCCTCGACGAGGTCAGGCACATAAAGATTCCAATCCAATGCCATAAAAGCACAGTTTTGTGCGCCGTTTGATTCGGAGTGGTCTTCTTATAGCAGGGCTGGCCATTTTATCTGTTCCAGGTTAAGATCAGCCCAGTCCTGTCTCTCTGGCAGGTAATCACACACACAGTTTCCTGATACACGTAGCATTATGAAAATATATGGCCTAGATAACGTGGATGTATGTTGTAGGTCATTTAAATCTAAAGTGTACTTATTTAGGTTGTCGTTGAAGCTGAGTGGGAGGTGGAGTGTTGCTGCCGTAATTCAGGAGGCTAGGACGGTGCTGGTCTCTCATTGATGGTCTGTCTTCCCTCTCCTGCTTGGTCTCCGCTGGGTAAATACTGCCAATAATTACCTGCTTCTCTGAATGGGCAGATGTCTGTTGTCCCTGACTGCTGCTCTTCAGCAGAAATGGACTGGCTGATGTGAATTGCTTGTGTTTATTATTCTGGTTGTGCAAGACAGCAGGTGCCACAGCAGATCGATCTGAGATGGGTAATAGGTCATTGAGGAGGCAGAAAATGGCAGGCTAGGATGAACTGACCCGTACCTGTCATATAATCTCAGGGAAGGATGGTCGGTCGATTATGAGTGGTGGGGCTGAAATATAGAGCTTAAGGCATCCAAGCCAGGGGTCTCTAAATAGGTCTGGAGGTTCTAGGAGATACCCCACCCCCTTCTGCTTCTTTTAAGGGCCCTTGTTGCTGAACGGTCATAAAAAAGAGTTTTGTCTGCTGTACGCCAACCAACAAGACAGGGTTACCAACGACTTGGTCTTGGTGGACAGCCAGCCTGCCAGCGTGTAAAGGATGCTTGCTGCTGTGGCAACCGCACTGGGCCTTATGTGTGGAAGTAGACGCAGCTGCTAGAGAAGGGCCAGCGCTGCCCAGTGGGATAGAAAGTGCAGCCCGGTTCCGATGACACTCTGTTGGGAAACTGGCTCCGGGCGGACAGACCACCTTCCCAATAGCTACATGTGGGCAAGTGGTGTTTTCCAAAGAAGGGCCTATTCTGAGAAGAATATGGGTTTAAAGAAATGGTAGAGTGTCCTACTTATATATTGATACGCAAGTAAGCATCCTGAGTTAGAATTTGGAAGTTGCGAGAATTCAACACAGGGCCTGAGTGAATTCACCTTATAAATGAATGAGAAGCAAGCAGATGATGAGGTCCAACAAGCTCTAAGGGTGACCCTTCGCCCATTTAGAGGGAAGTGTGGGCTTTTAAGTTCTTTAGATGGGGGTGTTGATGACTGTACAGGCTGAGATCCAGAAGCCCAGTGACTGAATAAGCAGGAGGTAATTCGTCTCTTTCTTCTTGATCAGCCCTGTTAGCTGATTCAGGGCTGCTCTGACAGTTTGGGGGGTCCACTCATTGCCTCTGCTCCTATCCTGTTTGCCAGAATGTGGCACCATGACCACCTCGACCAGCAGAGGTGCCCAGGCTCCTCGACATCTCAGGGCTCTTTCTCTAAGGGATGAAGGGCAGCAATGATCGATTCCCCCATACGCACCTTTCACATTCCAACAAGGTCCTGGCCGAAATATGATTTTGAAAACGGTGAGTTTATGACGTGACCATCTCTCAGACTCTGTACTCTCACGAGAGAGAAGCAAGGTTGAGCTGGTTTGTGGAGCCTCTTAGACCCCTCCTCTTGCAAAGCGCTGGTAACAGTGTCTGACCTAGCGGGTTGGAACAGTTACACAGCATGAGTAACAGGAGATTGCGGGGACCGCTGCCTGGCATGTGACAACTTCTGAATGGAAGGCAGTCTTTGCTCTCCAGGAGGACTAAGGTCTTACCCTTATGGAGGTTCTAGGAGATACCCCACCCCCTTCTGCTTCTTGTAAGGGCCCTTGTTGCTGAACGGTCATAAAAAAGAGTTTTGTCTGCTGTACGCCAACCAACAAGACAGGGTTACCAACGACTTGGTCTTGGTGGACAGCCAGCCTGCCAGCGTGTAAAGGATGCTTGCTGCTGTGGCAACCGCACTGGGCCTTATGTGTGGAAGTAGACGCAGCTGCTAGAGAAGGGCCAGCGCTGCCCAGTGGGATAGAAAGTGCAGCCCGGTTCCGATGACACTCTGTTGGGAAACTGGCTCCGGGCGGACAGACCACCTTCCCAATAGCTACATGTGGGCAAGTGGTGTTTTCCAAAGAAGGGCCTATTCTGAGAAGAATATGGGTTTAAAGAAATGGTAGAGTGTCCTACTTATATATTGATACGCAAGTAAGCATCCTGAGTTAGAATTTGGAAGTTGCGAGAATTCGAACACAGGGCCTGAGTGAATTCACCTTATAAATGAATGAGAAGCAAGCAGATGATGAGGTCCAACAAGCTCTAAGGGTGACCCTTCGCCCATTTAGAGGGAAGTGTGGGCTTTTAAGTTCTTTAGATGCGCGGTGTTGATGACTGTACAGGCTGAGATCCAGAAGCCCAGTGACTGAATAAGCAGGAGGTAATTCGTCTCTTTCTTCTTGATCAGCCCTGTTAGCTGATTCAGGGCTGCTCTGACAGTTTGGGGGGTCCACTCATTGCCTCTGCTCCTATCCTGTTTGCCAGAATGTGGCACCATGACCACCTCGACCAGCAGAGGTGCCCAGGCTCCTGCGACATCTCAGGGCTCTTTCTCTAAGGGATGAAGGGCAGCAATGATCGATTCCCCCATACGCACCTTTCACATTCCAACAAGGTCCTGGCCGAAATATGATTTTGAAAACGGTGAGTTTATGACGTGACCATCTCTCAGACTCTGTACTCTCACGAGAGAGAAGCAAGGTTGAGCTGGTTTGTGGAGCCTCTTAGACCCCTCCTCTTACAAAGCGCTGGTAACAGTGTCTGACCTAGCGGGTTGGAACAGTTACACAGCATGAGTAACAGGAGATTGCGGGGACCGCTGCCTGGCATGTGACAACTTCTGAATGGAAGGCAGTCTTTGCTCTCCAGGAGGACTGGTAAAGGTCATCTACTTCCCCCGTGTTCTGGAAAAACAAGTCGGCTTGCTCAGAAGCTACTAGTTTGTCTTATTGCATCAGGATTACACCACTTACAGTAAATATGTTTTGACTTCTCCAAATGCAAATTTTAAAATTCTTGTGATGAGCTAATGTTCACCCAGAGGCAACTCATACCATCAGAACTCGTCTTCTGCCCCCACTGCGTCAGAGAGAGAAAGAAGGTTTCTCTGGGGCATGAAGTCTGCACACAGCCTGTGGGAACTGCCGCCGCGGCCGCCTGCGGGCTCAGGAGTTGTGCACAGGCTTAGTTGCTCCACCATCTGTGGGAGTGATAGGTGGTAGATGATGGTAGGTTACTGTGAACGGTGTCGGATTCTTGATCTCCAACGGAGAAGAATTCACATTGGGATCAAAAAGACTCGGCGATGGTCACTCAGAGCTTCGTGAAATAAGTTTATTAAGAAAAGAGGATAGAGAGAGAGAGCTTCCAGCGTAGACACTGGAAGGGGGATAGAAGGGAACCCCAGAAGCCTCTTTAGACGTGGTGTTTTATACATTTTCAGTTGGTTATTAACGGTAGTTTAAAAGAATATTTTACAGTTGTAAAGGCCCTGTAGGCCCACACTGACAACATTGATATGAGATTAGCTAGGACCTCTCCAGACCTCGGGTCTAGGTATAACATTCTAATGTAAAAGACCTTGCTAGGCCCACAGCATTCACATAACATCTCAGGGCTCTTTCTCTAAGGGATGAAGGGCAGCAATGATCGATTCCCCATACGCACCTTTCACATTCCAACAAGGTCCTGGCCGAAATATGATTTTGAAAACGGTGAGTTTATGACGTGACCATCTCTCAGACTCTGTACTCTCACGACAGAGAAGCAAGGTTGAGCTGGTTTGTGGAGCCTCTTAGACCCCTCCTCTTACAAAGCGCTGGTAACAGTGTCTGACCTAGCGGGTTGGAACAGTTACACAGCATGAGTAACAGGAGATTGCGGGGACCGCTGCCTGGCATGTGACAACTTCTGAATGGAAGGCAGTCTTTGCTCTCCAGGAGGACTGGTAAAGGTCATCTACTTCCCCCGTGTTCTGGAAAAACAAGTCGGCTTGCTCAGAAGCTACTAGTTTGTCTTATTGCATCAGGATTACACCACTTACAGTAAATATGTTTTGACTTCTCCAAATGCAAATTTTAAAATTCTTGTGATGAGCTAATGTTCACCCAGAGGCAACTCATACCATCAGAACTCGTCTTCTGCCCCCACTGCGTCAGAGAGAGAAAGAAGGTTTCTCTGGGGCATGAAGTCTGCACACAGCCTGTGGGAACTGCCGCCGCGGCCGCCTGCGGGCTCAGGAGTTGTGCACAGGCTTAGTTGCTCCACCATCTGTGGGAGTGATAGGTGGTAGATGATGGTAGGTTACTGTGAACGGTGTCGGATTCTTGATCTCCAACGGAGAAGAATTCACATTGGGATCAAAAAGACTCGGCGATGGTCACTCAGAGCTTCGTGAAATAAGTTTATTAAGAAAAGAGGATAGAGAGAGAGAGCTTCCAGCGTAGACACTGGAAGGGGGATAGAAGGGAACCCCAGAAGCCACTTTAGACGTGGTGTTTTATACATTTTCAGTTGGTTATTAACGGTAGTTTAAAAGAATATTTTACAGTTGTAAAGGCCCTGTAGGCCCACACTGACAACATTGATATGAGATTAGCTAGGACCTCTCCAGACCTCGGGTCTAGGTATAACATTCTAATGTAAAAGACCTTGCTAGGCCCACAGCATTCACATAACATCTAGCTGGAGGATGGTGTCTAGGCCTCAAGGCTGGCGGAGACATTTTAACGTAAAGGCCTTGCTAGGCCCACAGCACTAACAGAAGACAGGAAAATTAGTTTCAGTTTCAGCATTGAAATGCTTTGCCTTTCTTTCTCCTTTTTCCTCCCCCTTTCCTCCTTGGGACCCCTTAGTCTCTTTATCAAATCTGCCTGTTAACTCCTTTTAGGAGCTTCCCAGATCAAAGACTGAACACACGTCTCCCGCCTTGGCAGGCAGATTCTTTCTCACAGAGCCACCAGGGCAGCCCCTGAATTGTTCACTTTAAAATGATTAATTTTGTGTTTTGGAAATTGCGCCTCAACAACCGCATGAGCAGACGGTGTCCACTTGGCTCCAGTGTGAACATGAGGAGTTGGGAGGCCGAGGGTTCAGATCACAATGTCACTCTGTTTGCACCAGCGACGCGCAGCTCACAGGACGTCGGCAATGGTGCTGGGCCGGGGAGCCCGGCCAGGAGCCCCAGGATCAAGACGATCTCAGCAAGGCTCCTGTCCATCCACCTTCAGTTTTGCTAACTCTGATGAACACAGAACACGCAAGGCACACCCTGCGGAGGCAAGAATCTGTGACCTGGGTGACGGCCGTTTAAAATTTGGATAATATGAAGGCGTGTGGGGAGAAAATGTTAGTGGAAAAAATTACGTTTATACAGAGAAGCTTCAAGAAGGAAACAGAATGTGTATGCTGATCCCTCCATGTAGGACCACATCTGTTCCTACTTAAAAATAGGTCTGAGGAATCCTCTGTGGAGGATTACAAAGTTGAGATGCTATGGAAAGGTACAGCCTTCCCGATCTGTGCTGTTCAGTCACTCAGTCATGCTCAGTCATTCAGTCATGTCTGACTCTTTGCAACCCCATGGACTGCAGCATGCCAGGTTTCCCTGTCCTTCACTATTACCCAGAGCTTGCTCCTGATCTTGGATAGTTACTGTTAATGCGTCCCTGTGATTTTTTTTCTTTTTTAAAAAAATTTTTGGCCTCTTTTTGATTTTTTATTTATTTATTTTCATCCATCCTTATTCGTCAGCCTGTGTGGGCCTCCCACTGCAATGGCCTCTCTTGTTGCAGAGCAGCGGCTCTGGGCGCATGCACTCCAGAGCACTGGCTTGTAATTGGACATACTGGTCCTACCGCTCTGTGGCACATGGCATCTTCCCTGGCTAGGGATCGAACCAGTGCCCACTGGACCACCAGGGAAGGGCTGATTTTTTTTTTTTTTTCTTCAAGGAGGTGTTTCAGGCTTGTGTGCTTATGTTTATACACTCAGATTTTTTTTTTTTTTTTAAATAAAGGAGTTACTACAGATCTGTAAGTGGATTTCCTTTCAGTCAACACATCTTTAAACGCTTTCCACACATACCAGCTCCTGCAGGTGGACTTCACTCTTTTGTATGGCTGCATAATCATCACAGTGATAATTAGCATTTATGAACATTGCAGGCTGCCAGTGCAGGCTTCCCTGGTGACTCAGATGGTAAAGAATCCAAACAGCAAGCTGGTTTGGATCTAGAGTCCAGATTAAACATCATAGAAAACTCAAGCTTTGGAGTGTTTTCCTTTGGTCCACAGAACAGCAGGATACTGCTGCCATCTGTGTGTCCTGACTGACTCTGTGTTCCTGGCCACCAGATACAATTTGCCATTTAGATCCATTTAGCAGAAAGGGATCCCGTCTGGTAAAAATGCAGGCTTGGTGTGCGCTGGGACTCTGGAAGTCAGTCTTAAAGAGCCTAATCCAGGGGGCCGTGTCGGCAGATTTACCAGTGTGTTTTCACATGTGTTGACGCTTGAGCAGGCCTCTTTTGTGCCATGTTGGGTGAGACACCAGATTCGTACTGGAAACAGAAGTTTGAAATGACAGCTCAGGTCCTGTGGTCAGATCACGGTGGAGCAGAAGCTTGTGCTCGTGGGTTGGGGAAGGTCTTGGTCCCGTCCCTGACCCTCAAACTGTCCAAGCCACTGAGTGAAGAAACACTTCCTTTGGTTCATCTGACCGAACTATTATCTGGCAACTTCTCTCCTGGTTGCCTCAATCAAGCTTCAATCTTCCTGCCTGTTTGAGAAAGAGTCCAGTGGGGAGGTGGGGCAGAGTGGATGGGGTCCCAGAGTCAGGCACGCACAGACAGAGGGGCCAATGGCCTCTCTTGTTGCAGAGCAGGCTCTGGGCGCATGCACTCCAGAGCACTGGCTTGTAATTGGACATACTGGTCCTACCGCTCTGTGGCACATGGCATCTTCCCTGGCTAGGGATCGAACCAGTGCCCACTGGACCACCAGGGAAGGGCTGATTTTTTTTTTTTTTTCTTCAAGGAGGTGTTTCAGGCTTGTGTGCTTATGTTTATACACTCAGATTTTTTTTTTTTTTTAAATAAAGGAGTTACTACAGATCTGTAAGTGGATTTCCTTTCAGTCAACACATCTTTAAACGCTTTCCACACATACCAGCTCCTGCAGGTGGACTTCACTCTTTTGTATGGCTGCATAATCATCACAGTGATAATTAGCATTTATGAACATTGCAGGCTGCCAGTGCAGGCTTCCCTGGTGACTCAGATGGTAAAGAATCCAAACAGCAAGCTGGTTTGGATCTAGAGTCCAGATTAAACATCATAGAAAACTCAAGCTTTGGAGTGTTTTCCTTTGGTCCACAGAACAGCAGGATACTGCTGCCATCTGTGTGTCCTGACTGACTCTGTGTTCCTGGCCACCAGATACAATTTGCCATTTAGATCCATTTAGCAGAAAGGGATCCCGTCTGGTAAAAATGCAGGCTTGGTGTGCGCTGGGACTCTGGAAGTCAGTCTTAAAGAGCCTAATCCAGGGGGCCGTGTCGGCAGATTTACCAGTGTGTTTTCACATGTGTTGACGCTTGAGCAGGCCTCTTTTGTGTCATGTTGGGTGAGATACCAGATTCGTGCTGGAAACAGAAGTTTGAAATGACAGCTCAGGTCCTGTGGTCAGATCACGGTGGAGCAGAAGCTTGTGCTCGTGGGTTGGGGAAGGTCTTCGGTCCCGTCCCTGACCCCTCAAACTGTCCAAGCCACTGAGTGAAGAAACACTTCCTTTGGTTCATCTGACCGAACTATTATCTGGCAACTTCTCTCCTGGTTGCCTCAATCAAGCTTCAATCTTCCTGCCTGTTTGAGAAAGAGTCCAGTGGGGGAGGTGGGGGCAGAGTGGATGGGGGTCCCAGAGTCAGGGCACGCACAGACAGAGGGGCCAAGCTGACACCAGAGTGGTTTCACCTGGAAGGTAAAATGGTTTCACCTGGAGGGTGAGCTCACTCCTGAAACAAGTTGTTTTTCCCAGACCATTGCTTTTTCCTCCTTGTTTTGTAATAAAATCAATCAGTTGTGTTTCTGTAAAGTGAGAATGTTGAAATGGACATTCTCTTCCTGCCACTCAGACTCTGAGTGCCCATGTAGCAATGCCTGTCAGCCACGACCGTGACCCGCGATGCAGGTGAAACACACTGGAGGTTCGCAAGTGGTGGAGTGGTGGCTCCGGCTAGAGGCAGCGGTACGTTGCTGCAGGCCAGGCCCAGTCCTCAGGTGACCTTTTCTAGGCTCTGGTTTGATGGGAGAGCAGCACATTATGAAGTTGTGGTTTGGTTCTGACTGCCTGCAAAAATCGCAGGTCTGATGATGGGCCAGCAGAGTCTAGCGGGTGGGAGGAGAGGGCGTGGAGGTGGTGGGAAGTGACCGGTCAGTAGGCTAGTCCTTACAGATGCTTCTCCCTGAGGGTCCAGATTCGGAGGGGCAGCCACCTGCTGTGCTCTCAGTGGCCCTGAGAAGGTTCCAGTGTGCCCTGAGACCCAGTTAAAAAAGAGGGCACACAGTGTCCCACAGAATTCAGAGCAGGAATGCAGCTGGGCCTCGGAAGGTACTAGAACCTTCTTTGGGCCGCTTGGCTTAACTTCTCTCCACACAGCTGCTTCCGGTGTCCGGGGCTGCCTCCAGCCTGCGATCCACACGCTGTGGTTCCAGCCACAGGGGGCTTTGGCCCTGGGGGGGAGCCCGGAGCGGCGTCCTCGGCGAAGCGCTAGCAGCTCAGGTCCTGTGGTCAGATCACGGTGGAGCAGAAGCTTGTGCTCGTGGGTTGGGAAGGTCTTGGTCCCGTCCTGACCCTCAAACTGTCCAAGCCACTGAGTGAAGAAACACTTCCTTTGGTTCATCTGACCGAACTATTATCTGGCAACTTCACTCCTGGTTGCCTCAATCAAGCTTCAACCTTCCTGCCTGTTTGAGAAAGAGTCCAGTGGGGGAGGGGGGGGCAGAGTGGATGGGGGTCCCAGAGTCAGGGCACGCACAGACAGAGGGGCCAAGCTGACACCAGAGTGGTTTCACCTGGAAGGTAAAATGGTTTCACCTGGAGGGTGAGCTCACTCCTGAAACAAGTTGTTTTTCCCAGACCATTGCTTTTTCCTCCTTGTTTTGTAATAAAATCAATCAGTTGTGTTTCTGTAAAGTGAGAATGTTGAAATGGACATTCTCTTCCTGCCACTCAGACTCTGAGTGCCCATGTAGCAATGCCTGTCAGCCACGACCGTGACCCGCGATGCAGGTGAAACACACTGGAGGTTCGCAAGTGGTGGAGTGGTGGCTCCGGCTAGAGGCAGCGGTACGTTGCTGCAGGCCAGGCCCAGTCCTCAGGTGACCTTTTCTAGGCTCTGGTTTGATGGGAGAGCAGCACATTATGAAGTTGTGGTTTGGTTCTGACTGCCTGCAAAAATCGCAGGTCTGATGATGGGCCAGCAGAGTCTAGCGGGTGGGAGGAGAGGGCGTGGAGGTGGTGGGAAGTGACCGGTCAGTAGGCTAGTCCTTACAGATGCTTCTCCCTGAGGGTCCAGATTCGGAGGGGCAGCCACCTGCTGTGCTCTCAGTGGCCCTGAGAAGGTTCCAGTGTGCCCTGAGACCCAGTTAAAAAAGAGGGCACACAGTGTCCCACAGAATTCAGAGCAGGAATGCAGCTGGGCCTCGGAAGGTACTAGAACCTTCTTTGGGCCGCTTGGCTTAACTTCTCTCCACACAGCTGCTTCCGGTGTCCGGGGCTGCCTCCAGCCTGCGATCCACACGCTGTGGTTCCAGCCACAGGGGGCTTTGGCCCTGCGAGGGAGGGGCAGAGCGCTCTGAGAGCCGGTCCGTCCCCCACAGCACTGGCCTGTGTTGACTGTAAACCTGTCTGTGGCGCTGGCGAAGCTCGTGGGTTGAGCAGAAACGGGAAATCTGGGGGCGTGGGGCTGCTGCGGCTTAGGCCAGCCTCGGCCTCCAGTGACTTCTCTGCTAGGTGACGCAGTATTGAGAAGATTCTAGCAGATGAGTCTTTCAGAAGTTCTCCTCCTGATGTCTTGGGCTTCCCTGGTGGCTCAGCTGGTAAAGAACCCAGCTGCAACGCAGGAGGCCCTGGTTTGATTCCCGAGTCAGGAGAATCCCCTGGAGAAGGGATCGGCTACCCACGAGCTGTCCTACAGGCTCTAGTGTCTTCGTGCTGCATGTGTGCAGTTTGTCAGTAGATGCCCACCTGGCAGAGGATTCACTGCTCATTTTCTGCAGTCAGGGATGCAGAGTCAAAGTGGTCTGAGACATGTGCTATGCACTGTCCATGTGGGATGCCGACCCACTGCGTCTCTGGGAATATTCCGTGATTCACACAAGGGGCAGTTCCTGTCCTGGGAAGCATAAACTACATATTTTCTTTCTTGACCCTAAAATAAACTTAAAGAGATGTGTATCCACAGATCCTGAAGTAACCATGAGCAGAATATCACGGTGCTGGTACATGAGGTTCAAACACATGATCACCTGTTATTGTGAAGAGGGAGGTACCCACAATGTGGGATTGTTATCAGCTTATCTATAGCTATCTGTACAAAACTATGTACTAACCAAAGTTGTTCATTTATAGAAAACAAACTGCTAATTATTTCACTTGGACATATCTTAGCTTTGGACTTCTTCTTCCCTAACTTTTTTCTAAAATTTTTCTTTGGTCCAGATTCGGAGGGACAGCCACCCGCTGTGCTCTCAGTGGCCCTGAGAAGGTTCCAGTGTGCCCTGAGACCCAGTTAAAGAGGGCACACAGTGTCCCACAGAATTCAGAGCAGGAATGCAGCTGGGCCTCGGAAGGTACTAGAACCTTCTTTGGGCCGCTTGGCTTAACTTCTCTCCACACAGCTGCTTCCGGTGTCCGGGGCTGCCTCCAGCCTGCGATCCACACGCTGTGGTTCCAGCCACAGGGGGCTTTGGCCCTGCGAGGGAGGGGCAGAGCGCTCTGAGAGCCGGTCCGTCCCCCACAGCACTGGCCTGTGTTGACTGTAAACCTGTCTGTGGCGCTGGCGAAGCTCGTGGGTTGAGCAGAAACGGGAAATCTGGGGGCGTGGGGCTGCTGCGGCTTAGGCCAGCCTCGGCTTCCAGTGACTTCTCTGCTAGGTGACGCAGTATTGAGAAGATTCTAGCAGATGAGTCTTTCAGAAGTTCTCCTGATGTCTTGGGCTTCCCTGGTGGCTCAGCTGGTAAAGAACCCAGCTGCAACGCAGGAGGCCCTGGTTTGATTCCCGAGTCAGGAGAATCCCCTGGAGAAGGGATCGGCTACCCACGAGCTGTCCTACAGGCTCTAGTGTCTTCGTGCTGCATGTGTGCAGTTTGTCAGTAGATGCCCACCTGGCAGAGGATTCACTGCTCATTTTCTGCAGTCAGGGATGCAGAGTCAAAGTGGTCTGAGACATGTGCTTCATGAGATACGCACTGTCCATGTGGGATGCCGACCCACTGCGTCTCTGGGAATATTCCGTGATTCACACAAGGGGCAGTTCCTGTCCTGGGAAGCATAAACTACATATTTTCTCTCTTGACCCTAAAATAAACTTAAAGAGATGTGTATCCACAGATCCTGAAGTAACCATGAGCAGAATATCACGGTGCTGGTACATGAGGTTCAAACACATGATCACCTATTATTGTGAAGAGGGAGGTACCCACAATGTGGGATTGTTATCAGCTTATCTATAGCTATCTGTACAAAACTATGTACTAACCAAAGTTGTTCATTTATAGAAAACAAACTGCTGATTATTTCACTTGGACATATCTTAGCTTTGGACTTCTTCTTCCCTAACTTTTTTTTCTTGGAAAGAATTCTGTTTTTATTTTGCCTGTATTCTAGTTAGGATAAATGATCTCTACCAACATGAAGTAACTCTTAACGTTTTGTTCAGTCTCTTTTAAATGGCAAATTCTTTTGTTAGGTTCATGCAACATATATGTGCATAATAAAAGAATTTTAATATTTTTTCCTTTTTAAATTATGAAAATATGATTACACATTTACAGGAGACTTGGAAAATACAGAACAAGGTTAAATATAGTTCCATTATAAATTGCAATTAATTTTTTCTGTAGATAAATTAAAATTTTTAGTTGGAGTTCATACTCTCAAAAATTAATAGACTGAATATACAGAGAAAGATATAGTGGAGCTTCCCTGAAGGCTCCGATGGCAGAGAATCCACCTGCAAAAAGCATCTTTATTTCTATGAAAACCTGACCAAGTTCTTCTTTTGCTTCGACCTTTTTTCTTCTTTGCAATGTAATTGACATATAACATCCTGTGAGTTCAGGTGTGCCGCTAAGATCTGACATTTGTGTTTTGTGAAGTGATCACCACATTTTTGTGTATGATTACCACGTTAAGTCTCTTGCGTCTCCCACACTGGCAGGCTCTTTACCACTTTGACACCTGGGCAGCTCCCGACTGCACAGAAGGGACCAAATGCCAGGCATAGAGGGTCACTTGGGAACCATGCTAGATGCTGAAATTACGATTGTTCTGTGTCCTTTCTTGCTAGACCTGCAACTTAGAGGAGTGAGTATGGGGTGTTCTGTAAGAACCTTACGGGACAGAACAATAAGGTCCCACATCAGGGTGGGGATCCTGTGCAGGCCAGTGGTTTCCCCACCGGAAACAGGCAGGGAACAGCGGGTCTCCACCGCTTTGTCCAGAGGCCGTCTTGCCCAGTCATCACTGAGTGGAGAGAAAAGTGGCAGAAGTGCAGGTGGTTACTTTGGCCAGAGGTGAGATTAAGGAACACACAAGGTTAAAACATTGTTTAAGCCATTAAGGTTGCACCTTCTCAGATCGGGCACACAGAAATGTCTGCTTGGCTGCAGAGTCCGTGTGTTGGGATGAAGTGCTCTCTGGAAAAGCCGGGATGTGCAGGGCAGTGACGATGGACATAGAAGGTGGTGGAACTTGGCCTTCTTCCCCTTTAAAGACGCGTCTCTCTGTTCTTTAACTTCTTTAGCTCATCTGAGGAGTGAGGTGGGAGGAGGGCTTCTTTTGAAGCCAGGTAAAGGGATGGAGGCCCTAGCTCACCTTTCCCCATGCCCAATATTCAACTTCCGTTTCCCTAGACCTCCTAGGACACACCTTTGCCACCTGCAAGATGGAGAGGTTGCCCCGCCCTTGGGCCAGAGCACCCGGTGATGGTGGATTGCTAGACTCTGGAAGCCACCAGATAAATTTCCCTGATGCTGGGAAAGAATATACAGAGAAAGATAGGGAGCTTCCCTGAAGGCTCCAATGGCAGAGAATCCACCTGCAAAAAGCATCTTTATTTCTATGAAAACCTGACCAAGTTCTTCTTTTGCTTCGACCTTTTTTCTTCTTTGCAATGTAATTGACATATAACATCCTGTGAGTTCAGGTGTGCCGCTAAGATCTGACATTTGTGTTTTGTGAAGTGATCACCACATTTTTGTGTATGATTACCACGTTAAGTCTCTTGCGTCTCCCACACTGGCAGGCTCTTTACCACTTTGACACCTGGGCAGCTCCCCCGACTGCACAGAAGGGACCAAATGCCAGGCATAGAGGGTCACTTGGGAACCATGCTAGATGCTGAAATTATGATTGTTCTGTGTCCTTTCTTGCTAGACCTGCAACTTAGAGGAGTGAGTATGGGGTGTTCTGTAAGAACCTTACGGGACAGAACAATAAGGTCCCACATCAGGGTGGGGATCCTGTGCAGGCCAGTGGTTTCCCCACCGGAAACAGGCAGGGAACAGCGGGTCTCCACCGCTTTGTCCAGAGGCCGTCTTGCCCAGTCATCACTGAGTGGAGAGAAAAGTGGCAGAAGTGCAGGTGGTTACTTTGGCCAGAGGTGAGATTAAGGAACACACAAGGTTAAAACATTGTTTAAGCCATTAAGGTTGCACCTTCTCAGATCGGGCACACAGAAATGTCTGCTTGGCTGCAGAGTCCGTGTGTTGGGATGAAGTGCTCTCTGGAAAAGCCGGGATGTGCAGGGCAGTGACGATGGACATAGAAGGTGGTGGAACTTGGCCTTCTTCCGCTTTAAAGACGCGTCTCTCTGTTCTTTAACTTCTTTAGCTCATCTGAGGAGTGAGGTGGGAGGAGGGCTTCTTTTGGAGCCAGGTAAAGGGATGGAGGCCCTAGCTCACCTTTCCCCATGCCCAATATTCAACTTCCGTTTCCCTAGACCTCCTAGGACACACCTTTGCCACCTGCAAGATGGAGAGGTTGCCCCGCCCTTGGGCCAGAGCACCCGGTGATGGTGGATTGCTAGACTCTGGAAGCCACCAGATAAATTTCCCTGATGCTGGGAAAGATTGAAGGCGCGAAGAGAAGGGGGTGGCAGAGGATGAGGCAGTTGGAGGGCATCACCGACTCAATGCACATGAGATGGTGAAGGACAGGGAAGCCTGGTGTGCTGCAGTCCCTGGGGCTGCAAAAAGTCGGAGACAACTTAACGGCAGAACAAATGTTTCCCAAAGATCTCTTCACTCCTGGGGAGTTGTGCTTGGACTGCAAGCCTGAGAGTCTGGACGGCCCTGGCTGAAATTCTCAGTTTGAAAGTAGTAGAGGGTTTCCTCTGGAAATAATATTATAAATGGGTGTCGAGGTCTTCATTGTAGAGTGCTCCAGGACAGGGGCAAGCCCGGGAAAGAATCGTGACTTGTCTTGAGCATTGTGTCAACAATGCGCACCTCAGTTTCAGATGATGAGCCTGCAGACGCAGTTTGGAGCTGCCAGCCATCCTGTGTGGTCCCGGTCACTCTGACTGTGACACCTGACTCTGATTCCTTTGAAAGTTTCCGGCTGATGTGTAAGTGACCTGGGGGCTTCCCAGGTGGCACCAGCGGTAAAAACCTGCCTGCCAGTGCAGGAGACCTGAGAGATGTGGGTTTGATCCCTGGGCCAGGAGGATCCCCTGGAGGAGGGCATGGTGACCCACTCCAGTATTCTTTTTTTTTTTTTAATTTTTAAAGAATTTTATTTATTTATTTATTTGGCTATTCTGGGTTTTTTACGGCTGCTGCAGGCCCTTCTCTAGTTGCAGGAGAGGGGTTACTCTCTAGTTGAAGTGAGCCGGCTTCTCGTCGCAGTGACTTTTCTTGTGGAACTCGGGCTCTAGGGCACGCGCACTTCAGTAGATGCGGCACATGGGCTCGACAGTTGCGGCTCCAAGGCTCTTAGAGCACAGACTTAATAGTCGCGGCTCACGGGCTTAGTTGCTCCACAGCATGTGGGATCTTCCTGGATCAGGGATCGAACTTGTGTCTCCTGCATTGGCAGGTGAGCTCTTTACCACTGAGCTATCAGGGAAGCCCCCCACTCCAATATTCTTGCCTGGAGAATCCCATGGACAGAGGAGCCTGGCGGGCTACAGTCCATAGGATCACACAGAGTCAGACACGACTAAGTGACTTAGCACATAGCACAGCATGACTTACTAGGGAAAAGAACCTGACCAAGAATATATACACACACACACAGATGTATGTGTGTAACTTAGTCCCTGTGCTGTACACCTGAGACTAACGATGAATGGCATTTTAAATCAACTATGCTTCAATTTTTAAAAAATGTTATTTATTTATTTTTTCACTTTTTTTGGGCCACTTCTATTGATCTTTCATTCATTTATCTTTGTTCTTTGGCCTGTGTGGGCCTCCCATCGCAGTGGCCTCTCTCGTTGCAGAGCACTGGCTCTGGGCGCACGTGGTCCAGTGCTCTGGCTTGGTAGTTGGACACATCCATCCAGCCGCTCCGCAGCACGTGGGATCTTCCCAGGACAGGGATCGAACCGGCGCCCCTTGTACTTCCAGGCGGTGTCCTTACCCACTGGACCACCAGGGAAGCCCTATGCTTCAATTTTAAAAAAAGAGTTGGTTTTATGCCAGTGCCTCTCCAGTAGCAGGCAGTAGCACATTCCCTTCTCATTTGGGCAAAAGCCAGCAGGTGCATCTTTAGGACGGGTGGCTCTCCTATGGGAGGTGAAGCTGGAAAGCAGCAATAAAGGCCGTCCTCGCGGGTGCAAGAAGTCAACTCCTTTTAAGAAGACATTTACTTCTGGGGGGAGGTAGATGTACCTGCTGAGAGCCTTTAGCGGTTTCATGGGACTCAGAAAGTTGTGCTCCAACTCTCCATCCTTGTGAGCTCAGGAGAGCCACGCCACCTCCTCCCCTGCAGACTGGCGGCTGGATGGGCTGTGACATCCCGTTGTCTCAGGAAGCGGAGTGAGCTTCCTTCCCAGGGTGTCGAGTCCCCCAGAAGTAACGGGACCGAGGAGAGTGGTGAGCAGCCTGTGCCTCCCGGTCCTCCTCTTTCTCCTCTGACGCCTTTATCCTCCCAGGACTTGCTGCATCAGAGCTTTGGGATTTCCTGTGGGACAGGCATGACCCGGGCGTTTTCCTCTTGCCTGTGTGTGTGTGTGTCACCGTCTGAAAGAGGCCCTGCAGGAAAAGGAAGTCGCCTCGCTGAGTGATTCATAGAACTGCCCGGCATCCTCCTCTGCGGTCCTCTGCCTTCTGCGGGCAGGGCCTTCCCCTGGTGGCTGGTGGGGGAACAGCAGGCCTGAGAGCTGGTGGCCAAATATACACACACACACAGATGTATGTGTGTAACTTAGTCCCTGTGCTGTACACCTGAGACTAACGATGAATGGCATTTTAAATCAACTATGCTTCAATTTTTTAAAAATGTTATTTATTTATTTTTTCACTTTTTTTTTGGCCACTTCTATTGATCTTTCATTCATTTATCTTTGTTCTTTGGCCTGTGTGGGCCTCCCATCGCAGTGGCCTCTCTCGTTGCAGAGCACTGGCTCTGGGCACATGTGGTCCAGTGCTCCGGCTTGGTAGTTGGACACATCCATCCAACCGCTCCACAGCACGTGGGATCTTCCCAGGACAGGGATCGAACCGGCGCCCCTTGTACTGCCAGGCGGTGTCCTTACCCACTGGACCACCAGGGAAGCCCTATGCTTCAGTTTTAAAAAAAGAATTGGTTTTATGCCAGCGCCTCTCCAGTAGCAGGCAGTAGCACATTCCCTTCTCATTTGGGCAAAAGCCAGCAGGTGCATCTTTAGGACGGGTGGCTCTCCTATGGGAGGTGAATCTGGAAAGCAGCAATAAAGGCCGTCCTCGCGGGTGCAAGAAGTCAACTCCTTTTAAGAAGACATTTACTTCTGGGGGGAGGTAGATGTACCTGCTGAGAGCCTTTAGCGGTTTCATGGGACTCAGAAAGTTGTGCTCCAACTCTCCATCCTTGTGAGCTCAGGAGAGCCACGCCACCTCCTCCCCTGCAGACTGGCGGCTGGATGGGCTGTGACATCCCGTTGTCTCAGGAAGCGGAGTGAGCTTCCTTCCCAGGGTGTCGAGTCCCCCAGAAGTAACGGGACCGAGGAGAGTGGTGAGCAGCCTGTGCCTCCCGGTCCTCCTCTTTCTCCTCTGACGCCTTTATCCTCCCAGGACCTGCTGCATCAGAGCTTTGGGATTTCCTGTGGGACAGGCATGACCCGGGCGTTTTCCTCCTGCCTGTGTGTGTGTGTGTGTGTGTCACCGTCTGAAAGAGGCCCTGCAGGAAAAGGAAGTCGCCTCGCTGAGTGATTCATAGAACTGCCCGGCATCCTCCTCTGCGGTCCTCTGCCATCTGCGGGCAGGGCCTTCCCCTGGTGGCTGGCGGGGGAACAGCAGGCCTGAGAGCTGGTGGCCCCGCAAGACGATTTTGTTGTTCAGTCGCTCAGTTGCGTCCGACTCTTTGTGACCCTGTGGACTGCAGCACGCCAGGCTTCTCTGTCCTTCAGCGTTTCCTGGAGTTTGTTCAAACTCACGTCCATTGAGTCAGTGATGCCATCCAACCATCTCATCCTCTGTCATCCCTTTCCCTTCCTGCCTTCAATCAGGATGATTTAGCCTGTGCTTTGTAAGAATATCTTCTTTTCAGAGATGGACTAAAGCTCTGCTGGTTGTTTTGCCTTGTAATTTCCTTCCTGGCAAATGTGAAAGAGACAGATATTAGGAGTTAAAGTGTAAAAAGAAAAGAAACACCAAGTGTATTTGGTGGAAGAAGTGACTTCAGTCTAGACTCTGAGCAGCCTTGCCACTGTGGCCACTCAGGATGGGGGTGTGTCAACCCGAGTTACCTGGAGGAGATGCTAAGGAGAGAGGAAAACGTTTCAGGGAGGCTTTGGAAGTTTTCATATTCCAGGGATTTTCAGGGTTGACTTTGCAGTAACCTTGGGGTGTTTGGAGGGTTTGGAGCCAGTTTATATGTTTATATATTTATATTTTTTTATTTTGGCCTCTTTTATTGACTTTTCTATTCATTTATTCTCATCCATCTTTATTTTTTGGCCTGTGTGCACCTCCCATCGCAGTGGTCTCTCTCGTTGCAGAGCACCGGCTCTGGGCACATGGGCACATGGACACACCGGCCCAGCTGCTCTGCGGCACGTGGGATCCTCCCAGGGCATGTGGGATCTTCCTGGCCCAGGGATTGAACTGGTGCCCCTTGCACTGCACGGCGGACTCTCTACCCACTAGACCGGAGCCTCTTTTATTGACTTTTCGTGATTCCCATGTATTCAGTCGATTCTTAAAGGGATTTCCTGTGGGACAGGCATGACCCGGGCGTTTTCCTCTTGCCTGTGTGTGTGTGTGTCACCGTCTGAAAGAGGCCCTGCAGGAAAAGGAAGTCGCCTCGCTGAGTGATTCATAGAACTGCCCGGCATCCTCCTCTGCGGTCCTCTGCCTTCTGCGGGCAGGGCCTTCCCCTGGTGGCTGGTGGGGGAACAGCAGGCCTGAGAGCTGGTGGCCCCGCAAGACAATTTTGTTGTTCAGTCGCTCAGTTGCGTCCGACTCTTTGTGACCCTGTGGACTGCAGCACGCCAGGCTTCTCTGTCCTTCAGCGTTTCCTGGAGTTTGTTCAAACTCACGTCCATTGAGTCAGTGATGCCATCCAACCATCTCATCCTCTGTCATCCCTTTCCCTTCCTGCCTTCAATCAGGATGATTTAGCCTGTGCTTTGTAAGAATATCTTCTTTTCAGAGATGGACTAAAGCTCTGCTGGTTGTTTTGCCTTGTAATTTCCTTCCTGGCAAATGTGAAAGAGAGAGATGTTAGGAGTTAAAGTGTAAAAAGAAAAGAAACACCAAGTGTATTTGGTGGAAGAAGTGACTTCAGTCTAGACTCTGAGCAGCCTTGCCACTGTGGCCACTCAGGATGGGGGTGTGTCAACCCGAGTTACCTGGAGGAGATGCTAAGGAGAGAGGAAAACGTTTCAGGGAGGCTTTGGAAGTTTTCATATTCCAGGGATTTTCAGGGTTGACTTTGCAGTAACCTTGGGGTGTTTGGAGGGTTTGGAGCCAGTTTATATGTTTATATATTTATATTTTTTTATTTTGGCCTCTTTTATTGACTTTTCTATTCATTTATTCTCATCCATCTTTATTTTTTGGCCTGTGTGCACCTCCCATCGCAGTGGTCTCTCTCGTTGCAGAGCACCGGCTCTGGGCACATGGGCACATGGACACACCGGCCCAGCTGCTCTGCGGCACGTGGGATCCTCCCAGGGCATGTGGGATCTTCCTGGCCCAGGGATTGAACTGGTGCCCCTTGCACTGCACGGCGGACTCTCTACCCACTAGACCACCAGGGAAGCTCTGGAGTCAGTTTTGAGTAGAGCTGTTTGTTATTGTTCAGTTGCTCGGTCACGTCAGACTCTTTGCAACCCCATGGACTGCAGCGCGCCAGACTTCCCCATCCTTCAGCAACTCCCAGAGTTTGCTTAAACTCAAGTCCATTGAATCAGTGATGCTGTCTAACCATCTCATCCTCTGTCACCCCCTTCTCCTCCTGCCCTCAATCTTTCCCAGCATCAGGGTCTTTTTCAGTGAGTCAGCTCTTTGTATCAGAGCCCTTAGGTAAAGCAAAGAGATAGACTCCAAAGTGTGCCCCCCTGGAGCGTGTGCCCCCTGGAGTGGAGTCCTGCCTGCAGGAATGCCCCGTAGGGCCAGAGCCATGGTCACCAGCCCTCCCATAGAGGACAGGGCCCTGCTCCTGGGCGGGGGGAGGCTGTTAAGGGGCCACAGTCCCATCTGGGAATGGGGTTGGCCTGAGTGTTTAGCCCAGTTCTTCCTGTTCAGAGTCTCTGGGGCTGGGAGGACAGCAGGATGGCAGGGGTCTGCTCATCCACAGGGGCTCTGCGGGCAGCTGAGATGGGAAGATATGGTCTGGGGAGACCAAGGAGCGTCAGCTGAAGTCCTTCCTGGGGATGCAGCTGGAAATAGCAGTGGTATCGATCAGAGTCCGAGGAGCTGGCGCTTCCTTCCTGTCGTCACCTCTTTGAACCCTGCACATTGATCCACCGGCTGCAGAGATGCAGCGTCTGGTGCGGCTGTTTTCCCGGAGCACAGAGCCAGTGCAGGCCGCGCGCCAGGAGGTGATGTCTTCTGGGCAATGACTTCTTGATGAGGATCCCAGGCCTTCGGCCCTCCCACCCCAGGTTTGCTGAGATCCTCCCCTGAATGCATGAGTGAGAGGGCATGCCCGTGACTCAAAGGCAGGTGGTGTTTTGAATTTCATTTCATATTTCAGTGGCTGGAGAAAAACACCTTCCTCGGACAGTCAGTGTTTTCTCATTGATTTGCAACTTTAACGGTAGATATGCAAGAGACGCGCATCCCTGCCTTCCCTGCTTGGGCCGAGGGTGTCTTGTTTTCCTCTCACGCCTACATCTCAAGCCACCACGGTCCTCTTGGGATGGATCTTCAGGACTTGCCCGCGCGTTCTGCCTCTCCTCGTCGCATGCATGGTCACTCTCCAAGGGCAGCCGGGGCAGACGCTTTGCTATCCTTTGTTCTCTTTCTGGGCAAACTCTCTACTGCACCTGGCCACTTTGCTTTGAAATTCCATTTCTATCATTGTATTTTTAATTTTTGAGAGTCTGTCTTACTTTCTGAATGACCTTCTAGAAGTGCATGGTGCACTTTTTTTTTTTATGGGTATAAATCTCTGGTATTTCTTACATGAGTCTTTATTTCTCTCTTTCTTTTTTTTTTTTTTTGAGACGAAAGTAGAGTTTATTAGAGTGGGGAAAAGGAGAGTCGCTGCCCCTACAGTGGGCTGGTTTAAGGGAGAATCGGCATTGATAACGTGGAAGACGCTGCTAGAACAGCGGGTCGGCTCAAAGGAGAACCGACCTCTTTCTTTCTTTCTTTCTCTTTTTAATTTTGTTTGGTTGCACTGGGTCTTCGTTTGGGCGTGCAGGATCTTCGATTTTCATTGTGGCCTGTGGGATCTAGCTCCCGGACAAGGGGTTGAATCCAAGCCCTCTCATTGAGAGCACAGAGTCCCAGCCACTGGACCATCAGGGGAATCCCAAGTGTTTCTCTTCAAAAGATGAAAATGCTTCTCCAAGGACTTCTCTGGAGGTACAGAGGTTAGGAGTCTGTACTTCCATTGTAGGGGAAAACGTGTGATCCCCAAGCCCCTGCATGCTGTGTGGCTTGGCCAAAAGAAGAAAATAAATAAAAGGAGAATGTTTCAAAAATAAAATGCATCCCCAGAGCTCTGTCTGCATGGGGGTTTGTGGGCGGGTGCACGTGGGCCTGTCATTGGGGAACTCCATGTTTTCATAGTGGAGTCTGCAGGGTTTTCCTCTTCCCCAGATGGCCTAGTCCGTCTGGGTTCACCCAGGGCGGGGTGGGATGGGAGTAGCCCTGAGCCCCATGAATTGTGTGGGGTCTTGGGCGGCCTGGTCCAGTTTTTGGAGTTCCAGCCTTCTCCTGCAGTGAGCGTCCTGGTCTCAAGGCCGGGTGCCCACTGCCTTCCCTGCTTGGGCCGAGGGTGTCTTGTTTTCCTCTCACGCCTACATCTCAAGCCACCACGGTCCTCTTGGGATGGATCTTCAGGACTTGCCCGCGCGTTCTGCCTCTCCTCGTCGCATGCATGGTCACTCTCCAAGGGCAGCCGGGGCAGACGCTTTGCTATCCTTTGTTCTCTTTCTGGGCAAACTCTCTACTGCACCTGGCCACTTTGCTTTGAAATTCCATTTCTATCATTGTATTTTTAATTTTTGAGAGTCTGTCTTACTTTCTGAATGACCTTCTAGAAGTGCATGGTGCACTTTTTTTTTTTATGGGTATAAATCTCTGGTATTTCTTACATGAGTCTTTATTTCTCTCTTTCTTTTTTTTTTTTTTGAGACGAAAGTAGAGTTTATTAGAGTGGGGAAAAGGAGAGTCGCTGCCCCTACAGTGGGCTGGTTTAAGGGAGAATCGGCATTGATAACGTGGAAGACGCTGCTAGAACAGCGGGTCGGCTCAAAGGAGAACCGACCTCTTTCTTTCTTTCTTTCTCTTTTTAATTTTGTTTGGTTGCACTGGGTCTTCGTTTGGGCGTGCAGGATCTTCGATTTTCATTGTGGCCTGTGGGATCTAGCTCCCGGACAAGGGGTTGAATCCAAGCCCTCTCATTGAGAGCACAGAGTCCCAGCCACTGGACCATCAGGGGAATCCCAAGTGTTTCTCTTCAAAAGATGAAAATGCTTCTCCAAGGACTTCTCTGGAGGTACAGAGGTTAGGAGTCTGTACTTCCATTGTAGGGGAAACGCGTGTGATCCCCCAAGCCCCTGCATGCTGTGTGGCTTGGCCAAAAGAAGAAAATAAATAAAAGGAGAATGTTTCAAAAATAAAATGCATCCCCAGAGCTCTGTCTGCATGGGGGTTTGTGGGCGGGTGCACGTGGGCCTGTCATTGGGGAACTCCATGTTTTCATAGTGGAGTCTGCAGGGTTTTCCTCTTCCCCAGATGGCCTAGTCCGTCTGGGTTCACCCAGGGCGGGGTGGGATGGGAGTAGCCCCTGAGCCCCATGAATTGTGTGGGGTCTTGGGCCGGCCTGGATCTGACACAGGTTTTCTGGAGACTCAGCCTCCAGCCTTCTCCTGCAGTGAGCGTCCTGGTCTCAAGGCCGGGTGCCCAGGTGTGAGTCTGCAGCCTTTCCTCTGATTCTGGGTCCACCATGGCACCAGCTCCTGGTACCTTCAGGGGACGTGGGCGGGGACTGACGTGCTCTCCCCTGCATGCCCTTAGGCTCCAGCTTCTTCTTCCGCAGGGACCCCCCACCCTACCCCGACTTTCTCGCTGTCCTCACCTGTCTGATGGTTGTCTCTTATCCTATCTCTTTGACCTCCTGAATGTGTGTTATTTTTATTCCTTAAACCATTTGACAAGGAATTTGGAAAGGACTGGAGAAAAATGCACCTGGAGCTTCCCAGGTAGTGCTAGTGGTAAAGAACCCATGTGCCATGACGTAAGAGACACAGGTTATGTCCCTGGGTAGGGAAGGTCCCTTCAGTACCGACTCCACTATTCTTACCTAGAGAATTCCATGGACAGAGGAACCTGGCGGGCCACAGTCCCTGGGCTCTCAGAGTCAGACATGACTGAAGCAACTTAGCACACGCATGTGGAGAAAATGCATGTGTCTGTTTCCAGCATGTGAATGGATGCCTGGCCTGTAGGTTTACCGAATTATTTAACAGAGAAAGAGCTGAGGGGAGACCTGTGTATAATTGAGCAAAACTGAAAGTTCTTATGCAGTCATCAGATTCTAGAGAGAAAATGTTAGACGTGAAATAATTAGAAGTCATTGTTCTTGTAGGATGATACCTGGAAAAATAGGTTACGTCTCTTTAGAGTGCCAAAGTTTTGAATAAAACCAATTTCTACCAAAACAATTGTTATGTTAAAAGAAGAAAATAAATAAAAGGAGAATGTTTCAAAATAAAATGCATCCCCAGAGCTCTGTCTGCATGGGGGTTTGTGGGCGACGTGGGCCTGTCATTGGGGAACTCCATGTTTTCATAGTGGAGTCTGCAGGGTTTTCCTCTTCCCCAGATGGCCTAGTCCGTCTGGGTTCACCCAGGGCGGGTGGGATGGGAGTAGCCCTGAGCCCCATGAATTGTGTGGGGTCTTGGGCCGGCCTGGATCTGACACAGGTTTTCTGGAGACTCAGCCTCCAGCCTTCTCCTGCAGTGAGCGTCCTGGTCTCAAGGCCGGGTGCCCAGGTGTGAGTCTGCAGCCTTTCCTCTGATTCTGGGTCCACCATGGCACCAGCTCCTGGTACCTTCAGGGGACGTGGGCGGGGACTGACGTGCTCTCCCCTGCATGCCCTTAGGCTCCAGCTTCTTCTTCCGCAGGGACCCCCCACCCTACCCCGACTTTCTCGCTGTCCTCACCTGTCTGATGGTTGTCTCTTATCCTATCTCTTTGACCTCCTGAATGTGTGTTATTTTTATTCCTTAAACCATTTGACAAGGAATTTGGAAAGGACTGGAGAAAAATGCACCTGGAGCTTCCCAGGTAGTGCTAGTGGTAAAGAACCCATGTGCCATGACGTAAGAGACACAGGTTATGTCCCTGGGTAGGGAAGGTCCCTTCAGTACCGACTCCACTATTCTTACCTAGAGAATTCCATGGACAGAGGAACCTGGCGGGCCACAGTCCCTGGGCTCTCAGAGTCAGACATGACTGAAGCAACTTAGCACACGCATGTGGAGAAAAATGCATGTATCTGTTTCCAGCATGTGAATGGATGCCTGGCCTGTAGGTTTACCGAATTATTTAACAGAGAAAGAGCTGAGGGGAGACCTGTGTATAATTGAGCAAAACTGAAAGTTCTTATGCAGTCATCAGATTCTAGAGAGAAAATGTTAGACGTGAAATAATTAGAAGTCATTGTTCTTGTAGGATGATACCTGGAAAAATAGGTTACGTCTCTTTAGAGTGCCAAAGTTTTGAATAAAACCAATTTCTACCAAAACAATTGTTATGTTCCCATACTTCTTAGACCCTTCCAAACATGTCCAAATTTCTGGAAATAAATGTCTTGTGACCGTGCCAGTTCTAGGCTAATTACTGTGCATAGACGGCATGTGTTTCTGAAACTTTAGCACACCTCCTTTTCTTCTATGAAAGTAATCGCCCTTCATTGTCAGAAGTGCTGGTACGAAATAGAAGACAACATCCCACGTTCCCCCAGCCAGAAGTAAGCTCCCCCGCAGTGCGTTCTGTGTATACTCGGTCAGAATCCATGCCCATCATCCTCACGGCTGTGTTCTTGTCCTCTTCTAGGACACCGGCGTGGGGAAGTCCAGCATTGTGTGTCGATTTGTCCAGGATCACTTTGACCACAACATCAGCCCGACCATTGGGTAAGTTCTTATCTGTTCTGATTCACCTTTCTTCCTTTCTCCGCACCCAGAGAGGTCACTGTGTCTGAGCCTTCAGACATGTTCATCCCAGTCAGGGACACTCATCCCAACTGTAAAGACTTGGTCAGAAACTCAGGGGCTTGGGCATTGAATCCAGTCTTCCTATCCTGGCAGCCCCTCCACCTCCACGGGCCATCCTCACACTGCAGCCTCAGGCTGTTTCCTTGCTCTCCGAGAGTGTGTTACTCTGCAGATCACACCGACTTCATTTCCAGATGGCAGCTGAGGCCTGGGATGAATCCCTGAAGGTTCTGCTTAGACTTGCCTGGCAGGAAACCTGGGAAAGCATCCACTCACAGCAGAGCTGCTGTCTGCGCAGCCAGTGGACAGATTGATTTTACTTTCCCAGCTTAATCCAGTGCCGGCATCTCTGTTCTGAGGCTCAGGAGGGGAGCGGAGGATTGCCCCTGCCCAGGTCTGACCTTGGGACGGGGGAGCACTTCCTGTTATTTCCCCTCTGCTGCAGATCCCTTCGCCAGATGGGCTTCTGTGGTGCTGTTTTTTTTTTTTTTTTGGCCACTTCTATTGGTCTTTCCTTTATGTATTTTCATCCATCTTTTTTATTCTTTGGCCTATGTGGGCCTCCTATTTTGATGGCATCTGTCGCTGAAGAGCACCGGCTCGGTAGTTGGACACATTGGTCCAGTCGCTCTGCAGCACATGGGATCTTCTAAGGCCAGGGATCGAACCGGCGCCTCTTGCACTGCAAGGCGGTGTCCTTACTCATTGGACCACCAAGGAAGCCCTGCAGTGCTGGCATTTTTGAAAGTAATCGCCTTCATTGTCAGAAGTGCTGGTACGAAATAGAAGACAACATCCCACGTTCCCCAGCCAGAAGTAAGCTCCCCGCAGTGCGTTCTGTGTATACTCGGTCAGAATCCATGCCCATCATCCTCACGGCTGTGTTCTTGTCCTCTTCTAGGACACCGGTGGGAAGTCCAGCATTGTGTGTCGATTTGACCAGGATTACTTTGACCACAACATCAGCCCGACCATTGGGTAAGTTCTTATCTGTTCTGATTCACCTTTCTTCCTTTCTCCGCACCCAGAGAGGTCACTGTGTCTGAGCCTTCAGACATGTTCATCCCAGTCAGGGACACTCATCCCAACTGTAAAGACTTGGTCAGAAACTCAGGGGCTTGGGCATTGAATCCAGTCTTCCTATCCTGGCAGCCCCTCCACCTCCACGGGCCATCCTCACACTGCAGCCTCAGGCTGTTTCCTTGCTCTCCGAGAGTGTGTTACTCTGCAGATCACACCGACTTCATTTCCAGATGGCAGCTGAGGCCTGGGATGAATCCCTGAAGGTTCTGCTTGGACTTGCCTGGCAGGAAACCTGGGAAAGCATCCACTCACAGCAGAGCTGCTGTCTGCGCAGCCAGTGGACAGATTGATTTTACTTTCCCAGCTTAATCCAGTGCCGGCATCTCTGTTCTGAGGCTCAGGAGGGGAGCGGAGGATTGCCCCTGCCCAGGTCTGACCTTGGGACGGGGGAGCACTTCCTGTTATTTCCCCTCTGCTGCAGATCCCTTCGCCAGATGGGCTTCTGTGGTGCTGTTTTTTTTTTTTTTTTTGGCCACTTCTATTGGTCTTTCCTTTATGTATTTTCATCCATCTTTTTTATTCTTTGGCCTATGTGGGCCTCCTATTTTGATGGCATCTGTCGCTGAAGAGCACCGGCTCGGTAGTTGGACACATTGGTCCAGTCGCTCTGCAGCACATGGGATCTTCTAAGGCCAGGGATCGAACCGGCGCCTCTTGCACTGCAAGGCGGTGTCCTTACTCATTGGACCACCAAGGAAGCCCTGCAGTGCTGTCTTGCAGGGGCTTTGTATTTTATCATCTTAGAACTTGGCCTGGTATATTTTTCTTCCTGAAGACAGCATGCTCTCTGCAGAGAGCAGGGTTTGGCTTTCCTCAGCAGGGAAACAACACGTGTATAAACTGGGGAGCTGAGTTGGATGGATGAGGGTAGGGCGGTGGTCTCCATCAGCTGTGAATGGAGAAGATTCATGGCTGGCCGTGTGGCAAGCTTCTGACTCACAGCCAGCGAGTCCGCTGGGAGTCCACCCCGCTCCCGCTGTGATCAGCGCCCTGGGAAAGGCCGCAGGCTGTGAAAGGCCGCAGGCTGTGAAAGGGCATCGTTTCTGCACCGAGAGTTCATCCTTATCATCCGATGACTCATGACAAGCCCTGGATGCTGTTCAGGCAGATTGTCGGTGTCGTGAACACACGTGTGCACCACCCCTTCTAGTTCGACCTGTACAAGGACACTGTGTTACGCCTCTGCCAGCTCTTGCTTCCCGCAGGTAATGAAGCCGTTCAGCATTGCTCACCCCCATTGCTTGGGAAGCAAAGACACCTGAGAGTCTGAAGTGGAAAGCTAGCAAGGAGGCTGAAAAAAACCCCAACCAACCAAAGAATCGGAGGTCGTTGGCCTTCATGTCAAACAGAAATCATCTTTCTCTAGTGGCAGGAAGTCAGGAACAGAGAGAGGTGTGTGCAGGGGTGCACACACGTGTGTCTGCACACATGGGTGTATACGTACATCTATGCCGTGTGCTACGCGTGGTTGCTGTCACTGAGCCGGTCCTCACTGGCTCACTGTGTACCAACGGGACTTCACAGCTCTTTTCTCCTCCTTTGACCACACAGCAGCCCACAGATTCTGCAGAGCAGATGTGGAGCCTGTTTCACAGATGAGCACATGGAGGGACGAGTACCCTCGTCCCCCAGGCTGGCTGCTCTCCTGATTCTGCCATCAGACTCTTCCTTGACCAGGGTCAAGGCCATCTCTCAAGTTTCAGGTTTACTCCCTCTTATCTGTGAAGTGAAAAGGCTAGCCTAGATATTTTTCCCCCATCTCATAAAGTCTAAGATTTCCATTTTCCATAAAAACTGGTATATTGGACCACCAAGGAAGCCCTGCAGTGCTGTCTTGCAGGGGCTTTGTATTTTATCATCTTAGAACTTGGCCTGGTATATTTTTCTTCCTGAAGACAGCATGCTCTCTGCAGAGAGCAGGGTTTGGCTTTCCTCAGCAGGGAAACAACACGTGTATAAACTGGGGAGCTGAGTTGGATGGATGAGGGTAGGGCGGTGGTCTCCATCAGCTGTGAATGGAGAAGATTCATGGCTGGCCGTGTGGCAAGCTTCTGACTCACAGCCAGCGAGTCCGCTGGGAGTCCACCCCGCTCCCGCTGTGATCAGCGCCCTGGGAAAGGCCGCAGGCTGTGAAAGGCCGCAGGCTGTGAAAGGGCATCGTTTCTGCACCGAGAGTTCATCCTTATCATCCGATGACTCATGACAAGCCCTGGATGCTGTTCAGGCAGATTGTCGGTGTCGTGAACACACGTGTGCACCACCCCCTTCTAGTTCGACCTGTACAAGGACACTGTGTTACGTCTCTGCCAGCTCTTGCTTCCCGCAGGTAATGAAGCCGTTCAGCATTGCTCACTCCCATTGCTTGGGAAGCAAAGACACCTGAGAGTCTGAAGTGGAAAGCTAGCAAGGAGGCTGAAAAAAACCCCAACCAACCAAAGAATCGGAGGTCGTTGGCCTTCATGTCAAACAGAAATCATCTTTCTCTAGTGGCAGGAAGTCAGGAACAGAGAGAGGTGTGTGCAGGGGTGCACACACGTGTGTCTGCACACATGGGTGTATACGTACATCTATGCCGTGTGCTACGCGTGGTTGCTGTCACTGAGCCGGTCCTCACTGGCTCACTGTGTACCAACGGGACTTCACAGCTCTTTTCTCCTCCTTTGACCACACAGCAGCCCACAGATTCTGCAGAGCAGATGTGGAGCCTGTTTCACAGATGAGCACATGGAGGGACGAGTACCCTCGTCCCCCAGGCTGGCTGCTCTCCTGATTCTGCCATCAGACTCTTCCTTGACCAGGGTCAAGGCCATCTCTCAAGTTTCAGGTTTACTCCCTCTTATCTGTGAAGTGAAAAGGCTAGCCTAGATATTTTTCCCCCATCTCATAAAGTCTAAGATCTTAAAGGCATGGTCTTAGGTTTCTACGCCTGAGAACTGCAAGACAAACCGTGGATACAGCTGTCCACGTGCAGTTTAAAAAAGCATTTTTGGAAAAAGAAATCCATAAACCAAGATAAAGGGCAAAGACTAACCTGGAAAAATATTTTTTAAAATTCCCTGTTACGAGAAGTTGGTATAAAATTGCCATAAAGTACACAAGAAAGGGATGAACATCCCAGCAGAAAAGTGGACAGAGGTCATGAACTCAAGATTCACAAAAGAAGGGAACAGTAAACACTAAAATGGTGTCTAGACTTAAAATAACCATGACAGAAAGCAGAAATGAGGTACCATTTCCTGCCTGTCCTCCCGGAGAAGATTCAAAAGATTCTTGGCTGGGGAAAGCGTCATCTCCTACACAGTGGTGGATGCACGCCCTGCCGTGTGGCGGACACAGCAGTGAGGAGTGTATATGCTTCTAAGAATGAAGTCCAAGGAATAGTTGTACAAGGGCACAGAGATTCAGGTCCAAGGATAGTCATTTAACCATTGTCATAACAGGGAAAAATAGGTGACCAAAATGCATTTATATCCATAATGTGGTATGTAATGTGTAGGCACTTAGGCAATGATGTGGATCTGTATGCACAGAAGTAGAAAGATGTTCTCGGGACATGAAGTGGAGGAGACACAAAGTCTACACATAGTCCACGCAGGGGATAAAAGCTGTGTCTGCGTCATCTGGTACAGGACAGTACCAACTTACTAGCGTGATCGTGGCTGGGTAGTGAAATTACAATTGACTTTATGTTCCTTTACTATCTTTATGTTTTGCATTTCTGTTTTGTGAAGTACTTGTATTGCTTTTATAATGAGAAAAGTCATCAAGGTATTTTGACTTTGGGAATGTATTTGCTGAACGCTTAATAAAATGTTGTGCAGCAGATACAATGTTAATATTAGGTCCTGTCGCTTAGACAAATGCTTAGAATGTCCATCTAGAGCAATTGTGTGTTGATAATTAGAGCTCTCTAAGGGTTAACTTCGGTGTTGTGTATGTTGTAGGGACAGGCATGGGGACAGCGAGGACAAATACCCTCGGTTCCTAGGGACTTCCACGGTCTGCCTCTTAGACTCAGGGAAAAGGAGTAAAAATTGAGGAGCTATTACCAGGATGAGTGCTGAGTGGCTGCAGGTTGGATTCTCACTGGACCATGAGGGAAGACAGCCTGCAAACCCCAGGTGCATCCTGAGAAGAACATGAGGAGGAGGCTTTTGCTGTCCCTGGAAAGTGGGTTTGATTCAGTGATCATGCTTGACATATAGTCTAAATAGTCACCTTTGCTGGTTTTGTCTTGTTCCTCTCTCTTAATCTAGATTCTAGAACAACCCCCTACCTTTGGCTCTGTTTGCTTTTCATGACGTTGACTTACTCTAAGCATTCAGGCCTGTTGTCGGGTAGAATGGCCCCTGTTTCAGTTTTGCTGAACTGCTTCCTCATGATTAAATTCACATGAAATGTTTGGCTAGAACTCTGCACAGGTGAAGCGTGTTCTCAACCCAGGATGTCTGGAGGCTCCTCGTATCTGGTTTCCCACGATGTGAGGCTTGCTCTTGTTTAACGAATAGGGAGCTTTATCTCACAGGAGGAAGTCAAGGGTACTAAACATTCCTTGTATTAGATTTTTACATCTTTCAGGAATACAAAAAACTCAAGAGTAACTATGCCAGAGAGAAAGGATCAAGTGGTTCATTGTCTACCGAGTTTCAGATCCTCTCTTTTTCCTGGAGAAAACAAGTAGTGAGCTCCCCGTCTTTATCCCTGCACTTAGGCAGCAGAATGGGGTGAGACACAGTATTCTAACTGTTGCTGCCAGGGCCAGGTTCATAGAGCAGGGAGTAGGCGCCACTGTATGCACCTCTGCAAGGCCCACACGGTCACATGCCTGGATATGGCTGCTGTTTTCACTGTTAATTGGGGTGATGATCCTTTTATTATTTTTTGCCCAGGGAGGGGGGTGGGTTGGGGAGGGAAGGGGTGGGAGGGCCACTTCTATTGGTCTTTTATTTATCTATTTTCATCCATCTTCGTTCTTTGGCCCGCGTGGGCCTCCTATCGCAGTGGCCTCTGTTGTCGCAGAGCACCAGCTCTGGACACATGCGCTCCAGCGCTCCGGCTCGGTCATTGGACACATTGGTCCAGCTGCTTTACAGCACGTGGGATCTTCCCAGGCCAGGGATTGAACCGGCACCCCTTGCACTGCAAGGCAGTGTCCTTACCCACTGGGCCACGAGGGAAGCCTGATGATCCATTTTTTTAAAATCTGAGGTTTTATTTTCTTTCCTGATTTCAGGCATCTAATGTCTTAAGACTGTTGAAGATGCATGTTTTGGAAACAGTGTTTCAAGTTCGTTTTGCCTTCTCTCCTCAAGCCCCTGTGGGACTCCCAGAGGAGGCAGGATTTCTTCTTGAGCGTGACTCCCCTACCGTTGGCTCTGTTTGCTTTTCATGACGTTGACTTACTCTAAGCATTCAGGCCTGTTGTCGGGTAGAATGGCCCCTGTTTCAGTTTTGCTGAACTGCTTCCTCATGATTAAATTCACATGAAATGTTTGGCTAGAACTCTGCACAGGTGAAGCGTGTTCTCAACCCAGGATGTCTGGAGGCTCCTCGTATCTAGTTTCCCACGATGTGAGGCTTGCTCTTGTTTAACGAATAGGGAGCTTTATCTCACAGGAGGAAGTCAAGGGTACTAAACATTCCTTGTATTAGATTTTTACATCTTTCAGGAATACAAAAAACTCAAGAGTAACTATGCCAGAGAGAAAGGATCAAGTGGTTCATTGTCTACCGAGTTTCAGATCCTCTCTTTTTCCTGGAGAAAACAAGTAGTGAGCTCCCCGTCTTTATCCCTGCACTTAGGCAGCAGAATGGGGTGAGACACAGTATTCTAACTGTTGCTGCCAGGGCCAGGTTCATAGAGCAGGGAGTAGGCGCCACTGTATGCACCTCTGCAAGGCCCACACGGTCACATGCCTGGATATGGCTGCTGTTTTCACTGTTAATTGGGGTGATGATCCTTTTATTATTTTTTGCCCAGGGAGGGGGGTGGGTTGGGGAGGGAAGGGGTGGGAGGGCCACTTCTATTGGTCTTTTATTTATCTATTTTCATCCATCTTCGTTCTTTGGCCCGCGTGGGCCTCCTATCGCAGTGGCCTCTGTTGTCGCAGAGCACCAGCTCTGGACACATGCGCTCCAGCACTCCGGCTCGGTCATTGGACACATTGGTCCAGCTGCTTTACAGCACGTGGGATCTTCCCAGGCCAGGGATTGAACCGGCACCCCTTGCACTGCAAGGCAGTGTCCTTACCCACTGGGCCACGAGGGAAGCCTGATGATCCATTTTTTTAAAATCTGAGGTTTTATTTTCTTTCCTGATTTCAGGCATCTAATGTCTTAAGACTGTTGAAGATGCATGTTTTGGAAACAGTGTTTCAAGTTCGTTTTTTGCCGCTTCTCTCCCTCAAGCCCCCTGTGGGACTCCCAGAGGAGGCAGGATTTCTTCTTGAGCGTGACTGGACCCCTTTTCTCCCAGGGGAGTGCCTGGGAGCCCTTCTGAGGCCCCACCGCCGCCTGTTGGAAACGGGCGTCTCCGTACAGGTACAAGGGGTGATGGGTAACGTGAGGATGCCGCTTCTCTTTTTCAGGGCGTCTTTTATGACCAAAACTGTGCCTTGTGGAAACGAGCTTCATAAGTTTCTCATCTGGGACACGGCCGGTCAGGAACGGGTAAGGAGGTGCTGCGGCTGGCTTCCTGGGGCCAGGACTTGGGGAAACACCTAACAGTGCTGGCTTCCTTGTGTTTCGCAAGACGGCAGGTGGCTCGTGATTAAGATGATTAAGCAAAACAGAAAACGTGCTCTTCCGGCGTGAGGAACGAGAAGGGGCAGGGTCGTCTTAGGGCTGGGTCCTATCCCTGTTTGTGGGCTGCCAAGGGTGCACGTCTCTGCTCCATTTTCTTTGCTTGTTGATCTTTAGGTTGACTTCTTTTTTAGGCTCACCCCTAGCTTCTCTTCCCAGGGGTGGCGAGGAGGCCCCGCCTCCAACCCCAAACTCAGAGCAGCTCCTCCCAAACCTGCCCTGGGCTCCTCCGCCGCCGTCTGGTCTGAGCTGCGGGCTCAGGGGATGTGGCGCCCCTGCTGGCGGGGCCAGGCCGTGCCCTCGCCCCTGGAGGCTGTGCTCAGTTCCGCCTGAGCCCGAGGGCTGGGAGCCACGCTGGCTTGGTTCCCTGGGGAGAGTCCGGGTCCTCTTCCTTGGAAACGGGTGAGTGGACATCAGGTTACCAGAATCAGCAGATGACTGCTCTCTTATTCCAAATTCTTTTTGTTTTCTGAAACTATTTATGGAGAAGGTTGCTCAAGAAGCTCACGTCTCTTGATTTTAAAGAATGGAAAAACAAATGCCCACAGGCTGTCCGGAGCAGGGAGTGTGTGATAACTAGAACATATCCTGGGAGTTGAGGAGGAGGCCTGGAGGAATGAGCACAGGGCTATCCAGGACATTGTCTTTACCGAGCGCCTTCAGCCTGATTGAAACGTGCTTCAGAGCTGCTCATGTGGAGTGGAACGGGTGGAACTTGCCCTGGTCTGGCCCAGCTTGCATGTCTCCGTCTCTGCCCACCCCACTCAGAATGCTGACACTTCCTCATCCCACCCCAGCCTGCAGCCCTTGCGTGTGTGCTCAGTTGCTCAGTCGTGTCTGACTCTTTGCAACCCCATGGACTAGCCCACCAGGTTCCTCTGTGTGTAGAATTCTCCAGGCAAGAATACTAGAATGGATTGACATTTCCTCTCTGGGGTCTCTCCGGACCCAGGGATTGAACCTGTGTTTTCTGCATTGGCGGGAGGGTTTCTTACCACTGAGCCACTGGGGACGCCCCTGCAGCGGCTTTTTTAAATTTTTAATATTTTTTTGGCCACTTCTGTTGGTCTTTCGTTTATCTATTTTCATCCATCTTTGTTCTTTGGCCTGTGTGGGCCTCCCGTCACAGTGGGCTCTCTCGCTACAGAGCGCTGGCTGCGGGCGCATGCGCCCTAGAGCTCCAGGTCGGTAGTTGGACACATCGGTCCAGCCGCTCCGTGGCACATGGGATCTTCTCAGGCCAGGGATTGAACCGGCGCCCCTTGCACTGCAAGGCGGTGTCCTGCAGCAGCTTTTAACAAGTTTGTAATAAGTCTGTGTTACACGGAGCTGGCAGCATTGCGGCTCCTGCCACGGGCTACGTGGTCACTGGGCTGTGCCCCAGCCTTGTGCTTGGTGCCTTCAGGGCATTAATGTGTTAGCCTGCTCAGGGCACTCTGCTGGGGACTGTCTTTATCTCCATTTACAGGGGAGGTCACCCAGGCACCAAAAGTTAAGTAAACTTGCTCAAGACCACACAGCTAATAAGGTAGAAAGCTGAAATTTGAATCCAGCAGTCTGGGTCCTGTGATGGATAGTTCTGTTATGATAGAAAAAAATCACATAAAAACTATACAAGTGGGGCTTCCCTGGTGGTCCAGTGGGTAAGGACACCGCCTTGCAGTGCAAGGGGCACCGGTTTGATCCCTGGCCTGGGAAGATCCCACGTGCTGCAGAGCGGCTGGACTGATGTGTCCAATTACTGAGCCGGAGCTCTGGAGCGCGTGCGCCCAGAGCTGGTGCTCTGCGACAACAGAGGCCACTGCGATGGGAGGCCCACACGGGCCAAAGAACAAAGATGGATGAAAATAGATAAATGAAACACCAAGAGAAGTGGCCCGCCCTCCCTCCTCCCTACCAACCCCCCCCCAAAAAAAAAACCTATACAAGTGAAAGTAAAATTATCCAAAATTCTACTGTTATAGCCAGATATTTCCACTGTTGACATTAGGTGACTGTTCTTCAGATAGTTCACTGTGTGTGTGATAATTTCATGTCAGTGGGATGCTGATTCTTTGTAACCTGCTGTTTTCACTTGTGTGGAAGTGGCCCTCAGGAGAGGTTTCTGTATAATCTGCTTAGACATTGACTTCCCGATTCTAATCGTCCTGAAATTGACTACTTCAGATGGAATGTGGCTCTAGAGGGACCATCAGGCTTTGGAGTCTGGCCCACTTAGCATCCCAAAGCAAGATTGCCACAAAAGGTTTCCTTAGGATTGTATTTTTAATGATTCTAATTGCTCTTCTAAAATTTGACTCTCAGGTTGAGGATACCTGAGACTGTATTACTCTGTCTATTGTTTGAGAAGCGTGATCCTTGTACTGGGGCGTCTCCCTGTACAAGGGAGGTCAATTGAGATGAACCCAGGCTTGTGGAGATGGAGTGGACAGTGTCCACTTGGCCTCGGGTTCGTCCGATCCCCGTGGCCCTCGACGGCCTGGCGTGTCGCCCTGGGCTGACCTTGTCTCGTCCCCCTCTGCCGCCTGCCCTCCCTCCAGGGATGACAGGTTTTCAGCCGTTTTGGCAGGTTCTTGCTGGACTTAATCGTGCTTGTAATGACGCCACCTCATGTTTGAGCTAAAAATAAACTCCCTGCTGTGGCTTGTGCAGATTGCTGTTGGTTCTCATTAGTTGTTGGAGTCCAGTGCGTTCTATTTTCCCTCCTTATTGTAGTGGGAATCTGCTTCTGTTCTCCTTAGCTTTCACAATGCTACATAAACCCAGTCACTTTGGATTTATGAGCTGACGGAACCTAGACAGATTTCCACGTCCTTATGGAGGGAGACTGCCCAGCCCAGGGCTCTGTGTGGTAACTCCTCAAAACTGGACCTCATCCGTGTCTGCTGGCACACAGAGCCCCCTCGTCCGTGGCCTACTTGCTGCTGGTGCTGGGTCTACTTAGATCTGGCACAAATTCATACTCCCCCAGGATGATGTTTCCCTCTGAGCGTGGAAGACATAGAAGGAACCCGGCCTCCTGGCCTCGTAGAAGAGGGCATTCATTTTTTTGTTTGTTTGTTTTAAATTTTACTGAAGTGTAGTTGATTTACAGTGTTGTGGTCATTTTTTCTGTCTAGCAACTTGGCTCAGTTACACACACACACACACACACACACACACTCTTTCCGTATTCTTTTCTATTATGGTTTATCACAGAATATTGAATATAGTTCCCTGTGCTAGGTGGTAGGACTTTGTTGTTTATCTGTCCTGTATGTTATAGTTTGCACCTGCTAATCCAAGACTCTATCCATCATCCCTGCTCAACCCCCGGCGCTGCCTTGGCAGCCACAAGCCTGTTCTCTGTGTCTGTGAGTCTGTTTCATAGATAGGTTTATTTGTGCCATATTTTCGATTCCACATGGTACGTGATATCCTGTGATATTTGTCTTGCTCTGACTTTACCTCACTTGGTATGAGGATCTCTAGGTTCATCCATATAGCTGCCAATGACGTTATTCCATTCTTTTGTACAGCTACGTCGTATTCCGTAGTATGTAAGTACTGCATCTTCTTCATCTGTTCCTTGGTTGATGGACACTTAGGTGGTTTCCCTGTTAGGCTATTGTGAATAGTGATGCTGTGAACACAGGTGTGTATGGATCTTTTCCAACTAGAGTTTGTCCGCGCATGAGTGTCTTCATTCCTGGCATGTTGTCTTAATTTTGCTTTTAGTTCAGCCCTATATGGTGGGCATCCTCCAATTCTTTCAAAGGCAAATGGTAATCCACTGAGTGGCTCTGTAAGAAAAATGTTTTTAAAAATGTATCTATTTCCAGTTGATATTAAATCTAGTTTATTAAAAGCTTACCATTTTTGAGATTAGTGCCTTGACATGACTGCTCCCCAGAGGGGTGTTTCAGAGAAGAAGGCCCTGGTGGAGCTTGGTGGGGGCTTCTGGTGTCCATCTGGCCCTGGTCGCCAGGGTCTGTTTCCAGGACCTCATCCGTGTCTGCTGGCACACAGAGCCCCCTCGTCCGTGGCCTACTTGCTGCTGGTGCTGGGTCTACTTAGATCTGGCACAAATTCATACTCCCCCAGGATGATGTTTCCCTCTGAGCGTGGAAGACATAGAAGGAACCCGGCCTCCTGGCCTCGTAGAAGAGGGCATTCATTTTTTTGTTTGTTTGTTTTAAATTTTACTGAAGTGTAGTTGATTTACAGTGTTGTGGTCATTTTTTCTGTCTAGCAACTTGGCTCAGTTACACACACACACACACACACACACACACTCTTTCCGTATTCTTTTCTATTATGGTTTATCACAGAATATTGAATATAGTTCCCTGTGCTAGGTGGTAGGACTTTGTTGTTTATCTGTCCTGTATGTTATAGTTTGCACCTGCTAATCCAAGACTCTATCCATCATCCCTGCTCAACCCCCGGCGCTGCCTTGGCAGCCACAAGCCTGTTCTCTGTGTCTGTGAGTCTGTTTCATAGATAGGTTTATTTGTGCCATATTTTCGATTCCACATGGTACGTGATATCCTGTGATATTTGTCTTGCTCTGACTTTACCTCACTTGGTATGAGGATCTCTAGGTTCATCCATATAGCTGCCAATGACGTTATTCCATTCTTTTGTACAGCTACGTCGTATTCCGTAGTATGTAAGTACTGCATCTTCTTCATCTGTTCCTTGGTTGATGGACACTTAGGTGGTTTCCCTGTTAGGCTATTGTGAATAGTGATGCTGTGAACACAGGTGTGTATGGATCTTTTCCAACTAGAGTTTGTCCGCGCATGAGTGTCTTCATTCCTGGCATGTTGTCTTAATTTTGCTTTTAGTTCAGCCCTATATGGTGGGCATCCTCCAATTCTTTCAAAGGCAAATGGTAATCCACTGAGTGGCTCTGTAAGAAAAATGTTTTTAAAAATGTATCTATTTCCAGTTGATATTAAATCTAGTTTATTAAAAGCTTACCATTTTTGAGATTAGTGCCTTGACATGACTGCTCCCCAGAGGGGTGTTTCAGAGAAGAAGGCCCTGGTGGAGCTTGGTGGGGGCTTCTGGTGTCCATCTGGCCCTGGTCGCCAGGGCTGTCCCTCTGGTTTCTGCTTCATGCCGACCCATGAGGAGGGGCAGCGGGAGGTCAGCAGACCCTCTAGGAGGATGCCCTCAGGGACAGCATCTCAGAGAGACCTGGGGAGAGGCAGGACTTCATCTTCCCAGCTTTGTCCTCCCACCTCCCATCATCAGGATTTGTGAGGGGAGATGAGACTTCTGTCCCAAGGTGACAACTCCTTCCTTCCTTCTGAGCTTCCTCTGATTTCCTCCTCGGTTCTTTCACTTCAGCTGGGGATCAGGGTGTCCTCATAGCTAGTAAACACCCTCATATGAGCTGCAGCCTTTACTTTCTAGACTTGTGCTTCCAGATCCCTGTCCTGCTTTTAAACACATTCACAGTCCATAGCATAACTCCATCAGAAATGTCAGCATCTTAGGAAAATGCCAGGCTTCCTTCTCTTGCTCTGATCCATCAGAAGAGCATCATTTTAAGAATCTAACCTGGAAAAATACTAACATCATCTTATCCTTTTGTTTCATTTTGGTAGAGTCATTGTTGTAGCTGTCTGTCTTTTCCTAATGTTATGACCTGAGTCCTAACAGTTGCGTTTATATAACTTTGATTTCAAATGAACCATTGTCACAGACTCTGAAAAGCTGAGTTGATGCTTCTGTTATTAGCGTAAGAGCTCTCCACTCCTCTAGAAACATCTGAAGTTGGATAGATTGGCTTCTTTCTTATTCTTGGTTGATGGACACTTAGGTGGTTTCCTGTTAGGCTATTGTGAATAGTGATGCTGTGAACACAGGTGTGTATGGATCTTTTCCAACTAGAGTTTGTCCGCGCATGAGTGTCTTCATTCCTGGCATGTTGTCTTAATTTTGCTTTTAGTTCAGCCCTATATGGTGGGCATCCTCCAATTCTTTCAAAGGCAAATGGTAATCCACTGAGTGGCTCTGTAAGAAAAATGTTTTTAAAAATGTATCTATTTCCAGTTGATATTAAATCTAGTTTATTAAAAGCTTACCATTTTTGAGATTAGTGCCTTGACATGACTGCTCCCCAGAGGGGTGTTTCAGAGAAGAAGGCCCTGGTGGAGCTTGGTGGGGGCTTCTGGTGTCCATCTGGCCCTGGTCGCCAGGGCTGTCCCTCTGGTTTCTGCTTCATGCCGACCCATGAGGAGGGGCAGCGGGAGGTCAGCAGACCCTCTAGGAGGATGCCCTCAGGGACAGCATCTCAGAGAGACCTGGGGAGAGGCAGGACTTCATCTTCCCAGCTTTGTCCTCCCACCTCCCATCATCAGGATTTGTGAGGGGAGATGAGACTTCTGTCCCAAGGTGACAACTCCTTCCTTCCTTCTGAGCTTCCTCTGATTTCCTCCTCGGTTCTTTCACTTCAGCTGGGGATCAGGGTGTCCTCATAGCTAGTAAACACCCTCATATGAGCTGCAGCCTTTACTTTCTAGACTTGTGCTTCCAGATCCCTGTCCTGCTTTTAAACACATTCACAGTCCATAGCATAACTCCATCAGAAATGTCAGCATCTTAGGAAAATGCCAGGCTTCCTTCTCTTGCTCTGATCCATCAGAAGAGCATCATTTTAAGAATCTAACCTGGAAAAATACTAACATCATCTTATCCTTTTGTTTCATTTTGGTAGAGTCATTGTTGTAGCTGTCTGTCTTTTCCTAATGTTATGACCTGAGTCCTAACAGTTGCGTTTATATAACTTTGATTTCAAATGAACCATTGTCACAGACTCTGAAAAGCTGAGTTGATGCTTCTGTTATTAGCGTAAGAGCTCTCCACTCCTCTAGAAACATCTGAAGTTGGATAGATTGGCTTCTTTCTTTTTCTTGGGGGGAGGCACTTCTATTGGTCTTTCGTTTATCTATTTTCATCCATCTTTGTTCTTTGGCCTGTGTAGGCCTCCCATCACAGTGGCTTCTGTCACTGCAGAGCACCGGCTCTGGGTACATGTGCTCCAGAGCTCCGGCTTGGTAGTTGGACACACCAGTCCAGCGGCTCCACAGAATGTGGGATCTTCCCAAGCCAGGGATTGAACCAGCACCCCTTGCACTGCAAAGCGATGTCCTTACCCACTGGACCACCAGGGAAGCCCAGCTTGGCTTCTGAAATGAAGCTCATTGTTTTATGCTTTGGGAGCTTCCCAGGAGATGCCAGTAGTAAAGAATCCACCTGCCGATGCAGGAGACACAAAAGACGTGGGTTTGATCCCTGAGTCCGGAGGGTTCCCCTGGAGGAGGAAATGAATTTTAGGAAGGACACATATGAAGACTTAGTGATAGCCTCTACCTCACCTCCCAGCCCTTGGCTAATTTCAGTCTCTGCCTTTTCCTGATCTAGGCACTTCGTGTGACTGGACTCATTTTGTCTGCGGGTTTGTGATTGGCTTCTCTTGCCGAGCATGATGTCATCAAGGTTCAGTGTCGTAACTGGGTCCACGCCCCCTCCCTTCTTGTGGCTGATGTACACTTGGTGGATTCCTATGTTTTGTTCATCCGTCCACCCGTTGGTGGACGGTTGACTTGTTCCCACTTTCTGGCTTTTGTGAATCATGGTGCCATGAACATTTCTGTTTTAAGTGTTTGTACAGATGCATTTTTTTAGCAGAAAACTCTTGGGTATGTGTCTCGGAGTGAAATTGGTGGGTCGTATGGTGACTCTGAGTTTAGCATTTGAGGACCTGCCACGCTGTTTTCTGTAATGGCTGTGCTGTTTTATATTCCTGCCAGCGATGTATGAGGTTCCAGGGCCCCTGCATCTCGCCAACACTTGTCTTTGTCTGACTCCAGACCACCTGGATTTGCTCCTGTGTCTTCTAAGAGTTTCATGGTTTTAGTTCTTGCATTTAGCTGTCTGATCATTTTTGGTTACTTTGTGTGTATCTTGGTAAGAAAGGAATTCAGCTTCATTCTTTGTATGTCAATGTTGTATACACAGTTGAAAAGACTGTTCTCTGCCCAGCTAGCTGTCTTGGCACCATTGTTGAAACTGGATTGGCCGCACGTGGGAGGGGTTAATTCCAGACTCTCAGTCCTGTTCCTTTGATCTACAGGTTTTCCTGAGGCCAGCACCATGTGACCACTGTAGGTTTATAGTAAGCTTTGAAATTTGGGACGTGTGAGTCCTCCACAACCTTGTTTTTCTTTTTTAAGATTGTTTTGGCTCTTCTTTGTCCCTTGCATTTCCACATGAGTTTTAGGATTAACTTGTTAATTTTTTTTAAATTTTGGCCTCTTTTATTGGTGTTTTATTTATTTATTTTCACCCATCTTTATTTTTTGGCCTGTGTGGGCCTCCCATTGCAGCGGCCCCCTTCACTGCAGAGCACTGTCCCTGGGCACACGTGCTCCAGAGTGCTGGCTCGCAATTGGACACACTGGTTCAGCTGCTCCACAGCATGTGGGATCCTCCCGGGCCAGGTATCGAACCAGTGTCCCTTGTACCGCAAGGCAGACTCTTTACCCACTAGACCACCAGGGAAACCCTCAACTTGTAAATGTTTATAAGAAAAAATCCAGTTGGGATTCTGACATGGATTGTGTTGAATCCATAGTGAATTTGAGGTCACCTACTCCTTAAACTTTTTAAAATTATAAGTGCTAAGTGAGTTTCACACTGTCTTTCGTCTCTTTGGAGATTACTTGTGATTTGGAAATGCATCCTTGACCTCAGAGTGTTACCCAAAGTGTTTGTAATGCATTTTTAGCAGAAAACTCTTGGGTATGTGTCTCGGAGTGAAATTGGTGGGTCGTATGGTGACTCTGAGTTTAGCATTTGAGGACCTGCCACGCTGTTTTCTGTAATGGCTGTGCTGTTTTATATTCCTGCCAGCGATGTATGAGGTTCCAGGGCCCCTGCATCTCGCCAACACTTGTCTTTGTCTGACTCCAGACCACCTGGATTTGCTCCTGTGTCTTCTAAGAGTTTCATGGTTTTAGTTCTTGCATTTAGCTGTCTGATCATTTTTGGTTACTTTGTGTGTATCTTGGTAAGAAAGGAATTCAGCTTCATTCTTTGTATGTCAATGTTGTATACACAGTTGAAAAGACTGTTCTCTGCCCAGCTAGCTGTCTTGGCACCATTGTTGAAACTGGATTGGCCGCACGTGGGAGGGGTTAATTCCAGACTCTCAGTCCTGTTCCTTTGATCTACAGGTTTTCCTGAGGCCAGCACCATGTGACCACTGTAGGTTTATAGTAAGCTTTGAAATTTGGGACGTGTGAGTCCTCCACAACCTTGTTTTTCTTTTTTAAGATTGTTTTGGCTCTTCTTTGTCCCTTGCATTTCCACATGAGTTTTAGGATTAACTTGTTAATTTTTTTTAAATTTTGGCCTCTTTTATTGGTGTTTTATTTATTTATTTTCACCCATCTTTATTTTTTGGCCTGTGTGGGCCTCCCATTGCAGCGGCCCCCTTCACTGCAGAGCACTGTCCCTGGGCACACGTGCTCCAGAGTGCTGGCTCGCAATTGGACACACTGGTTCAGCTGCTCCACAGCATGTGGGATCCTCCCGGGCCAGGTATCGAACCAGTGTCCCTTGTACCGCAAGGCAGACTCTTTACCCACTAGACCACCAGGGAAACCCTCAACTTGTAAATGTTTATAAGAAAAAATCCAGTTGGGATTCTGACATGGATTGTGTTGAATCCATAGTGAATTTGAGGTCACCTACTCCTTAAACTTTTTAAAATTATAAGTGCTAAGTGAGTTTCACACTGTCTTTCGTCTCTTTGGAGATTACTTGTGATTTGGAAATGCATCCTTGACCTCAGAGTGTTACCCAAAGAAAAAGATGTCTCATAAAGTATTACATCTTTTAAATGTTTAAATGTGGTCCCTGTAGTAAACTCATATAGAACCATAAACAAGGTCATATTCGTGAAGTTATGACTTACAATCTACGAAACCATTATTAGACTTGACATTTGTGGTATCTGACACTAAATATATAGTTTTAGAAGGAGGAATCAATCTTCAAAGTAGTTTTATTTGCAGCTAATTTAGTTTTATTCCAGCAGTACTATCTAACTGAAGACCAGCCTTTATGACTTCCTAGAAACTGCTAATGATGATGTGATAATATTCAGGAAACCCATGAATTCAAAACGCTTATGGCCACTTTGCCAGTGGGTGCATTGACTCCCCTCCCCCCACACTGTGAGAGATTTCAGAGATTCCAGAAAATATATAATACCACCGAGGTTCATTTAACGTTTTCTTGTTCCTATTGTCAGAAGTCTTCCTTGACTCCTGGGTGCCTGAAGACAGAAGAGCCTGAGGCCCCAGGAGCCAACAGCTTCTTGGATGCAGTCGAGAAGCTCGGGTGCCTGGGTAGTGAACTGTACTGCTTGCCGCTCGTTCCCCTCGAGCTCCGTGCCCAGTTGCTCAGTCATGTCCGACCCTCTGAGACCTGCCAGTATCCTGTGTCTATGGGATTTTCCAGGCAAGAATACTGGAGTGGGTTGCCATGTCCTTCTCCAGGGGGTCTTCCCAACTCAGAGATCGAACCTGAGGCTCCTGCATTGACAGGTGGATTCTTTCCCACTGAGCCACCTGGGAAGCCTGCTCGTTCCCCTCCTTGGGCTCAGCGCTGTCAGCTCACCCAGGTCTCCCATAACTTGGAAGCTTAGGTGACTGGATGGCAGATGCTAGGGTGCATCCGAGAAAGCCACAGCCTCGGCGCTGGGCTGAATGGGTCCTGGAGAAGGGGAAGAGAGCTGAAGACGGCAAAATCAAGTTCAGGCTGTTTACAATCATCAAAAGAAACACTTCCGCTCCCATTCCTTCTTTCTCAGGGCTCCGGGGCTCGTGGTTAGGAAAGTGGTTCACTATTCAGGGGCGGTGGCCAGAGTCAGAGGAGAGTTTGACCTTCAGGTATCCTTGAAGAGAGTCCTCTTAACAGACTGAATGAGCTGGTCTTTGTTTTCTCCCTAGTTCGCCCTGCAGCCCCTGGAGAGAGGTCCAGCTCCCTGCACTGAGCCCACCCTCTGAGTGGGGCTGGGGGTGGGTCAGGGAGGCCACTTCACCCTGGGCTCCTCCTCACAGAGCTCCCTGGGGTCTCCCTTCAGTGGGAGGAGGAGGGGTACAGGCACCGACCCTGCTGAGAGTTCGGGAAGTACGCCTTCCCTCTGCTGCCCCGGTGAAGGCTCTCAGAAAGGAATAGTGGATGAAGGTCGTGTGGAGCCGACTGCTCAGAGGGCTGCGGACGTTTGAGGTGTACTGTTAAAATGGGACCCGGGGACTGTCGATGGGGCCAGGAGTTCAGGAGTCACCCTTGGTGAAAAGTGGTGCTGTCCAGAGAGGAAAACCTGTGAGACTGGGAAAGGGGGGTGGGAGGAACCTTTTTTCTTGAACTTGCCCGGGGGGTGAGGCCCCAGGAGCCAACAGCTTCTTGGATGCAGTCGAGAAGCTCGGGTGCCTGGGTAGTGAACTGTACTGCTTGCCGCTCGTTCCCCTCGAGCTCCGTGCCCAGTTGCTCAGTCATGTCCGACCCTCTGAGACCTGCCAGTATCCTGTGTCTATGGGATTTTCCAGGCAAGAATACTGGAGTGGGTTGCCATGTCCTTCTCCAGGGGGTCTTCCCAACTCAGAGATCGAACCTGAGGCTCCTGCATTGACAGGTGGATTCTTTCCCACTGAGCCACCTGGGAAGCCTGCTCGTTCCCCTCCTTGGGCTCAGCGCTGTCAGCTCACCCAGGTCTCCCATAACTTGGAAGCTTAGGTGACTGGATGGCAGATGCTAGGGTGCATCCGAGAAAGCCACAGCCTCGGCGCTGGGCTGAATGGGTCCTGGAGAAGGGGAAGAGAGCTGAAGACGGCAAAATCAAGTTCAGGCTGTTTACAATCATCAAAAGAAACACTTCCGCTCCCATTCCTTCTTTCTCAGGGCTCCGGGGCTCGTGGTTAGGAAAGTGGTTCACTATTCAGGGGCGGTGGCCAGAGTCAGAGGAGAGTTTGACCTTCAGGTATCCTTGAAGAGAGTCCTCTTAACAGACTGAATGAGCTGGTCTTTGTTTTCTCCCTAGTTCGCCCTGCAGCCCCTGGAGAGAGGTCCAGCTCCCTGCACTGAGCCCACCCTCTGAGTGGGGCTGGGGGTGGGTCAGGGAGGCCACTTCACCCTGGGCTCCTCCTCACAGAGCTCCCTGGGGTCTCCCTTCAGTGGGAGGAGGAGGGGTACAGGCACCGACCCTGCTGAGAGTTCGGGAAGTACGCCTTCCCTCTGCTGCCCCGGTGAAGGCTCTCAGAAAGGAATAGTGGATGAAGGTCGTGTGGGAGCCGACTGCTCAGAGGGCTGCGGACGTTTGAGGTGTACTGTTAAAAATGGGACCCGGGGACTGTCGATGGGGCCAGGGAGTTCAGGAGTCACCCTTGGTGAAAAGTGGTGCTGTCCAGAGAGGAAAACCTGTGACAGAAGCTGAGGAAAAGAGCGTGGCCGGTGTGCAGGGAGGGGCCCGGCTGGCTGCTCACAGATCTGGCCCCCGGGGTTGTTCTGTGTGGGAAGTGTTGGTGTCACTCGGGCAAATAAGATTTCAGGTGCAGGATTGACACCTGCTGGGTGTCAGAATGCCTCTGACAGGCGAGAAAGAGGAAGGGCACGTCCACGTACTAAACAAATAAATCCAGTAGGTCCTGCAGGAAGCCCTGCCCCTCCGCAGGTGGGATGGGATCGCCGCACGGATAGGGGCACCGGGAGTGGAGGCCAGGAACAGCCGGGTGGGGTGGGGTTCCCAGCCTGGAGCTGGTCTGAAGGGACCCAGCCTCTCCCTGCAGCTTCCTCCCCATCCCGACAGACCCTCTGTCGTCCTTGGCTCCCCAGAGAGTGTCTCCCTCTCCCGGGGACAGATGCAGCTCCTCTGGATGAAGGTTCTTGGCTCGTGGGGCTTTCTCTGTGGGTATTTCGTCTGGGATGTTGTGCCCTAAGTGGCTTCTCACTGTTGGACAGGGGCTGCGCCCGTGCCTCTCAGGGGACCCAGGGCAGAGAGCGCAGGTGGCCGGGCGGGGGGCAGGCCTCCGGGGTCTGCTGAGGTTGTGCTTGCAAAGAGCCTGGGATGCCCTTGACCTGGTCAGCCTTCTCCCTTCCTCCCCTCTCTTTCCTTTTCATGCAGCTGACTGCCTAGGTCTGGTTAAAACACAAGCCATAAATGTCGTTCCTGACAAGGAAGTTAGACACATGGACTTTATGTGGCTCCCGTGAGTCCCTGAAGGTCCTGCCGCAGGACAGAGGAGTGTCCTTGGAGCAGGACCTTCTCTCTAGAGCAGCCCCTCTCAAGGCACCGCCTCCACCGTCCACTCCAAGGAGGGCGCCCGCCTCGGGAGGACAGGGGCTTGTCGTCGTCTTCTGGAAATGTGAAAACAAGTGATGGGTTGGTTTATAATGGCATTATTCAGAAATAACCATTTTGATAGATTTTTTTATTCAACTTTATGTAATTATTATTGGGTTTTAGGACCTCTGAGTAGGCACATTCGGTAGGCCTCTGCTTCTCTGTGAGATCTGTGTAAAACTCAGAGCTGTCCCAATGGCATGGAAGGTACCCCCAGGTGGTTTTCCGTCTAGCCTTAGCCAGCCAGGTCTGCCAGGAATGTCACGAGGGACTCCCCCACGTCCCTCTCTGAATCCTGGGGGACCTCAGGATTCAGGCTTTTGGCTTCTGCCCTAAACTGTCCATGGCCCAGGGGTTCTGGGGAGGCTGAGGGTTTGTGCTGTGTGCTCCACCCCGCCCTCCCCAGAAGAGACCAGCCCTGGCCCCTGGGTGGTGCAGAGGCTTCTCACTGGGGTCGAGCATTCTCTGAGGCCATGGAACAGCCGGGTGGGGTGGGGTTCCCAGCCTGGAGCTGGTCTGAAGGGACCCAGCCTCTCCTGCAGCTTCCTCCCCATCCCGACAGACCCTCTGTCGTCCTTGGCTCCCAGAGTGTCTCCCTCTCCCGGGGACAGATGCAGCTCCTCTGGATGAAGGTTCTTGGCTCGTGGGGCTTTCTCTGTGGGTATTTCGTCTGGGATGTTGTGCCCTAAGTGGCTTCTCACTGTTGGACAGGGGCTGCGCCCGTGCCTCTCAGGGGACCCAGGGCAGAGAGCGCAGGTGGCCGGGCGGGGGGCAGGCCTCCGGGGTCTGCTGAGGTTGTGCTTGCAAAGAGCCTGGGATGCCCTTGACCTGGTCAGCCTTCTCCCTTCCTCCCCTCTCTTTCCTTTTCATGCAGCTGACTGCCTAGGTCTGGTTAAAACACAAGCCATAAATGTCGTTCCTGACAAGGAAGTTAGACACATGGACTTTATGTGGCTCCCGTGAGTCCCTGAAGGTCCTGCCGCAGGACAGAGGAGTGTCCTTGGAGCAGGACCTTCTCTCTAGAGCAGCCCCTCTCAAGGCACCGCCTCCACCGTCCACTCCAAGGAGGGCGCCCGCCTCGGGAGGACAGGGGCTTGTCGTCGTCTTCTGGAAATGTGAAAACAAGTGATGGGTTGGTTTATAATGGCATTATTCAGAAATAACCATTTTGATAGATTTTTTTATTCAACTTTATGTAATTATTATTGGGTTTTAGGACCTCTGAGTAGGCACATTCGGTAGGCCTCTGCTTCTCTGTGAGATCTGTGTAAAACTCAGAGCTGTCCCAATGGCATGGAAGGTACCCCCAGGTGGTTTTCCGTCTAGCCTTAGCCAGCCAGGTCTGCCAGGAATGTCACGAGGGACTCCCCCACGTCCCTCTCTGAATCCTGGGGGACCTCAGGATTCAGGCTTTTGGCTTCTGCCCTAAACTGTCCATGGCCCAGGGGTTCTGGGGAGGCTGAGGGTTTGTGCTGTGTGCTCCACCCCGCCCTCCCCAGAAGAGACCAGCCCTGGCCCCTGGGTGGTGCAGAGGCTTCTCACTGGGGTCGAGCATTCTCTGAGATCCTCAGGCAACCAAGCCCCTCTGCTCGCAGATCCCGTGCCAGCCCCCTTGGCTGGGGTGACGCTCACCCAGGAGGCAGGGCCCAGCTGGGGCTGGTCCTTGTAAGGAAGCTTCCTGTACTTTCCATCACTGCTCATTCTTGATGTGCAGAAGGCTGCTGCTGTGAAATTTATGATGCCACAGACCTGTGTGTGAGGAATTTGGCCTGAAGCTGACTGGGTGGGCTAAAGGACGCGGCTTCCTGGAAGGCTGCTTTCCTCCATGTGCTGAGTCTGCGTGTGTGTGAGCGAGTAGGACAGGAGGAAGGGAGCTTCGTGCTGCAAGGGAGGCGGGAGCTGGGTGAGGGAAGCAGGTTCTACCCAGAGCCTGGCTGACCTGGACCTTGAGTGTCCTCACAGAGCTGGGAAAACCTTAACTGTCTTCACTAAACCCCAGAGGGGTACAGAGCCAGACGCAGGTCAGCGCCCTGTCTTGGGTCAAGATCTCTTCGCCACGTGCTCCTAAAGTGGTGCTCAGCACGCTCATGAGGTCCATAGATGTTAAGACATACTACTCGAAAAAAGGTAGAAAATAAATCATTCTGAATGAAAAGCAAAATAAATAGGTTTCTTTACTAAAGCAAGTTTCAGAGCCTTTTGTGTGTCAGTAATGCTCTGTGAACCTCCAGGGGAGCATTATCTTATGTTGTTGTTCAGCTGCTCAGTTGAGTCTGACTCTTTGTGACCCCAGGAACTGCAGCAGTCCAGGCTTCCCTGTCCTCCACCGTCTCCTGGAGCCTGCTCGGACTCATGTCCATTGGGTCGGTGATGCCATCCAACCATTGCATCCTCTGTTGCCCCCTTCTCTTGTGGCCTTCAGTCTTTCCCTGCATCAGGGTCTGTTCCAGTGAGTCAGCTCTTTGCATCAGGTGGCCAAAGTATTGGAGCTTCAGCTTCAGCATCCGTCCTTCCAATGAATATTTGTGGTTGATTTCCTTTGGGATGGACCGGTTTGATCTCCTTGCAGTCCAAGGGACTCTCAAGAGTCTTTTCCAACACCACAGTTCGAAAGTTGTAATGTGTAATGTTCCTCAAACTTATGTCACCAAGAAACCTTTGTCTCCAAAGAGCACTTCAAGGGCACAGGGTTCTGCAGAAGGCCCTTCCTCAGGAAATACTGGGCCATCTTGCCTTATGTGCTATTTTGTAGTTTTCAGAACTTGAGTTTAATTGGCACCCAGTGTTCTAGCAATTAAACCAACCAATTCTGGTTTCTTTGAGGCCATCTCCTTTAGAAGTGGAACTTTGGAGTCAAAGTGTATGAGTGTTTCAAGACTTTTTTAATTTTAATATTGTTGGAATGTAGTTGATCTACCATGTTGTGTGAGTTTCAGGTGTACAGCTACATGGTTCAGTTTTATCCATAGTTACTCTTTTCCAGATGCCTTTCTCATGTAGGTTGTCACAGAAGACTGAGCAGAGTTCCCCGTGCTCTGCAGTGGTCACAGTGTGTGTGTGTTCATCCCAAGCTTCTCCTTCCCCCTCAATGCTTACCCTCTGGTAACCATAAGGTTTTCAATATCTGTGTGTGTTTTGTGTGTTTGTTCAGTTGTATCTTTTTTGAAATTAGATTCTACATATAAGTGATGTCGTTTGGCATTTGTCTTTATCTGACCTACTTTACTTAGTATGATAATCCTAGGTCCATCCATGCTGGTGCACATGGCATTGTTTTGTTCTTTTTTTTTTTTTTTCCTTTTTCCCCATCATGCCTCTTTTATTTATATTTCTTTTCATCCATCTTTTAAAATTATTATTATTATTCTTTGGCCTGTGTGGGCCTCCCGTTGCAGTAGTCTCTCTCACTGCAGAGCACCAGCTTTGGACACACGCGCCCCAGAGCGCTGACCTGTAAATTGGACACACCAGTCCAGCCGCTCCATGGCACTTGGGATCTTCCCAGGCCAGGGATCGAACTGGTGTTCTTTGCACTGCAAGGCAGACTCTTTACCCACTGGACCACCAGGGAAGCCCTATTTCGTTTTTTATTATAGCTGAGTAATATTCCATTGTGAACCGATGTAACCTGCATCTCCTTGCAGTCCAAGGGACTCTCAAGAGTCTTTTCCAACAGCACAGTTCGAAAGTTGTAATGTGTAATGTTCCTCAAACTTATGTCACCAAGAAACCTTTGTCTCCAAAGAGCACTTCAAGGGCACAGGGTTCTGCAGAAGGCCCTTCCTCAGGAAATACTGGGCCATCTTGCCTTATGTGCTATTTTGTAGTTTTCAGAACTTGAGTTTAATTGGCACCCAGTGTTCTAGCAATTAAACCAACCAATTCTGGTTTCTTTGAGGCCATCTCCTTTAGAAGTGGAACTTTGGAGTCAAAGTGTATGAGTGTTTCAAGACTTTTTTAATTTTAATATTGTTGGAATGTAGTTGATCTACCATGTTGTGTGAGTTTCAGGTGTACAGCTACATGGTTCAGTTTTATCCATAGTTACTCTTTTCCAGATGCCTTTCTCATGTAGGTTGTCACAGAAGACTGAGCAGAGTTCCCCGTGCTCTGCAGTGGTCACAGTGTGTGTGTGTTCATCCCAAGCTTCTCCTTCCCCCTCAATGCTTACCCTCTGGTAACCATAAGGTTTTCAATATCTGTGTGTGTTTTGTGTGTTTGTTCAGTTGTATCTTTTTTGAAATTAGATTCTACATATAAGTGATGTCGTTTGGCATTTGTCTTTATCTGACCTACTTTACTTAGTATGATAATCCTAGGTCCATCCATGCTGGTGCACATGGCATTGTTTTGTTCTTTTTTTTTTTTTTTCCTTTTTCCCCATCATGCCTCTTTTATTTATATTTCTTTTCATCCATCTTTTAAAATTATTATTATTATTCTTTGGCCTGTGTGGGCCTCCCGTTGCAGTAGTCTCTCTCACTGCAGAGCACCAGCTTTGGACACACGCGCCCCAGAGCGCTGACCTGTAAATTGGACACACCAGTCCAGCCGCTCCATGGCACTTGGGATCTTCCCAGGCCAGGGATCGAACTGGTGTTCTTTGCACTGCAAGGCAGACTCTTTACCCACTGGACCACCAGGGAAGCCCTATTTCGTTTTTTATTATAGCTGAGTAATATTCCATTGTGAACCCCAGGGATGGAACCTGCATCTCTTATGTCTCCAGCATTGGCAGGCAGGTTCTTTACCACTAGTGCCACTTGGGAAGCATGTATGTGTACTACATCTTTATCCATTCCTCTGCCGATGGATATTTAGGTAAGACTTCCTAAATATAGCATCTGGATGCTCTCCAGGAAGGCCGGGCCTGCGTGTCCTCTTCCATTGGTCAGAGGTGGGAGTGGTACTTGTCCTTGGGAAAGCTGAGGAGGCCACGCCCTCACCCTTACCCTGTAGCCATCCAGTGGCTCTAACACAGCGTCACACACAAAAAGGCATTTCTTTTGAGGGAACAGATTGTTTGCAGTGCCCTATGCTTCTTCTAAATGATTAGATGTCACCCGAGAGTCATCTGAACTCTTATATTTGGCATCTAGATATAGTTAGGGAGGAAGGGATTTTGAACTGGCCTCCATTGTGCTGATTTTCAAGCAACCTTTCAAGGTTTGTCAGCCTCCTGTGATTAAAGGCTTTGTTTCTAGAAGTCTTTCAGGTGAGTGTTTTGTTAGTCTTAATTCCAACCCCACGCAAGTGGCGTGATGTCATGTTGAGTCCTGATGCCGTTTGTGGGGCTTCTGCTTTCTATTTGTGGCAGAAGTACACACGTCGTGGGTGAGACGTGATTTATCTTTCTTCCTCCACAAATATTATCCTTCAGTCAATGCATTATGTTGAGTTTTAGAACTGAGACATGAACTTTTAACTCATTAAAACCCCCAAGTCTCCAGCAATAAAGTTTAAGTGGCTTCACCCCCAGATTTATTTCAAAATGATTCCATTTGGAGGAAGGAAAGAGCAAGTAATGCATTATATACAAGGCTCTAGTCAATAATTCATGCGATCTGCAGACCAGTGACTCTTTCAGATTCTGTTCATGGTGTTACCGCTGAGAGCAGGCTTTCATAGAAGACCCTTGACTTGCTCCTCCTTGTGTCTGAGTCCACAAGGGTCTTGATTTTCGAGATGGATGTTGGGTACTGCCTCTCCTACTTTAGGTTTAGAGGCTGTTTGGAAAATCCGGTTGAGTGTTTTACCCACTGGACCACCAGAAGCCCTATTTCGTTTTTATTATAGCAAAACCATTCTTTTATGTCTCCAGCATTGGCAGGCAGGTTCTTTACCACTAGTGCCACTTGGGAAGCATGTATGTGTACTACATCTTTATCCATTCCTCTGCCGATGGATATTTAGGTAAGACTTCCTAAATATAGCATCTGGATGCTCTCCAGGAAGGCCGGGCCTGCGTGTCCTCTTCCATTGGTCAGAGGTGGGAGTGGTACTTGTCCTTGGGAAAGCTGAGGAGGCCACGCCCTCACCCTTACCCTGTAGCCATCCAGTGGCTCTAACACAGCGTCACACACAAAAAGGCATTTCTTTTGAGGGAACAGATTGTTTGCAGTGCCCTATGCTTCTTCTAAATGATTAGATGTCACCCGAGAGTCATCTGAACTCTTATATTTGGCATCTAGATATAGTTAGGGAGGAAGGGATTTTGAACTGGCCTCCATTGTGCTGATTTTCAAGCAACCTTTCAAGGTTTGTCAGCCTCCTGTGATTAAAGGCTTTGTTTCTAGAAGTCTTTCAGGTGAGTGTTTTGTTAGTCTTAATTCCAACCCCACGCAAGTGGCGTGATGTCATGTTGAGTCCTGATGCCGTTTGTGGGGCTTCTGCTTTCTATTTGTGGCAGAAGTACACACGTCGTGGGTGAGACGTGATTTATCTTTCTTCCTCCACAAATATTATCCTTCAGTCAATGCATTATGTTGAGTTTTAGAACTGAGACATGAACTTTTAACTCATTAAAACCCCCAAGTCTCCAGCAATAAAGTTTAAGTGGCTTCACCCCCAGATTTATTTCAAAATGATTCCATTTGGAGGAAGGAAAGAGCAAGTAATGCATTATATACAAGGCTCTAGTCAATAATTCATGCGATCTGCAGACCAGTGACTCTTTCAGATTCTGTTCATGGTGTTACCGCTGAGAGCAGGCTTTCATAGAAGACCCTTGACTTGCTCCTCCTTGTGTCTGAGTCCACAAGGGTCTTGATTTTCGAGATGGATGTTGGGTACTGCCTCTCCTACTTTAGGTTTAGAGGCTGTTTGGAAAAGTGGGCATTTTGTGTCATTGGGTTACAATGCTACTTTATTCGTTTCTGTAAGCAAAGCAGGAATGTTCAGCAAACACATGGCTTTCCCCCTCTTTATGGGAGAAATTCTGATTTTGGTTTCTGTATCTGGAGTGGGTTGCCAGAGGATGGGCTATAAATAGATGCTTGCGGGCTGACAAGGGCAGCCCTGAACTGGGGAGCCCATTCCGATGAAAAGGCTCTGTCCTCAGTGAGTCCTGGTCAGCGGCCAGGACCCTCCTGCTGGGGACTCCTGGTTCCCTCCTGAGCTCTTTCTGACCTGTTCCTCCTTCTGAAACCAACATGGGTGCAGAACAGCTTCTCATCGAGTGGAGACTTGCCTGAGGGCTGGGGGCTGGGATGTGGCAGGGGCCTGCTTTCTTGTTCTCTCTGGGGAGGCTGCACCAGCGTCCTGTGGTGGAGGGGAGCCTTGAATGTGGATGTGCTTCCAGTCCCCAGATAGGATCCTTTCAGCGTGGCCAGCGTTGTTCAGTGAGGAGCATCGCACGACCAGGAAATGCACAACGGTTCTGTTGTTTGCCAGGAGAACGCCGGCATCCGTCCTTCTTCCCTCCCTGCTCCCCCACCGAATCCCCAGTAAATATGGCTGCTTTTTATTACTTTATTTTATTTTTAATTTAGAGTGGAGGATAGTTATTTTAGAATGTTTTGTTAGTTTCAGGTCTATAGCAGAGTGATTTTTAGACACATATATCTATCCATATATATCTACTCTTTTTGTGGGGGAGCACTTCTATTGGCCTTTCATTTATTTATCTTCTTTGTTCTTTGCCCTGTGTGGGCCTCTCATCACAGTGGCCTCTGTTGCTGCAGAGCACCGATGGGGGCTTCTAAAAGTCAATAATTCATGCGATCTGCAGACCAGTGACTCTTTCAGATTCTGTTCATGGTGTTACCGCTGAGAGCAGGCTTTCATAGAAGACCCTTGACTTGCTCCTCCTTGTGTCTGAGTCCACAAGGGTCTTGATTTTCGAGATGGATGTTGGGTACTGCCTCTCCTACTTTAGGTTTAGAGGCTGTTTGGAAAAGTGGGCATTTTGTGTCATTGGGTTACAATGCTACTTTATTCGTTTCTGTAAGCAAAGCAGGAATGTTCAGCAAACACATGGCTTTCCCCCTCTTTATGGGAGAAATTCTGATTTTGGTTTCTGTATCTGGAGTGGGTTGCCAGAGGATGGGCTATAAATAGATGCTTGCGGGCTGACAAGGGCAGCCCTGAACTGGGGAGCCCATTCCGATGAAAAGGCTCTGTCCTCAGTGAGTCCTGGTCAGCGGCCAGGACCCTCCTGCTGGGGACTCCTGGTTCCCTCCTGAGCTCTTTCTGACCTGTTCCTCCTTCTGAAACCAACATGGGTGCAGAACAGCTTCTCATCGAGTGGAGACTTGCCTGAGGGCTGGGGGCTGGGATGTGGCAGGGGCCTGCTTTCTTGTTCTCTCTGGGGAGGCTGCACCAGCGTCCTGTGGTGGAGGGGAGCCTTGAATGTGGATGTGCTTCCAGTCCCCAGATAGGATCCTTTCAGCGTGGCCAGCGTTGTTCAGTGAGGAGCATCGCACGACCAGGAAATGCACAACGGTTCTGTTGTTTGCCAGGAGAACGCCGGCATCCGTCCTTCTTCCCTCCCTGCTCCCCCACCGAATCCCCAGTAAATATGGCTGCTTTTTATTACTTTATTTTATTTTTAATTTAGAGTGGAGGATAGTTATTTTAGAATGTTTTGTTAGTTTCAGGTCTATAGCAGAGTGATTTTTAGACACATATATCTATCCATATATATCTACTCTTTTTGTGGGGGAGCACTTCTATTGGCCTTTCATTTATTTATCTTCTTTGTTCTTTGCCCTGTGTGGGCCTCTCATCACAGTGGCCTCTGTTGCTGCAGAGCACCGACTGTGGGCGCATGCGCTTCAGAGTGTGGGCTTAATAGTTGGATGCATCGGTCCAGCTGCTTTGCCGCACATGGGATCTTCCCAGGCCAGGGATCGAACTGGCGCCCCTTGCATTGCAAGGTGGTGTCTTTACTCACTGGACCACCAAGGAAGCCCTATCTACTCTTTTATATGTAGTAATGTGTACATGGAACTTCCCAGGTGGCTCTGTGGTAAAGAACACACCTGCCACTGCAGGAGATGCAAGAGATGCAAGTTCTGTCCATGGGTGGGAAAAATCCCCCGGAGGAGGAAATGGCAGCCCAGCCTAGTATTCTTGCCTGGGAAATCCCATGGACAGAGGAGCCTGGTAGGCTGAGGTCCGTAGGGTTGCAAAGAGTCAGACACGGCTGAAGTAACTTAGCACACACACACACACGCATGGGATTATATAAAATGTGTTCAGTATGGCCTAAAGCTCTGCCTTGTTCCTCAACAGTTTCATTCGCTGGCCCCTATGTACTATCGTGGCTCCGCGGCAGCTGTCATAGTCTACGACATCACCAAGCAGGTAAGAAAGCCCCTTAGAACTCAGGTGCCATTTAAGGCTGTTCCCTGTCCTACTAAGACCAGAGCAGAGACTCCACTGCCTGAGTCTTGCCAGGAGCCTGGGATGAGGTTGCACAGTTGGTGGTGGGGTAATGAACACCCAACGTTGAGTTCATCTCATCTGTATGTAGCAGGTGGAGAAGGACATGGGGATCCACCCCAGGATTCTTGCCCGATAAACGCCATGGACAGAGGAGCCTGGTGGGCTACGGTCCATGGGGTCACAGAGAGTCACACACGACTGAGTGATGAAACAACCACAATATGCAACAAAGCCTTTCAAATCTATTTGCTGAATTAAACAATAGGGATCATTCATTTTTAAAATTGATTGTCTTCATAGGGGCAAGGTCATGTCAGCCCAAACTGTTCTCTAGAATGTCAGCTTTTTAGGAAAAGGAAAATTATTTTTGCTTGTTTGGTAATTGTCATTTAGTCGCTAAGTCGTGTCCAACTCTTTGGAGAAGAAATATACCCTCCCCACACACACACATATATATGTATATGTTTTTTCTTTTCTGATAAATGATGAGCAACATTGTTTGAGTCCTGTAGCTTTGTCTTATTCATGTTAAGGCAAAGCTGTAATTTAAAATTAATGTTATTTGTAGAAGAAAATTACTAATACGATTCTCTTAACTTCATCAAGTTCACATTTTAGAAAAGGAATCTTTTACAGGCTAGGTGAGTACCATTTAGCTAACACTAAATTTTGTGACAAGATTGGGGTAGGCTGGCTGTGTGTGCCTCCGAAAATGCTTTTTCTTCTGTGACTTATACTGAGCTTGTATGTCTACGTGGCTGAGAAGCGACGTTGATGGCGTTTTCCTTAGATTGACTCCACTTTTGGTTTAGGATTCATTTCACACCTTGAAGAAATGGGTGAAAGAGTTGAAAGAACATGGTCCAGAAAACATCGTGATGGCCATCGCTGGGAACAAGTGCGACCTCTCGGACATCAGGTGAGACGAGTTTAAAGGCGCAGTGGGCTCAGCTCCACCATTCTGAGGGCCTGTGCGTTGAACGCTGTCGGGCCAGGTGGTTAAGTCTGTTCTGCATCGTCATGTAATCCATGCCACCCCTGCTGGGGGCCCAGAGGACATTTATTCAAGCAGAGTAGAGCTGAGGGAAAATCATTGGGAAGCATATTTGAGGGGTGCTCGCTTGTGCTCCTGTACAGAGTGTGGTTAAAATCAAGTCTCCTGTACAGAGCGTGGTTACACTCCTGACCCCACATGTCTTTCGGGTAAATGATTTCATGATTATTATTGTTATTATTAATGTTTATTGCTTTATTATTTGTTTGACTGTGCCAGTCTTGGTGGCAGCATGTGGGATCTAGTTCCCCGACTGGGGCTCGAACCCAGGCCCCCTGTGTTGGGAGCTCGGAGTCTTAGCCACTGTACCACCGGGGAAGTGCCCTCATTATTTTTTTAAATGAATAAATTAGCCTACAAGGCCTCGATGAGAGGCTTGTGGGATCTTAGTTCCCTGACCAGGAATTGAAGCTGGACCTCAGCAGTGGAAGCGCAGGGTCTGAACCTCTGGACCACCAGAGAAGTCTTTTTTTATGGTTTATCATTATCTTTTCTGTTGTTTTAGTCATTGTCACTGCTGTTTCAGTCATTTTTTCATAGGGCAAGGAGTGTTAGAATTCTCCGTGTTTTCCATAATGTCCTTGTTTGTTTTAGTCAAATCGATTCTCTTAACTTCATCAAGTTCACATTTTAGAAAAGGAATCTTTTACAGGCTAGGTGAGTACCATTTAGCTAACACTAAATTTTGTGACAAGATTGGGGTAGGCTGGCTGTGTGTGCCTCCGAAAATGCTTTTTCTTCTGTGACTTATACTGAGCTTGTATGTCTACGTGGCTGAGAAGCGACGTTGATGGCGTTTTCCTTAGATTGACTCCACTTTTGGTTTAGGATTCATTTCACACCTTGAAGAAATGGGTGAAAGAGTTGAAAGAACATGGTCCAGAAAACATCGTGATGGCCATCGCTGGGAACAAGTGCGACCTCTCGGACATCAGGTGAGACGAGTTTAAAGACGCAGTGGGCTCAGCTCCACCATTCTGAGGGCCTGTGCGTTGAACGCTGTCGGGCCAGGTGGTTAAGTCTGTTCTGCATCGTCATGTAATCCATGCCACCCCTGCTGGGGGCCCAGAGGACATTTATTCAAGCAGAGTAGAGCTGAGGGAAAATCATTGGGAAACGCATATTTGAGGGGTGCTCGCTTGTGCTCCTGTACAGAGTGTGGTTAAAATCAAGTCTCCTGTACAGAGCGTGGTTACACTCCTGACCCCACATGTCTTTCGGGTAAATGATTTCATGATTATTATTGTTATTATTAATGTTTATTGCTTTATTATTTGTTTGACTGTGCCAGTCTTGGTGGCAGCATGTGGGATCTAGTTCCCCGACTGGGGCTCGAACCCAGGCCCCCTGTGTTGGGAGCTCGGAGTCTTAGCCACTGTACCACCGGGGAAGTGCCCTCATTATTTTTTTAAATGAATAAATTAGCCTACAAGGCCTCGATGAGAGGCTTGTGGGATCTTAGTTCCCTGACCAGGAATTGAAGCTGGACCTCAGCAGTGGAAGCGCAGGGTCTGAACCTCTGGACCACCAGAGAAGTCTTTTTTTATGGTTTATCATTATCTTTTCTGTTGTTTTAGTCATTGTCACTGCTGTTTCAGTCATTTTTTCATAGGGCAAGGAGTGTTAGAATTCTCCGTGTTTTCCATAATGTCCTTGTTTGTTTTAGCTCTAAAACTTCAACTTAGAGGATGTGGCTGGGTCTGTCTAGTCTCACTGTTTTGTTCTAAGATCTGAATTTGGTGACTCGTGTGTGAACCCTTGGGCTTCCCCCAGAGACAGGAGTGTGTGCCTTGGCTGTTCCTTGGAGTCATTGTGAGTGAAGAGCTGATAGGAAAATTGGACCCTAAATCGTGTGTGTGTGTGTGTGTGTGTGTCTTTTCTGCTAAGTCACGAACAGCATTGTTCCATTCCTATAGCTCCATCTTACCCATGTTAAGGCAAGGCTGTAGTTTAAAATGAATGTTATCTGGATGTTGGATGTTTAACTTCCTCTGCTGGAGGAAGCTTTGTAGGGACACAGACCGTGTAGATGAGAGCTGCGATGATGGCCTTATCTAGCCTGATAAGCTGACTATTTTTACTAAATAAAACTGAAATAAAAAAGGAAACAGGGAATTTGCATTGTCTCCTTCCCCCTGGTTAATGTAATTCTCAGCAGTTCGAGTAGTTGATTTTCATAAAGACAACACATGCTTCAGGTTTTGCTCATCCAGGGATGATGAACAATTAAAACAGATCTCACGGAAGCCCTAAAATGGTCTCCGCTGGGCTGCTCTGTTCTGAATTTCAGAAGCTTTAGATCCCATTGCCTCAGGTTGGTTTATAAAAACACAGTCATAGCCACCACTTAATTGTTTGTTTTTCAGGGGACAAATCTGTAAACTCTCTAGACTCAGTTCAAGTCTCTGCCCTGTTTTCTGATTCGTGAGGCAGCCTGCTCTCGAATTCCCCGCCGAAAGGCTTTAACTTTGGAGGCTGGAAGTGGGTGGGAAGGGCGGTGCTGGGGGCTTTGCTGCGAGAAAGCCTGGGCTGTCAGCGACACCAGGGTCTGGGGTCCAGGTGTGACTTTCAGTGAACTGATACTTGAGGATCATGGGAGAACTGATGGGTGACACCTTAAGCCGATAATGATTTAACCATGAATGGAATTAGGACTCGATTACAGGGAACTGAAGCCCAACTGAAATTAACTTCAGAAAAGCGGGGGACTTGTTGGCAGGCACTGGGCTTCCCAGGTGGCGTTCGTGGTAAAGAACCCGCCTGCCAGTGCAGGTTACAGACCTAAGAGACTTGGGTTCGATCCTGGGGTCTGGAAGATCCTCTGGATGATTCTTGCCTGGAGAATCCCATGGACAGAAGAGCCGGGTGGGCTACCATCCAAGGGGTCACAGAGAGTCAGACCTGACTGAGCAGCTGACACTTTCAGTTTTCCCTGTATCCACCTGGTAGAAAAGCTGAGGTGCCCTTAGCTCTGGTATTGGGTGTGTTCCATCCCTGGTCTCTAGAAACATCCTGGCCAGGTGCTCTAGAAGGATCGCCCCACGTCCTGACACCACATCTGTGGCCTGAGGAAGAGGATGTGAGTGGTACCTGATTTGCCTGAATGTAAAACTCTGGAAGACAGTCGGGCAATTTCTTTTAAAACCAAGCATGAAATTATCATGTGTCCAGTAGTTACACTCTGGGGCATGTATCCCAGAGAAATGAAATCTGAGTTTCATAGAAAACCTGCCCTGAATGTTCATAGAAGCCTTGTTGGTTGTGGAATCAGCTCCGCTGTCCTTCAGTGGGCACACCGGGGGTGTCACTCTGTGGAATGCTCCTCAGCCATGGGAAGGAACAGGACGGATACCAGTCACCTGGACAAACCTGCAAGGAAATACACTGAGTGCCTCAAGCCAGCACCACGGAGTTTGTGGTGTATGATTCTACTTATGTGACATTTGGGGAGGGAAACCATTTTAGAAACGGGGGGACCAGCCATTACGGGCGGGGCAGTGTGGGTGGGGGGAGGGAGGAAGGGCACATGGACACCCCTGTGATGCTGGAACTGTCTGTCCGCCCCTCTGGGGAGAACACAAGACCCTCCACCGGGGAGAGGACTGTGTAGAACACAGCACCCCCATGAGCACCAGTAAAGCCAGGGGCATCTGCACGCATTGGAGGATGTGGGTGTCAGGATCCCGGGTGATCTTACAGTCTTACAAAATGGTGCTGCTTGGAGAAACAACGCTGTACACAAGGAATCTCTCGGTATTATCTCTGAGAACTATATGTGAGTCCACAGCTCCCCAGGAAAACTTCCAATTCATAAAAATTGGATTTAGATAAACATAATAAGTAAATCTTAGGCAGTGCTGTGTATGTGTGGATATGTACATGTGTACCCGTACAGGCCTATTAGATATATTACTAATATATACAATGAACTAAGATTTTGTAAACACACAGAGCCGAGCGATGAATTTAACCACACCGCCCACACCCACTGTACAGAAGAACAACAGGGGAACTCTATAGAAACTCCTATTTAGGAGAGCAGGGACCGGGGAGCCTGCTGGACTGGACCTTACCCGGAGGATAAACTTTCTCGCTCTAGACAGAAATAGTCCGTAAGTGATAGGCTTGTGAGCCTAGTGGGCACCTGCTGTTGACTCTGTTCCACGGCCTGGAGTTGAGTTCTTGGTCAGCCAGGCCAGCTGCCCTGGATTCCGCTGGCCAGTATGACTTTTCTGGGCCATTAGCCAAATGTCTACACCCCAGACCTTATTTAGAGCTTGACCTTCTTTGACTCGAATCAAGTACTTCGCTCTTCTGTAATTGCCAGAGACTAGTTTGTTTTTCGCTGGGGTTTGGAGGAGACCGTGTAAGATTTGGTGTGTGGATGTTATAAGTGTGTGTGTGTGTGTGTGTTGGGGGGCATCGGGCTCACCTAACAGATGCTGGTTGTGTAACCCTGCAAATCCTTGCTCAGAGCTAGGCCTGGTGGTGTGGCGAAAGTGTCCTGGAATTGAGATGGGACTAACGCCCTGGGCTGACTCAGCTCCGGGAGGCGTGTGTGTGCACAAGTGCTTCCCAGGGGAGGGTGGATTGTGGGGTGAGGGGTTTCCATCCATGTACATTCTGGAAGAGAGCAAAGGGTCTGACCACATCCCAGAGTGAACGGTGCATGGGCGTCTGGTCGGGAGCATGCAGGACTTCCAGTATGGTTGTTCGGATTTGGTTTCCTGAGTTAAAGCATCTGACGCATTGGAGGATGTGGGTGTCAGGATCCCGGGTGATCTTACAGTCTTACAAAATGGTGCTGCTTGGAGAAACAACGCTGTACACAAGGAATCTCTCGGTATTATCTCTGAGAACTATATGTGAGTCCACAGCTCCCCAGGAAAACTTCCAATTCATAAAATTGGATTTAGATAAACATAATAAGTAAATCTTAGGCAGTGCTGTGTATGTGTGGATATGTACATGTGTACCCGTACAGGCCTATTAGATATATTACTAATATATACAATGAACTAAGATTTTGTAAACACACAGAGCCGAGCGATGAATTTAACCACACCGCCCACACCCACTGTACAGAAGAACAACAGGGGAACTCTATAGAAACTCCTATTTAGGAGAGCAGGGACCGGGGAGCCTGCTGGACTGGACCTTACCCGGAGGATAAACTTTCTCGCTCTAGACAGAAATAGTCCGTAAGTGATAGGCTTGTGAGCCTAGTGGGCACCTGCTGTTGACTCTGTTCCACGGCCTGGAGTTGAGTTCTTGGTCAGCCAGGCCAGCTGCCCTGGATTCCGCTGGCCAGTATGACTTTTCTGGGCCATTAGCCAAATGTCTACACCCCAGACCTTATTTAGAGCTTGACCTTCTTTGACTCGAATCAAGTACTTCGCTCTTCTGTAATTGCCAGAGACTAGTTTGTTTTTCGCTGGGGTTTGGAGGAGACCGTGTAAGATTTGGTGTGTGGATGTTATAAGTGTGTGTGTGTGTGTGTGTTGGGGGGCATCGGGCTCACCTAACAGATGCTGGTTGTGTAACCCTGCAAATCCTTGCTCAGAGCTAGGCCTGGTGGTGTGGCGAAAGTGTCCTGGAATTGAGATGGGACTAACTCCCTGAGCTGACTCAGCTCCTGGAGGCGTGTGTGTGCACAAGTGCTTCCCAGGGGAGGGTGGATTGTGGGGTGAGGGGTTTCCATCCATGTACATTCTGAAAGAGAGCAAAGGGTCTGACCACATCCCAGAGTGAACGGTGCATGGGCGTCTGGTCGGGAGCATGCAGGACTTCCAGTATGGTTGTTCGGAGGCTCCTGGTCTCTGGGTTTTCCTGAGTATCTTGATTTCCAGGCAGGATCTCCTCGTGCTCAGGCTGTTCTGGACCTGGAGGGACATGTGGTCTCAGAACCCAAGGTGAGGAAGCAACCCAGAATGGCGGCACCGTGTGTGGGAATATTGTCCCCTCATGCTCGGCAGGTGCTCTGGGGACTTCCCTTCCCTGCCTCTCCCTCCTCAGCGAGGGCGGGCCTTGGGGAGCAGCATGTGCAGCTCCTGACAGGGCCTGGGGGATGGACCAGCCCCTTCTCCCTCCCATCTGCTGATGCCGGGGGCATGGCAGTCTGGGGAATTTTAGGGACAAAGTTGAAAGGAAGTCAGAGAGCCTGGGCTGAGCTGAAATGTGCGGGGCTCGAGGTGGCTGGGCCGCAGGGGCATAGCAGGCTTGGAGCCGGGAGATTGACCGCTCTTGGACACTGTGCTGAGCAGGGCAGGACCTGGGCTTCTGAACGAGTAGCATGAGGCCTCCAGCTAACTCTGTGCCTGTGACAAGGGCTCATTTGACCTGGGGTCTAGAGAGACTTCTCAGAAAGCCTCCAGAGCCCACCAGAGAGTGCACGCCCTCGTCCGGTGGGAAATTCGAGGCAAAGAACTCTTTTTAAAAATTTTACTTATTTTTGGCTGTGCCGGGTCTTCATTGCTGCATGGGCTTTTCTCTGGTTGCAGCGAGCGGAGACTACTCTAGTTGCAGAACGAGGGCTTCTGACTGCGGTGGCTTCTCTTGTTGCAGAGCATGGGCTCTAGGGCCCTTGGGCTTCAGGGGTCATAGCTCTGGGGTCTAGAGCACAGGCTCAGTAGTTGTCGTGCACAGGCTTAGTGACTTCCTGGCATGTGGGATCTTCACGGATCAGGGGGTCAGCCCATGTCTCCTGCACTGGGTAGATTCTTCACCACTGAGCCACCACGGAAGCTCCAAACGAGTCTTGAAAAGGAAAAATCAAGAAACAGATCACCTTGCTTCGGAGTTCCATGGACCTAAGAATCACACAGGGCACTTGCTAAAATTCAGCTTCCAGGATCCAGTTCTGTAGATGCCGACCCAGCAGGCCAGAACAGGCTGCGGATAGATGCATTTTTGAAAAGCAATTATTTCACAAGTGGCCCAAAGTGGTCTCATGAGAGGGGCTGTGGACGTTTCAGGAACCATCTGCTTTCACGGGTTATGGGGCAGGGTGAGGCTCCTCTAGGTTAGAGGAAGACAAGGAGGTCCTGTCTGCTTGGCCTTTCAGCCGGAGCCCCGCCTTCATGTGTCCCACGAGTCTTTCGAGGAGACTTTGTCTGTTGCCATCATGAGAGTAATTCACTGGAGAAATTACACCCTCCCACCCTACCTTCACAGCAACCTCCAGCTTTGTTTCCCTGACCCTCTTTCCCGGTTTTGGACTCAACTCTGCACACTAATCCCCTGCGACCTCTGTAGGTCAGGCGCTCCTGCTGTCCTCCTTAATCAAGCGGATGTCGGCCTTCAGCTGATGGGCTCGAATTTGACCCACCCTTCAAGCTCACAGGTGTCTTGTGATGAGAACCCCACCCCTCATGGCCCCTTTAGACTGTGAATGGAACAGAAAGGCTGACGGCATGACAGTGGAGAGGTGCTGAGAGAAGGAAGCTCCCCCGACCTGGTTTGTCTTGTCTCGCCCACAGGAGCTGAGGAAAGGTGCCCTCCGAAAGTGGTGTGGAGCCTTGGGCTTGGGGGCTGCGCAGGGCCAGAATGGCAGACCCCTGGGTTCCTCCGCCTGCGTCCATCTCTCATACCCGAACCTCCTCCATCGCCTGTCACTCACCCCTGTGTCTTCTCCTGACCTCCGTGGGCGACAACCCGGGATGGCTCTTCTGTCCGTAGTCCTCTCTGCTCGAGGCTCCTCCTTCCCTGCTAAATAACAACCCGGGAGGTGATCAGGACTGGAACCTCAAGTGAGGGCTGGAGCTGGGGTCTCTCAGATCTTCTCGCAACACTTCTGGGTGTTTCCAAGAGAAACTCTGAGAAAGACTGACCAACTGTCGGCCGTGCGTTGGGTTCTTCTCTGGAGCAGAGGCTTGTCTTCCACACGCTGAGCAGTGGAAGGGCGGAGGGAGAACTGGGCTCGGGAGGAGGAAGGCAGGTTGTGCTGCAGTTTTCAGTGATGCGATCGGCAGATCAGATTTGGGTAGTTCTCCCGTGTGGAGCAAAGCACGGTGGGAAGTTCAGAGAAAGAGAAGAAAGTGTCTCCTTAGAGCTGTGTCCTTCTCTTTGGGGAGTCAAGGGGGTGCACAGGGAAGCTCCAACATGCATCCGTCACTCCTCTGTCTTCTCCTGAGCCTCTGTGGCCTCGGCTTCATGTGTCCCAGTCGAGGAGACTTTGTCTGTTGCCATCATGAGAGTAATTCACTGGAGAAATTACACCCTCCCACCCTACCTTCACAGCAACCTCCAGCTTTGTTTCCCTGACCCTCTTTCCCGGTTTTGGACTCAACTCTGCACACTAATCCCCTGCGACCTCTGTAGGTCAGGCGCTCCTGCTGTCCTCCTTAATCAAGCGGATGTCGGCCTTCAGCTGATGGGCTCGAATTTGACCCACCCTTCAAGCTCACAGGTGTCTTGTGATGAGAACCCCACCCCTCATGGCCCCTTTAGACTGTGAATGGAACAGAAAGGCTGACGGCATGACAGTGGAGAGGTGCTGAGAGAAGGAAGCTCCCCCGACCTGGTTTGTCTTGTCTCGCCCACAGGAGCTGAGGAAAGGTGCCCTCCGAAAGTGGTGTGGAGCCTTGGGCTTGGGGCTGCGAGGGCCAGAATGGCAGCCCCCTGGGTTCCTCCGCCTGCGTCCATCTCTCATACCCGAACCTCCTCCATCGCCTGTCACTCACCCCTGTGTCTTCTCCTGACCTCCGTGGGCGACAACCCGGGATGGCTCTTCTGTCCGTAGTCCTCTCTGCTCGAGGCTCCTCCTTCCCTGCTAAATAACAACCCGGGAGGTGATCAGGACTGGAACCTCAAGTGAGGGCTGGAGCTGGGGTCTCTCAGATCTTCTCGCAACACTTCTGGGTGTTTCCAAGAGAAACTCTGAGAAAGACTGACCAACTGTCGGCCGTGCGTTGGGTTCTTCTCTGGAGCAGAGGCTTGTCTTCCACACGCTGAGCAGTGGAAGGGCGGAGGGAGAACTGGGCTCGGGAGGAGGAAGGCAGGTTGTGCTGCAGTTTTCAGTGATGCGATCGGCAGATCAGATTTGGGTAGTTCTCCCGTGTGGAGCAAAGCACGGTGGGAAGTTCAGAGAAAGAGAAGAAAGTGTCTCCTTAGAGCTGTGTCCTTCTCTTTGGGGAGTCAAGGGGGTGCACAGGGAAGCTCCAACATGCATCCGTCACTCCTCTGTCTTCTCCTGAGCCTCTGTGGCCTCGGCTTCTTCTCAACACAGAACTTTGTGGAGTCACCAGCAGGGAAAGTGGGGGACCCCACCTGCCAGCCTCAGCAAAGATGCCAAGCTTTCCCCACCCCAGGTTCAGCCCCTAGTCAGGGAACTACAATCCCGCAAGTCTCAAGGCTCCATATCAACAACCAAGCCAATGAGTGAATGAATCATGTGCCCGGCATTTTCCTTATGTGAGGTGAGGAGGTAGGGTAGAGTCTGGGCTGTTGCAGCATGTGCTTGGAGCCCTGAGACATGCCTTCTCCCGATGCTGTGCGGGGTCAAGCCTGTGTCCATATGCTGTCATCCATGCAGAAAGGAAGGACCTGAAGACCACTCTTGCACGCTGATGGGGCCTCGCTCTCTATTTTTGTTATAAAGCACTCTTAATGAAGAGTCTAGGCAGTAGTTACGTGTATCTTCAAGACTGCCATGAATCTTAAAGAACACAGCGAAAAGCTCTGCACCTGTGAGGGCACCTCCCTCTCTCGTCGCCTCCCTGTCTCTCCACCCACAGGTCACCACTGCTGTCTCCCATGATGACCCTCGCCTTTGCCCTTTACACGTTGCCGCCCATGTTTGCTGTTCTAAAGAGTAGGCTCGGGGCTTCCATGGTGGTCCAGCGGGTGAAGAGTCTGCCTTGCAGTGCAAGGGGCAACGGTTCAATCCCTGGCCCGGGAAGATCCCACATGTGCGGAGCTGCTGGATGGGTCTGTCCAATTACAGGCCAACGCTCTGGAGTGCATGCGCCCAGAGCTGGTACTCTGCAGCAAGAGAGGCCACTGCAATGGGAGACCCACATAAACTGAAGAATAGATGGATGAAAAATAAAGAAAAAATCAATAAAGAGTAGGCTCAGTCTTCCTGCTTTTGAACTCTGTGTGAATGGAATAACTCCTGGGTCTGAGGTGATGGCTTGTCTCTCACTGTCCCAGACTTATCCTGGTGAACATCAGCTGTGTGTTGTTCACAGGCCTGCACATGTTCTGCTTGCCAGCGTATCACAGTGTGTTAACACAGTGAACGTAACACACTGGAGCCTGTCCTACAGTGATGGATTTTTGTGTGATTTCTGACTTGTTGCTACTGTGGATACGGCTTCTTGAACATTCTTGCAGGTCGCATGGTGCCACGTGTGAGCATTCCTCCAGGTTCGAGTTTGTGCGAGCCTAATTCCTGAGTCATGGGCCAGGTGCAAACTCCGTTCTACCAGGCGACGCCAGGGGGTTCCAAAGAAGCCAGGCCGGGCCGGAGCCTCCTCTTGCTGTCTGCCCTTAGCGCTCTGAGACGCCAGGGCGTGGAGAGAGAGCTGATACGTATCTCAGTTTGGTCTTCCCCTGTTCCCAGACAGGTCGGCCTGTTGTAGGGCTTCCCCTTGTGTGAAGAGCCTGTTCAAGTCTTTGCCGTTGTTTTTGTTGGGATGGTAACCTTAATCTTATTTATTCATTGGATGTGGTGGCTCAGTGGTAAAGAATCTGCCTGCCCAGCAGGAGAGGCGGGTTCCATCCCTCAGTCAGAAAGATCCCCTAGAGGAGGAAATGGCAACTCACTTCAGGATTCTTGCCTGGAGAATCCCATGGACAAAGGAGCCTGGCGGGCTACAGTCTGTGGGGTCTCAAGGAGTCAGACATGACTGAGCGACTAAACAGCAGCATTTGTCTGTCTGTCTGTCACCGTGTCTCTTTGAGAGTATGTGTTGAAATAACTTCTTCTAATGTAGATCTTACACTTTCATTCTATATTTTTACATCATCAGAAATCTGTAATTCCTACTTGAGAGAATTAGTCAGTTTTTTTCCTTTATGCTTTTATTGGCATGGAGGCTGGAGGAAGGGTGAGTCATTTAAGAAGTCTTTCCTCACCCGTAAGATCTTGAAGATAGTCCCTGTGCTGATTGCCTTTTAGAAGGGTTACTGCTATTTTTCCCGTCTGCCTTTAAGCCGGTGGCACCGATGCTGTGCGTGCTGCCGGGCTGCTTCTGCGTGGACTTCCGGGTGTCTCGGCGCTGCTGGTTGTGAAGTCCACTCTCTCCCCGCCACAGTCTCCCCACCTCCGTCCCGTGTGCGCACCCTGGTCAACAGGGCTGGGCTCTCGGTCCTGTTCCAGCAGCCTGCTTAGTCATCGTCACGCCCTGTGCTCCGCTGACTTGTCACAGCTTCGTCGTGAGTCTTGACAAATGGTCCTGGACTTCTGATATGCGCTGGAATCTCCGTGACCGACACAGGTTGGCCCCAGAGGAGGTTTCCTGAGCGTGGGTGGTGTGACTGTGGACGTGTGTGTCGTGCTCCGGTGGCCATCGGGAGAGGGTTGGGGCTCACATCTACATGTGTGTGTTGGGGAGGGTTTATTTATGTGGCTGATTTTTAAAATATTTAAATAAACTTTGTAGTGTGTACTGTGGGTGTGTGCTCAGTCGTATCTGACTCTTTGTAATCCCATGGACTGTAGCCCTCCAGGCTCCCTGGCCCATGGAATTTTCCAGGCAAGGATACTGGAGTGAGTAGTCATCCCCTTCTTCCAGAGATCTGCTCGACCCAGGGCTCCAACCTGGGTCTCTCAAATTGCAGGCTGGTTCTTTATCATTTGAGCCACTGGGAAAGCCCAGCGCTTCCTGCTGTTAACATCTTACATTGACTCCTGTAGTACGTATGTCACAGCTGAGGAATCTTTAAAGAGTCAGACATGACTGAGTGGCTGACACTTTCTAACTGGAATATACACACATGTATCTATAGTTATTTCTAGAATTATTAATTTGTATCTATATTAAGATAAACCTAAGTTCATATAGGTGCCTTTGACTCTAGTCCAGAACCACAGGACTCCTTTTAACCTTCTTTAGGGGGTGGAGAATGGATTTTATAAAAGTCAGCAGCTCACCCACAGTTAAGCAGAGGAATAAGCTTGGTTCCTGGAGATTTTCCTAGAAGATACAAGACTTTATCCTTTCCCTATATATATTGCCCAGGCCTGAGTTCAAAATGTAACTTCTGTAAAGAATTATAGCCACGTCAGTGGATACTTTCAAATGGCACAATATTGACTTACCTTTGCACACTGTTCACTTAGGCAGTGGACTGAATCCTCATTATCAACCTGAACTGAATGCTTACTATGTGCCAGAGGCTATTAAGAGTAGTTGACCTTGCTCCTCATAGCCCTGGAGTGTTCAGCTATCCTCCCAACTGGCTGGTAAGGAAGCTGAGACACAGAGACTGAGGAGCTTACCCAGGTCCTGTGGCTGAGGAGGTGTGGGGCACAGCCTTAAACCCAGGTATCTGTCCCAGACATCACTTTGCCAACAAAGGTCCCTATAGTCAAAGCTATGGTGTCCCCAGTAGTCACGTGTGGATGTGAGAGTTGGAGCATAAAGCAGGCTGAGTGCCCAAGAATGGATGCTTTTGAACTGTGGTGCTGAGGAAGACTCTTGAGAGTGCCTTGGACAGCAAGGAGATCAAACCAGTCAGTCCTAAAGGAAATCAACCCTAAATAGTCATTGGAAGGACTGGTTCTGAAGCGGAAGCTCTAGTACTTTGGCCATCTGAATCAAAGAGCAGACTCACCGGAAAAGACCCTGATGCTGGGAAAGATTGAAGGCTGGAGGAGAAGGGGGCGACAGAGGATGAGATGGTTGGAAGGCATCACTGACTCAGTGGATGCGAGTTTCAGCGAATTCCAGAAGATCGGGAAGGACAGAGGAGCCTGTGGTGCAGCAGTCCATGGGGTCATGCCTTAGGAACTGAACAACAACATCTGTCCCAGAGCTGATGTGCAGAGAATGTGGAGCTAACGGCTTTTCCCGGAGGCTTCTCTGGCCTCTTGGGACTGGGCTACGTTTCTGCCTGGAGAAGGCGTGTTAGGAGGCGGAGGAAAGGGCCAGGCCTCCTTGAGAACCTGTGTTTTCTGCTCCATCCTCATTTGCCATTCTGAGAATGGATTTTATAAAAGTCAGCAGCTCACCCACAGTTAAGCAGAGGAATAAGCTTGGTTCCTGGAGATTTTCCTAGAAGATACAAGACTTTATCCTTTCCCTATATATATTGCCCAGGCCTGAGTTCAAAATGTAACTTCTGTAAAGAATTATAGCCACGTCAGTGGATACTTTCAAATGGCACAATATTGACTTACCTTTGCACACTGTTCACTTAGGCAGTGGACTGAATCCTCATTATCAACCTGAACTGAATGCTTACTATGTGCCAGAGGCTATTAAGAGTAGTTGACCTTGCTCCTCATAGCCCTGGAGTGTTCAGCTATCCTCCCAACTGGCTGGTAAGGAAGCTGAGACACAGAGACTGAGGAGCTTACCCAGGTCCTGTGGCTGAGGAGGTGTGGGGCACAGCCTTAAACCCAGGTATCTGTCCCAGACATCACTTTGCCAACAAAGGTCCCTATAGTCAAAGCTATGGTGTCCCCAGTAGTCACGTGTGGATGTGAGAGTTGGAGCATAAAGCAGGCTGAGTGCCGAAGAATGGATGCTTTTGAACTGTGGTGCTGAGGAAGACTCTTGAGAGTGCCTTGGACAGCAAGGAGATCAAACCAGTCAGTCCTAAAGGAAATCAACCCTAAATAGTCATTGGAAGGACTGGTTCTGAAGCGGAAGCTCTAGTACTTTGGCCATCTGAATCAAAGAGCAGACTCACCGGAAAAGACCCTGATGCTGGGAAAGATTGAAGGCTGGAGGAGAAGGGGGCGACAGAGGATGAGATGGTTGGAAGGCATCACTGACTCAGTGGATGCGAGTTTCAGCGAATTCCAGAAGATCGGGAAGGACAGAGGAGCCTGTGGTGCAGCAGTCCATGGGGTCATGCCTTAGGAACTGAACAACAACATCTGTCCCAGAGCTGATGTGCAGAGAATGTGGAGCTAACGGCTTTTCCCGGAGGCTTCTCTGGCCTCTTGGGACTGGGCTACGTTTCTGCCTGGAGAAGGCGTGTTAGGAGGCGGAGGAAAGGGCCAGGCCTCCTTGAGAACCTGTGTTTTCTGCTCCATCCTCATTTGATTCAAATTCTAACATTTCTATGAGAAAACAGTCTATCTAAATCCGTGGCAGGAACCTGACACGGCTTGTTTGAACTTGACACCAGGAATGTGACCCAGGTGGGAGGCATTTACAGACATATTAACAAGTGGGCTTGGCTCCCTGGGAACAGAAATCCTTCCCAGGGTACACAGGCCAAGTGCCTTAACTGTAAATGCTTGGAACCATTGTAAAGAGTTCTCATCCAGATAGTTATTGTGAAGGTAATCATTCTTTTTTTGCTGTTGTGAGCTCATTGAAGTTTCAGTTTTGCCTTGCAGATAAACTCATCTGAGAATCTGAAAGAACTGGCATGGTAAAGATTTTCTGGCTTCAATTATTCCTAAAATGGTTGCCTCTCTGGGTGCTGCACAAGTATCTTGGATATTTAGAGAAGATATGACTTAGCATGAGCTCAGTGAGCCCTGAGTATTCATTTCAGTGCCTGCTCGAGGGAGCTGGGAAGATGGAGACCACTTCACTGCCCGTCGCAGCCTGTGCAAACAGCCTGCAGCCTGTCTCTGCCGGGCTTTGATGGCATGTTGTGAGCGATTTCCATTGCTTTTGGCTGGAAGGCCTTAAACACGTGGGAGGTTTTGACAAAAAATAATGCCAGCAGACAATTGACAGCCTTGCCTGCTCCTGGTGCCGTGCTGTGTCCTCCCGGCCAGCTGAGTCTGTGCCTTAAGCTTGACCTTGGAAGCGGGCTGTGGTGGGAGGAGAGGGTAAACTCACGGGGCTATCTGATCCCAGGAGGTTGGCATAATTTCAGATGCTTGGTTATTGTTGGTATGGTGTTTTAGGAACACAGTATCCACTGTAGAACACACCAGAACCACTAGCTGATTTCTTTTGGGAAGAACTCATGAGGCTGTTTTTATTTTATCACATGTGAGTGGTACCTGCTAAGTGCATAGTTTCTTATGTCCTGGGTATCTAGTCATCATTTCAGTACGGGTATCTAGACTCTGGACATCGTGTCCTGTGCTCCCGTTCTTCTGTGCACTAAATGTTAGGAGGCGGAGGAAAGGGCCAGGCCTCCTTGAGAACCTGTGTTTTCTGCTCCATCCTCATTTGATTCAAATTCTAACATTTCTATGAGAAAACAGTCTATCTAAATCCGTGGCAGGAACCTGACACGGCTTGTTTGAACTTGACACCAGGAATGTGACCCAGGTGGGAGGCATTTACAGACATATTAACAAGTGGGCTTGGCTCCCTGGGAACAGAAATCCTTCCCAGGGTACACAGGCCAAGTGCCTTAACTGTAAATGCTTGGAACCATTGTAAAGAGTTCTCATCCAGATAGTTATTGTGAAGGTAATCATTCTTTTTTTGCTGTTGTGAGCTCATTGAAGTTTCAGTTTTGCCTTGCAGATAAACTCATCTGAGAATCTGAAAGAACTGGCATGGTAAAGATTTTCTGGCTTCAATTATTCCTAAAATGGTTGCCTCTCTGGGTGCTGCACAAGTATCTTGGATATTTAGAGAAGATATGACTTAGCATGAGCTCAGTGAGCCCTGAGTATTCATTTCAGTGCCTGCTCGAGGGAGCTGGGAAGATGGAGACCACTTCACTGCCCGTCGCAGCCTGTGCAAACAGCCTGCAGCCTGTCTCTGCCGGGCTTTGATGGCATGTTGTGAGCGATTTCCATTGCTTTTGGCTGGAAGGCCTTAAACACGTGGGAGGTTTTGACAAAAAATAATGCCAGCAGACAATTGACAGCCTTGCCTGCTCCTGGTGCCGTGCTGTGTCCTCCCGGCCAGCTGAGTCTGTGCCTTAAGCTTGACCTTGGAAGCGGGCTGTGGTGGGAGGAGAGGGTAAACTCACGGGGCTATCTGATCCCAGGAGGTTGGCATAATTTCAGATGCTTGGTTATTGTTGGTATGGTGTTTTAGGAACACAGTATCCACTGTAGAACACACCAGAACCACTAGCTGATTTCTTTTGGGAAGAACTCATGAGGCTGTTTTTATTTTATCACATGTGAGTGGTACCTGCTAAGTGCATAGTTTCTTATGTCCTGGGTATCTAGTCATCATTTCAGTACGGGTATCTAGACTCTGGACATCGTGTCCTGTGCTCCCCGTTCTTCTGTGGAGCAGTGATGCGAGGCCTGGGGGCCTTCCTGGATCTTAAGACAAGGGGTGTGAGTCAGGTGAACCTTCTGGGCTTGGAAGCGCTTTGAGCTTGCTTTCTTTCCTCCATCTTTGGGGTATTCTCTAAGAAAACAGAGCCATCTTTGTAAATTTATTCTATGTGTGGAGTTTTGTTTTGAGCGCTTGATAATACCAACTTATATTTAAAATGGAAATGCGTTCACTCCATCTGGCAGCAAAGGGGCTGAGAGACCTGAGTGGCGGAGGGTGAAGAGGCTGGTCACTGAAGGGGGAAATCTTAGTCCCTGAGCTGCACACTGGGCCATGTTCCTCATGCGGATGCCGCCCCTGCCACCTGTCACACACCGTGAACGGGAGTTCAAGGCTGGAGCCCTGCCCTTCTGTCCGGGAGCCCATGGAGGTCACCTGTCTCTGCTGGCTGTTAGGAGGGGACCAGGGGTGAACTCGCCAGTGAACCTGCAGGGGCTGAGTGAGTTCTGCCCTGGCCTGCGAATTGGACGCCCCTCCTCGCGGGTGGGGCCCTGGAGCTCCTCGGGGTCCCTGCCCCCACCCCCGCCAACCATGGGGGAAGAAGCTCAAGGGGAATTAAATAGCCTGGGATTGGAATGAGTCAGCTGCCATGTTGCCCGGTTACACCCTCCACAACAAAACAAGGACCCTCATTGGGCGGCGTGGAGAAGTCTGGAGCCATAGGAACGTGCTGTCCCACCCTCCTCCCCATGGGAAGCCTCCCAGGGCTGTGGCCTCTGCCTGAACAGCCCATGCATGGGCCCCTGCAGTGTGACCTCTGAGGACCCCCAGGGCCTGGGGCTGGGGGAGACGCCCCCTTTGTGTGTTTTCAGCCCTGAGTCTCCCTCCGCACCGGATGAATCTTCACCCTTGTCCACACTCCCCACACTCCCCCTGAAGTTCACACGGACCCTCTACCTGAGTCCTCTCAGCTGAAGGTCACTCTGGGCGATGGTCGCCCCACCAGTCACAGGTCCTTACTGATGACCTTGCAGGTACCAGCCCTGCTACAATTGGGCATGTGTGTGCTTAGTCACTCAGTCAGGTGAACCTTCTGGGCTTGGGCGCTTTGTGGAGCAGTGATGCGAGGCCTGGGGGCCTTCCTGGATCTTAAGACAAGGGGTGTGAGTCAGGTGAACCTTCTGGGCTTGGAAGCGCTTTGAGCTTGCTTTCTTTCCTCCATCTTTGGGGTATTCTCTAAGAAAACAGAGCCATCTTTGTAAATTTATTCTATGTGTGGAGTTTTGTTTTGAGCGCTTGATAATACCAACTTATATTTAAAATGGAAATGCGTTCACTCCATCTGGCAGCAAAGGGGCTGAGAGACCTGAGTGGCGGAGGGTGAAGAGGCTGGTCACTGAAGGGGGAAATCTTAGTCCCTGAGCTGCACACTGGGCCATGTTCCTCATGCGGATGCCGCCCCTGCCACCTGTCACACACCGTGAACGGGAGTTCAAGGCTGGAGCCCTGCCCTTCTGTCCGGGAGCCCATGGAGGTCACCTGTCTCTGCTGGCTGTTAGGAGGGCACCAGGGGTGAACTCGCCAGTGAACCTGCAGGGGCTGAGTGAGTTCTGCCCTGGCCTGCGAATTGGACGCCCCTCCTCGCGGGTGGGGCCCTGGAGCTCCTCGGGGTCCCTGCCCCCACCCCCGCCAACCATGGGGGAAGAAGCTCAAGGGGAATTAAATAGCCTGGGATTGGAATGAGTCAGCTGCCATGTTGCCCGGTTACACCCTCCACAACAAAACAAGGACCCTCATTGGGCGGCGTGGAGAAGTCTGGAGCCATAGGAACGTGCTGTCCCACCCTCCTCCCCATGGGAAGCCTCCCAGGGCTGTGGCCTCTGCCTGAACAGCCCATGCATGGGCCCCTGCAGTGTGACCTCTGAGGACCCCCAGGGCCTGGGGCTGGGGGAGACGCCCCCTTTGTGTGTTTTCAGCCCTGAGTCTCCCTCCGCACCGGATGAATCTTCACCCTTGTCCACACTCCCCACACTCCCCCTGAAGTTCACACGGACCCTCTACCTGAGTCCTCTCAGCTGAAGGTCACTCTGGGCGATGGTCGCCCCACCAGTCAGCAGGTCCTTACTGATGACCTTGCAGGTACCCAGCCCTGCTACAATTGGGCATGTGTGTGCTTAGTCACTCAGTCGTATATGACTCTTTGTGACCGGATGGACTGTAGCCAGCCAGACTCCTCTGTCCATGAAATTCTCCAGGCAAGAATCCTGGAGTGGGTTGCCATGCCCTTCTCCAGGGGATCTTCTTGACCCAGGGATCGAGCCCCGGTCTCCTGCACTGAGGGTGAATTCGTAACCATCTGTGCTACTGCGGAAGCTGCTGTTAGGATTCTAGCCCCCCACCCCAAAACAAACTGTGGTCCTTCTCACAAGAATCCACAGCCCATTCAGGTGATGACAAGTCTCGCCAGGGTGAACGGCAGCGCCCAGGCTGGTCTAGAGGAGGGATGCCGTGCCGCGCTCTCCAGGAGGCTCTCGTGGCCAGTCGCCAGGGGGAGGAGTAGACAAGAGCAGGTGCAAGGCGCAGAGGCAGACGTGAGCCCAGCAGCTCCCAGGATGGCCGTTGCCTGGGAGAGAACAGGGAGATCTAAGGCCTGCTCAGGCGCTGGGTTTCACTGGCTGGAAGACATGGAAGGATTCTATTCACAGGAAGTCTTGGTGATCTGCAGTGTTGATCCCCACAGTGGGCCTGGGGTGACGGGCTACAGGGACCGGGAGGAGCAGTCCGAGGCACCTGCGGGCGCCTGGCTGCGGCACAAGGATGCTGGCTGTCCTGCCTTCCTGGTTGAAGCTTCATCTGAAAGTCTGAAAGTGCTGTTTCCCATCAGAATCGGCTGACCGTGTGTTCATCAGAATCGGCTCGTAACCGGAGGAATGACGCCATAGGAACGTGGGGGCCTCCCAGGGCTGTGGCCTCTGCCTGAACAGCCCATGCATGGGCCCCTGCAGTGTGACCTCTGAGGACCCCAGGGCCTGGGGCTGGGGGAGACGCCCCCTTTGTGTGTTTTCAGCCCTGAGTCTCCCTCCGCACCGGATGAATCTTCACCCTTGTCCACACTCCCCACACTCCCCCTGAAGTTCACACGGACCCTCTACCTGAGTCCTCTCAGCTGAAGGTCACTCTGGGCGATGGTCGCCCCACCAGTCAGCAGGTCCTTACTGATGACCTTGCAGGTACCCAGCCCTGCTACAATTGGGCATGTGTGTGCTTAGTCACTCAGTCGTATATGACTCTTTGTGACCGGATGGACTGTAGCCAGCCAGACTCCTCTGTCCATGAAATTCTCCAGGCAAGAATCCTGGAGTGGGTTGCCATGCCCTTCTCCAGGGGATCTTCTTGACCCAGGGATCGAGCCCCGGTCTCCTGCACTGAGGGTGAATTCGTAACCATCTGTGCTACTGCGGAAGCTGCTGTTAGGATTCTAGCCCCCCACCCCAAAACAAACTGTGGTCCTTCTCACAAGAATCCACAGCCCATTCAGGTGATGACAAGTCTCGCCAGGGTGAACGGCAGCGCCCAGGCTGGTCTAGAGGAGGGATGCCGTGCCGCGCTCTCCAGGAGGCTCTCGTGGCCAGTCGCCAGGGGGAGGAGTAGACAAGAGCAGGTGCAAGGCGCAGAGGCAGACGTGAGCCCAGCAGCTCCCAGGATGGCCGTTGCCTGGGAGAGAACAGGGAGATCTAAGGCCTGCTCAGGCGCTGGGTTTCACTGGCTGGAAGACATGGAAGGATTCTATTCACAGGAAGTCTTGGTGATCTGCAGTGTTGATCCCCACAGTGGGCCTGGGGTGACGGGCTACAGGGACCGGGAGGAGCAGTCCGAGGCACCTGCGGGCGCCTGGCTGCGGCACAAGGATGCTGGCTGTCCTGCCTTCCTGGTTGAAGCTTCATCTGAAAGTCTGAAAGTGCTGTTTCCCATCAGAATCGGCTGACCGTGTGTTCATGCCTCGACTTGAGTGAACTCGCTTCAGGCAGACACTCGCTAAACCTTTGTGGAAAGAACGGAAGGAAAGTCACGGATGCCATGGTCTTCTGTGAGAGTGATCACAGACAGTGGTCCCCGAGGGTGCCCTCCAGCCCCCTGGGCTGTGCATGGCCTCTCCTGACTCAGCCAGAGGACTTCCCACGGTCGCCTGTTGGTGCCACGTCGGCTGGCTCTCCTTTCGGGCCATGGCTGTACGGTTTGTTCCAACAACAGGGCTCTGACGCCCACTGGGCGTCCTGCAGTCCAGCTTGTTTCTGATGCTAACTCCCCAGTTAGCACTGACCCCTGGATTAGGACCTCAGTCCCCCGAACCCCGCCTCCCCACTTCAGGTGCCAGCTCAGGTCTTGGGACCCCCCCCTCCGCCGATCACCTGCAGTTCTGCCCAGCAGACTACACATCTGAGTGGGGGGTCCCATGGCCCCCACCCCTGGCTCAGTAATTCACTAGAACAGGCTCATGGGACTCATGAAAGACTAGACTTAGGGTTAGTTTCTCTAGAAAGGATACATCTCAGGACCAGGCAAGTGCAAGAGACACCTAGGACAGGGAGTGGATGGGTGGGGGGCTCTCCGGCCCTCTACAGGCTCCCTACCCTCCCAGCACTGCCGTGTGTGTGCTCACCAGCCTGCAGCTCCCCAAGCCTTGTGCTCAAGGACTTCTGTATCGAGGCTTCGTTACTAGGTCATGACTGACTAGACCTGCAGCTCCTCCTCCTTCCTCCCTCTCCCCAGAGGTTGACGATGGAAACGCTGAAAGCTCCCACTGTCTAATCAGCTGGGCATCCAGCCCCGTCCTGCAGCCCCACCCCGTCAGAAACTCAGGTGTGGGCTCACGGGGCTCTTCACGAATAACAGGGACACACGTGCCTCTTGTGAGACTCCTTGGGCTTCAGAAGCTCTGTGCCAAGAACCAGGGGTGAAGATGGATTTTCTGTGATGTCACCGCAGCAGGCACGTATTTTGACAGACCTGGGAGCGGCCGGTCCTTCTGATCTCCGCTCATGGATGAGGGAGAGGGACGTACCTGGCCCCCCAGGCTCCGAGCACGGGAACCTGTTCTTCAGGATGGGGTGCACCTAGCCCTGCCTGCATCGTGCTGCACTCTGGAGACATTTCTTTGTTCATAGAGACAGAAGGAACAGCCTCTGCAATGCGGATGCCTGTTGGGTGGTTGGATGGAAACCACATGGGCACAGCCTTTGGGACTGGCCCTGAGTCACTCTGTCACCTCGGCAGGTCATCTGTTTAATGAGACCCGTTTCTAAACATGGGGGAAATCCAAGGACACGCTTCTCCTCTTTCCGCCTTCCAGGGCCCAGCGTTGTCAGCTGTGAGAGTATTAGCCCCTCTGAAAGGCTTCCTGCTCTCCTCAGGTTGGGTTTGGCATCTCCTCCTTTGGTAGAGGCTCCCCCACCGCAGAGGAACAGGAGTGCACACAGCCCGTCTCCTCTGATCCACCTTTGGGCAGGGAGGAGCCCCACCCTTCGATTTCCAGTTTGATAAAGACGGCTGGGTAGAAATAAAACATAGGGTAACTTGCCAGCGTGAACCTGGAAAAGCCCTCTCCTGGGATATTTCAACTGTAAAATTCATTGCCACTGAAAGATGGAAGACATTTTTTTTTTAATAACTGAGAGGCTGGGGCTTGTATGTTAGAAACAAGGATGAGGGTAGATTCAAGAGGGTCATTTTGCCCAGGGTGTCCTTGGTAAGAGCCATAAGATGAGTACAGAGTCCAGCGCCCTTGGCGCAGGTGTCCATGTGGCAGTGGGTCCCTTTTCTGGCCTGAAATTCCTCCTCAAGGATATGATGTGGGGCTCTGGAAAGAATTTGTGTGCCAGGTGGAAGTTTTATGGGTGACTTGGTGAGCCAGTTAGACCCGTGACGAGGCACTGACCCTTCCCGGGTTAGCTCGCCCCCTTTCCTTTCCCTGGAGCGTCCCAGCCTTGTATCCCCTCCTTCCCTCACTGGCAGAGGTGCCAGACCCACCCCCCATGGAACGAGGAGCTGACCCTGTCACTATCCATCTTGGCCCCTGGGTGCCCTCCCTCCTGTCCACCCCAATTCCTGCCAGACCTTTCTGCACCATCTCTGACATTTTCTGCACTCAGACCCCACGGCTTTCACTGTCCACCCTCCGTGGCACCCGTGGCATTGACTTTCTGCAGCGCCTGGGATGGGGTGAGGGCACTGCCCACCTGGGGGGCCTTTGTCAGACACGGTTCCACATCCCACTGCCCCTGGTGGCCACACTTCCATGGTCTCCAGGGCCTGCCCGGGTTCCGTGAATTGAATGCACAGCTCTCTGCCCCTCTGCTCCTGAGTGCTAGGCTATCCACGGACTGCAGACGTTATGAGATTGTGGTTTATTGTCTCCATGGGGTTGGGTGTCTTTGCTCTCAAGTGTATGCTCAGGAAGGCAGGGACTGGGGTTTCCTCTACAGGAAAGGGCTGGCGTCCGTCGTGCTCTCTAAAGAATGGTTGAAACCATGAGTACGCTTCTGGAGAAGAGGAGCTGTGGATTAACTAGTCACAGGTTACCGAAACTTCCACCTGGCATTGAGCTTCTGAACCCTGGAAAAGCCCTCTCCTGGGATATTTCCAGTTTGATAAAGACGGCTGGGTAGAAATAAAACATAGGGTAACTTGCCAGCGTGAACCTGGAAAAGCCCTCTGGGATATTTCAACTGTAAAATTCATTGCCACTGAAAGATGGAAGACATTTTTTTTTTAATAACTGAGAGGCTGGGGCTTGTATGTTAGAAACAAGGATGAGGGTAGATTCAAGAGGGTCATTTTGCCCAGGGTGTCCTTGGTAAGAGCCATAAGATGAGTACAGAGTCCAGCGCCCTTGGCGCAGGTGTCCATGTGGCAGTGGGTCCCTTTTCTGGCCTGAAATTCCTCCTCAAGGATATGATGTGGGGCTCTGGAAAGAATTTGTGTGCCAGGTGGAAGTTTTATGGGTGACTTGGTGAGCCAGTTAGACCCGTGACGAGGCACTGACCCTTCCCGGGTTAGCTCGCCCCCTTTCCTTTCCCTGGAGCGTCCCAGCCTTGTATCCCCTCCTTCCCTCACTGGCAGAGGTGCCAGACCCACCCCCCATGGAACGAGGAGCTGACCCTGTCACTATCCATCTTGGCCCCTGGGTGCCCTCCCTCCTGTCCACCCCAATTCCTGCCAGACCTTTCTGCACCATCTCTGACATTTTCTGCACTCAGACCCCACGGCTTTCACTGTCCACCCTCCGTGGCACCCGTGGCATTGACTTTCTGCAGCGCCTGGGATGGGGTGAGGGCACTGCCCACCTGGGGGGCCTTTGTCAGACACGGTTCCACATCCCACTGCCCCTGGTGGCCACACTTCCATGGTCTCCAGGGCCTGCCCGGGTTCCGTGAATTGAATGCACAGCTCTCTGCCCCTCTGCTCCTGAGTGCTAGGCTATCCACGGACTGCAGACGTTATGAGATTGTGGTTTATTGTCTCCATGGGGTTGGGTGTCTTTGCTCTCAAGTGTATGCTCAGGAAGGCAGGGACTGGGGTTTCCTCTACAGGAAAGGGCTGGCGTCCCGTCGTGCTCTCTAAAGAATGGTTGAAACCATGAGTACGCTTCTGGAGAAGAGGAGCTGTGGATTAACTAGTTCACAGAGTTACCGGGAAACTTCCACCTGGCATGGAAATTTGGTCTCTTTTAATCTGTTAATTCACTGTGGTATCTTCACCTGAAAAGTACATCAGCATGTGTCATTTTAGATTATTCGTCGAAATTGAGTTCATGTCATAAACCCCTGCAGGAGCAGTCGTTTAAACGTGAAAGTTCGGGCTTCCCTGGTGGTCCAGTGGGTGAGGACACCGCCTTGCAGTGCAAGGGGCGCCAGTTCGTTCCCTGGCCTGGGAGGATCCCCTGTGCCGCGGAACGGGTGGACTGATGTGTCCAACTACCAAGCCGGAGCTCTGGAGCGCATGCGCCCAGAGCTGGCGCTCAACAGAGGCCACCGCGATGGGAGGCCCACACGGGCCAAAGAGCAAAGATGGATGAAAATAGATAAATGAACAGACCAATAGAAGTGGCCCGCCCGCCCCCCTCCCTCCCCAACCTGCCCTCCCCCCCGAAAAAAAAAAAGAATTATAGAAAAAAAAGGTGAAAATTCAAATACGCTGTTGAAGCTGTAAATGTGTTCACTGCCAGACTTCCAGGTCATGTCACATATTTTCTCTTAATTTGTAGAAGGCAGTGCACAGACAGTGTTAGAAAAGCTCGGAGGCATGCATGTGCCCATGTGCAGTTTTAAAAAAATATCGAGTTACTATTATGTGGAAAAAAATTTGGAATCAACCTTAGCTCTGAGAGCTGGCCTCACTCATGATGTCTTTCCTGATGTTGTGGAAGTCTCTCCCTTGGTGGGACCAGGGACAGTAGCTGATACACGTATGTCCCATTTCCCTGGATGCCAGAGACTGGGTTTTCTGCTTTAAAAAGCCTGACCCACGTTTTTGATACTTGTTGCATGGCCGAGCGGTTGTTCCACGGGCCCTCGAGGGAGCTGTTTGCACAGGAGCTGCCTCTTGGCTCTGGATTGTGGATTCTGCAAAGACAGGCCTTCACCGCTGCTGGTCTGCCCTCTTTTCCAGGGAGGTGCCCTTGAAGGACGCCAAGGAGTATGCGGAGTCCATCGGTGCGGTCGTGGTTGAGGCCAGTGCAAAGAACGCGATTAATATCGAGGAGCTCTTTCAAGGAATCAGTAAGTACCTGGTTTGTGTTTTCAACATAGTTTGCATCTTTATGCTTCTGGGACGTGGAGGATAAAGGCCATGCAGCTCTGGAGCAGAGTGTTTCCTCTGTGTGAATTTATCTGATGTCACAGACACTAAATCCTGCAGCCGTGGCCCAGTTCCTGCAGACCCAGGTGCCCCCTCTCTGTTCTCTGTTAAGGTTATGCGCAAAGCAGCTTTTTTGGTCTAAGGCGCCAGTTCGTTCCTGGCCTGGGAGGATCCCTGTGCCGCGGAACGGGTGGACTGATGTGTCCAACTACCAAGCCGGAGCTCTGGGCGCATGCGCCCAGAGCTGGCGCTCAACAGAGGCCACCCGATGGGAGGCCCACACGGCCAAAGAGCAAAGATGGATGAAAATAGATAAATGAACAGACCAATAGAAGTGGCCCGCCTGCCCCCCTCCCTCCCCAACCTGCCCTCCCCCCCGAAAAAAAAAAAGAATTATAGAAAAAAAAGGTGAAAATTCAAATACGCTGTTGAAGCTGTAAATGTGTTCACTGCCAGACTTCCAGGTCATGTCACATATTTTCTCTTAATTTGTAGAAGGCAGTGCACAGACAGTGTTAGAAAAGCTCGGAGGCATGCATGTGCCCATGTGCAGTTTTAAAAAAATATCGAGTTACTATTATGTGGAAAAAATTTGGAATCAACCTTAGCTCTGAGAGCTGGCCTCACTCATGATGTCTTTCCTGATGTTGTGGAAGTCTCTCCCTTGGTGGGACCAGGGACAGTAGCTGATACACGTATGTCCCATTTCCCTGGATGCCAGAGACTGGGTTTTCTGCTTTAAAAAGCCTGACCCACGTTTTTGATACTTGTTGCATGGCCGAGCGGTTGTTCCACGGGCCCTCGAGGGAGCTGTTTGCACAGGAGCTGCCTCTTGGCTCTGGATTGTGGATTCTGCAAAGACAGGCCTTCACCGCTGCTGGTCTGCCCTCTTTTCCAGGGAGGTGCCCTTGAAGGACGCCAAGGAGTATGCGGAGTCCATCGGTGCGGTCGTGGTTGAGGCCAGTGCAAAGAACGCGATTAATATCGAGGAGCTCTTTCAAGGAATCAGTAAGTACCTGGTTTGTGTTTTCAACATAGTTTGCATCTTTATGCTTCTGGGACGTGGAGGATAAAGGCCATGCAGCTCTGGAGCAGAGTGTTTCCTCTGTGTGAATTTATCTGATGTCACAGACACTAAATCCTGCAGCCGTGGCCCAGTTCCTGCAGACCCAGGTGCCCCCTCTCTGTTCTCTGTTTCCGAGAGTCTGTGCTTTCACCTGCCTGGTCTGTGTTTCACAATGAAGTAACCTCATTGCAAAATAAAATTTATTTTACTTATAGAATTATGTATTCTATAGCATTTTATGTTAGTATGTTGAGAGGAGGAACAGAGAGTGAGAAAGATATAGAAAACCACAGTCAGGGCTTCCCTGGTGATCCAGTGGGTAAGGACACCGCCTTGTAGTGCAAGGAGCGCCGGTTCGATCCCTGGCCTGGGAAGATCCCACATGCTGTGGAGCGGCTGGAACGATGTGTCCAATTACTGAGCCGGCGCTCTGCGACAACAGAGGCCACGGTGATGGGAGGCCCACAAGAGCCATAGAACAAAGACAGATGAAAATAGACAAATGAAAGACCAATAGAAGTGGCCCACCCGTCCCCCTCCCTCCCCAACCCACCCGCCAAAAAAATAAATAAATAATAAAATAAATGTTTAAAACAAAACAAAACAAAACAAAACTACAGTCACTCATGAAGCTGAATGACTCCAGGCAAAGGAGACAAGAGAAGCTTGTGGTTATTTCTTGTGCCTGGTGATTGTCAACGAGAAATGGCATCTCCCTCCTATAAGACCTGTGGGTGAAGAGCCGATGTGGAAAGGTTTTCCTCGTTTCTGATCAGCTCAAAAAAAAAAAATGGTGACCAATTGATGCAAAGAGCCAATTCCTTGGAAGAGACCCTAAGGCTGGGAAAGACAGAGGCAGGAGGAGAAGGGGCGACAGAGGATGAAATGATTGGATGGCATCACCGACTCAATGGACACGCATTTAAGCAAGCTCCGGGAGATGGTGAGGGACAGGGAAGCCTGGTGTGCGGCAGTCCCTGGGGTTGCGAAGAGTCAGTCATGACTGAGCAACTGAACAACCACAAGAGTTGATTTACAGTGTCATATTTGTTTCACGTGTACAGCAGAATCTTTCGGTTATACATGTGTGTGTGTCCATGTATGTGTTATGTATATGTTCTTTTTCAGATTTTTCCCCTTATAGGCTATTACAGGACATTGAGTAGGGTTCCTGGGCTCTTCAGTAGCTGCTTGTTTATCTCCATTCTGTACAGTAGCGTGTGTGTCACCCTGACCCCGGGCAGAGATTTCCCCAGAGCTCTCTTCCCAGCATCCCAGTTTTCAGTCATACTTTCAATAAAAATGCGTAAAGCGTCACCGAGAAAACAAGCCTAAGTGCAATTTGTTGAGAAAGGAGGAACAGAGAGTGAGAAAGATATAGAAAACCACAGTCAGGGCTTCCCTGGTGATCCAGTGGGTAAGGACACCGCCTTGTAGTGCAAGGAGCGCCGGTTCGATCCCTGGCCTGGGAAGATCCCACATGCTGTGGAGCGGCTGGAACGATGTGTCCAATTACTGAGCCGGCGCTCTGCGACAACAGAGGCCACGGTGATGGGAGGCCCACAAGAGCCATAGAACAAAGACAGATGAAAATAGACAAATGAAAGACCAATAGAAGTGGCCCACCCGTCCCCCTCCCTCCCCAACCCACCCGCCAAAAAAATAAATAAATAATAAAATAAATGTTTAAAACAAAACAAAACAAAACAAAACTACAGTCACTCATGAAGCTGAATGACTCCAGGCAAAGGAGACAAGAGAAGCTTGTGGTTATTTCTTGTGCCTGGTGATTGTCAACGAGAAATGGCATCTCCCTCCTATAAGACCTGTGGGTGAAGAGCCGATGTGGAAAGGTTTTCCTCGTTTCTGATCAGCTCAAAAAAAAAAAATGGTGACCAATTGATGCAAAGAGCCAATTCCTTGGAAGAGACCCTAAGGCTGGGAAAGACAGAGGCAGGAGGAGAAGGGGCGACAGAGGATGAAATGATTGGATGGCATCACCGACTCAATGGACACGCATTTAAGCAAGCTCCGGGAGATGGTGAGGGACAGGGAAGCCTGGTGTGCGGCAGTCCCTGGGGTTGCGAAGAGTCAGTCATGACTGAGCAACTGAACAACCACAAGAGTTGATTTACAGTGTCATATTTGTTTCACGTGTACAGCAGAATCTTTCGGTTATACATGTGTGTGTGTCCATGTATGTGTTATGTATATGTTCTTTTTCAGATTTTTCCCCTTATAGGCTATTACAGGACATTGAGTAGGGTTCCTGGGCTCTTCAGTAGCTGCTTGTTTATCTCCATTCTGTACAGTAGCGTGTGTGTCACCCTGACCCCGGGCAGAGATTTCCAGAGCTCTCTCCCAGCATCAGTGCAGCTCCATGTACCTGAAATTCACCTTGGTTTTCTGAGCCAGCTAGCAGACCGCCTAAGGTTTATGCCAAGTCATACTTTCAATAAAAAATGACGTAAAGACGTCACCGAAGAAAACAAGCCTAAGTGCCAAGTCCATTCTCTTCACTCAAAAGATATGCCTTTGCATGGCTTAGCCAGTATAAATCCTTTCATGCGAATGAGGTCTTTTCTTCCCCCTCCACGTGCCATGTGGGATTTTAATTCCCCAACCAGGAATCAAGCCTGCCTCCCTGCAGTGGAAGCACAGAGTCTTCGCTACTGGCCTGCTAGGAAAGTCTGTTTCTTTTTTTCCTTTTTTCTTTATGTCTCAAAGTGATGGGAACTTTGCATAAGGAATTCCTGAGAGCTTGGGGGTCTGCTTCATTTAAGAAAAGCAAGTGTTTTGCTTAAGTGTCGCTGAGTCACTCGGTCATGTCTGACTCTGTGACCTGTAGGACTGTAGCCCCCAGGCCCCTCTGGCCATAGAACATTTCAGGCATTTTGTTTCAGCACTGGGTAATTGTGCCTGAAATAAAGAATTTCTTCCATGTTTGCTAACTCATTGATGCCCCGTTTTTCTTATTATGTCGGTTCTATCATCATCCTTGCTTTACGTCTGAGAAAGCTGAGGTGCAGAGAGGTTGATGACTTGCTCCCGGTCACAGGAGGTCATTCATGAGAGCAGGATTCCAGAGCCCATGCTCTCAGCCCTGAGTCTGTCCACTTCTCATTGCAGATGGCAGCTTCGGTGACATTATTCATGATGGTGAAAAACAGGAAATGACTTAACTTGTCCAAAACTTGCAAAATAATCTTCTAAGAATCCTGGGACACCAGTAAAAACTAGTGATTAAAAACAAGGATGTGAATCTGTCTTTCACTGACATAAAAATATAAATTGTTGTGTGTGAAACAAAAGTTGCAGGGCAGTTTGTATACTATCCTGATTTCATACAATGTGAACCATAGACTGTGTCATTGTAAATATATTCTTTTGGGCAAAGATTCAAGGGAAACACACATTAAAATGTCAACAGTGGCCGTTTCGTGCGGGTGAGATTCGGAGGAACTTAAAGAAAGACTTTGTTATGGAAAAATGTGAACACATCCACCGGTAAACTGAAGAGTGCAATGAACATCAGTGTAATGAACCCACTTGATGGCTTGTGCCACTTGGTGTCCTCAGAGAATTGTTTCCGGGACCACCAACACCAAATCCAAAGATGCTCAGTGCCTCTTGTATTTTGTGTAACTTATGCACCTCCTCCCATATACTCTAAATCATCTAGGTAACCAGTGATACCTGAGACAGTATCAGTGTGTGCAGATGAAAATACAGCTATTCAAATAGTTGCCAGTGTGGCACATTCAAATTTTGCTTTTCAGAACTTTCTCGAATTTTTTTCTCGAATATTTTCTGTCTGTGGTAAGTTGGATCCATATACACCCAAGGATTCAGAACCTGCAGATATGAAGGGCAGACCATAGTCAGAACCAAGCTGCCTTCATTCCTACCCTAGACTCTCCCCAGCCCACCCCCGACCTGGATCATTTTGAAGGGAACCCAGGACATCATTTCATCTGTAAATATTTTCAGCATGTGACTTTTTTTTTACATGAAACAATTACATGGTGACATTCATCATCATAATGCTTTTATCAAACTAATGACACTGGACATCCGGTGTTTAGGTTTTCAGTAGCTCATAATTATCAGAAATGATTGCTTTGTTTGCATTTTACAGTATGTTCGGATGAGGATGCAAACAAGCTCCATGTTCAGTGATAAAATCAGTTATGGGCCTTTCAAGCCTCCGTGCGGTTTCTTTATTCGGGCAGTTAGGTCGGTCGTCCTGATCCAAGTCTGTTGTTCAGTGGCTAAGTTGTGTCCAAGTCCTTGCGACCCTGTGAACCGCAGCACACCAGGCTGCCCTGGCCTTCACTCTCTCCTGGAGTTTGCTCAGATTCCAGTCCATTGAGTCAGTGATGCCATCCAACCATCTCATCCTCTGTCATCCCCTTCTCCTCCTGCCTTCAGTCTTTCCCCGCATCAGGGACTTTTCCAGTGAGTCGGCTCTTCACACCATGTGGCCAAAGTATTGGAGCGTCAGCTTCAGTGTCAATTTTTTCAATGAATATTCAGGGTTGACTTCTTTTAGGATGGACTGGTGTGATCTCCTTACAATCCAAGGGACTCTCCAGAATCTTCCATGGCATTCCATAGCATGAGTAAAGATTTGTTAATCCCTTCACCTACACATTTGGGTCATTTTCCAGTTTTAGGGATGACAGGCGAGGCTTTGATGAGCTTCCAGGCACAGGTCTGTGTAGGGGATCACCTAGAAGGGGCGTGGTGGCTCACCTCAGAGGTTGTGGTCCGTGCTCCAGGGTCCCTCAGCCTGTGTCCCACAGTGGTTCTAGCGTTTTTCATCCCCCCTCCAATCCAGCAGAGCTCCAGCAGCTCCAGGTCCTCGCCAGCATGTGGGACCGTCTGCTGTTAAATTTCAACCGTTTGGGTTGGAATATGGTGGTCTCTCCTTGTGGTTTTGACATCTGTTCAACGTTTGCCCATTTTGTATTGAGGTTTCTTGAAATTATTTATGGCTCTTCGGCTGCCCTGAGTCTTGCTGCTTTGCACAGGCTTCTCTCTAGCTGCCATGCATGGGGGCCGCTCGTCGTTGCGATGCTCAGGCTTCTCCTGGCACTGGTCTCTCTTGCTGTGGGTGGAGCCCTGGCTTCAGGAGTCACAGCATATGGGCTTCTGTAGTCTCGCCCTGTGGGATGAGCTGCTCTGTGGCATGAGCCAGGGACTAAACCTGTGTCCCCTGCATTGGCAGGCAGGTTCTTAACCCCTGGACCACCAGGGAAGGCCCTTGAGTTGTTTCCCTATTTGTTCACTTAATGATTAGCTGCGGCTCATCAGTTGTAGTAAGTGCTCCGCCCGTATGTTGGGTGTTAAAACAGAGGACATTGGGATGAGGAGGAGTGTGTGGGGATTCTCTGATCTTCATGCTTGATTTTTTCTGTAAATTTAAACCTTTCCCTTCCCCCCAAATATAGTCTGTTAATTAAAAAAAAAAAGGAGGAGAAATGGTGCCTTTGAGTGCCAAGAAGCATAATGATGTTAGAATAACTTGAGCCCTCCACATTGATGATGTCCGGCATTCCGGGTGCTCGGCCAGTGGTGGTCTTGCCCCTGGCCTCGCTCTCTGCTGGGCATCGCTGTTCCCACTGCTCTTCAATGTGAACTTCCATTTTCCTCCCTCCGTCCCATCAGTTGTCATGTCTGCCAGGTGTCCTCCTGCGGTCTTCCCCGCTCCCTGTTTCCTGCTTCTGTCCACGGCCCCCAGGTCACAGCTCTCATTATCCATGACCTGGATTTCCTGCCAGCCTTGGGGTTGCATCCGCTTCCTGAATCCTGCGCCGTGCTCCTGCCAAGAGCGTTGCTGCCTTCCTAGGTCTAGACGCGGGTGTTCCAGGTCATCTCGCAATCCCCAACTGCAAAAGGACGATTCAGAGGATGACCTCACGTGTCCTGAATGTATTGCCGGCCCCATTCTGTGTCCATGGGGCAAGGTCCCGTGATCGTGAGCACTGCCACGGGCCAGAGAAACCCCCCCCACACACACGGAGAGAGGCTAGGAGGTCATGATCAGTAGCAGATACTGCCGAGTCTTAGTAAACATGGTAGGTTGTTACTGTGTTGGTGTCACTCAGTCATGTTGGTCTCTTTGTGGCATCATGGACTATGGCCCTCCAGGCTTCTCTGTTCAAGGGATTCTCCAGGCAAGAATACTGGAGTGGGTAGCCTTTCCCTTCTCCAGGGGATCTTCCCCACCCAGAGATTGAACCCAGGTCTCCTCCTTTACAGGAAGATTCTTTACTGTCTGAGCCACCAGGAAAGCAGGTAAACACAGTCAGTTTGTACTTCTTTAGATAATTCAGAAAATCAGGATTGAGAAATGACAGGCAGGTACCAGCCCCTCTACTGAGAGGAGAGAGGGAGGCACCCAGACGGCGGCTTGGCAGGGAGAAGACAGCAGGGCTGTCCAGGAAGCGGCCAGTCCCCGCGCAGAGTGAGCAGACAGCTGCCGCTGAGTGTGCTGTTTTATTTTTGTTGTGTGTAAAAGCGTCTTGGTCCCAGTGCAGAGTGTGCAGGCTTTGGTTTTCTCCCACTCTGCATTCTTGAGGAATCACTGACAAAACCTGTTTTCTTCCTCTGGGCTGTCAACGTTCAGGAAAACGGCACTCCAAAAAAAGTCTTTTAACTTTTCTCAAGCTGACTCTTGCACAATACAAGCCTTATTAAAATAAACCCCCTGCTGTAGGATTTATCCTCCAGAACGGCCTGTTTGGAGACTGTGTTCTCAGCGGACATTTTGTAACAGCAGAGACTGCTCTGATGCCCAGAGGCTTTTTAGATTGTGTGTGTGTGTCCATGTAATTAATACAGATTCAACAGTGTTCCAAGGTACCTTGGAACACTGGTACCAAAGGTTATGGCATTTTTCAGAACTCTTCTATTGTGTAAGCACATTTAAGCTTTCAAGTAAGTTTCAAGTAACTCATACCATAGGATCTGAGTTCTTGGCATGTTTCCACAGTGCTGGTGGCTTCCTGCTCTTTTTAAGGTGCTTGTCTTGTTGTTGTTCAATCGCTCAATTGTGTCCAACTCTTTGGGACTTCGTGGACTGCAGCATGCCAGATTTCCCTGTCCTTCACCATCACCTGGAGTTTGCCTAAACTTGTGTCCGTTAAGCTGGTGATGCTATCCAACCATCTTATCCTCTGTCACCCTCTTCTCCTCCTGTTCTCAATCTTTCCCAGCATCAGGGTCTTTTCCGATGAGTTGGCTCTTCGCATCAGGTGGACAAAGTATCAGAGCTTCAGCATCAGCCCTTCCAATGAATATTCAGGGTTTATTTCCTTTAGGATTGATTGGTTTGATCTCCTTGCAGTTCACAGGTCTCCCAAGAGTCTTCTCCAACACCACAGTTTTATGATTTAAGAAATCATAAGAGAATTGCAGTACTTCTCTAGTGGCTCAGTGGTGAAGAACCTGCCTGCCAATGCAGGAGATGCAGGGTTGGGAAGATCCCTGGAGAAGGAAATGGCAGCCCACTACAGTGTTCTTGCCTGGAGAATCCCGTGGACAGAGGAGCTTGGCGGGCTACAGTCCATGAGGTCACATGGACTGAGCAACTGTTTACTAGTGTAAAGCATTAAGATGCTGTTACATGGGAAGAATGGTTCCAGAGGCTTTCTGCTTAACTCTCTGAGTGTGTTGGTAGAATGAGGAATGGGAGCCCAGTGTCAATTTGCACGTCACTGGGACTGTTGCAGTCCCCGCACCAGGTCTATTTTAAGAAGCACGAAGCCAAGGCCTCACTTGTTGAAGCTGAGAAGTGGTTGCTGCCAGTGGGCGGCCAGGGGAAGGCTGGGAGCGAGCAGTGGGCTGACGTCTGTAGGGGGAAGGCGGATGCAGAAAGCTGGGTTTGTCTTCCCTTAACTTCTACGTTTGCCAGCACACAGCCCGGGCAGGTTGGGGGTGCGGGGACGATGGCCCCCCCACCCTGTTGCAGCCTGCCGGTGTGTGCACGGGATGCAAAGGAGTGGAAGCAGGGTGCAGCTGAGAACAGGAACTCACCCTTGGCCTCCCTTCCTTGCAGGTCGCCAGATCCCACCCCTGGACCCCCATGAAAACGGAAACAGTGGATCCATCAAACTGGGGAAGCCAAGCTCGCAGTCCGGCCGGGGGTGATGCTGATCCCCTGTACTTGAAGGGGATTCCCTGTACTTGAAGAGGCCAGAGCTCCCTCCCTGTGTGCTGGCTCGAGGCCTCCACCCTCAGTGGCCTGGACCCTGACTCGGGGAGGAGAGCCCCACAGAGAACTGGGCCAGGAATGTCCCTGGAAAAGGATTCTGGAAAACTCTGGGAAAACCCATCACGGAAGGGCCTTTGGTGTGTGAAGCTCGCTTGGAGGGAACAGATTTTAGGTATTAAGTATAGTTGAGTTTTTTTTTTTTTTTTTTTTTTATTAAAAGCCTTAAAATATTCTTAAATTGGTACAGAAGCCTACTGGCGTACGTGTGTGAGGTTCTCGAGTGGTATTCCCCTCTGATGTCCTGTGTTTCAAATCAGATGTCAGGGACTTCTTCAGTGCCACTGCCTTACTCAGCCAACCTTTGCTGAAAGGTTGCCTTACTTCCTCTTTCAATGGGGTGTCGTTGGACCATCCACAGTAGATATGAGCTTGTTATGAAAGTTGAGAAAGATGTATTAGCAGCTGTGGTCCACATCTGTGATTTTTGCTCAATGAACATTTCCCCAAGTTTTGTCATATAAACCCACCAACTGAACCTGAATACAACATTTCACATTGTGTGGGAGCTGGAGGTCTGGCTTTGGAAGTCACTGGGGTCCTGGCTGGGTAAGCAGTGACCGGTGCAGGATATAAATGTTACTCCAGAGATCACCTGGTTTGCATGACCTGCGGAGTCATAAATTCCTGCTCTCTTAGGGGAGTTTCTCACAGAGGAGTATTTTACTAAGAGACTGTGTCAGAGTGCCGTCTGTATCAGGGAACAAATTACCTAGAGGTTGTTGGAATCTAAATTGTACAGCAAACCTCTCATATTAAATAATACCAGTAAATAATTGGTTACAGGAAAGCCAACCAGAAGACGCACCAGCACATTAAGCTTCTAGAATCCCCAAAACTACCAAATCAGAGAAAATCTTTAAGACAAAAGCCATGCTTCGGTGGGGTGGGTATTAAGATTAACCAGAGGTCCACCCCTGGAATGCCAGTTAGCTGGGAAACCAGGGCTCCAGCGAATCTTCCCTTTTCAGACTCCCTGTTTGCTCAATAAATTGTTTTGTTTTGTGCTCAGTCATATCCGACTCTGCCACCCCATGGACTGTAGCCCACAGGGCTCCTCTGTCCATGAAATTTCCCAGGCAGGAATACTGGAGTGGGTTGGCATTTCCTCCTTCAGGGGATCTTCCTGACCCAAGGATCAAACCAGCGTCTCTTATGTCTCCTGCATTGTCAGGTGGATCTTATACTGCTGAGCCCCCTGGTAATCCTGGTGAATTAAAGATGTCTGAATCCAGTAGGAGGGAAAGGAAGAAAAACTGTCCCCATTGTAAGCCTACATCTTGTTTCCTTTCTAACTTTCATGAAAACCTGGGATTGTGAAGTGGTTGGTTTCCTAGGAGGGCTCACCCTGGGAAGTGAACCTTGGAAGATATTCAGATTGGGTGCCTTTTGTGGGGTGAAAAGTGGTTGACCAGGCAGCGTGGTACAGGGCCAGCTGGTACCTTCAAGACTCACCAAACATTCACTGAAACTACAGGGTAAAAATCAACAGAGAGACCGTAAGCTCATGAAAGACCTCGAACTTTCAGTAACTCGGTATGAGCCATGCTTGAGCCCTACCATACTGGTTCCAGCAGCCCTCGACGGGCTGGGACACTGAGTCTGCTGTCAAAAAAAGCAAGAATGTGAGACCAAAACCAAGCTCATGCTTCTTCATGGGCTGCAAGCAAGAAAACAGGTCAAACTCTCAGACTTAGGTCTTTTCTCATCTTGGGAATGTGTTGTCAAATTGATGTTCTTGCCACTTTACCATCTTGCAAGAGTCATTTGACAGTCTAATGATGTGGAAGCTGGAAACACTTACTTTTGATTCAAGAGCTGAATGCCCCCAGATGGGTTCCCCCTCAAAACTGTTGGCAAATTGGTACTTGGACGCCTTGGCGAGACCTTTGCAGGGCTTTTAGGGTTTTGTTTGCCTTGTCAACATTATGGGCTCCGTGATTCTGCTTGCAAGCTGAGCCATTACCTTGCCTTTTAACAGAGCTTAAAAAATGTGGGTTGCTAATTTAGATGACCTCGTTCCAGGTGCCATGAAGCTTATTTTGGGATCTTTCATCACCTGGCTGTCCTCGAGGACCAGGGCTTGTCTCTAGACGAGGTTGCCTAGCTAAGGAGGTACGCGGCCCAGAGGAATCCACAACTTTGGGTCGGGTGTTCAGCGCTCACAGCTTGCATAAAGAGCCGGTCTTGACCGCGCCTAGTGAGCTAAGCACCGGGAGCCCATGGCTTGGCTTCCGAAGCCCGCTTGGGTGGGAACCGCTCATTGCCTTTCTGTATGGCCTTAACTGTTCGTGGCATCCGGTGACACTGTGGCTGCTGTCACTCCCGGGGAGCAGTGGTGGAAAGAGGCAGCCACCCTCGGGCACACGGACGGTCTCAGGAACGTGGGTCTTCTCTGAAGATGGAAGCTCGAGCCTTGTCCACAGGGAGACCTGCTTCTCTTCCATTATTTTGCCTGAGATTGCCTTCTGGCTGTTGTAATCTCTGGGCCATAGCCATGTGCTGTTGCCTGCAGGCCTGGACATGATTGTTGCTCCAAGCCATCCAGCAGCGTCCTGCACCTAGTTTCCCCAAACGTGCTCTGCGCCTGTTCCCTTCCTCTCCCGTGGGGCACGTGTGTAAATATGACTTCAGATTTGTTATCATGACCCATGATCCACTTCCCTGGCTGCATCTGGCTCGTGACTCGGTTGAGTAAAGCAGGCGTGGGTGCTCAGGGAGCCTGTCTCCCTGTGGGAGTCCCTGGGAGGGCAGTGGAGTCATGCCAATGTTGCAAGCATGTAATTGAGTTGCCACTTTAATAATGGGGAGTGGTGTATGGCACTCCCTTGCAGACCAGAGAAGCCTGGAGAGCGGAAGGCAGCCTCTAGCCAAGCAAAGGGCTGGACCCCAAGGAAGACTGCAGGAGGCTCAGGTGACCCACATGTGTGCCCTGAGGTCGAGGAACATGGGCTGCGATGGCCAAACAGGCTGGCTTCCAGGCCCCACTTCTCCCTACTCTGTAAGGCTCATCCCCACTTAAATAACAAGTGGCCTCGTGAAAGAAAGGGCTTGGAGCCCATATGGCCCCATTACATGCTGGTTTAACCTTCAATGCTGAAACCAGACCCAGAGAGCCAATGTCAGCGCCCGGTTGTGTACAATCCCCCTCCTTCCTGTTTCTGTAATGGGCTTCTGTCTGGGCTGGACCCAGTTCTCACGAATAGAAGATGCCACTGCAGACCTTAGGACTTGCCTGTCCACTTTGTATTCTCTAGTAACACACTGCCTTCTGTGGCGTCCACTTGTATCTGTTAATTTTTGGTTTAACACACACTGATTCATACTAATAAATATTTTACATTTTACCAAGTTGGTGTTTTTCTTACTGTCGTTTTGGGAAGAGGGAGGGAAGGTGGTTTCAAGTCACTACCCTGGTCGGGGCACTTGGCAGGCAGCCCAGCCCACTTGGCAGGGCTTTGAACCTGCCCCCCGGACGAGCTCTGTGACCTTGAGCGGGTCCCATGACGAAGGCTCAGTGTTCTTACATATAAAGTGGAGATCACAATGAGACTTACCTCAGTGGTCTGTCGTAGGAAATAATGCCTGTGAATTCACTGAAGGCACTGAGCACAACCCCCCCACCCCCACAGCAGCCCCCAAACCCAGGCTGTCATAAAACTCTAGTGGGACACTCGCAAGAACAGAGAGAGCAAGCTAGCGGCAAGATCCACCCCATACAGGTTGTTACTCGGCCTGTGATGTTTGGTTGGAAACGATCAGAGGGGATGGCCTTGCTGGCACCATGAGGCACCTGTGAAGTAAGGGTGGGTAGAGACCAGGCACCGGAAATGGAAAGTGATGAAGCTGAGCCCCTGGAGGAACTGGACCTGAGGACAGATGACCAAGCAGAAATGAGTGAAGGTGAGGCTCAAGGTCAGGGGAGGGAAGAGAGCCACACGGGAGCTGTGTGCTTAGGGGGTCAGCTGCTGCGTCAAGCTAAGCAGAGAAGTTTGTAGTTAAAAAAAAACCTACGTGAAGATTACCTGTAATCACGTGCTGCATGGTCTTCTGCAGAGTGTGATTATGCAAACGAGCACGTTAGTTAGAAGACAGCATTCACTCACTCTAAGAAGGACGCCGTCTTCCTTGGAGCAGATGATCAGAATCCTTTTGTTTCTTCTTTGGCACTTTTTTTTGGCCACTTCTATTGATCTTTCATTTATCCATCTTTGTTCTTTTGGCCTGTGTGGGCCTCCCATCGCAGTGGCTTCTGTTGTCACAGAGTACCAGCTCTGGGCGCATGCGCTCCGGAGCTCCGGCTCGGTAGTTGGACACATAGGTCCAGCCGCTCTGCAGCACGTGGGATCTTCCCAGACCAGGGACTGAACCGGCGTCGCTTGCACTGCAAGGCGGTATCCCCACCCACTAGACCACCAGGGAGGCCCCACTTTTATTTTCTTTACCCTTTTCTTCAGAAAGTCCATTATTACAGGTTCTGTCCGGCCATGTGAGCCTCTAGGTCTCAGCACACACCCCAGAGGGCTTTGTCCATGAGGTTAATGACATTCAACATACACATGGTGGGGCCTCCAAAGCCCTGCCGACCGTGGACACACCTGAGCACAGCGGTGACACCCCCAGCTCCCCAGCCCAAACTCTCCTGGCCAACCACGGTGACTTTCTTGGTTCCTCAGCAAAAACCATTCCGTCCGAGCAGACTGATGCGCCCAGTTCCCCAGAAGAGATCGTTCTGTCCAAAGAGATTGCAATTCTCAGTTCCTGCCAGAAAAACACCCTGCCCAGGCAGGCAGACCCTCCAAATTCCTCAACCCAGACCGTTTCACCAAACCAGGGGGACATGCCCAACTCCCCAGAAGAAACCATCATGCCAAAAGAGAATGACCTTCTCAACCTCCACCGTAAAACCACCCCACGCAAGAGCAAGCAGGCTGACACCCCCAATTCTTCAGAAAAAGCCACCTCGCCCAAGAAGGGAGACACCGCCAAGTCCTCGGCCAAAACCATTCTACCCAAGAAGCTGGATGCCCTTAGTTTTCCAATCCAAACCATGCCTCCCAAGCAGAATGACACCCTCCAAACTCCACCCCAAACCATTCTGTCCAATCAGTCAGATGCCTTCAAATTCTCACAAAAAACCATCTCGACAAAAGAGGGCAACATTTTCAACTCCCCAGCCAAAATCATTCCATCAGGGCAGGCTAACTCTGCCAAGGTCCCACTCAAAACCATGCCACACAAGCAGGCAGACATCCCCACTTCCTCAGAAAAAACCAACTCGCCCAAACAGGGGAATATCCCCAGTTTTCCAGCAAAATTCATTTTGTCCAAGCAGAGCAAAATGCACAGGTTCGCAATGAAAGCCATTCTGCCCAAGCAGGGTAAGACCCCCGAGTCTTCAGCAAAAACCATTTTGCCCAAGGAGGGTGAGACCCCTGAGTCCTCAGCCAAAACTGTTCTGCCCAAGGAGGGTCAGACACCCGAGTCCTCAGCCAAGACCTTTCTGCCCAAGGAGGGTCAGACCCCTGAGTCCTCAGCTGAGACCATTCTACCCAAGGAAGGTGAGAGGCCCAGGTCCCTAGAGGACATAGTTCGGCCCCCAGAAGGCAATAACCTGTTGTCACCAGATGAAGCCATGGAGCTCCTGGATGAGAACTTGGTGAAGGTGATCCTGAGCAAAGACGACTTTGAGGTGGCCCTGAAGGAAGCTGGGGAGAGGCTGGTGGCTGTGGTCTTCTCGGCCACATGGTGCCAGCCCTGCAAGACCATTAAGCCCCACTTCCGGGCCCTGTCCCTGAAGCATAAGGATGTGGTGTTCCTGGAAGCTGATGCTGACGAGTGTGAGGTACTGGTGACAGAATGCAAGGTCAATTGCATCCCTACCTTCCTGTTTTATAAAAAAGAAGAAAAGGTGGGCCAGTTTTCTGGTGCTCTTCATGAAACACTTGAAAGACTCATTACAGAATTAAAGTAATCCTGTGTGCTGAAAGTATTAGAAAGAGTTGGCTGTTCATAGCTTGTGACTTTTTATTTATGAGAAAAGATGATGGGTGACAACCATGTGTGGTTGAGTGGTGTCTGCTTGTAAATCAGAAACACTGGCTCTCTCCTTTCTGAAAAGCCCTAACGCATGTTGTGCCCGTGTTCTTGTTGATGGGACGGTGTGGAATTACAATAGAAATTCCTCTGGTGTAGGTGGGAAGTCCAACTGTCCCCTACTTTTCTCCCCCCTTTTTTGGGCAGTGCTGCCTGGCATGAGGAATCTTAGTTTCCCAACCAAGGATCAAACCTGCACCCCAAAGTCTCAACTACTGGACCATCAGGGAAATCCTCGTCCCCTACTTTTTTAATCTTGATTTTTTTTCATTCTCTCTTGAAAAAATGTTTTGTCACTCACTCAGGTAGTCCTAGTGGCAACATTGGAAATGTAGGCACTTCTGTAGAGGGACTTGATTTAGTGAGAAGTGGGGGATTTCTCTTCTGATCTGCACACACCTTTGGGATTTCTGATAAGAGACTTGGGGAAGTAAAGAACCGGAAAGCTTCGCACAGATCTAACCTCCTTTGTGTGCAAGAAATGCTATGGAAATTTCACAGGCTCTGCATGGGGGTTTGTTGGTGCCAGAGCTGAGACAGAGGCCATTGTTCCAGACTTTCAGTCCAGGCCTCTTTCTGCTGACTTGTGTTCACACAGTCTGAGACAGTGCACAATGTGTGGCTGGTTCCTACCAAGAGCTTTATGGTTCAAATTTCAGTCAGCGTGACTCTTGCTGCCATTATGGCATCAGCATTCTAGTCACAGAGTTCCTGCTTTGTTGTCCTGGCAACTGGGTTTCCAACACCTGCCCTCAGGTGTCTCAGAGTGTGTATATGGATGACTACATATATGCATATATATGTACATGTACGGGCTTCCCAGGTGGCTAAGTGGGAAAGAATTCGTCTGCCAATGCAGGAGACTCAGGCTTGATCCCTGAGTTGGGAAGATATCCTGGGGAAGGAAATGGCAACCCAATCCAGTATTCTTGCCTGGGAAGTCCCATGAACAGAACAGCCTGGCAGACTACAGTCTATGGGGGCCACAAAGAGACGGACATGACTGAACGCACACACACATACACACATATGTGAGGAGGGCACAGCTCCGGGAAGCCAATTCCATGAGCCTAAGACACGAGAAGACCTGGGTGGCTCTCCAGGGTCTAGCTTGATCCAGGGAGAAACTCTACACTATCGGACACTTCGTCCACACTCCTCAGAGAACCTAACCTCAGCATCAGACAGCCGCCAGGCCAGAATTATCTTCTCTGTACTCAGAAAATTCAAATTGGAAACTCCATTTTGCTAACTAAAAACCATGTACTTTAATCAAAGGAGCCAAGCAGCTGTTGTCACCTCTAATCTTTGGCGTGAAGGAGAAATGAGATACACTTATAATCCGAAGGCTGATTCCAGATAATCGCTTGGCTGTGAATGATGATAAATCTAAATTTATAGTTGGCGGTGAAGAGACTCAAAAAATATTGAGATACCAAATCCAGTGGTATCCATGGGGAATGGTCACTTCTGTAGAGGGACTTGATTTAGTGAGAAGTGGGGATTCTCTTCTGATCTGCACACACCTTTGGGATTTCTGATAAGAGACTTGGGGAAGTAAAGAACCGGAAAGCTTCGCACAGATCTAACCTCCTTTGTGTGCAAGAAATGCTATGGAAATTTCACAGGCTCTGCATGGGGGTTTGTTGGTGCCAGAGCTGAGACAGAGGCCATTGTTCCAGACTTTCAGTCCAGGCCTCTTTCTGCTGACTTGTGTTCACACAGTCTGAGACAGTGCACAATGTGTGGCTGGTTCCTACCAAGAGCTTTATGGTTCAAATTTCAGTCAGCGTGACTCTTGCTGCCATTATGGCATCAGCATTCTAGTCACAGAGTTCCTGCTTTGTTGTCCTGGCAACTGGGTTTCCAACACCTGCCCTCAGGTGTCTCAGAGTGTGTATATGGATGACTACATATATGCATATATATGTACATGTACGGGCTTCCCAGGTGGCTAAGTGGGAAAGAATTCGTCTGCCAATGCAGGAGACTCAGGCTTGATCCCTGAGTTGGGAAGATATCCTGGGGAAGGAAATGGCAACCCAATCCAGTATTCTTGCCTGGGAAGTCCCATGAACAGAACAGCCTGGCAGACTACAGTCTATGGGGGCCACAAAGAGACGGACATGACTGAACGCACACACACATACACACATATGTGAGGAGGGCACAGCTCCGGGAAGCCAATTCCATGAGCCTAAGACACGAGAAGACCTGGGTGGCTCTCCAGGGTCTAGCTTGATCCAGGGAGAAACTCTACACTATCGGACACTTCGTCCACACTCCTCAGAGAACCTAACCTCAGCATCAGACAGCCGCCAGGCCAGAATTATCTTCTCTGTACTCAGAAAATTCAAATTGGAAACTCCATTTTGCTAACTAAAAACCATGTACTTTAATCAAAGGAGCCAAGCAGCTGTTGTCACCTCTAATCTTTGGCGTGAAGGAGAAATGAGATACACTTATAATCCGAAGGCTGATTCCAGATAATCGTCTTGGCTGTGAATGATGATAAATCTCACAAGTCTTCATAGGAATCAATGCAAAGCCTGTTTGAGCTGATAAGAGAACTCAACAAAAGGACAGTATTCAGAGAATATCCAGAATCCAGTGGTATCCTTTTGATCCAGTGAGAAGTGATTGGAAATCTTCATGGGAAGAGATTTCATTTGCAATAGCAACAAAAAATAAAATACCTGGCATGACTCCTAACTAGAATGGTAAGCATTATTAAGACTAAATCCAAACATATGAAGATATAGCCAACAGGTAGGTCTGAATGAAGTGAGATAAGATGTTGATTCTTTCCACTTAATTGGTAGATGGTATAATTCCAACCAGTGTCTCAATGAGGTCATTGGGAGAACTTGACAAAATACTTAAAAATCATAGGTAGGAATAGGTAGGGAAAAGTCTAAAAGGAGAAATAATGAAGAAAAATTTGCCCTAGCAGTTAAAATTGGTATAGTCACTGCATGTAAGTGTGGTGATTCCAATGGTTGTATTGAGGAAGGAAAAAAAGAGAGAGCAATGAATGATAATAAAACTGAAAAAATATTTGCCAATTACATGACATAAGATTCAATACTTTAACTATAAAATCAGCAAATCAGTAAGCAAAGTGGAGAAGCCAGAGACACAGCTCATATTAGAGTAAGAACAAACGGGTAATAAACAGGAACCTTTTTCACGGAGAGGAAGATACAAGAAAAGTCACGACGACTTTGATAGTAGGTTCGCCGGGCTGCAGGAAAACAGCTGCTCACGAGTGGACGAGAGTTCAGGTGCCGCAGACCCTTGGGAACAGAGCAGCGTAACAAAGGAGCAGACCCTTCGTGAACTTGAACCTGTGCCTCCATTTGCTCTGACTTCCATGACTGCTGGGACAAAGTCCCACACGCTGTGGGTTTCAACGACAAAGACGTCTCTCTCATGGCCTTGGGGCCAGACATCTGAGCTCAGGGCTGGTCTCTGCTGAGGCCTCTCCCCGGCCTGAGATGGTTCCTCTCAAGCCACTGCTTTGTCTTCACGCGCACACCTGGCATCTATGTGCCCAACCGCAGCCTCTTCAGTCCGGGGCCCACACTAATGGCCTCCTTTTAGATTAACCCCGTCTTTGAAGAGCTTATCTCCAAACACAGTCATTTTCTGAGGTATGGGAGGCTGGAATTCAACCAGTGGATGTGGGGAGGACACAACCCTCAGGGGCTCTGGCTGAGGCTCAGGGGCTGGCGGAGGAGCCGCTGGGCTGTGTCACAGAGAAGCTTACTTCCAGGGAGGTGTGGGAGTCCTCATCCAGAGCTGCCTGTCAGGGAAGCGGGTGTCAGAGAAACCCTGCCTCAGGGCGCCATGGAATCAGCATCTCATTGTCAATGGGGGCTTCTCCAAGGGCCAAAGACGAGATGGTGCCCCGTAGCCCCTGGTCCCCCTGGAGTGCAGGCCTTGAAGCACAGACTGGAAGACCATGAGGCTGAGGCCTCAGGTGCAGTGAGGCCGGTCAGTGTGCATTGCTCCAGCTGATTCTCTCACCTCGAAACAAGGCTTGGGGGGTGCGGGGGCCCCTCACCAAGCTTCCACACACACGGCCAAAGGCCAGCGCTGCCTTCCTGCCCCCAGGCAGGCGGGCTGCTCCTTTCTCAGATCCCCTTCTGCTCCCCTCACAGGAGGAGGGAAGTGACCTCAGGGTGAACAGGACCAGGTCAGCATTTCTTAAACCACCCGTCATAAAACCACGTAAACACTCAGACATCCAGGCATCTGTTCTTGAGAAATCAGATCCAGTTATAAACCCATTCTGATTTCCCCTGTAACTACAGACCTTAAAAATAAACTCCATGCCTCATTCAAATGACAAACCATAACACTCAAGTTCCGCTAAAGATGGCACATGGACTACAGATCCAAAGAGAGTAGGAAACACTTGTGAGTTAGACACTCAGAAAGATGCACAGTGTATGAACAGGGAGAAGCAGTTTGGGGGTCTGCTCCTCAAAGTGATGCCTTAGAAGTGTGTTTTTCTCTAAGTATGACCAATTTGATTTCACGATGGGGACCCACACAGGGGACGAATGCATAGGGAATTCATCCTGTTGTTTGGATGCTCAACACATTTGTCTTTTGGGCAGAAATGTTCATTTCAAATAAACTATACTCAGTTAATACGTAAAAAGATGTTGGTGTATTGTGGCTTAGAGAATCCCACTGGCACTTGGGGAGGTTTTTAAGGTCTTGAGAGGGAACTGTGAAATGGTACATTCTATGGAGACAGACGTTAACTAACAAACAAAATAGACCAAAAGGTACAGGGAGGAGGTGGCGGCAAATTCTGAAATAACGTACGGGCTAAGTCACTTCAGTTGTGCCCGACTCTTTGTGAACCTGTGGACTGGAGCCCGCCCGGCTCCTCTGTCCGTGGGATTCTCCAGGCAAGAAGACTGGAGTGGGTGGCCATGGGAGTGGCACTTTAATCGGGAGCCGTTTTAGCACTCGTGGTGAGAAGAGTCAGCCAGGGCAACGGTGTCAGATCCAAGGATCAGTGCAGGGTGGGGCCAGGCAAAGCTTTGTGGTTTAGAAAGATCAGGGAAACAAGTGATCGATTCCAATCTGAAAACGCAGCAAGTGGTGAACCCAAGGTTAAGGTTGATAAAGAGAGGCAGTGACTGAAATGACAGAAGGTGAATTGTTAAAACCGGAATCAAAAATGGGAGTTTTCTGTTGCTTACTGGTGGGAATTGTGGTGCTTCTGTGCTCAAAGATGAAGTTCTCTCCTCTTGGGCTAAGATGGAGATTTCAAGCAAGAGTGACACGTGGCCTGGGAAGCTGGGAGAGGAGCAGGGTGGCTCTGGCATCCGCATAGATGTGGACTGGACTGCTGCTTTCACTGAACAACTCCGGACCTCCGGAGACCCCTTAGTGGCGGGGCTTGGACAGGAGGAACAGGAGGGCCGCTTGAGAGGCAAAGCCAAACGCGGCTCTGATGACTCACAGATCAATAGCTTTCACGGACATTAGGACAGCCGGGGGACGTCACCAGTCAGCTAATGAGTCTTAGCGTCGACGTGGCAGATGAAGCTAGCTGCCTCCCAGAGACGGCTTTGAAGGAGATTTCCTTTAAATCATGCCGGTCGACGAGGGCCAGGCTGCGGTGTGTGGTCACGCTCTCGCAGACAGCCAAGTGCCTGGGATCTGAGCGCCTCTTGGTGAACCAACTCCACCGCAGTGGCGTTGGGCGCTCTCCTGCCTCCGTTCATCTCCTTAAACAATGGCCTCTCCCTCTGAGCTCCAAAGGACTCCTGCGACAAAGGAGATTACTTTCAAATCATCTCTGCTTTTGCATGTGCAATTTTTTTAAAAGCATTTACAAATCCACACAATAACCCCGCTCCATTTTGGATGGCTACTTTCATGCTCATATAGAGAGGGAAAGATGCCAAAATAAAGCCAGTTTGTACACTGGATGCCAGCTGCCATTGTTTCTCTTCAAGCTCCACCCCGTCAGTGGTACTGATTCTTTCCTGACATGTTTAAAAAAAGAGCTGCGATTTATGTTATGTGGTTCAGACACCACGCCGGTTTATTGTTGATATTCAGGTTGAAGGAAGACAGATGGACGCACATGTCGGAAACAAGCTCTGTTCAGAGTTGGTCTAGAAACGGCTTTGACTACTCTGACTGTTCAGAGATCGCAGGCTGTCTTCTGGGAAACGTGTTTAGAGATACGTGTTTGTTGTTCTTTTTACTCAATAAGTCGTGTCTGACTTTTAGCAACTCTATGGACAGTACCCACCAGGCTTCTCTGTCCATGGGGTTTCCCGGGCAAGAATACTGGCGTAGGTTGCCATTTCCTCCTCCAGGGAATCTTTCCGACCCAGGGACTGAACCTGAGTTTCCTGCAATTTGCAGGAAGACTCTACCTCTGAGCTGTCCGGGAAGCCCTTAAAGGTACATGGGACACTGAAAATTTCTGTTTCCAATTAAAAGTTGTTGGTTTCCAATTAATCATTGGTTGATTTACAATGTTGCATTAAACTCTGCTGTGCAGCAGAGTGATTCAGTTTTATGTATGTATATATATTCTTTCCCATTATGGTTTATCACAGAATATTGGATATAATTCCCTGTGCTATACAGTATGACCTTGATGTTTATCTGCTTTATACATAGTAGTTTGTATCTATCAATCTGAAACGCCTAACCCATCCTTTCCCTAACCTCTCTCCTCCTTGGCAACAACCAGTCTGTTTTCTATGTTCATGATTCTGTTTTTATTTCATAGATAAGTTCATTTGTATGATATTTTAGGCCCCACATATAAGTGATATCATATGGTGTTTGTCTTTCTATGTCTGGTTTACCTTACTTAGCTCGATAATCTCTAGGTCCATTTGTGTTGCTGCAAATGGCATTATCTTATTCTTTTTCATGGCCAAGTACTATTCCATTGCATACATGTACCACATCCTTTTTATCCACTTGGAAAGATGACCTATGAATGTTGATTAAAGCACTCATTGAAGGCAAACAAAGCTATAGGAAAACAAGAGATCGCAAGGTGGGGTTGGAAGGGTACGTGTGGGAACGGAGGAGTGGTTGGCCAAGGGAACTGCCGCAATAGAAAGCCACGTCCCTGTGCTCTGTCCAGAATCCACTGATGGAAGAGATGGCTGAGCCCCAGGAGGAAGGAAGGAAACACTGTGGTCCCCAGAGGGACCTTGGGCCATTGACTCGGATCACTACACACCAGGGAGGAGGAACTACCCAGACCGTCCAGAGTTGCTGGGCACAGTCCTAGCTGACACGGATACTGCAGATCTGAGGTGCCACCAGGTGTGTGTCCCTCAGCCTGTCCCCCAACCCCTGACCTTCCGAGGGTCCCGGCCACAGGGTGCCTTACCAATGGCCCCCTCACCACCACACACCTGCCTGACAGTTGTTTTCCTGGGCTCTGAGTGTATAATGTGCATCTCAATGATTCTCTGAGAGAGGACGTACAGTCCGGGACCAAGCATCGTTTCCTACACTGCTAACATGCAGCAACTTATGTGTGAACAAGGATTCTGGAACGTATATAATCTTTTCCAGAACTGCACCATTCCTAGGTCGTCTGGGCAGGGACGGTCTAATTTCAGCTTGATGTATTCCTTCTGCACCTGAACGACACTGTAAGGTGGATGAGGACTTTTCTGGAGGTGCAGTGGTCGAGACCTGCCTGCAGCGCAGGAGCCGCTGGAGTTGAGGGTTCAGTCCCTGGGCCGGGAAGATCCCCTGGAGGAGGAAAGGGCGACCTTCTCCAGTGTTCTTGCCTGGAGAATTCCCCGTACAGAGGAGCCTTACGGGCTACAGTTGATGGGATTGCAGAGTCGGACATGACGGAAGCAACCGTCCACAGTCATTCAAAACTCGTGTTTCTATTGATCTTTGGCCAGATTGAGAATAAGAATAATTGGATCCTGGTTGCCACTTGCGTGTTTTGTTTCTCTGAGCTTGTCAATTGACCGTCCCGGGCGAGGACAAAGGGCAATCAGTAGCCTGGCAGCTCAGCCTGCTGCTGACTCTGGTCCCGGCCACAGGGCACGGTGCGGGTGACCCGGGCGTCCCTGGAAGGTGAAGCTGCAGGACTCAGTGCTGCAGTGGAGACAGGAAGTGTGTGTCACTTGTCTTGGCCAGCAGGCTCCAGCCTGGGGTCAGTCATTTAAAGAGAGCTGGGAGGACGTAAATGGCAGGGAAGAAAGATAGACATGGGTGTGTGTTTTCAACGGTTCATTTTTTATTTTTTTAAATCACATCTATAAGGAAGTAAAACCTTGGGACCATTGAGACTCGATAAATTAAATGTCTCAGAGCCTTTTTATTTTTAAATTGAAGTAAAGCTGATTTACAATGTTGTGTTAATTTGTGTTGTGCAGCAAAGTCCTTCAGTTATATGTGTATAAAACACATTCTCTTTTAAAATATTCTTTTCCATTGTGGTTTATCACAGAGTATTGGCTATAGTTCCCTGTGCTTCCCAGGCAGTGCAGTGGTAATAGTGGGACCGTGGGATCTGTAAGTCATTTATTAAAGGCTCGGTGTTTGCCAAGCATCATGCCGAGCACTTTGTGCTCATCAGCAATAGCAGACAGAAGCTGGAAGGCTGCCGTATTACAGGTAAGGTCACAAGTATAATTGCTCAACAGGGCACAGAGTGACGGAGCCTGGATGCCGATGGTCACGCCCGTGCCCTCTGCCCCTGTCCAGGCTTTGCACAGCTCTGCCAAGCAGCCTATGTTCAGAGACCGCAAGGAGTCAGATAGCGTCAAACCTGGGTTTATTATTCCTAGGCATCTTCGGATTTCTTCTTGCTTGCTTTTCTTTATGAATAAATGTGTTTGGGGACTTCCCGGGTGGTCCATTGGTTAAAACTCTGTGCTTCCAATGCAGGCGGCAAGGGATTGATTGCTAATCAGAAAACCAAGATCGCACGTGCTATGTGGTGCATCCAAAAAAATTATGTTAAAAAAAGAATAAATGTATTTGTAGGAGAAAACACATTAACTGCAGAGAATCTGGGGCTCACAGATGCTATGATCTTTGTAACCTAAAGAAAGAAAATGAAATTGGATGCAATGGAAAAGGATGGATTGAGGAAAGTACACGATTTTAGAGGCCGAAACTCTTGACCCAAACAATCCAAGGAGACTTAGATACGCGCCTTCTTCAGTCCCTGGTGTGGAGAGGGATCTAGCGCTGTGAGCCTGAGGGGAAGGTGGATGCTCCTAAGTCCCTGATGGAGGTATAACCTGCTACAACCCTTTGGTAAAATGGCAGGGAAGAAAAAAATAGACATGGGTGTGTGTTTTCAACGGTTCATTTTTATTTTTTAAATCACATCTATAAGGAAGTAAAACCTTGGGACCATTGAGACTCGATAAATTAAATGTCTCAGAGCCTTTTATTTTTAAATTGAAGTAAAGCTGATTTACAATGTTGTGTTAATTTGTGTTGTGCAGCAAAGTCCTTCAGTTATATGTGTATAAAACACATTCTCTTTTAAAATATTCTTTTCCATTGTGGTTTATCACAGAGTATTGGCTATAGTTCCCTGTGCTTCCCAGGCAGTGCAGTGGTAATAGTGGGACCGTGGGATCTGTAAGTCATTTATTAAAGGCTCGGTGTTTGCCAAGCATCATGCCGAGCACTTTGTGCTCATCAGCAATAGCAGACAGAAGCTGGAAGGCTGCCGTATTACAGGTAAGGTCACAAGTATAATTGCTCAACAGGGCACAGAGTGACGGAGCCTGGATGCCGATGGTCACGCCCGTGCCCTCTGCCCCTGTCCAGGCTTTGCACAGCTCTGCCAAGCAGCCTATGTTCAGAGACCGCAAGGAGTCAGATAGCGTCAAACCTGGGTTTATTATTCCTAGGCATCTTCGGATTTCTTCTTGCTTGCTTTTCTTTATGAATAAATGTGTTTGGGGACTTCCCGGGTGGTCCATTGGTTAAAACTCTGTGCTTCCAATGCAGGCGGCAAGGGATTGATTGCTAATCAGAAAACCAAGATCGCACGTGCTATGTGGTGCATCCAAAAAAATTATGTTAAAAAAAGAATAAATGTATTTGTAGGAGAAAACACATTAACTGCAGAGAATCTGGGGCTCACAGATGCTATGATCTTTGTAACCTAAAGAAAGAAAATGAAATTGGATGCAATGGAAAAGGATGGATTGAGGAAAGTACACGATTTTAGAGGCCGAAACTCTTGACCCAAACAATCCAAGGAGACTTAGATACGCGCCTTCTTCAGTCCCTGGTGTGGAGAGGGATCTAGCACGCTGTGAGCCTGAGGGGGAAGGTGGATGCCCTCCTAAGTCCCTGATGGAGGTATAACCTGCTACAACCCTTTGGTAAAATGTGTGCCATAGATATAAAAATAGGCAAAGGCTTGACCCACAGGTTCCACCGCTGGGCTTCTTCCTGTGGAAATACAGGCATCGTGCAGTAAAGACACATGTATAAAGATGTTTACTGCTGCACTGTTCGTTGGGATAAAAGCCTAGGTCAGTTTACACGTTCATCAACAGGGGAACAAGTGGTACCACGGTAGACTCATCTCGTCTGTGGATTCGGCTATTACAAGACTGAGTTAGATCTTTGCCAGCTGACCTGATCAGGTATCCATAATACACTGCCACGTGAATAAAGCAATTGGATATATTTTACAAGAATTCTTATTAACGCCCCCAAACAAACTAGCTGTGTTTTTGTAAGTTTGGATACATTTGGGGACAGGTACCTCTGATCACCCAGAGAGGGCTGGCAATCGTGAGACGCAGGCAGAAACTTCTTGTTCACATGCTTTTGGGGGGCTGTGTCACCTTTTACAAGAACCACATACTGTTTTTACAAAATAGGAGACTGAGAAAACATTCTTCAAACTGTTTTTCATAAGCAAAGATTATGCCTTATAGTTTTACCTGCTTTCCATAGTTATACAAGGAACTTCCTTGTGGTTCAATGGTAAAGAATCTGCCTGCCAAAGGAAGAGATGTGGGTTTGATCCTTGGGCTGGGAAAATCCTCTGGAGGAGGAAATGGCAACCCACTCCAGTATTCATGCCTGGAGAATCCCATGGACAGAGGAGGCTGGTGGGTACAGTCCACGGGGTCGCAAAGAGTTGCTTATGACTGAGCAACTGAGCACACAGTCATACAAAGAAAACATCCACAAGATGTATTTGTAGGAGAAAACACATTAACTGCAGAGAATCTGGGGCTCACAGATGCTATGATCTTTGTAACCTAAAGAAAGAAAATGAAATTGGATGCAATGGAAAAGGATGGATTGAGGAAAGTACACGATTTTAGAGGCCGAAACTCTTGACCCAAACAATCCAAGGAGACTTAGATACGCGCCTTCTTCAGTCCCTGGTGTGGAGAGGGATCTAGCACGCTGTGAGCCTGAGGGGGAAGGTGGATCCCCTCCTAAGTCCCTGATGGAGGTATAACCTGCTACAACCCTTTGGTAAAATGTGTGCCATAGATATAAAAATAGGCAAAGGCTTGACCCACAGGTTCCACCGCTGGGCTTCTTCCTGTGGAAATACAGGCATCGTGCAGTAAAGACACATGTATAAAGATGTTTACTGCTGCACTGTTCGTTGGGATAAAAGCCTAGGTCAGTTTACACGTTCATCAACAGGGGAACAAGTGGTACCACGGTAGACTCATCTCGTCTGTGGATTCGGCTATTACAAGACTGAGTTAGATCTTTGCCAGCTGACCTGATCAGGTATCCATAATACACTGCCACGTGAATAAAGCAATTGGATATATTTTTACAAGAATTCTTATTAACGCCCCCAAACAAACTAGCTGTGTTTTTGTAAGTTTGGATACATTTGGGGACAGGTACCTCTGATCACCCAGAGAGGGCTGGCAATCGTGAGACGCAGGCAGAAACTTCTTGTTCACATGCTTTTGGGGGGCTGTGTCACCTTTTACAAGAACCACATACTGTTTTTACAAAATAGGAGACTGAGAAAACATTCTTCAAACTGTTTTTCATAAGCAAAGATTATGCCTTATAGTTTTACCTGCTTTCCATAGTTATACAAGGAACTTCCTTGTGGTTCAATGGTAAAGAATCTGCCTGCCAAAGGAAGAGATGTGGGTTTGATCCTTGGGCTGGGAAAATCCTCTGGAGGAGGAAATGGCAACCCACTCCAGTATTCATGCCTGGAGAATCCCATGGACAGAGGAGGCTGGTGGGTACAGTCCACGGGGTCGCAAAGAGTTGCTTATGACTGAGCAACTGAGCACACACAGTCATACAAAGAAAACATCCCAAGATCCGTTTTTCCCCAACTCTTCTTCCAGCCTTGATTTTATCTGGTGAGGCTCTCCCCTGCCTCTCTTGGGATCCCTGTTCCTCAGAGCAGTCAGGCATGCTACAACCAGCACCCCAACAGACCCACACCTTCCTCACTGCCTCCCTGGGGTGCTTTTTGAGCTGGTGCACGTTCCAGGCGGTCTCATGCTCTATCACATCTGAGTGTTTCAGAAAGAGCCCTTCAGGCGCAGTGACTGGGTTTCGCCTGGTTTACCCCCAGCGCCCCCTTCACTCCCTTGGGTGAATGGTTTCCGATCATACCTTCTAGGGCTGCTTGGCAGGTCTCTACCGCTCTTACGCCTTTGTTGGCCCACTCCTGGATCCCCCAACGCCTCCCTCTCTGCAGCCTCTACTATCACAGGCAGAAAGCAACACAGCTATGGGGATGAGGTGCTTTCATGGTGTGGGGGAGAAGCAGCCTCTCCAGGGCAGCTGCCGCCTTGGATGCTGCAGGTCCGACCTCTGACCGGGGATCTGGACGCTGCACTCAAGCAGGAGCCACTGCGTCTGCTGACCCTGCACGACTTGCTGCCTCTGGAGACCAGGGAGCCAGGGCTGGCACTGGAGTGCTGCTGCAGAAGCGTCAAGGCTCTGTGCTGCCTTGGCAGAGAACAGACAGGGAGGGGCAGAGAGCTCTCGTTCAAGTATCCTGGGAGCGTAACTGACGGGTCCAATGGATGCCATGAACAGAATCCTAGCTGCGAAGGAACTACTTCATGCTTGTCTCTCCTTCCTGAATGGAAGCATTTTTTTCGTTTAAATGTTGGCCTCTTTTATTGGTTTTTTTATTGATTTATTTTCATCCATTGTTATTCTTTGGCCCATGTGGGCCTCCCATTGCAGTGGCCTCTATCGTTGCAGAGCACTGGCTCTGGGCGCATGCGCTCCAGAGTCCTGGCTCACAATCTGACATACTGGTCCAGCTGCTTGGTGGTGTGTGGGATCTTTCCTGGCCAGGGATTGAACTTGTGCCCCTTGCACTGCAAGGCGGACTCTTTACCCACTGGACCACCAGGGAAGCCCTGGATGTACGCTTTAAGGACAGAGGCCACGACCACTGGCTTGCCGCTATACACCCAACCTGTGTTGGGCACGGCAGTCACTTAACATTGATTATTAACTCATTTAATTCTCACGACAAACCTCGGATAGAGCTTTTGCTCTTCTTTCCAGTTTACAAATGCAGAACAGGGACAGAGAGGTGAAGGAAGTTGCTATGCCCATACAGCAGAAAACTATACTGGAACCCAGCCTGTACTCTATGCACTTTACTGCCTCACTATCTGTGGCAAGTATGCTCGTTTCAATGTTTACTGAATTATGTAGAGAACTGTCCATAAATACGGAGTATCTCTAGAGTAAAGTTAACATATTTAACTATGGAGACTATTATACTTTGTTATCATTTGAAATGGAAATTGATGTTTTTCTTAGTTTTTTTTTTGCCAAACTTGTAAGAGATAATCTGTACAAAGGTGGCTATTACTCATGAGTCAAGTAGGTTGAAGTAATACCCAAGGACTCTATACCTCTTGGACTCCTGAAAACTTGGGAGTTAGAGAATTTGCTGGAGTATATTTTTGAAAGGTGCATTAATCGACGGAGAAAGAATAGATGTCAATTACACTTAAAACTGTCACTTCAGTCATTTTCAGGAATCATTTTTATTGTGGCTTTGGGAAGAGCAAAAATGCACAGAATAGAAAATCGGGCAATTTGTCTCCCTGCTGCTCAGTTCATGCCTGTGAACTGACGTAAGATGCTCTTCCCCATGTTTTCATTTCTATATTGAACAACAAAAGTAACGCCTGCTACCTGTGATGAGTTTTTTTTGAGAAGCCTGTGATGTTTGTAAAGTTCTTCGAAGTGTAAGAAGAACAATATTAAAAAACACCAGGGCACAAACCAGACTTCCCTAAAGGTCCAGTGGTTAAGACTGTGCTTCCAATGCAGAGGGCATAGTTCAACCCCTGGTCAGGGGGCTAAGATTCCCCATAATCCGTGGCCAAAACACTAAAAAACAAAAACAATGCACCAATCTGACATACTGGTCCAGCTGCTTGGTGGTGTGTGGGATCTTTCCTGGCCAGGGATTGAACTTGTGCCCCTTGCACTGCAAGGCGGACTCTTTACCCACTGGACCACCAGGGAAGCCCTGGATGTACGCTTTAAGGACAGAGGCCACGACCACTGGCTTGCCGCTATACACCCAACCTGTGTTGGGCACGGCAGTCACTTAACATTGATTATTAACTCATTTAATTCTCACGACAAACCTCGGATAGAGCTTTTGCTCTTCTTTCCAGTTTACAAATGCAGAACAGGGACAGAGAGGTGAAGGAAGTTGCTATGCCCATACAGCAGAAAACTATACTGGAACCCAGCCTGTACTCTATGCACTTTACTGCCTCACTATCTGTGGCAAGTATGCTCGTTTCAATGTTTACTGAATTATGTAGAGAACTGTCCATAAATACGGAGTATCTCTAGAGTAAAGTTAACATATTTAACTATGGAGACTATTATACTTTGTTATCATTTGAAATGGAAATTGATGTTTTTCTTAGTTTTTTTTTTGCCAAACTTGTAAGAGATAATCTGTACAAAGGTGGCTATTACTCATGAGTCAAGTAGGTTGAAGTAATACCCAAGGACTCTATACCTCTTGGACTCCTGAAAACTTGGGAGTTAGAGAATTTGCTGGAGTATATTTTTGAAAGGTGCATTAATCGACGGAGAAAGAATAGATGTCAATTACACTTAAAACTGTCACTTCAGTCATTTTCAGGAATCATTTTTATTGTGGCTTTGGGAAGAGCAAAAATGCACAGAATAGAAAATCGGGCAATTTGTCTCCCTGCTGCTCAGTTCATGCCTGTGAACTGACGTAAGATGCTCTTCCCCATGTTTTCATTTCTATATTGAACAACAAAAGTAACGCCTGCTACCTGTGATGAGTTTTTTTTGAGAAGCCTGTGATGTTTGTAAAGTTCTTCGAAGTGTAAGAAGAACAATATTAAAAAACACCAGGGCACAAACCAGACTTCCCTAAAGGTCCAGTGGTTAAGACTGTGCTTCCAATGCAGAGGGCATAGTTCAACCCCTGGTCAGGGGGCTAAGATTCCCCATAATCCGTGGCCAAAACACTAAAAAACAAAAACAAAGCATAAAGTACTTAAAGAGTGCACTACTGAATGAGGAGCATGTGATTCAGGGGGACTCCGAGTCACTACCAGCGACTGCCCTGAAACAGTCATGGAATAATTCTTCCCAAGGAGTTTCATGTCTTCTTCAACTGCTAGTATGCAGATCCTTACAGGTTTAGACTCTTAGCATTTCTGAAGCCACACAGAGCAATCAACAGAGAAAAGCACTTGATTGCAAAAGCAATGGCTGAAATGGGCAGAGGTTTCTGAATGATGCAGACTGGAATAGATTCAGTTCCGGCTTCCTCCTGAACAGTTGACGGTGAACATGTCAACCTCCCCCACAGCAGGAAAACTGACAAAACCCTCAGCCCACTGGGTCAACTATCTGGGGTTCCCAGTCAGCCTCCTGGGAAGACAGGTATCCACCTAGCCATGGAGGGTCTGGCCCGGGCGGGCTAACTTGCCCACAGATAAGAGTTCTGCAGGAAGCAAAAAAAACTTGGACTTTGTGACAGTGTCAGGGTTGTCAGTTCCTGACAAAACATGTGGGACCAGGTGCTGTGGAGGGATTGTCAATCTCAACATTCTGTTTGTTTAACCTTAAGGCCTCTTTTTGGTAAACCACGGATTTTCTGTATTTTCCTTTGATGAGGATTGAAATTTCAAAACAATTTTGAGAATAAAAGGAAATCAAACGACAGGCAGATGTAGAAGATGCTTTTCAACAACTGGCTCAGTAGTAAAGAACCCTCCTGCCAATGTAGGAGACACGGGTTCCACCCCTGGGTGGGAAGATGGAACCCACCCTAGTATGCTTGCCTGGAGAATTCCATGGACAGAGGAGCCTGGCGGGCTACACACAGTCCCAGGGGTCGCAGAGACTCAGACATGACTGAGCACGCACGCATTTCAAAGAGCGTAAGCTCTGGTATCCTGCTGAAGGCCCGCTGCCCTCCCGGGCGCAGTCTAGCGCGCATGCTGGGTTAGCTACTTCGCAGAGGCATTTCCCAGGTGGGCTCCATGCCTGGACTGCAGGGAGGACGTGGACTGTCCATGCCTGGGTCACTGTCCCACGGGTCTCGTTCGTTTTCTAGACCGGCTGGGCTGCTCCTTCGCGGCCTGTTTCGCGGCGCTTCCCAGGGATGTGAGTTCGAGCAGCACCGTGACGGTCGATTCTCCAGCACGCGCGTTTGTGCCGTTCCTGTTCCCGGGTACCCTGCCGATCCGTTAAAGACGCGTCAGCAACTCAACCGTGGGCATTTTCCTCCTTGGGCTCAGTTTACTACCGGCTACCGCAAATGCTGCAGATGGAATTCGCTGCCAACCTGCGAACGTGACCACTGCTTCGGTTTGGGCTTATCGTTACCATAAGTCAAAACAAACGCTGGAGATTCTATTTCCAGCTGGATAACGCCTCGCGGCCGCCTCGTCAGATCCCCAGCGCCCCGTCTGCTTCTTTGAGGAGGTGTCTTTCCTCACGGGCCTGGGCAGCACAGGAGAGAATTCGGGAAGCCGGAGAGGCTGGGCTGGAGAACCACAGAGTTTAGCTGGAGGGATGGAGGGAGTTAGGGAGAGAGCCCACTGACGATCCTGGCACGCTTTCCTCTGGGCAGCTTTTATATTCTAACTAGGGGACCCTCGGGGCAGCCCCCAGAGCTGTTTTCCTTCTTTCAGAGCCTATGAGACACCCTCTGGAAACCTAAATGAGTATGGGCTAGCCTCACCCCAGCCTGCAACGGACCTTTCTCCTTCCCGCTCGATCCTCAGCCGCTACTACAACTCCCAGCAAGCACTGCGCAGCGCCGCAGCGAGACCGGCCGAAGACCGCCCGCGCGTAGCACGCTGGGAGTTGTAGCCCACGAGCCTGACTGTTCCTCTTTCTGTTGTCCGGCCTTCCCGCTTGGGAGATGGCGAGGCGCTGCCATAGCGGGCTTTCCAGTCTCGTAACTGCAGCTAAACGTGACTGAGGACTGCGTCCTCCCGCTCTGCGGCGGGCGCCGCGTCAGTGCCCCGGAGCCGAGCTCCGCCCCGTACACACCCGCTCCCTTGACAGCTGGGCTAGGCTCGGCGTGCGGCGGGCTAGGGGCGCGCCGGCGCAGCAGCCGGCCGGCCGGGGCGGCGTGGTGGGCGGGGCGGCGTGGAGGGCGGGCCGGGCGCGAGGCCTCGCGGCCGCCGGGGCGCGCACGTCGGCACGCAGCGGCGTCACGTGGGGCGCCGCGGATCGCAGTGCGCGTGGCCGCGGCGGCTGGTGTGGGGTTGAGTCAGTTGTGAGACCCGGAGCTGCGGACCGGCGGGCCGCCCAGCGAGTCGGCGACCGAGCGGCGGGTGTTGGGTTCGGGAGCCGAGCGCCGGCCCCGCGTCGAGCCGGGCCGAGCCGCGCCGCCCCCGCCGCCCCCCGCCCGCAGCCAACGACCCGCCGCGGGCGCGCCCCCGCTCTGCGCTGTCTCCGATGGCGTCCGCCTCTGGGGCCATGGCGAAGCACGAGCAGATCCTGGTCCTCGACCCACCCACAGACCTCAAGTTCAAAGGTGGGCAGCGGCGGCCCGCGGGCGGCCAGGCGGGCGGCGGCCGCGCCCGGTGCCCCCCTCCCCCGCCGCCCGGCCTCGCCCGCGCGAGTGCGCGCTCCTCCCGCCTCTCTCCGCGCGCCCGCCGCCATCTTGCGGCCCGCGGGCGCCTCGCTGCGGCGGCGGCGGCGGCGGCGTCCTTGGCCCGCGGGCCGGGGCGGGTGCGGGTGTGGGCGGCGGGCCCGGGACGCGGGGCGGGCAGGGCGCGGGCCGGGCTCCTCCGCGCCGGCGACTCTTGCGCGCGGACTCGGGGCCGTGGGAGCGACTCGGGCGGGGCTGCTGCGGGCGGTTCCTGGGACCCCGGCGGGCGGGGCGTCTGGGACCTTGAGCGGCCGCTCCCGGGTTTAGAGAGTCAAGCTCCGTGTCGTCCACGGTAGAGTCCGAAAGGAAAACCTTGCTTCCCGTAGGACACGTCTTGGATCGTTTTAGGAGCTTTCGGATGTAGTATTCTGGCATTATCAGAGGAGCGTTGTATAAAATCTGTAGTTTGCAAGCTCTTCGTGCATTTGCGAATGTCTTTGAATGGAAAGATCCGTGAGCTGCGTGTTAGCTGAGGATTCGGCTTTAAGACAACTACAAGAAATATTTTGAAAGGCTTCTTAGGCGCATTTGATTGTAGCAAGTATATGGGTGCAGCATGAGATTACATAGTTTTAGCCGAAAGGGGGGAAAAACTCCTGTGGGGACTCACGAATGCAAAGTTAAGATAATCATAAAGTAACTCATGAACCTAGCTTATAGTTGTTGTCTTGAGAATGGAGGACTTTATGGTAAACCTTTATGGTAGATGATCCTTCCGAGAGTTCAAGTATTTTGCTTTTATTTGAGGGGAGCTGATTTTACAAAGGAAGTTTCCTCTCCTAGTTAACCTGTGTGTGTGTTGCCACTAGGGATTTGGACGCTGTTAAAAGTGGTTTTAGATCAGGAGATGTTCAGACTTGGACGATTTCTTTTTAGAGAAGTCGTTATGTTTCCAAAACATGCTTATTCGCTTAGACGTCGCTGAGCCTGCGACTCCAGGGACTAGCCCGCCAGGCTCCTCTGTCCATCGGATTTCCTAGGCAAGAATACTGGAGTGGGTTGCCGGTTCCTAGTGGAGGGTAGGGTAATCTTCCTGACCCAGGGATCGAACCCACTTCTCCTATGTCTCCCGCATTGCAGGTGGATTCTTTTCTGAATTCTTCACCGTTTCAGTAGTAAGAGACTAATGAAAGCAAAGAGGCCAGTTAAAACAACAACCAAAAAACCTACCTGATGACTTGCCAAGTTTTTATTTTAGGCATTGAAAAATTACTAGCTATGATTATAGAACAGATTCTTGTATTATGGTTGAAAGTAATTCACAAGGATTATTAAACTTTGGACATTAGTTGACTTAAAAAAGCATTTCATTGAAAAGTTTATAGGGACACATATTCCGTTGGGCCAGTTACTTAGCAAACACTGTTGAAAGCTTTGTACCATTCCTATGTTTGAAGAAGAGTATTCAACAGTGAGTAATTTATTCAACAGGCGTCAGCTTGTATTGAGAGATTCAGTGTTAAGCAAGGTGGAGAAAAGACCCACAGTTAGTTTGTATTTTAATGGGGGGAGCATACGATTAGCAGCTGCACAATGAGTTAGGTTTTTATCTTAGCCCTTGAAGAACTCCCAGGCGGAAGACCACAGGTAGATGCTGTAACAGAGCAAGTATGAGGAAAGAAGCCCCTGCTTCCTTCCTCCTTGCTTGCTTTAGGAGGAGGAGTTACTGTTGTTCAGTGGCTAAGACCTGTTTGACCCCATGAACTGCAGCACGCCAGACTTCCCTGTCCTTCACGGTCTCCTGGAGTTGGCTCAAATTCATGTCCATTGAGTTGCTGATGCCATCCAACCATCTCATCCTCTGTCACCCCCTTCTCCTCCTGCCCGCAATCTTTCCCAGCATTAGGGTCTTTTCCAATGAGTCGGCTCTTTGCATCAGGTGACCAGCGTATAGGAGCTTCAGCATCAGTCCTTCCAATGAATATTCAGGATTGATTTTGTTTAGAATTGATTGATTTGATCTTGAAGTCCAAGAAATTCTCAGGAGTCTTCTCCAGCACCACAGTTGGATTGCTTTCAAATGGGGAAGGGGGAGGGCCCGTCATGGGAATGGTTTACTTCTCTCTGCTGTGAGAGAAGGTTGGCTTGTGCTCACACACCGGGGTGTGCTGTGTAAGAGTAGGCCGTGGGGAGGGTTGCGAACGCGGAGAGCAGGATGAATTGGGAGGCAGCATTTGGTGTCATTTGTTCCTTCCTTCCTGAAAGTTATTCTTTTTGTCAGAGTAAGTTGTTTGTTGATGATAAACCTACCTGATGACTTGCCAAGTTTTTATTTTAGGCATTGAAAAATTACTAGCTATGATTATAGAACAGATTCTTGTATTATGGTTGAAAGTAATTCACAAGGATTATTAAACTTTGGACATTAGTTGACTTAAAAAAGCATTTCATTGAAAAGTTTATAGGGACACATATTCCGTTGGGCCAGTTACTTAGCAAACACTGTTGAAAGCTTTGTACCATTCCTATGTTTGAAGAAGAGTATTCAACAGTGAGTAATTTATTCAACAGGCGTCAGCTTGTATTGAGAGATTCAGTGTTAAGCAAGGTGGAGAAAAGACCCACAGTTAGTTTGTATTTTAATGGGGGGAGCATACGATTAGCAGCTGCACAATGAGTTAGGTTTTTATCTTAGCCCTTGAAGAACTCCCAGGCGGAAGACCACAGGTAGATGCTGTAACAGAGCAAGTATGAGGAAAGAAGCCCCTGCTTCCTTCCTCCTTGCTTGCTTTAGGAGGAGGAGTTACTGTTGTTCAGTGGCTAAGACCTGTTTGACCCCATGAACTGCAGCACGCCAGACTTCCCTGTCCTTCACGGTCTCCTGGAGTTGGCTCAAATTCATGTCCATTGAGTTGCTGATGCCATCCAACCATCTCATCCTCTGTCACCCCCTTCTCCTCCTGCCCGCAATCTTTCCCAGCATTAGGGTCTTTTCCAATGAGTCGGCTCTTTGCATCAGGTGACCAGCGTATAGGAGCTTCAGCATCAGTCCTTCCAATGAATATTCAGGATTGATTTTGTTTAGAATTGATTGATTTGATCTTGAAGTCCAAGAAATTCTCAGGAGTCTTCTCCAGCACCACAGTTGGATTGCTTTCAAATGGGGAAGGGGGAGGGCCCGTCATGGGAATGGTTTACTTCTCTCTGCTGTGAGAGAAGGTTGGCTTGTGCTCACACACCGGGGTGTGCTGTGTAAGAGTAGGCCGTGGGGAGGGTTGCGAACGCGGAGAGCAGGATGAATTGGGAGGCAGCATTTGGTGTCATTTGTTCCTTCCTTCCTGAAAGTTATTCTTTTTGTCAGAGTAAGTTGTTTGTTGATGATAAACCTCTCTGTATTCCAAAGACCAGTTCAGCACGAAGTAAGGAGACTCGTTTAGAACCAGCCATCTCTGCTTCATTTGACGAGGGTATAAGAGATCATTCAGCGCTACTCTAAACCACCTGTAATTTTCAGTTGAAGTAAAAGTCTCTTACAGGATAGTTTTGCAAAATGTCATCTTCTGGTAGATTTATTTGATTTATTTTGACTTGACACTTGATCAAGATAGTTTCCTCAAGAATGAGCCAGTTAATCATTCTGAGATTGGATGGTGAATTTTTCAGATCTGTGCATAATAAAGTCATCTTGCTGTGGGTTGTTGACACTTGGCACAATTGTGGAGAAGCAGATAGCAGTTTAATACAGCCTCTCCATACTTGAATATTTTATTCTACTTTGTTTTACACAATTGTTTATATGAAAGTGCTTTTATAATGTCATGAATTCTGAGGTAGTTCTTTTGTTGCATCAGTAAAGATGTAGATAATTTTAAGTTGTTTTCTAAGCCTTCACTGTAATACGACTTAGAATTGAGATTTGAAATTTGGTATTACATGTGAGAACCTTTTTGAGGGGAGGAGTCCTTTCAAATGTTTTTTTACTGTTGTAAAATTTCTCTGTATTACACAACATTTTGTTTTTTCAACCCGTTCATTTTGGAGGAGGGTTTGGAGAAGCAAGTTTAGAAAATGCTGCAATAAATTGTGACTATACTCTTCCTCATCATGATCAGAGAAAGGAGAGCAGACCAGAAGGTGGCCAGTAGAGATAGCGTCAGTGACGAAAACCCAGTGCCTCAGTGATCAGGACTGGGATGTTCCGCTCAAGCATCTCTGGACAGCAGCGCCTGGGAGGGAGAGGCCCGAGTGCAGAGGGAGCAGCCCGCCCGCTCCTAGTGGGTGTGGCCTGGCGCTGGGTGGTTGACCTCGCTCCTGTGGCACTGTGGCTGGCGTGTCCCCAGCCCTGGACGTGCAGGTCTTCCTCCCATGCTTGTTCCTGCCAGTTGTCAGGGAGCGCTCGACTGCCTGCTGGATGGAGTCTACGTCCTAGTGTGGCATACAAGCCCTTCCCGGGCGTGCTGTCTCGTCTTGTAGCGCCTGTTGGTCGACACATGTCCACACGTTCTTCCCTGGGAAAGAAGAGCCCTTCTTGTGTCCAAGCTTGTTTGTTCTGTTGTATTTGCTGTTTAAGGTAAATATCTTTTATGACTCAGACTGTGTTCCATCAGATATTTTCTCTGTCGTGTTTTCAGTCACTGGTTTCTTCCTTTAAACATAAAAGCGCACTGGAGCCTTTCCTTTTAAACCAAGCAGGCCATTCCTCCTTGGGGCACTCGTGTCTCCTGGCCTTTGCTTCCTTTGCGGCCAGGCTTCTTGGGCAAGCAGTTTGTGTTCTGGGTCTCCTGATCGCCTCTGCGGTGGCGACGGCTGCTTCCTATCTCCCTGGCCTTCTCTTTGGTACTTGCCGGTGTTTACAGCTTGTCTTTCTAATAACTCAGTTTTTCTGACTCCTGTGACACGGTTATCCTCCCCTCAACATCTTTGCTCTCTCATTTGTGACTTCCTTTTTCTTTTCTTTTTTGTTTTAGGCCACTTCTATTGTTCTTTGATTTACTTATCTTTGTTCTTTGGCCTCTGTGGGCCTTCCATCGCAGTGACCTCTGTCACTGCAGAGCTCTGACCGCTGGGCGCATGCGCTCCAGAGCTCTGGCTTGGCAGTTGGGCACATCGGTCCAGCTACTTTAAGGCACGTGGGATCTTCCCAGGCCAGGGATCGAACCAGCGCCCCTTGCACTGCAAGGTGGTTTCCTTAGCTACTGGACCACCAGGGAAGCCCCTTTTTATTTTTAATAATGTTATTTACTTACTTATTTTTGCCTGGGTCTTGGCTGTGCGGGCTTTCCTCAAGTTGTGAAGAGTGGGGTCCACCCTCCAGTTGTGGCGCTTGGACTTCTCACTGTGCTGGTTTCTCTGGGGGAGCCCAGGCACTAGGGCATATGGCTTCAGTAGTTGCCACATGTAGGCTAATTGCCGCTCCCAGACTCTTAGAGCACAGACTCCATAGTTGAGGCACACAGGTTTAGTTGCTCATTGGCACGTGGGATCTTCCTGGACCAGGGATCAAAGGTGTGTCTCCTCCATTGGCATGTGAATTCTTTACCACGGAGCCACTAGGGAAACCCAACCTCTTTTTTCTTAAATGTTCATGTTTCTGAGATTCTGATTTGGTTTCAGTTTTATCTCACTCTGAACTTCCCTTGTTCAGTCTTCCCCGTTTTGAGGGCTTTTCTGTCTCCTCCGTGCACACCTCCTTTGTACACATTGCTGCACACCGAAATCTGTATTGAATTCAGACCTAAAATCGGCTTTGGGCATGTTCCTTGGTGATACAGTCGTGAAGACTGTGCTGCTTCTGCAGGGGGCACGGGATCCTGATGGGGGAAGTTCCGCTTGCGCCAGTGGCAGTGGGGATCTGCTTTGGAGTACAGACTGATTACTTAGTGACTGTACCAAATTGGAATGTTGCTCAGGTGACTCCATGGTAAGAATCTGCTTGCAGTGCAGGAGACAAGGGTTTGATCCCTGTGTTGGGAAGATCACTGGAGTGCGGATTGGCCACCCGCTCCAGTAGTCTTGCCTGGGGAATTCCATGTATCCCGGTGGGCTGCAGTCCATGGAGTCACAAAGGGTAGGACACGACCAGGTACACACACGCACACGGATTGCAAATTCTGCATAGCCCAAACTTGTTTCTTCACTGTGCAAGCCTACTCTCTTTTCCTGTATTTTTCATTTCTTTTTTTGTGGCGTCTTGATTACCCATTTCAGAAATGCTGTGCACATCTAATAATTAAAATTGTATTTCTGCATCCCAGAGGTAACTCTTGAATATGTCCCATTTAATGCAGTTTAGCTTCTCAATTCATTTATTTGGTTTAATTCATTCATCTATAAAAGAAAGATTTGTGTGTCTACTATATTTGGTTCATGTTGAATAAGTGTTGGAACTACAATTTTGACTGAAATAATCTTTATTTTTATGAGGTGATTGCAGTGGGAAACGTACACACTAATCAGATAATCAGAAGACAGAAATGTAGCTCTGAAGAGGTGTGGTAAGAATGGGAGACTTTGATTTGGTTGGGGAAGGCTGCCACAGGTGGACTAAGATTTTCCAGGAGTGAGTGGAAGTTATTTGGATGAAGAAGAAAGGAACATGCTCCTCGAACGACAAGTGCAAGGGTCCTGAGGCAGGAGGGCGAGGTGTTCAGCATGTTCAGTAGCATATGTATACCCGGTTGGGCAGTCTGTCCTAGTTGCGGGGTCAGCCAGGAGGAGTGAGTGTTGACTTAGTAGTTTTGTTTTCATCTTGACCTGCTGTTGATTTTCAGGGGGAGAAGATAGCAGTGTGGAGGCAGTGGGCAGACGCCATGCTTGTGCTGACAGGAGCGCCGCAGTCTGATCCATGTAGACTTGGGGTAGAGGGAGCTGGAGATGACCCGGCTGTGGCTGCTGTCCACGTGACCACTGACTGGTTGAGGGGCAGTGGTGGGGATAGTGGGAAGTGAGGGGAGGTCGGGCATGTGCATGGGGAAGGGGCAGAGAGGGTACAGACAGCGCTGCAGTCTCTGGCTGCCCACCCAGAGGGGAGCTGGTCGACTCTAGCAGGGTGCGTGAGGACCGGTGCTTTTCATTCAGGGGTGTGGGAGAGTGCCGGTGGAAAGGTCCTGACTTCCTCAGATAGGGTAGCTGGGTCTGAGGAGGGACCCGTGGGCATGTGGGGGTCCAGGCGTGTGCCTCAGGGGAGGTCTGGGCTGGCTCGGTTCTTTGCCCCGGGTGATTCTCTTCCCTCTGCTGGTCAGCAGCCTGTGTCCCCCTGCCCCCCCCCGGCTGTCGTCCGCTCGGCTGCTTGGAAGAACTACCCTTTGAACAGCGCACGCCTGACTCGCTGCTGCCCTGTTGAAGAACCTGCAGTGTTTTCCTCTCAGGCACTGGACTGCCCAGACCCATACCCGCCGCCACAGCTCCCCTTGGCCACGTGCTGCAGGCCTCTGTAGAGCCCTCTGCAGAGGGTATCCCCTTCCTGTCAGGAGGGCCACCTCCCCAGGTCCCCTTCTCCAGGCGTCTCTGACTCTCTGGCCTGCCACTGCTCTCGCCACGCCCCTGTGCACCTGCGGCTTCCCGTAATTGTAGTATCCCCACTGGCACAGCGCTGGGTGTACGTGCTCTTCTCAGGGGCTGCCTGTGGAGTACACGAGAATGTGCCTGTTTATGGAAGTCCGTGATAACAAGATCTGGCACAGGCTGATTGCCCGACTGGTGCGGACCTTGTTAATAAGACCCGGCCTCTTCTGTCTCCCGTAGTTGTCACGGTTTTAGTCCTGGAGTCTCTCAGGAGGTGCTTCGTCTGCCTTCGAAGGGAGTTGTGTTTTTAGAGCTTTGGCGTTTCAGAAAAGGGCATTTTGTTAAGAGCTGACTAATGGTAGTTGTTCAGTTTCTTTTTTTTTAAGATTTATTCATTTATTTTCTTTCTTTATGGCTATTCTGGGTTTTCACTGTTGCCACAGGCTCTTCTCTAGTTGCAGGTAGTGGGGGCTACTCTCTCGTTGAGGTGAGCAGGCTACTTGTTGCGGTCACTTCTCTTGTGGCACACAAGCTTCAGTAGTTGCAGCACATGGGTTCCATAGTTGCGTCTCCGAGGCTCTACAGCACAAGCTCCATAGTTGGGGCTCACGCGCTTAGTTGCTCCACAGCATGTGGTATCTTCCCGGCTCAGGAATTGAACCCTGGTCTCCTGCAGTGGCAGGCGAACTCTTCATCACTGTGCTACCAGGGAAGCCCCAGTTGTTCAGTTTCCTTTGCTTCACCTTTTCACTTGTGGGGTGAGAATCGGGTAGATGGTTTCTTGGGTGGTGGTCTGGCTGTAAAGGTTTCTGAATGGACGATTGACTTAAAAAAGGAGACAATTTTTCGTGAAATGGAAGACTGTATGAAGAATTGAGAGACCTTGATGAAGTTCTTCTGAGTTTGGTATTTTGTGACTGTTAGTGTTGGTAATTTTGTTGTTGAATTTCTATACTATAATAGTTACCTGTTATCTTCCCTTAAGTAAGACTGTAACCATGTGGAGGTCTGTGAAGAGTCTGTTAGCAAGGACTCCTTTCCTAACTCTTCCTTGTTGCTTTTCTATCTTTACTCACCCTGCAGTGAATGCCTGTCTTTCAGATGAGATAGTAAACATACCATGGATATTGCTTTCCTTAATTTAAAAGTTGATTTAAAAGAAAATAACGTTTTCCAGTCTATTAAACTTTATAGACCAGGAAACGTAATATTATTTTGTGTAACAACTAAAGAAAAATTCTTATTAAAAAAAGAATTAAATGTAAAAGGAGGGTTACTTTTGCAAATGCTTCTTTACTGGTTTTATTATAATTGAAACATGACTCAAATTATACTTAACATTTTTTGTGAAAACTTTGAAACTTTATGAAAACATTCTATACATTTAGTGAACATCTATACTCTAATAACTTCATATATGCGTGTGTACGTGCTGAGTCGCTTCAGTTGTATCCAACTCTTAAAAAACCCATGGGGGTCCAGTGGGTAAGGACACCGCCTTGCAGTGCAAGGGGCGCCGGTTCGATCCCTGGCCTGGGAAGATCCCACGTGCCGCGGAGCGGCTGGACTGATGTGTCCAATTACCGAGCTGGAGCGCATGAGCGCCCCTAGCCGGTGCTCTGCGACAACAGAGGCCACCGCGATGGGAGGTCCACACAGGCCAAAGAACAGAGATGGATGAAAATAGACAAATGAAAGATCAATAGAAGGCCCGCCCGCCCCCCTCCCTCCCCACCCCCCAGAAAATAAATAAATAATAATAAAGACCCATGGACTCTAACCCTCCAGATATATAGGTATATTTAAAGTTTAATGATCATTAGTGTTTTGCTGTTTTTTGGAGAGTAGGGTTATTGCAGGATTTTAGACAAATGCTGGCTATCATAACATCTCAAGACTGAATACTGGAGCTTACATTTCTAATAAACAAACGTTTTCTCATTTCTCATAATCGTGACATCACTTAATAAAACTAAAAGTAATTCCTAGACAATCTGATATCTAGTCTGTGGAAATTGTCCCATAGTCCTGAGTCCTGGGAGGTCGGCTCGGTCTGTGTGTTGCCGTGGTTGGTCGTGTGTTCGGTGGTCCTGACGCCATCAGTGCCCTCCTCCGCCTGCCTTTTCTCATGCCATTCGCTTGTTGAAGAGACAAGGTTGTCGTCCAGTGGAGTGTTCCAGACTCCTGGTATTTCTTTTCTTTTCTTTTTTTTTTTAAAGATTTATTTATTTATTTTGGGTGGGGGGCGGGTTGGAGAGGGAGGGGAGCAGGCGGGCCACTTCTGTTGGTCTTTCATTTCTCTATTTTCATCTGTCTTTGTTCTTTGGCTCCTGTGGGCCTCCCATCGCAGTGGCGTCTGTTGTTGCAGAGCGCTGGCTCTGGGTGCACGCGCTCCAGAACTCTGGCTCGGTAATTGGACACATCAGTCCAGCCGCTCCGCGGCACGTGGGATCTTCCCAGGCCAGGGATCGAACCGGTGCCCCTTGCACTGCAAGGCGGTGTCCTTACCCACTGGACCACAGGGGAAGCCCAGGACTGCTTATATAGTAAGATTTTGTTATTAGACTTGATACTTTGGGACGTCATATCAAAAGTTTCGTTTGTCCTACAATAAGGCGATTGTGTTAAGGCCAATAGAAAATGGATCTGTAGCCATGCAGTGACAGTTCACGAATTAAGGCATGTGAACACCAGTAGAAAACGGTGTTTGTTTGAAAGTGAATCTGATTTATAGCTGTCCTGTAACAGCACCTGCTGACCACATCAGTTGGTGAGAAGCTGGTAGATTGTTTGGAATGTTTGTTTCTCAGAGAAGGGCCCTGCCTGCCCACAAGACTGCAGTTAAGAGCAGCCTGCTGCTCCTTGGGCCTGTTGGTGGGCGACTCTCCTCCAGATATATGGGAAAAGAATCAAGGGGATAGGGTTATTGCAGGATTTTAGACAAATGCTGGCTATCATAACATCTCAAGACTGAATACTGGAGCTTACATTTCTAATAAACAAACGTTTTCTCATTTCTCATAATCGTGACATCACTTAATAAAACTAAAAGTAATTCCTAGACAATCTGATATCTAGTCTGTGGAAATTGTCCCATAGTCCTGAGTCCTGGGAGGTCGGCTCGGTCTGTGTGTTGCCGTGGTTGGTCGTGTGTTCGGTGGTCCTGACGCCATCAGTGCCCTCCTCCGCCTGCCTTTTCTCATGCCATTCGCTTGTTGAAGAGACAAGGTTGTCGTCCAGTGGAGTGTTCCAGACTCCTGGTATTTCTTTTCTTTTCTTTTTTTTTTTAAAGATTTATTTATTTATTTTGGGTGGGGGTCGGGTTGGAGAGGGAGGGGAGCAGGCGGGCCACTTCTGTTGGTCTTTCATTTCTCTATTTTCATCTGTCTTTGTTCTTTGGCTCCTGTGGGCCTCCCATCGCAGTGGCGTCTGTTGTTGCAGAGCGCTGGCTCTGGGTGCACGCGCTCCAGAACTCTGGCTCGGTAATTGGACACATCAGTCCAGCCGCTCCGCGGCACGTGGGATCTTCCCAGGCCAGGGATCGAACCGGTGCCCCTTGCACTGCAAGGCGGTGTCCTTACCCACTGGACCACAGGGGAAGCCCAGGACTGCTTATATAGTAAGATTTTGTTATTAGACTTGATACTTTGGGACGTCATATCAAAAGTTTCGTTTGTCCTACAATAAGGCGATTGTGTTAAGGCCAATAGAAAATGGATCTGTAGCCATGCAGTGACAGTTCACGAATTAAGGCATGTGAACACCAGTAGAAAACGGTGTTTGTTTGAAAGTGAATCTGATTTATAGCTGTCCTGTAACAGCACCTGCTGACCACATCAGTTGGTGAGAAGCTGGTAGATTGTTTGGAATGTTTGTTTCTCAGAGAAGGGCCCTGCCTGCCCACAAGACTGCAGTTAAGAGCAGCCTGCTGCTCCTTGGGCCTGTTGGTGGGCGTCTCTCCCAGGTCCACCAGTGTATGAGTCAAACGTCTGCATGCCTCCTCTTTAAAAATCTTTGAGACCTTTAAGGTCACAGAGGCTTGGAGACAGTGACTGGTGTGGGCCCTGTGGGAGCAGAAGTAGCCAGCTGGGAGCGGGAGAGAGCAGGAGCAGAGCTTGTGGGTCCAGGGAGCAGTTTCTCTTGGAAGTAGGCTTTTGTGAAGCCAGCTGGGCTTCATTTCCTGTGCCAGAAGATGGCGTGTATCTTTAGAATCAACTCCTAAGTGTGATTTTGTTTTTCATAGTAGAATACCTTGCTCAAATAAAATCAGACTACAAAACTTAAGAAACTCTGTTCAGCCTGTGACTGTGACGCATGCTTCACTTTACAGAGGCAGCCTCCACCAGCGTCTGAAGCTGTCGTAGAGGCCAGCTTTGAGGCCGTGTCCTCAACACGCTGTGGTTCGCTTAGCTGCTTTTCTCTGGCATTTGGGATGTTCTGTGTGGGAGAGTTACTGCCAACATTTGCTACTGTTTCCAAAATTCAGGTTTAAATTAGTGAGATGTTGAGTTATTTGTGTTTCAGCTTTTAAAGGATATGATTGGATTCAGTTGCCATTTTAAAAAACAGATGTATTAAAGAATTGTTAATATGAGAGGGCTTTAAAGTACCAGTTAGCAGTATAATTTGACAGGTTTCTTATGGGCCTATATTTCGCCAGCCTTTTATTTTGTAGCTATATACTTCCATATCTATTCATTCATATATGTATATACACACACTTTTTTATTTTGAAGCTTGAATAATCTGACATACATTGAAGTGACTGCTAACCCTTTGAAGGTGTAGAGTACTTTACATCAGAGAGTATGTTTTCTCTTTGTTTTCTCTATGACTAAATTTTACTTTCACAGCTTATAGAGGAGGATGAACTCCTTGGTCTTGTTTTCTGAGAACTGTTCCCACCACCAGACATCTTGATAATAGCATCTTCCAAAGATAGTTTTTTCTGAATCTTCCTAGCCGCCCCCACCCAACTTTAAAAAGAAAAGATTTTATGAATAAACTAAGCTAATGAGAATTCCTGTTTAAAAATCCCTTCCTATTGTGAAGTCAGTGCTTAATGTTGAAAGTTGAAAAAATATAGAACAATATAAATCAAGTAAAAATTATTCAATCCTACCACCTTATAACACCTGTTAGCAGTTGACTATTTTTTCTGTGTATGACTCTTGTATCCTGTATTTTTTTTTCCATTTTTTAAGAAGTTTCCTGATATTTATTTATTTATTTAAACATTTATTTTATTTATTTATTTTTGGGGGGGTGGGGTGGGGAGGGAGGGGGACGGGCGGGCCACTTCTATTGGTCTTTCATTTGTCTATTTTCATCCATCTTTGTTCTTTGGCTCTTGTGGGCCTCCCATCGCCGTGGCCTCTGTTGTTGCAGAGCACCAGCTCTGGGCGCACGCGCTCCAGAGCTCCAGCTCGGTCATTGGACACATCGGTCCAGCTGCTCCACGGCATGTGGAATCTTCCCAGGCCAGGGATCGAACCAGCGCCCCTTGCATTGCAAGGCAGTGTCCTTACCCACTGGACCACCAGGGAGGCCCTATCATGTATTTTTTAAGTTAATAGTATTGTAATAATTTTCTCATGTTATTTTGCTCCTAATCTAACAAGAGCTTTAGATCTGTAAGTGGTTCTAGAACGTTTAAGTTCTCCTCAAAATACTCATTTTTATTTTCCATCCTGCCTACTTAGGTTTTAAGAATAGTGAAAATTCTTCAAATATGAGTTAATTTAAGCAGCCTCCACATTTAATGTTTAATCTTGAATGCAGGCATTAAAAAACTTTCATACGTGTGTACATCATATTTTTCTCTATGTGGAAGGATATAAAATTTATATAAAATGTTATAAATCAAAATGTTTCATTTCTTTGTGTAGACTGTATTGTGTGTTCTCCCCCACTTGTTCTTGGAACTGTGTCGTGAAGATTGTTTAGGTCAGAAGGTCAGAGAGTACTCCCAAAGTGCTCAGTAGCTCTGTAGCAAATGTCAGTGAGGCTGTGAGTATCTGGGATTGGACTCTGCCATGCTTCCCTGGAGTGGTGGGTTTTCTAATTAAGGCAGTAAGTAAGTGAAAGTGTTCATAAATGTCATGTCACGTTGAGCTGAGGGGAGTCTTGGAGCTGGAGGTGTCAGCTCGGCTGGGGTGGGGCTGGCTGTGCTGACGGAGCAACAGGATCCACTCCAGGTTCCTCACCTTGTGGGCGGCGTGGGCCCCGGCCCCGTCCCCGCTCCCCAGAGGGAGGAGAGAAACCAGTGCTTTGGCTTCGCTGTGGCGCAGGGGCTTCTTCCCCAGGAGGGGTCCCGTATTTGATCTTGTGCTCAGCACACTGCTGGGTTAACTGCAGCCATGGTTCCTGCCTGCTGGTCACTTTTAACTCCAACTTCAAGCCCCTAGAGATGACCACACACTGCTGTGTGAAGTGCATTTTGAAGATTTTTCATGATGCACTGTGAAATTCTTTCCTGGTTTTATGTAATATGGATTAACATGGGCACTGAAACAGTTTAAGACAACCTTTTTTAAATAGTAGAGGTTTAAATAAAATTATTATCTCAGTGTCCATACTTCTGTAATAATGTTAATATTGATGAAACCTTATAAGATCTTGAGTTGACTCATTTTGTTTCCCGGAACGTGGTCCTTCTGTTTGTTTTCACTCGGATGTTAGCACAGTTGCATTTCCTCGGCATCTGCTGTGCGGGGCTTGCCCTGGTGGCTGAGCGCACGCCGCAGTGAGACCAGTCTCCTTGGAGCTCGTGTTTGCTCACATCTGAGATTTCAGCGTCTTTGGGGGAAAGTGGAGTAAAGGTAAATAAATCTAGGTGACTTCATGTTTTCAGACATTCTTTGGTGTAGAACAGAAAAATTGTTTTCTCAGTGTTTGATACTTATTTCTGGAAGTGTTTTTCCTGTGGAACCGAGCTGTTGAAAATCTTCCTGCATTACTGATTTGGCTCCAGGTTCATACTTTAGTGTTGCAGAAATCCACTTGGACTGGCTTATGAATTAGGAAATAAGTCTAGTCAGGTAGTTCACATACACAGAGAATTTGAGCGTTCAGGCTCTGGGGCAGACCGGGTTGATTTCCCACCTGCATGGCTCTTTGCTGGTCTGACCCTGGACAGGTGTTCTCATGTCTGAGTCAGAGTTGACTCGTCTGTAAGGTGAGGATAGTAAAACAGGCATTGACCTCTTGGCTTGTTACTGGGTCAGATGACCTAGGTCATGAGGGTCTTGGTACTTGGTGAGGGTCCAGGGAAGGTTGGTTCTGACAGTTGCTCCTGGCTCTGCAGGCGGTGGAGCCGCTCCGGTATTGTGGGAGGAGGTGGTGCGTGCTGTGGACAGCCTGGGCCTTCTGGGCTGGAAACCAAGGGCAGCACAGTCAGGGCGCTGCAGGCTGCACCTTCACAACTGCGTTGGTTTCTGTTGCCCCTGACTCTGTGGGGGGACACTTGGAGTTCAGTGCAGGCAGGTGCTGCCCACCTGGCGGGTTTGTGCCAGACCTGAGAACCCTTGAGTGTGGGGCTCTCGGTCCTTCATAATTGGCTGCGCAGAAACCTGCCTGACCTCTTCGCAGAGGAAGTCCTGAGCTTTAGCACGCTGGACAGAATACAGGCCTGCTCTTTCCTCAGGAAGAGGGGCAGTCATCCAAGGCTTTGACTGTTGTGCACGCTTGGGAAGATGTGTGAATGAAAGCCCCGGGGCCTGCACTGGCAAAGCTGTAGGAATGCTAGGATGGTGGAGACTGGTCTGCCTGCAGGCCTCTGGGGCGCTGGTCTAAAGATGCCATGGCCTTTGTGGGGTAACGTTCGTGCACACGGCTGTTTATTCTGGAGCTGCGTCCCAGAGGCCTTTTCTATTTCTGAAATGCTCCATGCTATATTCAGGACCGCCTCTCCGGAAATAACATTTGATTCTCTTCTCAGTAATCAAACACTGTTGAGCTCTAGTTGGTTGGTGTATGTACTGAGGTGTTCGGGAGTCCCTGGTTACTTTGAAATGCATCTAGGTAAGATGGGTGGACAGACAGGTGGGCAGGTAGATGACTAGGTCTTAACTAACAGCAGGGTATCAGTTGTAGAGTTGAGGTGATGGGTATAGACTGTTCAGTTATTTTCATTTCTCTGAAATTCTTCAAAATGCTGGGCGAAAAGCCAACTGTTCTCTCCCTCAAGTCAGTAATCTTTGCAACTAAACAAAGCGTGGCATTTCAAGAAAATCTAATAGCAATTTACATCAAAATATGGATAATCATTTTTAAAACGTGTTTAGTCAGAGTGGTTCTACTTTTAGCTGTTTTTAGCTTAATTGGACACCTTTTAGGATTGGATGGATTGGAGAGCTATTTAAAAGGATATCATTGCTCTAAGCTTTAGAGATCCACTGTTCTGTGCCTGGAGTACAGCTTTATGTGAAGGGCCCTGAGGACAGCCGTCCAGGTGAGCAGCCTTAATCCGCTCCTGCATTTTTGAAGCGTGAGGGCCCGGGCTTTTTCCGCTTTGTAACACAGAGCGCACATTTAGCTAAGTTCCATTTCTGTCTGTCAAGAGTTTGGGACTGAGGCTAGGGTGCTGGCTTACGGAAATGGTGAGACGAGGGACTGATTTCCTCAGGAGGGGCAGTCATCCAAAGGCTAGAAACCTGCCTGACCTCTTCGCAGAGGAAGTCCTGAGCTTTAGCACGCTGGACAGAATACAGGCCTGCTCTTTCCTCAGGAAGAGGGGCAGTCATCCAAGGCTTTGACTGTTGTGCACGCTTGGGAAGATGTGTGAATGAAAGCCCCGGGGCCTGCACTGGCAAAGCTGTAGGAATGCTAGGATGGTGGAGACTGGTCTGCCTGCAGGCCTCTGGGGCGCTGGTCTAAAGATGCCATGGCCTTTGTGGGGTAACGTTCGTGCACACGGCTGTTTATTCTGGAGCTGCGTCCCAGAGGCCTTTTCTATTTCTGAAATGCTCCATGCTATATTCAGGACCGCCTCTCCGGAAATAACATTTGATTCTCTTCTCAGTAATCAAACACTGTTGAGCTCTAGTTGGTTGGTGTATGTACTGAGGTGTTCGGGAGTCCCTGGTTACTTTGAAATGCATCTAGGTAAGATGGGTGGACAGACAGGTGGGCAGGTAGATGACTAGGTCTTAACTAACAGCAGGGTATCAGTTGTAGAGTTGAGGTGATGGGTATAGACTGTTCAGTTATTTTCATTTCTCTGAAATTCTTCAAAATGCTGGGCGAAAAGCCAACTGTTCTCTCCCTCAAGTCAGTAATCTTTGCAACTAAACAAAGCGTGGCATTTCAAGAAAATCTAATAGCAATTTACATCAAAATATGGATAATCATTTTTAAAACGTGTTTAGTCAGAGTGGTTCTACTTTTAGCTGTTTTTAGCTTAATTGGACACCTTTTAGGATTGGATGGATTGGAGAGCTATTTAAAAGGATATCATTGCTCTAAGCTTTAGAGATCCACTGTTCTGTGCCTGGAGTACAGCTTTATGTGAAGGGCCCTGAGGACAGCCGTCCAGGTGAGCAGCCTTAATCCGCTCCTGCATTTTTGAAGCGTGAGGGCCCGGGCTTTTTCCGCTTTGTAACACAGAGCGCACATTTAGCTAAGTTCCATTTCTGTCTGTCAAGAGTTTGGGACTGAGGCTAGGGTGCTGGCTTACGGGAAATGGTGAGACGAGGGGACGGAAGTGACTTGGCTATGCAGGAGAAAGATGGACGGGACTGGCTGTGTGATGGGAAGGGAGACCCTTGATAACAGCTATGTGGGGGTTTTTTGGTAGAGAGTTTCAGGTAAATGTAATCTCTATTGTGTGGGAGTTTTTTATGTGGAGTCTTACTCTGCATAAAGAGGGTGGGTTCCTCTTAAGAAGTGCCAGTGCTGCCAGAGGCTGGTGCCGCTAGAGTGGGCGTGGCTCCGAGTGACTGGCGGAGCTTTTACATGGACATGTGGCAGGGGCTCCCTCAGTTACGAGGATTGGTTTAGAAATTCCCCACACCTGAGTCTTTATTTCCTGTGTAAGTTGCTTCAAGTTTTCACTTTTTAATCAGAAGTGTTTTTCATAGGTTTGTTTTTTTTTTTCAGGTTTTTTTCTTCAGTTTCTTTTTTTTTTTTTCAAAGAATACCTCAAAGGTCAGTGTTTCTTAAAAAAACAAAAAACCTGTACAGTTTTTCATAAAAGAAAAACATGTGCATTTTGTAGAATTATCAGAAAGTAAATAGCTGTGCAGTCACTGCCCAGGATCAGGAACAGCACTTGGCTTCAGGAGCAGAGCCTCCTGTCCGCCCTAGTTTCTGCTGCCTCCTTTCCTACAGTTGACTCCTCTTTTTCAGGTAACCATTTACTTGTTTTTCTTAATGGTTTAAACACCTAAGCATTGGAAAGGGTATTAGTGGAGGGGGAGTATTGCTAGAATGCAGAGGCTTTTTAGCCTTATTTGCTGCAGGTAATATTTTTTTCTTAATGAGAGCTAATTGGACACCTTTTAATTGGATGGATTGGAGAGCTATTTAAAAGGATATCATTGCTCTAAGCTTTAGAGATCCACTGTTCTGTGCCTGGAGTACAGCTTTATGTGAAGGGCCCTGAGGACAGCCGTCCAGGTGAGCAGCCTTAATCCGCTCCTGCATTTTTGAAGCGTGAGGGCCCGGGCTTTTTCCGCTTTGTAACACAGAGCGCACATTTAGCTAAGTTCCATTTCTGTCTGTCAAGAGTTTGGGACTGAGGCTAGGGTGCTGGCTTACGGGAAATGGTGAGACGAGGGGACGGAAGTGACTTGGCTATGCAGGAGAAAGATGGACGGGACTGGCTGTGTGATGGGAAGGGAGACCCTTGATAACAGCTATGTGGGGGTTTTTTGGTAGAGAGTTTCAGGTAAATGTAATCTCTATTGTGTGGGAGTTTTTTATGTGGAGTCTTACTCTGCATAAAGAGGGTGGGTTCCTCTTAAGAAGTGCCAGTGCTGCCAGAGGCTGGTGCCGCTAGAGTGGGCGTGGCTCCGAGTGACTGGCGGAGCTTTTACATGGACATGTGGCAGGGGCTCCTCAGTTACGAGGATTGGTTTAGAAATTCCCCACACCTGAGTCTTTATTTCCTGTGTAAGTTGCTTCAAGTTTTCACTTTTTAATCAGAAGTGTTTTTCATAGGTTTGTTTTTTTTTTTCAGGTTTTTTTCTTCAGTTTCTTTTTTTTTTTTTCAAAGAATACCTCAAAGGTCAGTGTTTCTTAAAAAAACAAAAAACCTGTACAGTTTTTCATAAAAGAAAAACATGTGCATTTTGTAGAATTATCAGAAAGTAAATAGCTGTGCAGTCACTGCCCAGGATCAGGAACAGCACTTGGCTTCAGGAGCAGAGCCTCCTGTCCGCCCTAGTTTCTGCTGCCTCCTTTCCCTACAGTTGACTCCTCTTTTTTTCAGGTAACCATTTACTTGTTTTTCTTAATGGTTTAAACACCTAAGCATTGGATAGGGTATTAGTGGAGTGGGAGAGTATTGCTAGAATGCAGAGGCTTTTTAGCCTTATTTGCTGCAGTATCTCATTTTAATATTTATATTTTGTAATGCCCATTTTTTCCATTCTGAAATGAAATTCATATATGAATTACTTATTAACATACATAGTTGAAATTTTTAATATAATGCCCTAACTGTAACAGGCAGAAGAAGAAAGTGAACTTGTAATGAGATATGCATTTCAGTGTGTTGAGTGTTGGGCACAGCTGTCCTTGGAGACCAGTGTAAGATCTGTGTAGTGTACACTGTACCATGTAGACTATACTAGACACCGTGTGTCTGTGTGTTTCTACGTGGAGGCAGATGATAGTCCACCTTGATAGACTACCGGAAGACCAGGGAAGTAGCCAGATGCCTGTAACCGCCTTCAACAGATGAGCTTGGGTTTAAGGGAAGTGAGGCAAGAGTTGTCTGCTGGAGCTGATGTGATTTTCTCTTAACGTCTTGTGAAATAAGAGTGAGAGAGTCTTTATGCATATGGTACACTCATGTGACTGTGTCCCGCACACGTGTATGCTGACTGACTCAGACATGTGCAGGGTTCATGTGTCTTGAGTGGTGTCGCTGTTGGTAGAGTAATTTTCTGTAATGGTGAGCTCACCTTTCAGATTCTTGGAGAAAGAGAACAGAGGTTTCTTGTTTTACTCAGTAGATGTATTTCTGGGAAAGAGATTTTTCTTTACTGGTGTGGGTATCTGGAGGACTCTGTGAAGGTTTGCTGGAACGCAGCCTAGTCCTGGACTGCCAGGGTCTGCCTGGGTGTTCCGGGGGTCTGCCACCCTGTTCTTCTCCCAGAAAAACAAAAACCTGTACAGTTTTTCATAAAAGAAAAACATGTGCATTTTGTAGAATTATCAGAAAGTAAATAGCTGTGCAGTCACTGCCCAGGATCAGGAACAGCACTTGGCTTCAGGAGCAGAGCCTCCTGTCCGCCCTAGTTTCTGCTGCCTCCTTTCCCTACAGTTGACTCCTCTTTTTTTCAGGTAACCATTTACTTGTTTTTCTTAATGGTTTAAACACCTAAGCATTGGATAGGGTATTAGTGGAGTGGGAGAGTATTGCTAGAATGCAGAGGCTTTTTAGCCTTATTTGCTGCAGTATCTCATTTTAATATTTATATTTTGTAATGCCCATTTTTTCCATTCTGAAATGAAATTCATATATGAATTACTTATTAACATACATAGTTGAAATTTTTAATATAATGCCCTAACTGTAACAGGCAGAAGAAGAAAGTGAACTTGTAATGAGATATGCATTTCAGTGTGTTGAGTGTTGGGCACAGCTGTCCTTGGAGACCAGTGTAAGATCTGTGTAGTGTACACTGTACCATGTAGACTATACTAGACACCGTGTGTCTGTGTGTTTCTACGTGGAGGCAGATGATAGTCCACCTTGATAGACTACCGGAAGACCAGGGAAGTAGCCAGATGCCTGTAACCGCCTTCAACAGATGAGCTTGGGTTTAAGGGAAGTGAGGCAAGAGTTGTCTGCTGGAGCTGATGTGATTTTCTCTTAACGTCTTGTGAAATAAGAGTGAGAGAGTCTTTATGCATATGGTACACTCATGTGACTGTGTCCCGCACACGTGTATGCTGACTGACTCAGACATGTGCAGGGTTCATGTGTCTTGAGTGGTGTCGCTGTTGGTAGAGTAATTTTCTGTAATGGTGAGCTCACCTTTCAGATTCTTGGAGAAAGAGAACAGAGGTTTCTTGTTTTACTCAGTAGATGTATTTCTGGGAAAGAGATTTTTCTTTACTGGTGTGGGTATCTGGAGGACTCTGTGAAGGTTTGCTGGAACGCAGCCTAGTCCTGGACTGCCAGGGTCTGCCTGGGTGTTCCGGGGGTCTGCCACCCTGTTCTTCTCCCAGCAGTCGCTCCACTCAGTCCTGACCTCAGACAGAATACCTGTCTTTAGGGTTGTGTTGTAGCAGAGACTCTCGTAGCTTTTCCTGGTCTTGGGGACACTGAAGGCAGACTTGATCAGGTCCGTTTAACCTGCAGGCTCAGAAACCCACCATCCTCCATCCCCCTTCTCCCGCTTAGCCACCAGGAAAATTCAGAGTGAAATTGTGGTATTTGCTTATGTCTGGTTTTTGGGAGGTATGTAATTTTCATGAGGTTCTCAGTGTCTTCTCTGACACACTGTGGGCAACCAATGTTTGGGCCTTAGCCCTCTTCCAATTGTGAATGGTTTTTAGCTTGTGGTCGTTAGTACTTGATGACTTTGCTTTTTAACCAGGAAAATGACTTCAGCCTCTGAATTGTCTGCTGGGAGCAGCCCTTATTGAGAGGCTTGGTTAGAGGAACACAGTGGAGCAGAAAGCCCCGAATTTGTTGTTAAGTGGGTTTATTATAGGTAAGCTTGCAGTCCTGGCAAGGTTACCCTACCCAGTGAAGAATGTGGTTCTGAATTGGTGGCTTTTTTTCTTTTGACATTGTCTTCCTCTTCAGGTGGTTTACATTTTCATGTCTAGAAAGGCCATAGTCTATGGTTTAAGATAGATAATCCTATGGGCAGTATAAAATGTAAGTACCATTTCAGAATTCATGTTGATAAAATTTGACATGTGATGGTTTTCTAAATCAGTTTAAAAGAAGTTATTTTACCTTATTTTGGATAGTTAGTACTTTCCTCTAAAATTGGGGAGATTTTAAAAATTGAGTTTAAAATGACAAAAAAAAAAGTACATAGGATTTTCTTGGTGGTCCAGTGCGTAAAGAGTCCACCTTGCACTGCAGGGGGCACCGGTTCAATCCCTGGCACAGGAAGATCCCACATGCTGTGAAGCAGCTGGACTGGTGTGTCCAATTACAAGCCAGCGCTCTGGAGCGCGTGGGCCCAGAGCTGGTGCTCTGCTGCAGGAGGGGCCACTTGGGAGGCCCACACAGACCAAGGAACAAAGATGGATGAAAATAAACAAATGAAAGACCAATAAAAATGGCCAAAAATAAAAAAAAAAAGTATATAATTATGTTACAAAAATAAAATTTGTAAAATGTTTCTTTCGTTATTTTACTAAGAAACTTTTTAGAACTTTTTAAAATAAATTTAGACAGTGCTAATGTTGAAGTCCTGGTACATAAAAGTTGACACATTTTCTGGTACCTGTCATAGTATATGGATTTTGAGAATGTTAGGAAATGGAATCTATGTCTTTAAGACTCAGAGTTTTACCAGAGGATTCACAGCGCAGCATGGACGGTTGGGCTTCACCTACTCCAGTTGGGCACCCCCTACTCCCTGGGCCTCGTGCTGGGACGGAGTGGTCAGCTGCATGTCAGAATGTGCACGCAGCAGGGCTGGGGGAGGCAGCGAGGATGCAAGAGGGGATGCACCCTAGGTGACTCGACCAGGAGACCTGGACTCCTATCTATGTTGTGTATGTATTTTAAGCAGTGCATACTTGTGGATTTAAATGCCTGTTTCACGTTAAAATTTTTTCTAGAACTGGTTCTCTACCTTTAATATGTTTTCTTCTAATGTTGTCTTATTTCTGTCTCCTCCCTGAGAACCCAGTTCCAAATCTTTGTTAGAAATTATCTTACGACTCACATACCTGAAGCACAGAATAAAATTAATTCATCTCCTTGAACTTGAAATGAGCGCCTTCTGCTGTAAAGTTTTAAAAGACAGTCTTATTCTGGTTTATTTCAGCCTTGAAATTTGATTTCAGTCTTCTATTTTGTTTTGTTAGTATAGCTTAAAATTGTTTTAGAAACCACTTAAAATTGCTTTTGGGTTAGACTGTGTGGCTGTTGCTTCCCATTGGGACATGTTTCTAAAGTTTATCTTCTGTCTCCAGGTTAACAGGTATTCACTTTGTTGTCTAAATCTGTATAAGATGTCTTTAGGCTTTTCTTCAGCCAAGAGGGGTACTGTTTCTCCACACCCCACTCTCCACTTTTTTAAAACAAAAAATGGTTTAGGACTTTAACTTATTTCAGGGAGGACTGCATCACCTTTTTGGTTTGTTTTGTAGCTTTGTGTTTGGATGTAGAACCAAAGCTTAGATAAAACTTCGTAAGAGTGTTCAGCACAGTGCTCTTGGTAAACACGTGGTGAACATGTGTGTGCAAGAACTAGTGAGAGGGGGGTGAAACCTGGTTGCGGCAGGGCGGGAGCACCTGTCACCGCGCCCTCTGGCATCAGGGGGAGAGGCTTTGCTCGATGCGGCAAGTCTGAGGATGGGCTCTGGTTTGTAGACCACAGCAAGCCCCGTCTTTTCAGTAGCGTGGTTAGCACAGATCGGGAGAGTAAAGTCTGGTTAGGAATGAAGGTGAGAACACAGCCCCTTGTGAGTCTCCACCTGGGGATGTGTTTATGTGCATGGACTTGTGTCCACACTCTGCATAAAGTCAAGGTGATGTGCGTCCAGTTTTGAGATCTATTTTGTGTGTGTGTGAATCCAATTAAATTTTTTCTAGGGAGAAAAAATTTAATTTTTGGTTTTTAAATCTTTCAGGCCCCTTCACAGATGTGGTCACTACAAATCTCAAATTGTGAAATCCCTCAGATCGAAAGGTTTGTTGGAAGGTGTAGACGACAGCGCCTCATCAGTACTGCATGCAGCCCAACAGCGGCGTCATCGACCCGGGGTTGACTGTGACCGTTTCAGGTAGCAGGCCCTTCCCGTGTCCTCTGCTCACGCCTGCGGACTGCTGCAGAAAACGCCCCCCTCTCCTGGGCGGTGTGTGGGGCGGGCTGGGAGCCTCACTGTCAGACAGTCTTATTCTGGTTTATTTCAGCCTTGAAATTTGATTTCAGTCTTCTATTTTGTTTTGTTAGTATAGCTTAAAATTGTTTTAGAAACCACTTAAAATTGCTTTTGGGTTAGACTGTGTGGCTGTTGCTTCCCATTGGGACATGTTTCTAAAGTTTATCTTCTGTCTCCAGGTTAACAGGTATTCACTTTGTTGTCTAAATCTGTATAAGATGTCTTTAGGCTTTTCTTCAGCCAAGAGGGGTACTGTTTCTCCACACCCCACTCTCCACTTTTTTAAAACAAAAAATGGTTTAGGACTTTAACTTATTTCAGGGAGGACTGCATCACCTTTTTGGTTTGTTTTGTAGCTTTGTGTTTGGATGTAGAACCAAAGCTTAGATAAAACTTCGTAAGAGTGTTCAGCACAGTGCTCTTGGTAAACACGTGGTGAACATGTGTGTGCAAGAACTAGTGAGAGGGGGGTGAAACCTGGTTGCGGCAGGGCGGGAGCACCTGTCACCGCGCCCTCTGGCATCAGGGGGAGAGGCTTTGCTCGATGCGGCAAGTCTGAGGATGGGCTCTGGTTTGTAGACCACAGCAAGCCCCGTCTTTTCAGTAGCGTGGTTAGCACAGATCGGGAGAGTAAAGTCTGGTTAGGAATGAAGGTGAGAACACAGCCCCTTGTGAGTCTCCACCTGGGGATGTGTTTATGTGCATGGACTTGTGTCCACACTCTGCATAAAGTCAAGGTGATGTGCGTCCAGTTTTGAGATCTATTTTTGTGTGTGTGTGAATCCAATTAAATTTTTTCTAGGGAGAAAAAATTTAATTTTTGGTTTTTAAATCTTTCAGGCCCCTTCACAGATGTGGTCACTACAAATCTCAAGTTGCGAAATCCCTCAGATCGAAAGGTGTGTTTCAAGGTGAAGACAACAGCACCTCGTCGGTACTGCGTGCGGCCCAACAGCGGCGTCATCGACCCGGGGTTGACTGTGACCGTTTCAGGTAGCAGGCCCTTCCCGTGTCCTCTGCTCACGCCTGCGGACTGCTGCAGAAAACGCCCCCCTCTCCTGGGCGGGGTGTGTGGGGCGGGCTGGGAGCCTCACTGTCAGTTTACATGTTGGATCTGTTGTTTCTGCAGCTTACTCTGCCCTTGGTATTTGATATTTAACATTTTGTGTCATTTTTGTGATTGCTCATTTTCTCCCATAGCTGACTGTTAGCTGTTACTTAGTACCTACAGCTCTGGAGGGATGTTCTCAGTCTTTTGCTGAAACGTCTACAGCACCTCTCTTTTTAAATTTTTTTCTTAGGTCACAGTGTAAGATGTATATTTCTTTTTGTTTTTGGTCTCTCATACTGCTTTTTTATTTATTTATTTTTATCCATCTTTATTCTCTGGCCTGTATGTAGCACCTCTCTTTTGCCAATAGTTATAGTGTTAGTTACAGAAAGGCCTTTGCCTTTTACTGGTAACCTGGACAATATCTGTTTTGTCCCCCTGTGTTTACTTGAAGTCCAAGGCACGTGCTTGGTTCCTTCTGCACACAGATGGCCTCCTCCTGCTGTGGAGTCTACGCTAGTTCCCGAGTTAGTGTCCCTGGACGGTCCTCTCTTCCCTTCCAGCACCGTCTCACCTCTCAAAGTGAGGGAGGAAGCTAGTCGGAGGGGGCAGCGCCTCACAGGCCCCGCACCAGGCTGGTCACTCTTGCTTTCTGGCCATGCTGCTCACCACTTTGAAGGCCTGCCTGTCAGCATCATGGGCTTCTCCAGGCTGGAGTCTCTGGGGACACGGCCCAGGCGTGTGTGTTACCAGACAGACAGGTGTTATAGTCCTGACAGGTGTTACTAAGATCCTACATCATTCTGCATCAGTGTTCCAGCTTTCAGGCCCACAGCTGATTAAAAGCCTAGGGCCAGCTCCTGAGACATTTAGCAGTCAAGGTCAGACCTCAATTGGGGTTCGTGGGCACTGAATCTTCCCTCAGTAACTGTAACCCCATAGTCAGAGCCTGGAAACCCCAGGAAAGGAGTTGTTAGTGAGTCTCGTGGCGTGGTGGACTGGCAGGCTTGCTTTCGTGTTTGTCTGAGCTGTCAGTTCATGGGAAAGGTGGAGAGGGGGGCAGTGAGGAGAGTAAGCAGTGGGCATATGTGTTCTGGAAGTTGCTATCTAAATCTACAAGCCTTCAGCTTATTTGGAAGAAGATAAAATTTTTCCATCCACATGGTTAAAAATGGATTTTGGTGCAAACAGCTGTATCCCTAGGAATCCATGACACTGTTCAGAATGACTTTCTTGGAGGTTTTAGCTCACTGAGGCTTTCCTGTATTAGTGTTTCTTAAGAACGTGTATACTTCTCAAAGTGCTTTCTCCCGCATAAGCCCCTTGTGTCGAGCACCTGAGTCACTAAGACCTCAGGACACGCTGGCATCGCTGGCATCTGTGTCCACACGCGTCCTCGACACCTCTCATCCACCTGGCGCTTGGCCCTCCAGCCACACTTACTCCAGCAGCGCTCCCTGAGTGACTCTCTTCTGCATTCTCACTCTCTAGTGCTTACTTTTATGGATTAAGATTGTCTTTCTCTTGTTACATGGTCTTTCAGAAAGTCAAAGTCGCATCCGTGTTTGAAAATTTCTTTTTACCCAGCTTCTAGTGAATATCCTTGGGTGGTTTCCGCGAAAGGTGTCCCTGGAAATAGATCGTGCATCTGAATTCTGAGCGTTTATCCTGTGTTTTCTTTGTTGCCCTGATTTTATCTATCTGTTTATTTATGGCTGTGCTGGGTCTTGTTGCTGCATAGGCTTTCTCTAGTTGGTGCACATGCTTCTCACCCCAGGGGCTTCTCTTGTTGTGGAGTAGGGCCTCTAGACGCTTGGCTTCAGTAGTTGCAGCAGGAGGGCTCGGGTTGTGGTTCCTGGGCTCCAGGGTGGAGGTGCACAGGCTTATTAGTTGCTCTGTGGCATGTGGGATCTTCTTGAATCAGGAATCAAATCCGTGTCTCCTGCGTCGGCAGGTGGCTTCGTTGCCACTGAACCACCTGGGAAGCCCCCTGTCCTGTGCATTTTCTACTCCTGTATATTTGACCCTTAAAATGTTTTTTTGGCCATAAGGGAAGTTAATGGACTTCTCAGACACACCATATAAAGAAGAGGTTTTACATAATCGCTGTTTCTTATGTTTGCTCATGGGAAAGGTGGAGAGGGGGGCAGTGAGGAGAGTAAGCAGTGGGCATATGTGTTCTGGAAGTTGCTATCTAAATCTACAAGCCTTCAGCTTATTTGGAAGAAGATAAAATTTTTCCATCCACATGGTTAAAAATGGATTTTGGTGCAAACAGCTGTATCCCTAGGAATCCATGACACTGTTCAGAATGACTTTCTTGGAGGTTTTAGCTCACTGAGGCTTTCCTGTATTAGTGTTTCTTAAGAACGTGTATACTTCTCAAAGTGCTTTCTCCCGCATAAGCCCCTTGTGTCGAGCACCTGAGTCACTAAGACCTCAGGACACGCTGGCATCGCTGGCATCTGTGTCCACACGCGTCCTCGACACCTCTCATCCACCTGGCGCTTGGCCCTCCAGCCACACTTACTCCAGCAGCGCTCCCTGAGTGACTCTCTTCTGCATTCTCACTCTCTAGTGCTTACTTTTATGGATTAAGATTGTCTTTCTCTTGTTACATGGTCTTTCAGAAAGTCAAAGTCGCATCCGTGTTTGAAAATTTCTTTTTACCCAGCTTCTAGTGAATATCCTTGGGTGGTTTCCGCGAAAGGTGTCCCTGGAAATAGATCGTGCATCTGAATTCTGAGCGTTTATCCTGTGTTTTCTTTGTTGCCCTGATTTTATCTATCTGTTTATTTATGGCTGTGCTGGGTCTTGTTGCTGCATAGGCTTTCTCTAGTTGGTGCACATGCTTCTCACCCCAGGGGCTTCTCTTGTTGTGGAGTAGGGCCTCTAGACGCTTGGCTTCAGTAGTTGCAGCAGGAGGGCTCGGGTTGTGGTTCCTGGGCTCCAGGGTGGAGGTGCACAGGCTTATTAGTTGCTCTGTGGCATGTGGGATCTTCTTGAATCAGGAATCAAATCCGTGTCTCCTGCGTCGGCAGGTGGCTTCGTTGCCACTGAACCACCTGGGAAGCCCCCTGTCCTGTGCATTTTCTACTCCTGTATATTTGACCCTTAAAATGTTTTTTTGGCCATAAGGGAAGTTAATGGACTTCTCAGACATACCATATAAAGAAGAGGTTCTTACATAATCGCTGTTTCTTATGTTTGCTTAATTGCCTCTGTCTTTTTGAAAGTGGTGACACCTATCCTAGAAATTAAATATTAACCATGAAGTTGTTTTCACAGGATTATCTACATGTTTTGTAGAATTGCTGATTCATTCTTTATAATCTCTTATCAGATTTATATTACATACTTTAATTTTTTTTTTTTTACTTTATTTATTTGGCTGTGCTGGGTCATAGTTGCGGCATGTGGGATCTAGTTCCCTGACCAGGGATCGAACCCAAGCCCCACTGAATTGGGAACACAGAGTCTTAACCACTGGACCACCAGGGAAGTCCCTATATTACATACTTTAAACCACATGGAACCTCTAAAAATCCTGTTGTAGGCCATTGAAAACTGTAAATGCTTGGGAAAAAATTTATATATAATTAGGATACTGGAGAAAGTTCAGAAATCGTGAGACTGTGATTTCTTTTTACGCTTTGTTGTTTTAGATTCATTTAAACACACCGATAAACTCTTAAATAGGTGCTTATTTAAAATTATTTTAGGGCTAGCCTGGTGGTCCAGTGGGTAAAGATTTCGCCTTGCAGTACCAGGGGCGCTGGTTCGATCCTTGGCATGGGAAGATCCCACGTGCCACAGAGCGACTAAATGGATGTGTCCAATTATCGGAGCTCTGGGGCACATGCACCTGGAGCCTGTACTCTGCAGTGAGAGAGGCCACTGCAATGGCAGGCCCACACAGGCCAAAATACAAAGACGGATGAAAATAAATAAATGGAAGACCAATAAAAATGGCCAAAAACTTAAAAAAACTTAAAAATTTCTAGCAAAGTTTATCAGAATACTAATATATAGTAGTGAGGTTTAAGTTATCTAAAGTTTCTCCTATAAATGTTCTAGTTGTCTGATTTTTAAGAGCTGTTATCACTAAATAGTAATGTGAGCACTGAATTTATAAGTGGTTTTATTTGATAGTTTACTAGATTCTGAGTTTACAGGCATTGTAATAATGTTAATTTAGCCAAATGCATAAGGGAAGTTAATGGACTTCTCAGACATACCATATAAAGAAGAGGTTCTTACATAATCGCTGTTTCTTATGTTTGCTTAATTGCCTCTGTCTTTTTGAAAGTGGTGACACCTATCCTAGAAATTAAATATTAACCATGAAGTTGTTTTCACAGGATTATCTACATGTTTTGTAGAATTGCTGATTCATTCTTTATAATCTCTTATCAGATTTATATTACATACTTTAATTTTTTTTTTTTTACTTTATTTATTTGGCTGTGCTGGGTCATAGTTGCGGCATGTGGGATCTAGTTCCCTGACCAGGGATCGAACCCAAGCCCCACTGAATTGGGAACACAGAGTCTTAACCACTGGACCACCAGGGAAGTCCCTATATTACATACTTTAAACCACATGGAACCTCTAAAAATCCTGTTGTAGGCCATTGAAAACTGTAAATGCTTGGGAAAAAATTTATATATAATTAGGATACTGGAGAAAGTTCAGAAATCGTGAGACTGTGATTTCTTTTTACGCTTTGTTGTTTTAGATTCATTTAAACACACCGATAAACTCTTAAATAGGTGCTTATTTAAAATTATTTTAGGGCTAGCCTGGTGGTCCAGTGGGTAAAGATTTCGCCTTGCAGTACCAGGGGCGCTGGTTCGATCCTTGGCATGGGAAGATCCCACGTGCCACAGAGCGACTAAATGGATGTGTCCAATTATCGGAGCTCTGGGGCACATGCACCTGGAGCCTGTACTCTGCAGTGAGAGAGGCCACTGCAATGGCAGGCCCACACAGGCCAAAATACAAAGACGGATGAAAATAAATAAATGGAAGACCAATAAAAATGGCCAAAAACTTAAAAAAAAACTTAAAAAAAATTTCTAGAAAAGTTTATCAGAATACTAATATATAGTAGTGAGGTTTAAGTTATCTAAAGTTTCTCCTATAAATGTTCTAGTTGTCTGATTTTTAAGAGCTGTTATCACTAAATAGTAATGTGAGCACTGAATTTATAAGTGGTTTTATTTGATAGTTTACTAGATTCTGAGTTTACAGGCATTGTAATAGTTAATGTTAATTTAACAAGGTTTTAAAATTTTTCCAACTCAAATTTAGAGAGGTCAGTCATAGATTTTTATTTTTTAAAATAGCCATTTGTTTATATTGTGGATTGTTAAAGATGTAGATGTAGATTAAGATGGTAGGCAACATAAAAATGATTGAAAACCATAAAAGTCGATTCTGAACTCTTACTGTGAATAATCCAGGGTGTGGTTTTTTGCCGCCTTCCTGGTTTTCTTTAACTTTGCGAATTAGTGAGTGAGTGCTCAGTCACGTGTCCCCTCTTCTCCTTCAGTCATGCTGCAGCCTTTCGACTACGACCCCAATGAGAAGAGTAAACACAAGTTCATGGTGCAGACCATCTTTGCTCCACCGAGCATTTCAGACATGGAGGCTGTGGTGAGTAGAGAAGTGGAGCAGAAGGCTCTTGGGGAATTTGCGTTAAACTTGCTTTTTGTTTAGTTCTTCATTGAGAAGCCTAGTTTTTAAAATTAAAAAAATCTGGAGCTTCCCTGGTGGTCCAGTGGATAAGGACACCACCTTGCAGTGCAAGGGGCGCTAGTTTGATCCCACACCCGGGAAGATCCCATGTGCCATGGAGCGGCTGGACCGATGTGTCCAACTGCCGAGCTGGAGCTCTGGAGCGCATGCACCCAGAGCCGGTGCTCTGCGACAAGAGAGGCCGCTGCAATGGGAGGCCCACACAGGCTGAAGAACAAAGAAAGACTTAAAAATTTGTACCTCTTTTCACTACAGATAATCCTAACTGTTACATTTCAAAAATGAAGGAATTTTGAGGGCGTATTTCTCAGAGACGATTTAGAAATGCACTGCTAACTTGAAGGCCTACCACCTCTAGGGACAGTAGTGTGGCTTTTAATGGTGGGGATAGTAGCTCTGGTGGATTCTGTAGAAAGTTCTGTGGCACCTGGGGACCCCAGCCCTGCCCAGGTGGCTGCACTCAGCCTTCAGTTGTCCCTGGAGGGGAGCCCACTTGTCACTGTTGTGTTTCCTCTGTCTCATTGTTTTGTTTTGTTTGTTTTTAGTGGAAAGAGGCAAAACCCGATGAACTAATGGATTCTAAGTTGAGATGTGTATTTGAAATGCCCAATGAAAATGATAAATTGGTAAGTAGGAAAAATTTAAGAAAATTGGAAGCTGCTCAGCTCTCAGTCACTGAGATTAAATTCTGCTGCTGGTTTTGGCCTTGGTGGGTGTGTGATGTGGTTGTTCTAGACTGAGAGCTTGCCTTTTTAAAAACGTGATATGGGCAGGCTGTTTTCATGTTACAGTATTTTGTTCAAGAGAAAAGTGGTTTTAGATAACAGGCTCTGTGATTGTGAAGAACCATCTCATTCTATCAGTCTTGTCACTTAAACCACTTCAGGTTCTTTGCTAGAATAAGATGTATGTGTACGTAAATACAATTAAGTTATAGACATAAACCACTTTTTGGCAGCTGCATACTTGCAGTCTGGGGATAAGCTTTAATTTACATAGCCAGCCATTTATGCCAGACTCGGTGACTTCTTGTTCACTGTTGGTTTCGGTGAAAATACATCTGATTTTACTCGTTTGTCAGTAATTTTTATGTTGCATGTTTTTTTTGACTTTTATTATTTTTTATTTGAGGGATAATTGCGTTACAGAATTCTTTTGTTTTCTGTCAAATATCAGCGTGAATCAGTCATAGGGATAGAGGTGTTGTGTTTTGATTAGTGTGAGGCAAATGAAACATGAGGAACTGATGTATATACACACAGTGTAAAAAGTAGCCTTAGAGAAAGGGTTATGGTCACTTTCTCTGTTCTTCTGAAATACAAATTTGAATTTTTTTCTATGGTTTGTAGGAGGGACTTGAAGATAGATTACTATGTGTGTGATTTAACATAGAAAGTAGTATGGATACGTAGAATTGTTGGGCACCATTAGGTTGTAATCTGACATGACTGTTGTCTTTGCTCTGGAGGCCGTTTGCCCTGTTGAAAGCAAATTTGCAGGTTAAATGCATGGACTCAATTACCTTGTTTCTCTTTGAGGGTAAGCTGAAATGAAAAAGTGCCTGAGTAGTAATTAGGTGTTCACCAAATTATTTATTGTTTTTAATGCCTTTTAAAGGGATTTTGAAATATTTGCCAAAAACAGAATGTGAGCACATACGTTCTTACTGGAGAGCGAGGTTCTGATGGCACGTTGACTCATCCCACTTGGAGTTTACTTTTTTGCTGAGGCTACCAGGAAGCTAATAGCTTGTGTGATTCTTACTGGGACCAAAAAAGCACAATAGCACATTGTCTGGGTTGACTTGTTTCATTTCTAGTTTTATTGAGCTGTTGTTGATGTGCTGTGCAAGTTTAAAGTGTTAACATAAAGACTAGACTTCCAAATGTTGTGAAATGATGATGACGGTGAGTTTAGTTAGCGTCCAGACCCCTCTGTTGCCCTCTGTGAGGAGAACTTGTAGGATCTGCTGTCTGAACAGCTTCGGGGGCCACACGGCAGTGTGCGCTCTGGCCATTGTGCTGTGCGTCACACCCCAACTGTTCGTCTGGAGTTTGCACCTTCACCCAGTCCCTCCTCCCCACACCCTACTCCTGGTAGCCACAGACCTAAGCTCTGTTTCTGAGAGTTTGGGGCTTTGACCGGCTAGAGCGTGGAGAGTCAGAGCCCCACACCCTGGAGCTCCAGCCAGTGTGGTTTGGTACTGGAAGCTTTTCAGAGCTGGTGGTTAGTAACTGGAGTCTGTCAGTGATTTCAGAATTCTCCAAAGATGGTCTGATCTGAGCCTGGACGCACCGGCTGCAGAAGCCTTTACATGTGTTGAATTACTTGGACTTGCAGTATAGTCCTTTCCCAATTAAATTATAGGAAATACTTGGCCCCTGTGAACCAGCTTATTAACAGTGGCCAGTTTGATTTACCTACACTCCACCTCGCATGCTGTTTTAAGGCACGGCTCAGACAGAATTAATTTGTGTCTGTAATTGTTTCAGTTTGTATCTTTGAGAGCTAAGGACGTAAGAGGAGGAGGGAGGGTGGTGCGCCCTGGCGTTGGTCTCTGAGGGTTTACCCTGTTGTCAACCTCGTAGGTGTCAGTTAGACTTTTGTTGTTTGTTTGATTTAAAATCTGAAGTCCACACACTGCTTTGGACGCTGTGTTTCTTATGACTCTTAAACTGTAGATCCTCTGTTTTCCTCTTAGAGATTGTTTAGAAGAAGCAGGTATGTCCTACGGAGTTTTGCATGGGCTGGGTGCTGTTGGTTGCTTCCTTCAGGTGTCATTTAGTGTTTCCCATAATCGGATCTAGAAGCTTGGTTGAATGGAGGCTTCTCTTGCTGGTTTGCTGGTGCGGGAGAGGCAGGACTGCTGGGTAGCTGGTTATCTCTTCTCCCAGGGAGGGGCCCGTGGTCTGGTTTGGTTTGGAGGTTAGCCGCCTTGGTGTGTGTTGTATTCCCAGAGGGGGACATGTGTACGTGTGTGGAGGCATTTTTGGTTGTCATGGTTCTCGAGGAGGGTCTGCAGTCAGTCGGTGGGTAGAAGCCAGGGACACTGCTCATCTTCCTCCAGTGCACAAGACCACCCCCACAGCAGACTCTCCAGCCCCGCATGTCAGGAAAGTCAAAAGTGAGAAAGTGCGGTTTACGTCCATCAGTTCACCTCACGCTGTGTAACGGCGACTCTGTTTCTGAGAGTTTGGGGCTTTGACCGGCTAGAGCGTGGAGAGTCAGAGCCCCACACCCTGGAGCTCCAGCCAGTGTGGTTTGGTACTGGAAGCTTTTCAGAGCTGGTGGTTAGTAACTGGAGTCTGTCAGTGATTTCAGAATTCTCCAAAGATGGTCTGATCTGAGCCTGGACGCACCGGCTGCAGAAGCCTTTACATGTGTTGAATTACTTGGACTTGCAGTATAGTCCTTTCCCAATTAAATTATAGGAAATACTTGGCCCCTGTGAACCAGCTTATTAACAGTGGCCAGTTTGATTTACCTACACTCCACCTCGCATGCTGTTTTAAGGCACGGCTCAGACAGAATTAATTTGTGTCTGTAATTGTTTCAGTTTGTATCTTTGAGAGCTAAGGACGTAAGAGGAGGAGGGAGGGTGGTGCGCCCTGGCGTTGGTCTCTGAGGGTTTACCCTGTTGTCAACCTCGTAGGTGTCAGTTAGACTTTTGTTGTTTGTTTGATTTAAAATCTGAAGTCCACACACTGCTTTGGACGCTGTGTTTCTTATGACTCTTAAACTGTAGATCCTCTGTTTTCCTCTTAGAGATTGTTTAGAAGAAGCAGGTATGTCCTACGGAGTTTTGCATGGGCTGGGTGCTGTTGGTTGCTTCCTTCAGGTGTCATTTAGTGTTTCCCATAATCGGATCTAGAAGCTTGGTTGAATGGAGGCTTCTCTTGCTGGTTTGCTGGTGCGGGAGAGGCAGGACTGCTGGGTAGCTGGTTATCTCTTCTCCCAGGGAGGGGCCCGTGGTCTGGTTTGGTTTGGAGGTTAGCCGCCTTGGTGTGTGTTGTATTCCCAGAGGGGGACATGTGTACGTGTGTGGAGGCATTTTTGGTTGTCATGGTTCTCGAGGAGGGTCTGCAGTCAGTCGGTGGGTAGAAGCCAGGGACACTGCTCATCTTCCTCCAGTGCACAAGACCACCCCCACAGCAGACTCTCCAGCCCCGCATGTCAGGAAAGTCAAAAGTGAGAAAGTGCGGTTTACGTCCATCAGTTCACCTCACGCTGTGTAACGGCGACTCTGTTGTCCCTGCTTCCTTGTGTTAATTAGAGGTACTTGGGGCTCGTCTGGTGGTTGCTGATTTATTCTGTGGTGGAGCTGTAACAGTCTCTTTCATTAGCCACGTCCACTCTGTGTGTCCATGTGATGACATGGTCACTCCGCCTTGCCGCCTCCCCCTTCCTTTCCTCCGCCTCCTCCCTCTTTGCCGTGCTCTATGGACTCCAGACTCAAACTCATCTGTGTTTCAGCGCCTTGGGGTTACTGTGTTGGTACCTGTGTTCCTCACTCACTCCTGTGTTGCTGCGAGCCTGCAGGTTCTCCAAGAACCCTGTGGCTGAGGGCTCGAGGTGTTGACGAGTGTCTCCCTCTATCAGGATCTTTAAGAGAATGAGAAGCCTTGATGTAACCAGCCTGGAGTGTTTATAACAGTATAAAAAATATAGTACATTTTTGTGTATTCGTTAGTATGGTTAGGATGAAACCTTATGTGTATGTATGTACACACACACACACATAAAAGTACGTATGAAACACCTCTTTGCTAATGCTAGTTCTGCTGGTGAGGCCCTAACGGTATCTTGCCATTTCTAGCTTAGTGTTGTGTACAAAGTTAATGAAACGGTTCCAAGGTCATAGTGTCTCTGATGTCCTGGTTTCTCTGGCATCCACTGATATGGTTATGAAACTACTTCAGACCCCTTTTCAGTATTTCTGTCTTCAGTTTAGTAAGAATTTTGTCTGTTAGGGTAACATCAGGTTGTGTTTTGTATAGATAAAGTTTGTCAGCTTACTACAGATAAATTGGTAAGGTGCCATATGAAGCTGAATCCTGACTACACAAACTGATTAGAGAGGACACTCCCTTATTGAAGGAAAACACATTTCTAAATATGAAGGATTCACAGAAGTAGGAGAACTGTTAGTAGCATGTGGTACTCTGCTTTTTAGAAGTAAAGTACAAAGCATTTTTTAGTATTTAGTTAAGATTATTGTATGGTAAATTCCTATAGTGACATGGTTTGACCTCTTATTTGTTTGTTTAATGTTTTAAAAAATATGTTAAAAAATGTTTTCAAGGAAAAAAAATACGTGTAATAATGAAGAGACCATCAAGAAAGAGAATCTCGGGTCCTGTGTATAAAGATTTTTTATGATTAAGTACATTATTTTCTGTTGTAATAAAGAACAGACTGGGGATGGTGCATTGTTAAGTAAGATGGAGCTATCTTGCTCTAGTTATGTACCAGGACCTGGGTATCAGTAGGTATTATTTCAAAGTCTCCTCCAGTCTTTTTGTATGCTTCTTATATGTGTTAAAGGAGCTTGAGATGATAGGAAGAGAACTGTGGAGATACAATGACGTGCGAGAATGTTCTGCTGTGTGTGTTGGGTCTTGGTGCTGGGAGGTGGGTAGGGGTATGTGTGAGTGAGTGGGAAGGGGTGTTGTTGAATACAGGAGAAGTATATAAATTACTTCAAGTTTTGAACCCTTGAAAAAATCCACTTAAACATTGCTCACGCTGAGTGTTTTCAAAGGTAAGAGAATGGGAAGTGCTTGTTGTTCAGGTACTGACGAGTATTGATTAGAAATCAGGAGCCACGCAGGAGGACGTCTTCATTCCAGGATGACGTGGGGCTGGTGTAAGCTTAATAAGGTTTATACATTTAGTTTAGTGAACGTAATGCAAAGTTGATTGTGTTTAATTAATAGAAAAGCTCAGGAAGGTTCTTTTCTGTTTAACATCACTATCATTTGTTACTATTTCGCACACGTGGCACGCCTTTGTAGAACAAGTTGAATGTTTAGAGCCTAATGATTTCTGTGTCAGTCGTTCCCAGCCCCTCGCAGGAGCGGTCAGAGCTCGGTACGCATCTGAGAATGTGTTTCCCCTGCACCGCAGGGTCTCGCGACGCCAGGGCCGGCTGTGGCCGTCGCTCCGCTGAGCAGCATCGCCAGCACAGGCGCAGCACCTGCCGGTTATAGCGCGAAGAATGAGCCCAGGGGACTCAGTGTGTTCAAACAGGAGAAGCAGAAGGTTTGTTTCAGGGAGCTGACAGGTAGACAAGTCTGCCAGTGTCACTGTCACGGTGGCGTAGTCACGGAGCATGTGCGAGGTGTTTATTGTGAGTGTGTATGTGCAGTAACTAGAACTGAACGTTTCACCTGTGTTTAAAGTTGCAGCAGAACCACAGTCACTCATAAGCAGGCCTACACACTGTACTCTTCTAAACAGCAGGCAGGACCCTGATCACAGGATGGTGCGAGTGGAGGCATGGCTCTCAAGTGGGCGTGCCTTCCCGCCCCTGGGGTTTAGGGCGCATCATCAGGGGCAGGTAGGGCTGGAGCAGCAGGTGTAGAGGTCAGGGAGCTGGTGGACCTCGCTCCCGGCAGGTGCTTGTGTTTATAGGGAACAAAGGTAAATGAGAGGTCAGGGAGTGGTCCGGGAGCTGGTGGACCTCGCTCCTGGCGGGTGCTTGTGTTTGTAAGGAACAGAGGTAAATGAGATTTCTGCCTCATGTCCTCTTAACCAAAGCAGCTGACAGTGACATCTTTAACTGTCCATGCCCTGGGGTACCCTACAGATCTGAGGTCACACTGGAGTTGATTAGTGTATGTGTGTGTTTGTGTGTTGTGTATACCTGACCCCACTTGAGCATGCCACCAGTGCCCCAGTCGACCGGGACCTCCTGGAGGAGTCTGGGGGCTCTAGGCTGCCCCTCTCTCTTTCTCTGCTTCTAGGAACCCCAGCCTTCAGGGAGTGCAGAAACTAAGGCTGAAGACACCTGATCCTTTCTTTAAACATCTAGTACTTTCACAATTTTGTGGCTTTCATGTTTACTTCTGGGAATTATAATCCTTTTTAGGGAGTGACAGAAAAAACGTCTTTAGGACTCCTGGAATGATTTCTGTGTCAGTCGTTCCCAGCCCCTCGCAGGAGCGGTCAGAGCTCGGTACGCATCTGAGAATGTGTTTCCCCTGCACCGCAGGGTCTCGCGACGCCAGGGCCGGCTGTGGCCGTCGCTCCGCTGAGCAGCATCGCCAGCACAGGCGCAGCACCTGCCGGTTATAGCGCGAAGAATGAGCCCAGGGGACTCAGTGTGTTCAAACAGGAGAAGCAGAAGGTTTGTTTCAGGGAGCTGACAGGTAGACAAGTCTGCCAGTGTCACTGTCACGGTGGCGTAGTCACGGAGCATGTGCGAGGTGTTTATTGTGAGTGTGTATGTGCAGTAACTAGAACTGAACGTTTCACCTGTGTTTAAAGTTGCAGCAGAACCACAGTCACTCATAAGCAGGCCTACACACTGTACTCTTCTAAACAGCAGGCAGGACCCTGATCACAGGATGGTGCGAGTGGAGGCATGGCTCTCAAGTGGGCGTGCCTTCCCGCCCCTGGGGTTTAGGGCGCATCATCAGGGGCAGGTAGGGCTGGAGCAGCAGGTGTAGAGGTCAGGGAGCTGGTGGACCTCGCTCCCGGCAGGTGCTTGTGTTTATAGGGAACAAAGGTAAATGAGAGGTCAGGGAGTGGTCCGGGAGCTGGTGGACCTCGCTCCTGGCGGGTGCTTGTGTTTGTAAGGAACAGAGGTAAATGAGATTTCTGCCTCATGTCCTCTTAACCAAAGCAGCTGACAGTGACATCTTTAACTGTCCATGCCCTGGGGTACCCTACAGATCTGAGGTCACACTGGAGTTGATTAGTGTATGTGTGTGTTTGTGTGTTGTGTATACCTGACCCCACTTGAGCATGCCACCAGTGCCCCAGTCGACCGGGACCTCCTGGAGGAGTCTGGGGGCTCTAGGCTGCCCCTCTCTCTTTCTCTGCTTCTAGGAACCCCAGCCTTCAGGGAGTGCAGAAACTAAGGCTGAAGACACCTGATCCTTTCTTTAAACATCTAGTACTTTCACAATTTTGTGGCTTTCATGTTTACTTCTGGGAATTATAATCCTGGAGGAAAAGAGGATATGGGGTGTTCAGAGTGCAGATGTATTGATGTCACCAGTAACTTTTTTTATCCAAACACCGCCTCCTCTTAGCTGAGGCACTCCTGGTTTCCAGATGCTGGGCCGCTTCTAAGCTGCAAAGTCAAAAGTCACTTGGGGCTTTCCTGGTGGTCCAGTGGTTAAGGACACTGCCTTGTAGTGCAAGGGGCGCCAAATCGATCCCTGGGCTGGGAAGATCCCACATGCTACGGAGTGGCTGGACCAGTGCGTCCAACTATGCAGCCGGAGCTCTGGAGCGCATGTGACCAGAGCCAGTGCTCTGCGACAGCAGAGGCCACTGTGGTGGGAGGCCTACACAGGCCAAAGAACAAAAATGGATGAAAACAAATAAATGAAAGACCAATAGAAGTGGCCAAAAAAAAAAAAGTCACTTGGAAGCCATTTTGAAATGGATTCCAGTGACTGAAGGAAGGATGGCGACAGCCTCTGAAATAGGAGTTTTACGTTCGTGAGGGACCGGAACCGGGACGAGGCCGCACCGGGACAGAGACAGTGTGGATGGAGCAGGTGTCCTGGCTGGCCCGGTGGGGACACTTCGGGAGAGAGACGGGGGTCTGAGGATTGCATAAACAGTCCCCTTAATTTTTACGTGGATCTAGATGCAAGCAATCTGAGTACATCCGATCCCCTTCATGAGAAGTACGTCCCATGTGTACTCTGTGTAAATTCCGGAACTGGGATGCCACAGCAGACATGTGACTGAGATTAAATTCTCTGATATATGCTGTGGAAAGTGCCATCAAGTTGATTTTGAAAATGTTTTTGCGAAAGCTTTGTGTCTGAATAAAGCAGTTTATACCTTTCTATCTGAAAAATTAAATTTTTGGCAAGTGGAATTTTGGGTGAAGACCAGATGTGTGCTAGCCCTGTTGGGGTGCTTGAAGGTGGAGAGGAGGCTTGGGGGCTGGGTGTCCAGTCGAGGCTCCAGGCGCCTGGGCCTGCCCTGGGCTTTCTCTCCACCTCTTTGCTGCTGGGGCAGATGGGTCAGTGCTGGCAGGACTTAAGACTCCCGGTGGCTGCATGCTGAGGCTCATGGCCTGCCTCAGGAGAGTGACCTCTGGCCACAGGGCCATGCTCACCCGGGGCTCTCAGGTGGACTCCCGTCTTCCCCACAACAGGGCTTTGTGCCGTCTCCCCTGCAGGCTCTGTAACTTATAGTGACTGTTTCCGTGAACAGAAGCGGGGTTTTCTCTCCCGCGTTTCTCTTAGGGAGTCTCCTCGTTGCCCTGAGTGGTTCTGACGCCCCCCGCCCCAGCCCCGGCCCTCCAGAGCCTTCCTTGGGCTGCAGAGTGGTGCTGACGGGGACCTGCTGTGTTTGTCTGGGTGGGTGTCTCTCAGCTCCTGTCGCGGGACAGTCAGCAGTGTGCTGGGTTCTGGGGTGAAGGCACAGATGAGGGCCCCTTGCTTTCGTGGCCTTTCAAGTTTGGGAAGAAGCCAGGAGACAGTACACTGCCCTGGGGAGGTGGGCACGGGGCTGGGCACAGGGCAGGGCCTGCTGGCGCCCTGAGAGCTCTTCACAGAGGATCAGCCACGTGGCATTTTAAAAACTTCTGAGTAATGAAATTGAAGCCTGTCAGAACTTTTTATGTAAATACTTTCTTGGAGCAAGATGTAGAGTTTGATTCTTGTTTACAACCTATGAGGAGAGTTGACTGTTGACAAAAACGCCCTGCCTGCTCTCTCTGTGATGCAGAACGACATGGAACCTAGCAAAGCCGCACCCCTGAATGCTGCAAAGCAGGATGGGCCCGTGCCAAAGCCGCACAGTGTGTCCCTCAGCGACGCGGAGACGAGGAAGCTCGTGGAGGAGTGCAAGCGGCTGCAGGGGGAGATGATGAAGCTGTCGGAAGAGAACCGGCACCTGAGGGTAAGTGCCTGTGGCGGCCATGCCCGACTCCCAGCCGCTGGAGGAGCAGGCTGCCTCGGAGACCGCGGGTTCGGAGTTGACCTCCGGCCCTGGAGCAACTCACCGTGGGCCGGTGGCATGGGCAACCTTCCTGGGCAGGGTCTCCCCGCTGCCCTTCCCCCAGCCCCGCTTCCTCACCCAACCTGTGCGTCTGGATCTACTGCCTGGGCCGCCCCCGGACCAGGGAGGCAGGCACCTGGAGTGCCTTCCAGAGCTCTCTCTGGGACCAGTGTGGTCTTCACAGAGGACTAAAGAGAACAAGATCCCACCCATGGACCCTCAGACCAGCCCTCCTGCAGGTAGACGGCGTGGCCTCAGGTGCACACGTTCAGTGGTGTTGCTAGTGCACGCACGTAGGGAGTCAGTGTGAGGAGGGAGGACCACGCGTGCACTGAGGAGGCAGGGGCTGCCCGCCCTCTGCTGGGTGATGGCCAGGTGACGCTGGCTGCCCCGGCACACAGGTGTCACTTGGGCACCAGATAGTGTCGTAACAGCTCTTGAGTGACTGCTCTCTTGTCCCCTGAAGTCACAGACTGTCAGAAATGGCTGTGTGAGACAGTGTCGGTCCTGACAGGGTGGCCTCTCTGGTCTGGAGGTGGAGGTCAGTTGGTGGAGAAGCAGCCTCCTCCGGGCCAGGCTCAGAGCCCCGGGGGCGGGGTCCTGCGGGCAGTTGTTTCCCGCACGGCAGGGCCCGGTGCCGCGTGAATCCAGGCCGGGTGCTGGCCCTTTCCACACAGCCCTCCTCCTGTCTCTGCCTCGCCCGGAGCTGGCTTGGCTTCCGGTTGTCTGGCTGATTGCCCAGTGTGAGGACCATACGGCCCTGCTGTCTGTCTGGATTTGTTGCTCGGTGGTCTACGCATGTTTGTTCTTACGACCTCTTTTTGTGCCTCGTTTCTCCCCAGGATGAAGGCCTCCGACTCAGGAAGGTGGCACATTCGGATAAAGCGGGTTCCACCTCCGCTGCATCCTTCAGAGAGAATGTCACCAGCCCTCTGCCTTCACTGCTTGTTGTCATTGCAGCCATTTTCATTGGATTCTTTTTAGGGAAGTTCATCTTGTAGAGTGAAGCATGCAGCGTGCTGTTTCTTTTCTCCTTTTGACCAGAAAGGGTTCGTCTGCCTGCCGTCTCACTGGTAGCGCGGCCCGCGGTGACCATGCTTTGTGTGTACAGCGTCATGTAGGCCTCGCCCGTAACGGTCTCACGGTTAGAAAGAAACACGTAAGAGCCGAGTGCTGGCTCTGGACAGCGCCGCCGCCACCAGACCGTCCCTAGCAGGTGTCATTGCGCATCCAGTCCTCTGTGAGATTCATAAATAAAGAATTGTTCTTTCTTTGTGGTTTTAATAAGAGTTCAAGAATTGTTCAGAGTCTTGTAAATGTTATTTTAATAATCCCATAAATTTTATCTGTTGCTGTTACCTCTTGAAATATGATTTATTTAGATTGCTAATCCCACTCATTCAGGAAATGCCAAGAGGTATTCTGTGGGGAAGTGGTGCCTCGCACAGTGTGAATTTTCTCCTCCACCTTTGCTAATATCATGGCAGACTTTTTCTTACCCTCGTGAGGCAGTTGTTGACCGAGTCTTTCATCCTTCCAATCCTGTCCCATGGTATTTAACACAAAATAATAAAACTGTTAACAGATTCCTGCTCGATAGCCTGTGTGTCTGTCGTGTCCTGAGGTGGGTGCTGGGGGCATGCTGTGGGGCGGCCTGGGTGGGAGGTGCATAACCTAAGGTCGCAGGAACCCGTGTGATGTTCACGGTATGTGTGGTTCAAAGGCCTCCTTCCTTTAAGAAAAGGAATGAATGAGATTTCAGGCCACTTTTGGTATTTTGGAAGGTCATAATCCATTTGTCTTTAAGATAAGATAAAACAAGCAAAATCATGTGAATAAAAAATAATAAAAATAAAAGTGCTTTTCAGTTTAACGCCTGCCCTGCAGTGCTGTTCCTTTAATTTGCCTCGTTTCTCCCCAGGATGAAGGCCTCCGACTCAGGAAGGTGGCACATTCGGATAAAGCGGGTTCCACCTCCGCTGCATCCTTCAGAGAGAATGTCACCAGCCCTCTGCCTTCACTGCTTGTTGTCATTGCAGCCATTTTCATTGGATTCTTTTTAGGGAAGTTCATCTTGTAGAGTGAAGCATGCAGCGTGCTGTTTCTTTTCTCCTTTTGACCAGAAAGGGTTCGTCTGCCTGCCGTCTCACTGGTAGCGCGGCCCGCGTGACCATGCTTTGTTTGTACAGCGTCATGTAGGCCTCGCCCGTAACGGTCTCACGGTTAGAAAGAAACACGTAAGAGCCGAGTGCTGGCTCTGGACAGCGCCGCCGCCACCAGACCGTCCCTAGCAGGTGTCATTGCGCATCCAGTCCTCTGTGAGATTCATAAATAAAGAATTGTTCTTTCTTTGTGGTTTTAATAAGAGTTCAAGAATTGTTCAGAGTCTTGTAAATGTTATTTTAATAATCCCATAAATTTTATCTGTTGCTGTTACCTCTTGAAATATGATTTATTTAGATTGCTAATCCCACTCATTCAGGAAATGCCAAGAGGTATTCTGTGGGGAAGTGGTGCCTCGCACAGTGTGAATTTTCTCCTCCACCTTTGCTAATATCATGGCAGACTTTTTCTTACCCTCGTGAGGCAGTTGTTGACCGAGTCTTTCATCCTTCCAATCCTGTCCCATGGTATTTAACACAAAAATAATAAAACTGTTAACAGATTCCTGCTCGATAGCCTGTGTGTCTGTCGTGTCCTGAGGTGGGTGCTGGGGGCATGCTGTGGGGCGGCCTGGGTGGGAGGTGCATAACCTAAGGTCGCAGGAACCCGTGTGATGTTCACGGTATGTGTGGTTCAAAGGCCTCCTTCCTTTAAGAAAAGGAATGAATGAGATTTCAGGCCACTTTTGGTATTTTGGAAGGTCATAATCCATTTGTCTTTAAGATAAGATAAAACAAGCAAAATCATGTGAATAAAAAATAATAAAAATAAAAGTGCTGTAATGCAGTTTACACGTCTGCCCTGCAGTGCTGTTCCTTTAATTTGCCCTGTTCTTAATAGAGTATCTTCTCAAGAAAGACCAGCTATTATTGATTCTCATCACTGCTTTTTGACCAGCCTCATAATTGACACTGGAAGTAATTTCCATTATGGAAGTTTGGTGTTACCAATAATAAAGCCTTGGGAATTCCTTTGTGAAACATGACCTCTGCGTGTCTGCGTGTCAACCACGTGAAGGGGGTTTTCAGTGTACATGCCTGGTGGGTCCGGCGGCCTCTCCTGTGCTTAGTCTCTGTCTCAGTTCATCTGTCAGCCTAGGAAATCTTGGAACTAGAAAGAATTGATACTGCTAAGTACAGTCTAATCCAAGCAAGTTTTGATTTTTGAAAATAGGTGTTGGTTTTGTAAGAGAAGCACCGATAACTGAACAGGAGGTTGCACTCTTGGGCTGACATCAGTGAACAGTGTCAGCCCCACAGCTGTGTGTGCATTTTATGGAAGAGGGGAAACGTTTGAGTGTCCCGGTTGTGTTTCAGGTGTGTGTTGGGTTCGTGTCCCAGGTGCTCTAGGTGTCTTCTAGAGAAGACCCTGCTCGTGTGCGCGTGTTACAGAGAACACACACCTGGCTCCTGGACCACTGCGGGCGCTCCCGCTTGGGAGCCTAGGAGCGCCTGGTGTCCGTCCCGTAGTGCAGAAGTGGTTGCCCCCTGGCCTGGCTCTCCCTGGGGTCAGCGTTACTGGGGACATGTGTCAGGCCAGCAGGTTCAGGGCTGCCAGTTCTCAAGCTAAGTTAGCCCAACCTCATCTGTGGGAACGCTGTTTCGTTAGGGTTTACCTTGTTCAGCCCGCTGGATTCCTAGTGGAGGCGTCCACAGCCTCCAGGTGGGTGGAGGCAGGGCTGGACCTCAGAGCCTGCTCTCTGGACTCCAGCTTTTCTGTTTTTGGTAGCCTCAATCGATCTGAAATAGTGGACGTAAGGGGCTGTTTAATAGTGTGAAATTTCCTGTCCCAAGACTGAACCACGGGCGGCTGTGGGACAGTCTTAGTTACATGTCTGGCTTTAGTGTTTAGGCTAGAAATCCCCTTCCCGGCTGGTAATAGATGTGTTTTTCTGGTAGACATTTTGCAGGCCGTGCGGTGCAGCAGTTGGTTTTAGCTGGGAACTGTCTGCATCTCGTAGTCCACGTGCGTGGAGGCTTCTCAGTGTCCAGGAGGCATTGACAGTATGGGAGGTGCTTAGGTGCCGTATGGAATGTGATGGAATTGCTCGACGACAGTTAATTGAGAAGAGTTCAGCTGTAGTAACTGACTAGTAGAGATTCAGCAGTCTCTTCAGCCCTTCCGCGTTTAGAAATCTTTGCTCGTCTGCCAGTTTACTTGGAAGGGAAGCACTCGACAAACAGTGCGGCCTGTCGTGTCATGGAGGCCTTCCGTTCCTGTCGACCCCGAGCCCCCCGCCTGCCCGCCTTCTTTCTGTAACTAATGTATACTCACGTACATGACTGCCCACTCTTGTATTTACAAGAGGCGGGTTTAAGAATTGTATTTTGGGTCTACCGTATGTTACTTTAAAATAGAAACGTTCAGGTCGATGGGTGGCAGTAAACAACAAAACTCCGTAAAAAAATAAAAAAATGGAAACAGACACTTGAAAAATATGTCTCACACTCAGAAATTCTCATCAAGGAAAAGTAATATTCTTAATTTCTCCTTCGGTTATCTCAGCTCAGAAGTTCCGCTAAAACAGATGGCGTCTGCCGTGGGGTTAGGTTCTGGGTTGTAATCATTCAAGATGCACCACTTTGAAAACCAGTTCTATCCGTAAGGTCAAAAGTGCAACTCCTTGCAGGGCTTCTCCCTGAGCCGGGATCTTCTGTGACTTCAGAACCTTCAAGCGCTGGCTCTCCTGGTCCCTGTTATACTGGTGTTCAAGCATAATCATAAGTTACAACTTTGCATCTTTTTTTTTAACTTAACTTTTTCAGGTTCATTGAAAACCAAGTATAAGTGACTGAAAAAATACTTCTAAAATACCTTTATGGTCACACTGTTGACCGAGAGGTTATGAACAGTATAGTTACAATGTAAAGGTCGGTTGACCAGGTAACCCCCTTTCTAATTATGCATATACTTCCTATAGCCACTCTTCTCTTGTTTTAAAAACTGGGCTTCTTGTTTTCCAGTTGTTCCTCTGTGTATTAATAGAATAGTATCCACCTTGGGAAAAGATGCCAGAACCTAGTAAGAGAGCTCTTGACTAGGTTAGGGTTCAGCAGGTTGGTGGTATGTTACCTCAGCCGTGCCCTTAGCAGGTGTGCCGCGCTTCAGAATGTGTCCTGACCTTTGACCACTACCTGCAGGGCTACCCCTTGATTGACCTGGGGGTGGAGACCTGGCGTGGTCATTTGTGTTTAAGCTCCAGTCATTTTAATCTGCAGCCAGAAAATGGCTTTAGAGGCTTTCAGAAGGCAAAGCTGAATACAAAATCGGCTTTAGGACTTAAGTCTTACAGTATAGGTAACCTGCATTTTCAGAATTCTTGGTTGGTTAACCTTTAAAAGGAAGTTAAGTTGTAGGGATCACCGTTAGGGGTTGCTATTGCACAAGTTATGTCTGTGAAGTTAGGTTTGTAAATAGGGTTTTAGTTTGCAAAATGATCTGAGCTGTCTGTCCAAAAAAAAAAAAAACCAAAAGATTTGAGAAATGTTTTGAGTTTCAGCTTTAATTACTGCTTTGCTGGCAGACACCCAGAGTGATCATCTAACTGAGCACTGTATTTCACCCATCATGTTTCTCAAAGCATGAAATGGTTTTCAAGGTGTTCATCATATCTGCCAGGTATTAGTCTTATGTCAACTCATCCTCACCCAGGTCCTGGGATGGGGTGCTCTCTTTAGCACCTGTGTTGTGGAGGGCAGACAGACTCAGGGAAGGGAGGGACGCTCCAGTTGAAAGGCTTTAGGTAAGAGGGCAGGTGCTGGGTCTGGATGGTCTGGTCCTGGGGCTCAGTCTCATGAGCACCAAGGTCCACCATATGAAGGAGGTGCCTTGTGTCCTGTCCTGGTCAGCGCTGTCTCTGGACTGGGCCTGTGATGTATGTGGTCCACTGCACAGACGATGCCCGAAGGTGAATAGGTTCCAAGATTCCCCAGGAAACCAAGATCCGGGGGTGTCCAGTCGCTTGTGTGAGATGACTTGAGTACAGTCCGCTGTCCGTATCCGGGGATGCAAGGCCGGCACGTGCGGGGGCAGACTCACCCTCGAGGAACCACACGGTTTTGAGTGTCTGAGACTTTTCTTGCCTTTGTCTCCCATAGAAGTGAGAAGAGACGACTGGCCACCAGCAATCTCAGCTCTTAAATAAAATCGGGATGCGCATAATTAAACACGTTAACGTCACATAAGCAGGAGAGTGGAATGCATGCGACCTCATTCTTCACATGGCCCTTAGAATCAGTGATTATTTAAATCAAGTGTCTGGAGTTTGGTAGTTCGTGGTCTGAAATCTTGATACTGTTTATAGTCCTACAAAGAGCAAACAACGTCAAGCGACATACATACCTAAGGACCTTGAGGAAAAATACAGTTGGAGGGGAGAGAAATTATTGACAAATTCCAAAAAAAGAGTTGCTGGTACTGATCTATTGGATATTCCTGAGCAATAGGAATTCCACATTATAGTGTGTTCCTTATTTCAAGAAGTAGAGGTTCATCAGGAGTTTATGAAGAGCTTACTGTAGGTTTCAGAGCAAAATTGCTTTTTTTTTTTTTTAATTGTGTGCTAGTTTAATTCAAAGTGTATACGTGTACCTTTCAATGTGCTGTATGTAGGTAAATACACGAGGGTGTGTGTCAAGCTACTTTGATTTAAATTTAGGGAAATACTCCATTTGAAAAATCCAACTTTTTTGAGGAGCAAAGTGAGATCTGTTGCAAAGTATTTCTTCGAATGCCCTTCTCTACTTTGCCATCAACTAAGTTTTGTGAAACGACTGAAAGAAAAACCAGAATTTCTTGTTAAAGCTTCATGACGTTGATCAAATTGAGAGAATTCTCATCTTCTCAAGGGAAAAATGGGTCCTGGCCCTTCTGCCGAAGCGGCGTCGCTCGTGGTTGCGGTTCGTCATAGGGAGATACGAAGGCAGGCAGGAGGACACGGTCTGACCACAGTGGCCCTACCAGCCGCCTGTGTGACGTGACGTGTGTACACGGGCACACGGAGTGTGAGCTGTAAGGACAGTGCATCTGTGGGTATGGAGGCGGGGACGCAGGTACACGTGTGGGGCCCTCGTGTGGCCGCGCCACCTTGCTGTTTATACGTGTGCTGCAGACTGTGTGGACGGGGGTGGGTCTTGCATGTTTTGAAGATGCAGAAACGTCACATAGACATTGGGGCTTCCTACTTTAGAAAAGCTCAAGGTGCAGACTTCCTTCCTGTTGGAAGGCTCTGTCTTCCGTCTGAGTTGGCAGGATGTGTCCTGGACTCACCGGAGCTGGCGAGCCGGCTCAGGTCCTCGTCTTGTGGGAGTGACTGTGACTCCTGCCCAGAGCCGGTCACCAGTGGCCGTGGGCTGGGGTATGATGATTCCAGATGGGGATGGGGTTCTGGGCAGGGAGATCGAGGGGATCTTTCTCAGGCAGCCAAAGACACCTGAAGACCCCCGACCTTCCTCTACAGGTGGCTGGACCAGACGGTCCATGGCATTGTCAATGGAAACAGCCTTGAAGCTTGAGGAGCAATGGAAGCTGCTTCTAGGAGGAGCCTTTGTCGGTCAGGAGCTCTACATAAACTCCTCCACAACCCTTTAACCTCTTTCAACAGGAGAACCAGGGGACTGGCCTTACCAGGCTGCTGTGTGGAGCTGAGTCCTGGCCCCAGGTGGAGAACAAGGTGGATGAAGCTGCAAAATTGGCTTTTTTGTTTTAGTTGCCAAGTCATGTCTGACTTTTTTTGCAACCCTGTGGACTGCAGCCCGCCAGGTTCCTCTGTCCATGGATTTCCCAGGCGAGAATACTGGAGTGGGTTGCCATTTCCTCCTCTAGGGGATCTTCCCCACCCAGGCATGGAACCCGTGCCTCCTGCATTGGCAGACGGATTCTTTACCACTGAGCTGCCGGGGAGGCCCGAGGTTAGCCTAGTGTTAGCTCAGTAAAGAGCTCACTCTGGTCCCAGTCCCTCAGTACTGGAGGTATTAAATAATTTTCTGCTTTTGAAAATCTTGGCATCAAGACAGTATTCCACACTCATGACATGGTGCATTAGCGGCTAGGAACCTGTTGTCACAATATGGTTTCAGAGTTTAAGCATTTTGCGATCCAGGCTCTTTATGGCTGGCCTTTCCACCAGGTAACTTAGATGACTGGCTGCAGGGACGGTGTTTAGTGTTACTGGTCATGCCCTTGGTTACGGCCTGGGGCATTTTTTCTCTGCAGCCCAACTTTCCCCCCATGAGATGGGGTCCTACCTACACCTACCTCCCTGGGAGCGAAGTGGGTGGGAGAGCAGAGCCTGGTGTCGAGCAGACACTCAATGATGGAAGCAGGTGCTACCAGGGAGGTGGGAAGTGGGCCAGTTGCCTGATTTGGGTCAAGAATTAAAGTGCAGTATCCAGAGAGAAGTCTGACTTGACCTTCTGAAGTCATGAACCAGACCAGCAGCTGAAAGCAGCACCTGCCAGAAGGTGCTTCCTCTGACCCTGCAGAGGCAGCAGGATTTAGAGACCTGGATTCGGGTCTCAGCTCCGTCCTTGGACACAGCGGGGCCTGTGCAAGGCCCCTTGGCAGCGACACGCTGGCTAGTTGTGCTCTCTTGCAGTCGGGGCTGTGGTGAACTGAAGGGCATTTTTAAGAACATACCATAGTGTTGGGTACATAATAAACATACTGAAATTGCATTTGTATTCTGCACTTTAATCATATATCAAAGATACAGTAAGAATTTAGAAGTTTAAAACTGCTGCCTAAAGGAAATGAAGGACCTTGAGTTAGGAAGTGTAAAAATACCTTCAAATTTAAAATAAGAAGGTGTTCTTACTGTAGTGTTACACGTGAGGCATTTCATTTCCCTTTTTTCTGAATATGAAGGTAACACTGGCTTTGTTAGTCTTGCTCTGACTCTCTGCGACCCCGTGGACTGTACCCCGACCAGGCTCCGCTGCCTGTAGGATTCTCTAGAGACGCGCGTAGTAGAAACGAATTCTCAGATGCTACTCCCCAGAGGCTTATTAGCAGCTTCTTGAATGCTGAGAGTATCAAATACATATAGTTCGTAAAATATTTGGTGTAAATATATGTTAATTACTGAAACTCCGGTACTTTGGCCACCTGATGCAGAGAGCCGACTCATAAGAAAAGACAACTGATGCTGAGGTCCCCCTTCCAGTGTCTATGCTGGAAGCTCTTCCCAGTCCTTTCTCACTTTAGTTAGCTTCACTGCATGAAGCTCTGAGTGACCATCACCAAGTCTTTTTGATCCCAATGTGAATTCTTCTCCGTTGGAGATAAAAATCCGACACCGTTCACAGTAACCTACCATCATCTATCATCTATCAGCCTCAAAGAGCTGAACACGACTGAGTGACTGAACAACAGCAAATACAGGTCTGATTCTGTGTGGGTTGTATGGGCTGCAGTGGGGACTGCCCTGGGGAGAGTTTGGGGTCCTGGTGAGGATGCCGCCTTACCCCAGATGCAGCCACGCCCTGTCTTCTTGCCCACAGATAGCTGGCTGTTGTGCCAAACCAGTTTGTCCGGAAATGCTCCTTAGATCCTCCGCCCCAATGTTGTAACTTGTGACGTGTTTGAAATGAGACTCAGCAGAGCTCGGCTTCATGGAACATATGGGCTCTGGGCTGCTTTCAGATTTTCTGAAACTAGCCCACTAACTAGGTTTCCTAACCTCCAGAACCAATTTGCCCTTTGGCTTTGGCGGACTCTCAAATGAGATTGAGTTGTAAAACTCAATCCTGCCACCAGGTGGCAGTGCGGTCTCAAGTCTTAAGGCTGGACGGGAAACCCCAGCGGGCTTTGTTATCTCAAACAAATCAAACTATTATCCTTTTCATGCAAAATGTCCTTAATCAACTGAAGGCAGCCGTTTGTCTAGATTCTAAGGATAGACGTGCAAAGTATCCCCTCTTCCTCAGAGGATAACAGGTAGCTGATGTAAAGTTGGTTTTTCCTTATAAAATTGTGGTAATTATAGCAGTAATGTGCATGAACCCTAGTGATGTTTTTAATGAAAAGAATAGCACCTTCAATTTCATTACTGTCTTTCATTGTAAGCTAGTTTTTTTTTTCTTTTCTACAGTGTCTTATAATTGTGTAAGGTGTTACTTTTTTTTTGGCCTCTTTTATTGGTTTATTTATTTATTTTCATCCATCTTTATTCTTTGGCCTGTGTGGGCCTCCCATTGCAGTGACCTCTTTCGTTGCAGAGCACCAGCTCTGAGCACATGCGCTCCAGAGCACTGGCTCGTAATTGTGGACATACTGATTTAACAGTTCTGCAGTGTGTGGGATCTTCCCGGGTCAGGGATCAAATCGGTGCCCCTTGCACTGCAAGGCAGACTCTCTACCCACTGGATCACCAGGGAAGCCCTGTTACATGTTTTTATATCTGATTCTTCACTCAAATGCTGAACAGTTTTTGGAGTGAACGATTTAAGTGGTGGGATTCTGGGTTTCATGTGCACCCCAGGCCCCCAGGCTAACATGTAAGAGACCCGTCCAGTGTACTGACTCTCAGGTTGAACCTTGATGAGGGGAGAGAAAAGCTTCAACAGGGGCTTGAAAACAACAGAAATTTAAAAAGCAAATCTAAGTAGAGACATTGCTGTGTTGACAAAGGTCCGTCTAGTTAAAGCTATATTTTCTCCAGTAGTCCTGTATAGATGTGAGAGTTGAACCGTAAAGAATGCTGAGAACCAAGGAACTGATACTTTCAAAGTATGGTGCTGGAGAAGACTTTTTTTTTTTGGCCACTTCTATTGATCTTTCATTCACTTATCTTTTTTGTTCTTTGGCCTGTGTGGGCCTCCCATCACAGTGGCCTCTCTCGTTGCAGAGCACCGGCTCTGGGCGCATGTGCTCCAGAGCTCTGGCTTGGCAGTTGGACACATCTGTCCAGCTGCTCCGTGGCACGTGGGATCTTCCCAGGTCAGGGATTGAACCGCCACCCCTTGCACAGCAAGGCAGTGTCCTTACCCACTGGACCACCAGGGAAGCCCTGGAGAAGACTCTTGAGAGTCCCTTGGACTGCAAGGAGATCAAACCAGTCAAATCCTAAAGGTAATCAATCCTGAATATTCACTGGAAGGACTGATGCTGAAGCTGAAGCTCCAATACTTAGACCACACGATGTGAAGAGCAGTCTCATTGGAAAAGACCTTGCTGCTGGGAAAAATCGAAGGCAGAAGGAGAAGGGTACAACAGAGGATGAGATGGTTGGATGGCATCACTGACTCAATGGACATGAATTTGAGCAAACTCCAGGAGATAGTGAAGGACAGGGAAGCCTGTGGTGCAGCAGTCCATGGGTTCTCAAAGAGTCAGACACGACTGAAGTGACTCAGCACACACGCATGCACACACATCTTCACAGCAGAGCATTTCCTGTCAGCCTCAGCCTGTGACCGTGATGCCCTGGGCTGGGGATGTCTGGGGCACTCACCTGGGTCGGCCCACCTGCAGCAGCCCCACAGACATCTCCCTGTCCAGGGTCCAGGGACGGGGCTGGACCAAGCCTTCTGGGTCTCACGTATGCAGGACTCAGCTCAGGAACAGCCACCAGGGAACTTTGGAAAAGAAAGATTTATGACCCACGGGTCCTGGAGGTCACAGGGGCACACCTGGGGCCACATACTGAGGTCAAGGTCGAGGGAGGGAGGCAGGGAGGACCCGGGACTTTGCCTACATTAGGGTCCCTGGGGGTGCTTGGGGGTTTGTGGGTTCACTCTTTATTGGCAAATTGAAAGCATATGGGTGGGAACTGGGGTCCAGACAGGGAGGAGCGGGTCTCTCAAGTGATCAGTTATCTGGGTCACGCAGGCCCTGCTGAAAAGGAACTTTCCTGGACAGGCAGCCAGCTCCTCCCCTAGTTGTATAGCTGGCTGTCTTGAAGCAGGTGCGTTTGCAATCACAAGCCCATGGTCAGGCGCCTACTGTCCCATGGTGCAGCTGGCCTTGGAGCCTGGATCCTGTCCTCATCCATGCAAACTCCACACCTGAGCAGGTGGGCAGCACAGGGACGGCCCTGGGCGAGGAGTTCTGGTCCCGAGGCCAGTCTGGAGCTGAACGGCGGTGTTCCCCTGTGACGAAGGAGGCGTCATCTCCTCTGCCTGGCACAGTGACCCAGGACAAAGGGAAGGAACAGCCTTCTCCACAAGCGGCTCCTTCTGAAGCTGCCGGCCTCGGAGGGAAAGGAGAGGACGGGGCCCTGGGAGGGTCTGCTTCTTGTTAGGCTGTGCAGAGAGGGAGGCGTGGGTGGAGTCCATTAGCGCCAGTAGATGGTTTACCCGGAGGATGAGTAAGAACACTTCCTCGACCTACCTCAAGGGAAAGGAATGATGCCTCAGGACACTCTCAACTAAAAAAACCTGATTTTAACTTTAGGGGAAGAGTTTTAGATTTAGGCCTGTGCATACCATTTCTAATGATGTGCTTTGACTTCTAAGAAGACATTTTTATTGGCTGTAAAGAATAAAACAATCTTTGTGTTGTCCAAACCACATTCCACAAATTCAGCCTGGAAGCATCTGTAAAAAGCAAACAAACAAACAAACCAAAGGATGCCACACAGACTTCCAGAAAACAGAAGGTAACCTTTAAGAGCATGTTCCCTGCAAGCAGGCATTTCATTGAGCATTGACCAGGTTCAGCTGACAGATTTCCTACGAGGCAGAGCCCCACCTGCCTTTCCTCCATGTCGCCCTCCCTCCTTTCTGCACCCACCCTGCGTTGTTAGGATAGCGTTTGCCAGAAAAAGCAATGACCCCACTTGTTAGAGGGATGATCATGAGATACGGAACGGTCAGAAGTAAGTGGGAGACTGCTGGAAGCTTCTGGAACATTTCATTTTCTTATTTTCGCTTACATCACTTTTTTTCTCTTATTATTTTCCAAATCAAGATGTGAATTTGGTTGGCTTTGCCTCTAGTGGTCATCTCGGGACCATGGAGTACTGACCGAGAATTACAGGCCTTCCCTCCTGCCAGTCTCCCCGCCTGCTCACAAGTGAACCAAGGTGTCCATTCTGCTTCCCAAAGTGGGAAACCTGACAGCAGACAGCGCCACTGTCCACGGCTCCCCACAGCATGCTGCGGTGGTTGAAAGGTGTTCCTGAACTCTGCGTCTTAGTCAGGTTGTTGGGTACTCTCTGTGCTCCCTGGACCTGCCTGTCTCTTTCCTTCAGTAGGCGAGGAATGTTTCCAGCTATTCTCTCTCCCAGTAGGTTTTCTTGCCGTTTATGGTTCTCTTGTCTGTCTGGGACCCCTACACTGCCGTGTTACTAAGCTTGGTGTGGTCTTTTATACAATCTTCTTGTTTTTCCCTTTCTACTGGTTCTGATGGGGTGATTTCCACCAGCCTGTCCTGCAGATCCCCAGTCTGTTCTTCTGCATCATCTAATCTGCCCTGGTTCCTCCCTTCAGTGTATCTTTTCATTTCTGTTACTGTGTGCTTCAGCTCTGATTCAGTTCTTTTTAATATGTTCTTTCCCTTTGCTGATGTTCTCTGTGTTCCTCCATTCTTCTGAGTTCTGTGAGTAGCTTTATTACTATTACTTTTTAATAGTTGTTTATTTTTCTTTCTTTATTTGCACTGGGTCTTAGTTACAGTTTGTGGGATCTAATTCCCTGACTAGGGGCTGAACTCCAGCCCCCTGCTTTGGGAGCACAGAGTCCTTGCCACGGGGCCACTAGGGAAGTCCCTACTGTTAATTTTCATTCCTCATCTAGAAGGTTGCCTGTCTCTGTTCTGTTTGGTTTTTTTCTTGACGTTTGGTCTTGTTGTTCTGTTGGGAACACATTCCCTTGTCTCCTTATTGAGTCTGACTGTCCAAAATGCCTGATATCAATATTTTGCAAAAGCTCCCCTTGTGACTTTAATGAGTACCGAGACTGAGACATTCCCAACATAAAATACAATAAAGGTAATATAAAAAGGGAAAATAACAGCTTCATTTCACATATGGATATAGCTACAAAAATAAAATATTAATACAGCAAAATCCACTGTTATAAGAATTTTGCTAAGTAGAGTTTATGGAAGCAACACGTGAATGAGTCCCTCACAGAAGGGTCGTGGGTGTAATGTATTACACTGCATTTCCTATGGAGAAAACCCATAAAAATCTATCAGTCCACGTTGAAAATTTAACAACCAAATAAAAACTTTCAAATACGAATGGAAGGAGAGTGCGGAGCTGTAATAAAGTCTGTTTGGTAGGTATTATAATTCCTTCCACTACCTGGTTTTTGTCTCCTTCCATGCATCTGATAGGGACACAGTAGAATAGGTAGGTGATTGTGGAGTCCTAGTAGGGGACGGTAGGTAGAAGGGAGACACCTGAGAAAGGTTGGGAGGCCAGTGAGTTGATGATGATAACTCAGGACAGCTGCTCCTTGTTCAGTAAAGAAGGTTTGACTGGGTATAAACAGCTGATGAAGGAGGAGCTGGTGAAGAAGTAACCAATGATGCATGTCCTGCAATTGCATCTACTTGAGGCGGTCTTCTACCGTCCTATATATGGCTGCCCACTTAATTGAGGAGTGCAGAGCAGAAGGCCCCGAAAATTTTTTCTATCACTCTGCTTCTCTGTGTTCCTCCATTCTTCTGAGTTCTGTGAGTAGCTTTATTACTATTACTTTTTAATAGTTGTTTATTTTTCTTTCTTTATTTGCACTGGGTCTTAGTTACAGTTTGTGGGATCTAATTCCCTGACTAGGGGCTGAACTCCAGCCCCCTGCTTTGGGAGCACAGAGTCCTTGCCACGGGGCCACTAGGGAAGTCCCTACTGTTAATTTTCATTCCTCATCTAGAAGGTTGCCTGTCTCTGTTCTGTTTGGTTTTTTTCTTGACGTTTGGTCTTGTTGTTCTGTTGGGAACACATTCCCTTGTCTCCTTATTGAGTCTGACTGTCCAAAATGCCTGATATCAATATTTTGCAAAAGCTCCCCTTGTGACTTTAATGAGTACCGAGACTGAGACATTCCCAACATAAAATACAATAAAGGTAATATAAAAAGGGAAAATAACAGCTTCATTTCACATATGGATATAGCTACAAAAATAAAATATTAATACAGCAAAATCCACTGTTATAAGAATTTTGCTAAGTAGAGTTTATGGAAGCAACACGTGAATGAGTCCCTCACAGAAGGGTCGTGGGTGTAATGTATTACACTGCATTTCCTATGGAGAAAACCCATAAAAATCTATCAGTCCACGTTGAAAATTTAACAACCAAATAAAAACTTTCAAATACGAATGGAAGGAGAGTGCGGAGCTGTAATAAAGTCTGTTTGGTAGGTATTATAATTCCTTCCACTACCTGGTTTTTGTCTCCTTCCATGCATCTGATAGGGACACAGTAGAATAGGTAGGTGATTGTGGAGTCCTAGTAGGGGACGGTAGGTAGAAGGGAGACACCTGAGAAAGGTTGGGAGGCCAGTGAGTTGATGATGATAACTCAGGACAGCTGCTCCTTGTTCAGTAAAGAAGGTTTGACTGGGTATAAACAGCTGATGAAGGAGGAGCTGGTGAAGAAGTAACCAATGATGCATGTCCTGCAATTGCATCTACTTGAGGGGGGCGGTCTTCTACCGTCCTATATATATGGCTGCCCACTTAATTGAGGGAGTGCAGAGCAGAACTTTCTTGCCTGCCCCCCTTGCATCTCCTACAAGTACCCTATCCTAATAAATCCTCTTCTTGTCTATCACTCTGCTTCTCACTGAATTCCTTCTGCATTGAGACACGAAGAACCTGAGCCTCGGTGGGTCCAGACATTGGGTGAGTGCTGGATTAAGTCCTGGCCGGGTGGGTTTGAGTCCCAGACAGGATTCTGGCCGGGACTGAGTCCTGACTACGTGGGTTCAAGTCCTACGCAGGGTTTAGGTTGCGGTTAAGCCTTAACCACGTGGATTCGAGTCCCAAACCGGTTTTGGCTAGGTTCAAGCCCCAGCCACGTGGGTTCAAGTCCCAAGCAGGGTTCGATCAGGTCTGGACCCTGGGTTTAAGTCTCAGATCGAGGTAAAACCCTTTCACATCGAGATGGCTACATTTCTTGGTCTCCTGGAAGCTCTGTGGTGGAGGCACGACTGGGATGAGAACACGGGTGCTCTTCCTTACTTGGGGTCCAGGAGCTCTGTGGGTGGTGGCAGAGCCATGAGGTGGAGAACAATGTGCCCAGGGTCACTAGACCCCTGTGTGAGTCCATGGAGATGTTGGAGTAGTTTGTTACCACAGAGAGCATAACCTCTTTGGACCAGAGGTCTTGGGAAAAGTTTGCCTGCAGAGGGCCCAGATAGTAAATATTTCAGATGTTATAGGACACATGATCTCTGTCACAGCTACTCAACACTTTGCTGTAGCAAAAAGCCACCACAGAGAATATGGAGGGGAGGAAGCTTGGCCTATTCCGATAAAACTTTATTTATAAAAATAAAGTTTTTATTTTATTTTATTTATAAAATGGGTAGCCAGGACACAAAGCATTTCTTTCTGGGTCTGACTTACTTCACTAAACATGGTAATCTCCGGGTCAATCCATGCTGCTGCAAATGGCAAAATTTTACTCTCTTTTTGGCTAAGTAGTATTCCAGTGTGTGTGCGTGTGTATGTGTGTTCACACATCCGGTTATCTGTTGATGGGCACTTGGGTTGTCTTGGCTATAGTCAGTCATGGTGCTCTGCACAGAGAATACTGGAGTGGGTTGCCTTGCCCTCCTCCAGGGGATCTTCCCAACCCAGGGACTGGACCAGGTCTCCTGCACTGCAGGTGGATTCTTTACTGTCTGAGCCACCAGGGAAGCCCACGAATGCAGAACTTGGTAGCCTATGCCTTCTCAAGGAGATCATCCTGACCCAGGAAATGAACTGGGGTTTCTTATATTGCAAGTGGATTTAAAAAAAAATTAATTTATTTGACTATGCCAGGTCTTAGTTGCACCATGTGGGATCTAGTTCCCTGACCAGGGATTGAGCCCAGGTCACTTGCATTGGGAGCACGGAGTCTTAGCCACTGGGCCATTAGGGAAGTCCCTGCAGATGGATTCTTTACCAGTTGAGTTACCAGGGAAGCCCATAGGGAGATACTAGGGCTTAGTTAAATCCGCATTAATAGAAAAGCCTCTCCAGGGAAATCTGGGAACTTGATGTGAAGGATTAGATTTTTCTCTTTCTTTGGAGCTTGCCCCTACAATACTAATGAGCTATAGCTACACACTTGCCTATCAGGATGTGACCAATGGGGAAACAGGTCCCTGAAATTAAAATGTCTAAAGATCGAGTCATCTTGAAAGTATCAACTCTGACTTGAAATATTTGAGATATCTTACAGTGTTTATGATGTACTCTAGACTTTTGGATGGGTCAAGACCCCAAGATGAGCACGTAAAGCCGTTGAGACTTCTATAGTGTGGGATGAAAAGATGGGAAAGGGTGGGCTTCCCTGGTGGTCCAGGGAGTAAGGAGTTCTCCTTGCAGTGCAGGGTGCACGGTTAGATCCCTGGCCCAGGAAGATCGCATGTGCCAGGGAGCAGCTGGGCCATTGTGTCCAATTATCAGCCAGTGCTCTGGAGTGCATGTGCCCAGAGTCAGTGCTCTGCAACAGGAGAGGCCACTGCAATGGGAGGCCCACACAGGCCAAATAATGAAGATGGACGAAAATAAATAAAAAACCAATAAAAGGCCAAAATTATTAAAAAAAAAAAAAAAAAAAAAAAGATGGGAAAGGGTGATGTACGCAATTGATATTCCATGAGGTACTCCCATTGGCCTAGTGCTCCACCTAGAGACCAGAAGGTTCAGGGCTGGTGAAATGCTCCAATGTACCCAGTAAAATGACCTTTTATAGAAGGTGAATCACTGTAAATACACAGAAGAAGACGCAGCGAGGAGCTGAGGTGTTGGCGCCGGGGTAGGCAGTCCTGCCCCTCGGCATCCCTGCTGCTCTGCAGCCAACTGACTCTCCCAGCCACTCCTCTGCGGTGGATCTCGGTTGCTGATGCGCTCAGCTTTCTGTCATGGATCACGGACCCGCAGCACATGCGCCTCTGTTCTCGCGTGAGCTCCTTGGTGGGCAGGACTGGCCTTTCTCAACTCTGAAAGCTCAACCCCAGCATGGTTCCTGGCAGGCACAGAGCTCAATAAACATTTGCCGGACTGGATATACACATATTCAAGCATGGCTTATTTCACACCGTCTCTCCTCGTTTATTCTTTCGGAGACCACCCCTGCTGGTCTGGACGGCGGCAGGAATAGGAAAGGATATGTGTTTCCATGGAATGAAGGTGTGTCGGAGTGAGCAGGCAGGTGGCAGAGAATAAGGGCCCTGAGCGGCTCTGGAAGGTAAACCGGCTGAACAGACACTCGGAGAGGAGAGGCGTGGGCGACGCAGAGGCCGCCGAGGGGATACCAGAAAGCAAGCCTGCAGAAGCGGACGCCGGCACTTGGACTGTGTCTGGATTCGTCCACGGGGCCTGTAAACATACGATCTTGTCAAGAAGCTTCCCTTTGCAGCCCTGTTATGGTCTCCCTTGAATGCCACCTTTGTTCTCTGCCGGGCATCCCAGGTCCTGGGTCCTGGCGTCAGGAGCATCTGCAGCCTCTTGCTGAGATGTTTAGGCATTGTCGGCTGCCCAGCTCTTCCTGTCTCTGGGAGAAGATGCTGAGAGACAGGAAATCTGCGTCCTTGGGGATCTATGAGGTGCAGGAGGGAAGGCTGGGCTGCTGGGGTGGGCAGGTGGCACCCAGTGAGGGAGGGGGAACAGGGACAGGCCCGCAGGCGGCGGGAGGCCCCACTGTGTGTTCCAGGTTAGCAGAGAGAAACAAGAGTCACAGCAAACGTGGACCTGGTCGGCCTGGTTTCCAAGGGTTATAGATATGGCTGTAGTTTGCCCCCCATTCATTTAAAAAGAGATGTTTATGTGAACCAGTAAGTTCATGGTCAAGGATGTTGAACTGCTGTTCGGGTGTATTCTTGTTTAACCTTTAGTGGCTGTAGCGGGCATTTCACAAGGTCACCTTTGCTACCAGAGAAGTTTTAAAATTTGGTTTCAACAAAGCCAGGGCTGTGTTGGGACTTTATCTGTAAGATATCAGGCTACCTCATGCCTTGCCCACCGGTTTCTTGCAAGAATCCTACAGAATCTTAATGAGGAGAGATCTAGCCAGGAATGAGTGTTCCAGGCTTTGGAACCCTGGCCAAGATGTATCAACCACTAAAGAAATCTGAAACCATAGCAGGTGTTCCTCAAAATAACTTTCCCTTTACTGCTTGAGGAAGATAGGCCTTTGTCATAAAACCTTTAATTGCTTATCAAATATTGACTAGAATTGAGTCGTTTTCTTCCAGGGCAAAGTTAGCATTCTTAAAATCAATGACAAATGAGAGCTTTGTAAAAAAAAAATTTGCCAAAGCACTCTGCGTGTGTATACATAATGGTTAATGGTCAACAAATAGCTAGTTTTCTTTATGGCCTAGAGATTCTGTTTAATGTTTGATTTTTAAAATTATACCACTTATACGAGGCCCCTAGAGTAGACAGTTCATAGAGACAGAAGCAGAATGGCCTTGCCCGGGGCTGGGGGAGGGGTGGGTGTCCTGTCCCAGGAGCAGAGTCCCAGCTTGGAGGATGAAGTCAAGGGGGCCCATGGTGCTTACGGTTGCCTAGCAACATGAATGCACCTAGAGCCATGGAGCTGCCCACCTCACACTGAGAAAAGGGAACTTTCCTGGTGGTCCAGGGACCAGGGCTCCCAGAGCAGGGCGTGTGGTCTCGATCCCTGGTCAGGGAACTAGATTCCACCTGTGCAAACTAAGACCTGGTGCAGCCTCATGAAATAAATATTTTAAAAAAATGATTAAGAGGATACATGTTATGCTCAATGGATTTTTTTGTTGTTCAGTCACCAGTCACGTCCGACTTTTTGCGACCCCAAGGACAGCAACACAGCAGGCCTGGTATCCCATAAACCATTTGAGATAAATGTGTACCAAAACATCCTTGGTTGTGAGCCTGAGCTCCATGCCTGTGGCGTCCATGTCCCATCTGGTGGCCCTGTCTGGGCAGGGCTGGGTATACCAAGGGCCCCTGCGCTGCCGGACATGCCTTGCATCCGACCCTGGCAGGCAGGACCGTGTCAGCATCCCTGTCTTCTTTACAGGGCTCAGTGCCTGGCAGGGCCACCACTGTGGGAAGGGCTGGACCACCGCGGGAGAGGCTGGCACCAGGCCTGGCTTTCTCCTCTCCTATATGGGAACCTGCTGGGGAGAAGCAATTGCAGGGCCAAGCCCAGGCTGCACAGCCCGCGATTATGGGCTTGGCCTGTAGTCCATGGGGCATTGCTGACCAGGCAAAGGGATGCAGACCGCTGCACCAGCTGAGGCGCTGGGGGCCTGCACGTCAGGGCTGGGCTGTTGGCCGCCTGGGGGCAGCAGAGGGCAGAAGACGCTGGGCCTCACCCCAGCTTGCAGACGCCTGGCGGCAGGACAGGCCTGTGAGCCTGAGAGAGAGCTGGGCGTCTAGTGGGCGAATGCAGAGCCCTGGTCCCACGAAGCAGGGCCCTCTTCTCTGACCCGAGCCCTCAGCTCAGAGGAGCTGGACGGGCTATCCCATGTCCAGGGGGTGCTGCGGGCGCAGGGAGCCTCTGGAGAAGCCTGGGTGCTGCTTGAAGGGGCTGGGGTGGGACCCTGGGAAGGGGAGAGAAGAGGGGAGAGGGGAGAGGGTGGTCCTGGGCTCGGGGTGTTTGTGGGGTTAGATCCTGGACTTTGATGACTTAAGGAAATAATGCACTTTGTGGAGAAGTCAGGGGATATGTGTGAGCAAAGGAAGGTGGAAGGAAAATCTGTCCAGGCCCGTTTCTCGGTGGCCATGACCACAGTGGCGCTGGAATCATTGGTCTCAGACCTTCCTTTGTGGACTCAACTTGTCCCGTTTTGTTTTAACAAAACTGGAGTTACACCACCCGTACAGCTAAGTCCGCGGTGTTTTCCTCCGTGCTACAGAACAAGCGTTTTTGGAAGGGCATGTCCTGAGGTGACTTCCATGGTTGTGCTCAGTTCCACAGTCACCAGGCCCATCTGCGTCTCCCCTGGTGTGACCTACAAGTCCACCGTATGAATTCACACTCCCCCGTTCAGAGGAACATCTGATGGGGACTCAGGAGGGGAAAGCTGTGCGGCGGCTGCCCCCGCGGGGGGGACGCAGACGTGGAGGAAGAGATAAAGTTGTATCCCCCAGACCTCCGCCGCTGGCGTGGGGAGCCTTTGAGAATCCGCTTCAGTCTCTCTTTCATGTCACTGAACAGAGAATGAGGCGGCATCAAAGAGCCTCCTTGAGAGAAGCAGCCGTGGAGCTGGCTTGATGGCTGAGCAGCGCTGGGAGGCACAGGACTGGGCCACCAGCAGCTGGTCTGGGCCTCCGTGCGGCTGTGCCGGGGCCTCCCCGTGTCCCCCATGAGCCCGGTGGCCCTGGCCTTAGAGTTCCCAGTGCCTGGGAGCTTGTCAGGCCGAGCTCTTGAGCGGTTGCAGATCATCAGCTACATAGCCTCTCTGACTCTTTTCTCCCTAATCCTGAGTTTTTCTTTGCGGTAATCTGCTCGGAGATATACATCCGTTTTCCAAGACACTTGGGCGCCCAACAAAAAACACACAGAAAGACAACCCTCTGTTTGCCTGCCTTCAGGAATCCCAAGGGCTGCGGTGACTCACGGGCTCTCATCTGGAGTCTCCCAGTGCCTGCAGACCCGTGGGGCCCTCTCAGTGCAGAGGGGACAAGATTCGACCCTCAGGTAACCCATGGGGACCTCAAGTCTCACCTTGGCAGTCTCCTCCTGACCCCATGGTGTCAACAGCATTGGTCAGTCTTCAATGAGTTTTTCTTTCCCTTTGAATGTTTCCATTTGGACGTGATGTAATGTGAAGAAAGTCCTGCTGTGAATTCCCACCTAAGGCGAACACATGTGATGGACAAACACACTTGATGAACGAACACACATGACCTGCTTTAAATACGTGAAACCCAGGAAGGAGCCACCAGGCAGCTTCCAACCACTTCTCTGGAAGGCCGTTCCATGGGGGAGGAACTCCTGCCCGTGGTTTAGCAACAAGACAACACTTGGCACAAGCCTTGTGGTCGCTGCAGGGAAGATCACGGCCATTGGGTGGGCTACCGTCCATGGGGTTGCATAGAGTCAGACTACACTCAGGAGGGGCTTAGCCTAGTGCCAGGTACACAGCTGGTGCTCAGTGAGCCTCTGTAAATCTCTAAATGCTCGATGGGAATGATGACAGACAAATGACGTTCGCCAGGATCGTGAGCTCTGTCCTGGCAGGCGGTTTCCCCTAAAAGGGCCGCAGTGCTCTGAGATGCCCAGCTCTTGGGCCAGAAATGGTGATTTCTCCCATTGGGAGAAATGGGATGGGCTGGGTTGTGAGACCTGGAGTGGGCTGTGTTCATTTCCTGAACACTTTAGCTGATATCGAACATTCATTGTTTCCCCAACCGTGAATGGAACCCATGTCATTAAAAAAAAGAAAAAATCCAACCAAGGAGGAAAACAGAATCTCTAATCCTAAACCCTGTGTATCAATTTGAAATCAAATCTGTGTGTTTTAAATGGTTGAACTAGAAAAAAATAAAAGCATCAAAATATTTTAAATGCTAATGATTTGGTTGTTAGGGCCCCTGGAAAGCCATATTCCCTGTCCTGGGTATCGCCAGCCTCGGTCGTATTGGGAGCAGGACATTTATATATAGGTCACATATAAAGACAGGCCACAAAGCCAGGGACGCTGGAGGTACTGAATACATTTCATTTGGCTTCCTGGAAGCCCAGAGGGTGAGAGATTATAGGAAACCAGAGATAAAAGAGAAAGCCACCACTACCAGGGCCAGCAACGAGACCGCGACCGACACCTCCCGCTGAGCCTGCTGGGGACTGTGGAGGGCCAAGTGTCCACTCTGAGGGTGGAGCTGAGGAGGCGAGGGACCGGCAGACGGAGAGTGGGTGGGTGGCCTTCTCAAGGTATCTCTCAGGCCTTGATGGGTGTGTTGCCTGGTTTGGCTGGACCAGGGGCCGATCTCTCTGGCTCCCACGGGAAGGTGGCCAGGCAGTGGCCTCCTGGAAACAGACTGGGAGAATTTACCAGATGCTTCCAGGAAAGCCAAGAAGTCCTAGCTGATTGCATGGTCATTTCCACACAGTTTATCAAAGGTTCTCTGCTTCAATGTAAAGCTCCCAAATATGGTATTTTCACGAGCCAGGCTGGAATGTGGCTGAGTGCCTGAGCCTATAAATACTTACCAAGTAAGCAAATAACTTTTGGAGACACGTTCCTGACACAGCATGAATGAGGCAGCTGTGTGTGTTACTTCTCAGAGTGCGGCCATTTTCTGGATGATTCCTGGCAGAGACTGAGGAAGCCTATCAACCTCCAGGTCTATTAAGGTCCACAGAGCCCATGGGGGACAGTCCACGTTTTCCAAGAAAGGCGACGTTCTGTGTGCTGAAAGGCCGAGGTGATCACATTCTGTGCTGAGGGTTCTGGCAAAGCGGGATGGGGCGGAGGGGATCTGGAGGCGTCAGTCAGACTGGGGTTCATCTGAGTCTGAGCTTGGGTGTGCTCTGGGCAATCCTGCAGGTAACTCACCCTTTCTGAGCTCCGTTGCCTTCTCTATAAATGAGGGAAAGCAGTCCACATCCCAGGGGGTGTTGTGGAGGTCAGGGGTGAAGAGTGTAGGCATCTGGCCAGGACTATGCACTCCTTAGTACAAGTTTTCCTTTCTTCTGAAGTATTGTACTTTTTTAAACCTTAGGGTTCTCCCCAGCCTCATGTTTTGCCCCTGGCAGGACGATTTCTGCAGTCCTGGGTCATAAATGTAGTGAAGTTGAACCCACATGTTCCTCATTTGTGGATGTTAAAAAACATCAAAAGTTATTCCGGGGAAAACTTTTAATGTTCAGAAATCCTAAAGTGGCAGGACTCAGAGGGCATCTGACAGGTGGAGCCCAAGGTTGTGGGGGTCACAGTGGTCCACGCCCTGCCCACTTAGGCCTTGAAGACAGCCATAATAGTGAAGAAAGACTCAGGGGGGGGCCGATCTCCCCTGATGGGTGTGTTGCCTGGTTTGGCTGGACCAGGCCGATCTCTGGCTCCCACGAGGTGGCCAGGCAGTGGCCTCCTGGAAACAGACTGGGAGAATTTACCAGATGCTTCCAGGAAAGCCAAGAAGTCCTAGCTGATTGCATGGTCATTTCCACACAGTTTATCAAAGGTTCTCTGCTTCAATGTAAAGCTCCCAAATATGGTATTTTCACGAGCCAGGCTGGAATGTGGCTGAGTGCCTGAGCCTATAAATACTTACCAAGTAAGCAAATAACTTTTGGAGACACGTTCCTGACACAGCATGAATGAGGCAGCTGTGTGTGTTACTTCTCAGAGTGCGGCCATTTTCTGGATGATTCCTGGCAGAGACTGAGGAAGCCTATCAACCTCCAGGTCTATTAAGGTCCACAGAGCCCATGGGGGACAGTCCACGTTTTCCAAGAAAGGCGACGTTCTGTGTGCTGAAAGGCCGAGGTGATCACATTCTGTGCTGAGGGTTCTGGCAAAGCGGGATGGGGCGGAGGGGATCTGGAGGCGTCAGTCAGACTGGGGTTCATCTGAGTCTGAGCTTGGGTGTGCTCTGGGCAATCCTGCAGGTAACTCACCCTTTCTGAGCTCCGTTGCCTTCTCTATAAATGAGGGAAAGCAGTCCACATCCCAGGGGGTGTTGTGGAGGTCAGGGGTGAAGAGTGTAGGCATCTGGCCAGGACTATGCACTCCTTAGTACAAGTTTTCCTTTCTTCTGAAGTATTGTACTTTTTTAAACCTTAGGGTTCTCCCCAGCCTCATGTTTTGCCCCTGGCAGGACGATTTCTGCAGTCCTGGGTCATAAATGTAGTGAAGTTGAACCCACATGTTCCTCATTTGTGGATGTTAAAAAGCATCAAAAAGTTATTCCGGGAAATCTTTTAATGTTCAGAAATCCTAAAGTGGCAGGACTCAGAGGGCATCTGACAGGTGGAGCCCAAGGTTGTGGGGGTCACAGTGGTCCACGCCCTGCCCACTTAGGCCTTGAAGACAGCCATAATAGTGAAGAAAGACTCAGGGTGGCATTTTTTTGTGTGTCCAATATCTTCTCATTTAATCATCAAAACAGCCCTGTGTGAGTGTGTGTATCTGTGTGGTGAGAACATTGTTGTCTGACTTCACAGATGGTAAACTGAGTCTCAGAGGGGTTGAGCAGCTTCTCCAAAGGGAACCCCTTCCACTTTTGACAACAGTGAGCTTCAGACGGCATTTTATTTCCTTTCCTTTTCTTTTTTTTTGGCCACCTCTATTAATCTTTCATTCATTTATCTCCGCTCTTTGGCCTGTGCAGGCCTCCCACCGCAGCGGCCCCTGTCGCCACAGAACACCAGCTCTGGGCACATGTGCTCCAGAGCTCTGGCTCGATAGTTGGGCACATTGGTCCAGCAGCTCTGTGGCACATGGGATCCTCCTAGGCTAGGGATAGAACCGGTGCCCCTTGCACTGCAAGGCGGTGTCCTTACCCACTGGGCCACCAGGGAAGCCCCAGACGGTAGTTTCTATCTCCAAACCTGAAGCATACTGCTGTCTCAAGAGGCTTGTGTGCCGGATGTTGTTAAGCATGATCCATTTCTCCCTTTGGCTTAATTTCCCTTGGTTTTCTCTGGGGAAAAAAGACCTCCACAGAGGTCTCAGGTTGGAGACTGATCTTATGGACTCATTGGGCAGTGAAAAAAGTTATGGAAGGTCAGGCTCAGTGTGAATTTTGTAGGCTGAGTGATTTTTAAAAAAGCAACCTGGCAAGAATCACAGAGTTGAGGGCACAGGGGACATTTAGAGACTGTTTTATTCTGGCAGGCATTCCTTACTTCATTCGGGATTTTTTTTTTTTTAATTTTGGCCTCTTTTATTGGTCCTTTATCTATTCATTTTCATCCATCTTTATTCTCTGGCCTGTGTGGGCCTCCCACTGCAGTGGCCTCTCTCATTGCAAAGCACTGGCTCTGGGCGCATGTGCTCCAGAGCTCTGGCTCCGTAGTTGGGCACATTGGTCCAGCAGCTCTGTGGCACATGGGATCCTCCTAGGCTAGGGATAGAACCGGTGCCCCTTGCACTGCAAGGCGGTGTCCTTACCCACTGGGCCACCAGGGAAGCCCCAGACGGTAGTTTCTATCTCCAAACCTGAAGCATACTGCTGTCTCAAGAGGCTTGTGTGCCGGATGTTGTTAAGCATGATCCATTTCTCCCTTTGGTTTAAATTTTCCCCTTTGGGTTTTTCTCTGGGGAAAAAAGACCTCCACAGAGGTCTCAGGTTGGAGACTGATCTTATGGACTCATTGGGCAGTGAAAAAAGTTATGGAAGGTCAGGCTCAGTGTGAATTTTGTAGGCTGAGTGATTTTTAAAAAAGCAACCTGGCAAGAATCACAGAGTTGAGGGCACAGGGGACATTTAGAGACTGTTTTATTCTGGCAGGCATTCCTTACTTCATTCGGGATTTTTTTTTTTTTAATTTTGGCCTCTTTTATTGGTCCTTTATCTATTCATTTTCATCCATCTTTATTCTCTGGCCTGTGTGGGCCTCCCACTGCAGTGGCCTCTCTCATTGCAAAGCACTGGCTCTGGGCGCATGTGCTCCAGAGCACTGGCCTGTAATTGGGCACACTGGTCCAGCTGCTCCATGGCACTTGGGATCTTCCCGGGCCAGGGATTGAGCCAGTGCCCCTTGTACTGCAAGGTGTACTCTTTACCTGCTGAACCACCAGGGAAGCCCTCACTTGGGAATTTTCACTGAGGTCCTGCCAAGCAGAAGGCACCCTGTGAGCTGGAGGCCCAGTGTCAGCCATGATGGATAGAGTCCTTCTTCAGGGATGTTAGGGTGACCCTTCATATGATGTTCACAGGTGTAAAATGGGCTCAGAGATAGGAAACTGAGAGCCAGGTGGCTGGTCACTGATGTCTAGTCCTTGGTCTTATAACTCCCGACTTCTCCACACAGCCCTTGCAGCCACTGACCCAGAGGAGAGCAGCCATCTAACACCCCTCTTTACCTCAGCAGAAAGAAAACAAACCCTTTCCCTGGAGAGAGATTCCAAACCTCTGGCTTCATCCCATATTCCTCTGGCTTGAGGAGGGAAGAGGAGGGGAGGGGAGGGGATGGGAGGTAAGGAGAGGTGAGGGAAAGTAAGGCAAGGCTTGCTAATGCAAGGCAAGGCTTGGGAATACAAGGAAAGTCTTGGGAAGTCAAGGCAAGGTTTGGGGAGGCAAGGAGATAGAAGCAAGCTTTCTGAAGTGAACAAGGTAAAGAAATAGAGGAAGACAATAGAATGGGAAAAACTAGAGATCTGAACAAGTAAAGTAGAGATGCCAAGGGAACATGGCATGCAAAGATAGGCACAATTAAGGACAGAAATGGTATAGACCTAACAGAAGTTGAACATATAAAGAAGATGTTGAAAGAATACACAGAGGAATTATACAAAAAAAGATATTAATGACCTAGATAAACATGATGGTGTGAACACTCACCTAAAGTCAGATATCTTAGAGTGCAAAGTGGGCCCTAGAAGCATTACTATAACCAAAGCTAATGGAGGTGATGAAATTCCAGCTGAGTTATTTCTAATATTAAAAGATGATGCTGTGAAAGTGCAAAATGCCAGCGAAGTTGAAAATCTCAGCAGTAGCCTCAGGACTGGAAATGGTCAGTTGTCATTCCAATCCTAAGGAAAGACAATGCCAGAAAATGTTCAGACTACCACACCATTGCACACATTTCACACACTAGCAAAACAATGCTCAAAATCCTGACTTTGCCCAAGGTGCCCTTGTACTGCAAGGTGTACTCTTTACCTGCTGAACCACCAGGGAAGCCCTCACTTGGGAATTTTCACTGAGGTCCTGCCAAGCAGAAGGCACCCTGTGAGCTGGAGGCCCAGTGTCAGCCATGATGGATAGAGTCCTTCTTCAGGGATGTTAGGGTGACCCTTCATATGATGTTCACAGGTGTAAAATGGGCTCAGAGATAGGAAACTGAGAGCCAGGTGGCTGGTCACTGATGTCTAGTCCTTGGTCTTATAACTCCCGACTTCTCCACACAGCCCTTGCAGCCACTGACCCAGAGGAGAGCAGCCATCTAACACCCCTCTTTACCTCAGCAGAAAGAAAACAAACCCTTTCCCTGGAGAGAGATTCCAAACCTCTGGCTTCATCCCATATTCCTCTGGCTTGAGGAGGGAAGAGGAGGGGAGGGGAGGGGATGGGAGGTAAGGAGAGGTGAGGGAAAGTAAGGCAAGGCTTGCTAATGCAAGGCAAGGCTTGGGAATACAAGGAAAGTCTTGGGAAGTCAAGGCAAGGTTTGGGGAGGCAAGGAGATAGAAGCAAGCTTTCTGAAGTGAACAAGGTAAAGAAATAGAGGAAGACAATAGAATGGGAAAAACTAGAGATCTGAACAAGTAAAGTAGAGATGCCAAGGGAACATGGCATGCAAAGATAGGCACAATTAAGGACAGAAATGGTATAGACCTAACAGAAGTTGAACATATAAAGAAGATGTTGAAAGAATACACAGAGGAATTATACAAAAAAAGATATTAATGACCTAGATAAACATGATGGTGTGAACACTCACCTAAAGTCAGATATCTTAGAGTGCAAAGTGGGCCCTAGAAGCATTACTATAACCAAAGCTAATGGAGGTGATGAAATTCCAGCTGAGTTATTTCTAATATTAAAAGATGATGCTGTGAAAGTGCAAAATGCCAGCGAAGTTGAAAATCTCAGCAGTAGCCTCAGGACTGGAAATGGTCAGTTGTCATTCCAATCCTAAGGAAAGACAATGCCAGAAAATGTTCAGACTACCACACCATTGCACACATTTCACACACTAGCAAAACAATGCTCAAAATCCTGCAAACTAGGCTTCAACAGTATAACTTACAGAACAAGCTGGATTTATAAGTCAGAAGAACCAGAGATCAAATTACCAACATACATTGGACCATAGAAAGAGCAAGAGGAAAACATCGACTTCTGTTTCATTGACTGTGCCAAAGCTTTTGACTGTGTGGATCATAACAAACTACAGAAAATTCAGACAGAGATATGAAAACTAAACCACCTTACTTGCCTCCTGTGAAGCCTGTATGTAGAACAAGAAGAAACAATTAGAACCAGATATGGATCAAGGGACTGGTTTCAAATTGGGAAACGAGTACTTCAAGGGCATATACTGTCACTCTGCTTATTTAATTTTTATGCAAAGTGCATCATGTGAAATGCCAGACTGGATGGAGCACAAGCTGGAATCAAGATTTCCAGGAGAAATGTCAATAACCTCATGTATGCAGTTGATAGAACCCTTATGGCAGAGAGCAAAGAGGAGCTAACGAGCCTCTTGATGAAGGTGAAAGAGGAGAGTGAAAAAATGGGCCTAAAACTCAACATTTAAGAAATGAAGACTATGGCATCCTCTCCCTTCATTATATGACAAATATATGGACAAACCATGGAAACAATATTAGACTTTATTTTCTTGGTCTCCCAAATCATTGTAGGTGGTGACCGCAGCCATGAAATTAAAAGATACTTTCTGATGCAGAAGAATTAGTCCTAAGGACATAGATGAATCTAGAATCTATTATACAAAATGAAGTAAGTCAAAAAAAGAAAGACAAGTACAGGATACTAACACACATATATGGAATCTAGTAAGATGGTAATGATAACACACGCAGTGAAGTGATGGAAAAACAGACATAAAGAATAGACATATGAACATTGTGGAGAATGAACAGTGGGTGGGAGGCATAGAGGAAGCAACATGGAAACCTATACTATCAAATGTGAGAAAAATAACTATTGTCATTGAACTGTGAGAAAAGGGGATCCTGCAGGGGTGCTGTGTGACTACCTGGGGGGTGGTGGGATGGTGGGGATATATATATGACTAATATGGGATCATACATATCTGTAAACAACAAAACTCCATAAAAGTAAAAAGTAAAATAAAAATTTTTAAAAAATTGTGAAAAAAAAAAAGCTATTGTCATTGAGCTGTGACAATAGGGAATCCTGCAGGGGTGCTGTGTGACGGCCCGGAAGTGTGGGATGGGGGGACTGGGAGAGGGGTGCAGGAGGGAGGGGGCCAGGGATATATATACGACTAATCTGGGATTATACATATCTGTAAGCAACAAAACTCTGTAAAAGTAAAGAGTAAAATAAAAATAATCATTTAAAAAAAAGGATGCATTCTGCTTCTAGAAAAGTTATGACAAACGTACACAGTATATTTAACAAGAGGAGATATCATTTTGCTGACCACAATCCTATAGTCAAAGGTATGCTTTTCTCAGTAGTCACATATAGATGTGAGAGTTGGACCATAAAGAAGACTGCATGCTGAAGAATTGATGCCTTGAACTGTGGTATTGGAAAAGACTGCTGAGAGCCCCTTGGACTGTAAGGAGGTCAAACCAGTCAATCTCAAGGAGTACCAACCCTGAATATTCATTGGATGCTGAATTCATTGATGCTGAAGCTGAAGCTCCAATACTTTGGCCACATGACATGAAGCAATGATTCACTGAAAAGGACCCTGATGTTGGAAAAATTAGAAGGCAGATGGAGAAGGGGATGACAGAGGGCAAGATGGTTGGATGGCATCACTGTATCAATTGTCATGAGCTTGAGCAAGCACTGGGAGATGTTAAGGATAGGGAAACCCGGCATGCTGCAGTCCATGGGGTCGCAAAGAGTCAGACATGATTGATCAACTGTAGTGAACTGAACTGAAGAGAAAAAAAACCTTGAAAAACACAAAAGCAGAAAGGATAAGTAATACACTCTTGCATAACCAACAGATCACTTAAAACATCAAATAGCAAATCAAAATATACCTAGAAACAAATAACAATGAAAAAGGGACAATTTAAAATGTATGGGATATAAGAAAAACAATGCTAAGGACATTTATAGGAATACAAGCCTACCTCAAGAAGCAAGAGAAACAACAGATAAAAAACCTAACCTTGTATCTAAAGCAAGTAGAAAAAAGAAAAAAAAAAAAACTCCAAGGCTAGTAGAAGGAAGAAATAATAAAGATCAGAGTAGAAATAAATGAAAAAGAAGTGAAGGAGACAATTGTAAAGGTTGATACATTAAAGCTAGTTCCGTGAGAAGGCAAGCAGCACTGACAAACCATTAGGCATATTCACCAAGAAAAAAAAGAAGGGGAGAAGACTCAAATCAATAAAACTAGAAATGAAAAAGGAAAAGTTGCAACAAAAATAAAAAGGATCATAACATAACAGGAGAAGTTGCAACAAAAATGAAAAGGATCATAACATAAAGGATCAAAAATAAAAAGGATCAAAAATAACATAACATAGTACAAGCAACTATATGCCAATAAAATGGACAAATTCAAAGAAATGGACAATTTCTTAGAAAAGTATAACCTTCCAGAACTGAACCAAGAAGGAATAGAAAATATGAACAGACCAATTGGATGCACAGAAATTGAAATTGTAATCAAAAATCTTACAAAAAACAGGGCTTCCCCTGGTGGTCCAGTGGGTAAGGACACCGCCTTGCAGTGCAAGGGGCGCCGGTTCGAGCCCTGGCCTGGGAAGATCCCACGTGCCGCGGAGCGGCTGGACTGATGTGTCCAATCACCGAGCTGGAGCTCTGGAGCGCATGCGCCCAGAGCCGCTGCTCTGCAACGACAGACGCCACCATGATGGGAGGCCCACACGGGCCAAAGAATGAAGACGAATGAAAATAGAGAAATGAAAGACCAATAGCAGTGGCCCGCCCACTCCCCTCCCTCCCCAACCCAACCCCCGCCCAAAGTAAATAAATAAATAAATCTTTAAAAAAAAAAAAAACAAAAGCCTAGAGCTGGATCTTTTCACAGATCAAATATACCAAAAGATTAGAGAAAAACTAATATCTATTCTGTTCAATCCTTCCAGAAAATTTCAGAGGAAAGAAGACTTTCAGACTTGATACCAAAACCAGACAAACATACCAGAAAAAGACATCACACACAAATGCCACTGATGGACATACATTCAAAAATTCTCAACAAAATTATAGCAAATAGAATCCAAAAACACATTAAAAGTGTAATACATCATGACCATGTTGACTTTATCCCAGGGATGCAAGGATTCTTCAATATGCACAAATCAAATAATGTGATGCACTATATTAACAAGTTGAAAGATAAAAAACATAATCTCAGTAGTAGAGAAAGCTTTCAACAAAATATTTCACGATTAATGATAAAAAAAAAAACAAGAAAATAGGCATAGAAGAAACATACCTTTACATAATGAAGACCATGCACATCAAACCCATAGTAAGCATTATTGTCAACAGTAAAACGCTGAAACTACTTCTTCTAATATCAAGAAAAAGACAAGGGTGTCCATTCTTGCTCCTATTATTCAACACCATTTTGGAAGTTCTAGCCATGATAATCAGAAAAAGGAAAGAAATAAAAGAAATCTAAATTGGAAAAGAAGAAGTAAAACTCTCACTGTCTGAAGATGACATAGTACTACACATAGGAACCCTTAAGGATGCCACTAGAAAATTATTAATCATCCATATAATAAAGTCACAGAATAGGACATTAATACACAGAAATCTCTTGCATTTGTATACACTAGCTGAAATAACCAGAAAGAGAAATTAAGAAAGCAGTCATTCAGCATTGCAACAAAAATAAACTACCTTAGGAATAAACCTGCCTAAAGAGACATATGACCAGTATGCTGAAAATGATAAGGATACTGATGGAAAAAAATCAAAGATGACACAAACAGGTGGAGAGACATATCATATTCTTGGACTGGAAGAATCAATATTGTGAAAATGAATATAATATCCAAAACTATCTATATATTCAACACAGCCAATCATATTTTTCACAGATCTAGAACAAAATATTTCACAATTTGTATGGAAACACTAAAGGCCCAAAATAACCAAGCAATGTAGAGAGTGAAAAATGGCACTGGAGGAATCAACCTTTCTGGCTTCAGACTACAAAGCTACAGTTATCTAGGAAAGAAGACTTTCAGACTTGATACCAAAACCAGACAAACATACCAGAAAAAGACATCACACACAAATGCCACTGATGGACATACATTCAAAAATTCTCAACAAAATTATAGCAAATAGAATCCAAAAACACATTAAAAGTGTAATACATCATGACCATGTTGACTTTATCCCAGGGATGCAAGGATTCTTCAATATGCACAAATCAAATAATGTGATGCACTATATTAACAAGTTGAAAGATAAAAAACATAATCTCAGTAGTAGAGAAAGCTTTCAACAAAATATTTCACGATTAATGATAAAAAAAAAAACAAGAAAATAGGCATAGAAGAAACATACCTTTACATAATGAAGACCATGCACATCAAACCCATAGTAAGCATTATTGTCAACAGTAAAACGCTGAAACTACTTCTTCTAATATCAAGAAAAAGACAAGGGTGTCCATTCTTGCTCCTATTATTCAACACCATTTTGGAAGTTCTAGCCATGATAATCAGAAAAAGGAAAGAAATAAAAGAAATCTAAATTGGAAAAGAAGAAGTAAAACTCTCACTGTCTGAAGATGACATAGTACTACACATAGGAACCCTTAAGGATGCCACTAGAAAATTATTAATCATCCATATAATAAAGTCACAGAATAGGACATTAATACACAGAAATCTCTTGCATTTGTATACACTAGCTGAAATAACCAGAAAGAGAAATTAAGAAAGCAGTCATTCAGCATTGCAACAAAAATAAACTACCTTAGGAATAAACCTGCCTAAAGAGACATATGACCAGTATGCTGAAAATGATAAGGATACTGATGGAAAAAAATCAAAGATGACACAAACAGGTGGAGAGACATATCATATTCTTGGACTGGAAGAATCAATATTGTGAAAATGAATATAATATCCAAAACTATCTATATATTCAACACAGCCAATCATATTTTTCACAGATCTAGAACAAAATATTTCACAATTTGTATGGAAACACTAAAGGCCCAAAATAACCAAGCAATGTAGAGAGTGAAAAATGGCACTGGAGGAATCAACCTTTCTGGCTTCAGACTACAAAGCTACAGTTATCTATCTAGAGTTATCAAAAGAGTATTGTGCTGGCACAAAAACAGAAGACAGATGTATAGAACAAGATAGAAAACCCAGAGATAAACCCACACACCTATGGGCACTTTATGTTTGACAGTGGAGTCAAGAATATACAATGGAGAAAAGACAACCTCTTCAATAAGTGGTTCAGGGAAAACTGTACAGCCACATGTAAAAGAATGAAACTAAAACACTTTCTCACACCATACACAAAAATAAAACTCAATTGGATTAAAGCCTTAGATGTAAGGCCAGAAACTATAAAGCTCTTGGAGGAAAACAAAGGCAGTGCACTCTTTGACACAAATCACAGCAATATCCTCTTTGACCCACCTCTGAGACCAATGGAAATAAAAACAAAAATAAGCAAATGTAACTTAATTAAACTGAAAAGCTTTTGCACAACGAAGGAAGCCATAAAGAAGATGAAGAGATAACACTCAGAATGGGGGGATATAATTGCTAATGAAGCAACTGAGAGGATAAATCTCCAAAGTGTACAAGCAGGTCACACAGCTCAATATCAAAAAAACAAAATGTCTAACGAAAAAATGGACACGACTTCCCTGGTGGTCCAGTGGGTGAAGAGTTTGCCTTGCAGAGCAAGGAGCACCGGTTTGATCCCTGGCCCGGGAAGATCCCACGGCCTGTAGAGTGGCTGGACTGGTGTGTCCAATTACAAGCCAGAACTCTGGTGTGCATGTGCCCAGAGCCAGTGCTCTGCAACAAGAGAGGCCACTGCAGTGGGAGGTCCACACAGGCCAAAGAATAAAGATGGATGAAAACAAATGATGACTTAGAAGCAAGAAAAAAAAATGGACAGAAGACCTAAATAGACAGTTCTCCATTGAAAACTGCTTTTGTTTTTTTCTGTTGAATTGTCACATCATATTCTTTGAGACCCAATGGTCTGCAGCACAGAAGGCATACAGATAGCCAATAAATACATGATGTTCAACATCACTAATTATTACAAAACTGCAAAGCAAATTACAATAGGTATCACCTCACACCAGTAAGAGTAGTTATCATAAAAAATACCTACAAAGATAAATGCTGGAGAGGAGGTGGGAAAAGAGAAGGTTCCTGCAGTATTGATGCAAGTGTAAACTGATACAAGCCATTGTGGAGAACAGTATGGAGTTTCCTTAAAAAGCTAGGAATAATGCTACCATATGACCCTTCAGTCCCTCTACAGGTCATATATCCTGAGAAAGCCACAAATTTTAAAAGAGCATGTACCCAAATGTTCATTTGCAGCATTAAATAGCCAAGATATGGAAGCAACCTAGATGTTCTTCTGCAGATGAGTGTATAAAACAGATGAGGTGCACATACAGAATGGAGTATTGGTCATAAAAAATGAATTTGAGTCAGTTCTAGTGAGGCGGATGACACTAGAGCCTGTTATACAGAATGAAGCTAAGTCAGAAAGAGAAAAACAAATATAACATATTAACACACATATAATGGACTCTAGAAAAAATGGTACTGATGAATGAATTTGCAGGGAATGAATGGAGATGTAGATACAGAGAATAGATTGGTGGACACAGTCAGGGGAGGAAAGAGTGGACAAATGATGAGAGTAGCATTGACATATATACATTGTCATGTGTATAATAGATAGCTGGTGAGAAGTTGCTATATAACACAGAGAACCAGCTTGGTGCTCTGTGATGACCTAGATAGGTGGGACTGGGGGGAGAGGAAGCAGGCTTAAGGGGAGGTGATATACATATAATTATGGAGGATTTGCTTTGTTGTATGACAGAAACTATCACAACATTATGAAGCAATTTTCCTCCCACTAATTTTTTTAAATAAAGATAATATTGAACCCAGTTCTTCTTATTTCTAGTCTAGTGGTACTTCTCTTCCCTTTTCTTATAGGTTCTTTCCCTTTAACTTATAGGTTCTATTTATTCTACTTTAATCCATTTACAATTGTCTTCTTAAATCATACTCAGAAATCTATGATACCCAGAACTATTTTAACGTTAGTTTACTCCTAAATATCAGGCAAACAATAAAAATAAAATACAGTTGACCCTTGAGCAATGCATGTTTGGGGTTGTTTGTCCACTTATACACAGATATCTTTCAATAGTAAATACTACAGTATTGTACACTCCACGTTTGGTTGAATTTGAGAGTTCTGAGGATCATTGGATATGGAGAGCTGACTAAATTGTAAATTGATTGACCCCTGTATTGTTCAAGGATCAACTGTCACTATTCACTTGTGTGTTCATTTTTTTCTTAAATATTGAAGTAATGATTATTTATACAACTTTGTTTCTCTTTTTTTTGAGTATTGGGGAATTTTTATTAACAGATTAATTTCCTTGCATTGCTTCAGAACTATAGTTCCCAAATATGCCAGATTTTATGTCACAAATTCCTAGATATTTTACCTCCAGTGTTCTGAATTTTGAATCTAGTTGATTTTGGACTGCATCTGGGAATATATATATATACACCCCCTAAGAAATTCAAAAGCACAACCGGGTTAGGAAAGTACAATGTTACAGGATTGTTAAATTCTGATAAGTCATGAAACATACTTAGGCCAACCTAAAATGATAGTACTTCTTGGTTGATAAAGAGTAATTTATACAAGGATTGGGCTTTCCTGGTAGCTCAGCTGATAAAGAGTTCAACCTGTAATGCAGGAGACCCCAGTTTGATCCCTGAGTCAGAAGATCCCCTGGAAAAGGGATAGGCTACCCACTGCAGTATTCTTGGGCTTCCCTGGTGGCTTAGCCAGTAAAGAATCCACCTGCAATGCAGGAAACCTGGGTTCAGTCAGTTGGGATGATGCCCTGGAGGAAGGCATGGCAAGAATACTGGAGAATCCATGGATTACAGTCCATAGGGTCGCAAAGTGCTGACATGGCTCAAGTGACTGAGCATGCACACATATAAGGATTACTTGAGCCTTTAAGGGCTTTATAATGAAACAGCCAATTATTTGCACATGCAAAATTTAATACAAAGTGAATTGGTTGAACCAATAAAGCAATCTAGAATATGAAGTGAATAAGTCCTGTATTATTTAGATTTAGAAAACATCCTCACCATTCTTGACACTTCTTTCCACTGCTTCACAAATGTCATCATTATGTCTGTAACCTTTTTATTTTTCTTTACTTCTATTGCCTTCCTACAGACTTCATAACAGCTTAGACAGTTCCCCTCTTGATTCATTTAATCACCCATCTTCTCTGCTGTCTTTTCCTCAAACTATTTTAAGTTACAGGGGAGAGACAAGAAAAATCACAGTCTAAAGACTTTGAGGATTTAATGTTTTCACTCTGTGGAATATATGAATCACCCATTTGTACATCTGAAGATTAGTTCTTATTTCCTTTTCCAAAATAAATTGTTCTTAAGTATTACAAAAACATTGATTTACATACTGACTCTGTTGGCACTCCCCTCTTATCTGAAATTTCCCTTGCTCTCTGGGAAAATTTCATATATAATCAGGACACATGGACAGTAAAATAGAACATGATACATATGGTAGCAAGTTTTCAGTAGATATAATAGTGTGTTCAAACTACTGCAGTTAATATGAATCTGGTCTTAGTTAATAGCATCAGTATAATCCACTCAGTAGCATGGATTCAGCATCCCATTTCAGATTGAACTCTGAGAAAGAATGCTAGCATAGTTTAATGCCAACAACATTTTTCCATCTAGTTGCCATTCATTTCCTGGAGCTTATGACATCACAAAGGATAAAAAGTCTTTCATTATTAGATGCCTTCCATGTAGTGCCCATCAGAGGGAATAAAAATAAACCTAAAAACTCACATCTTCCCATACCACACACAAAGCTTACATAAACTATTGGATCAACTCTACTAGGATAGAAATCAAAGGAAGAAAGAATTCAACTTCAAAGCCTGAGAAAAGGAAACCTCAAACACAATAAGTTAAAAAAAATGCTGAAAAGGCAGAGAAATACTGTACAAATGAAGGAACAACCTAAAACCCCACAAATCCAAATAAATGAAGATGAATTATGTAAACCATTTGAAAGGGAATTCAGAACAGTGATAGTAAAGATGATCCCAAAACACAAAAATTGAATAGAAAAAATGCAATTAATACGTGATTTTCTCTCAGAATATGAAGTGAATAAGTCCTGTATTATTTAGATTTAGAAAACATCCTCACCATTCTTGACACTTCTTTCCACTGCTTCACAAATGTCATCATTATGTCTGTAACCTTTTTATTTTTCTTTACTTCTATTGCCTTCCTACAGACTTCATAACAGCTTAGACAGTTCCCCTCTTGATTCATTTAATCACCCATCTTCTCTGCTGTCTTTTCCTCAAACTATTTTAAGTTACAGGGGAGAGACAAGAAAAATCACAGTCTAAAGACTTTGAGGATTTAATGTTTTCACTCTGTGGAATATATGAATCACCCATTTGTACATCTGAAGATTAGTTCTTATTTCCTTTTCCAAAATAAATTGTTCTTAAGTATTACAAAAACATTGATTTACATACTGACTCTGTTGGCACTCCTCTTATCTGAAATTTCCCTTGCTCTCTGGGAAAATTTCATATATAATCAGGACACATGGACAGTAAAATAGAACATGATACATATGGTAGCAAGTTTTCAGTAGATATAATAGTGTGTTCAAACTACTGCAGTTAATATGAATCTGGTCTTAGTTAATAGCATCAGTATAATCCACTCAGTAGCATGGATTCAGCATCCCATTTCAGATTGAACTCTGAGAAAGAATGCTAGCATAGTTTAATGCCAACAACATTTTTCCATCTAGTTGCCATTCATTTCCTGGAGCTTATGACATCACAAAGGATAAAAAGTCTTTCATTATTAGATGCCTTCCATGTAGTGCCCATCAGAGGGAATAAAAATAAACCTAAAAACTCACATCTTCCCATACCACACACAAAGCTTACATAAACTATTGGATCAACTCTACTAGGATAGAAATCAAAGGAAGAAAGAATTCAACTTCAAAGCCTGAGAAAAGGAAACCTCAAACACAATAAGTTAAAAAAAATGCTGAAAAGGCAGAGAAATACTGTACAAATGAAGGAACAACCTAAAACCCCACAAATCCAAATAAATGAAGATGAATTATGTAAACCATTTGAAAGGGAATTCAGAACAGTGATAGTAAAGATGATCCCAAAACACAAAAATTGAATAGAAAAAATGCAAGAATCAGTTTACACAATGACCAAAGTACTAGAAGACATTAAAAATAAACAAATGGAGACAACTAACACAATTACTGAACTTAAAAATACTCTAGATGGAATCAAAAGTAGAATATCTGAGGCAGAACAATGGATAAGTGAGCTGGAATATAGAATGGTGGAAATAACTGCTGAAGAACAGACTAAAGTACAAAGAAAGAAACAAGCTGAGGATAGTTTCAAGGACTTCTGGGATAATATCAAATGCACCAACATTTGAATTGTAGGCATCCCAGAAGAAGAAAAGAAAAAGAAAGAATATGAGAAAGCTTTTGAAGAGATTATAGTTGAAAACTTCCCTAACATGGGAAGTCAATCAAGTCCAAGAAGAAAAAAGAGTCCCATAAAGGATAAACCGTAGGAGAAACATGCTGAGACACATACTAATTAAGCTAATACACATTAAATATGAAGAAAGAACTTTAAAAGCAGCAAGGGAAAATCAACAAGTGACAGACAAGGGAAACCCCATGCATTTAACATTGATCTTTCAGCAGAAACTCTGCAGGCCAGAGGGAACGGCAAGACATATCAAAAGTACTGAAAGGGAAAAATCTACAACCAAGATGACTCTATATGACAAGGATCTCATCAAAATGAATGGATAAATCAAAATCTTTATAGACAAGCAAAAGTTAAGAGAATTTAGTACCACCAAACCAGCCTTACAACAAATGTTTAAGAACTTATATAGTCAGGAAGCACAAGAAAAGAAAAAGATCTATAAAACAAACTCCAAACATTTAAGAGGATGACAAGAAGAACATATGTTTCAATAATGACTTCATGTAAGTGGATTTTATGCTCCAACCAAAACACACAGACTGACTGAATGGCTGCATAAACAAAACCCATATATATGCTGTTTCCAAGAAACCCACTTCAGACCAAAAGACACATACAGACTGAAAGTGAGAGGATGAAATATATATTCCTTGCAAATGGAAATTGAAAGAAAGCTGGAGTAGCAATCTTCACTTCAGATAAAATAGATCATAAAACAAATAATATTAAAATAGAAAAGGGGCTTCCCTGGTGATCCGGCGGTTAAAGAGTCCACCTTGCAGTGCAAAGGGCACATGAGCTTTTACAGAAAAGGTATTTACAGAAATACCTATGGCCTGAATTTATTACCTATCCATACCCTATTTCCAGCTCATTGAAAGTTAATAAATTTAAGCTAAATAGAAATTCTCTGTGATAACAATTTTGAAGAAATTTGTCTTTGTGAATATAGCATGAAGAAAAATTTATGTTTGTAGTTGCTACTCAGACAACTACTTCTCGGTGCCACTAGCCATAGAACAGATGGCCAAAATCAATCTCCTCACCTGCAACTGTTAACAGGTCTCTAAAAGAAAAGGGGTATCTAAATTTGCTAGTAAAAGGGTAGAGCTAAATTTAGTTATGAAGCTGGCTTAATCCTGAGCCTTTAGCAAAAACACGAGAGCAATGATATAGAGAGAAATTTTTGGTGTAGGATGATGTAGCAGGAATGATACCATTCTCGATCAAAGTGGTCAAAGGGCATTTTCCCCAAGCAGTCTATATCTTAAACACACTATTGTTCCTATTTTCTTTTTAAGCTCTTGATTAGTGCCTTGCCAACCTTCATCAGTGGGTTACTAATATATTATATGACATCTCATGAAGCTGTGATACAGTACTAAATTTCTGTCACTTTCCTTTTACTAACAATTGGCTTCCTAAAGTATAACTTGGATATAGAGCATCTTGAATATTATTAACTGTCACTGACACCTGATTCCAGTACAGAACTAGAATATATACTCTCTAAGAAGGATAATGCACCCAAATTATCAAATTCTCATGAAGGCCACATCCTCCCTAGAACCAAGACTATTACTGACTGACAAGTCCCATGGAGAAAGAGCAGAAAACAGGAAAGCATGCAATATACATTGCCCTAAATTAATCAGGCCACATTTCAGAAAAGGGAAATAACAAAGAGTGAGTGTTGGGAAGTCATTTTATCTGTTAGAAAAATATGGTCTGCTCCCTACTTAAAAAACAAGTGGTCGTGAAGCAACCACATTATTTAAAGGAGTAGCAATCTTCACTTCAGATAAAATAGATCATAAAACAAATAATATTAAAATAGAAAAGGGGCTTCCCTGGTGATCCGGCGGTTAAAGAGTCCACCTTGCAGTGCAAAGGGCACATGAGCTTTTACAGAAAAGGTATTTACAGAAATACCTATGGCCTGAATTTATTACCTATCCATACCCTATTTCCAGCTCATTGAAAGTTAATAAATTTAAGCTAAATAGAAATTCTCTGTGATAACAATTTTGAAGAAATTTGTCTTTGTGAATATAGCATGAAGAAAAATTTATGTTTGTAGTTGCTACTCAGACAACTACTTCTCGGTGCCACTAGCCATAGAACAGATGGCCAAAATCAATCTCCTCACCTGCAACTGTTAACAGGTCTCTAAAAGAAAAGGGGTATCTAAATTTGCTAGTAAAAGGGTAGAGCTAAATTTAGTTATGAAGCTGGCTTAATCCTGAGCCTTTAGCAAAAACACGAGAGCAATGATATAGAGAGAAATTTTTGGTGTAGGATGATGTAGCAGGAATGATACCATTCTCGATCAAAGTGGTCAAAGGGCATTTTCCCCAAGCAGTCTATATCTTAAACACACTATTGTTCCTATTTTCTTTTTAAGCTCTTGATTAGTGCCTTGCCAACCTTCATCAGTGGGTTACTAATATATTATATGACATCTCATGAAGCTGTGATACAGTACTAAATTTCTGTCACTTTCCTTTTACTAACAATTGGCTTCCTAAAGTATAACTTGGATATAGAGCATCTTGAATATTATTAACTGTCACTGACACCTGATTCCAGTACAGAACTAGAATATATACTCTCTAAGAAGGATAATGCACCCAAATTATCAAATTCTCATGAAGGCCACATCCTCCCTAGAACCAAGACTATTACTGACTGACAAGTCCCATGGAGAAAGAGCAGAAAACAGGAAAGCATGCAATATACATTGCCCTAAATTAATCAGGCCACATTTCAGAAAAGGGAAATAACAAAGAGTGAGTGTTGGGAAGTCATTTTATCTGTTAGAAAAATATGGTCTGCTCCCTACTTAAAAAACAAGTGGTCGTGAAGCAACCACATTATTTAAAGGTACCAGGAAAACAAGAAAAGGAAAACCAAACTCCCAGGTTCTGAGAACTTCCTTCAAGTGCTCCCTTCAGCTGAACAGGCTTGCAGTCCTTATGGGCATGCTGATAGTCTCTAGTGGTTTTGATGATCACAAAGGAAAGAGGAAAGGAAAGTGCCAGTTCCTCTTTACCAAGCTATTTGGGAAGCAATTGCTCATTCAAACAAATAATAATGATTTCTAGAACCAGCTACCATCACTTTAAACACTGCCTTCTGAAAAAAGAAATTCAATGCTAAAACGCACACTTGGAAGATGTAGTAATTGCCCAAGAATGAGAGATAAAGAAGGCCGCTTGCAAAACCCTGAGTACCGTCAGTACCTCAGAATCAGCTGGCAACACACATGACCTTAGTGGCAACAGAACTTGAAAGATTCACAGTTTAGGCTGAAAGAGTCTCTCAGTTTTGAAATATCCAGTAGGAATGGACAGACATTTTTAGGGTCTATGCTGGAATGACACTTCGGGTCTCAGATCGCATTTCAGTAACTCTGAAATACCTAGAACTTCACTGCATGATTATCTCAAGCTAAGCTGTTACTTTCTTCACAAATCATCAGGACATCTGAAAAGAGGAGAAGGTGAATATTGTGACTGCAAGGAAATTTCACTATTTTTCTTAATCCTATCAAAAGTCTACTGAATTAAGTGTCAATGTCATTATTTTACTAGTGAAGGTACTGAGTTTATGAATGATCTAGTCTGTCTGATGAGAAATCCTCTCCTAGCGCTTTGGTACTATGGCGCAATACATATTTAGGGAACAGTGACAAGGTGATCTCAACCTTGAACTATAAGACTATTACTAAAACTGTCACTGACACCTGATTCCAGTACAGAACTAGAATATATACTCTCTAAGAAGGATAATGCACCCAAATTATCAAATTCTCATGAAGGCCACATCCTCCCTAGAACCAAGACTATTACTGACTGACAAGTCCCATGGAGAAAGAGCAGAAAACAGGAAAGCATGCAATATACATTGCCCTAAATTAATCAGGCCACATTTCAGAAAAGGGAAATAACAAAGAGTGAGTGTTGGGAAGTCATTTTATCTGTTAGAAAAATATGGTCTGCTCCCTACTTAAAAAACAAGTGGTCGTGAAGCAACCACATTATTTAAAGGTACCAGGAAAACAAGAAAAGGAAAACCAAACTCCCAGGTTCTGAGAACTTCCTTCAAGTGCTCCCTTCAGCTGAACAGGCTTGCAGTCCTTATGGGCATGCTGATAGTCTCTAGTGGTTTTGATGATCACAAAGGAAAGAGGAAAGGAAAGTGCCAGTTCCTCTTTACCAAGCTATTTGGGAAGCAATTGCTCATTCAAACAAATAATAATGATTTCTAGAACCAGCTACCATCACTTTAAACACTGCCTTCTGAAAAAAGAAATTCAATGCTAAAACGCACACTTGGAAGATGTAGTAATTGCCCAAGAATGAGAGATAAAGAAGGCCGCTTGCAAAACCCTGAGTACCGTCAGTACCTCAGAATCAGCTGGCAACACACATGACCTTAGTGGCAACAGAACTTGAAAGATTCACAGTTTAGGCTGAAAGAGTCTCTCAGTTTTGAAATATCCAGTAGGAATGGACAGACATTTTTAGGGTCTATGCTGGAATGACACTTCGGGTCTCAGATCGCATTTCAGTAACTCTGAAATACCTAGAACTTCACTGCATGATTATCTCAAGCTAAGCTGTTACTTTCTTCACAAATCATCAGGACATCTGAAAAGAGGAGAAGGTGAATATTGTGACTGCAAGGAAATTTCACTATTTTTCTTAATCCTATCAAAAGTCTACTGAATTAAGTGTCAATGTCATTATTTTACTAGTGAAGGTACTGAGTTTTGAATGACTGTTCTATTACCATAGAGCCAGTCAAGGTCAGGTCTGTCTGATGAGAAATCCTCTCCTAGCGCTTTGGTACTATGGCGCAATACATATTTAGGGAACAGTGACAAGGTGATACACCACAGCAGACTTATTCCTCATTGCAGAGAAGCAGTTTCTTTGGGACCGGAGAAAGCAGCCATATGTGAAAAGTTCTCCCTTTGAGTATAGTGGGAAGAATGAGTCCACAGTTTTCTCAGAACTCAAAAACCCTCTGAGAGGAGAACCAAAGACCTTCACCTTCCAGATACGGATTACACAGAAAAATACAACACTTGACTGGCAGTAATAATGCAAGTTTTTCCACTTCTCTCACTCCTCTGATCGGATATAGTGTCACAGAGAATCAAATTAATGCTCTGGGAGGCTTTGTCATTAAAGAAATACAAGCTCACTTTGATTATTGCTGGTAAGAGAGCAGAGCATATGGAGCAAACAGCACTCCTATTCTCAGAGTTAATATTCTTGCAGGCAGCATGGCTCTGTCTCAGAGTACATTGAAACGTAAGACAGAGATGCAGTTTTTCATATCTAGAGGGACAAAATGATTTCCAAGATAGGTACTTAAAGATATAGCCAGCCATAGATTGCAATGAACACAACTGTCAATGTTGCCATAGTCATAAAAAAAAGGAAACAAGAGACAGGAAATCACAAGAAGTGTTTCTATTTATACTTGTGTGAGAAAGATCAGTTATTTGTGAGACTGCGTGAGAAAGGCCCTCAAGTAGAATAAATTTGTTTGGGATGAAAGAAAATTTACTAACACACATGACCTTAGTGGCAACAGAACTTGAAAGATTCACAGTTTAGGCTGAAAGAGTCTCTCAGTTTTGAAATATCCAGTAGGAATGGACAGACATTTTTAGGGTCTATGCTGGAATGACACTTCGGGTCTCAGATCGCATTTCAGTAACTCTGAAATACCTAGAACTTCACTGCATGATTATCTCAAGCTAAGCTGTTACTTTCTTCACAAATCATCAGGACATCTGAAAAGAGGAGAAGGTGAATATTGTGACTGCAAGGAAATTTCACTATTTTTCTTAATCCTATCAAAAGTCTACTGAATTAAGTGTCAATGTCATTATTTTACTAGTGAAGGTACTGAGTTTTGAATGACTGTTCTATTACCATAGAGCCAGTCAAGGTCAGGTCTGTCTGATGAGAAATCCTCTCCTAGCGCTTTGGTACTATGGCGCAATACATATTTAGGGAACAGTGACAAGGTGATACACCACAGCAGACTTATTCCTCATTGCAGAGAAGCAGTTTCTTTGGGACCGGAGAAAGCAGCCATATGTGAAAAGTTCTCCCTTTGAGTATAGTGGGAAGAATGAGTCCACAGTTTTCTCAGAACTCAAAAACCCTCTGAGAGGAGAACCAAAGACCTTCACCTTCCAGATACGGATTACACAGAAAAATACAACACTTGACTGGCAGTAATAATGCAAGTTTTTCCACTTCTCTCACTCCTCTGATCGGATATAGTGTCACAGAGAATCAAATTAATGCTCTGGGAGGCTTTGTCATTAAAGAAATACAAGCTCACTTTGATTATTGCTGGTAAGAGAGCAGAGCATATGGAGCAAACAGCACTCCTATTCTCAGAGTTAATATTCTTGCAGGCAGCATGGCTCTGTCTCAGAGTACATTGAAACGTAAGACAGAGATGCAGTTTTTCATATCTAGAGGGACAAAATGATTTCCAAGATAGGTACTTAAAGATATAGCCAGCCATAGATTGCAATGAACACAACTGTCAATGTTGCCATAGTCATAAAAAAAAGGAAACAAGAGACAGGAAATCACAAGAAGTGTTTCTATTTATACTTGTGTGAGAAAAATCAGTTATTTGTGAGACTGCGTGAGAAAGGCACTCAAGTAGAAGACTACAACTAAGATGTGTTTATCTGAAAGGAGTTATCGAACAATCAGAAAATTTACTGGAAGGGCTTTAAGATTCTAAACTTTATTGTTGAAATTGTAGTTGTTTGTCTTTGCATTCCAATTAAAGAGTTACTGTTTCAGTTAGTTTTTAAAATTTACTTATATTTGTTGTTTTGTTATTTGAGCAGAATCTACTGATTATGGAAAAGCAGGTCCTAAACCAAGGATCAAAGATCCAGACTCTAATAAATATGTTTTCCTCACTTAATTCTTACTATTTTATAAATTATATCATCCTTTGAAGCCTCCATTTCTTCATCTGAAAATAGGAAGACTAATAGCATCTACATATTGCAGCCCCACATAGGATTACAAATATTAAAAGGGATATTGAAAAAAGATAATCAGAAAGCATATCAGGAGCACAAGACCTGAACTTCCCAAAACTGTAAATGTCTCATTACGCATCAGCTTAAGTCTTCAGCTCAGCTCCATGAAGGCTTGAATTTAGATTATTATGTTGCTACAAAAACATAAATACTTTAAAAATAATTTGTGAAATGATACAATCAACTGACCAACTATGTTCAGTCAAACACCTACAGATTTTCACATGGAAATGTTAGTTATCAAAGTGGATTTCCATGGCCATTTTAACACATAAACACTGCCAGATAAAGAGTAAAATGGAAACTCCTTTCACATTAATAAAGAAAGAAATAAGAATTTAGGTAAACTAACTATATTCAGAATATTTTATTGTTGTTCAGTCACCAAGACGAGTTCAACTCATTGCGATTCCACAAATTTCTGTACACAGGTTTCCCTGTCCCTCCAGAATATTGGTCAAGAAAAAAGTCACAGAGGATTAGGTTTTTCTCTTAAAATGGGCTACATAGTCTGAGACCTCAAATAGTATCCCTTGAAAAATATTTAGTTCAATATGTTAGAGGGACAAAATGATTTCCAAGATAGGTACTTAAAGATATAGCCAGCCATAGATTGCAATGAACACAACTGTCAATGTTGCCATAGTCATAAAAAAAAGGAAACAAGAGACAGGAAATCACAAGAAGTGTTTCTATTTATACTTGTGTGAGAAAAATCAGTTATTTGTGAGACTGCGTGAGAAAGGCACTCAAGTAGAAGACTACAACTAAGATGTGTTTATCTGAAAGGAGTTATCGAACAATCAGAAAATTTACTGGAAGGGCTTTAAGATTCTAAACTTTATTGTTGAAATTGTAGTTGTTTGTCTTTGCATTCCAATTAAAGAGTTACTGTTTCAGTTAGTTTTTAAAATTTACTTATATTTGTTGTTTTGTTATTTGAGCAGAATCTACTGATTATGGAAAAGCAGGTCCTAAACCAAGGATCAAAGATCCAGACTCTAATAAATATGTTTTCCTCACTTAATTCTTACTATTTTATAAATTATATCATCCTTTGAAGCCTCCATTTCTTCATCTGAAAATAGGAAGACTAATAGCATCTACATATTGCAGCCCCACATAGGATTACAAATATTAAAAGGGATATTGAAAAAAGATAATCAGAAAGCATATCAGGAGCACAAGACCTGAACTTCCCAAAACTGTAAATGTCTCATTACGCATCAGCTTAAGTCTTCAGCTCAGCTCCATGAAGGCTTGAATTTAGATTATTATGTTGCTACAAAAACATAAATACTTTAAAAATAATTTGTGAAATGATACAATCAACTGACCAACTATGTTCAGTCAAACACCTACAGATTTTCACATGGAAATGTTAGTTATCAAAGTGGATTTCCATGGCCATTTTAACACATAAACACTGCCAGATAAAGAGTAAAATGGAAACTCCTTTCACATTAATAAAGAAAGAAATAAGAATTTAGGTAAACTAACTATATTCAGAATATTTTATTGTTGTTCAGTCACCAAGACGAGTTCAACTCATTGCGATTCCACAAATTTCTGTACACAGGTTTCCCTGTCCCTCCAGAATATTGGTCAAGAAAAAAGTCACAGAGGATTAGGTTTTTCTCTTAAAATGGGCTACATAGTCTGAGACCTCAAATAGTATCCCTTGAAAAATATTTAGTTCAATATGTTGATTTCTCAGATTGTGCTCACTCAAATAACACATTTGAAATCTAAGTAATTCAAAAGTCATATACAAACTGTATCTTTATTCCTATATAACTGAAATTAAGCTAAATCTGAATTTCCATTTCCAATAGTGATAGAAAACTGAGCAACTTGAGTCAAATCAATCTTTTTCCATTTATGTAATTATGATCTCAGGGGAATCACCTATCCCTTTTCGCATTATCTCAGAAATAAAGCTAAATTCACAGCAAACAGAAGCTCTACATTTTGCTATTGCTCAATGTATCAAATTTTGTTTTTTTGTTTGGTGCTTTTGATATCATTTCTTAAACTTATTTGCCTAACCCAAGATCATGAAGATAATATCCATTTTTACTTTAGAAAACAGTTTTCACGTTTATACCTATGATTCACCTTGAAATAATTTCTCTTTTTTTGGCCACTTCTATTGGTATTTCATTTATTTATTTTCATCATCTTTGTTCTTTAGTCTGTTTGGGCCTTCCATCGCAGTGGCCTCGCTCATTGCAGAGCACCGGCTCAGGGCGCATGCTCTCCAGAGCTCTGGCTCGGTAGCTGGGCACATAGGTTCAGCCGCTCTGTGGCTCGTGGGATCTTCCCAGGCCAGTGATCGAACTGGCGCCCCTTGAGCTGCAAGGCGGTGTCCTTACCCGCTGGACCACCAGGGAAGTCCTGAATTAATTTTTATGTGTGGTGTGGTATGAGTCAACATTCATTTTTTTCTTTGCATTTATTCAGTTATTTCAACACCATTTGTCAATCGCCTGAATATTTTTGTCAAAATCGATTGTATACACATGGCTCTGTATCTAGTCTCTATTTTATTTTGTGCTATATATATCTGTTCTTATACAAATATCACTTTCTTAATTACAACAGCTTCGTGGTAAATTGTAAGATAAGGTAGTTTAAATGCTCTTTGTTCCTCTTTTACAAGATACGTTCTGTGTTTGCATTCCCATATACACTTTATAATCCAATTTCTACACTGCTTAATAAAAAAAAGAAATAATTTGGAATTGTTGAATTCATAAATCAACCAGAGAAAATATCTATAATATTAACTCTTCCAATCCATGATCATGGCCTACTTCAGTGTTAATTTAGGCCTTCTTTAATTCCTCTAAGGCATGCCCTTTTAGATTTCAGGTTCAATATTGTTTCTCAGATTGTGCTCACTCAAATAACACATTTGAAATCTAAGTAATTCAAAAGTCATATACAAACTGTATCTTTATTCCTATATAACTGAAATTAAGCTAAATCTGAATTTCCATTTCCAATAGTGATAGAAAACTGAGCAACTTGAGTCAAATCAATCTTTTTCCATTTATGTAATTATGATCTCAGGGGAATCACCTATCCCTTTTCGCATTATCTCAGAAATAAAGCTAAATTCACAGCAAACAGAAGCTCTACATTTTGCTATTGCTCAATGTATCAAATTTTGTTTTTTTGTTTGGTGCTTTTGATATCATTTCTTAAACTTATTTGCCTAACCCAAGATCATGAAGATAATATCCATTTTTACTTTAGAAAACAGTTTTCACGTTTATACCTATGATTCACCTTGAAATAATTTCTCTTTTTTTGGCCACTTCTATTGGTATTTCATTTATTTATTTTCATCATCTTTGTTCTTTAGTCTGTTTGGGCCTTCCATCGCAGTGGCCTCGCTCATTGCAGAGCACCGGCTCAGGGCGCATGCTCTCCAGAGCTCTGGCTCGGTAGCTGGGCACATAGGTTCAGCCGCTCTGTGGCTCGTGGGATCTTCCCAGGCCAGTGATCGAACTGGCGCCCCTTGAGCTGCAAGGCGGTGTCCTTACCCGCTGGACCACCAGGGAAGTCCTGAATTAATTTTTATGTGTGGTGTGGTATGAGTCAACATTCATTTTTTTCTTTGCATTTATTCAGTTATTTCAACACCATTTGTCAATCGCCTGAATATTTTTGTCAAAATCGATTGTATACACATGGCTCTGTATCTAGTCTCTATTTTATTTTGTGCTATATATATCTGTTCTTATACAAATATCACTTTCTTAATTACAACAGCTTCGTGGTAAATTGTAAGATAAGGTAGTTTAAATGCTCTTTGTTCCTCTTTTACAAGATCGTTCTGTGTTTGCATTCCCATATACACTTTATAATCCAATTTCTACACTGCTTAATAAAAAAAAGAAATAATTTGGAATTGTTGAATTCATAAATCAACCAGAGAAAATATCTATAATATTAACTCTTCCAATCCATGATCATGGCCTACTTCAGTGTTAATTTAGGCCTTCTTTAATTCCTCTAAGGCATGCCTCAGATTTCAGTGTAGATGTCATGCATTTCTTCAGTAGGTGTGATCCTATTCATGTTATGTTTATTTATAAATGATTAATGATCCTTGTCTAAATCAATTATTACCATGATTTTGATACTCCTTTCTCTAAAGTTCCCAATTATCCTCTGCTCAAGGATTAGTTCATTACAAGTGACTCCACCATCTTTAAAACCAGACTTCTGATTTATCAATTTAAACATGACCATGTGAAAGTGGCTCAGTCATGTCCAACTCTTTGCAAGCCCATGGACCATAGCCTGCCAGGCTCCTCTGTCCATGGAATTCTCCAGGTAAGAATACAGGAGTGAGTAGCCTATCTCTTCTCCAGGGATCTTCCTGACCTAGGAATTGAACCAGGGTCTCCTGCATTGCAGGCTGTTTCTTTACCAGCTACCAGGGAAGCCTATGAATTCCCTTGGTCTAGAATAATTCCTGGAGAAGGAGAGCTAATGGAATAAGTTAAATGTGAGCATACATTAAAATGTATAAGTGGAACATATAAAGGAAGTCAAAGCTAAGTTGGTAGTCCTATTAAATGAGAAAAATAAGTTTATTTTACTGTAAAATATTATTTATCATTAATATAATCATTCTCCACTGAATACTACCTGGGCACTTGCTACTTGATATTTGTGTTTTACACATGACTGTCCTATTTAATTTTTGTCAAAATCGATTGTATACACATGGCTCTGTATCTAGTCTCTATTTTATTTTGTGCTATATATATCTGTTCTTATACAAATATCACTTTCTTAATTACAACAGCTTCGTGGTAAATTGTAAGATAAGGTAGTTTAAATGCTCTTTGTTCCTCTTTTACAAGATCGTTCTGTGTTTGCATTCCCATATACACTTTATAATCCAATTTCTACACTGCTTAATAAAAAAAAGAAATAATTTGGAATTGTTGAATTCATAAATCAACCAGAGAAAATATCTATAATATTAACTCTTCCAATCCATGATCATGGCCTACTTCAGTGTTAATTTAGGCCTTCTTTAATTCCTCTAAGGCATGCCTCAGATTTCAGTGTAGATGTCATGCATTTCTTCAGTAGGTGTGATCCTATTCATGTTATGTTTATTTATAAATGATTAATGATCCTTGTCTAAATCAATTATTACCATGATTTTGATACTCCTTTCTCTAAAGTTCCCAATTATCCTCTGCTCAAGGATTAGTTCATTACAAGTGACTCCACCATCTTTAAAACCAGACTTCTGATTTATCAATTTAAACATGACCATGTGAAAGTGGCTCAGTCATGTCCAACTCTTTGCAAGCCCATGGACCATAGCCTGCCAGGCTCCTCTGTCCATGGAATTCTCCAGGTAAGAATACAGGAGTGAGTAGCCTATCTCTTCTCCAGGGATCTTCCTGACCTAGGAATTGAACCAGGGTCTCCTGCATTGCAGGCTGTTTCTTTACCAGCTACCAGGGAAGCCTATGAATTCCCTTGGTCTAGAATAATTCCTGGAGAAGGAGAGCTAATGGAATAAGTTAAATGTGAGCATACATTAAAATGTATAAGTGGAACATATAAAGGAAGTCAAAGCTAAGTTGGTAGTCCTATTAAATGAGAAAAATAAGTTTATTTTACTGTAAAATATTATTTATCATTAATATAATCATTCTCCACTGAATACTACCTGGGCACTTGCTACTTGATATTTGTGTTTTACACATGACTGTCCTATTTAATTCTGATTACAATCCCAAAAGGTAAGTGCTAGTTTCTCAGTCACATCTGACTCTTTGCAACCCCATGGACTGTACCCCTCCAGGCATCTCTATCTATGGGTTTTTTCAGGCAAAAATACTGGAGTGGGTTATCATTTCCTTTTCCTGAAGATCTACTCAGCCTAGGAATCAAACCTATGTCTCCTCTGTCTCCTGCACTGCAGGTGGATTCTTCAGCAGTTGAGCCATTGGAGAAGTCTCAAGTGCTATGGCAATCATTTGAAAAGTGAGGAACCTGAGCCTTAGAGAATTGGTAATGTTTTGGATTATACATCTAAGAAGTGGATTTCTTTGAATGTAAGCATGTGAGTGTAATTCATAGCTAGTTTTATTGAGACTTTTCCACTTTGTTCTAAAAATTAAGGCTGGACGAACCAGTGTTCCATTATTAAGTTATTGAATTAGTTGATTCCAGGCATCAAGTAACTATTTGTTTTGATATTCAATCTGTGTGGCAACACATTCAAAAATAGAACTTGAGCTGTATCTGAATGAAAGAACTAGAGAAGATAAATATTTAAGTTTTGCATGTAGATTCAGTTCTTTCAAGCAGATATTTTTCTTGGAGGATGAGGTTTGCAAAGTATTAGATTCTAGGTTTCTCCACTGGCCCAGGTCAGACACATCAAAGAGAACAAGATTACTTTCTGCCCCTGCCACTTCTAAGATACTTGCATTGTTCAAGGAACTGATGCTTCCTGGACTGCTAAGATAATAAAGAAAGGAAACATATATTTAACAGAAATTTCCAAAGATTCAGACAATTCCTAATTTATTCAGGAAATAATTATGTACTGGTAGGGTTATAAATATTGTAAATTATAGATCTTGTCACTGAGAGTTTCAGTCTAATGGAGATGAGATAGAAATATGAGGTGCCCACTCATATGAAAGAGCCTAACTCTGTAAAAGTTAAAAGTAAAATAAAGGTTATAAAAAAAAAGATAGTTAAAAAAAATATAAGAGCCTAGGCTAACTAGGTAAAAGTTATCAGCTGACCTCATACAGTAAGTCAGATATATTATTTAAACAGTGAGAGTCAGAAGTGAAGAGTAGGCAGGTGCAATGCATCCTACAGTGGTCTGGGATCCTTTGAAACAGAAATGGCATGATAGTGTTGAACAGTTTATCATTGTGTTAGTTGCTCAGTCATGTCAAACTCTTTGCAGTCCCATGGACTGTAGCCTGTCAGGCTCCTTTGTCCATGGAGAGAGGCAAGAATACCGGAGTGGGCTGCCATTTCCTTCCCCAAGTTTATCATTAGTAGTTGTCATTATGCCTAAAGCATAGATAAGATGAGGTGAGCTCAAAAAGGTGAGCCATGCATCACTTTATTTTCTATCCAAGAAAGCGAACAATGAACTGCAAATATATATATATATATGCATATATGCATACATATGTATATATACAAACTGTTTTTAAAGAGATTAACTTTGAAACTCCTTACTCTACTAAAATGGGGAATCAATCATATGCTTAACTCATTTAATGACAATTGTGTCACAAGATTTTCACATTTCTTCCATGTGTCAACAAAAAATCTGTTTAGTTTTTAGTTTTGATTAGTTATTCCAAGCAGATATTTTTCTTGGAGGTATCTGAATGAAAGAACTAGAGATAAATATTTAAGTTTTGCATGTAGATTCAGTTCTTTCAAGCAGATATTTTTCTTGGAGGATGAGGTTTGCAAAGTATTAGATTCTAGGTTTCTCCACTGGCCCAGGTCAGACACATCAAAGAGAACAAGATTACTTTCTGCCCCTGCCACTTCTAAGATACTTGCATTGTTCAAGGAACTGATGCTTCCTGGACTGCTAAGATAATAAAGAAAGGAAACATATATTTAACAGAAATTTCCAAAGATTCAGACAATTCCTAATTTATTCAGGAAATAATTATGTACTGGTAGGGTTATAAATATTGTAAATTATAGATCTTGTCACTGAGAGTTTCAGTCTAATGGAGATGAGATAGAAATATGAGGTGCCCACTCATATGAAAGAGCCTAACTCTGTAAAAGTTAAAAGTAAAATAAAGGTTATAAAAAAAAAGATAGTTAAAAAAAATATAAGAGCCTAGGCTAACTAGGTAAAAGTTATCAGCTGACCTCATACAGTAAGTCAGATATATTATTTAAACAGTGAGAGTCAGAAGTGAAGAGTAGGCAGGTGCAATGCATCCTACAGTGGTCTGGGATCCTTTGAAACAGAAATGGCATGATAGTGTTGAACAGTTTATCATTGTGTTAGTTGCTCAGTCATGTCAAACTCTTTGCAGTCCCATGGACTGTAGCCTGTCAGGCTCCTTTGTCCATGGAGAGAGGCAAGAATACCGGAGTGGGCTGCCATTTCCTTCCCCAAGTTTATCATTAGTAGTTGTCATTATGCCTAAAGCATAGATAAGATGAGGTGAGCTCAAAAAGGTGAGCCATGCATCACTTTATTTTCTATCCAAGAAAGCGAACAATGAACTGCAAATATATATATATATATATGCATATATGCATACATATGTATATATACAAACTGTTTTTAAAGAGATTAACTTTGAAACTCCTTACTCTACTAAAATGGGGAATCAATCATATGCTTAACTCATTTAATGACAATTGTGTCACAAGATTTTTCACATTTCTTCCATGTGTCTGAATTTTATGGTCAAGAAAAGATGGTCTAATGACTCAACAATTCTTCCACTTCAAGCATTTCCTATGTCCTTGATTACATAATTGACTATATGAACATGCCATAGGAAGTAGTTGACTACATGCCATGGGACATCACTCTTGCTTTTTCAGAATTAAATACGTATTAGTTCATAAAGCCATTTGTCACTTAGAAGTATTTCAATTAGCAAATAAAAACTGGAAATCAGCACCAAGAGAGGCAATAAAGAGGTTGTGTGGGAGTCCTGAGAGTCATCCTGAGTGGAGATGACATGTAGAGCTAGAATCATATGTAGAATCTTAGTAGAAATAGGGGCACCAGGCTGAGTACAGTCTCTTTTGCCAAAAGGGTAAAACTCAAGAGTAATACAATATGCTTTTAGACAAAGAGATCAGCTATGGTGCTACCCATGAACAGTATGATGGCGTTGGTCAGAGGTACAAAGGATATGTTGGTGAGGGAGAAGAATCATGATGTTTATAATCTCAGAAAGTTTATTTTCTGCCCAAGCTCTGACTACAGAGTTCTGAAAACGTGAATACTATTACATTCTTAATGACAAAGGTAACCATTATATTACATTATCAAATGCAAGATAGATAACCACTGTGAGTTTGATGCATGAAATGGGGCACCCAGAGCCATTGCTCTATGACAACCTAGAGCAATAAGGTAGGGAGGGATGTAGGAAAGGGGTTCAGGACGGATGGGACACATGTATGCTTATGGCCAATTCATGTTGATATATGGCAAAAGCTATCACATTATAATAACAGCTCCGTCCATGGAGAGGCAAGAATACCGGAGTGGGCTGCCATTTCCTTCCCCAAGTTTATCATTAGTAGTTGTCATTATGCCTAAAGCATAGATAAGATGAGGTGAGCTCAAAAAGGTGAGCCATGCATCACTTTATTTTCTATCCAAGAAAGCGAACAATGAACTGCAAATATATATATATATATATGCATATATGCATACATATGTATATATACAAACTGTTTTTAAAGAGATTAACTTTGAAACTCCTTACTCTACTAAAATGGGGAATCAATCATATGCTTAACTCATTTAATGACAATTGTGTCACAAGATTTTTCACATTTCTTCCATGTGTCTGAATTTTATGGTCAAGAAAAGATGGTCTAATGACTCAACAATTCTTCCACTTCAAGCATTTCCTATGTCCTTGATTACATAATTGACTATATGAACATGCCATAGGAAGTAGTTGACTACATGCCATGGGACATCACTCTTGCTTTTTCAGAATTAAATACGTATTAGTTCATAAAGCCATTTGTCACTTAGAAGTATTTCAATTAGCAAATAAAAACTGGAAATCAGCACCAAGAGAGGCAATAAAGAGGTTGTGTGGGAGTCCTGAGAGTCATCCTGAGTGGAGATGACATGTAGAGCTAGAATCATATGTAGAATCTTAGTAGAAATAGGGGCACCAGGCTGAGTACAGTCTCTTTTGCCAAAAGGGTAAAACTCAAGAGTAATACAATATGCTTTTAGACAAAGAGATCAGCTATGGTGCTACCCATGAACAGTATGATGGCGTTGGTCAGAGGTACAAAGGATATGTTGGTGAGGGAGAAGAATCATGATGTTTATAATCTCAGAAAGTTTATTTTCTGCCCAAGCTCTGACTACAGAGTTCTGAAAACGTGAATACTATTACATTCTTAATGACAAAGGTAACCATTATATTACATTATCAAATGCAAGATAGATAACCACTGTGAGTTTGATGCATGAAATGGGGCACCCAGAGCCATTGCTCTATGACAACCTAGAGCAATAAGGTAGGGAGGGATGTAGGAAAGGGGTTCAGGACGGATGGGACACATGTATGCTTATGGCCAATTCATGTTGATATATGGCAAAAGCTATCACATTATAATAACATAATTATCCTTCAATTAAATTAAATAAATTAATTTATAATAAAGGTAGGAACATAGATTTTATCAAGTATAATCAAAGCCCACTTACCAATGGCATTTTTCACAGACTTATAATGAAACAATTTTAAACTTATGGAAACATAAAAGACCCCAAAATTGCCAAAATGGTCCTGAAGGAGAACTTTTTTTTTTTTTTTACTTTCTTTTTTTCTTTTTTTTGGGGGGTGAGTAGGGAGGCAGGAGGCGGGCGGGCCACTTCTATTGGTCCTTCATCTATTCATTTTCATCCATCTTTGTTCTTCCGCCCATGTGGGCCTCCCATCACAGTGGCCTCTGTTGTCACAGAGAACCGGCTCTGGGCGCATGCGCTCCAGAGCTCCGGCTCGGTAATTGGACACATCGGTCCAGCCGCTCCACAGCACGTGGGATCTTCCCAGGCCAGGGATCGAACCGGTGCCCCTTGCACTGCAAGGCGGTGTCCTTACCCACTGGACCACCAGGGAAGCCCCCTGAAGGAGAACTTAACTAAAATAATCATGCTTCTGATTTCAGACTATACTTCAAAGTACAGTGATAAAAACAGTATAATATTTACACAAAAACAAACATATAAATCAATGAAACAGGACAGACAGCCCAGAAATAAGCCCATCCACTTATGATCAATTAAGCAATGATAAAGGAGGAAAGAGTACATAATGGTGAAAACAAGCATTGTTAGGAAAACTGGACACCTATATGTAAAAGAATTAGAACATTCTCTAACATCATATACAGAAATAAACCCAAAACAGATTAAAGAACTAAATGTAAGACCAAATAATATCAAACTCCTATAGGGAAACATAGAACATTGTTATGTATGCATATGTATATATGTAGCTATGATATAGGTATCTATCCACATACTTATCTATAATATATATATATATATTATAATATATTATATATATTATATTATATTATATATTATATGTATATATTTAATTTGTCTCCTAGAGTAAAGGAAACAAAGGCAAAAATAAACTTATGAGACCTAAATAAACTTAAAAGTTTTTGCACAGCAAAGAAAATCATTAACAAAATGAAAAAGCAGTGTATTGAGTGGGGAAAAATATTTGCAAATTATGTGACTGACAAGGGATTATTTGCAAAATATACAAACAGCTCATACAGCTTAATATCAAAAACAAAAAACCTATACTATCATATGTGAAAAAAATAGCTATTGTCATTGCACTGTAGGGAAAGGTGATCCTGCAGGGACACTGTGAGACGGCCTGGAGGGGTGGGATGGAGGGGTATACATATGACTAATTTGGGATCATACATATCTGCAAACAACAAAACTCTGTAAAAGTAAAAAGTAAAATAAAAATTTTTTAGAAAATGAGCAGTACAAAGGGAAGAATGAAAGGAATGAATAGTTAGGAAGTTTGGGACAGACTTGTACACATGCTATATTTAAGATGAATAACCAATAAGGACCTAGTGCATAGGCACATGGAACTCTGCTCAATGTTATGCGACAGCCTCGATGGGAGGGGGGCTTTGGGGAGAATGGATGCATGTATATACGCATATGTTTAGGGCTTTCCAGGTGGTGCTAGTGGTAAAGAACGTTTGCCAATGCAGGAGATATAAGAGATATCAGTTCAACCCTTGGATTAGGAAAATTTCCTGGAAAAGGACATGATAATCCACTCCAATATTCTTGCTGGGAAAAAAGCACGTACAGAGGAGCCTGGCAGCATATGGTCTATAGGGTTGCAGAGTCAGGTGTGACTGAAACAACATAGCACACATGCGTTTATATGGCTGAGTCCTTTCACTGTTCACCTGAAACTACCACAACATTGTTAACTGGCTATACCTCAATGCAAAATATATATTTTTTAATGAGAAATAGGCATTTCTTTAAAGAAGACATGAAGAAGGCCAACAGGGACATGAAATAAATACTCAGCATTGCTAATTATTAGAGTTATGCAAATAAAACCACAATGAGCTGTCACTTCATACCAGTCAGAAGAGCCATCATTAAAAATAATTCTGGAGGAAGTGCGAAGAAAAGGAAACCTTCCTATAGTGTTGGTTATGAAAATCAGTATAAAGGTTCCTTAAAAAAATAAAAATGCATTTACCATATGATCCAGGAATCAAATTGCTGGCCATATATCCATAGAAAACTATAATTGAAAAAAATGCATACACACCAATGTTCATAGCAGCATTATTTACAAAGGCCAAGATACGGAAGCCATATAAACGTGCATCCAAAGAGAAATGGGAAAAACATAAAGATTCATTATATATACATATATACATATAATGAAACTTTACTCAACCATAAAAATGATTAGATAATACCATTTGAAGCAATATGTATGGATCTAGAGATCATTATTGTACAGGGGGTAGTGACCAAAACCATCCTGAACAGAAAGAAATGTAAGAAAGCAAAGTGGCTGTCTTTAGAGGCTTTCAAATAGCTGAGAGAAAAAGAGACGAGGCAAGGGAGAAAAGATAACATATCTAACTGAATGCAGAGTTCCAAAGAATAGCAGGAAGAGATAAGAAAGCCTTCTTATGTGAATAATACAAAAAATGAAAGAAAACAATAGAACAGGAAAGGCTAAAGATCTCTTTAAGAAATTTGGAGATACCAAGGGAACATTTCATGAAAAAATGAGCACAATAAAGGACAGATATAGCAAAGATGTAACAGAAGCAGAAGAGATTAAGAAGAACTGGAAAGAATACACAGAAGACCCATACAAAAACGCTTGTAATGACCCAGATAACCATGATGGTGTGGCCACTCACCTAGATTCAGACATGCTGGAGTGTAAAGTCTAGTGGGCCATAGGAAGCATCATTCTGGACAAAGGTAGTGGAGGTGATGGAATTCCAGCTGAACTTTTTCAAATCCTAAAGGTGAGCTGTTAAGTGTTGCACTCAACATACCAGCTAATTTGGAAAATTCAGCAATGGCCACAGGACTGAACAGGTCAGTTTTCATTTGAATCACAAAGAAAAACAGTGTCAAAGAATGTACAAACTACCATACAATTGTGATTTGGCAATCCAGCTGGGAACCTGGGAGACAATGAGCTGTCACTTCATACCAGTCAGAAGAGCCATCATTAAAAATAATTCTGGAGGAAGTGCGAAGAAAAGGAAACCTTCCTATAGTGTTGGTTATGAAAATCAGTATAAAGGTTCCTTAAAAAAATAAAAATGCATTTACCATATGATCCAGGAATCAAATTGCTGGCCATATATCCATAGAAAACTATAATTGAAAAAAATGCATACACACCAATGTTCATAGCAGCATTATTTACAAAGGCCAAGATACGGAAGCCATATAAACGTGCATCCAAAGAAAACATGGGAAAAACATAAAGATTCATTATATATACATATATACATATAATGAAACTTTACTCAACCATAAAAATGATTAGATAATACCATTTGAAGCAATATGTATGGATCTAGAGATCATTATTGTACAGGGGGTAGTGACCAAAACCATCCTGAACAGAAAGAAATGTAAGAAAGCAAAGTGGCTGTCTTTAGAGGCTTTCAAATAGCTGAGAGAAAAAGAGACGAGGCAAGGGAGAAAAGATAACATATCTAACTGAATGCAGAGTTCCAAAGAATAGCAGGAAGAGATAAGAAAGCCTTCTTATGTGAATAATACAAAAAATGAAAGAAAACAATAGAACAGGAAAGGCTAAAGATCTCTTTAAGAAATTTGGAGATACCAAGGGAACATTTCATGAAAAAATGAGCACAATAAAGGACAGATATAGCAAAGATGTAACAGAAGCAGAAGAGATTAAGAAGAACTGGAAAGAATACACAGAAGACCCATACAAAAACGCTTGTAATGACCCAGATAACCATGATGGTGTGGCCACTCACCTAGATTCAGACATGCTGGAGTGTAAAGTCTAGTGGGCCATAGGAAGCATCATTCTGGACAAAGGTAGTGGAGGTGATGGAATTCCAGCTGAACTTTTTCAAATCCTAAAGGTGAGCTGTTAAGTGTTGCACTCAACATACCAGCTAATTTGGAAAATTCAGCAATGGCCACAGGACTGAACAGGTCAGTTTTCATTTGAATCACAAAGAAAAACAGTGTCAAAGAATGTACAAACTACCATACAATTGTGAGATACTTGGGTTCAATCCCTGAGCTGGGAAGACCCCTGGAGAAGGGAAGAGTTACCCACTCCAATATTCTTGCCTTGAAAATTTCATGGCTCATCTATGGGGTTGCAAAGAGTTGGACACAACAGTGACTTTAACTTTTTCAAATTGATGAATCTGTTGAATGGTTTGTCCATTTTGTTTACCTTCTCAAAGAATCAGATTTTAGATTCATTGATACTTGTTTCCTTCACTAGTTTTTCATTTATTTCTGTGATCTTTATGATTTATTTCCTTCTACTAACTTTCATGTTTTTGTTGTTGTTCTTTTTTCTAGTTGTTTTAGGTGTTAAGTTTAGGTTGTTGTTTCTCTTATTTCTCGAGGTAGGCTGATATTGATATAAACTTCCTTCTTCCCTCTATTCAATTATTGTAGTGTTCTGGCTGCTTAATAGCTGGCTCTGGTTTCACCACTATAGGTAAACTCAGCTCTCAGAAATATTGTCTCAACAGCTGGAAATATAAAGAATTTGCAAACTTCAAAAAAAAAAAAACTTACCCCTTATCACTATCTTTACTGCATTCTATAGGTTTTTATTGGTCTTGTTTTCATTGCCATTTCTTTCTAGGTATATTTTGATTTCTTTTTCCTCAGTGATCCGTTAGCTATTCAGAATTATTGTTTAGCCTCCATGTGTGTGTGTTTTTCCTAGGTTTTTATTTTCTCCTGCAGTTAATATCTATTCTTATAGCATTGTGGGAAGAAATGATGTTTGAAACAATTTCAAAGTTTTTTGTTTGTTTGTTTGCTTTGTTTTTTTTAATTTACCAAGACTTGATTCGTGACCCAGTTGGTGATCAATCCCAGAGAATGCTCCATGTGCACTTGAGAAAATAGTCAAATCTTCTTCTCTGGGATGTAATGTCCTGTAGATGTCAATTAGGTCCAACTGTTCCAATCGATCACTTAAAACTATGTTTCCTAATTAATTTTCTATCTGGATGATTTGACTGGGTGTGAGTTTTTTTTTTTTTTTTTAATCTTCATATATTGTGTTGTACGTTGCTGATTGCCTGTTATATATTCTTACAGGTCCTTGTCAAACATTTCCTGCAGCTTCTCGATCCATACCTCCATTTTATTTCCAAGATTTTAGATCATCTTAACTATCATTACTCAGAATTCTTTTTTGAGTAATGACCCTCTTCAGCTACAGGGTCATGGTTTCTCTTAATTGTGGCATCTGCCTGGCATGAGTAGGTAGTGTCAAACCAGTGCCTTGTGAAGGTTTCATGGTTGGGAGAACTTCTGCCTGTGCTCATGTGGATGAACCTATATCTCATCTCTCTAAAGGATAGTGCTGTGTCCAGTAGTGTGTTTTGGGGTGTCTGTGGACTTGGTATGGGCTTGGATAGCCTTTTTGATAATGGGCAGTGTTGTGTTTCTGTTTTTGTAATGGTTTGATGCGAGGTGTCTGGAACTGGAGCTTTCAATCTTTTTGCGGTTTTTGGTCTTATTGTTGTAATGGAGGCCTTTGGGAGAACTCTTATCAATTAATGCCCCAAGGGTTCAAAAGTGACACTGTTGTCCAAAGTCCTGGACTTGAATGTCCCACCTTGGGAGTTTAGGCTCAAATCCTTACTGTAGTGCTAAGATTTCATAGGCCTCACAGCCACAGAAGAAGAAATCCCAAGATTAATGGTGAAATCAACACTCAGTATATCAGAGCAGCTCCCCCAAACTGGCACATTTACAAAGAGAAAAAAGAGAGAAGAGAGAAAAAAGGATAAAAACAGGAGATAAATAAGCAGAGAGCAATTAAGCCAATAAAGAAACCCATAAATGAAAATGAATACTAAAAACTATACTAGCAAAATTTCAAAATCAAAGCCTTGGAAAACAATGTAATATAACTAAGTAGTACCGTAAAAATCAGAGAACAGGTCAATAAAATGAATTTATTTAAAAATGAGGTGTCGCGACCACGTGGCGGAGAGGAGGAGCCACGCGACTGCGTGGCAGAGTGGCAGAGTGGCAGAGCGCAGATGCGGCGGAGAGGCGACTAGAAATTTGATACATGGCTTACACTGCAACTTGAAATATTAGCAGCTGCTACACCTCCACAATTGGCCCCTGATAAGACAGACTCAAACCTTCTAGGACGACTCCAGAATCAAACCTTCTAGGATGACTCCAGAATCAAACCTTCTAGGATGACTCCAGAATCAAACACTAGCAGATGATCTACGCACAAAGAAGGTAAGGTCATAATTGAGACCCAGGAACAGTTTTTTTTTTTTGGCTTTGATATGTTTGATTTTTTTTATTAACCACAATTCTTTCTCTCTTTGCGTTAACTTTCATAAATCATAATACCTACTGCTAATCTTTTTTATAACTATTCCTTTCCTTGATTTCTCTACTGCTTTCTCCCTGCTATACTAAATTTCATTAAATCCAAATCTTCTCTTTCTCTACATAAACCTGCCACATGACCCCATTTCTTGTCATTACCTGCCCATTCTCCTCCTTCTTTTCCCCACTATATTTGCTAGTGAATAACTGATTTAATTAATGTTTCACCAGTCAGGGTATTGTTCTAGTTTTGTTGGCCAGGAGGTTAGGTTAGATCTTAACAGTTGGGAATTACCTTTGATTGTAATGGAGGCCTTTGGGAGAACTCTTATCAATTAATGCCCCAAGGGTTCAAAAGTGACACTGTTGTCCAAAGTCCTGGACTTGAATGTCCCACCTTGGGAGTTTAGGCTCAAATCCTTACTGTAGTGCTAAGATTTCATAGGCCTCACAGCCACAGAAGAAGAAATCCCAAGATTAATGGTGAAATCAACACTCAGTATATCAGAGCAGCTCCCCCAAACTGGCACATTTACAAAGAGAAAAAAGAGAGAAGAGAGAAAAAGGATAAAAACAGGAGATAAATAAGCAGAGAGCAATTAAGCCAATAAAGAAACCCATAAATGAAAATGAATACTAAAAACTATACTAGCAAAATTTCAAAATCAAAGCCTTGGAAAACAATGTAATATAACTAAGTAGTACCGTAAAAATCAGAGAACAGGTCAATAAAATGAATTTATTTAAAAATGAGGTGTCGCGACCACGTGGCGGAGAGGAGGAGCCACGCGACTGCGTGGCAGAGTGGCAGAGTGGCAGAGCGCAGATGCGGCGGAGAGGCGACTAGAAATTTGATACATGGCTTACACTGCAACTTGAAATATTAGCAGCTGCTACACCTCCACAATTGGCCCCTGATAAGACAGACTCAAACCTTCTAGGACGACTCCAGAATCAAACCTTCTAGGATGACTCCAGAATCAAACCTTCTAGGATGACTCCAGAATCAAACACTAGCAGATGATCTACGCACAAAGAAGGTAAGGTCATAATTGAGACCCAGGAACAGTTTTTTTTTTTTGGCTTTGATATGTTTGATTTTTTTTATTAACCACAATTCTTTCTCTCTTTGCGTTAACTTTCATAAATCATAATACCTACTGCTAATCTTTTTTATAACTATTCCTTTCCTTGATTTCTCTACTGCTTTCTCCCTGCTATACTAAATTTCATTAAATCCAAATCTTCTCTTTCTCTACATAAACCTGCCACATGACCCCATTTCTTGTCATTACCTGCCCATTCTCCTCCTTCTTTTCCCCACTATATTTGCTAGTGAATAACTGATTTAATTAATGTTTCACCAGTCAGGGTATTGTTCTAGTTTTGTTGGCCAGGAGGTTAGGTTAGATCTTAACAGTTGGGTATTACCTTTGATTGTGTTGTCTGCCAGAATAATCTCCTGTAGGTTAATCCTTTTAGACCTTATGGATAAGGATGTATGTATGCCTTTCCATTATGTTAGATAATAGTGGCATGATTTTATAATTGCCGGTTACCAGGGATACACCTTTTGTCTCTCATATGCTTATCTTTGGACAAATACCACTGAATACCATAACAAATCACAGGTGGAATCTCCACACTCTGGCCAAAGATCAATCCTAGGAATCCTGGAGAGAAATCACTGATGCCAAGACTCAAACAAAACATCAAAAACACATAATAATGAAAAGACAGACAAATACCACACAAATGAAGAAACAAACTAGAAACATACAGACCCAAATGACTGAAGAAGAAATAGACCAACTATCAGAGCATTCAGAAGAGTGATAGTAAGGATGGTTCAAAACTCCAAAAATATAACAATAGAGAGAACCGACACACTGGAGAAAGACATGCAGGAAATTAAGAAACAACTTAATTGTTGTTTCTTAATTTCAAATGAGACAAACAGCTCATTTGATGAACTAAAACCAACAAATAGAGACAAACAACTCAATTGCTGAACTTAAAAATACTGTGGAAGGACTCAGTAGTAGAATATCCAAGACAGAAGAATAGATAAGCAAGCTGGAAGACAGAATGGTAGAAATAATGGCTGAAGAACAGAAAAAAGAGCAAAGAAAGAAAAGAACTGATGATAGTATTAGAGACCTCTAGGACAATATCAAACACACCAACATTCAAATAATAGCGATCCCAGAAAAAGAAGAGGAAAAGAAAGGTTATGACATGAAATAAAATGGATTCAAGTTTAATAATCACAGTATTTAAATGTGCTCTATTCCTGACAAATCATTTTATTAACAATCTTTAGTCCCTTTTTTTTTAAAAATATCCTGTATCAAATTCTTATCTCTTCTCTTTCACATAAACCTGCCACATGACCCCATTTCTTGTCATTACCTGCCCATTCTCCTCCTTCTTTTCCCCACTATATTTGCTAGTGAATAACTGATTTAATTAATGTTTCACCAGTCAGGGTATTGTTCTAGTTTTGTTGGCCAGGAGGTTAGGTTAGATCTTAACAGTTGGGTATTACCTTTGATTGTGTTGTCTGCCAGAATAATCTCCTGTAGGTTAATCCTTTTAGACCTTATGGATAAGGATGTATGTATGCCTTTCCATTATGTTAGATAATAGTGGCATGATTTTATAATTGCCGGTTACCAGGGATACACCTTTTGTCTCTCATATGCTTATCTTTGGACAAATACCACTGAATACCATAACAAATCACAGGTGGAATCTCCACACTCTGGCCAAAGATCAATCCTAGGAATCCTGGAGAGAAATCACTGATGCCAAGACTCAAACAAAACATCAAAAACACATAATAATGAAAAGACAGACAAATACCACACAAATGAAGAAACAAACTAGAAACATACAGACCCAAATGACTGAAGAAGAAATAGACCAACTATCAGAGCATTCAGAAGAGTGATAGTAAGGATGGTTCAAAACTCCAAAAATATAACAATAGAGAGAACCGACACACTGGAGAAAGACATGCAGGAAATTAAGAAACAACTTAATTGTTGTTTCTTAATTTCAAATGAGACAAACAGCTCATTTGATGAACTAAAACCAACAAATAGAGACAAACAACTCAATTGCTGAACTTAAAAATACTGTGGAAGGACTCAGTAGTAGAATATCCAAGACAGAAGAATAGATAAGCAAGCTGGAAGACAGAATGGTAGAAATAATGGCTGAAGAACAGAAAAAAGAGCAAAGAAAGAAAAGAACTGATGATAGTATTAGAGACCTCTAGGACAATATCAAACACACCAACATTCAAATAATAGCGATCCCAGAAAAAGAAGAGGAAAAGAAAGGTTATGACATGAAATAAAATGGATTCGAAGTTTAATAATCACAGTATTTAAAAATGTGCTCTATTCCTGACAAATCATTTTATTAACAATCTTTTAGTCCCTTTTTTTTCTAAAAAATATCCTTAAGTCAATTATAGTGCATCCTTCAGAAGATGCACATGCTGAATTCAAGTTCTGTAAAAAAGGAGGAAGGGGCATGGAAGCCTCATTTCAAACAATGTCTCTTTCACTTACCGATCCTGCAATTTTGGGGAAATTACTTTCTCTAAGCCCCAATTTCTTCATCTGGAAGACTGCAACAATGCCTACTCTACAGTTTTATACATTGTAGTGGAAACATTGGAAAATTTTTATATATCAGTTTCAGCTATATATGTATATATTTATTTTTTAGCCTAAGTATTAATAAGCTCTCATCTAAAATAACATCTTAGTTCTTTCCCTAGAGAAATGGATCTATCATTCTCAAGAAAGCCTATTGCTCTAAGCTGCTTTAATCCCATACTTCTATTAAGGTAATTTTCTCCTTTTCCATCCTCTTATGGTCCAGTATTTATCTAGTAAGATAACTTTTCAGGCTAGTGTTTTAATATAACACTCTGTAATTAAATATTTCCTTGTTAAACTTGCAAATTCTGGATATCTAACCCTTAAGAGTATATTCAATCTAAATATTCTTAAAAATGATAAAGCAGGCAAATCTAAGCTGGTAGGAGCTAGTAGGGGAGAAAGTTTTGGTTTAAAAGCATCTGAGGTAGCTTTAAATTTCCTTTGCCTAGGTGACTAACTGTAGAAAGACATGAAAATTGAACTTAAAATCATACAAATAGATAAAAAAAGAGACAAACAACTCAATTGCTGAACTTAAAAATACTGTGGAAGGACTCAGTAGTAGAATATCCAAGACAGAAGAATAGATAAGCAAGCTGGAAGACAGAATGGTAGAAATAATGGCTGAAGAACAGAAAAAAGAGCAAAGAAAGAAAAGAACTGATGATAGTATTAGAGACCTCTAGGACAATATCAAACACACCAACATTCAAATAATAGCGATCCCAGAAAAAGAAGAGGAAAAGAAAGGTTATGACATGAAATAAAATGGATTCGAAGTTTAATAATCACAGTATTTAAAAATGTGCTCTATTCCTGACAAATCATTTTATTAACAATCTTTTAGTCCCTTTTTTTTCTAAAAAATATCCTTAAGTCAATTATAGTGCATCCTTCAGAAGATGCACATGCTGAATTCAAGTTCTGTAAAAAAGGAGGAAGGGGCATGGAAGCCTCATTTCAAACAATGTCTCTTTCACTTACCGATCCTGCAATTTTGGGGAAATTACTTTCTCTAAGCCCCAATTTCTTCATCTGGAAGACTGCAACAATGCCTACTCTACAGTTTTATACATTGTAGTGGAAACATTGGAAAATTTTTATATATCAGTTTCAGCTATATATGTATATATTTATTTTTTAGCCTAAGTATTAATAAGCTCTCATCTAAAATAACATCTTAGTTCTTTCCCTAGAGAAATGGATCTATCATTCTCAAGAAAGCCTATTGCTCTAAGCTGCTTTAATCCCATACTTCTATTAAGGTAATTTTCTCCTTTTCCATCCTCTTATGGTCCAGTATTTATCTAGTAAGATAACTTTTCAGGCTAGTGTTTTAATATAACACTCTGTAATTAAATATTTCCTTGTTAAACTTGCAAATTCTGGATATCTAACCCTTAAGAGTATATTCAATCTAAATATTCTTAAAAATGATAAAGCAGGCAAATCTAAGCTGGTAGGAGCTAGTAGGGGAGAAAGTTTTGGTTTAAAAGCATCTGAGGTAGCTTTAAATTTCCTTTGCCTAGGTGACTAACTGTAGAATGTGCTAATAGTGACCTTGTCACTGGGGCCAAATTAGCAAGACATATTTCAGCAGAGTAAACATAAACACTTTTATAAATAGAATATGGCGCGTATTTTGGTAATACCAACCTGCAAAATATGTGACAGTATTAACTGACCACAAGGTGGGGGTGTTTAAAAAGCTAACACAAAGTTAGGTCAGTTGCATTTATATATCTATGAAGATAAAATCATAAGACAATCTAAACTGACTACTGTGATGACTGGATATATCTGGAGTTAGGCTTAGAATTCAAGGAGGCCTTGTTTTAATTTCCCAAAGAAGACTACAAAGAGTCTAAAAATGTTGTCAAGTGAGACCTGAAAACAGGAATTTCTAGTCTGGAGGCTAGAAATAATAAAATGGCTCTTGTAGAAAAGAGGGAAAAAAGAGGTGTTATTTGTGACTCCAAAAGACCTTACTAGTTCACTTTTAGAAACTGGACATACCCACTTTTCTGCATGTAAGTATGAGCTTTCTAGTACATGGAGCTATACAAATTGAAATGGTTGATTTTATGAAGAAATTACTTATTTCTGAAATTCCAGGATCTAGTATTGTTCTTGATAAGTAATAACGAAAGGAAAGAAGAAAGGAAGGGAGTTGCTCTCTTAACTGGGAGATGGAGTCAGTCCTTTCTAATCTGAATTGATCAGGATTTCTCATCAAAATCACATTATCTGGTCTTTTACACAGAAGGTTTCCTCAATCATTACCTGGCCCATTTTTTTGTCTTAATCAGATTTTTTCACAATAAAATTCTATTTAGAATTTAACCCTACATCAGAAGAATTAGACCATCACAAAATTGCTCATTTTCCTAACTGATTAAAGCTATCCTGAAATGTTTTTTCTAAACTATAGTTCATATTTATTTCTAACAGTAAATTAGACATTGAACAGGGTCAGTTTCTGCTAACAAAGAAGTATGCATACTTTTTTTTTCTGAAAAGTGTAACCAAAATAAGAAGAAATGGAACCATGAAACATAAAGATTTTTAATAGAAATATATTTTCTTAAACCTTAAATTAAATTTCACTTAGTTTCCAATATTCAACAGAAGTGGAGTGAAAGGCTGAATTTATTTGAGTTTTTAGTTTTCATATAATACAGTCTGAGTTTAGTCACAAATTTCTGTTACACTAAAATAGTTTATAAGCCGATTTTTTAAAAATTTTAACAGTCAAAACACAGAATTGTCATTCTATAAAAGTCTTTTTAACTTAGAAAATAATATGTCTTATTATTCATTATCTCTTTTTTTAAAATTTTACTTTTACAGAGTTTTGTTGTTTGCAACTCTATATAATCCCAAATCCATCATAGGCATATCTTCGACCCCTCACATCTGAGCCCATTCCCACTTCCCCCGACCCCACCATCCTGCCCCTCCAGGTTGTTGCATAGCCCCCATGTGAGATCCCTTAGTTCCACAGTGCATTCACAATGGTTATCTCTTTTACATATGATAGTGTAGGTTTCCATGTTACTATTTCCAAGCCTCTCACCCACTTTTCCCTCCACGCAATGTCCACAGATCACTTGTCTATGTCTGTTTCTCCATCACTGTTCTGTGTGTATATTTATCAGTAACATCTTACTAGATTCCATATAAATGCGTTAGTATACTGTAATTGTCCTTATCTTTTTGACTTACTTCACTTTGTGTAATAGGTTCTAGATTCATCCACCTCATTAGGACTGATTCATATGCAATTGATTTTACTGCTGAGAAATGTTCCCTTGTATATATGTACCATAACTTCATTATCTACTTCATCGATGGACATCTAGGGTGAATTTAACCCTACATCAGAAGAATTAGACTCATCAAAATCACATTATCTGGTCTTTTACACAGAAGGTTTCCTCAATCATTACCTGGCCCATTTTTTTGTCTTAATCAGATTTTTTCACAATAAAATTCTATTTAGAATTTAACCCTACATCAGAAGAATTAGACCATCACAAAATTGCTCATTTTCCTAACTGATTAAAGCTATCCTGAAATGTTTGTTCTAAACTATAGTTCATATTTATTTCTAACAGTAAATTAGACATTGAACAGGGTCAGTTTCTGCTAACAAAGAAGTATGCATACTTTTTTTTTCTGAAAAGTGTAACCAAAATAAGAAGAAATGGAACCATGAAACATAAAGATTTTTAATAGAAATATATTTTCTTAAACCTTAAATTAAATTTCACTTAGTTTCCAATATTCAACAGAAGTGGAGTGAAAGGCTGAATTTATTTGAGTTTTTAGTTTTCATATAATACAGTCTGAGTTTAGTCACAAATTTCTGTTACACTAAAATAGTTTATAAGCCTATTTTTAAAATTTCAACAGTCAAAACACAGAATTGTCATTCTATAAAAGTCTTTTTAACTTAGAAAATAATATGTCTTATTATTCATTATCTCTTTTTTTAAAATTTTACTTTTACAGAGTTTTGTTGTTTGCAACTCTATATAATCCCAAATCCATCATAGGCATATCTTCGACCCCTCACATCTGAGCCCATTCCCACTTCCCCCGACCCCACCATCCTGCCCCTCCAGGTTGTTGCATAGCCCCCATGTGAGATCCCTTAGTTCCACAGTGCATTCACAATGGTTATCTCTTTTACATATGATAGTGTAGGTTTCCATGTTACTATTTCCAAGCCTCTCACCCACTTTTCCCTCCCCGCAATGTCCACAGATCACTTGTCTATGTCTGTTTCTCCATCACTGTTCTGTGTGTATATTTATCAGTAACATCTTACTAGATTCCATATAAATGCGTTAGTATACTGTAATTGTCCTTATCTTTTTGACTTACTTCACTTTGTGTAATAGGTTCTAGATTCATCCACCTCATTAGGACTGATTCATATGCAATTGATTTTACTGCTGAGAAATGTTCCCTTGTATATATGTACCATAACTTCATTATCTATTCATTCATCGATGGACATCTAGGGTGTCCATGTTCTAGCTATTGTATAGAGTGCTGCAATGAATATTGTAGTTTTTATTTGCATTTCTTTAATGAGAAGCATCTTTTCATGTGTTTTTTTGGCCATCTGTATGTCTTCCTTGGAGAGATGTATGTTTAGGTCTTTTCCCATTGTTTGATTTGGTTTTTGTTTTTTTCAGTGTTGAGTTTTCTGAGCTGCTAGTATATTTTGGAAATTAATTCTTTGTTGGTTGTTTCATTTGCTATGATTTTCCCCCATTCTTTGGGTTGTCTGTTCGCCTTGTTTGTAGTTTCTTTTGCTTTACAAAAGCTTGTAAGTTTAATTCAGTCCTATGTGTTTATTTTTGTTTTGGTTTACGTTATTCTAGAGGACAGGTCATAGAAGATCTTGCTTTGATTTATGTCGTTGAGTGTTTTGCCTGTATTCTCCTCTACGAGTTTTATGGTTTCTGGTCTTACATTTAGGATAGATCACATCTTGAGCCACAAATCAAGCCTCAGTGAATTAAAGAAAATTGAAATTATATCAACCATCTTTCTTGACCACAATGCTATGAGACTAGACATCGACTATAAGAAAAAAACCAGTAAAGACCCAAGCACATGGAGATAAAAAACCACATACCTAAAAAACAGATTATCGAACAAATCAAAAAAGAAAGAAAGAAAAATCCTAGAAGAAAATGACAATGAAAACAGGACAGCGCAAAATCTATTCCAAGAGGAAAGTTTATAGCAATACAATCATACCTCAAGAAACAAGAAAAATATCAAAAGGACAGCCTAGCTCTACACATAAAACAATTGGAAAAAGGAGAACAAAAAATGCCAAAGTTAGCAGAAGAAGAGAAATAATGAAGATCAGAGAAGATACAAATGAAAAAGAAATGAAAGAAACCATAGCGGAGCGGCTGGACCGATGTGTCCAATTACCAAGCCGGAGCTCTGGGGCGCATGCGCCCAGAGCCGGTGCTCTGCGACAACAGAGGCCACGCGATGGGAGGCCCACAGGGCCAAAGAACCAAGATGGATGAATATATGTACCATAACTTCATTATCTATTCATTCATCGATGGACATCTAGGGTGTCCATGTTCTAGCTATTGTATAGAGTGCTGCAATGAATATTGTAGTTTTTATTTGCATTTCTTTAATGAGAAGCATCTTTTCATGTGTTTTTTGGCCATCTGTATGTCTTCCTTGGAGATGTATGTTTAGGTCTTTTCCCATTGTTTGATTTGGTTTTTGTTTTTTTCAGTGTTGAGTTTTCTGAGCTGCTAGTATATTTTGGAAATTAATTCTTTGTTGGTTGTTTCATTTGCTATGATTTTCCCCCATTCTTTGGGTTGTCTGTTCGCCTTGTTTGTAGTTTCTTTTGCTTTACAAAAGCTTGTAAGTTTAATTCAGTCCTATGTGTTTATTTTTGTTTTGGTTTACGTTATTCTAGAGGACAGGTCATAGAAGATCTTGCTTTGATTTATGTCGTTGAGTGTTTTGCCTGTATTCTCCTCTACGAGTTTTATGGTTTCTGGTCTTACATTTAGGATAGATCACATCTTGAGCCACAAATCAAGCCTCAGTGAATTAAAGAAAATTGAAATTATATCAACCATCTTTCTTGACCACAATGCTATGAGACTAGACATCGACTATAAGAAAAAAACCAGTAAAGACCCAAGCACATGGAGATAAAAAACCACATACCTAAAAAACAGATTATCGAACAAATCAAAAAAGAAAGAAAGAAAAATCCTAGAAGAAAATGACAATGAAAACAGGACAGCGCAAAATCTATTCCAAGAGGAAAGTTTATAGCAATACAATCATACCTCAAGAAACAAGAAAAATATCAAAAGGACAGCCTAGCTCTACACATAAAACAATTGGAAAAAGGAGAACAAAAAATGCCAAAGTTAGCAGAAGAAGAGAAATAATGAAGATCAGAGAAGATACAAATGAAAAAGAAATGAAAGAAACCATAGCGGAGCGGCTGGACCGATGTGTCCAATTACCAAGCCGGAGCTCTGGGGCGCATGCGCCCAGAGCCGGTGCTCTGCGACAACAGAGGCCACCGCGATGGGAGGCCCACAGGGGCCAAAGAACCAAGATGGATGAATATAGACAAATGAAAGACCAATAGAAATGGCCCTCCCACTCCCCTCCCTCCCCACCCCACCCTCCCATAAATAAATAATAAATAAATCTTAAAAAAAAATAAATCAAAAAGTGATTCGTCAAAAAGACAAAAATGACAAACCACTAGCCAGACTCATTAAGAAAAAGAGAGAGAAGAACCAGATCAACAAAATCAAAAATGAAAAAGGAGAGGTTACAACAGACAATACAGAAGTACAAAGGATTATGAGACTTATGGAAAACTATATGGCAACAAACTGGACAACCTAGAAGAAATAGACAGTTTCTTAGAGAAGTTCAGTCTTCCAAGACTGAACCAGGATGAGATAGAAATTATGAATAACCCAATCACAAACTCAGAAATTGAATATGTGATCAAAAATCTACCCAAAAATAAAGGCCAGGGTCAGATTGTTTCACATGTGAATTCTACCAAACATTTAAAGAAAACATTTAAAGAAGAGCTAATGCCTAGCCTTCTAAAACTCTTTCAAACAATTGCAGAATAAGGAACACTTCCAAACACATTGTCAGAGTCCACCATCACCCTGATACCAAAACCAGGCAAAGAAAACACAGCAAAAGAAAATTATAGGTCAATCTCACTGATGAACGTAAACACAAAAATCCTGAACAAAATTCTGTCAGACAGAATTGAACAACACATCAAAAAATTCATACATCATGATCAAGTTGAGTTTGTCCAAGACACGCAAGGATTCTACAATATCTGCACTCTTGCACTGCTGGTGGGAATGTAAATTGGTGAAATCATCAACAAAAGAGAAAAAAAAAGTAAGAAAAATATCAAAAGGACAGCCTAGCTCTACACATAAAACAATTGGAAAAAGGAGAACAAAAAATGCCAAAGTTAGCAGAAGAAGAGAAATAATGAAGATCAGAGAAGATACAAATGAAAAAGAAATGAAAGAAACCATAGCGGAGCGGCTGGACCGATGTGTCCAATTACCAAGCCGGAGCTCTGGGGCGCATGCGCCCAGAGCCGGTGCTCTGCGACAACAGAGGCCACCGCGATGGGAGGCCCACAGGGGCCAAAGAACCAAGATGGATGAATATAGACAAATGAAAGACCAATAGAAATGGCCCTCCCACTCCCCTCCCTCCCCACCCCACCCTCCCATAAATAAATAATAAATAAATCTTAAAAAAAAATAAATCAAAAAGTGATTCGTCAAAAAGACAAAAATGACAAACCACTAGCCAGACTCATTAAGAAAAAGAGAGAGAAGAACCAGATCAACAAAATCAAAAATGAAAAAGGAGAGGTTACAACAGACAATACAGAAGTACAAAGGATTATGAGACTTATGGAAAACTATATGGCAACAAACTGGACAACCTAGAAGAAATAGACAGTTTCTTAGAGAAGTTCAGTCTTCCAAGACTGAACCAGGATGAGATAGAAATTATGAATAACCCAATCACAAACTCAGAAATTGAATATGTGATCAAAAATCTACCCAAAAATAAAGGCCAGGGTCAGATTGTTTCACATGTGAATTCTACCAAACATTTAAAGAAAACATTTAAAGAAGAGCTAATGCCTAGCCTTCTAAAACTCTTTCAAACAATTGCAGAATAAGGAACACTTCCAAACACATTGTCAGAGTCCACCATCACCCTGATACCAAAACCAGGCAAAGAAAACACAGCAAAAGAAAATTATAGGTCAATCTCACTGATGAACGTAAACACAAAAATCCTGAACAAAATTCTGTCAGACAGAATTGAACAACACATCAAAAAATTCATACATCATGATCAAGTTGAGTTTGTCCAAGACACGCAAGGATTCTACAATATCTGCACTCTTGCACTGCTGGTGGGAATGTAAATTGGTGCAGCCACAGTGGAAGACAGTATGGCAATTTCTTAAAAAACTAAAAATAGAAGCACCCTATGACCCAGAAATCCCACTATTAGGCTTATACCCTGATGAAATTAAAACTGAAAGAAGCACCTGTACCCCTATGTTCATTGCAGCTCTCTCTACAATAGCTATAACATGGAGGCAAACTAGATGTCCATCGACAAATGAATGGATACAGAAGCCCTGGTACATATATACAATGGAGTACTACTCAGATGTAAAAAGAAATGCAGAAAAATCAGTCCTAATGAGGTGGTTGGATCTAGAATCTATCATCAAAAGTGAAGTAAGTCAAAAAGAGAAGGGCAAGTACAATATACTAACACATATATATGGAATCTAGTAGGAAGGTAATGATAACACATGCAATGAAGTGATGGAAAAACAGACATGGAGAATAGACATATGGACATCATGGGGAATGAACAGTGGGTGGGAGGTGTAAATGAAGTAGCATGAAAACCTATACTATCATATGTGAAAAAAATAGCTATTGTCATTGCACTGTGGGAAAAGGAGATCCTGCAGGGGTGCTGTGTGATGGCCTGGAGGGGTGGGATGGGGGGGATATACGTGTGACTAATCTGGGATCATACCTACCTGTAAACAATAAAACTCTGTAAAAGTAAAAAGTAAAATAAAAATTAAAAAAAAAAAAAAGGCAAAGATGTGGTCTATCCTGGTGAATGTTCCATTTGCACTTAAGAAGAAAGTGGATTCTTTTGCTTTTGTGTGGAAATTCCTCAAGATAGTAATGAGGGGCTTCCCTGGTGGTCCAGTGGGTAAAGAGTCCACCTTGCAGTGCAAGGGGCGCCAGTTTGATCCCTGGCCTGGGAGGATCCCACGTGACGAGGAGTGGCTGGACCGGTGTGTCCAATTAGTAGTCAGTGCTCTGGAGCGCATGAACCACCTATTCTTATGTGTCATTTAAGTCTTGTGTTTCCTTATTAATTTTCTGTTTTGATGATCTGTCCATTGGTGTAAGAGGGATGTTAAAGTCTCCTGCTATTATTGTGCTACTGTCAATTTCTTCTTTTATGTCTGAAAGTGTTTGTCTTATGTATTGAGGTGCTCCTATGTTGGATACATGGATATTTATGATTATTATGTTTTCCTCTTGGATTGATCCCTTGATTATTATGCAGTGTCCTGCCTTGTCTCTCATAGTCTTCTTTAAGATCTATTTTGTCTGATATGAGTATTGCTACAACAGCTTTGCTTTGATTTCCATTTGCATGGAATATATTTTTCCATCCTCTAACTTTCAGTCTATATGTGTATTTAGATCTGAAGTGGATTTTTTGTAAACAGCATATATATGGGTCTTGTTTTATATCCATTTAGCCAATCTTTGTCTTTTGGGTGGGATGTTTAGTCCATTTACATTTAAAGTAATTATTGATACAAATGATCCTATTTTCCTCTTTGTAAATGGTATGATGGGTATGTTTTGTAGATCTTTTTCTTTTTCATTTGTTGTCTTTATATCATAACAGACATGGAGAATAGACATATGGACATCATGGGGAATGAACAGTGGGTGGGAGGTGTAAATGAAGTAGCATGAAAACCTATACTATCATATGTGAAAAAAATAGCTATTGTCATTGCACTGTGGGAAAAGGAGATCCTGCAGGGGTGCTGTGTGATGGCCTGGAGGGGTGGGATGGGGGGGATATACGTGTGACTAATCTGGGATCATACCTACCTGTAAACAATAAAACTCTGTAAAAGTAAAAAGTAAAATAAAAATTAAAAAAAAAAAAAAGGCAAAGATGTGGTCTATCCTGGTGAATGTTCCATTTGCACTTAAGAAGAAAGTGGATTCTTTTGCTTTTGTGTGGAAATTCCTCAAGATAGTAATGAGGGGCTTCCCTGGTGGTCCAGTGGGTAAAGAGTCCACCTTGCAGTGCAAGGGGCGCCAGTTTGATCCCTGGCCTGGGAGGATCCCACGTGACGAGGAGTGGCTGGACCGGTGTGTCCAATTAGTAGTCAGTGCTCTGGAGCGCATGAACCACCTATTCTTATGTGTCATTTAAGTCTTGTGTTTCCTTATTAATTTTCTGTTTTGATGATCTGTCCATTGGTGTAAGAGGGATGTTAAAGTCTCCTGCTATTATTGTGCTACTGTCAATTTCTTCTTTTATGTCTGAAAGTGTTTGTCTTATGTATTGAGGTGCTCCTATGTTGGATACATGGATATTTATGATTATTATGTTTTCCTCTTGGATTGATCCCTTGATTATTATGCAGTGTCCTGCCTTGTCTCTCATAGTCTTCTTTAAGATCTATTTTGTCTGATATGAGTATTGCTACAACAGCTTTGCTTTGATTTCCATTTGCATGGAATATATTTTTCCATCCTCTAACTTTCAGTCTATATGTGTATTTAGATCTGAAGTGGATTTTTTGTAAACAGCATATATATGGGTCTTGTTTTATATCCATTTAGCCAATCTTTGTCTTTTGGGTGGGATGTTTAGTCCATTTACATTTAAAGTAATTATTGATACAAATGATCCTATTTTCCTCTTTGTAAATGGTATGATGGGTATGTTTTGTAGATCTTTTTCTTTTTCATTTGTTGTCTATATAATTCCCTTTAACACTTGTTGTAAGGCTGGTTCAGTCATACTGAATACTGTTAGTTTTTGCTTATCTGTAAAGCTTTTGATTTCTCCATCAATTTTGAATGAGATCCTTGCCTGGTAGAGTATTCTTGGTTGTAGATTTTTCTCTTTCAGAGTTTTAAATGTGTCTTGCCATTCTCTTCTGGCCTGTAGGGTTTCTGCTGAGAGGTCAGCAGTTAAACATATCGGGTTTCCCTTGTATGCTACTTGTTGTTTTTCCCTTGCTGCTTTAAGTATTCCATCTTTGTGTTTGGTCTGTTTTAGCTTGACTAGCATGTGTCTTGGTGTGTTTCTCCTAGGGTTTATCCTGTATGGGCCTCTTTGTGCTTCTTGGACTTGATTGACTCTTTCCTTTCCCATGCTGGGGAAGTTTTCAACTGTAATCTCTTCAAACATTTTAAAATATCCTTTATTTTTCTCTTCTTCTTCTGGGACCCCTATAATTCGAACGTTGATGTGTTTGAGATTATCCCAGAGGTCTCTGAGACTATCTTCAGTTTTTTTTCTGTTCTTCAGCAGTTACTTCCACCATTCTATCTTCCAGTTTGCTTATCTGTTTTTCTACCTCAGATACTTGACTAATGAGTCCTTCCATAGTATTCTTAAGTTCTGCAATTGAGTTTTCTATGTCAATTTAAAAAAATTTCTTGTAAGTCTTTCTCCAGTGCGTCAATTCTATTATTCTATTTTCAGAGTTTTGGATCATCATTAATATTGCTTTTCTTAATTCTCTGATAGTTTGTCTATTTATTTTTGATCATTTGTGTTTGTATGTTTGTAGTTTGTTCCTTCCTTTGTACAGTGTTTCTCTGTCTTTTCATTATTATTGCTGCTTTTTGATTCTTTATGTTTGAAGTCTCCTTATTCCAGGTTTCGGGGTTGAGTTACTTCCTTTTGCTTTCTGTCCTTGTAGAAGGGTTCAGTGGTTTGTGTCTTGCCTGTCAGTTGGGTGATGTCTGCAGGTGAATCTTCACTAGTGTCAGGTGTCCTCTGGTAGTGTACGGTATTGGAGTCAGTGATTTCTTTCCAAGGTTCCTGGGCTTGATCTTTGGCCAGGGAATGGGGATTCCATGTATGATTTGTTATGGCATTCAGTGTTATTAGGTCAAATATAAACATACAAGGCACAAAAGGCACATCTTTGGGCCCCAAAGGGTGGACTTGTGATGCAGGCCATCAGTCCCAGGTGCAGGGTGAGTGTGCCCCAGCCTGCATCCCATTCACAAGTGGTGGCAGCTGAGTCTGCTCGTGATGCTCCCCTGGGCTGGTGGCAGCCACAGATGGTCCATTATCTTCCCCCCATTTTTTTTGATAGGTAAGAAGTGGATTTATTCAGATTCAGAGAAAGCACACTCCACAGACAGTGTGGGCCATCGTAGAATGTATCCAGCAGCGGCTCAATATCCCTTTTTGATGAACCTGATTAATTGATTTGTTGGTTTACTTTTGTTTTCCTTACCTAGATTGATCTTAGAACCACCTGAGAGGTCTAGTTAGGAAATCTGGATTTAAGGCCTCGATCCACTGACTTGTAAATATGTGACCTTGGGCAGTTTACATGGCTCCTCTGAGCCTCAGTTTTTCCATATCTAAAACAGGATAAAGTTGTTACTCCCTTACCTCTTTGGCTTATTGCAAAATTTACCTGAGATATACTACATTAACATGCTTAGTAACCCACAAATATTTCTAAATATTTATAAGTATAAAGTAAGTAAGTCAAGCAGAAGGCATTACTAGCCTTACACGTCTTTATGGACAAGCAAAAATACCCTTATTCCATTTTTAAGATGCAAACTGGGATTAAGTTCCTTCCCAAATTCACAAGAATTCCAAAGAGATAAATCACTGCTGTGACTGCTGAGTGGCCGGGCCATTGCAGAACTATGACAGTGGGGCCAAATTCCATCTTTTTGTTGAGTGACTAAAGCAGTCATAATTTATGAGTTGAAGCAATTCCCAATCTGCAATAATATATTTTATAAACTGTTTTCTATATTTTAATTACTGTGCATAGTTTGAAATATAATTCATTAATATTGTTCCAATGTATGGAAATCTGAGAAAATACTAAACTATATAATCACTCTTATGATACACCATATTATGGAATTATTGATGAAGAAATGGCATGGAGTATGACAATCTAAATTCTAATCAAAATAGACAGCTGTGGCTAGATGAATAATGACTCCCTAAAGGTATTCACATCCTAATCCGCAGAACCTGTAAGTGGGTTACCTTACATGTCAATAAAGTTTTGTAGATGTGATAATGTGAAGAAGTTTTAGATAGGGAAACTTTTCTGAATTGTCCTATTGGGCCCAAGGTAATCATAAAGGTCTTTATAAAAGGAAAGGAGAGAGTCAGAGGTATAAAGGAAACAATGTCAAAGTGGAAGTCAGAGTGATACAGGGCCCAAGAGGCAAAGAATGTGACAGCCTCTAGAAGCTGGAGAAGCAAAGGAATATACTCTTCCCAAGAACCTCAGATAGGACATAACCAATCCTGCTGACATCTTGATTTTAGACTACAGAATCTCATTTTGGACTTCTGAACCTCCAGAGCTATAAAACAATTAATTCATGTTATTTTTAAATTACAAAGTTTCTGGCAAAACAAATTACATTCCTCTCTCTTATTACAGCAGGAATAGTAAACTAATATACTAGCTTAAGAAAAATGTTTATACATTTAAAGTAAAATAATTGCCTTAGATGTCATCAAAGGTCCTTTTCGGTTCTGACATCTTATAGATAGATACTGTCTTAGGTTTAGGGAAATACTGTTTTTCTTATAGCAGCATAAATAGCAGTTACATAGATAATTAATACTATGCAGCTTCTATAAATGAAACATTTATAAAAAATGTTTCATTTTTTATATTGTCTGTATTTTGCCTTTAGTTTCTGGGTTTTTTTTTTTTTTTTTTGTAGAAGTAAATATATACTTGGGTGTGGAAATGAAAGAATAAGTGCAATGAAAAGACAATTGGCTTCAAATCAGAGACGTCGTCTCTAGTCTTAGGTTTACCTAAGAGAATAGTAAGCCACTTCTCTCTTTTTGTTTCTCTCCCTCTCCCTGACTTCTTCCTTTCTTTCTCTCCACTCTCTATTAATTTAATAGGCATGCCATATCAAATTACCACAAACTGCAGATCTTTAAACAATAAAAATGTATTGCCTCATAGTTCAGGATGCCAGAAGTCCAAAATTAAGGTGTCAGCAATGTTAATTCCTTCCAGAATCTTGGAAGGGGAATATGTTCCAATGCTTCTTCACAGCTTCTAGTAGTTTCCAGCAGTGCTTTGCAATCTTGGCTTGTTGACACATCATTTCAGTCTCTGCTTCTGTCATCATGTGGCCTTTTCCTCTATTTACTTCCTCTGTGTCTCTGTTTTCTCTTCTTGTAAAGATACCAGTTATTAAATTTAGTGCCTATCTTAATCCACCATGATGTCTGTGCAGCTCTGGGTTCTCCAGAGAAATAGAATCAGTAAGAAACAGATTTATTATAAGGAATCAGATGATATGATTACGGAGGCTGACAAATATCAAGATTTGCAATTGACGAGATGGAAACCCATGAAAGCTGATGTTGTGATCTAAGTCCAAATGCCAGCATACTGTAGATCCAGAAAATGTCCATGTCTTGGCTAGAGACTGAGGTAGGAAAAAATAAAATGCCTCAGGTCGATAGCAGTCAGGTATCAAGAGTTCCCATTTCAAGGCAGTGCTAGACTTTTTGTTCAATTCAGGGGTTCAATTGATTGCATGAGACCCCATCTGCTTTGCCCTACCAATTTAAATGTTAAACACAACCAAAAGCACTTTCATAGAAGATAAATAAAATTGATAAACCATTAGCCAGAATCATCAATAAAAAGAGGGAGAAGATTCAAATCAACAAAATTAGTAATGAAAAGAGAGAGGTTATCACAGACTGCAGAAATACAAAGAATCATAAGACACTATTATGAGCAATAATATTCCAATAAAATGTACAATCTGAAAAAAATGGACATAGCCCTAGAAAATTTCAGCCTTCCAAGAATGAAGTAGAAATAAATAGAAATTAAGAACAAGTCAACCACAAGCACAGAAATTAGAACTGCTAAAAAATTTCCCAACAAACAAAGCCAGGGCTAGATAGCTTTACAGATGAATTTTATCAAATACTTAGAGAAGAGCTAATGCCTATCCTCAGCACTTCCAAAAGATTGCAAAGGAAGAACCACTTCTGAACTCATCTACAAGCCCACCATTGCCCTGATATGAAAGGCAGATAAAGACATCACAAAAAAGTTTATCTCTGATGAATATAGATGCAAAATTCTCAACAAATTCTACAAACAGAATCCAACAACACATTAAAAGTATCATACACCATGATCAAGTTGGGTTTATTTAAGTGATATAAGGATTCTTCAATTTATACAAAGCAATAAATGTGACACACCATATTAACAAATTCAAAGATAAAAATCATATGATAATCTTAAATGCAGAAGAAGTTTTCCACAAAATTTATCACCCATTTATGATAAAAAAAAAAAAAACCTTCAGAAGATGGGTATAGAGGAACAAACATACCTTAAAATAATGGAGGTCTTATATGATAAACCACACCAAATGTTATTCTCAATGGTGAAAAGCTGAAATTATTTCCTCTAAGATCAGGAACAATATAAAGGTGCTCGCTCTCACCAATATCATTCAAAGTAGTGTTGGCAGTTCTAGTCAACACCAATTGGAGAAGAAAAAAAAAATAAAAAGAATCCAGATTGGAAAAGAAGTAAAATTCCTACTGCTGTTAATGACATAATACTGTACATAGAAAACTCTAAAGATACTATCAGAAAATTACTAGAGCCAGTCAGTAAATTTAGTAAAGTCACAGCATAAAATACTCAATACACAGAAATTTCTTGCATTCCTATGTGCTAACAATGGAAAATCAGAAAGAGTAATTAAGAAAGCAATTCCACTTACCATCATAACAAATAGAATAAAATACCTAGAAATAAACCTAAATAAGGAGACAAAAGAGCTGTATACAGAAAATTACAAGACATTGGGCTTCCCTGGAAGCTCAGCTGGTAAAGAATCCACCTGCAATACAAGAGACTGCAGTTTGATTCCTAGGTCAGGAAGATCTCCTGGAGAAGGGATAGGCTAACCACTCCAGTACTTTTGGGCTTCCTTGGTGGCTCAGATAGTAAAGAATCTGACTACATTGCAGGAGACCTGGGTTTGATCCCTAGGTTGGGAAGATCCCCTGGAGGAGGGCAAGGCAATCCACTCTAGTATACTTGCCTGGCGAATATCCATGGGCAAAGGAGCCTTGGTAGGGTGCAGTCCATGGGGTCACATGAAGTTGGACACAACTGATCAATCAAGCATAGCACAGCACATAAGAAACTGATGAATTAAGTCAAAGACAACATAAACAAATGGAGAGTCATACCATGTTCTTGGATTGGAAGGATCAGTATTGTGAAAGTGAATGTACTACTCAAAGCAATCTACAAATCCAATGTAGTCTTTTTTTTTTTTTTTAAAGAATTATTTATTTATTTCTTTTGGGCGGGAGTCGGGTTGGGGAGGGAGGGGAGTGGGCAGGCCACTTCTATTGGTCTTTCATTTATCTATTTTCATTCATCTTTGTTCTTTGGCCCATGTAGGCCTCCCATCGCAGTGGCCTCTGTTGTCACAGAGTGCCAGCTCTGGGCGCATGCGCTCCAGAGCTCCGGCTCGGTGATTGGACACATCGGTTCAGCTGCTCTGCAGCACTTGGGATCTTCCCAGGCCAGGGATCAAACTGGCGCCCCTTGCACTGCAAGGCAGTGTCCTTACCCACTGGACCACCAGGGGAAGCCCCCAATGTAGTCTTTATCAAAGTACCAACGATATTTTTCACAGAACAAGAGCAAATAATTTCACAATTTATATGGAAACACAAAATACACTGAATAGCCAAAGCAGTCTTGAGAAAGAAGAATGGAACTGAAGGAAACAACCTTCTTGCCTTCAGACTATACTACAAAGTAACAGTCATCAAGACAGTATGGTGCTGGTACAAAAAACATAAACATGTCAATGGAACAAGATAGAAAGCCCAGACATAAACTCACAAAACCTATGAACACTTGATCTTTGACAATGGAGGAAAAATATACAATGGAGAAAAGACAGCCTCTTCAACAAGTGGTACTGGGAAAAACTGGACAGCTACACGTAAAAGAATAAAATTAGGTATCTTCCTAACATCATACACAAAAATAAACTTAAAATGGATTAAAGACATATGACTAGAAACTTTAAATCTCTTAGAGGAAAACATAGGCAGAACACTCATTGACATAAATCACAGCAAGCTCCTCTATGACCACCTCTGAGAGTAATGAAAATAAGCCAAAAATAAACAAATGGGATCTAGGTAAATTAAAGGAAAAAAAAAAAAACACCTTTGCATAAGAAAGGTAAGCATAAACAAGATGAAAAGACAACCCTCAGCTTGGTGAAAATAATGGCAAATGGAACAACTGACAAAGGATTGATCTCCAAAATTTATAAGCAGCTAGATAGCAGAGACAGAAAAATCTGATTGAAAAAATGGGCAGAAGACCTAAATAGACATTTCCCTAAAGAAGATATAGATGGCTAATAAACACGTGGAAGATGCTCAACATTGCTTAGTATTAGAGAAATGCAAATCAAAGCTACAATGAGTTATCACCTCACACCAGTCAAAATGGGCTTCCCCAGTGGCACAGTGGAAAGGAATCCACTGCCAATGCAAGAGATGAAAGAGACATGAGTTTGATCTCTGTGTCTGAAAGATTCTCTGGAGGAAGAAACAGCAATACACTCTAGTATACTTGCCTGGAAAATTCCACAGACAGAAGAGTCTGGTAGACTACAGTACATGGTGTTGCAAAAGAATCAGACACAACTAATCACAAACACACTCTGAAGGTAGGTCAAAATGACCTTCATCAAACAATCTACCAACAATAAATGCTGAAGAAGATGTAGTGAAAACTTCCCATCAACAGTTGGGAATGTAAATTGATATACTCACTATGGAAAACTGTAAGGAAATTTCTTAAAAATAAGAATAAAACTGTAAGACCCAGCAATCCCACTATTGGACATATATCCTGTGAAAACCACAAATTTAAAAGACACATGTACCTCATTCACTTCAGAGCGATTTACAATAGCTAAGACATGGGAGCAACATAGATGTCCACTGACAGATGAATAGATAAAGAAGTTGTGGTAGTGTTGTTCAGTTGCTAAGTAATGCAGAACTCTTTGTGAGCCCATGAAGTGCAGCAGGCCGGGATTCCTTTTCCTTCACTATCCCCCAGAGCTTGCTCAAACTCATGTCCATTGAGTCAGTGATGCTATCCAGCCATATCATCCTCTGTGGCCACTTTCTCCTCTTGCCGTCAATCTTTCCCAGGCTCAAGGACTTTTCCAATGAACCAGCTCTTCACATCAGGTGGTCAAGTGTTGGAGCTTCAGCTTCAGCATCAGCATCAGTCCTTCCAATGAATATTCCGGTTGATTTCCTTTAGGATTGATGGTTTGCATACCTTGCTGTCCAACGTATTCTCAAAAGTCTTTTCTAACACTAAAGTTTGAAAACATGAATCTTTGGTGTTCAGCCTTCTTTATGGACCAAATCTCACATCCATACGTGACTACTGGAAAAACCAGGACTTTGACTCTACAGACCTTTGTCAGCAAAGTAATGTCTCTACTTTGTTATATACTGTCTAAGTTTGTCATGGCTTTACTTTCTAAGAGCAAGGGTCTTTTAAATTCATGGCTGTGGTCACCGTCTGCATTGATTTTGGACCCCAAGAAAATGAAATGTGACACTGCTCCACACTTGCCCCCTCTATATGCTGTGAAAAGATAGCACTGGATGTCATGAACTTCATTTTTTGAATCTTGAATTTTAATCCAGCTTTTTCACTCACCTCTTTCAGATTAATCCAGAAGCTCTTTAATTCCTCTTGACTTTCTGCCATTAAAGTGGTTCCATCTGCCTATCTGAGGTCATTGCTATTTCTCCTGGCAGTCTTGAGTCCAGCTTGTGAGTCATCCAGCCCAGAATTATGTATGATGTCTTCTACATATAAGTTACGTAGCAGGATGACAACATACAGCCTTGATGTACTCCCCATCCAATTTTAAACCAGTCCATTGCTCCAGGTCTAGTTCTGTTGTTTCTTATCTTGCATACAGATTTCTCAGGAGGCAGGTAAGGTGGTCTGGTATTCCCACCTCATTCACTTCAGAGCGATTTACAATAGCAAACATGGGAGCAACATAGATGTCCACTGACAGATGAATAGATAAAGAAGTTGTGGTAGTGTTGTTCAGTTGCTAAGTAATGCAGAACTCTTTGTGAGCCCATGAAGTGCAGCAGGCCGGGATTCCTTTTCCTTCACTATCCCCCAGAGCTTGCTCAAACTCATGTCCATTGAGTCAGTGATGCTATCCAGCCATATCATCCTCTGTGGCCACTTTCTCCTCTTGCCGTCAATCTTTCCCAGGCTCAAGGACTTTTCCAATGAACCAGCTCTTCACATCAGGTGGTCAAGTGTTGGAGCTTCAGCTTCAGCATCAGCATCAGTCCTTCCAATGAATATTCCGGTTGATTTCCTTTAGGATTGATGGTTTGCATACCTTGCTGTCCAACGTATTCTCAAAAGTCTTTTCTAACACTAAAGTTTGAAAACATGAATCTTTGGTGTTCAGCCTTCTTTATGGACCAAATCTCACATCCATACGTGACTACTGGAAAAACCAGGACTTTGACTCTACAGACCTTTGTCAGCAAAGTAATGTCTCTACTTTGTTATATACTGTCTAAGTTTGTCATGGCTTTACTTTCTAAGAGCAAGGGTCTTTTAAATTCATGGCTGTGGTCACCGTCTGCATTGATTTTGGACCCCAAGAAAATGAAATGTGACACTGCTCCACACTTGCCCCCTCTATATGCTGTGAAAAGATAGCACTGGATGTCATGAACTTCATTTTTTGAATCTTGAATTTTAATCCAGCTTTTTCACTCACCTCTTTCAGATTAATCCAGAAGCTCTTTAATTCCTCTTGACTTTCTGCCATTAAAGTGGTTCCATCTGCCTATCTGAGGTCATTGCTATTTCTCCTGGCAGTCTTGAGTCCAGCTTGTGAGTCATCCAGCCCAGAATTATGTATGATGTCTTCTACATATAAGTTACGTAGCAGGATGACAACATACAGCCTTGATGTACTCCCCATCCAATTTTAAACCAGTCCATTGCTCCAGGTCTAGTTCTGTTGTTTCTTATCTTGCATACAGATTTCTCAGGAGGCAGGTAAGGTGGTCTGGTATTCCCACCTCATTAAGACTATTCCACAGTTTGTTCTGATCCACACAGTCAAAGGCTTTGGCATCCTCAGTGAAACCGAAGTAGATTTATTTTTTAAAATTTCCTTGCTTTTTCTATGATCCAGCATTATGATAGCAATTTGATCTCTTGTTCCTCTGCCTTTTCTCAATCCATGTTGTACTTCTGGAAGTTCTTGATTCATGTACTGCTGAAGCCTAGCTTGAAGGATTTGAGCATAATCTTGCTACTGTGCACATTGAGAGCAATTATGCATTAATTTGAGCATGCTTTAGCATTGTCTTTCTTTGGGATTTGAATGAAAACTGATCTCTTCCAATCTTGTGCCTACTACTGATGTTCCAAATTTGCTGGCAAAATGAGTGCAGCACTTTAACAGCATCATCTTTTAGGCTTTGATATAGCTCAGCTGGAATTCTATCACTTCCACTAGCTTTGTTTGTAGTGATGCTTCTTAAGGTCCACTTGCTTCACACTTTAAGATGTCTGGCTCTAGGTGAGCGATCACACCATAGTGGTTATCTGGGTCATTAAGAACTTTTTGTACAGTTCTTCTGTGTATTCTTGCCACCTCTTCTTAATCTCTTCGGCTTCTGCTAAGTCCTTGCCTTTTGTATACCTTATTGTTCCTGTCTTTGCATGAAATGTTCCATTGGTGTCTCCGGTTTTCTTAAAGAGGCCTGTAGTCTTTCCCATTCTACTATTTTCCTCTATTTATTTTAATCCAGCTTTTTCACTCACCTCTTTCAGATTAATCCAGAAGCTCTTTAATTCCTCTTGACTTTCTGCCATTAAAGTGGTTCCATCTGCCTATCTGAGGTCATTGCTATTTCTCCTGGCAGTCTTGAGTCCAGCTTGTGAGTCATCCAGCCCAGAATTATGTATGATGTCTTCTACATATAAGTTACGTAGCAGGATGACAACATACAGCCTTGATGTACTCCCCATCCAATTTTAAACCAGTCCATTGCTCCAGGTCTAGTTCTGTTGTTTCTTATCTTGCATACAGATTTCTCAGGAGGCAGGTAAGGTGGTCTGGTATTCCCACCTCATTAAGACTATTCCACAGTTTGTTCTGATCCACACAGTCAAAGGCTTTGGCATCCTCAGTGAAACCCAAAGTAGATTTATTTTTTAAAATTTCCTTGCTTTTTCTATGATCCAGCATTATGATAGCAATTTGATCTCTTGTTCCTCTGCCTTTTCTCAATCCATGTTGTACTTCTGGAAGTTCTTGATTCATGTACTGCTGAAGCCTAGCTTGAAGGATTTGAGCATAATCTTGCTACTGTGCACATTGAGAGCAATTATGCATTAATTTGAGCATGCTTTAGCATTGTCTTTCTTTGGGATTTGAATGAAAACTGATCTCTTCCAATCTTGTGCCTACTACTGATGTTCCAAATTTGCTGGCAAAATGAGTGCAGCACTTTAACAGCATCATCTTTTAGGCTTTGATATAGCTCAGCTGGAATTCTATCACTTCCACTAGCTTTGTTTGTAGTGATGCTTCTTAAGGTCCACTTGCTTCACACTTTAAGATGTCTGGCTCTAGGTGAGCGATCACACCATAGTGGTTATCTGGGTCATTAAGAACTTTTTGTACAGTTCTTCTGTGTATTCTTGCCACCTCTTCTTAATCTCTTCGGCTTCTGCTAAGTCCTTGCCTTTTGTATACCTTATTGTTCCTGTCTTTGCATGAAATGTTCCATTGGTGTCTCCGGTTTTCTTAAAGAGGCCTGTAGTCTTTCCCATTCTACTATTTTCCTCTATTTCTTTACATTGTTCACTTAAGAAGGCTTTCTTATTTCTCCTTCCTCTTCTTTGGAACTCTACAATGAGTTGGGTATATCTATCCCTTTCTCCTTTTCCTTTTGCTTCTCCTGTTTTCTCAACTATTTTCAAGGTCTCCTCAGACAACCACTCTCCTTTTTTACACTTCTTTTTCTTGGGGATGATTTTGGTCACTGCCTTCTGTACCATGTTACAAACCTCTGTCCATAGTTCTTCAGACACTCTGTCTACCAGATCTAGTGCCTTTGAATCTGTTTTATCTCCACTTATAATCACAAGAGATTTGACTTAGATTATACCTGAATGGCCTGATGGTTTTCTCTACTTTCTTCAATCTGAACCTGAATTTTGCAAATAAGGAGCTGATTATCTGAGCCACAGTCAGCTCCAAGTTTTGTTTTTGCTGACCGGGTAGACCATCTTTGGCTGCAAAGAATATAATCAATCTGATTTCAGTACCGAACATCTGAAAGAGAGGGAGGAACAAATTGAGAGAGTAGCATTGAAACATGTAAAATAGATAGCCACTGGGAATTGGCTCTATGAGGCAGGGAGCTAACCTGGTGCTCTGTGGAAACCTAAAGGGGTGAGATGAAGTGGGAGGCAGAGGAAGTTTCCATGGGGAGGAGACCTATACCTATGGTTGATTCATTCTGATGTATGACAGAAACCAACACAACATTTTAAAGCAATTATCCTTTCCAAAAAGAGAAATAACTTTAACAGCATCATCTTTTAGGCTTTGATATAGCTCAGCTGGAATTCTATCACTTCCACTAGCTTTGTTTGTAGTGATGCTTCTTAAGGTCCACTTGCTTCACACTTTAAGATGTCTGGCTCTAGGTGAGCGATCACACCATAGTGGTTATCTGGGTCATTAAGAACTTTTTGTACAGTTCTTCTGTGTATTCTTGCCACCTCTTCTTAATCTCTTCGGCTTCTGCTAAGTCCTTGCCTTTTGTATACCTTATTGTTCCTGTCTTTGCATGAAATGTTCCATTGGTGTCTCCGGTTTTCTTAAAGAGGCCTGTAGTCTTTCCCATTCTACTATTTTCCTCTATTTCTTTACATTGTTCACTTAAGAAGGCTTTCTTATTTCTCCTTCCTCTTCTTTGGAACTCTACAATGAGTTGGGTATATCTATCCCTTTCTCCTTTTCCTTTTGCTTCTCCTGTTTTCTCAACTATTTTCAAGGTCTCCTCAGACAACCACTCTCCTTTTTTACACTTCTTTTCTTGGGGATGATTTTGGTCACTGCCTTCTGTACCATGTTACAAACCTCTGTCCATAGTTCTTCAGACACTCTGTCTACCAGATCTAGTGCCTTTGAATCTGTTTTATCTCCACTTATAATCACAAGAGATTTGACTTAGATTATACCTGAATGGCCTGATGGTTTTCTCTACTTTCTTCAATCTGAACCTGAATTTTGCAAATAAGGAGCTGATTATCTGAGCCACAGTCAGCTCCAAGTTTTGTTTTTGCTGACCGGGTAGACCATCTTTGGCTGCAAAGAATATAATCAATCTGATTTCAGTACCGAACATCTGAAAGAGAGGGAGGAACAAATTGAGAGAGTAGCATTGAAACATGTAAAATAGATAGCCACTGGGAATTGGCTCTATGAGGCAGGGAGCTAACCTGGTGCTCTGTGGAAACCTAAAGGGGTGAGATGAAGTGGGAGGCAGAGGAAGTTTCCATGGGGAGGAGACCTATACCTATGGTTGATTCATTCTGATGTATGACAGAAACCAACACAACATTTTAAAGCAATTATCCTCCAATGAGAAATAAATTAAAAAAAGAAAAACACTCTGATAGAAATATGCAGACTGATATTTGACAAAATACCTGGCCACTCCATGGCCCAGTCAAGTTGACACCTAAAATTAATTATCACAACTCATCTTAATCAATTACATTTGCAAAGACCTTATTTATAAGTAAGATCACATTCTGAGGTTTCAGGTAGACATGATTTGAGGAGGATGCTGTTCTGCTAACCCTCTCCATGTCCCAATCTGTGAAATGAGGGCTTGGATGCTGAACATTTCTTCTCATGCTACAGTTTCGTTGGACAATTTTCTGGAGACTGGAGACTTCGGTGCTGATAAGATTGGGAAATGCTCCTTTGAACAAAATTAGACAGGCTTCATTACCACTAATTCTTGATGCGACTTTACTTCATGAAAGACCACTGTGAGTCTTTAGGAGAGGAGACAGCAGCTATTATTTTCCAGGGCTTGTTGATCACAGAAACTTCCATCTTCTGTTTCTCTTGGCTTACCTATGACCACTTTCCAATTCAGATTTCCCAGGAACTCAGTCTCAGAAACAATGGACAATGATCTCCAAGGAGTACTCAATTTTCACTAATCTGTGGTTTTATCAATCAGTGGTTCTTCAACCTCCTTTTAAAGAAAAGATTCCTCTTAGAGTCCTCGTTTTAGTTTAAATTAGGTGTATTATATTATTACTTAAATATGAATAAACATAAAATTACCTATAAATCCCCTATACTTCTCTTAGTAAACTATAAACCTCAAACAAATGTGCAAACTAATTCCAAAGAAAATCAAAAAAAATTAAAACTAATTTAAATGTAACTATTTTACTGGAATTACATAATTGTTCATAAAGCATATTTGGTATGTTCTCTTCTGGGATAGTTCAATCAATCTAGCAAAGTGTGCCACAGGTGATTTGATTGTCCCACCAGTCTTTTCTACTCAAGATCCTTTATTTACACAGCTCCCAGTGATGCTTTTTCATGGTGAGAATTCATCATTTATTTATTTCTTATATATCTGCTAGATTCTCTCTTACTGGTAAGCATTAGATAGTTCTCCTTTGTATCAATGTAAAAATAAACACAGATATGTAAAGCTATGAAAATTGTGGGTAGGTTATTAAGTAGCTATCCAAAAGATTCAGAGCTTTTGTCTTTTTGTAAGATTGTGATTATCATTAGACTATAATAGAAATATATATATATGAAAATTAAACAAATACAATAAAGAACTTGCAAATACCAGACGATTCTCTGCAGATCCCTTTACTTTCTTGGAGTCATTTAAAAAGTGCTGACTAGGGCTTCCCTGATGGTCCAGTGGGTAAAGAGTCCACCTTGCAGTGCAAGGGGCACCAGTGTGACCCCTGGCCTGGGAAGATCCCACATGCTGTGGAGCGTCTGAACTGGTGTGTCAAATTAGGAGCCGGCGCTCTGGCCCTCATGTGCCCAGAGCCATTGCTCTGCAACAAGAGAGACCACTGCAATGGGAAGCCCACACAGGCCAAAGAATTAAGATGTATGAAAATAAACAAATGAGGGACCAATAAAAGAGGCCAAAATTTAAAAAAAAAAGGTACTGACTATAGTTGCTCCTGGTTCTCTCACAATAACCTGAAATTTCTTCAGCAGAAATCTACCCTGATCTTTCTTTTCTTTTTCTTTCTATGGATTAAGAAACCAAAAATATGTATGAAGGTAATTTTCAATCATAGATTTTAACTATTTGTCTCTATTCAGACGATCATGATCATAAACTTTCCCTTTACGTAGCTATATAGAAATCTGTGTACGTTTAAAAGTATTATGTGACTGTTGCTGACTCACAATTTAGCCTTCAGAAAGAAAGCAATGAAGTCTAGTCATCTGCTCAAAATGACTTTCTATGGTTGCCTTCAGCATAGACAAATTTTATTAATTCAAACTAACTGGGTTGTGAAGAGGCCAGTATGAATTAGAGAAGTTTGAATTAAATTTTCTGTTTACTACCTAGTAAACACAACAACTCAAACTAGCATAACAAAGTGTTAAGAGGCAGAGGTCTTTAATGAGCTGCTTTAATGAACAGGTAAACACAGTTTAAAATTAGCACAATAATTGTTTTCTGGCAAACTCACTCCCTACTATTTTATTACACACTTTAATTCTCTGCAATCTTGTTTACTCCAGTAATTTGCTTAGAAAACCTTTACTTTCATAGCTAGAATAGAAATAACAGTTCAATCCAGTACAAATAAGGCAAAAGTTTCGAATTAGTAGTATCTGATTTAATTAGTTTTACTAATAGCCAGTCAAGGAAAATACATTAACTCTTTTAGCCCCCTAAGAGTTCCCTTTGTGTGCTGACATTAATTGCTGCCATTTACTTCATTGCCTGTTGCTTCACTTCTGCCATATTATTGACAGCACTGTGGATAGAGAACTTTTTGACAAGCCTCACTTAACGTCACCAAAGTTCTCAGATCAGCAGGTTGTGTATGTTTGGTGATTTAACTGTCAGTCTGTTCGATGAGATTAGAGGGTCTCCAAAAGGCCAACCTGACCAAAACCATTGTGAATTTTTGTACACACCTGCAGAAAGTACTGAAGGAACCATCAAATAGACATGCCCATGATTAAAATTACTTCTTGAGGACTTTTAGACATTTGCATGCTTTTTCTTTTTTGCATGGCAATTCAAATTTATTGAACCACTGATGCTAATTTATACAATATTGTACCACTTTAACTAAGGCTTTTATTTTATATTTGGCCCCTCAAAAACTAGGGGCAATTGAAACTGTGACTCCCTGTTAAGAAACCAAAAATATGTATGAAGGTAATTTTCAATCATAGATTTTAACTATTTGTCTCTATTCAGACGATCATGATCATAAACTTTCCCTTTACGTAGCTATATAGAAATCTGTGTACGTTTAAAAGTATTATGTGACTGTTGCTGACTCACAATTTAGCCTTCAGAAAGAAAGCAATGAAGTCTAGTCATCTGCTCAAAATGACTTTCTATGGTTGCCTTCAGCATAGACAAATTTTATTAATTCAAACTAACTGGGTTGTGAAGAGGCCAGTATGAATTAGAGAAGTTTGAATTAAATTTTCTGTTTACTACCTAGTAAACACAACAACTCAAACTAGCATAACAAAGTGTTAAGAGGCAGAGGTCTTTAATGAGCTGCTTTAATGAACAGGTAAACACAGTTTAAAATTAGCACAATAATTGTTTTCTGGCAAACTCACTCCCTACTATTTTATTACACACTTTAATTCTCTGCAATCTTGTTTACTCCAGTAATTTGCTTAGAAAACCTTTACTTTCATAGCTAGAATAGAAATAACAGTTCAATCCAGTACAAATAAGGCAAAAGTTTCGAATTAGTAGTATCTGATTTAATTAGTTTTACTAATAGCCAGTCAAGGAAAATACATTAACTCTTTTAGCCCCCTAAGAGTTCCCTTTGTGTGCTGACATTAATTGCTGCCATTTACTTCATTGCCTGTTGCTTCACTTCTGCCATATTATTGACAGCACTGTGGATAGAGAACTTTTTGACAAGCCTCACTTAACGTCACCAAAGTTCTCAGATCAGCAGGTTGTGTATGTTTGGTGATTTAACTGTCAGTCTGTTCGATGAGATTAGAGGGTCTCCAAAAGGCCAACCTGACCAAAACCATTGTGAATTTTTGTACACACCTGCAGAAAGTACTGAAGGAACCATCAAATAGACATGCCCATGATTAAAATTACTTCTTGAGGACTTTTAGACATTTGCATGCTTTTTCTTTTTTGCATGGCAATTCAAATTTATTGAACCACTGATGCTAATTTATACAATATTGTACCACTTTAACTAAGGCTTTTATTTTATATTTGGCCCCCTCAAAAGTAATTGTAACATTAGGTTGGTCAATTGAAATACTGTGACTCCCTGTTGCACAGTCACACGATCTTTATACCCAAACATTAATGTTTACAAAGCAACATGGCATTGTTCAATAAAACAGCCATAGTTATTGCAACTTAGGCCTTGTGACAAATTACACATCATTAAAATTACTTCCCACCTTCGCATCCATATTACTTGTCCACCATTTAACATCTCAACCAAAATGTTACACATGGGAAACAAACACTAACAGGCAAAATGACTACACCTGTATATTTGGTATTGCAAATACACTTATGCATGAACAAGCAGGGGATTGACAGTGAGAATCTATAGCTGCAGAAGCCTGAATATGATTTATAAAAATTGTTAAATCTTTAAAAAATTATTTGAAAAAATACACTTCTTGTTGTTGACCCCCACTGTACACACAACTGTAAACATGGTTCCCTATGTAAACAAAAAAGGAAACATATAATAAAAGATTTGAAAAGTCTGGACATTTCCTTCCCAACAGATATTAAAAGCAACATCTTTAATCTAGACATTATACTGAAAGGACTAATATATTTTAAAGACAAGATCACACTGTCTCCACATTTTTTTTTAATTAAAAAGACTATGTAGGTGTTTTAATCAAAGTGCTTATTTGTATAATACAATGATAATAACTTTGAATTTCTTTAAAAAATTACAATAAGCTACAAGTATCAAAGAAGTGAGTTTATCTGGAGTAGTCTATATAGGAGCTCTTTGAACTTTTATTTTATCATGCTAAAATAATGGTGCTTTTAGGATTGACATTATTGTACTCTCCAATACAAAGTATAGGGCTTGTTAAAGTATATAGTATACCATTTTCATACATATACCTTTCATAAAATCATAGTATCATTTTTTTCTCTCATCTGGCTATTAATCACAATTGGAATATTAATTGATATACATTATAGCATGACATCTACTATAATTTTTATTAACAAATTTCATAAAGGTATGCCTACTCTCATAAGCAGCTTTCAGTTAGTTAAGTTAGGCTCTATAGTTATTATAAAGTGAGCTCATCAAATTCATGCTTCTAATCTCTGAGAAATCTGTTTGTTTAAGGAAGACTATGAATAAAGTGATGTATAGTGTCATCTTGGAGAAATTAGCATTATTACAAAATTATATATCTGGGAGAAGTTATCCCAACCAGTCACCAGGAAAGCTTTTCTTCCCCCTCCTGAACATAATATTAACAATCTTTACTAGATGTAAAATAATGTTTATTTTATACTTCTCTGTTTGTAAAAATGCACAATGTTCTGAAAGACAAAATCTAATTTATAGTTTTCAAAACTGAATCACATGCATTTCCTTCCAAATGGTATACTAAGTGGACACAGCCACCAATACCCACCCATCAGCCCAAGTCAAATCCCAACAGTTTCCCTAGGGAGGACCAGACAGACTACGTTCCACTTATAGAACTTGAAAAAGAGCACTTCTGAGGCAGAAGATACCCAATCATTGGAAAGTTGGAATATAAGATCTTTAAGACTTTTTCCAAACTAGCATCCTATCATTCTGAGAGACTTTGGTTTATGAAATGTGGCAGACACCCTAGGCAGGTTGAGAGGAAACTAGGTGTGAAACCAACTTGTGATTTTATAAAACAGCATATGAGGTGTCCAGTCTGTGAAAAAAAAATGGAATCTAGACATTATACTGACTTTTTAAAAACACTCTCTCCACATTTTTTTTTAATTAAAAAGACTATGTAGGTGTTTTAATCAAAGTGCTTATTTGTATAATACAATGATAATAACTTTGAATTTCTTTAAAAAATTACAATAAGCTACAAGTATCAAAGAAGTGAGTTTATCTGGAGTAGTCTATATAGGAGCTCTTTGAACTTTTATTTTATCATGCTAAAATAATGGTGCTTTTAGGATTGACATTATTGTACTCTCCAATACAAAGTATAGGGCTTGTTAAAGTATATAGTATACCATTTTCATACATATACCTTTCATAAAATCATAGTATCATTTTTTTCTCTCATCTGGCTATTAATCACAATTGGAATATTAATTGATATACATTATAGCATGACATCTACTATAATTTTTATTAACAAATTTCATAAAGGTATGCCTACTCTCATAAGCAGCTTTCAGTTAGTTAAGTTAGGCTCTATAGTTATTATAAAGTGAGCTCATCAAATTCATGCTTCTAATCTCTGAGAAATCTGTTTGTTTAAGGAAGACTATGAATAAAGTGATGTATAGTGTCATCTTGGAGAAATTAGCATTATTACAAAATTATATATCTGGGAGAAGTTATCCCAACCAGTCACCAGGAAAGCTTTTCTTCCCCCTCCTGAACATAATATTAACAATCTTTACTAGATGTAAAATAATGTTTATTTTATACTTCTCTGTTTGTAAAAATGCACAATGTTCTGAAAGACAAAATCTAATTTATAGTTTTCAAAACTGAATCACATGCATTTCCTTCCAAATGGTATACTAAGTGGACACAGCCACCAATACCCACCCATCAGCCCAAGTCAAATCCCAACAGTTTCCCTAGGGAGGACCAGACAGACTACGTTCCACTTATAGAACTTGAAAAAGAGCACTTCTGAGGCAGAAGATACCCAATCATTGGAAAGTTGGAATATAAGATCTTTAAGACTTTTTCCAAACTAGCATCCTATCATTCTGAGAGACTTTGGTTTATGAAATGTGGCAGACACCCTAGGCAGGTTGAGAGGAAACTAGGTGTGAAACCAACTTGTGATTTTATAAAACAGCATATGAGGTGTCCAGTCTGTGAAATGGTATTGTCTTTTAGTTCAAGTGAATAGTTCAAAAGGCAAACAAATTGCAGATTAGCAAACCACTTTCAGCCAAACTTACTTTCAACCCCAGATTATGGGATGCAGATAGATATACATAAAGGCATAGAGGCAGTCACAGCTGGCAAGCACATAACAAACTCTTAAGAGAATATTAGGCTCTTTAGGAACCATCACCCTCGTCTAATTAAGGGGCATAGGAAGAGTGACAACAACAGCCTTCCTTGACTTTCCTTTTGGGTGCTATAGGAACAGAATGACTGGAAGCACTTTAAAGTTGACCAGATGATGGCCTTTTTGTGGCTAGGACGTTCACTAAGGGAAACTTCTTTGGGAGAAAAGGGTGTCTCATAGTGGTATGGTAATCTAAGTGTCTACAGGTCAAATGAAGTGAAAGTTGCTCAGTCATGTCTGACTCTTTGCAGTTCCATGAACTGCCAGGCTCCTCTGTCCATACAATTCTCTAGAGAAGAATACTGGAATGTGTTGTCATTCCCTTCTCCAGGGGATCTTCCCAACCCAGTAACCAAACCCAGGTCTCCTACATTGCAGACAGATTTTTTTTTTACCATCTGAGCTACCAGGGAATTCAAGAGGCATTCTAAATTGTGATGATACAAAGGATAGACATAAGTTCAAGGGACAAACTTATCACCATTAAAAACATTCTGGTTTAAAGAACATAATACCTCCAGCTAATCTCTGAATGGAGCAAGCAAGAACCAAGAAATATGCTGCTTATGGCTGTGATTTCTAAAGATTCATAGCTTCCCATAGCGGAATTCTTATTACATGAAGGTTAAGAGCATGGGACTTGTAGTCAAAAGTGAATCTAAATCACTACTCAACCTCATATTAGCTGTGGGATCTGGTATTTGTCATTTATTCTCTCTGAGGTTTAGATTTCTTACTTTTATAATGAGATAATTAATACAGTCTTTAGAATATTATAAGAATAAGTGAGTTAAATATATGTAAACTTCTTAACATAAATTGAGATATTTAATAGTATAAATTCAGATCTGAAAATTAGATTGATTTGGAATCCTAATAGTAATAACAATTCAGAAAATAATTATATTTGATTCAAGCCTCATATATATGTTGTTGTTATTCAGTTACTAAGTTATGTCTGACTCTTTGTGATCCCATGGACTGCAGCACACCAGGCTTCCCTGTCCTTCGCTTTCTCTTGGAGTTTGCTCAAATTCATGTCCATTGAATCAGTCATGGTGTTGAATTATCTCATCCTCTGCTGCCTTCTTCTCCTTTTGCCATCAATCTCTCATAGCATCAGGGTCTTTTCCAATGAGTTGCCTCTTCACATCATGTGGTCAAAGTTTACATATGATTTATATGTGAATAAACCATAATTCAAAGAGGGGACAACTTGCCCAAGAATATACAGCTAAGCAGTCTCAGAGACAAGACTATAAATCTTCTGGTTTCAGGCTGGTATTCTCTCTTTGGCATCATTCTCACATATGTCAAGGTACATACACATCCTAAGCATCTCTGATTTCCATATAGATCTATTTCACATAGATTGTTCCTTACTCAAGGAAAAATATTTCCCAACTTCTGCTACCCACTATTTAAAACAAATATTTTAATAAATAGAATTTTAAATAAATATTTAAAATCTGTGTTCTAGCTTAAACTTTATTTACCACAGGCAGTCACTGGTCATTGAGCAACAGCTTCTGTAAGTTACCTGATATTTACTTATTGGTGTACTATCTTTTAAAGTATTAATAATGAGGTTTTAAAATGTCTAATCTCATCAGGTTTGCCACCATGAAATTATGAAACCATGTGCAGATAGCCCTGCATATCCCCCATCACATAACTAGCATGTATATCAACAAGTTAATCAATCCATAAGCCTGGATGAGTCAATAGAAGCTCTTGAATTAGAATGCAAAGACTTAGAAATCTTAAATGGAAGAATCACCCAAAGAAATTATGCCCCTGTCCCTTCACTGTTCATCTTCATGGGATCAGAGACTGAGGTGCCAAGAATGATATGCCCTGAGCCAAGCTGAGGGACTGACAGGCAGAGGAAAGAGAGGACTCTTTCTTTCTTCGCTCTCAGAGGAAGAAAAGTTTCCTTAGGAAACATAAATAATCCCTTAGGATCTCTGGTAATGTAATCTCTGGGAACATATAAATGGGTTATTTGGTCCCAGCCGCTTGCCAATTTATTGTCCCACTGATGTCCTAGAACTATATTGAATACATATAATGACGACTGTCTCTTTTCCTTCTATCTCCAAGACAGGAGCCTTTGCTCCAATATAGTGAACTGTCTTGGATCTCAAACAGGAATAAGATTAAACTTATTTGAGTTCTGAATTATTTACCCAATGCCATAATGACAAAGTTTCCATCCAAATGATGCAGTGAAGAAAAATGTACTTTTCCAGCATCCCTTTTTAGTTTTTAAAATTTGAGAAAGTCATTAATCAAAGAGGGACAACTTGCCCAAGAATATACAGCTAAGCAGTTCAGAGACAAGACTATAAATCTTCTGGTTTCAGGCTGGTATTCTCTCTTTGGCATCATTCTCACATATGTCAAGGTACATACACATCCTAAGCATCTCTGATTTCCATATAGATCTATTTCACATAGATTGTTCCTTACTCAAGGAAAAATATTTCCCAACTTCTGCTACCCACTATTTAAAACAAATATTTTAATAAATAGAATTTTAAATAAATATTTAAAATCTGTGTTCTAGCTTAAACTTTATTTACCACAGGCAGTCACTGGTCATTGAGCAACAGCTTCTGTAAGTTACCTGATATTTACTTATTGGTGTACTATCTTTTAAAGTATTAATAATGAGGTTTTAAAATGTCTAATCTCATCAGGTTTGCCACCATGAAATTATGAAACCATGTGCAGATAGCCCTGCATATCCCCCATCACATAACTAGCATGTATATCAACAAGTTAATCAATCCATAAGCCTGGATGAGTCAATAGAAGCTCTTGAATTAGAATGCAAAGACTTAGAAATCTTAAATGGAAGAATCACCCAAAGAAATTATGCCCCTGTCCCTTCACTGTTCATCTTCATGGGATCAGAGACTGAGGTGCCAAGAATGATATGCCCTGAGCCAAGCTGAGGGACTGACAGGCAGAGGAAAGAGAGGACTCTTTCTTTCTTCGCTCTCAGAGGAAGAAAAGTTTCCTTAGGAAACATAAATAATCCCTTAGGATCTCTGGTAATGTAATCTCTGGGAACATATAAATGGGTTATTTGGTCCCAGCCGCTTGCCAATTTATTGTCCCACTGATGTCCTAGAACTATATTGAATACATATAATGACGACTGTCTCTTTTCCTTCTATCTCCAAGACAGGAGCCTTTGCTCCAATATAGTGAACTGTCTTGGATCTCAAACAGGAATAAGATTAAACTTATTTGAGTTCTGAATTATTTACCCAATGCCATAATGACAAAGTTTCCATCCAAATGATGCAGTGAAGAAAAATGTACTTTTCCAGCATCCCTTAGTTTTTAAAATTTGAGAAGTCATTATCACTGCCCTCATTAATACAAAATCTTATAGAGATTAACATCTAGGTCAAGTGACTAAAGGTAAGACTCTCACCATTCATTGCCTGTTTATCTCAACCAGATATACATGAGCTCATGTTTCTAATTATCTTTTTTAATGAACTACATCTAGTCTCTACGTGAACACCTCCCAAACAATTTCTTCAGCCTCAGGTTATCTTCAGCACCAGTGTCACATTTTGAAATGTGCATTAGTTATTTGAGGATAATCTTTTGTCACCTGAAACTAATATATTAAAATATTATACTTACATTTTCTCAAATTACTCCATATCTTACAATAGGCATTGTATACATACTTTCTGGCAAAATTCCCCTAGGTCACAAGCCTCATGAAAGTCATTCCCTTGACTCCACCCCACAGCAGTAAACTCTCAAGTCTAATCAATCAGTTCATCAAATATTTCCTTGAGACACATCCACACATGACAAAACCCAGATTCAGAGATCTTATTATATTCTTCATCTTTACTGAGCTTCCTACTCAGTTTCTTACCTCATCCAATCTACTTTTGTTGTTGTTGCTCAGTTTCTAAGTCATGTCCAACTCTTTGGGACTCCGTGGAATGCACTAAGCCAGGTTTCCCTGCCCTTCCATATCTCCCAGAGTTTGTTCAAACTCATGCTCATGGAGTTGTGATGCTATTCAATCATCTCACTCTATGTCACCCACTTCTCCTAATGCCCTCAATCTTTCTCAACATCGTGGACTTTTCCAGTGAATTGGCTGTTTGCATCAGGTGGCCAAAGTATTAAAATCTCAGCATCAGCATCAGTTCTTCCAATGATATTCATGGTTGATTTCCTTCAGGATTAACTACGTTGATCTTCTTTCTCCCCATATAATGACGACTGTCTCTTTTCCTTCTATCTCCAAGACAGGAGCCTTTGCTCCAATATAGTGAACTGTCTTGGATCTCAAACAGGAATAAGATTAAACTTATTTGAGTTCTGAATTATTTACCCAATGCCATAATGACAAAGTTTCCATCCAAATGATGCAGTGAAGAAAAATGTACTTTTCCAGCATCCCTTAGTTTTTAAAATTTGAGAAGTCATTATCACTGCCCTCATTAATACAAAATCTTATAGAGATTAACATCTAGGTCAAGTGACTAAAGGTAAGACTCTCACCATTCATTGCCTGTTTATCTCAACCAGATATACATGAGCTCATGTTTCTAATTATCTTTTTTAATGAACTACATCTAGTCTCTACGTGAACACCTCCCAAACAATTTCTTCAGCCTCAGGTTATCTTCAGCACCAGTGTCACATTTTGAAATGTGCATTAGTTATTTGAGGATAATCTTTTGTCACCTGAAACTAATATATTAAAATATTATACTTACATTTTCTCAAATTACTCCATATCTTACAATAGGCATTGTATACATACTTTCTGGCAAAATTCCCCTAGGTCACAAGCCTCATGAAAGTCATTCCCTTGACTCCACCCCACAGCAGTAAACTCTCAAGTCTAATCAATCAGTTCATCAAATATTTCCTTGAGACACATCCACACATGACAAAACCCAGATTCAGAGATCTTATTATATTCTTCATCTTTACTGAGCTTCCTACTCAGTTTCTTACCTCATCCAATCTACTTTTGTTGTTGTTGCTCAGTTTCTAAGTCATGTCCAACTCTTTGGGACTCCGTGGAATGCACTAAGCCAGGTTTCCCTGCCCTTCCATATCTCCCAGAGTTTGTTCAAACTCATGCTCATGGAGTTGTGATGCTATTCAATCATCTCACTCTATGTCACCCACTTCTCCTAATGCCCTCAATCTTTCTCAACATCGTGGACTTTTCCAGTGAATTGGCTGTTTGCATCAGGTGGCCAAAGTATTAAAATCTCAGCATCAGCATCAGTTCTTCCAATGATATTCATGGTTGATTTCCTTCAGGATTAACTACGTTGATCTTCTTGCTCCCCAAGGGACTCTCAAGACTTTTCTCAAGCACTACAGTTTAAAAGCACCAATTACTCAGCCCTGAGCTTCTTTATGGTCCAACTCTCATATCCATACATGACTAATGTGAAAACCATAACTTTGTCCATATGTACCTCTGTCAGCAATGTGGTGTCTCTGCTTTTTAATATGCTGTCTAGGCTTGTCATAGCTTTTCTTCAAAGGAGTAAGCATATTTTAATTTCACTGTGGCTTCAGTCATTGTCTGCAGTAATTTTGGAAACCAGGAAAATAAAATCTGCCACTATTTGCACTTTTTTTCCCATCTATTTGCTGTGAGGTTATGGAACCAGATTCCATAATCTTAGTTTCTTGAATGTTGCACTTGAAGCCTGATTTTTCAGTCGACTCTTTCACCTTCAGCAAGAAGATCTTTAGTTCGTCTTTGCTTCCTGCCTTTAGACTGGTATCAACTGCATATCTGAAGTAGTTAATACTTTCCCTGGCAATTTTTTTAGAAGTTTTTTTTTTTTAATTTTGGCCTCTTTTATTGGTCTTCTATCTATTTATTTTCATCCATCTATATTCTTGGCTGTGTGGGCCTTCCATTGCAGTGGCCTCTCTCATCCATTGCAGTGGCTCTGGGTGCATGTGCTCCAGAGTGCTGGCTCATAAGTGGACACACCAGTCCAGCCATTCTGTGGCACGTGTGATCTTCCAGTTCCAGGGATCGAACTGGTGCCCCTTGCACTGCAAGTTGGACTCTTTACCCATTGGACCACCAGGGAAGCCCCTCTCTGGCAATTTTGATTCCAGCTTATGATTCATCCAGCAAAGCATTTTGCATGATATTCTCTGCACATAAGTTAAATAAGGAGGGTGATAATATTCAACCTCTATGTACTCCTTTCCCAATTTTGAACTAGTCTGCTGCTCCATGTCTGATACTAACTGTTGCTTCCTGACTATGTGTAAGATGGTCTAGTATTCCCATTTATAAGCATTTTCCATAGTTTCTTGTGATCCACACAGTCAAAGCCTTTAGCATAGTCAATGAAACAGAAATAGATGTGTCTTTTTTCTGCAGTTCCCTTGTTTTCTCTATGATCCAACAGATGTTAGAAATTTGATGTCTAGTTCCTCTACCTTTTTTCTAAATCCTCTGGTACATCTGGAAATTCTTGGTTCACAGACTTTTGAAGCCTAGATTGAAGGATTTTGAGCATTTCTTTCCTAGCATATGAAATGAGTACACTTGTATGATAGTTTGAATATTCTTTGGCATTGTCTTCTTTGAGACTGGAATAAAAACTCACCTTTTCCAGTCCCTTGGCCCACTGCTGAGTTTTCCAAACTTGCTGCCATATTGAGTGCAACACTTTATCAGCATCATCTTTAGAAATTTTGAACACCTCAGCTGGAACCTATCTTTAATCCATTTTTAATTTTTTTTCATCTATAGTTGCCAACCATGATTTTGACAGCAGATTTCCCATTTCCACAATACTTAAATGTGTTAGACAGTGCTTTAAATTCCTAGGGTTGTGATTTGTATTAAATTAGTTACAAGAACCATAGGAGCTCCACTGAGAGATGGAATGGGAAGACAAGTGGAAAGTTTTTTCATATCCTTTCATCCCTTTTTCCACCAAAGATAACCTCATCTTTTTTTTTTTCTATCTTACATATTTGAGATCTATATGAATTTGCTTTAAAATTATCTCCATTGGCAAAGTAAGTTTTCATATCAATAGCCACACACAAATTTGTAGTTACAGCTCATTTTATTACTCTTCAAGTTGAGCTTTCTCACTGAATGTCTCAATAGGTCTTAGGTGGTCCCTCCATCCCTTCTCCTTTGACTAAATGCTATCCATCTGTGCTATTATGTACCAAATATTTCCATATCTACTTTTCCAATGAAAGACAGAATTGCTCTTTCTAAAATCATGCTCTATCTGATGCCATTTAAATATAGATTACTTATGTCACTCACAAAAAAGGGCATTAATTACTAGTTTTAGACCATCCAACGTTATTCTGCTCTTCTCTCTGAAGTTGCAATTGGCCACACTTCAGAGAGTGGCTGCATCATCAACCTGGGTCCAGCATGAGGGTGAGAATGAGCAGATTACTGAATGGTGACTGAATATTAGTTGTTTTAAGTCAGTTAGAGTTTGAGAATGTGTTGTATTGTCATCATCTTGCCTAAGCATCTATCTTTTTAGAACAATGAGCTACAACAAAATTATTTTGAAGGTGATTTTTTAAAAATAAGCTTTTTTATTATGTATTTTTAATTCTCTACTGCCATCAAGAAAAAATGCTTCTCAACAAATCGTATCAGTTGTATATCAGTAGCAACTCTGTAGAATTACAAAAGCACATATAATAACCTGTACTCATTTGATATTTAAATTGAGAGGCTGCCCCATATGGTTAAGCTATATATTTATGTGTACAACTTACACCATGAAAACCAACTCTTCAATTTAAATATGCCTCAGTATATCTCAGGGTGAGAAAGAATTTGCACCTTCTGTTTCTCCCCCAGTCCCACCCTAATCACAGTGTATTTATTTCAGATGAAATTTGGTTAAACTTTTATCAAGGAACAGCAACTTCATAAAAATACAAGTAAAAAAAAGTTTAATCTAAGAATTAATTATTTGTAGGCATAAGGAGAAGGTTAAAAGCCTCTAAAACTCCTTTTTAAACAGTTATTTATTTATTCACAGTTGACTCCCTCATTCTTCTCTGTCTGTAACCTTGATTTAAGAAGGATAGCAAGAGTTTTTTAAAGGTTCACTAAAATTTAAAGAATGGTGACCCACTTTCCTATATTTCACACTCATCATTTATGAAGTCCAAAACTATGTCCACATTCTTCTATCATATAGTTCCCAAGTGTCCAGTCCAAGAATCCTTAACAAGCATTCATTTCAGGACTGATGGTCTTTTCAATTTCCCACAGAGAATAGAATTACTTGTATGGGCATATGATATTGAAATATAAAGTTGGTCACTGTCCAGAGTTACTGAAAATAAATAAATGAATAAATAAAAGGGGTTGACAAAAAATTGGTTGATTCCCCATTGACTTATAGTTTAGACCATCCAACGTTATTCTGCTCTTCTCTCTGAAGTTGCAATTGGCCACACTTCAGAGAGTGGCTGCATCATCAACCTGGGTCCAGCATGAGGGTGAGAATGAGCAGATTACTGAATGGTGACTGAATATTAGTTGTTTTAAGTCAGTTAGAGTTTGAGAATGTGTTGTATTGTCATCATCTTGCCTAAGCATCTATCTTTTTAGAACAATGAGCTACAACAAAATTATTTTGAAGGTGATTTTTTAAAAATAAGCTTTTTTATTATGTATTTTTAATTCTCTACTGCCATCAAGAAAAAATGCTTCTCAACAAATCGTATCAGTTGTATATCAGTAGCAACTCTGTAGAATTACAAAAGCACATATAATAACCTGTACTCATTTGATATTTAAATTGAGAGGCTGCCCCATATGGTTAAGCTATATATTTATGTGTACAACTTACACCATGAAAACCAACTCTTCAATTTAAATATGCCTCAGTATATCTCAGGGTGAGAAAGAATTTGCACCTTCTGTTTCTCCCCCAGTCCCACCCTAATCACAGTGTATTTATTTCAGATGAAATTTGGTTAAACTTTTATCAAGGAACAGCAACTTCATAAAAATACAAGTAAAAAAAAGTTTAATCTAAGAATTAATTATTTGTAGGCATAAGGAGAAGGTTAAAAGCCTCTAAAACTCCTTTTTAAACAGTTATTTATTTATTCACAGTTGACTCCCTCATTCTTCTCTGTCTGTAACCTTGATTTAAGAAGGATAGCAAGAGTTTTTTAAAGGTTCACTAAAATTTAAAGAATGGTGACCCACTTTCCTATATTTCACACTCATCATTTATGAAGTCCAAAACTATGTCCACATTCTTCTATCATATAGTTCCCAAGTGTCCAGTCCAAGAATCCTTAACAAGCATTCATTTCAGGACTGATGGTCTTTTTTTCAATTTCCCACAGAGAATAGAATTACTTGTATGGGCATATGATATTGAAATATAAAGTTGGTCACTGTCCAGAGTTACTGAAAATAAATAAATGAATAAATAAAAAGGTTGACAGTGGTTGATCCCCATTGACTATATTCTTTGCCACCAAAGCGGGAGAAGCTCTAAACAATCAGCAAAGACACGATTGGGAGCTATTTGTGACTCAGATGATGAACAACTTATTGCAAAATTCAGAATTAAATTGAAGAAAGTAGGAAAAACCATTAGGCCATTCAGGTATAACCTAAATCAAATTCCTTATGGAAGTAACAAGTATATTCAAGTGATTGGATCTGATAAACAAAATGCCTGAAGAACTATGTTTGGAGGTTGTAATATTGTACAGAAGGTGGTGATCAAAACTATCCCCAAGAAAAGCAAATGGAAAAAAGCAAAATGATTGTCTGAGGCAGCCTTACAAATAGCTGATAAAATAAAAGAAGTGACAGACAATGGAGGAATGGAAAGATATAATGGTCTGAATGCCACTGATTAAAATAAATTACTTAAAAAATAAAAAGAATATGAACTTAAAATGTCCTGTTGTGGGGATGGTGTCTAATTTTCCTGTGATTCAAACAATGTGGAGCTTATTTATTTTGCCTTATATACATAAAAGATGCATTCCTGAAAACCTTAATATAAGATTAATGTCAACCAAAAAAACAACAAAAAAAAGAATATCAAGGAGAGATTCAGAAAGCCTTCTTAAGTGAACAATGTAAAGAAATAGAGGAAAACAACAGAATGAGAAAGACTAGATATCTCTTCAAGAAAATTAGAGATACCAAGGGAAAATTTCAGGCAAAGATGGGCACAATAAAGGACAAAATTGTCATGGACCTAACAGAAGTAGAAGATATTAAGAGGAGGTGGCAAGACTACCTGGAAGAACTATACTAAAAAGATCTTAATGACCCAGATACCCAGGATGGTATAATCACTCTTCTAGAGCCAGACATCCTGGAATGCAAAATCAAGTGTGCTTTAAGAGACATCACTGTGAACAAAACAAGTGGAAATGATGGAGTTCCAGATGAGCTATTTAAAATCAGAAAGATAATGCTGTTAAAGTACTACTCTCAATATGCCAGCAAATTTTCAAATTTTAGCAGTGGCCTAGTGACTGAAAAAGGTCAGTTTTCATTCCAATCCCACAGAAGGGCAATAGCAAACAATCTACAAACTACCGCACAGTTGCACTCATTTCACATGCTAGCAAGGTAACACTCAAAATCCTTCAAGCTAGGCTTCAAGAATATGTGAACACAGAACTTCCAGATGCACAAGCTGGATTTGGAAAAGGCAGAGGAACCAGGCATCGAATTGCCAACATCCACTTGATCACAGACAAAGCAAGGGAATTGCCCAAAAAAAAAAAAAAAAAATCTACTTCTACTTCATTGAGTACATTAAAGCTTTTGACTGTGTGGATCACAACAAACTGTAGAAAATTCTTGGAGATAGGGATTCCAGACTACCTTATCTGTTTCCTGAAAATCCTGTACACAGACCAAGAAGCAACAGTTAGAACCAGATGTGGACCTGTGAACTAGTTCAAAATTAGGAAAGGAGTACATCAAAGCTGTATATTATCATCTTGTTCATTTAACTTATATGCAGAATGCATTATGCAAAATGTTGGGTTAGATGGAGCACAAGTTGGAATCAAGACTGTTGGCAGAAATATCAGTAACCTCAGGTCTGCAGATGACATCACCTTTATGGCAGAAATTGAAGAGGAGCTAAGCGGCCTCTAGAAGGTTAAAGAGGAGAGTGAAAAAGTTGGCTTAAAACAACATTGAAATTGGATTCCAAGATGGTGGAGGAATAAGACAGGGAGATTGCCAGCTCCCCAATAAATTCATAAAAAATTCATCAGGATATGGAACAACTCCTACAAGACAGCCTATAGGCGACAACAGACCTCCAGTGGGTAATCTGGACTTCTGGGAATGAGGTAGGAAAAGGATAGAGACATAAAAAGCGAAAAGAAGAGACAGAGAATTACGGGACAGCAGTCTGCACCCTGAGGGAGGGAGGGAGTCCTGAACCAGGAAAAGACTCCCTGCCCGGAAGCGCCTTCACAGATGGGACCACAATGGAGCTGCAGTATCTTTGAGAACCATGCAGTACAGAGAAAGCTGCATGTCTCAACCTATAAAAGCTCACAGACAGAGCAAATGGCAAAATCTCTCCACCCCCACCACTACAGCTCAGAGAGAGATCCTGGGAAAACTAAAGCCCCAGAAAAACTTGCACAAACCCGGCAGAGCAAAGGGACACCTGGAATACTGAGAGAGGTCTGGAGAAGATTGCCCACAGGCGCCCAAGCCCTACTGTTACTTGAACATCTCCTGAGTATCTCTTGTGGAGGCATGGATCAGTGGGGGAAGCATGACTAGTACAAGCCCTAATAATGCCATATCCCCTGCAACAATACACACAGATGCACTTGCATAACTAGCACTGCAAGGGTTCCCATATTCCAAAAAATTGGGCCACCTCCATTCACCATGCCCACTAGGACAGAGCTGCCTAAGACTAGAAAAAGTCCTGCATCTATGCAGGAGGTGGGACTTTGGTCATGTGGGAATCTTAGCAATCCTTTGGAGTGTGGCCTGCCAGGCTTCTCTGTCCAGGGAAATCTCCAGACAGGAAAGCTGTAGTGGATTGCTATTCCCTTACAGAGCACCACATTTCCAGCTACCCCAGTCACTGGCTACCTTCAATGGCTGGTTCTTTCAGAGCCCTGGGACTTATATGCAGAATGCATTATGCAAAATGTTGGGTTAGATGGAGCACAAGTTGGAATCAAGACTGTTGGCAGAAATATCAGTAACCTCAGGTCTGCAGATGACATCACCTTTATGGCAGAAATTGAAGAGGAGCTAAGCGGCCTCTAGAAGGTTAAAGAGGAGAGTGAAAAAGTTGGCTTAAAACAACATTGAAATTGGATTCCAAGATGGTGGAGGAATAAGACAGGGAGATTGCCAGCTCCCCAATAAATTCATAAAAAATTCATCAGGATATGGAACAACTCCTACAAGACAGCCTATAGGCGACAACAGACCTCCAGTGGGTAATCTGGACTTCTGGGAATGAGGTAGGAAAAGGATAGAGACATAAAAAGGGAAAAGAAGAGACAGAGGATTGAGGGACAGCAGTCTGCACCCTGAGGGAGGGAGGGAGTCCTGAACCAGGAAAAGACTCCCTGCCCCGGAAGCGCCTTCACAGATGGGACCACAATGGAGCTGCAGTATCTTTGAGAACCATGCAGTACAGAGAAAGCTGCATGTCTCAACCTATAAAAGCTCACAGACAGAGCAAATGGCAAAATCTCTCCACCCCCACCACTACAGCTCAGAGAGAGATCCTGGGAAAACTAAAGCCCCAGAAAAACTTGCACAAACCCGGCAGAGCAAAGGGACACCTGGAATACTGAGAGAGGTCTGGAGAAGATTGCCCACAGGCGCCCAAGCCCTACTGTTACTTGAACATCTCCTGAGTATCTCTTGTGGAGGCATGGATCAGTGGGGGAAGCATGACTAGTACAAGCCCTAATAATGCCATATCCCCTGCAACAATACACACAGATGCACTTGCATAACTAGCACTGCAAGGGTTCCCATATTCCAAAAAATTGGGCCACCTCCATTCACCATGCCCACTAGGACAGAGCTGCCTAAGACTAGAAAAAGTCCTGCATCTATGCAGGAGGTGGGACTTTGGTCATGTGGGAATCTTAGCAATCCTTTGGAGTGTGGCCTGCCAGGCTTCTCTGTCCAGGGAAATCTCCAGACAGGAAAGCTGTAGTGGATTGCTATTCCCTTACAGAGCACCACATTTCCAGCTACCCCAGTCACTGGCTACCTTCAATGGCTGGTTCTTTCAGAGCCCTGGGACTTAAGCAGTGGTTCCTACTCAATACCTTGCCCAAGGCCTCTAGGGCAGCCTTAGGAGCAAACTCTGGTGGATGACACACATGCAGAGGTGAAGAACAAATTACAACTGAAATCCAGATGCAGGTTGGCAAAAGAAGAGGACACAAAATCTTCACTCTAGTGGTATAAGATGCAGATTAAAACCACATGATCAACCAGGTAGACTCAGGGTCCATGGAATATATAAAAGGACAATGAGAGTTCTCTTTCACACACACACACAAAACACTAGTTCTGACATCCGTGGACACTGGAGACAGGAACACAAAGGAATCAGGCCAGATCAGAGTCTGATCTGCCTATATAATAGGTCTGGAGACCAGCCCAGTGGTGGAGGGCAGTGTAGGCAGGTAAAGCAGACAATCACTCACAGCAAGGGAAAGGACTCTGACAGCAGCCACACACACACATGCACAAAATATAATTTTTGCATTTAAATTGGTTACTGAGTTACTTCTAGAGTTTTTTTTTTCTCTGTTGTCATAGCTGACAATTTCATTAGTACTATTAAATATATTCAAGTTTTTAAGATTTTTTTAACCACACTTTTAATTTTGGTTATATTCTTCTGCTTCTATAATGGTCTCTGGTGGTCCTGTGGAGATTTTGCATTGTTTTGTTTTGTTTTTCTATATTTATCTCTCACTTTGTTTTACTGTTAAACATTTTATATCTATTCTTTTTTGAAAATTATTATTTATTTATTTGGCTGGTTTTGGTGTTAGTTGCAGCATATGGGATCTAGTTCCCTGACCAGGGATTGAACTCAGGACCTCAGCATTAGGAGCCCAGAGTCCTAACCATTAGACCATCAGGGAAGTCCCTCTATTCTTATATTTCTGCAACTATTCCTTTGTTTGCTTTCTCTACTCTTCTTTTCCTGATGCACTGAACTTTAATATATACAAATTTTCTTTATCTACCTGTATTTAACTTTGCATTACTATTCTATTTTGCTTCTCTGTCTACCCTTTTTCTTCTTTCTTTTCCTCATCATATGTGTTAGGTGGTTTTGCTTTCATTATTTTCTCCAGAGCTGGGACCTTGCCCTAAGTTTGTTTTCCAGTTTGTGTTTTAGTTAGTTTGGTTTTTAAATGATGAATATCATTTTTGGTTTCCCTTTTTCACCAAGTCAATATATTGTACTTTTTTTTTTGAACTGTTTGGTTTTGTTATGTTTTGAACTGTTTGGATGTACATGTGTGTGTGTGTGTGTGTGTGTTTCACTATATTAGATAATACTTTCATGATTTTTTAATTGCCATTTGTTAGGGATGTGCCTTTTGTTCCTCAATTGTGTACACTTGTTTTAATACTACTGAATACCATAGCAAACCAGCCATGGAATCTCCATTCGCTGGTAAGAGATCAAACCCTGGAAATTCGTAGAGGGAGCACTGACTCCAAGACCCTACATTACTAAAGAACGCCTAACACTTGAGAGTATTTAACAGTGCAAATTGCCACATAGGCCAACACTTGTATTTGATATCCAGAATCACCAAACTGCCAGTAGCACCCTGTGCAAGACACTCCATCCAAATAACAAACAAGATTAAAATAAAAAAACATGATCATCAGCAGGCCAAAGAACAAAGATAAATAAATGAAAGATCAATAGAAGTGGCCAAAAAAGAAAAACAACCTAACTTTACGATGAAAACAACTGGAAAAAGAAGAACAAAAGCCCCCAAAGTTCGAAGAAGAAAAGAAATCATAAATATCAGAGCAGAAATAAATGAAAGAAATAATAATAAAGATGAATAAAACCAAAAGCTTTTTCTCCAAAAAGATCAACAAATTTGACAAACCTTTAGCCAGACTCATCAAGAAAAAAAAAAGAAAGAGAAGATTCAAATCAGCAAGATTAGAAATGAAAATGGAGAGGTTACAATAGAACATACAGAAATATAAAAGATTATAAGAGGCTATTATGAACAACTATATGGCAATAAAATGGACACCTGGAAGAAATGTACAGATCCTTCCTTAGGCAAATGCAATCTTCCAAGACTGAACCAGGAAGAAATAGAAATTATGAACAATCCAATTATAAGCACTGAAATTGAATCTGTGATCAGAAATCTCCCCCCAAAATAAAAGCCCAAGACCAGATGACTTCACAGGTGAATTCTACCAAACATTTAGAGAAGAGCTAATGTCTATCCTTCTAAAACTCTTTCAACAAATAGCACAGGAAGAAACACTGGGAAACTCATTCTACCAGGCTACCATCACCGTGATACCACTACCAGGCAAAGACAACACAAATAAACAAATTCACAGGTCAATATCACTCATGAACATAGATACAAAAATCCTCAACAAAATTCTATCTGAGTTCAACAACACATCAAAAAGCTCATACAATGTGAGCAAGTTGAGTTTATCCCAGGCATGCAAGAATTTTTCAATATCAACAAATCAATCAATATGATACACCATATTAACAAATTGAAAGCCAAAAAACCAGATGATAATCTCAACAGATGCAGAAAAAGCCTTTGACAAAATCCAGTACTCATTTATGATTAAAAAAGAAAAACTCTTTAGAAAATGGTCACAGAAGGAACATACCTCAACACAGTGAAAACCATATATGATAAAACCACAGCAAACATTATTCTCAATGGCAAAAACTGAAAGAATTCCCTCTAATGTTAGGAGCAAGACAGGGTTGCCCACTCTCAGCGCTATTATTCAACATAGTCTTGGAAGTTCTAGCTACAGAAGTTAGAGAAGAAAAAGACATAAAAGGAATCCAGATTGGAAAAGAAGAAGTAAAACTTTGTAGATGTCATGATACTATACATGGAAAACCCTAAAGACACTATCAGAAAATTACTAGAAATAATCAGCAAATTTAGCAAAGTCGTAAGATACAAGATCAATACATGGAAATCACTTGCATTTGTATATACTAATAATGAGTAATCAGAAAGAGAAATCAAGGAGTCAATTAAATTCACCATTGCAACAAAAAGAATAAAATGCCTAGGAATAAAAGTACCTAAGGAGAAAAAATTAACTGTACACAGAAAATTTTCAGACACTGATAAAAGAAATCAAAGACAGCATAAACAGATGGAGAGACATTGCATGTTCCTGGGGTGGAAGAATCAATTTCATGAAAATAGCCATGCTACCAAATATAATCTAAAGATTCAATGTGATCCCAATCAAATTATCAATGGCATTTGTTGCAGAACTAAAGCAAACAATATCACAACTCATATGGAAGCACAAAACACCCTGCATAGCCAAAGCAGTCTTGAGAAAGAAGAATGGAGCTGGAGGAATCAACCTTCCTGACTTCAGACTATACTACAGAGGGATAGTTATCAAGACCATGTGGTGCTGGCACAAAAACAGAAATATAGACCAATGAAACAAGATAGAGAGCCCAGAGATAAACTGACACATTTATTAGTACCTTATTTTTGACAAAGGAGGCAAGAATATAAAATGGGGCAAAGACAGTCTCTTCAATAAATAGTGGGGGGCAATATGATACACCATATTAACAATTGAAAGCCAAAAAACCAGATGATAATCTCAACAGATGCAGAAAAAGCCTTTGACAAAATCCAGTACTCATTTATGATTAAAAAAGAAAAACTCTTTAGAAAATGGTCACAGAAGGAACATACCTCAACACAGTGAAAACCATATATGATAAAACCACAGCAAACATTATTCTCAATGGCAAAAACTGAAAGAATTCCCTCTAATGTTAGGAGCAAGACAGGGTTGCCCACTCTCAGCGCTATTATTCAACATAGTCTTGGAAGTTCTAGCTACAGAAGTTAGAGAAGAAAAAGACATAAAAGGAATCCAGATTGGAAAAGAAGAAGTAAAACTTTGTAGATGTCATGATACTATACATGGAAAACCCTAAAGACACTATCAGAAAATTACTAGAAATAATCAGCAAATTTAGCAAAGTCGTAAGATACAAGATCAATACATGGAAATCACTTGCATTTGTATATACTAATAATGAGTAATCAGAAAGAGAAATCAAGGAGTCAATTAAATTCACCATTGCAACAAAAAGAATAAAATGCCTAGGAATAAAAGTACCTAAGGAGAAAAAATTAACTGTACACAGAAAATTTTCAGACACTGATAAAAGAAATCAAAGACAGCATAAACAGATGGAGAGACATTGCATGTTCCTGGGGTGGAAGAATCAATTTCATGAAAATAGCCATGCTACCAAATATAATCTAAAGATTCAATGTGATCCCAATCAAATTATCAATGGCATTTGTTGCAGAACTAAAGCAAACAATATCACAACTCATATGGAAGCACAAAACACCCTGCATAGCCAAAGCAGTCTTGAGAAAGAAGAATGGAGCTGGAGGAATCAACCTTCCTGACTTCAGACTATACTACAGAGGGATAGTTATCAAGACCATGTGGTGCTGGCACAAAAACAGAAATATAGACCAATGAAACAAGATAGAGAGCCCAGAGATAAACTGACACATTTATTAGTACCTTATTTTTGACAAAGGAGGCAAGAATATAAAATGGGGCAAAGACAGTCTCTTCAATAAATAGTGGGGGGCAAACTGGAGAACTACATGTAAAGGAATGAAGTTGGAACACTTCCTAACACCATACACAGAAATAAACGAAAAATGGATTCAAGACCTATGTGTAAGACCAGAAACTATAAAACTCTTAGAGAAAAACTGAGAACACTCAATGACATAAATCAAAGCAGGATTTACTATGACTTGCCTCCTAGAGTAAAGGAAATAAATACAAAAATAAACAAGTGGGACTTAATTAAACTTAAAAGCTTTTGCAGACCAAAAGAAACTCTAAACAAGGCAAACAGACAAACCTCAGAATGGGAGGGAATAATAGCAAATGAAACAACTGACAAAGGATTAATTTCCTAACTATTCAAGCAGCTCATACAACTCAGCACCAGGAAAACAAAAAACCCAACCAAAAAGTGGGGAAAAAGGCCTAAACAGACATCTCTCCAAAGAAGACTTACACATGGCCAACATATCACATGAAATGATACTCAACATTGCTCATTATTAGAGAAATGTAAATCAAAACTGCAATGAGATCTCATCTCTCACCAGTCAAATGGCCATCATCAAAAAGTCTACAAGCAATAAATGCTGGAGAAGGTGTGGATAGACGGGAACCCTCTTGCACTGTTGGTGGGAATTTAAATTGATGCAGCCACTACGAAAGACAGTATGGAGGTTCCTCAAAAAACTAGGAACAGAATCATCATATGACCCAGCAATCCCACTACTAAGCACATACCCTGAGGAAATCAAAATTGAAAGAGACACATGTACCCCATTGTTCATTGCAGCACTATTTACAATATCTAGAACATGAAATCAACCTAGATGTCCATCAACAGAAGAATGGATAAAGAAGCTGTGATACATATATACAATGGAATATTACTCAGCCATAAAAAGGAATGCATTTGAGTCTCTTCTAATGAGGTGGAGGAACTTATAATCTATTATACAGATTGAGGTAAGTCAGAAAGTGAAAGGTGAATATTGCATACTAACCCATATATATGATATCTAGAAAGATGATACTGTAAATGTATATACAGAGTAATAATGGAGAAATGACATAGAGAACATATTTATGGACATTAGGGGGTGGGAGGAATGGGTGAAATATGTGGAAAGAGTAACATGGAAACTTACATTACTGTATGCAAAATAGATAACCAATTGGAGCCTGATATAAGACTAAGGAACCTCAAAAAAAAAAAAAGAGTAACATAGAAACTTACATTACCATATATAAAATAGACAACCAATTGGAACCTGCTGCAATACTATGGAAACTCAAACAGGGGCTCTGTACCAATCCAGAGGGGTTGGTACAAGCAGGAGAAATGGAAAGGAAATTCAAGAGAGAGGGGCCATATGTATACCTATCGCTCAATCATGTTGATATGTGGCAGTAAACAATCAAAACCGTGTAAAAAAACAATTAAAATTAAAAAAAGGAAAAGCTCGGCTTCCCTGGTGGTCCAGTGGGCAAAGAGTTCACTTTGCAGTGCAAGGGGCACCGGTTCAATCTCTGGCACAGGAAGATCCCACATGCCGCGGAGTGACTGGATTTGTGTGTTCAATTATGAGCCAGTGCTCTGGAGCACATGTACCCAGAGCCAGTTCTATGCAATGAGAAAGGCCACTGCGATGGGAAACCCACACAGGCAAAAGAATTGAGATGGATGAAAATAAATAAATGAAGGGCCAATAAAAGAGGCCAAAATTAAAGAAAAAAAAGAAAAAACTCAACATTCATAAAACTAAGATCATGATATCCACTCCCATTGCTTCCTGGAAAATTGACGGGGAAAAAATGGAAACAGTGACAGACTTTCTTTTTGTTGACTCCAATATCACTGTGGACAGTGATTTCAGCCATTAATTTGAAAGATGCTTGCTCCTTGGAAGAAAAGCTATGACAAACCTAAGCATCTATTAAAAGGCAGAGACATCACTTTACCAGCAAAGGTCTGTATAGTCAAATCTTTGGTTTTTCCAGTAGTGGTGTACAGACGAGAGTTGAACCATAAAGAAGGTTAAGCACCAAAGAATTGATGCTTTCAAATTGTCGTGCTGGAGAAGATTCTTGAGAGTCCCTTGGATGGCAAAATCAAATCAGCCAATCCTAAAGGAAATTAACCCTGAATTTTCATTGAAAAGACTGATGTTCAAGCTGAAGCTCCAATAATCTGGCCACCTGGTGCAAAGATCTGATTCACTGGAAAAGACCCTGATGGGAAACATTGAGGACAGGAGAAGGGGGAAACACAGGGTGAAATGGTTCGATGGCATCACTGACACAATGGACATGAGTTTCAGCAAACTCTGGGAGATAGTGACGCACGGGAAGCCTGCTGCAATCCAAAGAAAGGGTTGGTACAAGCAGGAGAAATGGAAAGGAAATTCAAGAGAGAGGGGCCATATGTATACCTATCGCTCAATCATGTTGATATGTGGCAGTAAACAATCAAAACCGTGTAAAAAAACAATTAAAATTAAAAAAAGGAAAAGCTCGGCTTCCCTGGTGGTCCAGTGGGCAAAGAGTTCACTTTGCAGTGCAAGGCACCGGTTCAATCTCTGGCACAGGAAGATCCCACATGCGCCGGAGGGACTGGATTTGTGTGTTCAATTATGAGCCAGTGCTCTGGAGCACATGTACCCAGAGCCAGTTCTATGCAATGAGAAAGGCCACTGCGATGGGAAACCCACACAGGCAAAAGAATTGAGATGGATGAAAATAAATAAATGAAGGGCCAATAAAAGAGGCCAAAATTAAAGAAAAAAAAGAAAAAACTCAACATTCATAAAACTAAGATCATGATATCCACTCCCATTGCTTCCTGGAAAATTGACGGGGAAAAAATGGAAACAGTGACAGACTTTCTTTTTGTTGACTCCAATATCACTGTGGACAGTGATTTCAGCCATTAATTTGAAAGATGCTTGCTCCTTGGAAGAAAAGCTATGACAAACCTAAGCATCTATTAAAAGGCAGAGACATCACTTTACCAGCAAAGGTCTGTATAGTCAAATCTTTGGTTTTTCCAGTAGTGGTGTACAGACGAGAGTTGAACCATAAAGAAGGTTAAGCACCAAAGAATTGATGCTTTCAAATTGTCGTGCTGGAGAAGATTCTTGAGAGTCCCTTGGATGGCAAAATCAAATCAGCCAATCCTAAAGGAAATTAACCCTGAATTTTCATTGAAAAGACTGATGTTCAAGCTGAAGCTCCAATAATCTGGCCACCTGGTGCAAAGATCTGATTCACTGGAAAAGACCCTGATGGGAAACATTGAGGACAGGAGAAGGGGGAAACACAGGGTGAAATGGTTCGATGGCATCACTGACACAATGGACATGAGTTTCAGCAAACTCTGGGAGATAGTGACGCACGGGGAAGCCTGGTGTGGTGCAGTCCATGGGGGTCGCAAACAGTCAGAAATGACTGAGCGACTCTACAACTGCAAATATGTACTTTCAGTATGCCGGCTATTGCTGTAAGCGTTTTGCAAGTGTTAATTTGTTAACGGTGTTTGGTGCCTTAGTTAGACTGCCAAGACTTGAGTCTTTGCTCTTTAATTACTATCTTTGTGATATCTTGCCTTGGGTTTTATTTATATGAAATGATGATCATAATGGTTCACAGAGCTACTTTGAAACTTAAGGAAGTAACACATGCCTGATCTTTGGACAATGTCCAGTATGTGCTGGCTGTTTTCATTACAAGGAAGCCACTCTAAACATACACTCAGAACCTAAAGAAGATTTCAGATGAAAGACACAGAAGCAAATATCAAACATCACGGATCTTGAGATCATGTCAGGAGAGTCCTGAAAGGAATCACATGGCTGGAGCTACTGCTGCTGCTGCTGTTTCACATTACAGAGTTTTTCCCACTGACTAGATATCCAGCAATATACTTTCACTTCAGGGCCTTTCATCTCAAACATTTATTAATACAAATGTAATAACTACTGTCTTAGCATTTGTTTCACACAAAAATAGGCCAGAGTATCCTTCTGTTGAGCCTTATGGGAATGTCCTGCTGCTGTTAAATAGGATAAAAACTAGGCCTAATATAATTCTCCAGAGAGGTTTTATACTTTCTTTTAGAGTATAAGCAATTGCCAGGATGGATAAGACAGATTGTGTGTCAAGCCTGAGCTCTGAAATCCTTTTAGGAGATACTCTTGGGTTGCTGTGACATCCAGCTCTGTGTCTGCTGCTGGGTGTAGACTTTTCAAAACATCTATAGGCAGTAAATTGGGAGAGAAAAGTCTAATACTTAGACATATAGGTTACAGATAGGTGGGTTGCTCATGGAAATGTGATGATGGCAACCTTCCAGAAACTGTCCTGGAGAAGTGTAGAGAAAGAGGAAACTCACTCCATTTCATCAGAAGAACCCAGCTTGGCAACTTGCTTCTCTTGCATTGGCTGCCAGGAAGATGTGTAAGAGGTTTTCTGAGTATTGAATGGTAGCCCTACTGGGCAACTTGGGCAATGTGAAGCAGGAAAATAGGAAATAGTTTTGTAGTGCTTTGACATAATATATATACTGTCAGTTTAATAATATCATCTTTATAAAAAATTTTGAATATATAAATTATTATTATTATTAAATGATAATGTTTTGTTTTCAATTTCCATTTCAGGTTAATTTTTTCTAACTATATTTCTATGTCATATTTTATATATGAGTGCAACATTTAGCCTTTGCCTCATCCCCATGCTTAAGCAACTACATTGCCTTTAATTTCTTAAAATGGCAAGAGTCAGAGGCATCCGCATAAATCTCTGTCGTCAGTTCTGCCCACTTGCTAAGCATAGATTTCCAGCAGAAAAAGTTGAGCCAAATAATATAAACGTCTTAAAGTAATTGAGTTTCTTTTTCAGGCATAAATTTTATATTTCTATGATTGTATGTGAAAGAGACTAGCTCTTTTAAGCCTCATAGCCCTAATCATTCATACATACATGTATACATATGTGTAAACATCGCTATAGATAAATTGGTGACTTAATATATTAAAATCTTTAGCTAAATTTAAAAGCAGTGGAAGACTCATCCACATGAAACAACATCATGCATGACAAGATGTCATATTGCGGGCTTCCCTGGTGGCTCAGATGGTAAAGAATCTGCCTGCAATGTGGGAGATTCAGGTTCAATCGATGGGTTGGGAAGATCCTCTGGAGGAGGAAATGACAATCTGGAAAATTCCATGGACAGAGTCTGTCAGGCTGAAATCCATGGAATCTCAGAGCTGGAGACAACTGAGCGACTCACACTTTCACTCACAGCCATATAGAAGCTGAGAAGGAATAGGAAATCAATGAAACAGAATGCTCAAGAAAGCAGCTATTCTGAAGCATGGTTGGCATTTATTGACATAGAAAGAAAAATATAATATACATACATCTGGAGAAGGAAGATAGCTCAGACAAATACAAGAGGCCAAAATGAGCAACAAAAGTTGAAGAAATGGTTTGTCTTAACTAATATTTATTTCCACATTTATTCATTCAAGTAAAAACTGTTTAGTGCATAATTAGGTACTTGTGCTAGGTGCTAAAGCTACAGCACCAAAACAAAACACAGCGTTGGTTTCCGAATGAAATTGCATCCTAATTGACTTCTCTGTCTCCGAGTTCAATCCATCCCAATCCATCACTAACAAAGTCATCAAAGTGTCTTCTAAACCATAAATCTGTTTATATTAAACTCTGGTTTTAATCCCCAGATCATTTTTACAGGATTGGGAAACTTCAGATGCTTAGTCACGCTTTAAAATAAAATCCAAAGATCTTAATGGGATTTTCATGGCTTTTCTCCAATTTGAGGCTTCTACCTACTCCTCTAACAACTAGTCACTCTTGTCTCTTTTTCCAGAGATAAGAAGCTTCTTTCAGTTTCTTGAACTGGTCAAATGCAAACTCTTTACACAATGCCTACATTGCTGGAATTCACACAGGTTATTTCCTCTTCTGAAATATCCACCCTGCCCCTGCCCCCACTCCCCCCACCCAACACCAACACATTTCACTTAATTAATTTCTGTTAATTGTCATCTGTCAGCTTCAAGAAGGCTTTGCTTGGCCCTGTGTCTGGGTTAAATTTCCCTGCTACATATTCCCAAAGCACCTTCTACTTACTTTAGTGCAATTTTCATCACATTTTATTTTATATTTATTTTGACCCCCTAAAGTTTATAGGCTCTATAAATGCCAAAACTCTGCCCCTTATATTTATCTTTATGTTCCTAACATTGCATATTGCACATAGTAATTTTTCAATAAATATTTGTTGAAATATTTTGAAGTAAATTGAGTTGCATGGAGTTAGGTTGATGCTGCCAACTCAAAGGAATCAAAGAGAATCAGCCCAAATTCTGAATAGGTTCATGAAACTAAACAGTGGCATGTCAATATAATACTAATCTGCTCAGTTTGAGCACTTCAGTTATTTTAAAATAAGTAAATTCCTACTTTATTATCTTGGATTAGGATTCAGAAAACAAGACTTAAACTGGGAGGCTACAAAATAAGACCAATTTATTTTAGCTTGTCTCTACTACTTTCTAGCTGTGTGAGCCTGGGGAAATTACTTAGCCTCTCCGAGCATCTTTTGTAAATGGACAGCTCCCACTAAACTCTCACATTCCCTAAAAATTCATTCCTACTCTCTCTCAGCTATTTCTCTTACCCCCGAAGAAATCTGGACAAATCACTTTTTTTACTCTTTCAGATTCTCTATTATAAAACTAGGGAATTGGGAAGAAGCTGTGGTTGCTGAAACTAGTCACATCCAAGCAGCATTAAGACAGCTTTGTCTGGAAGTCTCCAAAGGTGGACTTGAAAGTCTGTTTTTTTTTGTAATGTTCCTCAGGTAGACCTACAGCAGGTCGCTTGGCCAGATTTGCAGTCCTGTGTCTTAGACACTAGCCTTTTCCAGCTTGAACAGGCAATAGTTTCATTTTTGTTCTCTGTTTCCCACATGGAAAATGTTCATTCAATAAATCATAGTATGACTCACCTGGCTGGCATCACTTGCTCCACAAGACCCAAACTTCACCATAAATTAGCAATCAAGGCTAACTGTACACATGTGCATGTGCGTGTGTGTTGGAAAAGAGAGATGCAGCATTAATAAAATATCTTGCATACTTTTAACACTTCCTTTGCTGACTGGCAGAGCTAGAACTGCCAACAGTGGAGCCAGAGTAGGATCAGGTGGTGAACAGTCTACAGAAGGCTGTTCTTAAGTGAAGGAATCTTGTGTTTTCTGCTATTGTTCCATCAACATCAATCACAGTGATAGGTTGATCAATGATCATTGCTGTAGTAAGTTGGTACCGGAATCTGAGGTTGTTATGGAGCTCGGAAAGGAGAAAGTTTAGTAAAAACAAAATTAAGACAAGTGAAGAGGTTTGATATTTAACAAAGAACATGAAAAGATGTAAATCCTGTGAGAACAAAAGAAGGAGTTAGACATCTATCTCATTAAATAATTGAAAACACAGAAACTGAATAGAGCATTCAAGAGACAGAAAAATCTGAACTCAAAACCTGCAGGATTATATGACAAATTCCATAAACATTTCTTGAACTCCTTCCAAAGACCAGATGTTGTAGCATAAATTAAGGATAAAAATCTATTTTCAGTCTATGAAAAAAGAAAATAGAAAAGAATGGTTATTAAGAACACACTTTGTGCTAGCTTTACTACATGACATCTTATTTAATCTTCTTAACAATCCTATATCATGGATATCATCAGATAGAATCAGAAACTTACCCAGTATTCAGAGCTAATATTAGGAAAGTTGGACTATCTCTGTTAATAATAGTTGTACTGTTCAGAAACATAATATATTATATAGAAAATATATGCAAATATTTATTTCTATTGAATAATCATAGTTCAAACATTTATCAAGAATCATTAAGGGACTTCCCTGAACCTGACTGCCAATGCAGGAGACATGAGTTCAATTCCTGGTCTGAGAAGATTCCACATGCCATGGGGCAACTAAGCCCATGTGCTGCAACTACTGAAGGCCCGTGCATCTAGAGCCTGGACTCCACAATAAGTAAAGCCACTACAATGAGAAGCCTGTGCACTTCAAAGAAATGTAGCCCCTGCTTGCCACAACTACAGAAAGCCCTTGCGTAGTAACGAAGAGCTAAGAACAACCATAAATTAGCAATCAAGGCTAACTGTACACATGTGCATGTGCGTGTGTGTTGGAAAAGAGATGCAGCATTAATAAAATATCTTGCATACTTTTAACACTTCCTTTGCTGACTGGCAGAGCTAGAACTGCCAACAGTGGAGCCAGAGTAGGATCAGGTGGTGAACAGTCTACAGAAGGCTGTTCTTAAGTGAAGGAATCTTGTGTTTTCTGCTATTGTTCCATCAACATCAATCACAGTGATAGGTTGATCAATGATCATTGCTGTAGTAAGTTGGTACCGGAATCTGAGGTTGTTATGGAGCTCGGAAAGGAGAAAGTTTAGTAAAAACAAAATTAAGACAAGTGAAGAGGTTTGATATTTAACAAAGAACATGAAAAGATGTAAATCCTGTGAGAACAAAAGAAGGAGTTAGACATCTATCTCATTAAATAATTGAAAACACAGAAACTGAATAGAGCATTCAAGAGACAGAAAAATCTGAACTCAAAACCTGCAGGATTATATGACAAATTCCATAAACATTTCTTGAACTCCTTCCAAAGACCAGATGTTGTAGCATAAATTAAGGATAAAAATCTATTTTCAGTCTATGAAAAAAGAAAATAGAAAAGAATGGTTATTAAGAACACACTTTGTGCTAGCTTTACTACATGACATCTTATTTAATCTTCTTAACAATCCTATATCATGGATATCATCAGATAGAATCAGAAACTTACCCAGTATTCAGAGCTAATATTAGGAAAGTTGGACTATCTCTGTTAATAATAGTTGTACTGTTCAGAAACATAATATATTATATAGAAAATATATGCAAATATTTATTTCTATTGAATAATCATAGTTCAAACATTTATCAAGAATCATTAAGGGACTTCCCTGAACCTGACTGCCAATGCAGGAGACATGAGTTCAATTCCTGGTCTGAGAAGATTCCACATGCCATGGGGCAACTAAGCCCATGTGCTGCAACTACTGAAGGCCCGTGCATCTAGAGCCTGGACTCCACAATAAGTAAAGCCACTACAATGAGAAGCCTGTGCACTTCAAAGAAATGTAGCCCCTGCTTGCCACAACTACAGAAAGCCCTTGCGTAGTAACAAAGAGCTCAGAACAACCATAAATGCATAAATACTTGAAAAAAAAAAAAGAATCAGTAAGACTGATGAGTTTCTCTGTGACAGTCCAGAAACAGTAAGAGTTTTAAAGTCAATTGTTTGCTTCTTTAAAAAAAAAAAAATTTATTTTATTTTTGCTTTTATAGAGTTTTGTTGTGTATAGATATGTATGATCCCAGATTAGTCATATGTATATCCCTTATCAGGAATTGTTTGCTCCTTGAAATTTTATTTCATCATTTAATTATTAATCCTAATATTAGGCCTTACCAATGAAATGCTAGGTGGACATTGGTGGGCAAGGGATCATGTCAAAATGGTGGGAGCACCAGAGACAAAATTTACCCAGCAGTGAACAAAAATCTCCATGTTTTCTTTCTTCCTTTACCAAAAAAAAAAAAAAAAAAGGACCCCAAACTAACAGTTTCTATCTAGGCTAATAATTGAAAACCAAGCACTCTCTTCTAGACTCTTTTTAAAAGTTTTATTTCTAGGGCTGAAGGAAGTAGAAATAACATTTGTGTCTGATTTAAAACAGGTTTTCTGATTCTCTTGGTTTCCATGTTTAACAGTTCATTTCACAAAAACAACTTGTCTTTTCTCTGCTTGATCTAGAAACTTTCTGAATTTACTGGCTCATTTCAGCACAGAGACTGTCCCCCTTGAATGTGACCTGCCACTGCTAAACTTTAAATATACAAATCTTGACCACCCCCACCCCTAAATTAGCTGAATATTTATCTCTGTTTTGACTCACATTAGCTAGTTGCTATTGAACGTGAAAAGGTTGTGTCTCACTTCTTGACATTGTGGAACAGGTTGCAGATTCAGAACCACACTAATTAGTCCATGGATTTCTGGATTCCAAGTATGTCAGACAAAGGGAGATGTAAGGTAGGGAAGAGAACGAAAAGGAAAGGGTCTCTCAGAAGAAAATGGAAGGAAGGGAATCTGGGCAAAAGGATTTTGAAGGACCTTATTTTGTCCTCTGAAGCAGATACTCCTGGAAGATTAACTTCAGGAAAAATCCTTCAGTTTTAGCCTACTTATTTGTTGTACAGGAGTCAATCTTCCTTTTAATAGATCCTCTTTTCATCTTCTTTTGAATCATGGAAACACAACTGGTTTAGGGAGGTACTGAATTAAATTATTTCTGGCCTTGCTCTCAGTTGCAGTTAACTGTAATCCTATCCATTATATTAATATAAATGAACTAGAGAAAATAGGTCTTTGTTTGGCAGGTTTTTGAGCTAAGCTTTGCTCTCATAGTAAAATGGAAAATTGGACTTTATTAAAAAGTATACATGTGCATACAATTGTGTATAAATACATGAGTGTGTACAGAGAGATATACACACAAATTTGCATAAGTATGTATATATATATGTAAACAAGCATATGTGGATATAGAGGCATATATATATATATTTTTAAATATTTTATTTATATTTATTTGGTTGCATTTGGGTCTCAGTTGTAGCATGTGGGCTCTCATTCCCTGACCAGGGATCGAATCTGGGCCCCCTGCATTGGGAGCACAGAGTCTTAGCCACAGGACCACCAGGGAATTCCCCAGAGACATATATTGATAGGACAGATGGATAGATGTAGATAGAGAAGTAGCTAGAAAGAGAAATGGAGATATGAAATACTTCTTATCTACCAACAAATAAAGGAGATTTTGTCAGAAAACAAATTTCCTCTCATAACTTCTCATCTCATAGAAGTTCTAAAAAATAAAGAATTCCTTGTGTCATCCTCCAGCTTCCCTAAAGCAGACTCAAGCTAATACACAGTCATTCTCTAATGAGGAATGTATCTGAGACATATCAGAAGTAGATTGTGTATCTTGTTTTCAAACTTTTTCTTTTTGCTTTATCTGTCCCTTTTCCTTTTCCTCCAGCCTTTCAAATAGTCCTGTCTTAAATGAACCTTCCAGGCCAGTCTGATGTTAAAAAAAAGGAAAAAGGAAAGGGTCTCTCAGAAGAAAATGGAAGGAAGGGAATCTGGGCAAAAGGATTTTGAAGGACCTTATTTTGTCCTCTGAAGCAGATACTCCTGGAAGATTAACTTCAGGAAAAATCCTTCAGTTTTAGCCTACTTATTTGTTGTACAGGAGTCAATCTTCCTTTTAATAGATCCTCTTTTCATCTTCTTTTGAATCATGGAAACACAACTGGTTTAGGGAGGTACTGAATTAAATTATTTCTGGCCTTGCTCTCAGTTGCAGTTAACTGTAATCCTATCCATTATATTAATATAAATGAACTAGAGAAAATAGGTCTTTGTTTGGCAGGTTTTTGAGCTAAGCTTTGCTCTCATAGTAAAATGGAAAATTGGACTTTATTAAAAAGTATACATGTGCATACAATTGTGTATAAATACATGAGTGTGTACAGAGAGATATACACACAAATTTGCATAAGTATGTATATATATATGTAAACAAGCATATGTGGATATAGAGGCATATATATATATATTTTTAAATATTTTATTTATATTTATTTGGTTGCATTTGGGTCTCAGTTGTAGCATGTGGGCTCTCATTCCCTGACCAGGGATCGAATCTGGGCCCCCTGCATTGGGAGCACAGAGTCTTAGCCACAGGACCACCAGGGAATTCCCCAGAGACATATATTGATAGGACAGATGGATAGATGTAGATAGAGAAGTAGCTAGAAAGAGAAATGGAGATATGAAATACTTCTTATCTACCAACAAATAAAGGAGATTTTGTCAGAAAACAAATTTCCTCTCATAACTTCTCATCTCATAGAAGTTCTAAAAAATAAAGAATTCCTTGTGTCATCCTCCAGCTTCCCTAAAGCAGACTCAAGCTAATACACAGTCATTCTCTAATGAGGAATGTATCTGAGACATATCAGAAGTAGATTGTGTATCTTGTTTTCAAACTTTTTCTTTTTGCTTTATCTGTCCCTTTTCCTTTTCCTCCAGCCTTTCAAATAGTCCTGTCTTAAATGAACCTTCCAGGCCAGTCTGATGTTAAAAGAAAAGTGTTTATCTTGGAGTAGAAAGATAATTGACAATTAGAAGAGAGGACGTTTTTAGCTCTTAGTCAGGGCTCTGTGCTCCTGAAAAGCCTGGTCTTTTCTTTGAAACAGAGTGGAATGCTGACTGACTCAGACAGGGATCTATGCATGTTTATCCTTAGGGCCTACCAGAGGCAAGGACTGGAGTTTTCTGGAATTGATTTTCCTACCAACTGGTTCAACACAGTACTGGTAACTCAAGAAAGACAAAACTGAATGATTCCAGCTCCTCCTAGTGAGAATTTCTACTTTTGTCTCTAGTTTGTGTTTGTTCACAGAAATTGACTATAATAGAGTTGAACTTAGGTCTGCCTGCAGTTTTTTTCTTTTTCTTTTCTTTTCATTATGCACCAAAAAATGTGATGTCAGAAAAAACTGGTTTTCTCTCTGATTCTAATTTGAAAAGTCAGATAAATTGTGCCATTTTATTTTCAAAATATGATCATTACACTATTATTTCAAATGTGAGTTTCTCTATCATAAACTCATTTCGATTTTACTCATTTTGAATTTTTTACATTTTCTTTTCAAAATCCACAGCTATTATTGTTTCAACAAGTGTAACTCATTTAATGTGTTTAATGGGTTTTTTGTTTGTTTGTTTTTGTGTATTCTTAGAATTTGGTATATTTTATATAAGTATATGTACTTTAAAATTTTTACACACATTATCAAATCATTCATCTCAGTCTGTTTCTTGCTTTTTCCTCAATTTATTTTTAAGATCCCTTCATGTCACTGTCAGTGGCTAATCTATTGTTTCTACTGTGTGCATTCAACACTTTGTACCTCTGCAATGCTCTCTGTTGTTCCCCCCCTTCAACAGTGATTTAATTCTAAAAATAAAGAATTCCTTGTGTCATCCTCCAGCTTCCCTAAAGCAGACTCAAGCTAATACACAGTCATTCTCTAATGAGGAATGTATCTGAGACATATCAGAAGTAGATTGTGTATCTTGTTTTCAAACTTTTTCTTTTTGCTTTATCTGTCCCTTTTCCTTTTCCTCCAGCCTTTCAAATAGTCCTGTCTTAAATGAACCTTCCAGGCCAGTCTGATGTTAAAAGAAAAGTGTTTATCTTGGAGTAGAAAGATAATTGACAATTAGAAGAGAGGACGTTTTTAGCTCTTAGTCAGGGCTCTGTGCTCCTGAAAAGCCTGGTCTTTTCTTTGAAACAGAGTGGAATGCTGACTGACTCAGACAGGGATCTATGCATGTTTATCCTTAGGGCCTACCAGAGGCAAGGACTGGAGTTTTCTGGAATTGATTTTCCTACCAACTGGTTCAACACAGTACTGGTAACTCAAGAAAGACAAAACTGAATGATTCCAGCTCCTCCTAGTGAGAATTTCTACTTTTGTCTCTAGTTTGTGTTTGTTCACAGAAATTGACTATAATAGAGTTGAACTTAGGTCTGCCTGCAGTTTTTTTCTTTTTCTTTTCTTTTCATTATGCACCAAAAAATGTGATGTCAGAAAAAACTGGTTTTCTCTCTGATTCTAATTTGAAAAGTCAGATAAATTGTGCCATTTTATTTTCAAAATATGATCATTACACTATTATTTCAAATGTGAGTTTCTCTATCATAAACTCATTTCGATTTTACTCATTTTGAATTTTTTACATTTTCTTTTCAAAATCCACAGCTATTATTGTTTCAACAAGTGTAACTCATTTAATGTGTTTAATGGGTTTTTTGTTTGTTTGTTTTTGTGTATTCTTAGAATTTGGTATATTTTATATAAGTATATGTACTTTAAAATTTTTACACACATTATCAAATCATTCATCTCAGTCTGTTTCTTGCTTTTTCCTCAATTTATTTTTAAGATCCCTTCATGTCACTGTCAGTGGCTAATCTATTGTTTCTACTGTGTGCATTCAACACTTTGTACCTCTGCAATGCTCTCTGTTGTTCCCCAACTTCAAAAGTGATTGAATCAACCTTTTAAAAGAAAACTAAAGAATGGGGATTTACCCTCGCATATACTAAGACATACTACAAAGCCATAAAATAAAAACAGTAGATTTAAAGGCCAAAAACAGACAAATAGAGATAGACAAGAGAGATCCAATAGACAGATCCCTGATATAAAGACATAGCAAGCCACAAAGGAAGTGTTGTAAAGTTTAAAGAAAGGGGAGATTGTTTAACAGGTGGTGGTGGGAAACCTGGCTCAGTATATAGAGAAGGAAATGGCAACCCATTCCAGTATTCTGCCCAGGAAATCCCATGGATGGAGGAGCCTGGGGACCTCTACTCCATAAAGTCTCAAAGAGTTGAATATGACTTAGCAACTAAGCAGCAGCAGCAGCTTTGTAACCTAGGAACAGTAAACAGTTTTCAAAGAAAACCTCAGAGTGACAAAAAATAAAAAAAAACAAAAAAGGGAAGGGGGGGGGTGATTTGTAAACAATTAACAATTTCTGCTCAGTGAAAACTACCAGTGACAAAGTAATTTTTTTTCTTTTTACCACTTGAATAGTGAGTAAGAAATTGCTTCTTTCTTACTTGATCTGTTCCACATTCCAAAGAACACACCTTCATTCTTCCATTCAAAATCATTGAACAAATCAGCCTTCATTCTCTCCAAACTCTTCATAGTTTTCTAGATTTTGACTGAAAACACCTTATATTTTTAATCTGACCCAAGCTAGTAGACTCTAAAGGGAAAAGGGAGTCTTGGAGACTTTCCTGATACATTAAGCAAGTATGTGTGCATGGAGATATTTCACTTGTTTCAAAGCATCAGCATACATAAACTACTTTTTCTCCTTCTGTCTCTGGCCTCATAAGCATGCATGAAATTCCTTAGATAGTTCCTCTGAAAGAATTTTGAACCTGCAGAACTAACCAAGATTGGAAGACTGGTGACAGGGGACAGGTGGTCAAATTTAAGACAAGGTTTGTCCTCACTTTTAAAACAGGGATCTAGAAAAATGACTCTTTTCTATTCAAGGTAATAAATTCTTTTAAAGTTTCCTCAACAGTATGATGAAATAAAAATGTGTTTAGTCTTTAACATTGAATGCGAGAAGAAATCACAAGGGATGAACAATTCCCTACATCCTCCATCATGGCAAGGAAGCTATGGTAGAGAGTCCTTACATGATCAGAGGCAAGTAACTGAGCTACAATCATAACTCAAATAGTTGACTCTTCCTTGTTCTCGTGGTTCCTTAACTGTATGAACTAAGGTACCTCAAAGTTCCACGGTGATCTCACAGGCTTGATCTAAGATAATTTTAAGGGAAACAATAGTTGACATGAATCAGAAACCATATAAATTACTAACAAAGGTCGTTCACAATTTCAAAATTACACTGTGTTGCATTCCTTTTTGCGATATCACATTGAAGTGAAAATGGGTTTCATCTATTTCTGTGACTAAAAGTGAATGCCATACGAAAAATTCAGTGTGAAACATGAAATTAAGACGACGACATCTAATTTGATTTCAAGGTTTGAATATTTGCATAAACCCTAACAAGCATACCTATTCCATCCAAAAGTAGTAACAGTTGGTGGAGAAAGAAATTAAAATATCATTGTCTTCCAATATATATACTAGTTATTCAAATGATTACTAAATTGTTAGGACATAAATATAAGCTGTATGGACCTAACTACTTAATAAATGGAATGGTGTTCCTTTTGGAGAGGAGTTCCATGAAGAAAACTTACTAACACACAAAGGCCACCAAGAACCAAAACACTGAAGAACTTCTGCCTTGTTTTCTAGTCAGTCAGAAGGGTAACTTCCTCCATGGTTGTAATAGCGTCTCTTCAGAACTTCTCAGACTTGGGTTGAGAACCCCCATCTCAACTTCAACTAAGCATCAGCATACATAAACTACTTTTTCTCCTTCTGTCTCTGGCCTCATAAGCATGCATGAAATTCCTTAGATAGTTCCTCTGAAAGAATTTTGAACCTGCAGAACTAACCAAGATTGGAAGACTGGTGACAGGGGACAGGTGGTCAAATTTAAGACAAGGTTTGTCCTCACTTTTAAAACAGGGATCTAGAAAAATGACTCTTTTCTATTCAAGGTAATAAATTCTTTTAAAGTTTCCTCAACAGTATGATGAAATAAAAATGTGTTTAGTCTTTAACATTGAATGCGAGAAGAAATCACAAGGGATGAACAATTCCCTACATCCTCCATCATGGCAAGGAAGCTATGGTAGAGAGTCCTTACATGATCAGAGGCAAGTAACTGAGCTACAATCATAACTCAAATAGTTGACTCTTCCTTGTTCTCGTGGTTCCTTAACTGTATGAACTAAGGTACCTCAAAGTTCCACGGTGATCTCACAGGCTTGATCTAAGATAATTTTAAGGGAAACAATAGTTGACATGAATCAGAAACCATATAAATTACTAACAAAGGTCGTTCACAATTTCAAAATTACACTGTGTTGCATTCCTTTTTGCGATATCACATTGAAGTGAAAATGGGTTTCATCTATTTCTGTGACTAAAAGTGAATGCCATACGAAAAATTCAGTGTGAAACATGAAATTAAGACGACAACATCTAATTTGATTTCAAGGTTTGAATATTTGCATAAACCCTAACAAGCATACCTATTCCATCCAAAAGTAGTAACAGTTGGTGGAGAAAGAAATTAAAATATCATTGTCTTCCAATATATATACTAGTTATTCAAATGATTACTAAATTGTTAGGACATAAATATAAGCTGTATGGACCTAACTACTTAATAAATGGAATGGTGTTCCTTTTGGAGAGGAGTTCCATGAAGAAAACTTACTAACACACAAAGGCCACCAAGAACCAAAACACTGAAGAACTTCTGCCTTGTTTTCTAGTCAGTCAGAAGGGTAACTTCCTCCATGGTTGTAATAGCGTCTCTTCAGAACTTCTCAGACTTGGGTTGAGAACCCCCATCTCAACTTCAACTAAGCAGCTTCTTATTTACTCACTCTACAAATTTGTACATTTCTATAAACTTTTATTTGTGGAAAGGCTTTAGAAGTGGGGGATGAATTAATTGAAACCACTGGCATAATAGACAGACTAGATTGGGACTGGAAGATGATAAATTTTCTCTTATTAAAAATGTCAGGTTAAAGCATGATGAATTTACTCCTGATCAAGTAGATGGTGGTAAAAATATAGATTGAAAGAGTGCCAGAGAGATAGTTAAACACAATCCATAAAGTGGAAATGTTCCTAGACCTGACCTCAATTTCCAATTTAAGTATCAAAATATTGTTTACTTTTGTCTTAAATCCTAAAATAATTTAGATTTAGACTCAGGATTTCTGACCCACAGGCGTTGTTGCTGGCTAATCCACAGTATTATTCAGTTCTGTTGTTAATATTCCCATGTTCTAAGTCATCTGGGTTTTGAAACTTATGACTGTTTTTGCCTCTTTCTTCTGTCTTACTCTCTAGTAATTTCAGTCACCAAATCCTAGACATTTTACCTGAACAAGCTCTCTGACATCCACCCTCTCCTTACCATGTTGATATAACTAGTTGAAGCAAGGATGTGGTGTTGGTTTAGCCAAGAGGAAATGATGTCCTTTCTAAGGCATGTAGGTAGTTACAAGTGAATAAAAGAAGATATTGGTGCCATCCACATGGAAGTGATATTTAAAGCACAAAAGAGAAGGTCAAAAAGAAAAATCAGGAGAATGTGTACAATAGCATGAAAAACAGTGACTCCCTCAGAGAGGATAGGAAACCAATCATCCAGAGAGAATTATCATGTATTTTGGGATCATAGTCATCAAATGATGAAAGCCAGTAGGAGGCAAAGGGTTTGACTGTCAAATATCAAACTGTGTTCACATATTATGATGACCAAGGAGAAAAGAAAAGGTTTAAAATAAAATTGAAATTCCTTTTGGATTACTAAATTGTTAGGACATAAATATAAGCTGTATGGACCATTTGAAGGGGAAAAAAACTTACTAACACACAAAGGCCACCAAGAACCAAAACACTGAAGAACTTCTGCCTTGTTTTCTAGTCAGTCAGAAGGGTAACTTCCTCCATGGTTGTAATAGCGTCTCTTCAGAACTTCTCAGACTTGGGTTGAGAACCCCCATCTCAACTTCAACTAAGCAGCTTCTTATTTACTCACTCTACAAATTTGTACATTTCTATAAACTTTTATTTGTGGAAAGGCTTTAGAAGTGGGGGATGAATTAATTGAAACCACTGGCATAATAGACAGACTAGATTGGGACTGGAAGATGATAAATTTTCTCTTATTAAAAATGTCAGGTTAAAGCATGATGAATTTACTCCTGATCAAGTAGATGGTGGTAAAAATATAGATTGAAAGAGTGCCAGAGAGATAGTTAAACACAATCCATAAAGTGGAAATGTTCCTAGACCTGACCTCAATTTCCAATTTAAGTATCAAAATATTGTTTACTTTTGTCTTAAATCCTAAAATAATTTAGATTTAGACTCAGGATTTCTGACCCACAGGCGTTGTTGCTGGCTAATCCACAGTATTATTCAGTTCTGTTGTTAATATTCCCATGTTCTAAGTCATCTGGGTTTTGAAACTTATGACTGTTTTTGCCTCTTTCTTCTGTCTTACTCTCTAGTAATTTCAGTCACCAAATCCTAGACATTTTACCTGAACAAGCTCTCTGACATCCACCCTCTCCTTACCATGTTGATATAACTAGTTGAAGCAAGGATGTGGTGTTGGTTTAGCCAAGAGGAAATGATGTCCTTTCTAAGGCATGTAGGTAGTTACAAGTGAATAAAAGAAGATATTGGTGCCATCCACATGGAAGTGATATTTAAAGCACAAAAGAGAAGGTCAAAAAGAAAAATCAGGAGAATGTGTACAATAGCATGAAAAACAGTGACTCCCTCAGAGAGGATAGGAAACCAATCATCCAGAGAGAATTATCATGTATTTTGGGATCATAGTCATCAAATGATGAAAGCCAGTAGGAGGCAAAGGGTTTGACTGTCAAATATCAAACTGTGTTCACATATTATGATGACCAAGGAGAAAAGAAAAGGTTTAAAATAAAATTGATTGTGTCTGAAAAAGCTATTATATAGTTGAGGATAGAACACATTCATAGAACAGTTTGACAGTAATGCAGGAGTAGTGCCATCTTAAAGGCAAAATATTCATTGGAGCCAAGAGAATAGAAAAAAAAGGATTAACTTAAGATTCATATTGTTTCTACATTATTTTAACATCTACTACTTTGACTACTTAGACAGTATTTGTGAATTGTTCTTAAGATATCTATTTTGATGATGATGCTTTCTGTGGAAGTTTACCATATATTTACACAGTTGAGCTGCAGAAAGGACATTGAATGATAATAATCACCAGTTCTCTGTAGATCCTACCATTCAGACATTGCAAACTGATAGCTTATAAGCTACTTTTAGGCTATAAACATCGCTCTTTGGTTCAAACATTACTTGTTTTTTGTTTTTAATTTTTATTTTGAACCTCTCACCAATCATCACAAACAATTAAAAGTTAATTAAAAGTTCTATTTGCAACTTAACAATCGGAAGTTGTTTCTGTCATGGACCAACATTCCAGTGTGGCAACAATTAGCTGCAACTGAGTCATATTTGCCCCCTTGAAGAAGGCTCAACCTGGCCTGATGACTCATTGGCATCACAAACCTAGCTCCTGTAGGTATAATGATTTACAAGCCTGCTACTGTGCAATTTGCATGTTTTACATATGAAGAGCACCCTGGGACCCAGAGTGACAAAGAGACTCGCTCAAAATCCATGGGTTGTCAGGGCTTCCCAGATGGTGCTAATGGTAAAGAATCCACCTGCATCATGGGTTACTAGAAACAGAAATGGCCTTGATTTATAATCTCTCAAACAGATCTCTTACTTTGGGATTTATAGTAGTAGCATATTGCACAATATGGCACACTAGGAAAGGTCCTGAAAGAGAAATAAATCTATTCCCAGGTCTTTTGCTTATCTTTGGGTTGCCTTTGGCAAGTCTATCATAATTTCTCTCATCTATGCTAATATGGTAATGGCATGTGCCCTACTTACTTTTTAGGACTGCAAATTCAAAAGGATGAAATATATTTTTAATGTTCTCTAAAAATAAGGAAAACAGTAATTTTTAAAAACTAAAATTAGCCAAAAGTCGTGAGTTCTAGGCTCAGTTCCTCCACAAGCTAGTTGTATGAACAAGTTTCTTAAACTCTGGTTTTGATTGCAAATCTTATTTTATTTTTCATGACTTTTGCAATATTAATCTCATTCATCATTTTTTAAAATGTTTTTATTGAGTTAAAACCTTTATTACTTGGGCCAAACCCAACAATGAATTAAACTAATAGAGAATGAAAATGGACTATTGAGCTGGGCCTACTTTATAGGCATGTCAAAGGCACATGGAGATGTTGATAAGGTACTTTCATTTGAAATCTCAGCACCTCCTGCTTTGGCACAAAACATACCTCATCAAGATTAGAGATCCAGAGCAGAGCTCAGAGAGGAAAAACAGAAATATAAATGACTGAAAAAGTGTTTCCAGGGCGCTGAGTCAGCCAAAACAGAGCCTCCTGCTGAGCTCAATGGATCTTTCTCATTTGCCTGGAGCGTAGGCTGGATATTGTTTTGGCAGTGCCTGCTGGGAAGACAATTTTTAGTCCATTGATTCATTTGAGCTAGGCAGTTTGCCCTGACACTTAGGCACTCAGACAAAACTGCCCTTAATCACTGGCAAACCCTGGGATGTAGAGGCCAGCGGTTCAATCAGCACCTTGGGGCTGCCCATGGGAGAAGGAGGGTCTAGAAAGCTCGGGGAGCCAGTAACTGAGAATTCAGAGAAATCAGAGCTTGAGTTTTCAAGTCAAAATTCTAAGGAATTATTGATTTGGGGGTCAGGAACATTCTAATTTAAGAGCACTGCACCCTTTCCTTCACCTTCATTCAAATTACCAGCAGCTGAGGCACAGGTGCCCTCTTCACGTTCCTCACCATCTATGCTGGGCTGACTGCTACTTCTCTCAGCTGTGCCTGCCCCAGGAAACTTTCCCTGATCTCCCTCTTTCTCCTTATTGGGATGAGGCCCTACCCTGATCCTTCTCAAAACCTTGCCCACTTAGCACTATTATATCCCCAACACAGCAAATTGTAACTGCTTCTTTTCTTAAATCTCCTCAATAAGACTTTTACATGAGACCAATAACTTTTACTTAATTACTGATCTCCAGCACTTAGCATAGTGCCTGGCATATGAAGTACCTTTATATGATTATGGAGGCAAGGACAGAGGGAAAACATCCAGGAAGAAAGGAGGGGAGACAGGAGGGAGGGAGGGAAGGGACAGAGGAACAGAAGCAAGGTAACTCCCCTGATGAAGGAAGATTTGTTTCATCTGAGGAAATAAAATGGTGCATCCAAGTTGGTGATTAGCACCCCAAAAGCATTGCCGTCAAGATAATATGGTGTCTCAGTAGTCAGTGCGGTAAGTTAGGAGAAAAACCAATTCTGGGACTGAGAATCAAAAGCCTGAATTTTATATGTGACTCTACCTGGCGGTACCTGCCTGATGCAGGGCCCCACGACAACATGTAATCTGCTTCAACATCCCCATGTTAAAGTCTTGGGATGCTCAGGTGAGATAATAAATGTACAAGTATTTCAAAAGTTTAAAGAGGCCTTTGAATGCGAAGGATTATTTGTCTCTATCACCACGATTAAAAAAAAATCCTAGAACTACTTCCTCTCATCAATTAATGTATCCCTTCTCTGACCATACCTGAGGCCAGATGACTCAAAACGGGGGAAAAAAAAGTGTTATCTACTCCATTTATGAACGTGACTTTATGTTGTAAGTAAAATGTCTTCATGATTGAAAAATTTCCATGACACGGAGGTCACATCATGTTTTAGTAATAATGATAAGGATCCAGAAGCAGATAGAACATCATAGAAAGTCCTCAAAACATACATATGTTGAATTTTTATGAGCATTTCTTCAGAAAGGTCAATCAGATAGGATAGCCCAAATTTACAGATGTCAAAGTGAGACCCATTAAGGTTAAAGTGACTTGTTCAAGATCATATACCTGGTAAGCATCTAGAAGAATAATAAGCACAAAGTAAGTTTTTAAAAATATGTATAGAAACATAGCACTGAAAAGACCTAAAATGTAAGCAAATCCAGATTCTTATATACTTCTCTTCTGACAGAGGGCTATACCTAAAAACAGACAGTTACTTAAACATCCTTTATTTCCCCCAAACAAAATATTTCCTCTATTAATTTTTCATCTTGGAAGCCAGTTTGCATATTCTATAAGAGAGATAATAATTAACACCTATTTCCTAGGTTTTTATAAAGATAAAATATGCAATGGGTTTAAGTATGTTGGGCTGTACTTAGTCGCTCAGTTGTGTCTGATTCTTTGTAATTCCATGGACTGTAGCCCACCAGACTCCTCTGTCCATGGGAATTCTCCAGGCAAGAATACTGGAGTGCGTTGCAATGCCCTCTTCCAGGGGATCTTCCCAACCCAGGGGTTGAACCTAGTTCTCCCACATTGCAGGCAGATTCTCTACTGTGTGAACCATCTCACTTACCAAAGACAATTTCTGAAACATAGAAAGTATTCAGTAAATATTAGTTCTTATTGCTCATATGCTACGATTTTTTTTAGTCTACATTTGTTTTGGTTTCTGATTTTTTTTTTTTTCCTGGATCCTCTCTAACCACTTGTATTTTTTTGCTTCAGACTTATTGCTTCAAGTGAATAGAGGGCAATTCATTTTTATGATTATCTAAATCATCCTCAGTGGAGTGGAAATTGTTGGTCTTAACCTTTCTTTCTCCATCACAGAAATTTAAATATGCAATTAATTGACAATAAGTAAGACTATCAAAGCAAAGTTTTCTGAGAAAGCTACGCTGTTTTCTCTTAGAATCTGAAAGAAACCCATTTGATAACTTTTCACTTAAACAGCTTGGATTATGTGACACACAGTCTTAAAAATGTAGATGAAATTCTTGTAAAATAAAGTTTTACAGTGATAACTCTGTCATTGCTTTGGAAAACTTGATTTAAAATATATTACATAAAATGTATTATTATATTCTGTAAGTGATGACCCAGAATGTGGGCAAGACCAGTCAATCAGATAGATAGCCCAAATTTACAGATGTCAAGTGAGACCCATAAGGTTAAGTGACTTGTTCAAGATCATATACCTGGTAAGCATCTAGAAGAATAATAAGCACAAAGTAAGTTTTTAAAAATATGTATAGAAACATAGCACTGAAAAGACCTAAAATGTAAGCAAATCCAGATTCTTATATACTTCTCTTCTGACAGAGGGCTATACCTAAAAACAGACAGTTACTTAAACATCCTTTATTTCCCCCAAACAAAATATTTCCTCTATTAATTTTTCATCTTGGAAGCCAGTTTGCATATTCTATAAGAGAGATAATAATTAACACCTATTTCCTAGGTTTTTATAAAGATAAAATATGCAATGGGTTTAAGTATGTTGGGCTGTACTTAGTCGCTCAGTTGTGTCTGATTCTTTGTAATTCCATGGACTGTAGCCCACCAGACTCCTCTGTCCATGGGAATTCTCCAGGCAAGAATACTGGAGTGCGTTGCAATGCCCTCTTCCAGGGGATCTTCCCAACCCAGGGGTTGAACCTAGTTCTCCCACATTGCAGGCAGATTCTCTACTGTGTGAACCATCTCACTTACCAAAGACAATTTCTGAAACATAGAAAGTATTCAGTAAATATTAGTTCTTATTGCTCATATGCTACGATTTTTATTAGTCTACATTTGTTTTGGTTTCTGATTTTTTTTTTTTTCCTGGATCCTCTCTAACCACTTGTATTTTTTTGCTTCAGACTTATTGCTTCAAGTGAATAGAGGGCAATTCATTTTTATGATTATCTAAATCATCCTCAGTGGAGTGGAAATTGTTGGTCTTAACCTTTCTTTCTCCATCACAGAAATTTAAATATGCAATTAATTGACAATAAGTAAGACTATCAAAGCAAAGTTTTCTGAGAAAGCTACGCTGTTTTCTCTTAGAATCTGAAAGAAACCCATTTGATAACTTTTCACTTAAACAGCTTGGATTATGTGACACACAGTCTTAAAAATGTAGATGAAATTCTTGTAAAATAAAGTTTTACAGTGATAACTCTGTCATTGCTTTGGAAAACTTGATTTAAAATATATTACATAAAATGTATTATTTATATCAACAAATTCTGTAAGTGAGCATGACCCAGAATGTGGGCAAGACCATCCACCGAAATGTAAAAAGAAACAAATGTAATATCTTCTATTTGAATATCTATTTTGCAGTGTTTTTAATGTCCATAATAATATTATTGCAATTTCATATGTATGGAATTTATCAGTAAATGTACATATATTTTATGCCTATGGTTGTAATATTATAATTAAGGCATGTAATCAAGAAGGTTTTAAAATCTTAAGCAAAAGCTGATATGAAAAGGTGTTTAAAGAGTGTTGCCATTATTGTGCAGTTGCTAAGGCCAGTTCAACTCTTTGGGATCTCATGGAATGCAACACATTGAGCTTTCTCATCTTTTGCTATCTCCCAGAGTTTGCTTAAACTTCTATCTATAGAGTCAGTGATGCCACTCAACTATCTCACCTTGTCGACCCCTTCTCCTCCTGCTCTCAATCTTTCCCAGCATCAGGATCTTTTCCAGTGAGTCATTTCTTTGCATCAGGTAGCCAAAGTATTGTAGCTTCAGTATCAGTCCTTCCAGTGAATATTCAGTATTGATTTCTTTAGGATTAACTGGTTTGATCTCCTTGCAGTCCAAGGAACTCTCAAGAGGCTTCTGCCACACCGCAATTCAAAAGCATTTCTTTGATACTCAGCCTTCTGATAGTCCAACTCTCATATCCATACATGACTACTGGCAAAACTATTGCTTTGACTTTACTGACCTTTGTTGTTAAAGTGATGTTTCTGCTTTTTAATATGCTGTCTGGGTTTGTCATACTTTTGCTTCTAAAAAGCAAGCATCTTTTAATTTCATAGCTGGAGTCACTGTCTGCAGTGATTTTGGAGCCTGAGAAAATAAAACTGTCATTGTTTCCACTTTTTCCCCATCTATTTGCCATAAAATAATAGGACCATATGTCATTATCTTCGTGTTTTGAATGTTGTACTTTAAGCCAACTTTTTCACTTTCCTCTTTAACCCTCATCGAAAGGCTCTTTAGTTCCTCTTTAATCTCTGCCATTAGAGTGGTATCATCTACCTATGTGAGGTTGTTGATGTTTCTGATATTACTCTACATATATGTTAAATAAGTAGGGTGACAATGTATGACCTTGGTGTATTCCTTTCCCAATTTTGAACCAGTTCTTTGTTCCATATCTGGTTCTAACTATTGCTTCTTGACCTGCATATAGGTATATAGGCATATCAGGTAAAGTGGTCTGGTATTCCCATCTCTTTAAGAATTTTCCACAGTTTATTTTGTTTCATACGGTCAAAGAATTTAGTGTAGTCAGTAAATCAGAAGTAGTTTGTTTCTGTAGTTCCCTTGCTTTTTCTATGATCCAGAAGTTGCTGGCAATTTGATTTCCAGTTCTTCTACCTCTTCTAAATCCAGTCTGTACATCTGGAAGTTCTTGGTTCATATACTGTTGAAGTCTAGCTTGAAGGATTTTGAGCATTACTTTGCTAACATGTGAAATGAATGTACATGTACAGTAGTTTGAATATTCTTTGGATTTACTTTGTTTAATTGAAATTGGGATGAAATCTGACCTTTTCCAGTCCTGTGACCACTGCTGAGTTTTCCAAAATTGCTGATGTACTGAGTGCAGCAATTTATTAGCATCATCATTTTAGGATTTGAAATATCACCTCCACTAGCTTTGTTCATAGTAATGCTTCCTAAAGTCCTCTTAAAGTCACAGTCTAGGATGTCTTACTCTAGGTAAATGACCACACCACTATGGTTATCCGGGTCAATAAGACCTTTTTTGTATAGCTCTTCTGTGTATTCTTGCCACCTCTTCTTAATCTCTTCTATTTCTGTTAGGTCCCTGCCATTTCTGTCCTTTATTTTACTCATCCTTGCATTAAATGTTTCCTTGGTATCTCCAGTTTTCTTGAAGAGACCTCTAGTCTTTCTCATTTTGTCGTTTTCCTCTATTTGCATTATTCACTTAAGTCTTTCTTATCACTCTTTGCTATTCTCTGCAACTCTGCGTCCAGTTGGTTTTATCTTTTCCTTTCTCCTTTGTCTTTGGCTTCTCTTCTTTTCTTAGCTGTTTGTAAGGGCTCCTCAAACAACCACTTCGCCTTCTTGCATTTTATTTTTCTTTGGGATACTTTTGGTCACCACCTCCTGTACAATGTTATCAATCTCTGTCCATAGCTCTTCAGGTACTCATTCTCCCATATCTAATCCCTTGAAACTATTTATCATATCCACTTTGTAATCATAAGGTGGATTTGACTTAGGAGACATACATGATATGGATTCAATCCCTGGGTCAGCAAGATCCCCGGAGGAAGAAATGTCACCCACTCCAGTATTCTTGCCAGGAGAACCCCATGGACAGAGGAGCCTGGCAAGCTACATCCATGGGGTTGCAAATAGTCACACATGAGTGAGTGTCTGAGCATTATTAGTCATAAATCCTGTGGCAGAAATCATTCTGAATGTTTACCAAAACATTTAACTTTCTTCTGGGCATCAGGAAAACTAATTTATCAACTTTTTTTTTAAATTTAAATAAAGCTATGTGAGGAATTCTGCCTGATAGAATGTGCAGAAAAGTGATTTAAATCACATCCTGAAATGTGCTTTAGACTAGGACCTAAAGTGTCCTACAGAATTATCTAAATGGTATGATTAAATGGTGGCTGTATTTAAAGTGTCCAGTGGAGGACTCCAAAGAGGCCATGGGGAAAGACAGCACACTTAAAAAAAATAACTCAGTCAAAAAATTTAGAACTGCTCTGCAAAAGAAGCTGTTAGAGATTTATTAGCATCATCATTTTAGGATTTGAAATATCACCTCCACTAGCTTTGTTCATAGTAATGCTTCCTAAAGTCCTCTTAAAGTCACAGTCTAGGATGTCTTACTCTAGGTAAATGACCACACCACTATGGTTATCCGGGTCAATAAGACCTTTTTTGTATAGCTCTTCTGTGTATTCTTGCCACCTCTTCTTAATCTCTTCTATTTCTGTTAGGTCCCTGCCATTTCTGTCCTTTATTTTACTCATCCTTGCATTAAATGTTTCCTTGGTATCTCCAGTTTTCTTGAAGAGACCTCTAGTCTTTCTCATTTTGTCGTTTTCCTCTATTTGCATTATTCACTTAAGTCTTTCTTATCACTCTTTGCTATTCTCTGCAACTCTGCGTCCAGTTGGTTTTATCTTTTCCTTTCTCCTTTGTCTTTGGCTTCTCTTCTTTTCTTAGCTGTTTGTAAGGGCTCCTCAAACAACCACTTCGCCTTCTTGCATTTTATTTTTCTTTGGGATACTTTTGGTCACCACCTCCTGTACAATGTTATCAATCTCTGTCCATAGCTCTTCAGGTACTCATTCTCCCATATCTAATCCCTTGAAACTATTTATCATATCCACTTTGTAATCATAAGGTGGATTTGACTTAGGAGACATACATGATATGGATTCAATCCCTGGGTCAGCAAGATCCCCGGAGGAAGAAATGTCACCCACTCCAGTATTCTTGCCAGGAGAACCCCATGGACAGAGGAGCCTGGCAAGCTACATCCATGGGGTTGCAAATAGTCACACATGAGTGAGTGTCTGAGCATTATTAGTCATAAATCCTGTGGCAGAAATCATTCTGAATGTTTACCAAAACATTTAACTTTCTTCTGGGCATCAGGAAAACTAATTTATCAACTTTTTTTTTAAATTTAAATAAAGCTATGTGAGGAATTCTGCCTGATAGAATGTGCAGAAAAGTGATTTAAATCACATCCTGAAATGTGCTTTAGACTAGGACCTAAAGTGTCCTACAGAATTATCTAAATGGTATGATTAAATGGTGGCTGTATTTAAAGTGTCCAGTGGAGGACTCCAAAGAGGCCATGGGGAAAGACAGCACACTTAAAAAAAAATAACTCAGTCACAGTTCAAGTAATAAGAAACTGAGAAGTTGAACTTTGTTAAAATTAAAAACTTCTGCTCTGCAAAAGAAGCTGTTAGAGAATGAAAAGACAAAACACAGACTGGGAAAAATATTTGCACTATAAATATCTGATAAAGGCTTATATCCAAAATATACAAAGAACTCTTAAAAATTTAACAATAGAAAAACAAACAGACCAATCTAAAAATGACTGAAGTTCTGAACAAATACCTCACCAAAGATGGCAAATAAATATATGAAAAAATGCTCAATATCAGTTGACATTAAGGAATTTTTAATTAAAACAAAAATGAGATACACATACATATCAGAATGGTTAAAATTCAAAAGAGATTCACTGGCTTTGATGGGTGTCTCGGAAAATAGTCGTATCAGGTTCATTTAAACATTCTGTTGGGCAGAATGACTTCTCCTATCCCAGTCTCCTCCCAAAGAAACTCCATCTTGAGGAATCTTGGGGCTCTATAGGGGTGGCATAAGAATCCTGGGATGAGAAACACCTGAGTTCTTTGTTCTCTCTACCTGAACCCCTGACAACCCACTTATTTTTTTACCATCTCTTTGGTTCTTCCTTCTCTGAAGCATCCCATGTGGTTGAGATCATATGATGCATGACCTTTTCAGATAGCTTCTTTCAATTGGTAATATGTATCTGAAGTCTCCTGCATGTCTCCTTGTGGATACGCAGTTCATTTATTTTTGTGTCTAAATTGCATTCTGTTGGCTAGATGCACCCTATTTCATGTATCTTCTTTCCTATTATGTGACATCTTGGTTGCTTCCATGTTTGGGTAACTACAAACTATTGTAAATGTAAAAAAAACCTGACAATATCAATTACTGACAAGGATACCAAGTAAGAGGAATCAGTTATTACTCGTTATGGCTACTTTGGAAGATATTTTGGCAGGAATTCTGCCTGATAGAATGTGCAGAAAAGTGATTTAAATCACATCCTGAAATGTGCTTTAGACTAGGACCTAAAGTGTCCTACAGAATTATCTAAATGGTATGATTAAATGGTGGCTGTATTTAAAGTGTCCAGTGGAGGACTCCAAAGAGGCCATGGGGAAAGACAGCACACTTAAAAAAAAATAACTCAGTCACAGTTCAAGTAATAAGAAACTGAGAAGTTGAACTTTGTTAAAATTAAAAACTTCTGCTCTGCAAAAGAAGCTGTTAGAGAATGAAAAGACAAAACACAGACTGGGAAAAATATTTGCACTATAAATATCTGATAAAGGCTTATATCCAAAATATACAAAGAACTCTTAAAAATTTAACAATAGAAAAACAAACAGACCAATCTAAAAATGACTGAAGTTCTGAACAAATACCTCACCAAAGATGGCAAATAAATATATGAAAAAATGCTCAATATCAGTTGACATTAAGGAATTTTTAATTAAAACAAAAATGAGATACACATACATATCAGAATGGTTAAAATTCAAAAGAGATTCACTGGCTTTGATGGGTGTCTCGGAAAATAGTCGTATCAGGTTCATTTAAACATTCTGTTGGGCAGAATGACTTCTCCTATCCCAGTCTCCTCCCAAAGAAACTCCATCTTGAGGAATCTTGGGGCTCTATAGGGGTGGCATAAGAATCCTGGGATGAGAAACACCTGAGTTCTTTGTTCTCTCTACCTGAACCCCTGACAACCCACTTATTTTTTTACCATCTCTTTGGTTCTTCCTTCTCTGAAGCATCCCATGTGGTTGAGATCATATGATGCATGACCTTTTCAGATAGCTTCTTTCAATTGGTAATATGTATCTGAAGTCTCCTGCATGTCTCCTTGTGGATACGCAGTTCATTTATTTTTGTGTCTAAATTGCATTCTGTTGGCTAGATGCACCCTATTTCATGTATCTTCTTTCCTATTATGTGACATCTTGGTTGCTTCCATGTTTGGGTAACTACAAACTATTGTAAATGTAAAAAAAACCTGACAATATCAATTACTGACAAGGATACCAAGTAAGAGGAATCAGTTATTACTCGTTATGGCTACTTTGGAAGATATTTTGGCAGCTTCTTACAAAGCTAAACCTAATTTTGCCATACAATCCAATGATTATACTCTTAAGTACTCACAGAGCTGAAAAAGTATGTCCACACAAAAATCTACACATAAATGTATATAGCACTATGTTCATAACTGCCAAGAGCTAGAAGTGGTCTATTCTTCATCAGGTAAATGAATAACTAAGCTATGATATATCCATATAATAGAATGTTGTTGTTGTTCAGTCACCCAGTCATGTCCAACTCTTTGAGACCTCACAAATTGCAACACGCCAGGCCTCCCTGTCCCACTCCATCTCCCGAAGTCTGCCCAAGATTTTATCCATTGCTTTGGTGATGTCATCCATCCAACATGGAATGTTCTTTGGTGATAAAGGATGTGATCTATGAAACAGAGATATGCTAACATTTGATAAATGTTGACGGAGATATGCTAACATTTGATAAATGTTGACAGTGAGGAGCAGTGTATCACATTCCAGAAAATATATCATATTTCAGAAAGTGAAGAATTGATAAGATGGTAGTAAAATTAGTGCTTATGAAGGGAGAATGGGTTAAATAACTATCACATCAGGGGCACTCGGAGCCATTGAGACCATCGTATATATTGCGGTAATGGTGGATACATGACACTATGAATTGTCAATACCCATTTTTACAGTCATTCTACTGTACAAGGACTGAATGTATGCAAATCTTTAAACATAATTTAGGAAATAAAAGAATCTCAGGGTGGAATGCACAATGTGGCAAAACAATCTAACTATATTACATGTTCTGAAACAACCTTACGGAAGAGAACAGTATCTAACATTGGAAATGAGTAGACTAATGGCCAAAAAAAAAAAAAAAACATAAAAAAAAGACCTGACATAAGTATTGAACTCGCTGATAAAGTTATCTTCCCTGGGTTAACAATTCTGGTACTACTGTACATAATAGTACAATTAAAATGAATGCAAGTTGAAGAGAGCTAGGTTTTTCAATCTCAAAGTGGAATATTACAAACAAACAAGGGGAGAAGACTAGAATAGTCCACATGGTAATGGATTAAAGTCACAGAATCTGTAAGCACTTAGACTAGTAGAAATGCAGGTGGTGACATATAAAAAATTTATTTATGTATGTATATACATACATACACTTGCCCTTTCAGCTGATCCTGTAGCAATAGCACGCCTAGCGCCCAGATGTTATTTTATGATATCATTGTCCAGTAAAAAGAACCAGGGTCCCTTGTAAAAGTGGGTGATCCTAGAACTGGGACAGGAAATACACAACATGTTCCTGGAGCATCTTGTAGCACCAGTCTTGAAGTGTTCAGGAAAAAGTACAATGGCAGGAGTATAAATAAATAAATAGAGGGAAAGAGACAAATCTCCCTGTAGCAGAATTACAAATAATTTATGTAGATATTGCACCCTCAAAAGAAGTAAGGCATAACTTTCCATACTTTTAAGCATTTGGGCTACACATAGAAACTTCCAAAGAGTACAGTAAGTATAAAAAAAAGGGGAAGGTGGTCAAGTGTAACTTTACAGTGGAGAAAGTCAACAAATGCAATCTCAGTCAAGTGATTAAGGGTCACCAACAATGACAAACCATGTTGATGAAATGTTCCCTTGATATCCTTCAGTGAAAATGGCACTTTATATCTGTGGTCTTCCCTCTCCCCTAATACCCACAACCACAGTATGTGAAGCACAACACACTCAACTTCCCACCTGAACAGGGCTAGTGACAAGTGAGAGGTCAGTCTTCAAGACACAGTGATTTGTTTGTTTCAGCAGTTAAACTGACTCACACAGATTTATTTAAAAATATGGAAATACATGCCCACTAACTGAATTAATGCAAATATATCCACACATACAAATACTGGTAGCCCATTTGTAGATATTCACTGAGAGAAATGCTATAGCTAACATCAACACTAGAGTTCTACCTATCCTGAGTGGTGCACCATCACACTTTTTTTTTTTTTTCCAATTTTTTGGCCGCTTTTATTGGTCTTTCATTTGTCTATTTTCATCTGTCTTTGTTCTTTGGCCCGTGTGGGCCTTCCATCTCAGTGGCCTCTGTTGTCACAGAGCGCCGGCTCTGGGCGCATGCGCTCCAGAGCTCTGGCTCGGTAATTGGACATATTGGTCCAGTCACTTCGCGGCACGTGGGATCTTCCCAGGCCAGGGATCGAACCGGTGCCCCTTGCACTGCAAGGCAGCATCCTTACCCACTGGACCACCAGGGAAGCCCACCATCACACTTTTTATTTTGAATAACTTTTATTTTGGATTTGATTGATGTGATAGTTTCCCTCTCATCATGGCCCAAATAATTTGAAATCCATATTTTTTCTTGGTTTATAATTCCCAGGAGGCCAGATGCAAGAATGACAGGCAGTGGTCCTCGGTATCTACGGAGTCCAATAATGCAAAAGTTTTCTCTTTCTCACGGGAATAAACTGACTGGGCTTTTGGTGTTGTATTGGCTCTCCAGGACTGAGGACCGCTGACAAGAGTTAAACTGAACAGATTTTCTAGTTTCAGCCATGCCAATCAAACATCATTTTCAATGTGGTTTCTCAATCTGACCCTCTCCTATGTTGCTAACCTGGAGCTTTATAAAGTTATATTTGATACTGAGAAGCAACTAAAAACAACCATACTCCAACACTAATGTCACCATATATAACCTTGATCCTAGCTTGATGCCACTCCCCTCACACTGCTCTTCACCTCACTTTGCATTATAATCAGCATCACTGTTGCCACTTCCCTTGTTCCCCTAGTTCCTCCAGGTTAATCTATGGTATCTACTAGTAAAAGCAGTATTGGTATCAGGTGTATAATCTGACTTCATTTTTAAAAGAAATTTGTAGATTTATGTTGATGTATTTATATTGTAAAGTATCCTTTGATTAACATAAATAGATTAATTAAAAAATAAATTAAATCTGGAGGATGCAGTTTTGCAACTTTGAAGTTTTATTCAAATTATTTGTGGAATTAAAAGTGTTTGCTTATATATCTTCTCTGTGAATTATGTAATTACTTACTGGCAGTCTGAGCAGCTTTCTTCAATCTTCAAACAAAATGTGGCACTGCTGACATTTATAACTATATCTCAATGGCTAGAAGCCCAAGTTTTCCCAGATTTTTTCTTCCTCAAGCAATACTTGAAATCACCAAAAAGGCTTCTATCTATTAAGAGTAAGCCAGCCAAATTAAGATAACCCACAGCTTCCAGGTTCCATTGACTCCCCAGAGTGGCCTCTCAGCTCCATTAAGCTCCTGTGCCCAAGAGAAATTAGAATGTGTTCAACCTGAGGCTTCTGGACCTAGGACAGACCTTCCAGTCAGAAATCCATGTGGCAAGTCCTGTTACAGAAGGTGACCCTTTCAAACTTGTAGCCCGTCTGGAAATAGGAGCGAGCAAGGAATAGGTAAAAAATTAAAAGTCATGAAGCCATAAGTATAACAACTTTTAGTGATGTAACCCTCAACTCATACACACCAGCTTATTCACAGAGGAGTAGGGCAAGGCCAAACCTCAGCTTCATTCAGAACCTTCATAAACCAAGACTTTTTCACCAGGTGTCCCTCTATCCGTGTATCTACTCATTCGTGTAAATGAAAATACGTGAGAGAAACATCACTTTGTTTTTGTCACCTTCAGTTCAGTTCAGTCGCTTAGTCATGTGTGACTCTTTGCACATGGACTGCAGAACTCCAGGCTTCTCTATCCTTCACCATCTCCAAGAGTTGCTCAAACTTATGTCCATTGACTCAGTGATGCCATCCAAACATTTCGTCCTCTGTTGTACACTTCTCTTTCTGCCATCTATTTTTCCCAGCATCAAAGTCCTTTTCAATGAGTCACTCTTTGAATAAAATACTTAAAAATAACAGCAAAAGGGATAAGCTAAAACACCAATAGTATATAGAATACTAGATGAGATAGATTATAGGTAGATGATATAGGTATATAAATATGGATACCTTCCAGTTTGACGCACAAAATAAATGGAATATACAAAAAAATGTAAAGATGCATATGAACACACACACAAATAATAATAAGAAGAACTAGAGGGCTTCCCTGGTGGTCCAGTGGGTAAGGACACCGCCTTGCAGTGCAAGGGGCGCCGGTTCAATCCCTGGCCTGGGAAGATCCCACGTGCCGCGGAGCAGCTGGACCGATGTGTCCAATTACCCAGCCGGAGCTCTGGAGTGCATGCGCCCAGAGCCGGCACTCTGTGACAACAGAGGCCACCGCGATGGGAGGCCCACAAGAGCCAAAGAGCAAAGACGGATGAAAATAGACAAATGAAAGACCAATAGAAGTGGCCTGTCTACCCCCTCCCTCCCCAACCCGCCCCCCTCAAAATGAATAAATAAATAAATGTTAAAAAAAAAAAAGAACTAGAGACAGAAAAGTAGGAGTAAGAGAATGGGCAAAATAGTATTTGTGGGAATCACCAACTGAAATTCTACAGACTAGTGGCAAACAAAAAAATTCAAATATCGGGCTTCCCTGGTGGTCCAGTGGGTAAAGAGTCCACCTTGCAATGTAAGGGCAACGGCTCGATCCCTGGCGTGGGAAGATTCCATGCACTGTGGAGTGGCTGGACCAGTGCGTCCAGTTAGGAGCCAGCTCTCTGGGGCATATGTGCCCAGAACTGGTGCTCTGCAACAAAAGAGGCCACTGCAATGGGAGGCCCACACAGGATGAAGAATAAAAAGATGGATGAAAATAAATAAATGAAAAATCAATAAAAGAGGCCAAAAAATTTTAAAAATACTTAAAAATTACAAGTAAAGCTACAATGAGTGAGACAATACTTGCAATATATAAATCCAAGAAAGATTCATGCCCAATGTGTATAAAGAACTCCTTTGCATTCATAGGAAAGTCAACGGGAAAATGAGCAAAAGATTTGAAGAGGGATTTCTTGAAATTCCAAAGGACAAATTAACATATGAAAAAGTGCTCATGTTCATTATATATTAGGATAATGCAAATTAAAACCAAAATAATATGCAACCTCATAAATTGGCTAAAATAAATGATGATGACTGGAACTTTCATATCCTAGTGATACGAATGTGAATTTAACAACCACGCTCGAGCTAAATATGTACATCCAATTCAGAAAAAGAACACTCGTTAAATAAGTAAATTAACATTTTTAAATGATTCACTTTAATATGACACTATTACAACAACTTTGTTGCTTTGCACATGGTCACATTAAAAACATCCATATTTGTACATGTAAGAATCGCCGGAGCAGCTGGACCGATGTGTCCAATTACCCAGCCGGAGCTCTGGAGTGCATGCGCCCAGAGCCGGCACTCTGTGACAACAGAGGCCACCGCGATGGGAGGCCCACAAGAGCCAAAGAGCAAAGACGGATGAAAATAGACAAATGAAAGACCAATAGAAGTGGCCTGTCTACCCCCTCCCCCCCCAACCCGCCCCCCTCAAAATGAATAAATAAATAAATGTTAAAAAAAAAAAAGAACTAGAGACAGAAAAGTAGGAGTAAGAGAATGGGCAAAATAGTATTTGTGGGAATCACCAACTGAAATTCTACAGACTAGTGGCAAACAAAAAAATTCAAATATCGGGCTTCCCTGGTGGTCCAGTGGGTAAAGAGTCCACCTTGCAATGTAAGGGCAACGGCTCGATCCCTGGCGTGGGAAGATTCCATGCACTGTGGAGTGGCTGGACCAGTGCGTCCAGTTAGGAGCCAGCTCTCTGGGGCATATGTGCCCAGAACTGGTGCTCTGCAACAAAAGAGGCCACTGCAATGGGAGGCCCACACAGGATGAAGAATAAAAAGATGGATGAAAATAAATAAATGAAAAATCAATAAAAGAGGCCAAAAAATTTTAAAAATACTTAAAAATTACAAGTAAAGCTACAATGAGTGAGACAATACTTGCAATATATAAATCCAAGAAAGATTCATGCCCAATGTGTATAAAGAACTCCTTTGCATTCATAGGAAAGTCAACGGGAAAATGAGCAAAAGATTTGAAGAGGGATTTCTTGAAATTCCAAAGGACAAATTAACATATGAAAAAGTGCTCATGTTCATTATATATTAGGATAATGCAAATTAAAACCAAAATAATATGCAACCTCATAAATTGGCTAAAATAAATGATGATGACTGGAACTTTCATATCCTAGTGATACGAATGTGAATTTAACAACCACGCCGAGCTAAATATGTACATCTAATTCAGAAAAAGAACACTCGTTAAATAAGTAAATTAACATTTTTAAATGATTCACTTTAATATGACACTATTACAACAACTTTGTTGCTTTGCACATGGTCACATTAAAAACATCCATATTTGTACATGTAAGAATCAAATTCTCCAATACAAGTTGAGCAGAAAGCAGCACTCATAGGTTTCGTGTCTTTATCTCCTGTACTACATACATCCCTGGGTTTCTGTCTTCCAGTTCACGATATCATCCACCATTATAATGTGTTATTAACAGAAAAGATTTTCTCTAACAGACTACTCTATACCAGGAATATATGTTTGCAGTGGAAATAGTTGCTTTTTAACATTGAACACTGTATACACTGCATCTGGAGTCTAAGTGTTGCATCAATGTTTATGTCACAAACAGCTAGAACTGTTCTACTTTTATGATACTTGCACAAATATCCATAGTAATATTAATCTTTCAGCAAAATTATTGTACTTTTGAAAGTATTATGGTAGTTATTTTAATGCTTATTTTTATCTATTTATATTTAAATATGTATTTGTTTGCCTGCACTGAGTCTTAGCTGCAGTATGGGTCTACATTGCAGTTTTAATTGCAGGATCTTCAATTGCAGCACGTGAACTAGCATATGGGATCTAATTCCCTGATCAGGGATCGAACTCAGGGCTCCTTGCATTGGGAGCATGAAGTCTGAGCCACTGGACCACCAGGGAAGTCCCTTAAGTCTATAGTTTGAATAGCATAGATCTCTAAAAAGAATTAAAGAGTTTAAGATGCTAGTGATCAGATCTGATCTTACCTTAATACGAATCAACAGGGGTGACCGGTGATCATATAAACAAGGCATACTCCTTTGCATTCATAGGAAAGTCAACGGGAAAATGAGCAAAAGATTTGAAGAGGGATTTCTTGAAATTCCAAAGGACAAATTAACATATGAAAAAGTGCTCATGTTCATTATATATTAGGATAATGCAAATTAAAACCAAAATAATATGCAACCTCATAAATTGGCTAAAATAAATGATGATGACTGGAACTTTCATATCCTAGTGATACGAATGTGAATTTAACAACCACGCTCGAGCTAAATATGTACATCCAATTCAGAAAAAGAACACTCGTTAAATAAGTAAATTAACATTTTTAAATGATTCACTTTAATATGACACTATTACAACAACTTTGTTGCTTTGCACATGGTCACATTAAAAACATCCATATTTGTACATGTAAGAATCAAATTCTCCAATACAAGTTGAGCAGAAAGCAGCACTCATAGGTTTCGTGTCTTTATCTCCTGTACTACATACATCCCTGGGTTTCTGTCTTCCAGTTCACGATATCATCCACCATTATAATGTGTTATTAACAGAAAAGATTTTCTCTAACAGACTACTCTATACCAGGAATATATGTTTGCAGTGGAAATAGTTGCTTTTTAACATTGAACACTGTATACACTGCATCTGGAGTCTAAGTGTTGCATCAATGTTTATGTCACAAACAGCTAGAACTGTTCTACTTTTATGATACTTGCACAAATATCCATAGTAATATTAATCTTTCAGCAAAATTATTGTACTTTTGAAAGTATTATGGTAGTTATTTTAATGCTTATTTTTATCTATTTATATTTAAATATGTATTTGTTTGCCTGCACTGAGTCTTAGCTGCAGTATGGGTCTACATTGCAGTTTTAATTGCAGGATCTTCAATTGCAGCACGTGAACTAGCATATGGGATCTAATTCCCTGATCAGGGATCGAACTCAGGGCTCCTTGCATTGGGAGCATGAAGTCTGAGCCACTGGACCACCAGGGAAGTCCCTTAAGTCTATAGTTTGAATAGCATAGATCTCTAAAAAGAATTAAAGAGTTTAAGATGCTAGTGATCAGATCTGATCTTACCTTAATACGAATCAACAGGGGTGACCGGTGATCATATAAACAAGGCATACTCATCTTCTGAGGCTTCCATTATTCTGCTTTATTGTTCTACATCCTCTCCCTACCTTAACATCCCACCCAGGTTCTATAATCTTCTGGTTTATAGAAATAAATAAATAATGTAATATAATACAATTGACAGAAGTTCTTCTTTTATCAGTAATAACAGCAATATGAATTGGAGCTGCAATTAACCAATGCTTCTACTGAGAGAGAGCTGAACTTTTCCAGAAGTCCAAGTTTGCTTGCATTATGAAAACTGATACTTATATGTTGAGTCAAAAATGATTTTTGCAGGTACCCCAAATATGGTTTAAATATTGCCCTCTTCCTAACATTTTTTTAAAATCTAAAAAGCCTTTAAAGGAATAACATACTCAGGTCCGAAACCTAATTATCAGATTGCTTTCCTCTCAAAGGAAGAACAGCCTAAGACCACAAAACAATGAAAATGATATATGGGAATATGTAAGGGGATACAAAAATTGAAAAGTGGAGGGGTAATTTGGAAACACAAACATTCCCTCCTTTAAAATTATCTCAGAGACAAAAAATTAGAAAAACACAGATTGCTGTTCTCTGCTTGTGGCTGCCCCTTGAATATAAGAAGGCTTCCCATGTGGCATTGGATCTGACATCAAAACTATAATAAAAAAAGATACCGAATCTCTTTCTAAGCCAAACACTGACTGTTAGGCCCCAGGAGTTCAGAAAAGATGAGAGAAAGAGATGCTTTCTCTGCCTCCATTGAAGCTGCAGTGTACAGCAGCCAAAATCATCCTAACCCATATTTGGCAAGGCAATCCAAAGATTGTATCCAATCCTGCAGCTAGACTAATCTCGACTTTCAGCTGCCCAGTTGCCAACTGCTTGATTCCATTGGCCTGGGAAACATTTTTAAGCTGAGAGCTTCTTCAATTGCAGCACGTGAACTAGCATATGGGATCTAATTCCCTGATCAGGGATCGAACTCAGGGCTCCTTGCATTGGGAGCATGAAGTCTGAGCCACTGGACCACCAGGGAAGTCCCTTAAGTCTATAGTTTGAATAGCATAGATCTCTAAAAAGAATTAAAGAGTTTAAGATGCTAGTGATCAGATCTGATCTTACCTTAATACGAATCAACAGGGGTGACCGGTGATCATATAAACAAGGCATACTCATCTTCTGAGGCTTCCATTATTCTGCTTTATTGTTCTACATCCTCTCCCTACCTTAACATCCCACCCAGGTTCTATAATCTTCTGGTTTATAGAAATAAATAAATAATGTAATATAATACAATTGACAGAAGTTCTTCTTTTATCAGTAATAACAGCAATATGAATTGGAGCTGCAATTAACCAATGCTTCTACTGAGAGAGAGCTGAACTTTTCCAGAAGTCCAAGTTTGCTTGCATTATGAAAACTGATACGTATAGGTTGAGTCAGAAATGAGTTTTGCAGGTACCCCAAATATGGTTTAAATGTTGCCCTCTTCCTAACATTTTTTTAAAATCTAAAAAGCCTTTAAAGGAATAACATACTCAGGTCCGAAACCTAATTATCAGATTGCTTTCCTCTCAAAGGAAGAACAGCCTAAGACCACAAAACAATGAAAATGATATATGGGAATATGTAAGGGGATACAAAAATTGAAAAGTGGAGGGGTAATTTGGAAACACAAACATTCCCTCCTTTAAAATTATCTCAGAGACAAAAAATTAGAAAAACACAGATTGCTGTTCTCTGCTTGTGGCTGCCCCTTGAATATAAGAAGGCTTCCCATGTGGCATTGGATCTGACATCAAAACTATAATAAAAAAAGATACCGAATCTCTTTCTAAGCCAAACACTGACTGTTAGGCCCCAGGAGTTCAGAAAAGATGAGAGAAAGAGATGCTTTCTCTGCCTCCATTGAAGCTGCAGTGTACAGCAGCCAAAATCATCCTAACCCATATTTGGCAAGGCAATCCAAAGATTGTATCCAATCCTGCAGCTAGACTAATCTCGACTTTCAGCACTGCTTGCAAACAGATTTGGGAGTTGCCAACTGCTTGATTCCATTGGCCTGGGAAACATTTTTTAAGCTGAGAGCTTCTCTGTTCTTTACTTCAGTATTATTCTTGCGCTAGTAGGTGGATTAGATAACACCAATAGAATAGGATTTGAGAGGTGACAAAATAGGCAAATTTTCCCATTAGAGGGAGTTTCAGAGAAAGTAAATTCTCTATGAAAAGGCAAATGCCAAAGATGAATAATGGTTCCTTATCTGTCTTTAACATCCTTTAGTGAGTCAGTCAGTTCTAAATTTGGGGACAACAAGCACATCCACCACTAAGTGATATCCTCAAGGCTGATTTTACTGTAGAAAGGGGAAAGAAAGTATGAAAGTTGTCTTTAAGGAAGAACAGAAACAAGTGAAGCAAAGCAACTAGTTTAGTCTTCCAGTCTTAGTACTCTACCTCTTGGAAGAGACAACAGTCACATTAAGGTACAACAACAACAACAATAAATCCGTGAGGGGAGAACTGAGAATTTTTTTTTATTTTTATTTTTATTTTATTCTTTATTTTGAAGGTTTTACAGAGTTTTGTTGTTCACAGACATGTATGTTCCCAGGTCAGTCATATGCATATCCAAGGTCCCCACCTGCCCAGACCCCCCCATCCCACCCCTCCAGACCTTCGCCCCAAGCCATTGTAAGCACTCCTATTCCCTCAGCACTATGACACTAGCTATCTTTTCCACACATAACACTATAGGTTTCCTTGTTACTTCCTCCATGCTTCCCCCTCCCTATTTCTTTGCCACGATGTCCCTATGTCTATGCTCTGTCTTTTTTTTTCATGAGTTGCCTGTGTGTGATATTAAGACCGTCCTACTAGATTCCATATATGTGTGTTAGTATACTGTATTTGTCTTTTTCTTTTTGACTTACTTCACTTTTATGATTAAAAGGCTTCCCATGTGGCATTGGATCTGACATCAAAACTATAATAAAAAAAGATACCGAATCTCTTTCTAAGCCAAACACTGACTGTTAGGCCCCAGGAGTTCAGAAAAGATGAGAGAAAGAGATGCTTTCTCTGCCTCCATTGAAGCTGCAGTGTACAGCAGCCAAAATCATCCTAACCCATATTTGGCAAGGCAATCCAAAGATTGTATCCAATCCTGCAGCTAGACTAATCTCGACTTTCAGCACTGCTTGCAAACAGATTTGGGAGTTGCCAACTGCTTGATTCCATTGGCCTGGGAAACATTTTTTAAGCTGAGAGCTTCTCTGTTCTTTACTTCAGTATTATTCTTGCGCTAGTAGGTGGATTAGATAACACCAATAGAATAGGATTTGAGAGGTGACAAAATAGGCAAATTTTCCCATTAGAGGGAGTTTCAGAGAAAGTAAATTCTCTATGAAAAGGCAAATGCCAAAGATGAATAATGGTTCCTTATCTGTCTTTAACATCCTTTAGTGAGTCAGTCAGTTCTAAATTTGGGGACAACAAGCACATCCACCACTAAGTGATATCCTCAAGGCTGATTTTACTGTAGAAAGGGGAAAGAAAGTATGAAAGTTGTCTTTAAGGAAGAACAGAAACAAGTGAAGCAAAGCAACTAGTTTAGTCTTCCAGTCTTAGTACTCTACCTCTTGGAAGAGACAACAGTCACATTAAGGTACAACAACAACAACAATAAATCCGTGAGGGGAGAACTGAGAATTTTTTTTTATTTTTATTTTTATTTTATTCTTTATTTTGAAGGTTTTACAGAGTTTTGTTGTTCACAGACATGTATGTTCCCAGGTCAGTCATATGCATATCCAAGGTCCCCACCTGCCCAGACCCCCCCATCCCACCCCTCCAGACCTTCGCCCCAAGCCATTGTAAGCACTCCTATTCCCTCAGCACTATGACACTAGCTATCTTTTCCACACATAACACTATAGGTTTCCTTGTTACTTCCTCCATGCTTCCCCCTCCCTATTTCTTTGCCACGATGTCCCTATGTCTATGCTCTGTCTTTTTTTCCCATGAGTTCCCTGCATGTGATAACAAGACCGTCCTACTAGATTCCATATATGTGTGTTAGTATACTGTATCTGTCTTTCTCTTTTTGACTTACTTCACTTTTTATGATAGGTTCTAAAGCCAGCCACTTCATTAGGACTGAGTCTTCTGCATTTCTTTTAACAGCTGAGTAGTATTCCATTGTATATATGTACCAGAGCTTCTGGATCCATTCATTCGTCGATGGACATCTAGGTTGCTTCCTTCTCAAGTGCTCACGGAACATTCTCCAAGATAGACCACATCTTGGGCCACAAATCTAACCTCAGTCAATTCAAGAAAACTGAAATTATATCAACCATCTTCTCGGACCACAATGCAATGAGACTAGAGATCAACTACAGGAAAAAAACCGCTAAAAATACAAACACATGGTGATTAAACAACACTTACCTAAAAAACCAACTGATCACTGAGGAAATCAAAGGAGAAATTTAAAAATTCCTAGAAGAAAATGACAATGAATATACGACCGTGCAAAACTTATGGGATACCGCAAAAGCAGTTCTAAGGGGGAAATTTATAGCAATACAATCCCACCTCAAGAAATTAGGAAAATATGAAGCAGATGACTTAACCCTCCGCTTAAAACATTTAGAAAAAGAAGAACGGAAACATCCCAAAGCCAGCAGAAGACGAGAAATTATAAAGACTAGAACAGAAATAAATCAGAAAGAAATGAAAGAAACTATAGTTTGGATAAATAAAACAAAAAGCTGGTTCTTTGAAAAGGTAAACAAAACTGACAAGCCTCTGGCGAGACTCATCAAGAAAAAGAGGGAGAATTTTTAATACTGGCCTTTCAGTCCTGATAGAGGTGCATCCTTGAGATAAGAGAACTCATCCCCTCCCCTGAGAGAAGTTCTGCCTTAGGGGAAAGTTGTTTAGAGAACTGTATCACCAGCAGTAATTTCCAGGACTTTCTCCTGGTAAGTTCCAGTCTACTTCTGGTCCCAGTGACCCCAGAAATGCCAATTCCCATTGGAACTGGGGGCTTCTATTGTGCTAATTCCACCCAGCACTATGACACTAGCTATCTTTTCCACACATAACACTATAGGTTTCCTTGTTACTTCCTCCATGCTTCCCCCTCCCTATTTCTTTGCCACGATGTCCCTATGTCTATGCTCTGTCTTTTTTTCCCATGAGTTCCCTGCATGTGATAACAAGACCGTCCTACTAGATTCCATATATGTGTGTTAGTATACTGTATCTGTCTTTCTCTTTTTGACTTACTTCACTTTTTATGATAGGTTCTAAAGCCAGCCACTTCATTAGGACTGAGTCTTCTGCATTTCTTTTAACAGCTGAGTAGTATTCCATTGTATATATGTACCAGAGCTTCTGGATCCATTCATTCGTCGATGGACATCTAGGTTGCTTCCTTCTCAAGTGCTCACGGAACATTCTCCAAGATAGACCACATCTTGGGCCACAAATCTAACCTCAGTCAATTCAAGAAAACTGAAATTATATCAACCATCTTCTCGGACCACAATGCAATGAGACTAGAGATCAACTACAGGAAAAAAACCGCTAAAAATACAAACACATGGTGATTAAACAACACTTACCTAAAAAACCAACTGATCACTGAGGAAATCAAAGGAGAAATTTAAAAATTCCTAGAAGAAAATGACAATGAATATACGACCGTGCAAAACTTATGGGATACCACAAAAGCAGTTCTAAGGGGGAAATTTATAGCAATACAATCCCACCTCAAGAAATTAGGAAAATATGAAGCAGATGACTTAACCCTCCGCTTAAAACATTTAGAAAAAGAAGAACGGAAACATCCCAAAGCCAGCAGAAGACGAGAAATTATAAAGACTAGAACAGAAATAAATCAGAAAGAAATGAAAGAAACTATAGTTTGGATAAATAAAACAAAAAGCTGGTTCTTTGAAAAGGTAAACAAAACTGACAAGCCTCTGGCGAGACTCATCAAGAAAAAGAGGGAGAATTTTTAATACTGGCCTTTCAGTCCTGATAGAGGTGCATCCTTGAGATAAGAGAACTCATCCCCTCCCCTGAGAGAAGTTCTGCCTTAGGGGAAAGTTGTTTAGAGAACTGTATCACCAGCAGTAATTTCCAGGACTTTCTCCTGGTAAGTTCCAGTCTACTTCTGGTCCCAGTGACCCCAGAAATGCCAATTCCCATTGGAACTGGGGGCTTCTATTGTGCTAATTGGAGATCTGACTTTGACTATCTTTTCCCATTCCTGCGTTTTCTTTGCAGACTAAATTTTGGCATCTTGCCCAGGTTCAACTTTCCAGTGCTTGCCACTTTCTAGTTTTGGCTTTGCTAGTCCCATTCCATGTGAAGTTCTTGCCTCTGTGTGCTCCAAAGGGAATGCACCAGAGACTGATTTCATTTGCCCCACAGTTTTCATGCCTCCACCAATTCTATGGGGTTATCAGGGTTAGTGGCTGAACACGTGTGCTGGTGGTGGTACCACATGTGTGATAAAGAGAAAATATTCAACAGCTTTTGGGATATCTTGCAAGGGCCAAAGAGGAAGACACTGTAATGTAAAAACAGAGCTCTATTACATCCACAGCAGCCTTGGACACCCGCAAACCCACCTCAGAAGCCCCTGTCCACATATCTCAAAGTTCACTCACATTTTAAGGAGGCCTGGAAGCTTCAATCTCCCAGTTAAAACATGATTTCAACTATAGCTTAAGGAAATTAAGATATTACTCTCTTTTACTTACAGGTAAAGCAGAAATAAGCATAACAGTTACAAATACCAATGCCCTTGAGGGAGGAAGTTCTGATTATCACAGGATTATCTTATTCCTTTAGGAGTAGTTGTAAAGCTCATCTAGCTGCTGCCCTCAGCTACCCAAACATTTAGAAAAAGAAGAACGGAAACATCCCAAAGCCAGCAGAAGACGAGAAATTATAAAGACTAGAACAGAAATAAATCAGAAAGAAATGAAAGAAACTATAGTTTGGATAAATAAAACAAAAAGCTGGTTCTTTGAAAAGGTAAACAAAACTGACAAGCCTCTGGCGAGACTCATCAAGAAAAAGAGGGAGAATTTTTAATACTGGCCTTTCAGTCCTGATAGAGGTGCATCCTTGAGATAAGAGAACTCATCCCCTCCCCTGAGAGAAGTTCTGCCTTAGGGGAAAGTTGTTTAGAGAACTGTATCACCAGCAGTAATTTCCAGGACTTTCTCCTGGTAAGTTCCAGTCTACTTCTGGTCCCAGTGACCCCAGAAATGCCAATTCCCATTGGAACTGGGGGCTTCTATTGTGCTAATTGGAGATCTGACTTTGACTATCTTTTCCCATTCCTGCGTTTTCTTTGCAGACTAAATTTTGGCATCTTGCCCAGGTTCAACTTTCCAGTGCTTGCCACTTTCTAGTTTTGGCTTTGCTAGTCCCATTCCATGTGAAGTTCTTGCCTCTGTGTGCTCCAAAGGGAATGCACCAGAGACTGATTTCATTTGCCCCACAGTTTTCATGCCTCCACCAATTCTATGGGGTTATCAGGGTTAGTGGCTGAACACGTGTGCTGGTGGTGGTACCACATGTGTGATAAAGAGAAAATATTCAACAGCTTTTGGGATATCTTGCAAGGGCCAAAGAGGAAGACACTGTAATGTAAAAACAGAGCTCTATTACATCCACAGCAGCCTTGGACACCCGCAAACCCACCTCAGAAGCCCCTGTCCACATATCTCAAAGTTCACTCACATTTTAAGGAGGCCTGGAAGCTTCAATCTCCCAGTTAAAACATGATTTCAACTATAGCTTAAGGAAATTAAGATATTACTCTCTTTTACTTACAGGTAAAGCAGAAATAAGCATAACAGTTACAAATACCAATGCCCTTGAGGGAGGAAGTTCTGATTATCACAGGATTATCTTATTCCTTTAGGAGTAGTTGTAAAGCTCATCTAGCTGCTGCCCTCAGCTACCCACCTCAGGGAACTATTTCATTTGCAATTTTCAGGCTTGGGGATAAGTTCCTGAGGAGCAGTGTGGAAAACATCTGTAGTTAAAGGTAAGGACCAGCACACAGTTTGGAACCTCCGGGTAATCCTTCAGATGCTTTGAACTGACAGTAATTTTTCCTTTTACTTGAGAAGAAAGGGAGAGAGTTTTCCCATGGAGAGTGCCAAAGAGTGGACAAAGAAAACCTTTGAGGTTCATACCAGGGAAGAAGGATCAGGAACTGTCCATTGCTAAGTCTGAGTCTCTGTCCCTCTGTGCACATCCCTGCAGTCATGTGACTCAATAGCACGCAGGAGGAGCAGCTGAGGCTATTGCCACAGGGCTTCAGGAAGGAACCAACTCCTCATCTACTCATTGATCTGAAGCTGGAAGAATAAATTTCCTAATTATTTCAGCCTCAGGTTAGAAATCCTCATAAAAAATATTTTCTATAAAACAGGTGAAAGGGCTTCCCTGGGGGTCCAGTGGGTAAGGACACTGCCTTGCAGTGCAAGTGATAGGGACAGAGTAGAATAGGTAGGTGGTTGTAGAGTCCTAGTAGGAGATGATCGGTAGAAGGGAGACACCTGAGAAATGTTGGGAGGCCAGTGAGTTGATGATAACTCAGAAGAGCTGCTCCTTGTTCAGTAAAACAGGCTCAACTGGGTATAAACAGCTGATGAAGGAGGAGCTGGCGAAGAAGCAACCAATGATCTGAGTCTACTTGAGGGGGGCGGTCTTCTAGCATCCTATACATATTGCTGCCTACTCAGTTGAGAGAGAGAGAGAGCGAGCAAGCAGAGCTTTCCTGCCTGCCCGCTTGCACCTCTTACAAGTACCCTATCCTAATAAATCCTCTTCTTGCTTATCACTCTGCCTCTTGCTGAATTCCTTCTGCATTGAGGCATGAAGAACCTGAGCCTCAGTGGGTCCAGATGTTGGGTGAGTGCTGGATTAAGTCCCGGCCATGTGGATTCTAGTCCCAGACAGGGTTTTGGCTGGGATTGAGTCCTGACTACATGGATTCAAGTCAAAACAGGGTTTTGGCTGGGGTTAAGCCTTAGTCACGTGAGTTCGAGTCCCAAACCAGGTTTTGGCTAGGTTCAAGCTCCAGTCACATGGGTTCAAGTCCCAACGAGGGTTTTGGCTGGAATTCAAGCTCTAGCCATGTGGGTTCAAGTCCCAAGCAGGGTTTGATCAAGTCTGGGCCCTGGGTTTAAGTCTCAAATTGAGGTACAACCCTTTTACAAGGGGTGCCAGTTTGATCCCTGGCCTGGGAAGATCCCATGTGCCGCGGAGCAGCTGGACCAGTGTGTCTGTACCATGCGTCCAGAGCCAGTGCTCTGCAGTGAGAGAGGCCACTGCGATGGGAGGCCCACACAGGCCAAAGAACAAAGATGGAAATAAATGAAAGACCAGTAGTAGTGGCCAAAACCACAAAAAACAAAAAAAAATACAGGTGAAAAAAAACAGTGTTGAAACAGCTGTGTTAACAAAGATGTGTTTTACTAAGTGTAGTCATAAACATAATTGTCCATACTCTCTGCTTATTTACCTTCTATCTAGGAAGAGCGATGAGTCAGCTCAAGCTCTTCAGCTCACCAATCCAAAATAGAGTTTGGTGAGCACTGTCACTGAGTATGGGGGAACCCAAACTCTGCAGAATTTCAACACCAGTATTGTTTACCCAGAATGTGAACTTCCTATGGTCTCCTCCGTCTATGAGTAGGCTGCACTTGAAATCTCTAGTTTCCTAGAAAAGGAAAGTAACACATTATTTGCCCTGTAGAAAGTTTCCCTTTGATTATAAAGTATCATAAAGAGGCCTTCAAGTTGTCACTTTCATACCCGCTGGCATCCCTTTGATTTCTGCATTTGCAATCACTCTCCTAAAGCAAAGTTCTACAAGAGGCTTGTCTGAAGCATATCCACTAGCCTATCACTTGACTTCCTCAACTAGTGTTCTAAGCTTTTATCCAGCTTGAGGACTGCACTCAATAAGTCAGCAAACCTGGAAAACTCAGCCAAGGCCATACAACTGGGAAAGGTCAGTTTTCATTCCAGTCTCAAAGGCCATTCCAAAGAATGTTCAAACTATAGTACAATTGTACTAATTTCACGCACTAACAAGGAAATGCTCAAAAAAAAATAGGTTTCAAAAGTATGTGAACAGAGAACTTTCAGATGTATAAGCTGGATTTAGAAAAGTCAGAGGAATCAGATATCAAATTGTCAACATCCATTGAATCATGGAAAAGGCAAGGCAGTTCCAGAAAAACATGGACTTCTGCTTCATTGACTATGCTAAAGGCTTTGACTGTGTGGATCACAACAAACTCTAGAAAATTCTTAAAAAGATGGGAACACCAGACCGCCTTACCTGCCTCCTGAAAAACCCTGTATGCAAGATAAGAAGCAACTATTAGAGACAAACATGAAAACATGAACTGATTCAAAATTAGGAAAAGAGTATGACAAGGCTGTATATTGTTACCCTGCTTATTTAACTTATATGCAGAGTACTAGATGCAAAATGCCAGACTGGATGAATCACAAGCTGGAATCAAGATTTCTAGGAGAAATATCAACAAACTCAGATATGCAGATGATACCACTCTAATGGCAGAAAACAAAGAGGAACAGCGCCTCGATGAAGGTGAAAGAAGAGAGTGAAAAAGATTTAAAACTAAATATTAAGAAAATATCATGGCATCTGGTTCCATCAATTCATGACAAATAGATGGGGAAAAAGTGGAAACAGTGACAGATTCTATTTTCATGGGCTCCAAAATCACTGCGGACAGTGACTACAGCCATGAAACTAAAAGGTACTTGCTGCTTGGAAAGAAAGTTATGGCAAGCCTAGACAGTATATTAAAAAGCAAAGACATCACTTTGCCAAAAAGGTCCATGTAGTGAAAGCTATGGTTTTTTCAGTAGTCATGTACAGCTGTGAGAGTTGGACCATAAAGAAGACTAAGTACCAAAGAATTGATGGTTTTTAATCATGGTGCTTGAGGAGACTCTTGAGAGCCCCTTGGACAGCGAGGAGATCAAACCAGTAGTCCTAAAGGAAATCAACCCTGAATATTTTATTATATTAGAAGGACTAATGCTGAAGTTCCAATACTTTGGCCACTTTATGCGAAGAGTTGACTTGTTGGAAAAGACCCTGATGCTGGGAAAGATTGCGGGCAGGAGGAAAAGGGGGCAACAGAGGATAAGATGCTTGGTTGGCATCACCAATTCAATACTTGGGCAAACTCTGGGAGATAGTGAAGGACTGGTGTGTTTCTATCTATGGGGTCTGAAAGAATTGGACACAGCTTTGTAACTGAATAACAGCAATAAGGGTCACTGACAGTCATCTGAGCTCAACAAATTTTGCATTTGTTCTTAAAATCCATGTGTCTCAATTCGAACTCTTTATAAACTGAGGATGCCTCAATATTGAAAAATTTCCAGAAAAACATGGACTTCTGCTTCATTGACTATGCTAAAGGCTTTGACTGTGTGGATCACAACAAACTCTAGAAAATTCTTAAAAAGATGGGAACACCAGACCGCCTTACCTGCCTCCTGAAAAACCCTGTATGCAAGATAAGAAGCAACTATTAGAGACAAACATGAAAACATGAACTGATTCAAAATTAGGAAAAGAGTATGACAAGGCTGTATATTGTTACCCTGCTTATTTAACTTATATGCAGAGTACTAGATGCAAAATGCCAGACTGGATGAATCACAAGCTGGAATCAAGATTTCTAGGAGAAATATCAACAAACTCAGATATGCAGATGATACCACTCTAATGGCAGAAAACAAAGAGGAACAGCGCCTCGATGAAGGTGAAAGAAGAGAGTGAAAAAGATTTAAAACTAAATATTAAGAAAATATCATGGCATCTGGTTCCATCAATTCATGACAAATAGATGGGGAAAAAGTGGAAACAGTGACAGATTCTATTTTCATGGGCTCCAAAATCACTGCGGACAGTGACTACAGCCATGAAACTAAAAGGTACTTGCTGCTTGGAAAGAAAGTTATGGCAAGCCTAGACAGTATTTTAAAAAAGCAAAGACATCACTTTGCCAAACAGGTCCATGTAGTGAAAGCTATGGTTTTTTCAGTAGTCATGTACAGCTGTGAGAGTTGGACCATAAAGAAGACTAAGTACCAAAGAATTGATGGTTTTTAATCATGGTGCTTGAGGAGACTCTTGAGAGCCCCTTGGACAGCGAGGAGATCAAACCAGTAGTCCTAAAGGAAATCAACCCTGAATATTTTATTATATTAGAAGGACTAATGCTGAAGTTCCAATACTTTGGCCACTTTATGCGAAGAGTTGACTTGTTGGAAAAGACCCTGATGCTGGGAAAGATTGCGGGCAGGAGGAAAAGGGGGCAACAGAGGATAAGATGCTTGGTTGGCATCACCAATTCAATACTTGGGCAAACTCTGGGAGATAGTGAAGGACTGGTGTGTTTCTATCTATGGGGTCTGAAAGAATTGGACACAGCTTTGTAACTGAATAACAGCAATAAGGGTCACTGACAGTCATCTGAGCTCAACAAATTTTGCATTTGTTCTTAAAATCCATGTGTCTCAATTCGAACTCTTTATAAACTGAGGGATGCCTCAATATTAGTTCTACTCATAAAACCTTTCTAAACCTTATTTCACCAAAGTGAGATAAGCATTAAACATCACAAAATGTGTGGGTATATGGGCTAGTTTTCCCCTGAGAGGTTCTCCTCTTGGTAGAATCTGGTTTCAGATATCTACAGAATATGTCCATAAAATATCCTATGTGATATGCCGATGAAAATATGTCATCCAACATTTCTTCTGCTGGCCTGATTCCCATCCTCTCACTAGTTCTTAAATTTCATGAAATTTTTCCTCCCGAATCTCCTTAGTAAACCAAAGAGAGGTTCTGTAAAGGACTCTAGATTGGTTTCAAGTTTTAAAGCGAGAAACAGAGTGAGCTAATTATTGTCCCTGTCAATGACTTGAAATGCCAAGACTGGAATTCAGAAGCCAGTTATGACAAATGGAAATAAATTGGATTTTCTTACTATAAACTTCTAGCAAGCTCCATCCCTTTTCACTGTGACTTGTTCTAAAATGCAATTCTGCTCCAAGGCTGCCTTCACTTCTTTGTATCTGGATGATATTTCAGTTGTATTTCCTTTTATATTTCATTCCATTTCCTTCTCTCCAACACCCTCATTTTTTTCTTTCCCATCTTCTCAAATTTATTGTGAATGTAATTGCCCTTCAAAAGTTGATTGTGAAATGAGGACACAATGTTTCTCAGTGTAATTAGTAAATTGCCTTTACAGAAATACCAAATGTTTTATAAACAGATTCTAGGCCCTACTTCAGACCCACTTATGTCAGAATCTGTGGTGATGGGCACATGAATTTGAATCTTTAACAAGTATTCTAAATAATTCCTATGCAAACCTAATATTTAAAAGTACTGCACTAGAGGCTTTAAGGAACCATTTTTTTGTTATTAATTGATTGCCCCTGATACATATTCCTTGTTCCACAAATATATATATATATATATATATATATAATTTATCTTCCTTTTATGAAAATATATTCTACTTATTTTATTCAATATGCTTTGCTTCTATAGAAAAGTCTTCAGCAACAAAAAGGAGGCCTAGCTTCTAAAAATCAGACTCAGTTAGAACTACCTGTTATCGGAAAGAGCTTGAGGTAGACAGTGCTGGTTTGGGAATCGCAGGGGAATCCTCACTGATAGTCTTCATTGCAAGAAAGCCTGAGTTTTACCCTCTCACCATTTCCCTTGTAAGATATTCTTGGAGATCTTTACTACTTTCTGTTCTTTTTCTAGTTGTTAAAGCTTCCTGAGCATATTAGTCTGTTTAGAGCACCATCAAAATACCAGAGGCTGGATGCTTAAATAACAGGAATATCTTTCTCACAGTCTGGAGGCTCCAAGCGGCAGATCAAGATCTGGCAGTGTTCAGTGTTTGATGAAGCCTCTTTTCCTCATTTTTAAACAGGCAACTTCTCAGAGAATTCTCATATGGCCTTTCCTCTTAGTGCACACAAAGAAAGATGGAGCTCTGGAATTTCTTTCTCTAAGGACACTAATCCTATCAGATTATACCTCCATATTATGACCTCATTTAACCAGAGTTACTTCTATCAAGGCCCACACCTCCAAACATAGTCAGATTAGGGGATTAAGGCTTCAACATAACACTGAAATTAGTTAGTGCTGGGACTTCAGACCAGGTGTGTGGTTCTCAGACTCAAAGGGTCAACGGTTATCTTCAGAGGACCTTTGGGCATAAGCAAAACAATGAGTTAATCAAGTGATAAATTTAGAACCTCCTTGTGAGTTAATAATCTCACCATCAAATTGTCTTAAAAATGATTCAGCTGTGATCAGATATCTCACCACATTATTACCCTGAGAGGAGAAATTATTTGGCCATTATGTTTGAAGACATGGTTTGTAAATGGCAGTTCTCTATCCTTTGTTCTTGGCCTTGTCCTCTCTCTTGAGCTGACAAAAATATTCACTGCAGGATTTTACAACCCACTGACATTTGGGACTGGGTAATTTTTGGTTGTGAGAGGCCATCTTTTGCATTATAGGAAGTTTAGCAGGATCTCTGATGTCTACCCACTAGATGCAGGAAGCACTCTCCCACTTGTTGCTATGAAAATATCTGCAGACATTGCCAAGGGCCCCACTGAGGACAAAATTTTCTATGGTTGACTGCTACTTAAGATACACATCAGCTTCCTCATTTTATTCCCCTTGCTTGGGATTGAGTACTCTTTCAACTTAAATTGAGCCTAACATAGCCTAATTCCCACTCTGTTTTTTAAGATTGTTAGTCCTCTAGGAAAAGTATAAATATGTGCCAGTCTTCTCCTCCAAATACCACAAAGTGCAACCTGAGAGTCTCTGAGACATCAGAGGGAAGGCACTCAAAGAGCTCTATTACCAAACATGCAGCAATGCTGAGCACTTAGAGGAGTGATTCGCCTTTGAATATTTTTGTTTACAAAATGAAAGACATCTGATTAGGGTTTTTTGAGTCCTTTGAGGCACTAATATTCCATGAAATGTTCCAAATCCTATGTAAAAATCACCAGACACTAAAAACAATTATATTTCTGATTCATAGCCTAAATACTTGAGCAAAATCTGAGAGTTACGTTTCCAGGATGCAAGAGCAATAAGAGGTATAGCTTCTGCTCTTTTTAAAATTTTTTATTGGAGCATCATTGATTTACAATGTTAGTTTCTGCTGTACAATAAAGTGAATCCAGTTTACATATACATATATCAGCTCTTTTTTAGATTCTTTCCCATATAGGTCATTACAGAATATTGAATAGAGTCCCTTGCACTATACAGTAGGTATTTATTAGTTATCAGTTTTATATATAGTAGTATGTATATGTCCATCCCAATCTTCCAATTTATCCTTCCCTCCACTTTACCTCCAGGTAACCATAAGGTTGTTTTCTACAACTATGACTCTACTTCTGTTTTGTAGATAAGTTCATTTGTACTCTTTCTTTTTAGATTCCACATGTAAGTGATATTATGATATTTTTCATTCTCAGTCTAACAATCTCTAGGTCCACGCATGTTGCTGCAAATGCTCTGCTCTTTTAAATAGGTGAGAGTATCTGTCAGGAAGTGTTTGGGTATTACAGATGCAAAGCTTGCGTACTACAGATGCCAAAGTTCAGTAATTCTCAAACAGATGGACAAAGCAGAGAAGACTTCACAGAGAGATGAAAATTTATCTGAATCGCAGAAGGCTATTAGGATAAGAATAAAGAGAAAACAGTTATTTGAACTAGTTGTATTGAATTTCTACCCTGACTGTGTATTAGAGTTATTTAGCTCTCCACCCCTGTAAGCTTCACTCTAAATCAGTTAAATACATTCTCTACAGATGAGACCTGGGCAATGGTGTTTTTTTTTTTTCAAAGTTGCTTAGGTGTTTCTAATCTACAGGTAGTATTAAGAAGAACCACTAAGTTAGGCAAAGCAAGATGAGCAAAGTTCTCATTATTTTAATGTTATAAAACTTAAGACCTGTGAGGTCTTCTCATTCTCATGACATTTAACTTAAGCATATTAAATACTTACCAAAAGATGTCCCAAAAGACCTTCGCTTGGCCCTTGCTCAACCTTAAGCGGGAGCATGAACACACCTGGGGGCTCTCTGGGTGCCTCTAATGGCTGATACTCACGCCTGTGCCTTCTCACCCACCTCAGGCAGCAGCTGGAGTAAAAGCTCCTGCAGCATGCTCCCACAACAGCCTGCATATACATACATTGCAGGTGTTTATCAAGCTGCAGGGCAATATACCTGTTCCTCTTTACTTTTCCTCTAAAGACAGTATACTAGTAAGAACAGTGCCCAACACATTTTGAGTAGCTGAAAGAATGAGTGAACAAATAAAGGAGATCGATTCAGCCAAGAATACCAACTCAGTTTCAGTCTTTTGTATGCTGGAGATGTACTCACAAATTCTCTGATCTCCTGGACTCTGGATTTGACCTGGATCATATCTTCTGGGCTTCTTATGACGCTGTTCTCTACATTGAACTTTGTCTCTCTCCTATATTCACCTATGGAGTGTGGGTGGAGTCCTCAACCTTCCCATGTACTCTAGAAATACCCTCTTTGACAAGGCTACCAAGTAAGACTCTATATCAAGCAGAGTCTTCAAGCTGCCACTCATGCCCCAGAGAAATAACTGTCTAAAGAATCTATGTAGAATGTATCGACAATATACTTAATCTGTACACAGTATGCTTAAATTTCCACTTTGAATCAGTTTGCTCCAAGATACAAAGGACGACTATGGAAAATACAAAAACCAAGGCATTCCTGCCTATAATAGTGTATGACTGCTTCATGTACTTCATTCAGGTTTTTCTTTGCAACTATTCTACAACTTTCTTCCTGGGAAAATAAGCCTTATCTTTCTCATGTCATCTGAATCATTCAATTTAGTAACTGACTCTGTCTAATTTTGTATTTTATTTGACCTATTGTATTATTCTTATCTCACCCTCAAATTATAAGTTCCCTGAAGGCAGGGAGGTTCTTTCACTTCTCCTGCATTTGTCAATGCAGCTAGAATGCAAACTCCATGGAAGAAGGGGTTGTCTTTTACTAAATGCAAGGTCTTGTTAGGCTTCCTTTAGCACATAATACACTATCTGAAATGTGACAGAGAGAAAGCAAACATTTTCTGTGTGAAGATAATAGCACGAGGCTATAGTTATGTATTCTTGCCTAGAGAATTCCATGGACAGAGGAGCTTGGTGGGCTATAGTCCATGGGGTCGCGAAGAGTCAGGTACAACTGAGCAGCTAGCACACACACACAGAGAACTATATCGTTCTTATAGTCAATCATGGATAAACATCCAATTTAGGCTCAGCACAAACACATTTGGGAAGGTATTCCAGGTTTCTTTTCTGTCTTTTCTTAGCATCCCAGTATTTGGTTTCCTGGAATAAAATCTGACTACATAAAACCCTCCCCTATATTAGGCTTGCCTTACCCTATGGGGTATCACTTTGAAGGAAAGATCTCAGCTCTAAAAAAATACTTTCTTCCTTGCAGCCCCCTGAATTCCACCACACTCTTTTATTGCCTCAACTCAGTTAAGTTTGGGAGAGAAAACAACTTATACAAAAGCATGTATAAGTAACAGCATCACTTGATATCACAGGAGTGTCTGTATTTTCAATGAAAATTTCTAAAAAGCACAAAAGGAATTTAAGCAATTCTTTAGTACTAAAGAATTGTAGAATTACAGTTTGGGCTAGAGATGCTTTCAGAGATATGAGACATGAGTTCAGTCCACACCAGTAAATAAAGTGGTTTTTAAGAGCTCACCACAAAATCCTGCAGACTTCACATTAACTCAGATCTAGCTGAAACAGCCTCCAGAGAATGGGAGCTTCTCCTTCACTTTATGTCTTCTAAAACTTATGCAATTGGAAAATGCTCAACTAAAGCTGTATATGAAAAGAGATTCTGGGAAATGTAAACTTTATTTTTCCTTCTACAATACAGAGGAGACCTTAGGAAGGTATGGTATCGATACCAAGTGGACAATAGTCCATCTAGACAGAACCCCGTTTTCACTTTTATTTGACCTATTGTATTATTCTTATCTCACCCTCAAATTATAAGTTCCCTGAAGGCAGGGAGGTTCTTTCACTTCTCCTGCATTTGTCAATGCAGCTAGAATGCAAACTCCATGGAAGAAGGGGTTGTCTTTTACTAAATGCAAGGTCTTGTTAGGCTTCCTTTAGCACATAATACACTATCTGAAATGTGACAGAGAGAAAGCAAACATTTTCTGTGTGAAGATAATAGCACGAGGCTATAGTTATGTATTCTTGCCTAGAGAATTCCATGGACAGAGGAGCTTGGTGGGCTATAGTCCATGGGGTCGCGAAGAGTCAGGTACAACTGAGCAGCTAGCACACACACACAGAGAACTATATCGTTCTTATAGTCAATCATGGATAAACATCCAATTTAGGCTCAGCACAAACACATTTGGGAAGGTATTCCAGGTTTCTTTTCTGTCTTTTCTTAGCATCCCAGTATTTGGTTTCCTGGAATAAAATCTGACTACATAAAACCCTCCCCTATATTAGGCTTGCCTTACCCTATGGGGTATCACTTTGAAGGAAAGATCTCAGCTCTAAAAAAATACTTTCTTCCTTGCAGCCCCCTGAATTCCACCACACTCTTTTATTGCCTCAACTCAGTTAAGTTTGGGAGAGAAAACAACTTATACAAAAGCATGTATAAGTAACAGCATCACTTGATATCACAGGAGTGTCTGTATTTTCAATGAAAATTTCTAAAAAGCACAAAAGGAATTTAAGCAATTCTTTAGTACTAAAGAATTGTAGAATTACAGTTTGGGCTAGAGATGCTTTCAGAGATATGAGACATGAGTTCAGTCCACACCAGTAAATAAAGTGGTTTTTAAGAGCTCACCACAAAATCCTGCAGACTTCACATTAACTCAGATCTAGCTGAAACAGCCTCCAGAGAATGGGAGCTTCTCCTTCACTTTATGTCTTCTAAAACTTATGCAATTGGAAAATGCTCAACTAAAGCTGTATATGAAAAGAGATTCTGGGAAATGTAAACTTTATTTTTCCTTCTACAATACAGAGGAGACCTTAGGAAGGTATGGTATCGATACCAAGTGGACAATAGTCCATCTAGACAGACTACACCATTTTTCAACTTAGCATTTCTATACACATTTTACCTATTTTAACCTTCAACTAGGATATTAACATCACTTTGTTCTGACATGATACAAGTATACCTCATATCCCTACTCATTTTCTGCCCAAAATGTAGACATAAAGTCCTATGTGTCATTTTATCTTTCAATAATGCCCTTCATTTTTAAGCTCAGACCAAATTTCCTTTGCTATTATGTAATTTAAACCCTGAATTATGTATTCACATATATTATATTAGAAATAGGAGATTGGGAAGGGAAGAATTGGTAAATATGAAAAGTACATAAGAGCAAGAAAGAAAATATGCATAACTCCAAATTTCTAATTTTGCAACTAATCAGAGTTAACCAGAATTGACTTGATAATTTCCTTCTTATATCACATGTTTCATGTTTCCTCAGTTAGCACCTCAGTTGGAGCTTCCCTGTTGGTGTAGATGGTAAAGAATCTCTCTCCAATGAGGGAGACCTAGGTTTGACCCCTGAGTCAGGAATATCTAAAGGAAGAAATGGCAACCCACTCCAGTATTCTTGCCTCGAAAATCCCATGGAAAGAGGATCCTGGTGGGCTGCACCTCTTGGGTTGCAAAGAGTTGAACACGACTGAGCAACTATAGCACATCAGTTGGTCATGAACTTTTACCTGGCAGGATATTTCATGACTATAGGTCCAAAAATGGTGGATTTAGAGATTCCATTCAGAGGAGAGAAAGCAAATGCAAATCTATACTGTATATGTTCTACTGAAAATACACTGTTATTCTTTCTGTGGTAGAAAAGATTTATTTTAATCACCTGTCTCCCTGTGACTGTTTCCTCCCAGTGAATGGTGCCACATAAGGATGTGATTGTTGGTCTTTTTTATAGGCTGTTTTGACATTCAGCTCTGTGGTACCCAGATCAACCTTAATGAATAAAGTCCATATTGTTTAGCTTGTGCATAACCCCCATACCTGCCTTCAGAGAGACAGATTTTGTTTATGAAACCAGTGAGCAATGACTGGGCTATCTGGGGAAAGAGGCTAAATAACATAAGTAGCACAGGTCTTATTTAACTAATCTGTGACAATCCTTTCTGCAAAGTAGTTACTCTTTGTTATGCATTTAATTGGACGTAAATATCCCCATATTCTCTATGGATACTGTTAGGCGCTTCTACAAACTTCTTCAATATAGACTACTATTACCAATGTTCTAATTTTTGTCCTAGTATGTTCATAGCCACCTAGCCTAATCACCCCTGAATAAATGTGTACTCCTGGTCATCTTTCCTCCAAAAAACAAAATTAAAAAAAAATATGTGCAATATTCAAAGTTCTGCCCATTTGGATGAATTTCTCTTCAGTACTTCAAAGGCTTTCTTGAGAAGGAATATTGTAGTCAGTCATTCACTTTTTGGGCAACTCTACAATATTCTTGAGAAATAGCCTTAAAATATCTTTTTTCTTTCTTAGTATTCTGGTAAGAAGGAACGTTCCAAGAAACCATCATGATGGTTGAGGAAGAGGTATCAATGCAGCAAGAATAACAAATGCCATGGAAATCTATTTATGTGTTTGAAATTGGCAACGACACATTGAAGTGCCTGCTATTAATGGGTGAAATCTATTTTCCTTCCCATCTCTTGAATCTGGGCAGTCCTTATTATACTTGTTATTAAACAGAATATGGCAGAAGTAATTTTGCCTTCTGAACATAGACCTCAAGATCCTCACATTTCCTGTTCTACCATTTCTCGATGTTCTGCAATCTCTGTGTGAAAAATCCTGGGCTAGCCTTCTGAATGAGGAGAGATACATAGCCTAATCATTTTCATTATCCTCACTGATAGCCTGTCAACAACCACACATGTGAATGAGGCCATCCTAGATCCTTTGGCAATCAGCTGGTCTGATTTACCAGGTAACAGTTACTAGGTAGCATACACATGAGAAAACCCAGCAGAGATCAGTATAACTGGCCCAGACCATGACCTCACTGACCCTTAACTTGTGAGAGTTATAATATAAATTGTTGTACTTTAACAAATTTGGGGGTGCTTTCTATGAAGCAAAAGTTAGATGATATAGAGTCTTAGTCATGTCTTCATGATAATTATATATTCAGATCCTGACCAAGCACAGGCTTGTATATCCCACTTCCGTGGAGTGATAGAGTGCTACCAAGTATGCCCAGATTCATGACTCTGATAATAACCAGTTATAGGTTCATGAAACATAGCAACTTGATGCTCCATGATTAAATGTTCATCTCTACCAGTGCCCTATAGAAAAACCAAAAAATTAAGTAGTGCTTTTCCCCAAAGGAGCCTCAATAAAGCATATTACCAATGTTCTAAATTTTGTCCTAGTATGTTCAAAGCCACCTAGCCTAATCACCCCTGAATAAATGTGTACTCCTGGTCATCTTTCCTCCAAAAAACAAAATTAAAAAAAAATATGTGCAATATTCAAAGTTCTGCCCATTTGGATGAATTTCTCTTCAGTACTTCAAAGGCTTTCTTGAGAAGGAATATTGTAGTCAGTCATTCACTTTTTGGGCAACTCTACAATATTCTTGAGAAATAGCCTTAAAATATCTTTTTTCTTTCTTAGTATTCTGGTAAGAAGGAACGTTCCAAGAAACCATCATGATGGTTGAGGAAGAGGTATCAATGCAGCAAGAATAACAAATGCCATGGAAATCTATTTATGTGTTTGAAATTGGCAACGACACATTGAAGTGCCTGCTATTAATGGGTGAAATCTATTTTCCTTCCCATCTCTTGAATCTGGGCAGTCCTTATTATACTTGTTATTAAACAGAATATGGCAGAAGTAATTTTGCCTTCTGAACATAGACCTCAAGATCCTCACATTTCCTGTTCTACCATTTCTCGATGTTCTGCAATCTCTGTGTGAAAAATCCTGGGCTAGCCTTCTGAATGAGGAGAGATACATAGCCTAATCATTTTCATTATCCTCACTGATAGCCTGTCAACAACCACACATGTGAATGAGGCCATCCTAGATCCTTTGGCAATCAGCTGGTCTGATTTACCAGGTAACAGTTACTAGGTAGCATACACATGAGAAAACCCAGCAGAGATCAGTATAACTGGCCCAGACCATGACCTCACTGACCCTTAACTTGTGAGAGTTATAATATAAATTGTTGTACTTTAACAAATTTGGGGGTGCTTTCTATGAAGCAAAAGTTAGATGATATAGAGTCTTAGTCATGTCTTCATGATAATTATATATTCAGATCCTGACCAAGCACAGGCTTGTATATCCCACTTCCGTGGAGTGATAGAGTGCTACCAAGTATGCCCAGATTCATGACTCTGATAATAACCAGTTATAGGTTCATGAAACATAGCAACTTGATGCTCCATGATTAAATGTTCATCTCTACCAGTGCCCTATAGAAAACAGAAGTTGCTTTTCAAAAGAGCCATAACTTTTTCAAGAAATAGCATAGCTTTGCTCCCCAAATCCTAATTGGTGCTATGATTCTCCTGTCAGAATTATAAAGCATTTATTTCCTATCTTCTAAAGACATGTTGAGCACATGAAATTTGCGTAGGTTGAGAGCTCAGGAAGCAGAGTACCTCATAATTTCTACCAAATTTACTTGGGCCCAACTCAAAACTGGCAAGAGATAAATGAGTCAAGTTAACATGCCCTTATGCATATAAGATGTTTTTAGAATTCACAGGGGCCCACAAATGCTTTACCTTTTCTTAGAGATAGTAGGTATAAGATGCAACACTTTGTTCTACACCTTGGCAAGGAAATCTCAATATACCCCAGACCACTGAATATCTAAAAAATTCCTCAAGGTGGGAAATATGAGTTTTGGGGTTTTCTCTTCCCTTCTGATTTTCATATGACTTACCCAGGCATCTAGGTTATTTGCAACATTATGATCATAATTTGCTCAACTGTTTGAACAAAGTATTATTCCAGGTACATTTTTCTGTCTTCCAGGGAATTGAAAACTTGTTCATTAAAATAATTTTATAAAGCCCAAAATAAATGGAAGTCCAAAGTTGCAATATCTGGCAAATATCATGGATGAATCAAAACTTCCCAGCCAACAGTAACAGTTTTTGCCTGGTCATCAAAGAAACATGCGGTCTTGCGTGATCATCATGTTAAAAGAATATGCATTTTCTGTTGAGTAATTCCAGATGCTTTTCACTGAGTTCTGCTTTCAATTGGTGTAATAGGGAGCAATACCTATTGGAATTAATCCCTTGGTTTTGCAAAAGGAGTTCATAATAGAGGACTCCCTTCCAATCTCACCATATACATAACATTATCTTCTTTGGGTGAAGACTGGCTTTTGGTGTAGTTGGTGGTTATTCATTTGGCTGGCCCTGTGAGCTCTTCGATTCGACCTTATTGTATAGTATCAAATTTTTATCAATTGTCACAATTTGCTTTTTTTTTTTTTTAAAGATTTATTTATTTATTTATTTATTTTGGGCAGGGGTCGGGTTGGGGAGGGAGGGGAGCGGGTGGGTCACTTCTTTTTTTTTTTTTAAACCTTTATTTTGCTTTTAACTTTTACAGAGTTTTGCTGTTTACAGATATGTATGTTCCCAGATTAGTCATATGTATATCCCCCCCTTCCCACCCCTCCCGACCATCACATAGCACCCCTGAAGGATCCCCTTTTCTCACAGAGCAATGACTAGAGCTATTTTCTTCACTTATGATAGTACAGGCCTTCATGCTACTTCCTTTACGCTTCCCACCTTCTGTTCCTTCCCCACAATGTCCGTATGTCCACTGTCCATGTCTGTCTTTCTGTCGCTTCACTGTGTGTGCCATCATCACCATCCTACTAGATTCCATATATATGTGTTAGTATACTGTATTTGTCCTTCTCTTTCTGACTGACTTCACTTTTTATGATACGTTCTAGATCCAGCCACCTCATTAGGGTTGATTCTTCTGCATTTCTCTTTACAGCTGTGTAGTATTCCATTGTATATATGTACCAGAGCTTTTGAATCCATTCGTTCGTCGATGGGCATCTAGGTTCCTTCCATGTTCTAGCTATTGTATAGAGAGCTGCAATGAACATTGGTTCTATTGGTCTTTCATTTCTCTATTTTCATCCGTCTTTGTTCTTTGGCTCCTGTGGGCCTCCCATTGCGGTGGCATCTGTCATTGCAGAGCCCTGGCTCTGGGCGCATGTACTCCAGAGCTCCAGCTCAGTAATTGGACACATCGGTCCAGCCGCTCCACGGCACATGGGATCTTCCCAGGCCAGGGATCGAACCGGAGCCCCTTGCACTGTAGGGCAGTGTCCTTACCCACTGGACCACCAGGGAAAGCCCCCACAATTTGCTTTTAAAATGGAATGTTTTCATTGTATCTAAGCAAAGAATCACGTGCAGTAATATGGTCAAGAAGGTTTTTTTCACTTAATTTATGTGGAACACAAACATCAAAGCGATTAATAATTTTTAATGCTTGATCTGGATATTTTGAGTATGTCAGCTACCTCTCATGTGGTCTAACATTAACTGTTCTGAGTTAAGGTCTTCATTCAATCCCTATCAACGGTTGGTCTGCCCAACCAGTTTGATCAGTCACAGTATCTTCTCCATATAATACACAAGTCTGTTTTTGCATTTCAGTTGCGTTCCTTGAAGTAATAAAGCATAATATGCCAAAATGTTGCTGTTTACAGATATGTATGTTCCCAGATTAGTCATATGTATATCCCCCCCTTCCCACCCCTCCCGACCATCACATAGCACCCCTGAAGGATCCCCTTTTCTCACAGAGCAATGACTAGAGCTATTTTCTTCACTTATGATAGTACAGGCCTTCATGCTACTTCCTTTACGCTTCCCACCTTCTGTTCCTTCCCCACAATGTCCGTATGTCCACTGTCCATGTCTGTCTTTCTGTCGCTTCACTGTGTGTGCCATCATCACCATCCTACTAGATTCCATATATATGTGTTAGTATACTGTATTTGTCCTTCTCTTTCTGACTGACTTCACTTTTTATGATACGTTCTAGATCCAGCCACCTCATTAGGGTTGATTCTTCTGCATTTCTCTTTACAGCTGTGTAGTATTCCATTGTATATATGTACCAGAGCTTTTGAATCCATTCGTTCGTCGATGGGCATCTAGGTTCCTTCCATGTTCTAGCTATTGTATAGAGAGCTGCAATGAACATTGGTTCTATTGGTCTTTCATTTCTCTATTTTCATCCGTCTTTGTTCTTTGGCTCCTGTGGGCCTCCCATTGCGGTGGCATCTGTCATTGCAGAGCCCTGGCTCTGGGCGCATGTACTCCAGAGCTCCAGCTCAGTAATTGGACACATCGGTCCAGCCGCTCCACGGCACATGGGATCTTCCCAGGCCAGGGATCGAACCGGAGCCCCTTGCACTGTAGGGCAGTGTCCTTACCCACTGGACCACCAGGGAAAGCCCCCACAATTTGCTTTTAAAATGGAATGTTTTCATTGTATCTAAGCAAAGAATCACGTGCAGTAATATGGTCAAGAAGGTTTTTTTCACTTAATTTATGTGGAACACAAACATCAAAGCGATTAATAATTTTTAATGCTTGATCTGGATATTTTGAGTATGTCAGCTACCTCTCATGTGGTATAACATTAACTGTTCTCAGTTAAGGTCTTCATTCAATCCCTATCAACTTCGGTTGGTCTGCCCAACCAGTTTGATCAGTCACAGTATCTTCTCCATATAATACACAAGTCTGTTTTTTGCATTTCAGTTGCGTTCCTTGAAGTAATAAAGCATAATATGCCAAAAATGTTGTTTTTTTCTGTTATATTCAATATTAATATGGCAACACAAAACTTCATCAATTTTGATATTTTTGTTTAATGCAGGCTACTATGACAGCTGTCACAATGCAATGTAACGAAATTGTTTTGAATGAAGTTAAAGACACATAAGTGCTTTCAAAGCCACCTTATGGGAAAAAACTGAAGGAACATTTAGGCCAGTCCAAAACATTATGCTCCTTATTGCCTGGCCTGACTTAATGTAATGCTATACACAGAACTCTGAAAGTTGACAAAAGGTAACAAATTATTCTTGTGTGTATGGATCTTCCTTTTCATTTACAAGTTATGTATTGTTCTTAGTTTCCTGGCTTTAGCCAGGATTTAAATCTAATTATGGGTCTGGAAATAAAGAAAGGTGACTTGTGGGTCTAAAGGAGAACCAGTATTTCTTGCAAGGTGAATGTCTGGGTTGAATCCACTGAAGAGTGGTCAGGCATGAAAAGAGATGGTGCTGCTGCTTCTGGCACAGGAGACCTGGTAAGTTTGAAAAGTTCAAGGTACTTAGGTCCTTAGAAATCTGCTCAAATTTCTCCTCTATGATTTTCAAGTTTCCGCTTCTTCTTAATTAATGCTATAACTTTAATACAAGCGGCCTAGTAAGCCTGTGCATTCACTTTGAATTTCTATTTACTCACCTTCAAGATTATACTTTTATTGGGTTTTTAAAGCATTGACTGGTGGATACAAGAAAAGGATTTACTTCAAGATAGAAACTAAAGTTGTAGAATCTGGTATTATTTCATTTCTTGAATAACTAATATAAAACCCTTGTCTATCTCTTTTTGAGTTCTACATTGCTCTCCGACATAGCTAGTCCACCTCCAAATTCTTTGTACTCTTTAATTCCACTATAAAATTTTATTATTACAACTGCTATTGATGCTTTGCCTCCTAAAGTCTTGCCTACTATAGATTAAAACAATCCAGAAGATTATAGATGGTAACGTAGATAACTGTTTTGTCACTACATACCACGGACTATCAGAGGTCCACCTTGTATTGGCAGTGAAGTTGTTACTATCTTCAACATTATTCTGTCACTTCAGTTCAGTTCAGTCACTCAGTCAAGTCGGACTCTTTGTAATCTAATGCATTGCAGCACTCCAGTTTTTCTGTTTTTCAATTTTAAAAATATTTTTGTTTTTAATGCAGGCTACTATGACAGCTGTCACAATGCAATGTAACGAAATTGTTTTGAATGAAGTTAAAGACACATAAGTGCTTTCAAAGCCACCTTATGGGAAAAAACTGAAGGAACATTTAGGCCAGTCCAAAACATTATGCTCCTTATTGCCTGGCCTGACTTAATGTAATGCTATACACAGAACTCTGAAAGTTGACAAAAGGTAACAAATTATTCTTGTGTGTATGGATCTTCCTTTTCATTTACAAGTTATGTATTGTTCTTAGTTTCCTGGCTTTAGCCAGGATTTAAATCTAATTATGGGTCTGGAAATAAAGAAAGGTGACTTGTGGGTCTAAAGGAGAACCAGTATTTCTTGCAAGGTGAATGTCTGGGTTGAATCCACTGAAGAGTGGTCAGGCATGAAAAGAGATGGTGCTGCTGCTTCTGGCACAGGAGACCTGGTAAGTTTGAAAAGTTCAAGGTACTTAGGTCCTTAGAAATCTGCTCAAATTTCTCCTCTATGATTTTCAAGTTTCCGCTTCTTCTTAATTAATGCTATAACTTTAATACAAGCGGCCTAGTAAGCCTGTGCATTCACTTTGAATTTCTATTTACTCACCTTCAAGATTATACTTTTATTGGGTTTTTAAAGCATTGACTGGTGGATACAAGAAAAAGGATTTACTTCAAGATAGAAACTAAAGTTGTAGAATCTGGTATTATTTCATTTCTTGAATAACTAATATAAAACCCTTGTCTATCTCTTTTTGAGTTCTACATTGCTCTCCGACATAGCTAGTCCACCTCCAAATTCTTTGTACTCTTTAATTCCACTATAAAATTTTATTATTACAACTGCTATTGATGCTTTGCCTCCTAAAGTCTTGCCTACTATAGATTAAAACAATCCAGAAGATTATAGATGGTAACGTAGATAACTGTTTTGTCACTACATACCACGGACTATCAGAGGTCCACCTTGTATTGGCAGTGAAGTTGTTACTATCTTCAACATTATTCTGTCACTTCAGTTCAGTTCAGTCACTCAGTCAAGTCGGACTCTTTGTAATCTAATGCATTGCAGCACTCCAGACTTCCCTGTCTTTCACCATTCCCAGAACTTACTCAAGCTCATGTCCATTGGGTCGGTGATGCCATCCTACTATCTCATCTTCTGTCATCTCTTTCTCCTTCTGTCTTCTATTTTTCCCATCATCAGGATATTTTCCAATGAGTCATCTCTTCATATCAGGTGGCCAAGGTATTGGAGCATCACTTTCAGTACTTTCAGTGAATATTCAAGGTTGATTTCCTTTAGGAATGACTGATTTGATCTCCTTGCAGTCCAAGGGACTATCAAAAGTCTTCTCCAAAACCACAGTTCAAAAGTATCAATTCTTCGGCATTCAACCTTCTTTATGGTCCAGTTCTAACATCCATACATAAATACAGAAAAAGCCATAGCTTTGATTAGACAGACCTTTGTTGGCAAAGTGATGCTATACTATGCTATGCTTTTGGATACACAGTCTAGATTTGTCAAAGCTATTCTTCCAAGGAGCAGGCATCTTTTAATTTCATGACTGCAGTTACCATCCGCTGTGATGTTGGAGTCCAAGAAAATAAAGTCTGTCACTGTTTTCATGATTTTCCCACCTATTTGCCATGAAGTCATGGAACCAGATATAATAATTTTACCTTTTTGAATGTTGAGTTTTAAGTCAACTTTTTCACTCTTCTCTTTCACCTTCATCAATAGGCTTTTTAGTTCCTCTTTGACTTCTGCCATAAGGGTGGTGTCATCTGCATGCCTGAGGTTATTGATATTTCTCCTGGCAATCTTTATTCCAGCATGTGCCTCATCCAGACAGGCATTTCACAGGATGTACTATGCGTGTATGTTAAATAAACAGGGTAACAATATAAAGCCTTGACATACTCCTTTCCCAGTCTGGAACCAGTCTGTTGTTTCCTCCTTGGTCTTAACTGTTACTCTTTAATCCTATAAATTAACAAGATTTTTTTAAGATGTAAAACAATCCAGAAGATTATAGATGGTAACGTAGATAACTGTTTTGTCACTACATACCACGGACTATCAGAGGTCCACCTTGTATTGGCAGTGAAGTTGTTACTATCTTCAACATTATTCTGTCACTTCAGTTCAGTTCAGTCACTCAGTCAAGTCGGACTCTTTGTAATCTAATGCATTGCAGCACTCCAGACTTCCCTGTCTTTCACCATTCCCAGAACTTACTCAAGCTCATGTCCATTGGGTCGGTGATGCCATCCTACTATCTCATCTTCTGTCATCTCTTTCTCCTTCTGTCTTCTATTTTTCCCATCATCAGGATATTTTCCAATGAGTCATCTCTTCATATCAGGTGGCCAAGGTATTGGAGCATCACTTTCAGTACTTTCAGTGAATATTCAAGGTTGATTTCCTTTAGGAATGACTGATTTGATCTCCTTGCAGTCCAAGGGACTATCAAAAGTCTTCTCCAAAACCACAGTTCAAAAGTATCAATTCTTCGGCATTCAACCTTCTTTATGGTCCAGTTCTAACATCCATACATAAATACAGAAAAAGCCATAGCTTTGATTAGACAGACCTTTGTTGGCAAAGTGATGCTATACTATGCTATGCTTTTGGATACACAGTCTAGATTTGTCAAAGCTATTCTTCCAAGGAGCAGGCATCTTTTAATTTCATGACTGCAGTTACCATCCGCTGTGATGTTGGAGTCCAAGAAAATAAAGTCTGTCACTGTTTTCATGATTTTCCCACCTATTTGCCATGAAGTCATGGAACCAGATATAATAATTTTACCTTTTTGAATGTTGAGTTTTAAGTCAACTTTTTCACTCTTCTCTTTCACCTTCATCAATAGGCTTTTTAGTTCCTCTTTGACTTCTGCCATAAGGGTGGTGTCATCTGCATGCCTGAGGTTATTGATATTTCTCCTGGCAATCTTTATTCCAGCATGTGCCTCATCCAGACAGGCATTTCACAGGATGTACTATGCGTGTATGTTAAATAAACAGGGTAACAATATAAAGCCTTGACATACTCCTTTCCCAGTCTGGAACCAGTCTGTTGTTTCCTCCTTGGTCTTAACTGTTACTTCTTGACCTGCACACAGATCTCTCAAGTGGGAGGTAAGATGGGCCTGGTATTCCCATATCTATTAGAATTTTCCACAATTTTTTGTGATACACACAGTCAGTGGTTTCAGTGTAGTCAAGGCAGAAGTAGATGTTTTCCTGAAATTCTCTAGCTTTTCCTGTGACTAAAAACCCTTTTCACTTTACTTCATTACTACCTCTCTCTTCTACCTTTTGACTTTATTTCCTCATTGCTTCTCTCCCTCTGACTCTACAATAAAGAACCTGACATTCAAACCCTGGCAAGATGGTTACTTTGAGACATTAGTCTGCCATTTTCTTAATCAGCTGGGCTTCCAAATAAAGTTTTATTCCTTTCCTTTTTGCTCAGATTTATTGACCTGTCATATGGTGAGCAAAGTGGGCTTGCACTTGGTAACAAATTTGGTTTAGCCATCCAGGAGCCTTGTTGCTCCAATTAGGGAATATTGCAGTAAGGCCCTAGCTGCTATTGGGCCTAGCAGCAGCAGTTGAGGATATTTCCCTCAAGATTATCTGAAATGGCACCGATTTCCCCAGAAATTGGCACTTGAGCAAGTAATTGGTAAACTTTTATGAATCAATGCATTCAATTTTGTAGGATAGGTCTGCCCAATTTGATAGCCAGTTCAGCCAGTTTGCTTGTTTGTGGTTTTGTGCACCCTCTTGTATTATGACAGGCTTGATTATGTAGGGCATGTCACTGTGGTGTGCACACAGGGAATATATGGAACTCGGAAGTCACATTAGTGTCACTTTCCAGCTGCCTAGGTTTTAATTTATTATTGCTATTTTGGTAACACACAAACTTCTGGTACTAACTTCTTCTTCTAAGTTTTCCTCTATTGTTTCTTGTTTTTCTCCTCAAAGGGCAAATGTGACTGTGGACTGTCCAGGTATACTGGCATGTCAACATCCCCCCCCATCTTCAAACCCAAAGTGGATAGGTTACTATGCGTGTATGTTAAATAAACAGGGTAACAATATAAAGCCTTGACATACTCCTTTCCCAGTCTGGAACCAGTCTGTTGTTTCCTCCTTGGTCTTAACTGTTACTTCTTGACCTGCACACAGATCTCTCAAGTGGAAGGTAAGATGGGCCTGGTATTCCCATATCTATTAGAATTTTCCACAATTTTTTGTGATACACACAGTCAGTGGTTTCAGTGTAGTCAAGGCAGAAGTAGATGTTTTCCTGAAATTCTCTAGCTTTTCCTGTGACTAAAAACCCTTTTCACTTTACTTCATTACTACCTCTCTCTTCTACCTTTTGACTTTATTTCCTCATTGCTTCTCTCCCTCTGACTCTACAATAAAGAACCTGACATTCAAACCCTGGCAAGATGGTTACTTTGAGACATTAGTCTGCCATTTTCTTAATCAGCTGGGCTTCCAAATAAAGTTTTTTTCCCTTTTCCCTTTTTTGCTCAGATTTATTGACCTGTCATATGGTGAGCAAAGTGGGCTTGCACTTGGTAACAAATTTGGTTTAGCCATCCAGGAGCCTTGTTGCTCCAATTAGGGAATATTGCAGTAAGGCCCTAGCTGCTATTGGGCCTAGCAGCAGCAGTTGAGGATATTTCCCTCAAGATTATCTGAAATGGCACCGATTTCCCCAGAAATTGGCACTTGAGCAAGTAATTGGTAAACTTTTATGAATCAATGCATTCAATTTTGTAGGATAGGTCTGCCCAATTTGATAGCCAGTTCAGCCAGTTTGCTTGTTTGTGGTTTTGTGCACCCTCTTGTATTATGACAGGCTTGATTATGTAGGGCATGTCACTGTGGTGTGCACACAGGGAATATATGGAACTCGGAAGTCACATTAGTGTCACTTTCCAGCTGCCTAGGTTTTAATTTATTATTGCTATTTTGGTAACACACAAACTTCTGGTACTAACTTCTTCTTCTAAGTTTTCCTCTATTGTTTCTTGTTTTTTTCTCCTCAAACCCTCTGCAAAAAGGCAAAAAGCTGTGGAAGCTGTTGAGGAATTCTTGTCCAGGTTACTCACTGGCATGTTCCAAAGACCCCACAGCCCACTATTCTCTGATAGCTGCCACCCACATGAGTGAGGGCTCTCCTTTCCTTTTCCTCTCTTCAACTGAGGACCAGGCCAATTAATATTGTGTTGGCACAGGTCAAGCAATCAAAAGCAGATATCTGCTGCCTGAAGTCTCTTGTAACAGGATAAAGAAAGTCACAGAATGGATCAGAAGATTAGTGTCAACCCCCAGCAAGATAACTGCTGTTCAACTCAGGCACGTATTGGTTCAGACAAAACATTGAGCCCACTTCCCCCTTGCCACTGCCTTCCTGGGAGGACTATGAGGCAGATTCCTCAGCTTGTCTTTCCTGTTACATTCACTTCTTTTATCCCGGATCTAGATTGATTACACCAGTCTAAGTGCTACCTCTGAGCCTTTCCAAGAGGCCTTCTTCCATAAACAAAATAATGAAAGTAAAAGTTTCCAACATAGGTAAATTAGTAGTATGTCAATCCTTCAAAAGGAAAAACAAAACTACTTGCTTTACAAATGTAATCTTTACAGGACCAAAGGGTGGCTCCAAACATCCTTTTACCACTCTCAAAACTGTTCTTATTTATCTTAAGAGGCTTGTAAATATTAAGCAAAGATTAAAAAAAATTATCCTAGGAAGAACTTACCTATATCTTTGAGATGCAAATGTCCTATCTGGTCCTCTCAGAAACCCTTACCCATGCTGTCTTTTCAAAATGCAAATTTTAGAGAAGGTAAAGTAATTTAGAAGTTGGTTTGCCCAAAGTAATTAGAAATTGCTTTTTTCCGCAAATATTTAGCCACCTAGCCAAATGAGCTTGACTTGTTCCATCTGTCAGAAACCCAATTTTAATCCAGTATCTTTTGCAAAGTGATAGACTTTACATTGCCATATCTCACTCAGGACTGAAATCTTGAAATAAGAACTGAGGTTTCTCTATTGGTGTGTTTGTATGCTTCTTCGTCTTTGAAGAACATTGCCATGGTTAATTTATAAAAGAGCTCTATATAGTTGGCTAAAAGCAAGCACTTATAAGAACTTCCCTGGTGGCTCAGCAGTAAAGAATCTTCCTGCAGTTCAGAAGATGCAAGTTCGATCCCTGGGTCGGAAAGATCTCCTGGAGGAAAGCAGCATGACCCACTTCAGAAATATTGCCTGCAGAATCCCATGGACAGAGGAGCCTGGTAAGCTTTGCAAAGAGCCAGACAATGATTAAAGTGACTGAGCATGCCCACAAACACTTATGAACCAAACGATTCTAAATACGAGATAAATTAATTAAACAATTTTCAGGTTGATGTGAACTGGGAAATATTTAATATTAAATTGGTACCTGGTATTAACGTTTAAGTTTTTTGACCTAGTTAATACAGACACATCTTGAGTAATCAACACTGAATACAATATTAAGTATAATACTTTCATTGTGCCTAGATTTAATAGTATAAGCTAAATGGTGCATTTAATCCATTACATTTAAGTTAATTATCCATATGTATGATACTCTTACAATTTTCTTAATTGCTTTGGATTTATTTTCTGTAGGTCTTTTCTTTCTCTTGTGTTTCCTACCTAGAGAAGTTTCTTTAGCACTTATTGTAAAACTGGTTTGGTGGTGGTGACTTCTCATAACTTTTGCTTGTCTGGAAAGCTTCTGATTTCTCCATAAGATCTTAATGAGAGTCTTGGTGAGTAGAGTATTCTTGGCTGTAGGTTCATCTCTTTCACCGCTTTAAATATATCGTGCCATTCCCTTCTGGCTTGCGGTTTTCTATTGAGAAACCAGCTGATAACCTTACAGGAACTCCCTTGTAGATTATTGGCTGTTTTCCCCTTGTTGCTTTTGATATTTTATGTTGTCTTTAATTTTTGTCAGTTTATTACTATTTTTTTTTAAAGATTTATTTATTTGAGGAGGGTGGGGTGGGGAGGGAGGGGAGCAGGCTGGCCACTTCTGTTGGTCTTTCATTTGTCCATTTTCATCCATCTTTGTTCTTCGGCCCATGTGGGCCTCCCAGGCCTCTGTTGTCGCAGAGCACCGGCTCTGTCAGAAACCCAATTTTAATCCAGTATCTTTTGCAAAGTGATAGACTTTACATTGCCATATCTCACTCAGGACTGAAATCTTGAAATAAGAACTGAGGTTTCTCTATTGGTGTGTTTGTATGCTTCTTCGTCTTTGAAGAACATTGCCATGGTTAATTTATAAAAGAGCTCTATATAGTTGGCTAAAAGCAAGCACTTATAAGAACTTCCCTGGTGGCTCAGCAGTAAAGAATCTTCCTGCAGTTCAGAAGATGCAAGTTCGATCCCTGGGTCGGAAAGATCTCCTGGAGGAAAGCAGCATGACCCACTTCAGAAATATTGCCTGCAGAATCCCATGGACAGAGGAGCCTGGTAAGCTTTGCAAAGAGCCAGACAATGATTAAAGTGACTGAGCATGCCCACAAACACTTATGAACCAAACGATTCTAAATACGAGATAAATTAATTAAACGATTTTCAGGTTGATGTGAACTGGGAAATATTTAATATTAAATTGGTACCTGGTATTAACGTTTAAGTTTTTTGACCTAGTTAATACAGACACATCTTGAGTAATCAACACTGAATACAATATTAAGTATAATACTTTCATTGTGCCTAGATTTAATAGTATAAGCTAAATGGTGCATTTAATCCATTACATTTAAGTTAATTATCCATATGTATGATACTCTTACAATTTTCTTAATTGCTTTGGATTTATTTTCTGTAGGTCTTTTCTTTCTCTTGTGTTTCCTACCTAGAGAAGTTTCTTTAGCACTTATTGTAAAACTGGTTTGGTGGTGGTGACTTCTCATAACTTTTGCTTGTCTGGAAAGCTTCTGATTTCTCCATAAGATCTTAATGAGAGTCTTGGTGAGTAGAGTATTCTTGGCTGTAGGTTCATCTCTTTCACCGCTTTAAATATATCGTGCCATTCCCTTCTGGCTTGCGGTTTTCTATTGAGAAACCAGCTGATAACCTTACAGGAACTCCCTTGTAGATTATTGGCTGTTTTCCCCTTGTTGCTTTTGATATTTTATGTTGTCTTTAATTTTTGTCAGTTTATTACTATTTTTTTTTAAAGATTTATTTATTTGAGGAGGGTGGGGTGGGGAGGGAGGGGAGCAGGCTGGCCACTTCTGTTGGTCTTTCATTTGTCCATTTTCATCCATCTTTGTTCTTCGGCCCATGTGGGCCTCCCAGGCCTCTGTTGTCGCAGAGCACCGGCTCTGGGCGCACGCATGCCAGAGCTCCAGCTCAGTAATTGGACATATCAGTCCAGCCGCTCCGCGGCACGTGGGATCTTCCCAGGCCAGGGATTGAACCGGCGCCCCTTGCACTGCAAGGCAGTGTCCTTACCCACTGGACCACCAAGGAAGCCCAGTTTATTACTATTTGTCTCAGTGTGTTCCTCCTTGAGTTTATTGTGCCTGGGACTTAATGCACTTCCTGGACTATTGATGATTTCCTTTCTCATATTAGGGGAATTTTCAACTATTATCACTTCAAATATTTTCTCAGGTCCATTTTCTCCCTCCTCCATCTGGGCCCCCTATAATGTGAATGTTGGTGTACTTAATGTCCCAGAGGTCTCTTAATCTATCTTTTTTTTTTTTTTTTCTTCATACTTTTTTCTATATTCTGTTCTGTGGCAGTGATTTTCACCATTCTGTGCTTCAGGTCACTTATCTGTTCTGCCTGTTATCCTGCTACTGATTTCTTCTAATGTATTATTTATCTTTGTTTGTTCATAAGTTCTTCTAGGTTTTTAGTAAGCATTTCTTGTATCTTTTCCATTCTGTTTCCAACATCTTGATTATCTTCCCTACCATTGCTGTGAATTCTTTTTCTGGAAAGTTGCCTATCTCCACTTCATTTAGTTGTTTTTCTGGGGTTTTATCTTGTCTTTTCATCTGGGATAGAACTTTCTGCTTTTTCATCCTGATAAACTTTCTGTAATGTGATTTTCATTCTAGCCACTGTGGAATTGCATTTCTTCTGTCTGCCCTCTGGTAGATGAGGATAAGAGACTTATGTAGGCTTCCTGATGGGAAAGGCTCAGTGGGAAAAACTTGCTCTAGTGGGCTGGACCTTGCTCACAAAACTTTTCACCAACCTATGCCCATCAGTAGGTTCCCGGGAGATTCTCAGTCATGTCCCCAGGTTGGGAAGCCAGAACCTTCTCAACAATAGGAGAACTTTGGTATTATTCTGCTCCAGTATGTTGGTTGCCCACCCAGCAGGTACGGGATTTGAATTTGTCATGATTGTGCCCTCTTACCATCTCACTGAGCTTCTTCTCTGTCTTTGGATGTGGATGTGGAATATCTTTTTTTTTTTTTTTCTGGTGAGGCCTAGAGTCCTCCTGTTGATGGTTGTTTAACAGCTAGTTGTAATTTTGGTGCTTTTGTAGGAGGAGATGGGCTCACATCATTCTACTCTGCCATCTTGAACCAGGACTGAGCTAAATAAGTTCTTATTATATCTGTTACAAATTTGTGGACAAGAGAAGTAACTCAATGTGGAAAAACTTTGCTAAAATAGGTATTGTGGGACTTAATGCACTTCCTGGACTATTGATGATTTCCTTTCTCATATTAGGGGAATTTTCAACTATTATCACTTCAAATATTTTCTCAGGTCCATTTTCTCCCTCCTCCATCTGGGCCCCCTATAATGTGAATGTTGGTGTACTTAATGTCCCAGAGGTCTCTTAATCTATCTTTTTTTTTTTTTTTTCTTCATACTTTTTTCTATATTCTGTTCTGTGGCAGTGATTTTCACCATTCTGTGCTTCAGGTCACTTATCTGTTCTGCCTGTTATCCTGCTACTGATTTCTTCTAATGTATTATTTATCTTTGTTTGTTCATAAGTTCTTCTAGGTTTTTAGTAAGCATTTCTTGTATCTTTTCCATTCTGTTTCCAACATCTTGATTATCTTCCCTACCATTGCTGTGAATTCTTTTTTCTGGAAAGTTGCCTATCTCCACTTCATTTAGTTGTTTTTCTGGGGTTTTATCTTGTCTTTTCATCTGGGATAGAACTTTCTGCTTTTTCATCCTGATAAACTTTCTGTAATGTGATTTTCATTCTAGCCACTGTGGAATTGCATTTCTTCTGTCTGCCCTCTGGTAGATGAGGATAAGAGACTTATGTAGGCTTCCTGATGGGAAAGGCTCAGTGGGAAAAACTTGCTCTAGTGGGCTGGACCTTGCTCACAAAACTTTTCACCAACCTATGCCCATCAGTAGGTTCCCGGGAGATTCTCAGTCATGTCCCCAGGTTGGGAAGCCAGAACCTTCTCAACAATAGGAGAACTTTGGTATTATTCTGCTCCAGTATGTTGGTTGCCCACCCAGCAGGTACGGGATTTGAATTTGTCATGATTGTGCCCTCTTACCATCTCACTGAGCTTCTTCTCTGTCTTTGGATGTGGATGTGGAATATCTTTTTTTTTTTTTTTCTGGTGAGGCCTAGAGTCCTCCTGTTGATGGTTGTTTAACAGCTAGTTGTAATTTTGGTGCTTTTGTAGGAGGAGATGGGCTCACATCATTCTACTCTGCCATCTTGAACCAGGACTGAGCTAAATAAGTTCTTATTATATCTGTTACAAATTTGTGGACAAGAAAAGTAACTCAATGTGGAAAAAACTTTAAGGAAACTAAAATAGGTATTTTCAGTAAACAAATGTGTGAGGAATAAAAAAATAATACTGAAAAGAGTTATGTGTTATCAGGATTTCCTGAGACTGGATTGAATTTAGTTGGGTAAATGAATCCTATAGAGACTAAGCTAAGACTTGCATTTCACTTTTTCTTTCTGCTCGGAGAAAAGATTTCTTGGGATGCCATTTTCGATAATGGATTATAGCTGTTTCTTTGCCTTTAAGAAATTTTCTATTTGCTTTTGAGATCTCTGGTTACTTTAGTTAAGGAAAATGTACTCTCCAAGTTTCTTTATCAATTGATTGTATGTTTAGTCATGCCTTTTAAGGCTTTTATCATATACAGATACTTTTGTACAAAAATTCTACATCAAAATGATAGCTATGCAAGGATTCCAAACAAGGAGCTATTCTGCCCCTGGAGTCCCTAGATTAGTTAGCCGAAGACTTTTGCTATCTGAAAGGCAGGGTTGATACCTCTGCTCAGCCTTGACGCAGTTAAAGAAACTGGACCATCATCCCTCTGCTTACTATAGGAATATGGGAGTAAAATTTCTGAGGAGGGAAATGAAATGGGAGGAAAGGAAGCAACCTTTGAAAGAATGACATGACCCAAGGACATTATGTAAGTTGATTATAAGCAAATAGGTCCAAGATGGTGGACTTGTCAACTTCTACTAGACCTTGAACCTCACTATATACACTTTATAACACATCCCCAGGTTGGGAAGCCAGAACCTTCTCAACAATAGGAGAACTTTGGTATTATTCTGCTCCAGTATGTTGGTTGCCCACCCAGCAGGTACGGGATTTGAATTTGTCATGATTGTGCCCTCTTACCATCTCACTGAGCTTCTTCTCTGTCTTTGGATGTGGATGTGGAATATCTTTTTTTTTTCTGGTGAGGCCTAGAGTCCTCCTGTTGATGGTTGTTTAACAGCTAGTTGTAATTTTGGTGCTTTTGTAGGAGGAGATGGGCTCACATCATTCTACTCTGCCATCTTGAACCAGGACTGAGCTAAATAAGTTCTTATTATATCTGTTACAAATTTGTGGACAAGAAAAGTAACTCAATGTGGAAAAAACTTTAAGGAAACTAAAATAGGTATTTTCAGTAAACAAATGTGTGAGGAATAAAAAAATAATACTGAAAAGAGTTATGTGTTATCAGGATTTCCTGAGACTGGATTGAATTTAGTTGGGTAAATGAATCCTATAGAGACTAAGCTAAGACTTGCATTTCACTTTTTCTTTCTGCTCGGAGAAAAGATTTCTTGGGATGCCATTTTCGATAATGGATTATAGCTGTTTCTTTGCCTTTAAGAAATTTTCTATTTGCTTTTGAGATCTCTGGTTACTTTAGTTAAGGAAAATGTACTCTCAAGTTTCTTTATCAATTGATTGTATGTTTAGTCATGCCTTTTAAGGCTTTTATCATATACAGATACTTTTGTACAAAAATTCTACATCAAAATGATAGCTATGCAAGGATTCCAAACAAGGAGCTATTCTGCCCCTGGAGTCCCTAGATTAGTTAGCCGAAGACTTTTGCTATCTGAAAGGCAGGGTTGATACCTCTGCTCAGCCTTGACGCAGTTAAAGAAACTGGACCATCATCCCTCTGCTTACTATAGGAATATGGGAGTAAAATTTCTGAGGAGGGAAATGAAATGGGAGGAAAGGAAGCAACCTTTGAAAGAATGACATGACCCAAGGACATTATGTAAGTTGATTATAAGCAAATAGGTCCAAGATGGTGGACTTGTCAACTTCTACTAGACCTTGAACCTCACTATATACACTTTATAACACATCAGCAAGGTAAGTGACACACCCACAACTAATTGGTGGCCCAATTCAATGTAAAGAAACTTTTAGATAAAGAATTATAAATGAAATAAAAGATTTTTAGATAAAGAAATTTTAAGAAAAGAAAACACAATAAGAGCTTTAGGTAAACTTTTATAAATATATTTTAGAATCCAGATATTCACTTGAAAGTTAAAAGTGTGCAAAAAAAAGTTAAGTGATAATGAACTCAATTAAAGTTCATTATCTTACTTACTTAAAAGTAAGCTGTTGCAAAATATAAACTTGGCTATTCTCTCTGTCAAAACAGACAAGTTTTCTGAAGATGCTAAACAGTCTTTGATAACAGATTTTAACTTTTCTTTACCTTTTAGTTGATCTTTATTTGCTGTTGAATCTTTTTATTGTTACTTTGATTAGGTAAATAACTATTTCACAGAAATGTTTGATCTTGTTGAGTTTTAACAATATTTTTAAGGTTCTTTGACAATTTTACAAATCATATTACCTCTAGCTAACTTTGGGGTGCTTTAAAAGGCCCCTGAAAGACCTTAAAGGAATATATTAAACTAATTAGGTTCACTTGTTATGTTAAACTATATGGGTACTCATGCTGAGTCACTAAAATATGTCTGAATTTTTGTGACTCCAAGGACTGTAGCCCACCAGACTCCTCTGTCCATGGGATTGCCCGGGAAAGAATGCTGGAGTGGACTGCCATTTCCGTCTCCAGGAAAACTATGTGAGAGATGTCATAAAATGGGCAATAAATTTTAAGTTACATGGCAAATTACACAGATATACTAGAGATTACATGGAGTTCCTAAAAATCTGGTATATCATGGTAGAACATTATTAGTCATAATTCTAGCTATTATCTGAAAGTCTTATATGTCACAGCAGTAATCAGGTTGCTTTGTCAGTTGTATTATAATCAGAACTGGACCATCATCCCTCTGCTTACTATAGGAATATGGGAGTAAAATTTCTGAGGAGGGAAATGAAATGGGAGGAAAGGAAGCAACCTTTGAAAGAATGACATGACCCAAGGACATTATGTAAGTTGATTATAAGCAAATAGGTCCAAGATGGTGGACTTGTCAACTTCTACTAGACCTTGAACCTCACTATATACACTTTATAACACATCAGCAAGGTAAGTGACACACCCACAACTAATTGGTGGCCCAATTCAATGTAAAGAAACTTTTAGATAAAGAATTATAAATGAAATAAAAGATTTTTAGATAAAGAAATTTTAAGAAAAGAAAACACAATAAGAGCTTTAGGTAAACTTTTATAAATATATTTTAGAATCCAGATATTCACTTGAAAGTTAAAAGTGTGCAAAAAAAAGTTAAGTGATAATGAACTCAATTAAAGTTCATTATCTTACTTACTTAAAAGTAAGCTGTTGCAAAATATAAACTTGGCTATTCTCTCTGTCAAAACAGACAAGTTTTCTGAAGATGCTAAACAGTCTTTGATAACAGATTTTAACTTTTCTTTACCTTTTAGTTGATCTTTATTTGCTGTTGAATCTTTTTATTGTTACTTTGATTAGGTAAATAACTATTTCACAGAAATGTTTGATCTTGTTGAGTTTTAACAATATTTTTAAGGTTCTTTGACAATTTTACAAATCATATTACCTCTAGCTAACTTTGGGGTGCTTTAAAAGGCCCTGAAAGACCTTAAAGGAATATATTAAACTAATTAGGTTCACTTGTTATGTTAAACTATATGGGTACTCATGCTGAGTCACTAAAATATGTCTGAATTTTTGTGACTCCAAGGACTGTAGCCCACCAGACTCCTCTGTCCATGGGATTGCCCGGGAAAGAATGCTGGAGTGGACTGCCATTTCCGTCTCCAGGAAAACTATGTGAGAGATGTCATAAAATGGGCAATAAATTTTAAGTTACATGGCAAATTACACAGATATACTAGAGATTACATGGAGTTCCTAAAAATCTGGTATATCATGGTAGAACATTATTAGTCATAATTCTAGCTATTATCTGAAAGTCTTATATGTCACAGCAGTAATCAGGTTGCTTTGTCAGTTGTATTATAATCAGATTTAAATTTGCCTTCTTAACTCTTTTGTTATTATAGACAGTTATGGTTTCTCTTTGACACCTTCACAAAAATGTCTCCACTTCAAAAAAGATGTAGAAAAAGGATTTTTGTATAAATACGAGTTTCTGACTTTCAGACCATAATACTGAATGAGTAAAAGAAAAAGAAAAGAACAAGAAGAATCCTAGTGAGCAAACTAGTGATTTCAGAAAGCTGATAACAAAAAGGATTACTTACATAGGACTGAGTAAACTGGTAAATAAGGTTGTCATTTTTGTAGTTCCTATCTAAAAAGATTATTGATTTAAATCTATGTTTTCCAGATGTAAGAAAAACTTTCTCCTTAAACTAATTACAATTTACAGTAATTTTGCAAATTATACCTAGTGTGAGCAAAATTGAAACATTTATCTTTTTCTACCTGGCTGATCCTGTCAGTAGCAGATACTTGTATCAGAGATTAAGCTGTGCATGTCTAAGTGTGCATGGCCGGTACAATGAAATTGAATGCCTCATTAAGTCAGTTATGGCTCCTTTGGTCACTTGATTATTGCAACTAGATTACTACTAGTTAGAATAATCATTGTTTAAATTTGTTCTTTGATTTCAAATTGTGTTTCATGTCTCCCTGCTGCACTATGTCATTGTCAGTGTTACTCACAGCATTACTTATATCCTGTCTAATTTATAAGATTGTTGTCTCTTGCAATAACCAATGTATAGTCAGACCTCTAACCAAACTTCTTTGACTAAACATTTTTTAGAAAATCATATTTATAACAAAAAAAAATGGGATTATAATAGTCTGAATTTTTGTGACTCCAAGGACTGTAGCCCACCAGACTCCTCTGTCCATGGGATTGCCCGGGAAAGAATGCTGGAGTGGACTGCCATTTCCGTCTCCAGGAAAACTATGTGAGAGATGTCATAAAATGGGCAATAAATTTTAAGTTACATGGCAAATTACACAGATATACTAGAGATTACATGGAGTTCCTAAAAATCTGGTATATCATGGTAGAACATTATTAGTCATAATTCTAGCTATTATCTGAAAGTCTTATATGTCACAGCAGTAATCAGGTTGCTTTGTCAGTTGTATTATAATCAGATTTAAATTTGCCTTCTTAACTCTTTTGTTATTATAGACAGTTATGGTTTCTCTTTGACACCTTCTCAAAAATGTCTCCACTTCAAAAGATGTAAAAAAAGGATTTTTGTATAAATACGAGTTTCTGACTTTCAGACCATAATACTGAATGAGTAAAAGAAAAAGAAAAGAACAAGAAGAATCCTAGTGAGCAAACTAGTGATTTCAGAAAGCTGATAACAAAAAGGATTACTTACATAGGACTGAGTAAACTGGTAAATAAGGTTGTCATTTTTGTAGTTCCTATCTAAAAAGATTATTGATTTAAATCTATGTTTTCCAGATGTAAGAAAAACTTTCTCCTTAAACTAATTACAATTTACAGTAATTTTGCAAATTATACCTAGTGTGAGCAAAATTGAAACATTTATCTTTTTCTACCTGGCTGATCCTGTCAGTAGCAGATACTTGTATCAGAGATTAAGCTGTGCATGTCTAAGTGTGCATGGCCGGTACAATGAAATTGAATGCCTCATTAAGTCAGTTATGGCTCCTTTGGTCACTTGATTATTGCAACTAGATTACTACTAGTTAGAATAATCATTGTTTAAATTTGTTCTTTGATTTCAAATTGTGTTTCATGTCTCCCTGCTGCACTATGTCATTGTCAGTGTTACTCACAGCATTACTTATATCCTGTCTAATTTATAAGATTGTTGTCTCTTGCAATAACCAATGTATAGTCAGACCTCTAACCAAACTTCTTTGACTAAACATTTTTTTTAGAAAATCATATTTATAACATAAAATGATTATAATAGTGTTATTCTAGGTATGGGAAGAAGCAACAAGGGAAAATGCCTCCTGAATACAGTTAGACAGAATCAAGAGAATTTTTAATTTTGATGGATCCAGGTCCAAAGCTTAGCACCTGGAGTGGCATATCAAGAATGTTTGTCTGTTTATAAAATGAAAATCTTCTGTTTCTAAAGTGAAAATCTTCTCTGGCTTATTTACATATACTGTGGGACAAAAGTTGATCATGAAATGTCTCCCAAATATTGGTCAAATTCCTGAGCAAGAGGGGACAACCTGAGAAATGGAATCAGCTATTGCAGCCCTTCAACATGAGCCAATGAACCCCAAGGAAGGGGGGGATAACCTACCTAGCAATCATTATATTGCAGTCACTCCCTAAGGGGAACTCTGAGGAAACTCTGAAATACAGGATTACAGGGCCCCAGATATCTGAGGTGCATAAAAGAAATAATTTTAATGAGCCCTGATTCTTGCATCTTCTCATATATAGAAAAACACTAAATTTCTTAGCTTGAAATATTGCCTACTGGACTTGAAGTTCAGTATTTCTAAGTCTACAGGTGTAAAGTTGACACTTTCCAAAGAGGAACAAAAAGAAGAGAAATGTAAACATTTGAAACACTGGCACTGAGAGCAGACACTCCCAAAAAGATTCGTCCAGTGAAGCAGAGCAGTCATTATCCCCTTTTTACACAGGTTGTGGAATGGACGCTGAGAGTGGGGAACTATTTCAGAGAAGAACCAATCCTGACTTCATGTTGGAAACTGTTTCTTTGATTTGCTTTTTGTTGCTCTTGTTATTATAATCATAAAGGCCTGCCTCAAAAGACCCTGCCCCTTTGCCTGACTGTTAAAGTACATTTGTTCAGCTCATAAAGGGATAATCTGACCCTTCCCACTTGTGAATATCTATGAAAATAAGAGATTAACACACCTCTTCCAAAGTCTGGCCCTTTCCAGAAATGTTTTATAAGACTAAAGATCCTTTTAACTTAACTTCCTCTCTGCCTCTCTATTTTGCGATTTGACTTTTTAGTTTTCCTCTAAAGAACCTGGTATCCAGACTCTGACAAGATGGTTACATTGAGACATTAGTCTCACCTGGCTCTTGAAAAAACTGATTATAATAGGTTACAGGAGGAACAACAAGGGAAAATGCCTCCTGAATACAGTTAGACAGAATCAAGAGAATTTTTAATTTTGATGGATCCAGGTCCAAAGCTTAGCACCTGGAGTGGCATATCAAGAATGTTTGTCTGTTTATAAAATGAAAATCTTCTGTTTCTAAAGTGAAAATCTTCTCTGGCTTATTTACATATACTGTGGGACAAAAGTTGATCATGAAATGTCTCCCAAATATTGGTCAAATTCCTGAGCAAGAGGGGACAACCTGAGAAATGGAATCAGCTATTGCAGCCCTTCAACATGAGCCAATGAACCCCAAGGAAGGGGGGGATAACCTACCTAGCAATCATTATATTGCAGTCACTCCCTAAGGGGAACTCTGAGGAAACTCTGAAATACAGGATTACAGGGCCCCAGATATCTGAGGTGCATAAAAGAAATAATTTTAATGAGCCCTGATTCTTGCATCTTCTCATATATAGAAAAACACTAAATTTCTTAGCTTGAAATATTGCCTACTGGACTTGAAGTTCAGTATTTCTAAGTCTACAGGTGTAAAGTTGACACTTTCCAAAGAGGAACAAAAAGAAGAGAAATGTAAACATTTGAAACACTGGCACTGAGAGCAGACACTCCCAAAAAGATTCGTCCAGTGAAGCAGAGCAGTCATTATCCCCTTTTTACACAGGTTGTGGAATGGACGCTGAGAGTGGGGAACTATTTCAGAGAAGAACCAATCCTGACTTCATGTTGGAAACTGTTTCTTTGATTTGCTTTTTGTTGCTCTTGTTATTATAATCATAAAGGCCTGCCTCAAAAGACCCTGCCCCTTTGCCTGACTGTTAAAGTACATTTGTTCAGCTCATAAAGGGATAATCTGACCCTTCCCACTTGTGAATATCTATGAAAATAAGAGATTAACACACCTCTTCCAAAGTCTGGCCCTTTCCAGAAATGTTTTATAAGACTAAAGATCCTTTTAACTTAACTTCCTCTCTGCCTCTCTATTTTGCGATTTGACTTTAGTTCCTTATTGTTCCTCTCTCCCTGGCTCTAAAAAAGAACCTGGTATCCAGACTCTGACAAGATGGTTACATTGAGACATTAGTCTGTCATCTTTCTGGTCAGTCAGCTTTAAAAATACAGTAGTATTCCTTGGCTCAGCATCTCTTTTCTCAGATACACTGGCTTGTCATACAGCAAGGTCAAGCAGAGTGAGTTTGGACTTGGTAACAAATTCACCTGTACACTTAGATTGAATTTAACTAAAGTTAAGATTTCTTTCTATTTGCATAGAGTTAGTCAAGCATGGGATATAGACTAAAAGATTAGACTTTACAAATTGAATTTTCCAGCCATTATGTTCCAAGAGATACAATGAAATGAATGGTCTTGATTCAAAACTTCCTAACACATACCTCCTAAACTATTCAAAATTAAAAGTCCTATAATGTTCTTTTTCCTGAAACAATATTTATCAGAGTATGTAAATAAGTCAGAGAAGATTTTCACTTTAGAAACAGAAGAAAAGAAGAGATCTAGAAGATTGTTCACTTTTTAAAAAAAATTTTGTTTCAGAAACATTTATATATATATATATACAACCTATTGAAGATAACAAGAATAAAAGAAGAGATTTATATTTGAGGTCGGTAAATGTTTTTCTAATCTATACTAATTCCAGTTAATGAGTAGTGGTGGTTAGGAGACCTACATTCAAACGGATTCTAAGGCTAAGGCCTAGTTCAGGGAAAAAAAAAAAAATGGACCATGATCAGTTAATAAGGTTGACCCACTGACCCAGGAGGAGAGATAATGCCACTATGTAGTTGCCATCTTTTGATTAACATCATTAAAACCACAAGAACCAATTAGACTAGCTCAGATTATTTGGCTATACAACCCTTTGTAAATCAAAAACTTTATATCATCCTCAAGTATCACCAGAGAGGAAACTAGTCCAAGCAGTATTATTTACATTTTATAAAAATGAACTCTTGAAAAACTTAAGGGGAAATCACTATAAGCTAGTAAATGACAGAGACAAAAACTGTTCAAGTCTGGCCCTTTCCAGAAATGTTTTATAAGACTAAAGATCCTTTTAACTTAACTTCCTCTCTGCCTCTCTATTTTGCGATTTGACTTTAGTTCCTTATTGTTCCTCTCTCCCTGGCTCTAAAAAAGAACCTGGTATCCAGACTCTGACAAGATGGTTACATTGAGACATTAGTCTGTCATCTTTCTGGTCAGTCAGCTTTAAAAATACAGTAGTATTCCTTGGCTCAGCATCTCTTTTCTCAGATACACTGGCTTGTCATACAGCAAGGTCAAGCAGAGTGAGTTTGGACTTGGTAACAAATTCACCTGTACACTTAGATTGAATTTAACTAAAGTTAAGATTTCTTTCTATTTGCATAGAGTTAGTCAAGCATGGGATATAGACTAAAAGATTAGACTTTACAAATTGAATTTTCCAGCCATTATGTTCCAAGAGATACAATGAAATGAATGGTCTTGATTCAAAACTTCCTAACACATACCTCCTAAACTATTCAAAATTAAAAGTCCTATAATGTTCTTTTTCCTGAAACAATATTTATCAGAGTATGTAAATAAGTCAGAGAAGATTTTCACTTTAGAAACAGAAGAAAAGAAGAGATCTAGAAGATTGTTCACTTTTTAAAAAAAATTTTGTTTCAGAAACATTTATATATATATATATACAACCTATTGAAGATAACAAGAATAAAAGAAGAGATTTATATTTGAGGTCGGTAAATGTTTTTCTAATCTATACTAATTCCAGTTAATGAGTAGTGGTGGTTAGGAGACCTACATTCAAACGGATTCTAAGGCTAAGGCCTAGTTCAGGGAAAAAAAAAAAAATGGACCATGATCAGTTAATAAGGTTGACCCACTGACCCAGGAGGAGAGATAATGCCACTATGTAGTTGCCATCTTTTGATTAACATCATTAAAACCACAAGAACCAATTAGACTAGCTCAGATTATTTGGCTATACAACCCTTTGTAAATCAAAAACTTTATATCATCCTCAAGTATCACCAGAGAGGAAACTAGTCCAAGCAGTATTATTTACATTTTATAAAGATGAACTCTGAAGCTTAGAAACCTTCAAAGACTGTTCAAGTGTGGAATCATCATATCTAATAAGCTAGTAAATGACAGAGACAAAAAGGCAAAATGGTTGTCTGAGGAGGTCTTACAAATAGCTGAGAAAAGAAAAGGTGTGAACAACAAAGGAGAAAAGGAAAGATATACCTATTTAAATGCAGAGTTCCAGAGAACAGCAAAGAGAAATACAAAAGCCTTCTTAAGTGAACAATGAAAAGAAATAGAGGACAACAACAGAATGGAAAAGACTAGAGATGTGTACAAGAAAATTAGAGATGCCAAAGGAACATTTCAAAAGATCTTAATGAGCTGAATGACCATAATGGTGTGATAATTCACCTATAGTCAGACATCTTGGAGTGTGAAGTCAAGTGGGCTCTAGGAAGCATTACTACAATGAAGCAAGTGAAGGTGATGGAATACCAGCTGAGCTATTTTAAATATTAAAGGAAGATGCTGTTAAAGTGCAACACTTACTATGACAGCAAATTTGGAAAACTCAGCAGTGGCCTCAGGACTGGAAAAGGTCAGTTTTCATTGTAGTACCAAATAAAGACAATGTCAAAGAATGTTCAAACTACCACATCTTCTTACTCATTTCATACACTAGCAAACTAATGCTTAAAATCCTTCAAGCTAGGCTTGTATAGTTGGATTTAGAAAATGCAAAGGAACCAGAGATCAAATTGCCAACACCTGTTTGATCATGGAAAGATCAAGAAAATTCCAGAAAAAAAAATCTACTTCTGCTTCATTGATTATTCTAAAGTCTTTGACTCAGTGTATCACAAGAAACCCTGGAAAATTCTGAAAGAGATGGGAATACCAGACCACCTTACCTGCCTCATGCAAAACCCATATGCAGGACAAGAAGCAGCAGCTAGAACTGCACGTGAAACAAATTGAGAAAGGAGTATGTCAAGGCTATATATTGTCACCCTCCTTGTTTAATTTATATGCAGAGCACATCATGCAAAATGCCTGGATGAAATACAAGCTAGTATCAAGATTGCTAGGAAAAATCTCAATAACCTGAGCTATGCAGATGATACCACCCTTCTGACAGAAAGTCAAGAGGAACTAAATAGCCTTTTGATGAATGTGAAAGAGAAACGTGAAAAAGCTGACCTAAAACTCAACATTTAAAAACCGAAGATCATGGCATCCGGATCCATAACTTCATGGCAAGTACATGGGCAAACAATGGAAACAGTGACAGACTTGATTTTCCTGGGCTCCAAAAAGAAAAGGTGTGAACAACAAAGGAGAAAAGGAAAGATATACCTATTTAAATGCAGAGTTCCAGAGAACAGCAAAGAGAAATACAAAAGCCTTCTTAAGTGAACAATGAAAAGAAATAGAGGACAACAACAGAATGGAAAAGACTAGAGATGTGTACAAGAAAATTAGAGATGCCAAAGGAACATTTCAAAAGATCTTAATGAGCTGAATGACCATAATGGTGTGATAATTCACCTATAGTCAGACATCTTGGAGTGTGAAGTCAAGTGGGCTCTAGGAAGCATTACTACAATGAAGCAAGTGAAGGTGATGGAATACCAGCTGAGCTATTTTAAATATTAAAGGAAGATGCTGTTAAAGTGCAACACTTACTATGACAGCAAATTTGGAAAACTCAGCAGTGGCCTCAGGACTGGAAAAGGTCAGTTTTCATTGTAGTACCAAATAAAGACAATGTCAAAGAATGTTCAAACTACCACATCTTCTTACTCATTTCATACACTAGCAAACTAATGCTTAAAATCCTTCAAGCTAGGCTTGTATAGTTGGATTTAGAAAATGCAAAGGAACCAGAGATCAAATTGCCAACACCTGTTTGATCATGGAAAGATCAAGAAAATTCCAGAAAAAAAAAATCTACTTCTGCTTCATTGATTATTCTAAAGTCTTTGACTCAGTGTATCACAAGAAACCCTGGAAAATTCTGAAAGAGATGGGAATACCAGACCACCTTACCTGCCTCATGCAAAACCCATATGCAGGACAAGAAGCAGCAGCTAGAACTGCACGTGAAACAAATTGAGAAAGGAGTATGTCAAGGCTATATATTGTCACCCTCCTTGTTTAATTTATATGCAGAGCACATCATGCAAAATGCCTGGATGAAATACAAGCTAGTATCAAGATTGCTAGGAAAAATCTCAATAACCTGAGCTATGCAGATGATACCACCCTTCTGACAGAAAGTCAAGAGGAACTAAATAGCCTTTTGATGAATGTGAAAGAGAAACGTGAAAAAGCTGACCTAAAACTCAACATTTAAAAACCGAAGATCATGGCATCCGGATCCATAACTTCATGGCAAGTACATGGGCAAACAATGGAAACAGTGACAGACTTGATTTTCCTGGGCTCCAAAAAAAACTTCAAATGGTGACTGCAACCATGAAATTAAAAGACACTTTCTCCTTGGAAGAAAAGCTATGACAAACCTAGACAGTGTATTCAAAAGGAGAGACATCACTTTGCCGACAAAAATCTGTATAGTCAAAACTATGGTTTTCCCAGTTGTCATGTATGGATGTAAGAGCTGGACCATAAGGAAGGCTAAACACCAAAGAACTGATGCCTTTGAATAGTGGTGTTGCAGAAGACTTTTGAGATTCCCCTTGGACTGCAAGGAGATCATACAGTCAATCCTAAAGGAAATCAACTCTGAATATTCATTGGAAGGAATGATGTTGAAGGTGAGGCTGTGATACTTTGGCCACCTGATGCAGAGAGACAACACATTGGAAAAGAACCTGGTGTTGGGAAAAATAGAAAGCAAAAGGAAAAGGGGATGGCAGAGGATGAGATGGTTGAATGGCATCACTGAGTCAATGAACATGAGATTGAGAAAACTCCTAGAGGTGGTGAAGGACAGAGAGGCCTAACATGCTGCAGTGTTCATGGAGTTGCAAAGAGTTGGACATGATTGAGTGACTCAACTGAAGTGAAAGTGGCAGAAGCCACACCAGGACACATCTCTCTGAATCATGCATCAAAGGATTTTTCTAATACAGTCCACGTAGTATGAGAATAGGTAGTCTACTTCTTATTGGAAGAAGGGTGGAGGTGTAGAAGTGTCTCCTTAAGGTATAATAAATAGTTCTCCATAGGCTAAGTTTATTCTATTTTGTTTTTTGGCCACTTCTATTGGCCTTTCATTTATTTATCTTTGTTCTTTGGCCTGTGTGGGCCTCCCATTGCAGTGGCTTCTCTCGTTGCAGAGCACCAGCTCGGTAGTTGGACACACTGGTCCAGCTGCTCCGCAGCATGTGGGATCTCCCCAGGCAAGGGATCCAACTGGCACCCCTTGCACTACAAGGCAGTGTCCCTACTCACTTTACCACCAGGGAAGCATCCATAGGCTAAGTTTAAATACTGCATTTAGTATTGAAAAGAAGATATTAGAGCATCATTGTGCCATGTTTTGTGTCTATTCTTTAAAGTTAATCAATGTTTCATGGAGACACACCTATCTGAAAGCTGAATGTGTAACTAGGTGACTAAGGGCCTCAACTAGCTAAGCAGAAGAGGGGATTAAGAAAGTGAAAGAGAAATAACAATGCTGACCTAATTCACAGGATGTAATTATCCAATTAACCATTATAAAGTACTTTGAAAATGAAGTATGGTATAAATGCTAGCCAATACTACTACCAAAGTTAATTTCATGTTGCTATTCCATGTTAAGTTTCCCATAATATTCATCAGACATGCAGACTCCTGTGAGGCATTGTGTTAAATACTCCAAAAACAGTCACTATAACCATTTTCCCATATCTACTCCTACTCCCCTTCAATTAACTTTCTCATCTTTTTACACAGCCATAACTTCACATCAAACCCAATAATGAAAGCATCTTCAGTTCAGTTATTGGCATTCAACAAAATGTCATTAAACTACAATGGTTTCCCTCTTTCTTTATGATCAGCTTTATTTTGTAGCTGTCTTACAGTAACGTGTGTGCAGTAACCATGCCAAAGACTACTCAAGAAATGCTATTAATATACTAATAGCTCATAATTGTCTAGTATTTTTATTTCGGTAAAGCACTCTCCAAACTGTTTTGTCTGTGAGAAAGACAGGGCAAGGCTGATCACTGTGGAAAGGTGAGTCAAACAACACATAAAGAGTTTAAGTGAGGAATCAGTTCTGTGATCCCATTCCCCAACCCAGTCCTGTTTCTATGTAAGAACCCAGTTCAACACCCACGGCTTTCCCAACTGGGTCTGAAGGAAGAAATGTTTGAATGAAGCCTGAGGGCTCTGAGAGGGAATGACCCAGCAGATCCTGAGGCTGGAGAGGCCAGGAGTTCAGTGTTCAACAGGTGTCAGAATAATTTTTTTTTTTTTTAACACTAGCAAACCTAATAATTTCTGTAGAGAGAACAAGATGGCAGAATAGAAGGACTTGCACTCATCTTCTTCTGCAAGAACGCCAGAATTGCAACTAGCTGCTGAAAAACCATCGAAAGGAGGAAGTTGGATCCAATCAGAAAAAAGATACCCCACATCCAAGAGCAAAGGAGAAACACACCAAGATGGTAGGAGGGGCATAATGGTGCTTTTAAAATCAAACCTCAAACCTGCCAGAGAGACTGGGAAGTCACAAACATGCAAAACCTTTTATACACCAAGATCTGGGAAAGGAGCAGAGACCTCCCCCCTCACAAAAAACTGAACCAGACCCGCTGTTGAGGGTCCAAGTGCCTCCTTGGGTTAGAAGTACCCTAGAGCAGTCCTCAGAAAGACAGCGTTGAGGTTAAGTCCTCTTGAAGGAGATTGTCATTAGTTAGATCACAGAGACACCAAGCGGAATGGGGAAACAGACTCTATGCGAACCATGATCTGGGAGAAAGGAACAGTGACCCCACGTGAGAATGAACCAGACTCTTGAGTGTTCTGAAGTCTTAGGTGGTGGCAGGGGTCAACAGTGGCCTTCCATGGGTCATGGACACTGTAGTAGTGGTCCTGATTGAGCATGCGGAAATAGGTCCTTTTGGAGAGGGTTGTGGCTACCCCTACCATAGTTTGACCTCAGGTGAAACTACAGGGAGGGAACATAGCTACACCTAACAACAAAGGTAACTGGATTGATGATCAAGAGGCTGACCCACCCCAGTTGGGGAGCGGGGCGGCGGGCGGGCAGGGCTTTTAGTGCTTGAACAGGTGAAACTACAGGAAAAACATGAAAAAAGGTAAAAGAGGACTTTAGCTCTGATTGCTGTCAGAGGCAAGGAAAAGGGCACTGACAGCAGAGTCCTCAAATGAAAGACATTTATGATTTTTACATTTTGACTTGCTCTTGAGCTGCCTCTGGATTTGCTTCTTTTCTTTTTTTCCCCTTCCTCTTCTGATTTTTTTTTTTTTTACGTTCACCCTCTGTTGTTGTAGCTACCACTCTTTCCAGTACTATTAAATATATTCAAACTTTCAACATTTTTTTTTTCTTTAAATCACACATTTTATTTTTGTTATGTACTTCTGATTCTACACTGGTCTTTTGTGGTTCTGTGGGATTTTGCTTTTTCTATTTTTTTTTTTTTGATTTGGTTAGTTTTTCTATATTTTTTCTCTCTTTGTTTTAATTTTAAAAATTTTTATATGTATTGTTATCTTTTCTACAAATATTTCTTTGCATTCTATACTCTTTTCCTATGGCACTAAACTTTAACACATAGAAATCTTCTCTATCTTCCTATATTTAACTTTCCATCACTGTCCTATGTTATTTTCTATCCTTCCTTTCTCTTCTTTCTTTCCCGAATCATATTTCTTAGTCTGTTTTTTCTCGTGGTCTTATCTCCAATTTGGGCCTTCCTCTAATATTATTTTCCAATTTGTGCTTAAGTTAGTTTGGTTTTTAACTAGTAGATACCATTTCTGGTTTCCTCTATTCACTATATTAATCTATTGCACTATATATCTGTATCTATAGATATATATCTATGTCTATATAGGACTGTGTTATGTTATGGCTATGTATGTTTGTGTGTATATTGCAGTATGTCAGATAATATTTGCATGATATTTTAATTGCCATTTGTCAGGGATACACCTTCTATTTCTCATTTGTGGATATTTGTTTTAAAACCATTTAATGCCATAACAAACCAGCCTAGGAATCTCCATTCCCTAGCCAGGCATCAAGCCCAGGGGCTTCAGAGAGGGAGCACTGACTCCAAAACTCTACACTACCAGAGAATGCCTAACACTAGAGAGCATTAACCAGCGAAAACTCCTACAAAAGCAAGCGCTTGTATGCATGACCTGTCATTACCCAACCACCAGCAGCACTATATAAGATGCCTCATCCAAACAACAAGCAAGACAAACAAACAAAACCAATCATCCACAGACCTAACTCAGGCCTCCCTGTCAGAGAGAAAAACTAAATATCAACAATAAAAGCTCCCCTCCCCCCACAGTCTACAAGAAGCTTATACAAACCACTGTACCTACATTACAAGGGCAGGAAAAGAAAAAGCAAGAAAGAATTCAACCATGAAGCACAAGAAAAGGAGACCTAAAAGAAGTATGTTAAAAACTTGATAATAATAATGAAAAGCCAGAGAAATACTGCACAAATGAAGGAACAATCTACAAAAACACAAGTGCAAATAAACAAAGAGGAATTAGACAAATTTTCTGAAAGGGAATTCAGAATACAGATAGTAAAAATGATCTAAAATGCCAAAAATAGAATATTAGAGAAAAATGCAAAAACCAACTAACACACTGAACAAAGAAACACAAGAACTTGAAGATAAACATGCAGAAACAGACAACTCAACTGCTGAACTTAAAAATAATCTAGAAGGAATCAAGAGCAGAGTATCTGAGGCAGAAGAACAGTTTAGTGAACCAGGAGATAGAATGGTGGAAATAACTGCTGTATAACAGAATAAAGCTCAAAGAATGAGAAGCCCTGAAGACAGTCTCTGAGACCTCTGGGATGATATCAAACATACCAATATTCAAATTATAGGGGTTCCAGAAGAAGAAGAAAAAAAGAAAGGGTATGAGAAAACTTTTGAAAAAATTATAGCTGAAAACTTCCCCAACATGGGAAAGGAAATAGTTAACCAAGTCCAAGAAGCACAAAGAGTCCCACACAGGATAAACCCTGGGAGAAACATACCAAGACACATACTAATTAAGCTGACACAAATTAAACATAAAGAAAAAATATTAAAAGCAGCAGGGGAAAAGCAGCCGGTAACATAGAAGGGAAAGCCCATATGTTTAACAGCTGATCTTTTAGCAGAAACTCAGCAGGCCAGAAGGGAGTGGCAGGCCACATTTAAAGTACTGAAAGGGAAAAAGTGACAATCAAGATTGCGCAAGGATCTCATTCAAAACTAGAAACCAAAACTTTCAGCAAAAAAGGCCCCCGAAGAGGACCACCAGCAGCACTATATAAGATGCCTCATCCAAACAACAAGCAAGACAAACAAACAAAACCAATCATCCACAGACCTAACTCAGGCCTCCCTGTCAGAGAGAAAAACTAAATATCAACAATAAAAGCTCCCCTCCCCCCACAGTCTACAAGAAGCTTATACAAACCACTGTACCTACATTACAAGGGCAGGAAAAGAAAAAGCAAGAAAGAATTCAACCATGAAGCACAAGAAAAGGAGACCTAAAAGAAGTATGTTAAAAACTTGATAATAATAATGAAAAGCCAGAGAAATACTGCACAAATGAAGGAACAATCTACAAAAACACAAGTGCAAATAAACAAAGAGGAATTAGACAAATTTTCTGAAAGGGAATTCAGAATACAGATAGTAAAAATGATCTAAAATGCCAAAAATAGAATATTAGAGAAAAATGCAAAAACCAACTAACACACTGAACAAAGAAACACAAGAACTTGAAGATAAACATGCAGAAACAGACAACTCAACTGCTGAACTTAAAAATAATCTAGAAGGAATCAAGAGCAGAGTATCTGAGGCAGAAGAACAGTTTAGTGAACCAGGAGATAGAATGGTGGAAATAACTGCTGTATAACAGAATAAAGCTCAAAGAATGAGAAGCCCTGAAGACAGTCTCTGAGACCTCTGGGATGATATCAAACATACCAATATTCAAATTATAGGGGTTCCAGAAGAAGAAGAAAAAAAGAAAGGGTATGAGAAAACTTTTGAAAAAATTATAGCTGAAAACTTCCCCAACATGGGAAAGGAAATAGTTAACCAAGTCCAAGAAGCACAAAGAGTCCCACACAGGATAAACCCTGGGAGAAACATACCAAGACACATACTAATTAAGCTGACACAAATTAAACATAAAGAAAAAATATTAAAAGCAGCAGGGGAAAAGCAGCCGGTAACATAGAAGGGAAAGCCCATATGTTTAACAGCTGATCTTTTAGCAGAAACTCAGCAGGCCAGAAGGGAGTGGCAGGCCACATTTAAAGTACTGAAAGGGAAAAAGTGACAATCAAGATTGCGCAGCAAGGATCTCATTCAAAACTGATGGAGAAACCAAAAACTTTACAGACAAGTGCAAATTAAGAGAATTTAGTACCACCAAACCAGCCTTACAACAAATGTTAGAGAGACTTCTTTAGTCAGCAAACAGAAGAGAAGAAAAAGATAACAAAACAAACCCCAAACATTTAAGAAGATGGCAATAGGAACATATATATCAAAAATTAGTTTGACTATAAATGGATTAAATGTACCAGCCAAAAGACACAGACTGGCTGAATGGATCCAAAAATAAAAAAAACTCATATATATGCCCATTACAAGAAAGTCACTTCAGACCCAAAGGCACATATAGACTGAAAGTGAGAATAAGGAAGAAAATATTCTATGCAAATGGAAATCAAAAGAAAGAAGTCCTCGTATTGGACTTTAAACTAAAGAAGATTACAAGAGACAAGGCAAGACACTACATAATGAGCAAGGGATAAATCCAAGAGGAAGACATAACAATCAGAAATATCTACACACCCAACACAGGAGCACCCCAATACATAAGGTAAACACTTTCAGACATAAAGGAAGAAATTGACAGTAACACAATAACAGTAGGAGACTTTAACACTCCTCTCACACCAATGGACAGATCACCAAAATGATCTGAATTTTATGAATATGAATATACAAAATATAAATTTTATGTGTATATTACAGCTCTAAGATGGATAATACACAAAAGATCAGAAGCTGATAAAGTGACAAAATGTTTAGCCTACAAGTATGTATGTCATGTATTTCTATTATCAAAAGGATTTGAATAATATTTTATTATACAAACAATGCTATTTCCACATGAAAATATTTTACCAACAGAAGGAATAAACTTGTGAAATTAATACATGTTTATGAAATATAATTTCCTTTTATCAACCAGTAACTTCTTGTGCCCTTTAAGCTAATCAAATACAACAACTTTATGAACAGACATATACATCAAAAGCACAACTCATAAATAGTCTAATATTTTTTTCTCTGCGGTAGACAAATCTGTCTTGAGCCATGAATTGAGACCATGTCCTAAGTCTCTCATGGGTTTTCCCGTGGGTTGTATCTCTTCTGAGTGAGAATTTGCTTAACAATGTGGGACATGACCTCTAGTGAACAAATAAAGGTTCTAAACTTGTAGATAATCTTTGGAAATCACTACATTACAGTATTATACAAATCTACAAATTACTTCTTAGGTCTGATTTTTTCAGGGTTATTTCTCTCAATATGAAAGCTCATGAGCAATTCAATTGTTCTATTCTCTTCCAGAAAATAGTCCCATGTATATTAGAAATATTCTTCCCTTATAGAGACCAAGATGGCAGAGTAGAAGGATATGCACTCAACTGCTTCTGTGAGAGCACCAGAATTGCAACTAGCTGCTGGAAAACCATAGACAGTAGGAGGCTAGATCTGACCAAAAAAAAAAAAAAAAAAAAGGATAACCCACACCCAACAGCAAGGGAGAAGCCACAACAAGATGGTAGAAGGGTTGCAATCACACATTTAAAATCAAACCTCAAACCCACCAGAGTGACTGGGTGGGCACAAGCAAGAAAAACCTTTTACACACCAAGACCTGGGAAAGGAGCAGCGATCCCCCACAAGAGACTGAGCCAGACCTGTCTTTAAGGGTCTGAGTCCCTCCTTGGATTAGAATGCACTAAAGCAGTTCTCAGAAAGACAGCGTTACACTTAAAGCCTCTTGAAGGTGGCTGCCATTAGCCAGATCATGGAGCTGCAGAGCAGGACTGGGGAAGAAGACTATGTGTACACCAGGATCCAGGAGAAAGGAACACTGACCCCACATGAGACTGAGCCAGACTTGTCTCTGAGTGTTCTGAAGTCTCTGGCAGTGGCAGGAATTGTCAGTGGCCTGCCACTGGTCAGGGGCACTGTGGCAGTGATCCTGATAGAGCATGCAAGAATAGGTCCTTTTGGATAGGGCCACCATTACCCCAACCATAGTTTGGCTTCAGGTCAAACTACAGGGAGGGAACATAGATACACCCAGCAACAAAGACAACTGGCTTCATGATCAAGATCCTGACCCACCCCAGCCAAGGCTGACTTTTCAGTGCTTGAACAGGCATAACTACAGAAAAAAAAAAAAAGAGGGAGCGAGGAAGGGACTTTCTAATCTGTCTTCTGCCACAGGCAAGGAAAAGACTCTGACAGGGCCATAGTTCCTGCATAGTCAACATGGGAAAGGCTGCTGACAGCAGAGTCCCCAAAATGAAAACAAAAACATTTATTATTTTTATATTTTAATTTGCTCTGGAATTGTCTCTGATTTGTTTCTTCTTTTTCTTTTCTTCCTCCTCTTACCGCGTTTATTTTTCCTTCACCCTCTACTGTTGTAGCTACCAGTCTTATCAATGCTATTAAATATATCCAAGCTTTCAAGATTTTTTTTTTTTAAACAGCACATTTTATTTTGCTTAAATACTTCTGATTCTAAATTGGCCTTTTGTGGTTCTGTGGAAGTGTTAGTTATGTTTTTATTTTTTAATTTTGTTTTTCAATATTTTTCTCTTTTTAAAAAATTTAAAATTTTTTGTATGTATTATTATTTTTCTGCAAGTATTCCTTTGCTTTCTCTACTACTGCTTTCCTATTGTACTAAAATAAAATACATACAAATTTTACCTTCCTATATTTAGCTTTCCATTGCTATTCTATATTTATTTTATTTTCTTGCTTTCTTTTCTTTGTCATATTTCTTAGTCTGTTTTGTTTTCATTGTCTTATCCCCAATGGGGACCTTCCTGTAGCATTATTTTACAATATGTGCCTTAGGTGGTTTGGTTCTTAATTGGTAGATATCATTTCCGGGTTCCTATAGTTGCTGTATTAATATATTGTACTGTATTTTTTTTTTTTTTTGGACTGTTTGGGTTGTGCTATGCCTGAATATGTCTGTTTTTTTTTCATCTTCCAGTATTGTAGATAATATCTGCATGATATTTAAATTGCCATTTGTAAGGAGTTCACTGTCTGTTTCTCATTTGTGTATATTTGTCTTAATAGAATTTAATGCCATAACAAACCAGCTGTGGAATCTCCATTCACTGGCCATAAAGCCCAGGTCAAACTACAGGGAGGGAACATAGATACACCCAGCAACAAAGACAACTGGCTTCATGATCAAGATCCTGACCCACCCCAGCCAAGGCTGACTTTTCAGTGCTTGAACAGGCATAACTACAGAAAAAAAAAAAAAGAGGGAGCGAGGAGAGGACTTTCTAATCTGTCTTCTGCCACAGGCAAGGAAAAGACTCTGACAGGGCCATAGTTCCTGCATAGTCAACATGGGAAAGGCTGCTGACAGCAGAGTCCCCAAAATGAAAACAAAAACATTTATTATTTTTATATTTTAATTTGCTCTGGAATTGTCTCTGATTTGTTTCTTCTTTTTCTTTTCTTCCTCCTCTTACCGCGTTTATTTTTCCTTCACCCTCTACTGTTGTAGCTACCAGTCTTATCAATGCTATTAAATATATCCAAGCTTTCAAGATTTTTTTTTTTTAAACAGCACATTTTATTTTGCTTAAATACTTCTGATTCTAAATTGGCCTTTTGTGGTTCTGTGGAAGTGTTAGTTATGTTTTTATTTTTTAATTTTGTTTTTCAATATTTTTCTCTTTTTAAAAAATTTAAAATTTTTTGTATGTATTATTATTTTTCTGCAAGTATTCCTTTGCTTTCTCTACTACTGCTTTCCTATTGTACTAAAATAAAATACATACAAATTTTACCTTCCTATATTTAGCTTTCCATTGCTATTCTATATTTATTTTATTTTCTTGCTTTCTTTTCTTTGTCATATTTCTTAGTCTGTTTTGTTTTCATTGTCTTATCCCCAATGGGGACCTTCCTGTAGCATTATTTTACAATATGTGCCTTAGGTGGTTTGGTTCTTAATTGGTAGATATCATTTCCGGGTTCCTATAGTTGCTGTATTAATATATTGTACTGTATTTTTTTTTTTTTTTGGACTGTTTGGGTTGTGCTATGCCTGAATATGTCTGTTTTTTTTTCATCTTCCAGTATTGTAGATAATATCTGCATGATATTTAAATTGCCATTTGTAAGGAGTTCACTGTCTGTTTCTCATTTGTGTATATTTGTCTTAATAGAATTTAATGCCATAACAAACCAGCTGTGGAATCTCCATTCACTGGCCAAGCATAAAGCCCAGGGGCTTTGGAGAGTGAGCACTGACTCCAAGATTGTACACTACTAGAGAAGGCCTAACACTAAAGAGCATTAAACAGCCAGAACTCCCACAAAGGCAAGCAATTGTATGCAAGACCAGGCATCACCCAATTACCAGCAGAACTCAGAATAAGATGCCTCATCCAAACAACAGGCAAGACAAACAGACAAAACCAATCATCTACAGACCTAACTCACCTGCTTGTCAGAGGTAAAGAATAAAAAATAAAAACTCATCTCTTCTCACACTCTACAGGAAACTTACACAAACCACTGGACCAATCTAACCAGGGAAGAAGCCAAAAGCAAGAAAGAACTCAATCTTGTAGCCTGAGAAAGGGAGACCTCAAACACAGTAAGCTAAAAAAATAATAACAGTTATGAAAAGTCAGAGAAATATTGTACAAGTAAAGGTACAGTCTACAAACACACAAGTCCAAATTCAGAATACAGATAGAAAAGATGATCCAAAACTTCAAAAACAGAATTATTAGGGAGCATTTCCAGAAGGTGTGTGCTGGTTCTTAAAAAAAAAAAAAAGAATATTAGAAAAAATGCAAGAATCAACTAACACACCTAACAAAGAAATATAAGAACATAAAAATAAGCATGCAGAGACAAACAACTCAATTGTGCAACTTAGAAACACTCTAGAAGGAATCAAGAGCAAGGTATCTGAGGCAGAAGAACAATTAAGTGAGCCGGAATATAGAATGGTGGAAATAACTGCTGAAGAACAGAATAAAGGTGAAACAATGAAAAGAGCTGAGAATCATCTCTGAGACCTCTGGGATAATATCAAACACAAACTCATTCAAATTATAGGGGTTTCCGAAGAAGAAGAAAGAAAGGGTATGAGAAAATTTTCAAAGAGATTATACTTGAAAACTTCCCCAACATGGGAAAAGATATAGTCAGTCAAGTCCAAGAAGCACAAAGAGGCCCATACAAGATAAAACCTAGGAGTTTAGGGTCAAACACAATTAGTTAACAAACAAATGAAATATTAAAAGCAGGAAAGGAAAAAGTCAAACAGTCAAGTCTTAATAGAATTTAATGCCATAACAAACCAGCTGTGGAATCTCCATTCACTGGCCAAGCATAAAGCCAGGGGCTTTGGAGAGTGAGCACTGACTCCAAGATTGTACACTACTAGAGAAGGCCTAACACTAAAGAGCATTAAACAGCCAGAACTCCCACAAAGGCAAGCAATTGTATGCAAGACCAGGCATCACCCAATTACCAGCAGAACTCAGAATAAGATGCCTCATCCAAACAACAGGCAAGACAAACAGACAAAACCAATCATCTACAGACCTAACTCACCTGCTTGTCAGAGGTAAAGAATAAAAAATAAAAACTCATCTCTTCTCACACTCTACAGGAAACTTACACAAACCACTGGACCAATCTAACCAGGGAAGAAGCCAAAAGCAAGAAAGAACTCAATCTTGTAGCCTGAGAAAGGGAGACCTCAAACACAGTAAGCTAAAAAAATAATAACAGTTATGAAAAGTCAGAGAAATATTGTACAAGTAAAGGTACAGTCTACAAACACACAAGTCCAAATTCAGAATACAGATAGAAAAGATGATCCAAAACTTCAAAAACAGAATTATTAGGGAGCATTTCCAGAAGGTGTGTGCTGGTTCTTAAAAAAAAAAAAAAGAATATTAGAAAAAATGCAAGAATCAACTAACACACCTAACAAAGAAATATAAGAACATAAAAATAAGCATGCAGAGACAAACAACTCAATTGTGCAACTTAGAAACACTCTAGAAGGAATCAAGAGCAAGGTATCTGAGGCAGAAGAACAATTAAGTGAGCCGGAATATAGAATGGTGGAAATAACTGCTGAAGAACAGAATAAAGGTGAAACAATGAAAAGAGCTGAGAATCATCTCTGAGACCTCTGGGATAATATCAAACACAAACTCATTCAAATTATAGGGGTTTCCGAAGAAGAAGAAAGAAAGGGTATGAGAAAATTTTCAAAGAGATTATACTTGAAAACTTCCCCAACATGGGAAAAGATATAGTCAGTCAAGTCCAAGAAGCACAAAGAGGCCCATACAAGATAAAACCTAGGAGTTTAGGGTCAAACACATACTAATTAAGTTAACACACATTAAACACAAATGAAAAATATTAAAAGCAGGAAAGGAAAAGCAACAAGTGATATACAAGGGAAACCCCATATGTTTAACACCTTATCATTCAGCAGAAACTCTGCAGACTGGAAGGGAATGGCAGACATATTTAAAGTACTGAAAGGTAAAAATCAACAATCAAGATTACTCTACGCAGCAAGGATCTCATTCAAAATTGATGGAGAAATGAAAAGCTTTACAGACAAGCACAAGTTAAGAGGATTTAGTAACAACAAACCAGTCTTACAACAGCTGTTAAAGGGACTTATATAGACAACAAATACAAGAGAAGAAAAAGATTTACAATATAAACCCATCATAATATGTAAGAGGATGGCAATGGGATCATTTGTATAAATAATTAATTTAAATGTAAATGGAGTAAATGCCCCAATCACATAACACAGACTGAATGGATACAAAAACAAGACCATTATATATACTGCCTACAAGAAACCAACTTTAGACCTAATAAAGACACTCATAGACTGAAAGTGAGAGGATGGAAAAGGGTATTCCATGCAAACGGAAATTAAAAGAAAGCTGGAGCAGCAATCCATATATCAGACAAAATAGGCCTTAAACTAAAGAAGATTACAAGAGACAAGGCAGGACACTACATAATGAGCAAGGGATCAATCCAAGAGGAAGACATAACAATCAGAAATATCTACACACCCAACACAGGAGCACCCGATACATAAGGCAAACACTTTCAGACATAAAGGAAGAAATTGACAGTAACACAATAACAGTAGGAGACTTTAACACTCCTCTCACACCAATGGACAGATCATCAAAACAGAAAATTAATAAAGAAACAAGCCTTAAATGACACATTAGAAGAGATGGATCTTGTTGATATCTTTAGGACATTCCACCCAAAAGCAGAGGCATAAACTTTCTTCTCAAGTGCACATGGAACATTCTTCAGGAAAGACCACATCCTGGGCCACAAATCAAACCTCAGTAAATTTAAGAACACTGAAATTATATCAGTCATCTTTTCTGACCACAATGCTATGAGACTAGATATCAATAACAAGAAAAAAACCGCTAAAAACACAAACACATGGCAATTAAACAACACATCCCTAAAAAGCAAAAAGATCATCGAACAAATCCAAAGAAAAACAAAAAAATTCCTGGAAGAAAATGACAATGAAAACACGAAAGGGCAAAATCTATGGGACACTGCAAAAGCAGTTCTAACAGGGAAGTTTTTAGCAATACAATCTTACCTCAAGAAAAACAACAAAAAACAACCTAACTCTACACTCAAAACAACTAGAAAGAGAAGAACAAAAAACCCCTAAAGTTGGCTGAAGAAGAGAAATCATAAAGATCAGAGCAGAAATAAATTTAAAAGACATGAAAGAAATAATAGTAAATATAAATAAATTGAAAATCTGGTTCTTCAAGAAGATAAAATTGACAAACTGCTGGCCAGACTCATTAAGGAAAAAAAAGAGAAGAACGAGATCAATCAAATCAGAAATGAAAAAGGAGAGGTTACAACAGACACTATAGAAATACAAAGGATTACAAGAGACTGTTATGAACAACTATATGGCAACAAACTGGACAACCTGGAAGAAATGGACAGATTCTTAGGGAAGTTCAATCTTCCAAGACTGAACCAGGAAGAAATAGAAATTATGAACAACCCAATTACAAGCACAGAAATCGAATCTCTGATCAAAAATCTACCCCAAAATAAAAGCCCAAAGCCAGATGGCTTAATAGGTGACTTCTTCCAAACATTTAAAGAAGAGCTAATGCCTATCCTTCTAAAACTCTTTCAAAAAATCGCACAAGGGCTTCCCTGGTGGTCCAGTGGGTAAGAACACTGCCCTGCAGTGCAAGGGGCGCTGGTTCAATCCCTGGCCTGGGAAGATCCCACATGCTGGGCGGAGTGGCTGGACTGATGTGTCCTATTACCCAGCCGGAGCTCTGGAGTGCATGCATCCAGAGCTGGTGCTCTACAACAACAGAGGCCACTGCGATGGGAGACCCGCACGGGCCAGAGAACAAAGATGTATGAAAATAGATAAATGAAAGATCAATAGAAGTGGCCTGCCCATCCCCATCCCTCCCCAACCCGCCCCCCTCGAAAAAAAAAATCGCACAAGAAGAAACACTTCCAAACACATTTTATGAGGCCGCCATCACCCTGATACCAAAACCAGGCAAAGACAACACAGAAAAAGAAAATTGTAGGCCAATATCGATGATGAATTTAGACACAAAGATCCTCAACAAAATTCTAGCAAACAGAATCGAACACCACATCAAAGCACTCATATATCACAATCAAGTTGGGTTTATCCCCGATATGTATGTCTGACAGAGAAAGGTAAATATTGTATACTGACACATATATATGGAATCTAGAAAGATGATTCTCTTAAATGAATATGCAGAGTAGCCATAAACAGGTGGACACAGAGAATAGTCCTATGGACATTGGGGTGAGGAGGGGGAAATATGCTGTGGCACTAGAGGATCTCAGACGGGCTCTGTGGTTACCTGGAGGGGTGGGATGAAGAGGAATATGGGGGACATATGTATACCTAAGACAGATTCAGGTTGATACGTGGCAGTAAGCAAATAAACTAAAAATATGTATAACACATACATATATGTATAAAAACATATTCTTGCTTTCTAATCTTTCTGTTCACTCCTTGGGATGATGTGATGAGTTTGTAGAGATCCCATGTTTAGAGTCTAAAGACAGGTCTCCTGGAGACTTTTCATTTTAGGAGCCAAACTAAAGTCCTATTAATCCTAGGGAATCTCTCTCAAACATCTCAGAAATAGTCTCTTATGCTATGCAATCTCACGTTTAATTAAACAGTATTCTCTCACACTTGTATAAGGTGAAAACTTAACCCTTAGTTAGATGAGTTCAATGAGAAATTAATATGTATTTTCTACATTTATTTTGGTATTTCACCGGGTCTCTATGGTAATGCTAATCACACATAAGATACTTAATAAAACATCTGGATTAGGAAAATATATGCATGTGTGTGTATATATATATATATATATATATACACATACATACATACATATACATATATATGTATACATGTATACATATAAATGTATTTAGTTAAATAAGTATAAAATTTGTCTGTGAAGTACTTTGGAAACTGTAGAATCTACTCATGTGTAATGCATTATTACCAGTATTAATATTAACTAGAATTAAATACTAAACTAGAGCTAATAACTCATTTTAACTAGCAAATAACAATCAAGTAAGATGAACCAGCAAACGAGGAGTCAGGTACATCCTTGGAATTTAGGAAGCAATGGCTCTACATTGCTATGAGATTGGAGAAGTCACATCGACCTGATCCTGAGAGATTCTTCCAGGAGACCTGGTCTCTGGGTTCTGCTGAGCCTACTCCAGGGAAGGATCCTCTTTTCTAGAGGGAAAGCTCTTCCCTTTGGCAAGATATGACTGTGCAGGTCTTTTTAACTGTGAATGTTCATTATTTGTATTTTCACCTGAGCCTTTATTTATGGATAATCTATTGAGGGAGGAAATATGGCTCAGGTGAGTGGGAGTGACAGGACTATATTTAATGGCTACAGCAAATAACCTTCTAACGGCTGAAAGAGTATCATATCTCACAGTTATGATGTCTTCAAAAGGTGATATTTCTGGCTGTGTCATCGTAGCTGTGAAAAGCATTTTCTCACCATCTAAAAAAATGAGAAGGCCATGGGGTGATGGAAGTGCACTCCAGACAGGTTGGTATTAATCACACTAGTCTCAACTTTTGTGTATTTTAAGAGGAGTGTTTTGGAGTGGGGGAGGGTGAGTGGGAAAGACACAGACTTCCCAGACTTCAAGATGGGTGGTTCAAGGATATGCAATTGTGATAGGGCCAGACCTTGGGAAAATAGATTAGGAGAGCTGATTATCTCTAGTGATCCACATCTTTAATGATAAAGAGCTTGCCTGTCAATGCAGGAGACATGGGTTCAATTCCTGATCCAGGAAGATCCCACATGCTGTGGAGCAACTAAACTTGTGAGCCACAACTATTGAGCCTGTGCTCTAGAGCCTCGGAGCTGCCACTGTTGAGCCCATGTGCTGCAACTACTGAAGCCCAAGAAGTCACCACAAACAAGAAGTCTGCTCACCTTAACTAGAGAGTAGCACCCACTCCCTGTCACTAGAGAATAACCTGTGGCTGCAGTGAAAACCCAGAATAGCCAAAAATAAATAAATAAATAAATAAATAAAATTTAAAAAATGATTTTAGGAACATGTGTAGAGTCAAGAGTGTCACTACTTCTTGTCCTCCTTTGGCCTCATTCTCACTAAATCTCTATCCCCATAAGCCACTGACAAGCTTGTATATGTTGCAGTACTTATTTAGGCCATTATAAGTATTTGCTTATTTTATGTTGGCATAACATTTACCCTTTGCTTTTCTCACCTAATAACATACCTTGGAGATCTTTCCATACTGGTATGTAAGGAGGGTACTCATGCTTCTCTCCCTTATGTCTATTCTATCCTATGATTACATAGGATAGAATATGTGAGAAGCCTCCCACTGATGGACTTCTGGATTGTTTCCATTTGTTTACTTTTACAAATAATTCTGAATAGATAGCTTTGAACAAAAGCCATTTTATACTTGTGCAAGCTATGTTGCACAGTAGTATCAATTCTCATAAATGACAGTCTGGATCAAAAGGATATACTTAAATTTCTTGATATTTTTTACATACTCTCCAAAGTGAAAGAGAAAGTGTTAGTTGCTCAGTCATAGCTGACTCTTTGCAACCGCATGGACCTTAGCCCAAAGGCATGTACTAACTTTCCCTTCTGTCATGCATGAAAGTGTTTTTTGCTCCATAGACTTGGAATAGAATGTAGTATCAAGCTTTTGGATATTCACCTATTTGATAGGTAAAGAGAGAGGAGAACACCTCAGTGAAATTTAAATTTGCATTTACTTTAATATGAGGCTGCAGAGATAATCTTTTCATAAGTGTAAAATGTGTCTATGTTTCTTGTACTGTGAACTGTCTCTTTATTTGTGTTTCCTATAAGGTTACTGGTCTATGATCTGAATTTCCAAATATTTTGCTCTAGTCTGTCATTTGCAATTTCTCTTCTTATGGTAACATTTTGTTTGGCTTTGGTTTTTGTTGCTCTGCTCAAAATCTTTCTTTTCAAGATGGCCATTTCTATTCATCCTCTTTTCATGATTTCTGGATTGCTGCAACTACTGAAGCCCAAGAAGTCACCACAAACAAGAAGTCTGCTCACCTTAACTAGAGAGTAGCACCCACTCCCTGTCACTAGAGAATAACCTGTGGCTGCAGTGAAAACCCAGAATAGCCAAAAATAAATAAATAAATAAATAAATAAAATTTAAAAAATGATTTTAGGAACATGTGTAGAGTCAAGAGTGTCACTACTTCTTGTCCTCCTTTGGCCTCATTCTCACTAAATCTCTATCCCCATAAGCCACTGACAAGCTTGTATATGTTGCAGTACTTATTTAGGCCATTATAAGTATTTGCTTATTTTATGTTGGCATAACATTTACCCTTTGCTTTTCTCACCTAATAACATACCTTGGAGATCTTTCCATACTGGTATGTAAGGAGGGTACTCATGCTTCTCTCCCTTATGTCTATTCTATCCTATGATTACATAGGATAGAATATGTGAGAAGCCTCCCACTGATGGACTTCTGGATTGTTTCCATTTGTTTACTTTTACAAATAATTCTGAATAGATAGCTTTGAACAAAAGCCATTTTATACTTGTGCAAGCTATGTTGCACAGTAGTATCAATTCTCATAAATGACAGTCTGGATCAAAAGGATATACTTAAATTTCTTGATATTTTTTACATACTCTCCAAAGTGAAAGAGAAAGTGTTAGTTGCTCAGTCATAGCTGACTCTTTGCAACCGCATGGACCTTAGCCCAAAGGCATGTACTAACTTTCCCTTCTGTCATGCATGAAAGTGTTTTTTGCTCCATAGACTTGGAATAGAATGTAGTATCAAGCTTTTGGATATTCACCTATTTGATAGGTAAAGAGAGAGGAGAACACCTCAGTGAAATTTAAATTTGCATTTACTTTAATATGAGGCTGCAGAGATAATCTTTTCATAAGTGTAAAATGTGTCTATGTTTCTTGTACTGTGAACTGTCTCTTTATTTGTGTTTCCTATAAGGTTACTGGTCTATGATCTGAATTTCCAAATATTTTGCTCTAGTCTGTCATTTGCAATTTCTCTTCTTATGGTAACATTTTGTTTGGCTTTGGTTTTTGTTGCTCTGCTCAAAAATCTTTCTTTTCAAGATGGCCATTTCTATTCATCCTCTTTTCATGATTTCTGGATTTTGAATCATGTTTATATGGATTATTTTGGTACTTTAGACAAGGTTCTGGGTTTGATGGTATCTAATTTGTATGGTTTAAGCACACTAGAATAAGCTCTGGTGCTAGACTTGAAATGCTTATCACTGGATAAATCTTGTCAATTTATTCAACCCATTTGGATACCACATTCTTGTTTTTTGAATAGTGTAGGCAGTACTTACTTGGTAAGCATAAATGGCTTGATAATTGAATAGACAAATTGATCCTTCTTAATTGATTGAGAATTAAAAAGCCCAATCAATTTAACTGTGTATTTGTCTGTTTTGGCTGCCATAACAAAATACCATAGCCTGAATGGCTTAAGAAACAGAAATTCATTTTCTCACAGCACTAGGGGCTAGAAGCTCCAAGATGAAGGTGCCAGTCAGTTTGACTCCTAGTGAGAGCAATCTTCTTTCTTGCAGGTGGCTATTTCTGGGTGTCTCTCTCCTTTCTTATGAGGTTATCAATCTTATCAGGTTAGGGCCTTACCATTCAGATTTCATTTAACTGTAATCATCTCCTAAACATGCCATCCCTAAATATAGTCACATTAGGGATTAGGGTGTCACCATATGAATATTCGAAGTATGCAATTTAGTTCATAGCAAACTGACTAAACAACCAAATTTGCAATGCAGGAGCAAAATTTCTTCAAATCAAATACTGATGCATTAATTATTAAAAACCATTAGAATGAAAAAAAAATTGAATGACAATGTCAGGATAATAAAGTGAAAGCACCAAAGTTGGTGGATCAAGATAAATTGGATGTGATCAAACAGGAGATGACAAGAGGAAACAACAATGTTTGAGGAATACGTGAACTAAAATGGACAGGAATGAGTGAATTTAATACAGATGACCATCGTATCTACTACGTGTGTCCCAGAATCCCTTAGAAGAAATAGAGTAGCCCTCACAGTCAATAAATACAGTACTTGGGTGCAATCTCAAAAGCAACAGAATGATCTCAGTTTGCTTCCAAGGCAAACCATTCAACATCCCAGTAATCCAAGTCTATGTCCCACCACTAATGCTGAAGAAACGGAAGTCAGACAGTTCTATGAAGAGCTACAAGACCTTCTAGAACTAATGCCTAGAAAGGATGTCCTTTTCATAAAAAGGAATTGGAATAAAGAAGTAGGAAGTCAAGAGATACATGGAGTTAAAAGGCAAGTTTGGACTTAAAATGAAGCAGGGTAAAGGCTAACAGAGTTTTGCTAAGAAAACCCACTAGTCATAGCAAACACCTTCTTCTAACAATACAAGAGATGACGCTACACATGGACATCACTAGATGGCCAATACTGAGATCAGATTAATAATATTCTTTGCTGTCCAAAATGGAGAAGCTCTATATGGTCAGCAAAAACAAGACCTGGAGATGACTATGGTTCAGACCATGAGCTCCTTATTGCAAAAGTCAACTTAAAATGAGGCAAGTAGAGAAAATGACTAGGCCATTTAGGTATGACCTGAATCAAATTCCTTATGATTATACAGTGAAAGTGACAAATAGATTCAAGGAATTAGATCTGATAGAGAGAGTGCATGAACAACTATGGCTGAAGAACTATTTGTAACATTGTACAAGAGGTGGTGACCAAAACCATCCCAAAGGAAAAGAAATTCGAGAAGACAAAATGGTTTTATAGGGAGACCTTACAAAGAGCTGACAAAAGAAGAGAAGCAGAAGGTAAAGGAAAAAGGGAAAGGTATACCCAACTGAATGCAGAGTTACAAAGAACAGCAAGGAGATAAGAAAGCTTTCTTAAGTGCACAATGCAAAGAAATAGAGGAAAACAATAGAATGGAAAAGACTAGAGATTGCTTCAAGAAAATCAGAGATACCAAGGGAACATTTCATGAACAGATTGGCACTATAAAGAACAGAATGGAAAGGATGTAACAGAAACAGGAGAAATAAAGGACTGTCAAGAACACACTGAAGAACTATACAAAAAAGGTCTTACTGACCCAGATAAGCGTCATGGTGGAGCCATTCACCAATATCCGGGAGTGTGAAGGTAAGTGGTTCTTAGGAAGCATTGCTATGAACAAAGCTAGAGGAGGAAATTTTTTAAAAATGACAACAAAAAAGCTAGTGGAGGTAATGACATTCCAGCTGAGCTATTTCTAATCCTAAAAGATGAACATTAAAGTGTTGCACTCAATATGTCAACAAATTTGGAAAACTCAGCAGAGACCTCAGTGTTCATTCCAGTGTCAAGGAAGATCAACACCAAAGAATGTTGAAACCATTATACAATTGCACTCTTTTCACTTGTCAGCAAGATTATGCTCAAAATCCTTCAAACTAGGTTTCAACAGTACATGAACCAAGAACTTCCAGATGTACAAACTAGATTTAGAAAAGGCAGAGATTGAATTGCCAACATTTGTTGGATCATAGAAAAAGAAAGAGTATTCCAGAAAAAACACCTACTTCTGCTTCATTGATTATGCTAAAACCTTTGACTGTGTGAATCACAACAAACTTTGGAAAACTCTTAAAGTGATGGGAATACCACAACACCTTACCTTCTTCCTGAGAAACTTGTATGCCAGTCAAGAAGCAACAGTTAGAACCAGATATGGAGAAACAAACTGGTTCAGAATTGAGAAAGGACTACTTCAAGGCTGCACATCGTCACACTGCTTATTTAACTTATGTGCAGAGTACATCATGAAAAATATTGGGCTAGATGAAGCACAGATAGGAATCAAGATTGCTGGAAGAAATATCAGCAATCCCAGATACATAGATGATACCATCATAATGACAGAAGAGGAACTAAGGAGTCTCTTGATGAAGGTAAAAATGGAGAGTGAAAAAACTCAGCATTCAAAAAACAAAGATCATGGCATCTGGTTCCATCACTTCATGACAAATAGATGGGGAGTGACAAAAATCCATACAGTTAAAGCTATGGTTTTTCTGGTAGTCATGTATGGCTGTATAAGTTGGATCGTTAAGAAGTCTGAGTGCTGAAAAATTAATGCTTACAAACTGTGGTGCTGGAGAAGACCCTTTAGAGACCTTTGGGCAGCAAGGAAATCAAATCAGTCAATCTAAAGGAAATCAACCCTGAATATTCATAGGAAGATCTCATGCCAAAGTTCCAATATTTTGGCCACCTAATACCAAGAGATGACTCCTTGGGAAAGACTCCAATGTTGGGGAAGATTGAGGGCAGGAGGAGAAGGGGATGACAGAGAATGAGATGGATGGATGGCGTCACTGACTAAATGGACATGAGTTTGAGCAAACTCCCAGAGATAGTGAAGGACAAGGAAGCCTGGTGTGATGCATCTCTGTCCATAGAGTGGCAAAGAGTCTGACATGACTTAGTGACTGAGCAATGAACAGCAGCAACCATAGTTGGAACCTCAAGGCTCTATCTTAATTGACACTTGTTTTGTTTTGATTTCCTTATTATGACGGAGTACAAAATGAGGAGGATGGAGAGTGGAAAAGAAGAGCATCTTTAAGAAGGTCTGATGGAAACTTTGGCATGAACAGGACATTCAAACATGATGCCATGCACCTGCTCAACTCTATGCCCAGTGAAGATGTTAAAAAAGCCTGGCCCGTCATGTCAGGCTGTCTCCCATGCCTGAAATAATTTCACTTCCAACAGTCCCCTATTCCAGAAAATCAGTTTTCAATCCATGTGACAGGTAAAAGAGCCAAGTCTACAAGTGCAGTAAAAACATTATGAGGCCCTTCCATTGGCAAAATGTAAATATAAAAATGTAACAACATATCCTTCATCTACTAATTTTATAATTCTTTTGAGACAAGCTGCACAGTTTTTTGCCCAGTTTTATTTCACTTTATTTATATACACACATAATGTTTTCCTTGTATTCTTTATGTTTACAGATAGTTTCTTTGCTCCATTACTTTCCTAAATCAGATGGAAATCACTTGCTGTGTATCCAGGACTGAAATGAAGTAAAAACAGGGTAAAGTGGCAAATTGGACACAAGGGATGGCCCTAAAGCAGACTGTTTTTTCATGGTAACTGGCTCTTTTCTTCAAAGTCTTGGTTGACCTGATTGATCTTAATTCATCTGATTAGACTGTACAATGACCAGTCTGTTGATTAATGTTCTGTCCACTTACAAAACACTTTAACTCTCAGAGGATCACAACATCCATAACATAATTTGATTCTGACAGTAAGCTGAGTTATTAATTGGGCAAGAATTTTAGCCTCATTTGGTAGATAACTATGGACCTTAGAGGTTCTAGATATTTGATGTCTGATGTCTAGACCTCTAAGCTTGATTGATCATTTTGGCTTGGGATGCCTAGATTCAGCCTGATGGTGGCTGAAATACTCAGTTCACTACAGCTCAACTGCTCAATCATGCCCAATTCTTTAAGGTGCCATGGACACCAAGCACGCCAGGCTTCCCTGTCTTTCATCATCTTCTGGAGCTTTCTCAAGCCCATGTTGGTGATACCATCCATCTCTCTTATCTTCTGGGCATTCCATTTTCCTTCTGCCTTCTATTTTTTCCAGCATCAGGAGCTGAAATAATATGGCTGACTAAATCATTTCCAGTCAGAAACTCACAGCTTCAAGCAAATGTTGCAAGAAGAAGGAAAAAAAAAAGAGCTTTGAATCATGGATAGAACTACAATATCATGTCTGATCAAGCATATTTATTACCAAAAATCTGATCAAGGTCGTTCAGATCACATATGTTTTCAAAGAGTGAAAAGATAAGAACTGAATCAGTGAACTATAGATTTTTGGTTGAGGGAGCTACTCATTTTGAATCGCTAAACTTTGACCAAGATACAGCTTCAACCTATGGATGTAGGGCTATTTTACCAGGAAAAATGAATGTTCTATGAACAACCTTTTAATTAAATAAGCATGATTGTATTATAGCTGCTTCTCGAGAAGGTGGAATGAAGGAGTTGTACTAAAGTCAAAATGTCTCCAACAGTGAAAAATGGGCTCAAGGTTAAAGGTGAACTAATAAACAGGCATATGCCACAGAGGGAAACAAACAAATGCAACTGTAAGGATATAGGGAAGTAGAGACTACATAGGCTGTAAACATACCTATACCAACCACTCTGTTCCTCCTCTCAGCCACAAAAAGTCAATGCTGTGTATCCAGGACTGAAATGAAGTAAAAACAGGGTAAAGTGGCAAATTGGACACAAGGGATGGCCCTAAAGCAGACTGTTTTTTCATGGTAACTGGCTCTTTTCTTCAAAGTCTTGGTTGACCTGATTGATCTTAATTCATCTGATTAGACTGTACAATGACCAGTCTGTTGATTAATGTTCTGTCCACTTACAAAACACTTTAACTCTCAGAGGATCACAACATCCATAACATAATTTGATTCTGACAGTAAGCTGAGTTATTAATTGGGCAAGAATTTTAGCCTCATTTGGTAGATAACTATGGACCTTAGAGGTTCTAGATATTTGATGTCTGATGTCTAGACCTCTAAGCTTGATTGATCATTTTGGCTTGGGATGCCTAGATTCAGCCTGATGGTGGCTGAAATACTCAGTTCACTACAGCTCAACTGCTCAATCATGCCCAATTCTTTAAGGTGCCATGGACACCAAGCACGCCAGGCTTCCCTGTCTTTCATCATCTTCTGGAGCTTTCTCAAGCCCATGTTGGTGATACCATCCATCTCTCTTATCTTCTGGGCATTCCATTTTCCTTCTGCCTTCTATTTTTTCCAGCATCAGGAGCTGAAATAATATGGCTGACTAAATCATTTCCAGTCAGAAACTCACAGCTTCAAGCAAATGTTGCAAGAAGAAGGAAAAAAAAAAGAGCTTTGAATCATGGATAGAACTACAATATCATGTCTGATCAAGCATATTTATTACCAAAAATCTGATCAAGGTCGTTCAGATCACATATGTTTTCAAAGAGTGAAAAGATAAGAACTGAATCAGTGAACTATAGATTTTTGGTTGAGGGAGCTACTCATTTTGAATCGCTAAACTTTGACCAAGATACAGCTTCAACCTATGGATGTAGGGCTATTTTACCAGGAAAAATGAATGTTCTATGAACAACCTTTTAATTAAATAAGCATGATTGTATTATAGCTGCTTCTCGAGAAGGTGGAATGAAGGAGTTGTACTAAAGTCAAAATGTCTCCAACAGTGAAAAATGGGCTCAAGGTTAAAGGTGAACTAATAAACAGGCATATGCCACAGAGGGAAACAAACAAATGCAACTGTAAGGATATAGGGAAGTAGAGACTACATAGGCTGTAAACATACCTATACCAACCACTCTGTTCCTCCTCTCAGCCACAAAAAGTCAGGATTGGGATCATACAGATAAAATTCCTAGAGTACATTTAGTACTTTTCCTATGATATTTGTCACATTATATATTTTTAAGGAATTTGAAAAGTATAAAGAAAAAAGAAACATTTGTGCATATTCCTGCCATCCATAATTAACCACTAACATGGTGTCTTTAGTGTCCTTTTTTCCAGAAGCTGGTTGCCTTATTTCTGATACTGTCTCTTTCACAGGTCCCACTGCAGAGACTCATCTGAGACTGAGCTCCAAAACCCAGATATCGTCCTTCCCTCCCTTCCTCATCCCATCGTCCCAGTTTTACATTCTGCTTCTTCCCCTCCATGTTTGATCTCCAGATTTCGAAGGATAAAGGCGGCTAATCTGATAATGAGGTTAGTGGCAGCATGCTACCTAAAGCGTATTACTGTGTAAATAGCGCCCCCACCCCTTCATCTCTCCCAGGTGATTTGTAAATTTTAGCTGTGAGATACCTTTTTGACTCAAATAGTCCACTGTGGAGGCCAACAGGAAGCTCTTTTGAAGGAAACTGTGTTTCACATTGAACACACAACTGTTTATTGCAACTAACACTGAATCAGCTCACTGGCCAGATAGTGACAGAGATGAATCCTGAGATTCAACTCAAGTTACCTATTGGGAGGTTTTGGATAAAGCAGGATTCTAAGGTACTCAGAAGATGGGGGAAGGCAAGGAAACATTAGGCAAGTTATGGAAGTAGCACAACAGTGCTACTGAGCTTCATTTTTGCAAGAAGGAAATGATAACAGCTAAATTGGGTCAGATCTGCTGCAGTGGCTTGAACAAATAACAAAGGCAATAGCTTACTGTGCAAAGAATTATAGGACACATGAAACCTCATTGAGACCATCTAACTCCATCTCTCACCAAGCTGAAGCTTAGGAGCCCAGAGAGACATCTGCCTTCACCACAATACTGAGTTAAATTTATAGATGATAATCTTGTATGTTCCAGCCTCAGAACTGGTGAAAACTCCCTGACATCATCACCAGTGCCTTTTCATGTTCCTGGCTGATAGGTTGGTGATAGAATAAAGAGATGGTCCTGTAATTCCTCTATATGGGTTTTAGTTGAGAGTTGGACATTATAATGGGGTTAGAAATGAATAGTGTGTTTCAACGAGATACCACTTTACACCTGTCAGCATGACCATTATCAAAGAGTTTACAAATAACAAATGTTGGCAAGGTTATGGAGAAAAGAGAACCATAGTGCACTGTAGGTGGAAATCAAACAAATGTATGTAACAAAACAGAAACAGACTCACAGATATAAAGAAAAACCTAGTGACTACCAATGGGGAGAGGGACATGGAGAGGAGCAAGATAGGTGTAAGGGAATAAGACATACAAACTACTTTGTAGGAAATAAATAAGCAACTGTGTTGGACATGTTTTGTCTATACTTTATTATTTAAACTTCATAACAATGACAAAGGCAGTTTTTCATGGAAAGCAAAATTTAATCTCAAGAGTGTTAAGTAATGGACCCATGATCATGCAACTAGTAAAAGATTAGAGGCAAAATAGAAAGTGGCACCTATACAGCTCTGAAGAACTTCTATTATGCCAAGTATTTCTTGAGAAGAAGATAAATCTGGGGAAATCCACAGATTTATTTTCTAGATCTATCTTTATAAAGATCACATTATACCTATGATATTCACCCCCAAACTAAAGACAACACATGGGACGAATTCATCATTACCTTCTATTCTTCAATTCACTCTCAGAACTTCTCCTCTCATATTACTCTATTTATTTTTTAAAATACCTGAGTTTAAAGCATAAAATGTAAATTTTACAAAAGTTCTGCACAAGCTCCATGTTCCTTACCACCTTCAATAACTATTTAGGTTCCACTCAAGACCTTCTGAATAATTTTCTTCAATGAAAAATCTAAGTGAGCCAGGAGTCTCCAGAGGTCTTTTGCCCAGTTCAGGGCTATTTTAGATCAATTCCAAATATTGTTTTTCTTCCTACGGGTTAATGCAAGTCAGTGTTTCCTAAACAGTGAGGCCAGATGCCTAAGTCTTATCCCTTCTCTTTTGGCCCCAGTGTTGGTTTTCCCAAGGTGTACCCCTGAGAAAAAATACTGTCAAAGCTTAAGAGAGTTGCCTCTGAAGTGGAACTCCAGAGAATGTTCTAAGAAATCCTTCTACATGATTACTTTCCCTACTAAGCAGAGTACAGTAAGGCTGATACTCCACTGCTTTCACTGCAGGGAGCATGCAAGGATAGGGAGGCATTAGCACTCCTACATGTACACAGGGCAGTCATTAACACTCTAAGATGAGTTAACTAATACAAGTATTAGTTTTATCTCGAAAAACAGAGTACTTTAATTTCAGAGGACATAACAGAAAGTAAGAAAGTATTAACTGAATAAAAGAAGCTAGGGAAGGGTGTGACATGGGGAAAGCTGTGATGGGAACATCTCAGTTACAGCAGTTCCAGGAGTTCTCAGGAGTGAGCCTCATTTTGCTCAAAAATCCTTTTAATTTTACCTAGAATCTCAAAGATTAACTCATTATTTGTATGACAGAAAGTTTGTCAGAGATAAGTCTTTAGCCAACTACTGGTTCTCTTTATTCTAGAACCTAAACTTTTTTTATTTTAATTTTTATTATTTATTTTTATTTTACTTTTACAGAGCTTTGTTGTTTACTGCTGTACATAAACCTGAATCAGCCATAGGTATACGCTTGACCCCTCCCACTTGGACTTCCCTCCCGTCTCCCTCCCCATCCCACCCCTCTAGGTTGTTAGTTAGTCCCTGTGTAAATTCCCTTAGTCTTACAGCATATTCACATTTGTTGTCACTTTTACATATGGCAATGTAAGTTTCCATGTTTACTCTTTTCATACATCTTGCCCGTTCCTTTTCCCCGTGCAATGGCCATAAGTCTGTTTTCTCTGTTTCTCCATTGCTGCTCTGCATATACATTTATCAGTACCATCTGTCTAGATTTCATATATATGTGTTAGTACACAATATTTATCTTTTTCTTTCCGGCTTACTTCACTCTGTATAATAGGTTCTAGGTTCATCCACCTCATTAGGACTGACTCAAATGCATTTGTTTTTATAGCTGAGAAATATTTGATTGTGTTCTAGAAGTAAAACTTTTTTCTAGAAGTCATATAAAAACGGATATTCCCCATTTACCAATTGTAGAACCTTTGATATATTTATCTAAACTGTAAGTGATAGATATTCATTCAGGCCAAAGTAATATTTTAACAGGGAATGGTGACAATATCTTAGAACAATTAAATCAGTCTATGGATAGTCATTTTATTTGATGAGGGACATGTTTGAGCTAGGAATGGCCTGTTAATGACACATATTCTTCCTTGTTGAAGAACCAATCAAAAGTTAGAAATGTGTAGTGACTTTGGAATTCAGTGACAACAAAAGTTTACTTCTGTCTGAAGTAGTCTTATAATACTGAGAAGTCATTATTGTTATACTATGAGAGTCAAGAGTAGGCAAGGCAGTGAGTAAAGGAAAGCCTAAACTAACAGAATCCTCAAGAGAGTAGTTTTTCCATGTAAAATCAAACTCTGGGCAGATGATTATGACGTCAAGCTTCTACCTTGTTGCTTTATAGTGCATAGATTCAACCTCATGGTCCAAGATGACAGCACCTCCACTGTAGGTATTACAAGAGGGAAAGAGAATGACAGATCACATGCCACTATTGCTTTCACCACATTTGTCAAAATGACCAAGTCACACCTGAATGCAAAGATAGCTGGAGGTAAAATCTATTTTCCTAGTGTTCATCGAAAATATGGAGATTCTATTATAAGGGAGATTAGTGAGTGAATAGATATTGAATGAGAAGAGAAGGGGGCAATAGATGAGATGGTGGAGATCCTCGCTGATTCATGAGGTGGATATGGGCATGCATTTGAGCAAACTACAGGAGATATTGAAGGACAGGGAAGCTTGGTACACCGCAGTCCATGGGGTTGCAAAGAGTTGGACATGACAGTGACTGAACAACAACAAGTCTTATTAAGAACTAGGCAATGATGAATCAGAAGTCATAAGAGCCTTATGTTAATACATGGGTGTATGAGAGGGTATGCATATTGTTTGTACTTTCTGTAAGATCTTTTTAAATTTTTTTCTTATTTTTTTAAATTTTGGCCTCTTTTTTATTGATTTTTTATTTGTTTTATTTTTCATCGATCATTATTTTTTGGCCTGTGTAGGCCTCCCATTACAGTGGCCTCTCTCCTTGCAGAGCACAGGCTCTGGGCTCATGCACTCCAGAGTGCTGGCTCCTAATTGGACACATGGGTCCAGCTGCTCCACTGCACATGGGATCTTCCTGGGCCAGGGATCGAATCAGTGTCCCCTGCACTGCAAGGTGGACTCTTTACCCATTGGACCACCAGGGAAGCCCCTCCAGAGGATCTTATATTCAATGTCTACTGACTGAAGGAGTTTTCAGTTAGAGACAAGACATGTACATGAATGAAAATGTCTAGAGAAATAGGTAGGAAATGAATCAATAAGGGATATAAATGGAAAGTGCAATGGTTCTTCAGGGATAAAGGCTTCAGCAGAAGATTTCTGGGAGGAGCTGAGGTCTGAGCAAAGCCCTAAAGACAGCTGATGCTCATAGGTAGGCAAAGAACAGGAGAAAAGGCCTGAGGAAGAGACATATGATAAAGAGTGTTAAAAGGAAGGATGGGCTTCAATATCCCTTTTGTGTTGCCATAGGACAACCATTTCCATTTTCAGTTCCTGTCTTTTCAAGTACAGACTTATTATTTAATATCCTTTTTTTAAATTTATTAAATTTTTTTTTATTTAAATTACATATTCAATGCCTAATGAAAATAATGGAGATTCTTTTTATTAAAAGGGATTCTATTATAAGGGAGATTAGTGAGTGAATAGATATTGAATGAGAAGAGAAGGGGGCAATAGATGAGATGGTGGAGATCCTCGCTGATTCATGAGGTGGATATGGGCATGCATTTGAGCAAACTACAGGAGATATTGAAGGACAGGGAAGCTTGGTACACCGCAGTCCATGGGGTTGCAAAGAGTTGGACATGACAGTGACTGAACAACAACAAGTCTTATTAAGAACTAGGCAATGATGAATCAGAAGTCATAAGAGCCTTATGTTAATACATGGGTGTATGAGAGGGTATGCATATTGTTTGTACTTTCTGTAAGATCTTTTTAAATTTTTTTCTTATTTTTTTAAATTTTGGCCTCTTTTTTATTGATTTTTTATTTGTTTTATTTTTCATCGATCATTATTTTTTGGCCTGTGTAGGCCTCCCATTACAGTGGCCTCTCTCCTTGCAGAGCACAGGCTCTGGGCTCATGCACTCCAGAGTGCTGGCTCCTAATTGGACACATGGGTCCAGCTGCTCCACTGCACATGGGATCTTCCTGGGCCAGGGATCGAATCAGTGTCCCCTGCACTGCAAGGTGGACTCTTTACCCATTGGACCACCAGGGAAGCCCCTCCAGAGGATCTTATATTCAATGTCTACTGACTGAAGGAGTTTTCAGTTAGAGACAAGACATGTACATGAATGAAAATGTCTAGAGAAATAGGTAGGAAATGAATCAATAAGGGATATAAATGGAAAGTGCAATGGTTCTTCAGGGATAAAGGCTTCAGCAGAAGATTTCTGGGAGGAGCTGAGGTCTGAGCAAAGCCCTAAAGACAGCTGATGCTCATAGGTAGGCAAAGAACAGGAGAAAAGGCCTGAGGAAGAGACATATGATAAAGAGTGTTAAAAGGAAGGATGGGCTTCAATATCCCTTTTGTGTTGCCATAGGACAACCATTTCCATTTTCAGTTCCTGTCTTTTCAAGTACAGACTTATTATTTAATATCCTTTAAATTTATTAAATTCTTATTTTAATTTCCAAGGCCTTAAACTTTTTCTAATATATATATATCATATAAGATGATACAAAGTTATTAAATATTGTTTAATACAAGTATTTATTCAATGCCTAATTGCATATAATACCATGCTAAGATTCATAGATCATTAAGAATCCTTCCTTAAAAAGTCATGCTGCCGGGGGCGGAGGGGGGGCTTCCCCTGGTGGTCCAGTGGGTAAGGACACCGCCTTGCAGTGCAAGGGGCGCCGGTTTGATCCCTGGCCTGGGAAGATCCCACGTGCTGCGGAGCGGCTGGACCGATGTGTCCAATTACCGAGCCAGAGCTTTGGAGCGCATGAGCCCAGAGCCAGCGCTCTGCAACGACAGATGCCACCGCAATGGGAGGCCCACAGGAGCCAAAGAACAAAGATGGATGAAAATAGAGAAATGAAAGACCAATAGAAGTGGCCCTCCCGTCCCCCTCCCTCCCCACCCTACCCCCCAAAAAGATGAATAATAACAAAAATAAAAAAATAAAAATAAAACAAAATTAAAACAAACAAAAAAAGTCATGCTGGGTGCCTTCACAGCCGCCTGACCAGTCGCCTCATGCAGCTCACTGCCCCGCTGTGCCCGGCCCAACCTCGCCCCTGCCTCGTCCTTCTAAACTCGCCCCCTCCTCACCCACAGACATGACTGAGGTCAAGACGGAGTACACTGCCTTTTTTGTGGTCATCAGCACCTCATCCACCGTGGTCTTCAGCGCCCTGGGCGCAGCCTATGGCACGGCCAAGGGTGGCACGGGCATTGCAGCCATGTCCATTGTGCGGCTGGAGCTGATCATGAAGTCCATCATCCCAGTGGTCATGGCTGGAATCACCGCCATCTACGGCCTGGTGTAGCGGTCCTCATTGCCAACTCCCTGAATAATGGCATCTCTCTCTATAGCAGTTTCCTTCAGCTGGATGTGGGCCTGAGTGTGTGCCTGAGTGGGCTGGCGGAAGGCTTTGCTGTCCATCATGGGTGATGCCGGTGTGTGCGGCATGGCCCAGTAGCCCTGGCTGTTCGTGGGCATGATCCTGATCCTCATCTTTGCGAAGGTGCTCGGCCTCTACAGTCTCATGGTTGCCCTCATCCTCTCCACAAAGTAGCCTCTCCAGGCCCACCAGCCACAGAACATGATGGATGTGAAGACCACCCTGCCTCATTCCAGAACGAACAGCCTGACCCACAGACACAGGGTAGTTGCCCGCCAGTAGCTGGTCTTGTAATGCGCAGTGTCCTAGTGCCCCTTATCTGTAGCCCAGCCTCGCCCCTGTCGTCCCCACCCTGTGCCATGGGCATCTGGCCCACCACGCCACCCAGCCCCGACCAGTGAGGATGCAGATCTCTGGCCGCCCCTCACCCATCTGCCCTAGAGCACTCTGTATCATGATGAGGTAGACTTGTCCTTTTTTCTTCACTGGATGCTTATTTATAAAGATTTGACCTGTTTATGCCTCTGTGGAGCAGCCTTTTGGCACCCATCTCTATGGCAACCTTAGGTAGACTGTTGTTATGTTGTGTGGTTACCCTTTGCCCAGAGACTCTTTGGATGTAACCACCACCTGCAGCCCTGGCTGCCCGGGGTCGCAGGCCACTGTGCCTGGCTCATTGGGTCCTGGCTCCCAAACATGCCCAATAAAGTTCTCTGATGTGACTGGAAAAAAAGAAAAAATCATGCACACTATTCAAATAAAGATCTTAGGAGACTTTGTAAAATTACAAGAGGTTTGGTTGTTGTTTATCAGTCTCTCGGTCATGTCCGACTCTGCAACTCTGTGAACTGCAGTATGTCAGGCTTTCCTGTCTTTCACCATCTCCCAGACTTTGGTCAAACTCATGTCCATTGAGTCAGTGATGCCATCCAACCGTCTCATCCTCTGTCATCCCTGTCTCCTCCTGCCTTCGATTTTTCCCAGCATCAGGGTATTTTCCAATGAGTCAGCTCTTTGCATCAGGTGGTCAAAGTATTGGAGCTTCAGCTTCAGCATCAGTCCTTCTTAAGGTCCACAGTGATTTTGGAACCCAAGAAAAGAAGAGTGGGCTGGCGGAAGGCTTTGCTGTCCATCATGGGTGATGCCGGTGTGCGGCATGGCCCAGTAGCCCTGGCTGTTCGTGGGCATGATCCTGATCCTCATCTTTGCGAAGGTGCTCGGCCTCTACAGTCTCATGGTTGCCCTCATCCTCTCCACAAAGTAGCCTCTCCAGGCCCACCAGCCACAGAACATGATGGATGTGAAGACCACCCTGCCTCATTCCAGAACGAACAGCCTGACCCACAGACACAGGGTAGTTGCCCGCCAGTAGCTGGTCTTGTAATGCGCAGTGTCCTAGTGCCCCTTATCTGTAGCCCAGCCTCGCCCCTGTCGTCCCCACCCTGTGCCATGGGCATCTGGCCCACCACGCCACCCAGCCCCGACCAGTGAGGATGCAGATCTCTGGCCGCCCCTCACCCATCTGCCCTAGAGCACTCTGTATCATGATGAGGTAGACTTGTCCTTTTTTCTTCACTGGATGCTTATTTATAAAGATTTGACCTGTTTATGCCTCTGTGGAGCACCCTTTTTGGCACCCATCTCTATGGCAACCTTAGGTAGACTGTTGTTATGTTGTGTGGTTACCCTTTGCCCAGAGACTCTTTGGATGTAACCACCACCTGCAGCCCTGGCTGCCCGGGGTCGCAGGCCACTGTGCCTGGCTCATTGGGTCCTGGCTCCCAAACATGCCCAATAAAGTTCTCTGATGTGACTGGAAAAAAAGAAAAAATCATGCACACTATTCAAATAAAGATCTTAGGAGACTTTGTAAAATTACAAGAGGTTTGGTTGTTGTTTATCAGTCTCTCGGTCATGTCCGACTCTGCAACTCTGTGAACTGCAGTATGTCAGGCTTTCCTGTCTTTCACCATCTCCCAGACTTTGGTCAAACTCATGTCCATTGAGTCAGTGATGCCATCCAACCGTCTCATCCTCTGTCATCCCTGTCTCCTCCTGCCTTCGATTTTTCCCAGCATCAGGGTATTTTCCAATGAGTCAGCTCTTTGCATCAGGTGGTCAAAGTATTGGAGCTTCAGCTTCAGCATCAGTCCTTCTTAAGGTCCACAGTGATTTTGGAACCCAAGAAAAGAAGATGTTTAGTGTATAAAATCATATAAAATAAAAATAGGAATGAACTGAGACTTGTGATCCAAACAAATTAAAAAAATGGAAATCTGAATTAACCAAGTAATAGAAAAGAAGGCTTATTAGGTTAAAATAAATAATAAAAGTCAGATTAATTTAGGTAATTATCTCTCTTGACTTTGTCTCTGAAGTATGAGGAAGACAACATTTCCTTTCTCCCTCCCTTCTTTTATTTCTTTCTTTAACTTTTTCTCTTTAAGCATTACCATTAGACTATAAATTTGAGAAATGCCAAAATTATATCTATTTGCCAGAGGCTGCAAATCATCTGATATCTACTACTGTAGAAAATGATTAAACTAGTCATTTTCTCCTTTGACCAAAATTCTTCAATCTTTTGAGTTGGTCTGTTCTTTCTTTCTGGGCTTCTTCTTCCCGCCTCTGTAAGGGTAGTCTCCTGACTCAATATAATTGGACAGGTAAAATCCCATGTTTCTGGCAGCCCCTCTTTAAGATGACAATGACTAGGCAGACAAATATTTTATCTAGACACTGTAGAAAGAGATTAGGGATAAATACAGAAAATAGCTCATGAAGAAGATCGCGGGGCATTAATGGTGGTGGTAGGTATCAATTGTTGCAGGTAGGGAGGACTTGCAGCAGAAGAGAAGCCTATGATAAGGAAAATCTTTAGCAGTATTTTCTATTCAATAAATACTTTGAAAAAGCTGAAGCAAAATACGTGTTTCTCTTCCTGATTTCAGTTCAGTTCAGTTGTTCAGTTGTGTAACCCCATGAACTGCAGCACGCCAGGCTCCCTGTCCTTAACTATCTCCCTGATTTACTTAAAATCTATTAGGCAAAACAGAACACTTGTATTCATACTAGGACATATTCAATTATGTAATAATTCTAATTTTTTTCTAAGTATTTTAAATTTACTTTTTAAACCAACTAACTGAAAGATAGAACCTGAGTAGAAGCTGTTTCCTAGTATAAATGAAATTTTCTTTACAACATTTTAAGAACTTGTTAAAAATATCTCTCACCACCATCTCAGTTCTTCTGTTGATATCTCCCTCACCTTTCCATAGCAGACAAATTGATTTCTGCATAGAAGTTCAACCCACTCCAGGCACCAAAGCCGTCTGCTTTAAGGACAAATTTAAGTGGTCTCTTCTTGAACCAATAAGGCGATGCTTAGAACCCAATCATTGTGCAACTAGTGATGAGGCAGCCTGACATGACCTGATGCTGAATATTTGATTTCCTCCCAGGACAATCTATTCCTGTACTAATATTTGACAGGATTCACTCTCCCACTGGGGCTCCAATCTGTCTGCCAATGTCCCTCTATTTGAGTTTCAGACATAACCTTTGTGGGCATCATCATGCTCCAATGTACTCAGAAGACTTCACCTTTGCTGTAATCTCTATTATCACCACCATTTCTAATGACCTGACTTGATCTGGGTCCAGACCTGGATTCCCTTCTTACTCTGACAACATCCTCTTTATCCCAGGCCACAAACAGATCTTGCAGATGTTGCCTGCAGTGTTTCACTGCCCTTTATTCACTTTTACCACGGTCTACCTATCTGTTGGCTCACCTACAACTTACCTTTGACCCTTTATACAAGTTGTGACTGAACACTGATATCTCTACTGGAAGCTTGCCCGACACTGTAGAAAGAGATTAGGGATAAATACAGAAAATAGCTCATGAAGAAGATCGCGGGGCATTAATGGTGGTGGTAGGTATCAATTGTTGCAGGTAGGGAGGACTTGCAGCAGAAGAGAAGCCTATGATAAGGAAAATCTTTAGCAGTATTTTCTATTCAATAAATACTTTGAAAAAGCTGAAGCAAAATACGTGTTTCTCTTCCTGATTTCAGTTCAGTTCAGTTGTTCAGTTGTGTAACCCCATGAACTGCAGCACGCCAGGCTCCCTGTCCTTAACTATCTCCTTGATTTACTTAAAATCTATTAGGCAAAACAGAACACTTGTATTCATACTAGGACATATTCAATTATGTAATAATTCTAATTTTTTTCTAAGTATTTTAAATTTACTTTTTAAACCAACTAACTGAAAGATAGAACCTGAGTAGAAGCTGTTTCCTAGTATAAATGAAATTTTCTTTACAACATTTTAAGAACTTGTTAAAAATATCTCTCACCACCATCTCAGTTCTTCTGTTGATATCTCCCTCACCTTTCCATAGCAGACAAATTGATTTCTGCATAGAAGTTCAACCCACTCCAGGCACCAAAGCCGTCTGCTTTAAGGACAAATTTAAGTGGTCTCTTCTTGAACCAATAAGGCGATGCTTAGAACCCAATCATTGTGCAACTAGTGATGAGGCAGCCTGACATGACCTGATGCTGAATATTTGATTTCCTCCCAGGACAATCTATTCCTGTACTAATATTTGACAGGATTCACTCTCCCACTGGGGCTCCAATCTGTCTGCCAATGTCCCTCTATTTGAGTTTCAGACATAACCTTTGTGGGCATCATCATGCTCCAATGTACTCAGAAGACTTCACCTTTGCTGTAATCTCTATTATCACCACCATTTCTAATGACCTGACTTGATCTGGGTCCAGACCTGGATTCCCTTCTTACTCTGACAACATCCTCTTTATCCCAGGCCACAAACAGATCTTGCAGATGTTGCCTGCAGTGTTTCACTGCCCTTTATTCACTTTTACCACGGTCTACCTATCTGTTGGCTCACCTACAACTTACCTTTGACCCTTTATACAAGTTGTGACTGAACACTGATATCTCTACTGGAAGCTTGCCCTGCCTATATGGCTGATTCACTGCTTTCAGGGGGCCTACCCACAAAGTCCGCCACACCTTCTGAACAGATATAGTTCTGAGCTCTGACCCTTTTCACACCTATCCTGACACAACAAATAAATACGTGAATCTTTAGATAAGAAATAGAATTGCCTTTTATCAGTCATCTGTCTAACACTAGAGAAAATAATTACCAGTTTCATAGGGAGGTACCCTTTCTTAAAGAACAATATAACCAAGTGAATGCTTTATCTTATGCACTAAGGTTAAACAAAATTAAATTTTATTAATTTGCTTGTTTCATTTCTCCTTTGTTCTTTCAAACTTGAATATGTTAGTTTGAGATAATTATATTATGTGTCACAACTCTACAACCACATACAAGTTGCTCCCATGGTTAAAGCATTAGATACAAACAGTAATTTGTGACTCTGGAAGCAGTGACAGGCTTTATTTTCTCGGGCCACAAAATGACTGTGGACAGTGACTGCAGCCATGAAATTAAAAGATGCTTGTTCTTTGGAATGAAAGCTATGACAAAACTAGACAGTACATTAAAAAGCAAAGACTTCACTTTGCCCACAAAGGTCTATATAGTCAAAGCTATGGTTTTTCCAATAGTCATGTATGGATGTGAGAAATGACCATAAAAAAGGTTGATTGCCAAAGAGTTGATGCTTTCAAATTGTGGTACTGGAGAAGAGTCTTGAGAGTCCCTTAGACTCAAGGAGACCACACCAGTTAGTCATATAGGAAATAAACCCCGAATATTCATTGGAAGAACTGTTGCTGAAGCTGAGGCTCCAGTACTCTGGCCACCGGATAGGAAGAGCAGACTCATTGGAAAAGACCCTGATGCTGGGAAAGACTGAAAGATGAGCTGATTAGATAGTATCACCAACACAGTGGGCATGAATTTGAACAAACTCCAAGAATTAGTGAAGGACAGGGAAGTCCAGCATGCTTCAATCCATGAGGTCACAATGAATATGACACAACTTAGTGACTGACCAAAAATGACAAATAGTAATAATCTCCAAAAGACACTATATTGCCGTAAGCAGATTACGGGACCACTGTGCTTAATATTTTATACATATTATCATATTGCCTAAAGAGAAGGAATTCACCATTAAGAAACTGAGGACTAGGATAGAAATACACACCCAGAAACATATAGCTTAATTGATTGAAGAAAGTGTCAGGACTTGATCATTCATCTTGCATACCGGTTTCTTCTCATTTTAACAGTAGATATAGATTGTTTATAGGCAATATAATCAACTATGGGTACCCAAATATTTTCTACAAGGGAAACTGTTTATTTATAATACTATGTGAGGTGGTCAAAAGTGATTACTTTGATAAAACTGAAGGTCTAGATAAACAAAATTGCAAGTTATACTCAGTCATCATTTCTGATTGAATTTAGAATTATCTTGAGTCAGCTTCTCTGCAGACCTGAAACTAAAGCTTGTGAGTTCATGTCTAGATTGAGACTGCCTCCCATGTTGGGGTGGTATGTTGCCCTTCTTTATATATCTCACAATGCTTGTCATTATGCCCTGTACCCAGTAGCCTGCAGGATGGATGGATGAATCCTTTATCTTTCAAAATGAATGTGTATATTAAATCATTGATTTTGCTGTGTGTATGTGTATCTGTGTGTGTTATATGCTTAACTGTGTTCAGCTCTTGCAATCCCATGGACTGTATTTATGCTTAACTGTTTTCCAATTGATGGAAATGACCATAAAAGGTTGATTGCCAAAGAGTTGATGCTTTCAAATTGTGGTACTGGAGAAGAGTCTTGAGAGTCCCTTAGACTCAAGGAGACCACACCAGTTAGTCATATAGGAAATAAACCCCGAATATTCATTGGAAGAACTGTTGCTGAAGCTGAGGCTCCAGTACTCTGGCCACCGGATAGGAAGAGCAGACTCATTGGAAAAGACCCTGATGCTGGGAAAGACTGAAAGATGAGCTGATTAGATAGTATCACCAACACAGTGGGCATGAATTTGAACAAACTCCAAGAATTAGTGAAGGACAGGGAAGTCCAGCATGCTTCAATCCATGAGGTCACAATGAATATGACACAACTTAGTGACTGACCAAAAATGACAAATAGTAATAATCTCCAAAAGACACTATATTGCCGTAAGCAGATTACGGGACCACTGTGCTTAATATTTTATACATATTATCATATTGCCTAAAGAGAAGGAATTCACCATTAAGAAACTGAGGACTAGGATAGAAATACACACCCAGAAACATATAGCTTAATTGATTGAAGAAAGTGTCAGGACTTGATCATTCATCTTGCATACCGGTTTCTTCTCATTTTAACAGTAGATATAGATTGTTTATAGGCAATATAATCAACTATGGGTACCCAAATATTTTCTACAAGGGAAACTGTTTATTTATAATACTATGTGAGGTGGTCAAAAGTGATTACTTTGATAAAACTGAAGGTCTAGATAAACAAAATTGCAAGTTATACTCAGTCATCATTTCTGATTGAATTTAGAATTATCTTGAGTCAGCTTCTCTGCAGACCTGAAACTAAAGCTTGTGAGTTCATGTCTAGATTGAGACTGCCTCCCATGTTGGGGTGGTATGTTGCCCTTCTTTATATATCTCACAATGCTTGTCATTATGCCCTGTACCCAGTAGCCTGCAGGATGGATGGATGAATCCTTTATCTTTCAAAATGAATGTGTATATTAAATCATTGATTTTGCTGTGTGTATGTGTATCTGTGTGTGTTATATGCTTAACTGTGTTCAGCTCTTTGCAATCCCATGGACTGTAGCTTCCGCTGTCCATGAAATTTCCTAGGCATGCATACTGGAGTGTTTTGCCATTTCCTTCTCCAGGAGATCTTCCTGATCCAGGGATCTGAACCTGCATCTCCTGTGTCTCCTGCACTGCAGGCAGATTCTTCACTGTCTGACCAAGGATTCCCAATTTTGCTTTATCAATTGTTTTCAGAAATAGCCCACATACAAGTTCTTAACTTCTCAAAACATTTTTTTCTTCTACTTTCCCCCCAATGTCCTTTCTTACTCTCAATTATTATAAGAAAAAATTAGAATAATTGCTGAGAGAATATCAGTCTGTGAAGGATTCAACCATATCTTCTTTCCTCTGGGCTATACTTTAGATAAAAATAGACAATCACAAAAGTATATGCCTAATTATTTCCTGAAAGAGAACATGTCCAAATTGCCCTGTTTTGAAAGTTCATGGGTATGCCCGTTCAGTAAACCTCCTAGTTCTTTATATATATATATATATATTTTTTTTTTGCCCTTTATTTTAAAGATTTTACAGAGTTTTGTTGTTCACAGACATGTATGTTTCCAGATCATTCATATGCATATCCCTGGACCCTACCCCCGTGCAGTTCCCCCCCTCCCACCCCTCCAGACCATCGCCCCAAGTGGTTGTAGGTACTCCTATTCCCTTAGCACAATGACAATAGCTATCTTTTCCACACATGACAGTATAGGTTTCCATGTTACTCCCTCCATGCCTCCCTCCCACTGTTTGTCTCCACAATGTCTTTGCCATTAAAAAGAAAACTTAAAAAAGATTTCAGTCATTTCTGATTGAATTTAGAATTATCTTGAGTCAGAACCTGAAACTAAAGCTTGTGAGTTCATGTCTAGATTGAGACTGCCTCCCATGTTGGGGTGGTATGTTGCCCTTCTTTATATATCTCACAATGCTTGTCATTATGCCCTGTACCCAGTAGCCTGCAGGATGGATGGATGAATCCTTTATCTTTCAAAATGAATGTGTATATTAAATCATTGATTTTGCTGTGTGTATGTGTATCTGTGTGTGTTATATGCTTAACTGTGTTCAGCTCTTTGCAATCCCATGGACTGTAGCTTCCGCTGTCCATGAAATTTCCTAGGCATGCATACTGGAGTGTTTTGCCATTTCCTTCTCCAGGAGATCTTCCTGATCCAGGGATCTGAACCTGCATCTCCTGTGTCTCCTGCACTGCAGGCAGATTCTTCACTGTCTGACCAAGGATTCCCAATTTTGCTTTATCAATTGTTTTCAGAAATAGCCCACATACAAGTTCTTAACTTCTCAAAACATTTTTTTCTTCTACTTTCCCCCCAATGTCCTTTCTTACTCTCAATTATTATAAGAAAAAATTAGAATAATTGCTGAGAGAATATCAGTCTGTGAAGGATTCAACCATATCTTCTTTCCTCTGGGCTATACTTTAGATAAAAATAGACAATCACAAAAGTATATGCCTAATTATTTCCTGAAAGAGAACATGTCCAAATTGCCCTGTTTTGAAAGTTCATGGGTATGCCCGTTCAGTAAACCTCCTAGTTCTTTATATATATATATATATATTTTTTTTTTGCCCTTTATTTTAAAGATTTTACAGAGTTTTGTTGTTCACAGACATGTATGTTTCCAGATCATTCATATGCATATCCCTGGACCCTACCCCCCTGTAGTTCCCTCCCACCCCTCCAGACCATCGCCCCAAGTGGTTGTAGGTACTCCTATTCCCTTAGCACAATGACAATAGCTATCTTTTCCACACATGACAGTATAGGTTTCCATGTTACTCCCTCCATGCCTCCCTCCCACTGTTTGTCTCCACAATGTCTTTATGCCTATTCTCTGTTTTTTCATGAGTTCACTGTGTGTGTTATCATGACCATCTTACTAGAACCCATATATATGAGTTAGTATACTGTACTTGTCTTTCTCTTTTTGATTTACTTCACTTTTTATGATAGGTTCTAGCGCTAGCCACCTCATTAGGGCTGAGTCTTCTGCATTTCTTTTAAAAGCTGAGTAGTATTCCATTGTATATATGTACCAGGGCTTCTGTATCCATTCATTTGTCGATGGACATCTAGGTTGCTTCCATGTTCTGGCTATTGTATAGAGAGCTGCAAGGAACATTGGGGTACAGGTGCTTCTATCATTTTTGATTTCATCAGGATATAGGCCTAATAGTGGGATTGCTGGGTCATAGGGTGCTTCTATTTTTAGTTTTTTAAGGAATCTCCAAATTGTCTTCCATAGAGGTTGTATCAATTTACATTCCCACCAGCAATGCAAGAGGGTTCCCTTTTCTCCGCACCCTCTCCAGCATTTGTTGTCTGTCAACTTGTTGATGATGGCCATTCTGACGGGTGTGAGGTGATATCTCATTGTGGTTTTAATTTGCATTTCTCTAATGATAAGCGAGGTTGAACATCATTTCATGTGCTTTTGGGCCATCTGTATGTCCTCTTTAGAGAGGTGTCTCTTTAGATCTTTTTCCCATTTTTTGATTGGGTTGTTCGTTTTTCCTGTGCTGAGTTGTCTGAGTTGCTTGTAGATTTTGGAGATTAATTCTTTGTCTGTTGTTTCATTTGCTATGATTTTCTCCCACTCTGTGGGATGTCTGTACAGCTTTTTGGTGATTTATTTTGCTGTACAAAAGCTTTTAAGTTTCATGAGGTCCCACGTGTTCACTTATCTTTTCAGTTCCACTATTTTAGTTGGTGGGTCAGAGAAGATCTTGCTTTGATTGATGTCCTTGAGGGTTTTGCCTATATTCTCCTCTAAGAGTTTTATGGTTTCTGGTCTTACATTTAGATCTTTAATCCATTTTGAGTTGATCTTTGTGTATGGTGTCAGGGAATGTTCCAACTTCATTTTTTTGCATGTAGCTATCCAATTTTCTCAGCACCATTTGTTGAAGAGGCTGTCTTTATCCCATTTTATATGTTCGCCTCCTTTGTCAAAAATAAGGTATCCATAGGTGCGTGGGTTGATCTCTGGGTTCTCGATCTTGTTCCATTGATCTATAGTTCTGTTTTTGTGTCAGTACCATACTGTCTTGATGACTGTTGCTTTGTAGTAGAGTCTGAAGTTAGGGAGGCTGATCCCTCCAACTCCGTTTTTCTTTCTCAGGATTGCTTTGGCTATTCGAGGTCTTTTGTGTTTCCATATGAACTGTGTTATTATTTGGTCTAGTTCTGTGAAGAATGTTATTGGTAGTTGAATAGGTATTGCATTGAATCTGTAGATGATATTTGGTAGTATGGTCATTTTCACAATATTGATTCTTCCGACCCAGGAACATGGAATATCTCTCCATCTGTTTAAGTCTTCTTTAATTTCTCTCATGAGTGACTTGTAATTTTCTGTGTACAATTCTTTTGTTTATTTGGGTAGGTTTATTCCTAGATATTTGATTCTTTTGGTTGCGATGGTGAAGGGGATTGCTTCTTTGATTTCGTCGTAAACCTGCTAGTTCTTTTTTAAAAATAATTTTATTTATTCATTATTTTTTGCTGTGCTGAGTCTTCGTTGCTGCAGGCAGGTTTTCTCTAGTTGTATAGATCAGGGGATACTCTAGTTGCAGTGCATGGGCTTCTCTTTGAGTGGAACACTGGCTTCAGTGGGCATGCAATACATGGGTTCAGTGCCATGTGGCTCTTGGGCTCTAGAGCACAGGCTTAATAGTTGTGACACAAAGTCTTAGTTTCTCTATGGCATGTGGGATTTTCCTGGATCAGGGATTGAACCTATGTCTCCTGCATTGGTAGGCAAATTATTTACCACTGAACAACCAGAGAAGCCCCCTCCTAGTTCTTAGTTCTCTTTTTCATAATCTGAGTTGGGTTGCAGAGGGTACAATTAAACCCTGGCAGCTGAATATAATCTGTTGATTTCTAAACCTGGCTTTGCCACCTGCATGAAAATTTGGGAAATGTATCAGTTTATCTTTCTGGTTCTCAATTTTCTCTCTTCTCTTAGATGAATTTCTTGGTCCAAATGATCTTTAATGGACTCTCCATCTCTATAATTCAGTGTTTTAATGTCACTGTGATTCTTTTTATTTGGAAGGCTGAAATCAACAAGCTCATTCAATACATTCTAAAGAGGTGATTTAAGGAACATGCAGGTGTCTCTGTGCTACTTCCTGACTATGCAGTAGAGCAGCTTATGGTTCTGTGAGTAAGAGGTGGGCTCTGGGAATCAGACTCCTGAGCTTCAAAGCCCAGTTCTACAAACTAATTCTGTAACTTTGAGCAATTTGTTTGAGCTTCTTCAGCAAGTTCCATTTCATGGGCCTTGTGCTGAATCATTTGCAACTCGGTTTGAGCAAAAGCCATTTTAAAGATCTATCTAGTGTCACGATCCAGAGCACTATATTTGATAGGTGCATTGACATTAATAGGTTAACTATCAGGGAGCAAAGAGGGGTTTTGTGAATCCAGTTCAAGTATAGAATGAACCCAGTGGTGAAGAAGCATGGCTCAGATTAATGCTTACCCATGACCACTCTCCTACCATTCTTAAAGCTGTCCTCCCTCTATGAGTATTAGGTCTTTCTAACATGGCATTGGTCAAGTCAGGAGCCAAATCCAAACAGCAATGGGCTGACAATTCCACATGCTTCTAATTTATCACATGATAAAACTGAAATACACATATTGAGCTACTCAGCTGCCTCTTAATCTGTGTCCCATGTTTTTGTTTTTGTTTTTCTTTTTTTTCAGGCATTGCAAGTTGACTGTAAAAGTTTCTATTTTCACTGTAACTTACTTGGATTTCTTTTCAGCTCTTAGTTTCATAGCAGAATGTGGATAGTTTCACAGCACTTTAAAGGACATCACATCTGATCTCTTTCCTATGAAGGAATTCCTTTTACAACTTCACATTTGTCAGTAACGTAGTTTGTTACTTGTATTTTTAATCTGTTGATTTCTAAACCTGGCTTTGCCACCTGCATGAAAATTTGGGAAATGTATCAGTTTATCTTTCTGGTTCTCAATTTTCTCTCTTCTTAGATGAATTTCTTGGTCCAAATGATCTTTAATGGACTCTCCATCTCTATAATTCAGTGTTTTAATGTCACTGTGATTCTTTTTATTTGGAAGGCTGAAATCAACAAGCTCATTCAATACATTCTAAAGAGGTGATTTAAGGAACATGCAGGTGTCTCTGTGCTACTTCCTGACTATGCAGTAGAGCAGCTTATGGTTCTGTGAGTAAGAGGTGGGCTCTGGGAATCAGACTCCTGAGCTTCAAAGCCCAGTTCTACAAACTAATTCTGTAACTTTGAGCAATTTGTTTGAGCTTCTTCAGCAAGTTCCATTTCATGGGCCTTGTGCTGAATCATTTGCAACTCGGTTTGAGCAAAAGCCATTTTAAAGATCTATCTAGTGTCACGATCCAGAGCACTATATTTGATAGGTGCATTGACATTAATAGGTTAACTATCAGGGAGCAAAGAGGGTTTTGTGAATCCAGTTCAAGTATAGAATGAACCCAGTGGTGAAGAAGCATGGCTCAGATTAATGCTTACCCATGACCACTCTCCTACCATTCTTAAAGCTGTCCTCCCTCTATGAGTATTAGGTCTTTCTAACATGGCATTGGTCAAGTCAGGAGCCAAATCCAAACAGCAATGGGCTGACAATTCCACATGCTTCTAATTTATCACATGATAAAACTGAAATACACATATTGAGCTACTCAGCTGCCTCTTAATCTGTGTCCCATGTTTTTGTTTTTGTTTTTCTTTTTTTTCAGGCATTGCAAGTTGACTGTAAAAGTTTCTATTTTCACTGTAACTTACTTGGATTTCTTTTCAGCTCTTAGTTTCATAGCAGAATGTGGATAGTTTCACAGCACTTTAAAGGACATCACATCTGATCTCTTTCCTATGAAGGAATTCCTTTTACAACTTCACATTTGTCAGTAACAGGTAGTTTGTATTATCTTTTGTATTTTTAATTAGCTGGTTCACGTGTAATCTTGTTTGACAAAATTCATTGCAGGTGGCATAAGGTTAGGGAAAAGCTTTATACAGAGGACTCTCTTGCTATATTAATAACTAAACTGTCCTTGAGCAAAAGGTTAAGAATGAGTCATAATCTGGTCTTTTGGTGCAACCACTAAGAAGCAAAGAGGCTGGAATAATAGTTGGGCTCTAAAATTGCCTAGGTCTCTTTTGCTAGGCTGGAATTTTTCAAGGTAAAGGTTATACCTTAATAGCTTTTATATGGCTTCTAGCAAGTACAGGTTCAATACAGTAGGCTCCCTATGAAAGTTTACTGACAAAAAACTGTGCTATGTATCTTCTATATTTTTATAGTATATAGTATAATCTTGGTCACATAGGTCTTTTCATACATTATCTCATTTAAATGCATTTAGTCTTCACCAAAACCTTAAAAAGTTGATACTACTAGGAGCAGGCATATTTTTCAGATGAAGAAGATAAGACTCAGAGAAGTAGCCTGTCTAGTTTTCCTCAGAGTGAGTCAAACTCAAACGTCTCTAACCTCAAAGTTGAAGTTCTCACCGTATTGCAAGATGCCCTTGCTTCTAGAAACGCAAGTTTTCTGAGAATTTTAGCTCTTCATTCTAAATATTCCCAGAGTGCCAGTCCAGTTCTGGGGCCATCACAGACCCATTCCCCATAGTTCTCCTGAAGAAATGCTTAAGGATGGAGAGCCATGTGCCTGCCAGCTCCTTGGCAACACAGTCATGGATCTCAGGAGTGTCCCTCTGATGCACTGGGAGGCAGTCAGATGGTTTTCTATAAGGAAATGGAATCACAGAGAGGTTGGCAGTTGAGAGTTATCATAGAGAATAAGGTAAAGTCAGACAAGTGCCGAAGTTGTGAAGGAAAAAAACTAAGCATTTTGCCAAGAGAACGTGTCTCTGAAAGGGTGAAACCAATAGATAAAAAAAGGCCCAGACAAGAGACAGTGTAACCCTGGAGAGGTAGAGAGAGAGAGAAGCTGCCTGGCAGCTTCCCAGATTCTACAAGGCCTAGTATACTTCCTATATTTGTCTTCCACGAGGTTCCTCTCTATCCTTTCCATGAATTGCCCTCAATATAAATTAACTGTCCTTAACAACACTTTTCTGTGCAGACTTCTGTCTGTTTGGGACCAAGCAGGTGGAGTTTTAGGGGCAATGAAGAGCTTCCATTACCTGTTTTATTTCTTCCCCTCTCCTTTCAGCTCCCATGCCATACACAGTGATATAAACATAAATTTCTTATAGTTGGGATCCTACGGCTCAGTTAGGAATTGGGAGCATTGCAAATCTTGCTGCATATGTGCGACACTCTGAAATCACAGTGACAAAAAGTTTGCCAGAGAGCCAGAAAATGATAATCCATAAGAATGCTCCTTCCCCCATCTTGTGAAAGCTGTTCTCTTGGAGCATCTGAAGAAGGAACCATGCTATAAGAAATTTTCCTGTGGTGAATTTCTTGCAACCAAGAAGACAAAAATTCCAAAACTACAATCCAGTCAGTGTAAGACCTGGAATTCCCTTCCTGGGACAATTACATTTTTTCATTCGACCTTGAAAAGTTGATACTACTAGGAGCAGGCATATTTTTCAGATGAAGAAGATAAGACTCAGAGAAGTAGCCTGTCTAGTTTTCCTCAGAGTGAGTCAAACTCAAACGTCTCTAACCTCAAAGTTGAAGTTCTCACCGTATTGCAAGATGCCCTTGCTTCTAGAAACGCAAGTTTTCTGAGAATTTTAGCTCTTCATTCTAAATATTCCCAGAGTGCCAGTCCAGTTCTGGGGCCATCACAGACCCATTCCCCATAGTTCTCCTGAAGAAATGCTTAAGGATGGAGAGCCATGTGCCTGCCAGCTCCTTGGCAACACAGTCATGGATCTCAGGAGTGTCCCTCTGATGCACTGGGAGGCAGTCAGATGGTTTTCTATAAGGAAATGGAATCACAGAGAGGTTGGCAGTTGAGAGTTATCATAGAGAATAAGGTAAAGTCAGACAAGTGCCGAAGTTGTGAAGGAAAAAAACTAAGCATTTTGCCAAGAGAACGTGTCTCTGAAAGGGTGAAACCAATAGATAAAAAGGCCCAGACAAGAGACAGTGTAACCCTGGAGAGGTAGAGAGAGAGAAGCTGCCTGGCAGCTTCCCAGATTCTACAAGGCCTAGTATACTTCCTATATTTGTCTTCCACGAGGTTCCTCTCTATCCTTTCCATGAATTGCCCTCAATATAAATTAACTGTCCTTAACAACACTTTTCTGTGCAGACTTCTGTCTGTTTGGGACCAAGCAGGTGGAGTTTTAGGGGCAATGAAGAGCTTCCATTACCTGTTTTATTTCTTCCCCTCTCCTTTCAGCTCCCATGCCATACACAGTGATATAAACATAAATTTCTTATAGTTGGGATCCTACGGCTCAGTTAGGAATTGGGAGCATTGCAAATCTTGCTGCATATGTGCGACACTCTGAAATCACAGTGACAAAAAGTTTGCCAGAGAGCCAGAAAATGATAATCCATAAGAATGCTCCTTCCCCCATCTTGTGAAAGCTGTTCTCTTGGAGCATCTGAAGAAGGAACCATGCTATAAGAAATTTTCCTGTGGTGAATTTCTTGCAACCAAGAAGACAAAAATTCCAAAACTACAATCCAGTCAGTGTAAGACCTGGAATTCCCTTCCTGGGACAATTACAGTTTGGTCCTGCTTAGCTCTATGTGGCTCAGCGATAACAATAACATCAGGAGAAGCCACTGGAGAGAAGAGCCCTTTCCAAAGGTGGGGTTGGGGTGTGAGTAATCAGGAGTAAAAATTGCCTTCTCACTTCTTAGAAGAGAGAAAAATACACTGTGAACCCCAGAAGGGGTAGAATTAGGCTGGATAGGGTAATTTAAATGTCCACCTCATATTTAATGATCAAAACCAGTATTTGAACAGAATTAACTTTGCAATGTAACTTTTTACCTGATATTTCCCATAAAACTCATGATGATAGATACCTTAGCGTAGGTTCTCAGTTTATACATGAAGAAATTAAGGTAGAGGAGGACTGAAATAATATATTCAGCTTTATCCAGTCAGTTACTGGTAGAACAGAACTTGAGTCCAAGTTTACCATTTTCTATCTCTCCATTGTAACTCATATTGATTAATTCATCCATCAATTCATCTTTCACGATATGAAATCAAGGTTCACCTAATATGCATGGATAGGCATGGTGGTGTTAAAATAGTAGAATTTTAAAATAATTACTGCTCCAAACTCACCTCATACCCTTCACTCTATTATCCTGTCCTTTCTGAAATTCCAAAGGTTCCAAAAACTGAAACAATATCAACAAGCTGACCAAGGCCATGTGTCAGTGTCCATTCTGTTAAATATTTTGACGTTCCACTAACCTCTCCTTTTGCTCCTGCAAATTTGCGCGGGACCAAGCAGGTGGAGTTTTAGGGCAATGAAGAGCTTCCATTACCTGTTTTATTTCTTCCCCTCTCCTTTCAGCTCCCATGCCATACACAGTGATATAAACATAAATTTCTTATAGTTGGGATCCTACGGCTCAGTTAGGAATTGGGAGCATTGCAAATCTTGCTGCATATGTGCGACACTCTGAAATCACAGTGACAAAAAGTTTGCCAGAGAGCCAGAAAATGATAATCCATAAGAATGCTCCTTCCCCCATCTTGTGAAAGCTGTTCTCTTGGAGCATCTGAAGAAGGAACCATGCTATAAGAAATTTTCCTGTGGTGAATTTCTTGCAACCAAGAAGACAAAAATTCCAAAACTACAATCCAGTCAGTGTAAGACCTGGAATTCCCTTCCTGGGACAATTACAGTTTGGTCCTGCTTAGCTCTATGTGGCTCAGCGATAACAATAACATCAGGAGAAGCCACTGGAGAGAAGAGCCCTTTCCAAAGGTGGGGTTGGGGTGTGAGTAATCAGGAGTAAAAATTGCCTTCTCACTTCTTAGAAGAGAGAAAAATACACTGTGAACCCCAGAAGGGGTAGAATTAGGCTGGATAGGGTAATTTAAATGTCCACCTCATATTTAATGATCAAAACCAGTATTTGAACAGAATTAACTTTGCAATGTAACTTTTTACCTGATATTTCCCATAAAACTCATGATGATAGATACCTTAGCGTAGGTTCTCAGTTTATACATGAAGAAATTAAGGTAGAGGAGGACTGAAATAATATATTCAGCTTTATCCAGTCAGTTACTGGTAGAACAGAACTTGAGTCCAAGTTTACCATTTTCTATCTCTCCATTGTAACTCATATTGATTAATTCATCCATCAATTCATCTTTCACGATATGAAATCAAGGTTCACCTAATATGCATGGATAGGCATGGTGGTGTTAAAATAGTAGAATTTTAAAATAATTACTGCTCCAAACTCACCTCATACCCTTCACTCTATTATCCTGTCCTTTCTGAAATTCCAAAGGTTCCAAAAACTGAAACAATATCAACAAGCTGACCAAGGCCATGTGTCAGTGTCCATTCTGTTAAATATTTTTGACGTTCCACTAACCTAACCTCTTCATGAACAGATGTGAAGAGCCAGCTCATTGGAAAAGACCCTGATCCTGGGAAAGATTGAAGACAAAAAGAGAAGGGGATGGCAGAGGATGAGATGGTTAGATCATCATTGATTCAATGAATATGAATTTGGGCAAACACTGGAAGATACTGAGGAGACAGGAAAGCCTGGCATGCTGCAGTCTATGGGGTCACAAAGAGTCAGATATGGCTTAGCTACTGAACATCAACAAAACGAAACCTAAAAGGATAGAAGTTTTCTAAGTATCATGATCACATTATGGGGGCATGCCCTTTCTATTGGACCAGTGATTATTAATGCTGGTTGCATATTAGAATCACCTAGAGCATTTATTATTAAGATCAATTACATCAATATAGGTCTCAAGAATCAGTAATTCCCTCAGGGAATTCCGATTCACTGTAAGTGTTGAGAAGCACTATAGTAGATAAAAGCACTTCACTTTCTGAAAAGATGAGAATCAATACAGTATTTGAACCCAAAAAGGGAAGATGACTTGCTCTGAGGGTTTGATTATACTATTTGATCTCAACTTCTTACAAAGGAAGACTGGATGCCTCTGACTCATTTCTTTCTGCCTTTAGTTTCAGAGATGAGAAAATGACATGATCTACCTTTGTACTTTGAACTACACATTGCTTGCATATAGGCCTTTTTTCTGGCTCTCAAGCCATGTAAGGGGCATGATTAACTTGCAGGTCCTTGCAGTAGCTCTAATTTGTAGACTCAGGTGGGAGGAATATTATTATGGGCATTTTACCAGTTAGGCATAGGGATGCCTAAAGCACAGATCAACAGTCTAGCTGGCAGCAAGATTTTCCCCCGATCTTTGAAATCAAAAGGTTCACCTAATATGCATGGATAGGCATGGTGGTGTTAAAATAGTAGAATTTTAAAATAATTACTGCTCCAAACTCACCTCATACCCTTCACTCTATTATCCTGTCCTTTCTGAAATTCCAAAGGTTCCAAAAACTGAAACAATATCAACAAGCTGACCAAGGCCATGTGTCAGTGTCCATTCTGTTAAATATTTTTGACGTTCCACTAACCTAACCTCTTCATGAACAGATGTGAAGAGCCAGCTCATTGGAAAAGACCCTGATCCTGGGAAAGATTGAAGACAAAAAGAGAAGGGGATGGCAGAGGATGAGATGGTTAGATCATCATTGATTCAATGAATATGAATTTGGGCAAACACTGGAAGATACTGAGGAGACAGGAAAGCCTGGCATGCTGCAGTCTATGGGGTCACAAAGAGTCAGATATGGCTTAGCTACTGAACATCAACAAAACGAAACCTAAAAGGATAGAAGTTTTCTAAGTATCATGATCACATTATGGGGGCATGCCCTTTCTATTGGACCAGTGATTATTAATGCTGGTTGCATATTAGAATCACCTAGAGCATTTATTATTAAGATCAATTACATCAATATAGGTCTCAAGAATCAGTAATTCCCTCAGGGAATTCCGATTCACTGTAAGTGTTGAGAAGCACTATAGTAGATAAAAGCACTTCACTTTCTGAAAAGATGAGAATCAATACAGTATTTGAACCCAAAAAGGGAAGATGACTTGCTCTGAGGGTTTGATTATACTATTTGATCTCAACTTCTTACAAAGGAAGACTGGATGCCTCTGACTCATTTCTTTCTGCCTTTAGTTTCAGAGATGAGAAAATGACATGATCTACCTTTGTACTTTGAACTACACATTGCTTGCATATAGGCCTTTTTTCTGGCTCTCAAGCCATGTAAGGGGCATGATTAACTTGCAGGTCCTTGCAGTAGCTCTAATTTGTAGACTCAGGTGGGAGGAATATTATTATGGGCATTTTACCAGTTAGGCATAGGGATGCCTAAAGCACAGATCAACAGTCTAGCTGGCAGCAAGTCAATTATTTGGTGCTATCAGGGGAATAGTTATTCTTGCCTAAATTTATTGACATTGCCTGTGCAAGGCAGAGAACTGTCCTCAAAACTTTTTCTTTGATTGGAGAAACAGGATATATGGGACAAAGGTATATGTGTAAAAGGGAGACAATGAAATATGTATGTTAAATAGATATTAGATTGGCCAAAAAATTTGTTCAATTTTTTTCCATAAGGTGAGTCCGTAGCACTTATTTGTCTTTATTCAAAAAAATTTTGTTAGATACTATGTGAAAGCTTTCATAGTTGTTCAGTTGCTTCATTGTGTCAGACTCTATGAACCAGTGGACTGCACTGTCTTCCACTATCTCCCAGAGTTAGCTCAAATTCAAACCCATTGCTATCTAACCAGCTTGTGGTCTCCTTTTCTTTTTGTTATCAGTCTTTCCTAGCATCAGGGTCTTTTCCAATGAGTTGGCCCTTCGTGACAGGTAGCCAAAGTACTGGAGCTTCAGCTTCAGAAATAGCCCCTCCAATGAATATTCAGGGTTGATTTCCTTCAGGATTGACTGAGTTGATCTCTGGAATCCAAGGGACTCTCAAGAGTCTTCTCCAGCACTGTAATTCTAAAACATGAGTTCTTTGGAGCTCAGCCTTCTTCATGGTCCAACTCTCACATCTGTACATGACCACTGGAAAAACAGTAGATTTGACTATAGGGGATTTTTGTCAGCAAATTGATGTCTCTGCTTTTTGATACTCTATCTAGGTTTGTCATAGCTTTCCTTCCAATGAGGGAGTGTCTTTAAATTTCATGGTTGCAGTCACTATCTGCAGGGATTTTGGAGTCCAAGAAAATAAAATTTGTCACATTTCCATTTTTTCCCTTTTCTACTTGCTCTGAAGTGATGGGACCAGATACCATAATCTTAGCCTTGCTTTTTCCTCTTTTTTTTTTTTTTAATTTTTGCCCTCTTTTTAAATTGATTTTTAATTTATTTATTTTTCATCCATCTTTCTTCTTTGGCCTGTGTGGGTTTCCCATTGCAGTGGCTTAGTCTTTTTAATGTTGAATTTTAAGTCAGCTTTTTCACTTTCACCTTCATCAAAGAGGCTCTTTAGTTCCTCTGCCATTAAAGTGGTATCAGCTCTATATCTGAGGTTGTTGATATTTCTCCTGGAAATCTTGATTCCAGCTTATGAGTTACCCAGCCTGTAATTTCATATGATGCACTCTGTATTTTATTATTTATTTATTTATTTTCTCTTTTTTTCTCTTGTTTGTCTTTTTTTGATGCACTCTTTATAGAAGTTAAATAAACAGGATGACAATACAGTGTCTTGTCGTACTCCATTACCAATTTTGAACCAGTCAGTTATTCCATGCAAAGTTCTAACTGTTGGTTCTTTACCTGCATGCAGGCTTCTCAGGAGACAGATAAAGTGGTCTGGTACTCCCAACTCTTTAAGAAATCTCCAATTTGTTGTGATCCACACAGTCAAAGGTTTAGTATACTCAAAGAAGCAAAAGTCAATTTTTTTTGGAATTCTCTTGCTTTCTCCATGATCCAAAGAATGTTGACAATTTGATTTCTGGTTTTTCTGCCATTTCTAAATCCAGCTTGAAGATCTGGAAGTTCTTGGTTCATGTACTGCTGAAGCCTAGCTTAAGGATTTTGAGCACTACCTTGCTAATATGTGAAATGAGTGCAACTGTGCAGTAGTTTGAACATTCTTTGTCATTGCTCTTTTTTTGGGTTTGGAATGAAAACTGACCCTTTCCAATCCTGTAACCACTGCTGTATTTTTCAAATGTGCTGGTATATCAAGAACATCACTAGCTTTGTTCATAGTAATGCTTCCTAAGGCCCATGTGACTCCACACTCTGGGATGTCCTAGTCTAGGTGAGTGAGGACACTATCATGGTTATCCAGGACATTAAGACATTTCTTGTATAGTTCTTCAGGGTATTCCTTTTTAAATTTGAATATTTTTTGTTTTACTTTCTGTTTTACAGAGTTTTTTTTTTTAATTATTTTTTAAAATTTTTGGCCACTTCTACTGGTCTTTCATTTATTTATTTTCATCCATCTTTGTTCTTTGGCGTGTGTGGGCCTCCCATTGCAGTGGCCTCTCCTGTAGCAGAGCACTGGCTCTGGGCGCATGCGCTCCAGAGTGCTGGCTCATAATTGGACACACTGGTCTAGCCGCTCTGTGGCATGTGGGATCTTCCTGTGCCAGGGATCAAACTGGTGCCCCTTGCAATGCAAGGCAGACTCTTTACCCACTGAACCACCAGGGAAGCCCTTTTACAGAGTTCTGTTGTTTACAGATATGTATAATCCCAGATTAGTCATATGTATATCCCTGACAGCTCCCTCCTCCACCCTGCTCCCGGTTCCCCCCATCCCACTCCTCCAAGCCATCGCACAGCACCCCTATAGGATCCCCCTTTCCCACAGCACAATGACAATGGCTATCTTTTTCACATATGATGGTATGTTTCCATGTTATTCTTCCCACACCTCCCAGCCACTGTTCATTCCCCACAATGTCCATAAGTCTGTTTTCTGTCTGTTTTTCCACTGCTTCTCCGTGTGTGTTCTCATTGCCATCTTACTAGATTCCATATATATGTGTTAGTATACCATACTTGTCTTTCTCTTTCTGACTTACTTCACTTTTTATAATAGGTTCTAGATTTATCTACCTCATTAGGACTGATTCTTCTGCATTTCTTTTTACTGTGGAGAAGTACTTCATTGTATATGTGTACCAGAGCTTCTTTATCAATTCATTCGTAGATGGACATCTAGGTTGCTTCCATGTTCTAGCTATTGTGTAGAGAGCTGCAAGGAACATTGGGGTACAGGTGCCTCTTTCAGTTTTGATTTCATCAGGGCATAAGTCTAATAGTGGGATTGCTGTGTCATATGGTGCTTCTATTTTTAGTTTTTTGAGGAATCTCCATATAGTCTTCCACTGCGGCTGTATCAATTTACAATCCCACCAGCAGTGCAAGAGTGTTCCCTTTTCTCCACACCCTCTCCAGCATTTATTGTCTGTAGATTTTTTTTCCTTCCAATTTTGGCCTCCCTTATTGGTCCTTCATTTATTTATTTTCATCCATCCCAACACCTTAGCCTGTTTGGGCCTCCCATTGCAGTGGCCTCTCTTGCCGCAGAGCACAGGCTCTGAGCACCTGTGTCCCAGAGCACTGGCTTATAATTGGACACATTTGTCTAGTCTCTCCACAGCACATGGAATCTTCTCATGCCAGGGATTGAACTGGTGCCCCTTGCACTGCAAGGCGAACTCTTTACCCACTGGACCACCAGGGAGCCCTGTCTGTAGATTTTTTGATGATGGCCATTCTGACTAGTGTGAGGTGATATCTCATTGTAGTTTTGATTTGAATTTCTCTAATAATAAGTGACTTTGAGCATCTTTTCATGTCTTGTTTGGCCATCTGTATGTCTTCTTTGGAGAGATGTCTCTTTAGATCTTTTCCCCATTTTTCGATAGGGTTGTTCATCTTTCCATTGTTGAGTTGTCTGAGCTGCTTGTAGAATTTGGATATTAATTCTTTGTCTGTTGTTTCATTTGCTATTATTTTCTCCCATTCTGTGGATTGTCTGTTTACCTTGTTTGTAGTTTCTTTTGCTGTGCAAAAGCTTCTAAGTTTCATTAGGTCCCACCTGTTTATTTTTGTTTTTAGTTCTGTTATTCTAGTAGGGATGTCATAGAAGATCTTGCTTTGATTCAGTCATTGAGTGTTTTTCCTATGTTATCCTCTAAGAGTTTTATGGTTTCTGATCTTACATTTAGGTTTTTAATCCATTTTGAGTTAATCTTTGTGTATGGTATTAGGGAATGTTCCAACTTCAATTTTTTGCATGTAGCTTTCCTTCTGGATATTCTTGCCAACTCTTCTCAATCTCTTCTGCTTCTGTTAGGTCTTTACCATTTCAGTCCTTTATTGTTATAGGAGCCTGCATTAAAAAAAAGCCTATGAAAATTGGTAAACTTTTTATGTAGCACCATTTTAATATTGATGATAGAAGTTAAAAAGATACATTTTTTGGTGTGCTATGGTTTATAACTTCAAGGAAGGTAAGAAGGCGACTGAAACACACAAAAAGATTTGTGCATTATATGGAGAAGTTAATGTGACTCCTCAAACATGTCAAAAGTGACTTGCGAAGTTTTGTGCTGCAAATTTCTCACTGGGTGATGCTCCATGGTTAGGTAGACCAGTTGAAGTTGATAGGAATCAAATCAAGACATTGAAAACAGACAACACTATTCCTCAAGAAAGATAACCAACATCCTCACAATATCCAAATCAAGCATTAAAAATCACTTGCATCAGCTTGCTTATGTTAATTACTTTGATGGGGTCCTCCACAAGTTAAGCAGAAAAAGAAAAAAACAACCTTCTTGATCATATTTCTGCATGCAGTCCTCTGCTTAAATGTAATGAAAATGTTCCTTTCTAAAAACAAATTGTGACAGGCAATAAAAAGTGGACGCTGTACAATAAGGTGGAATGGAAGAGCTTATGGGGCCAGTAAAATTAACCATCACCAGCCACATCAAAAGCCAGTCTTCACCCAAAGAAGGTGATGCTGTATATATGATGGAATTGGAAGGGAGTCTTCTATTATGAGCTTTTTTTGGAAAACCAAAGGATGAATTCCAACAAGCAATGCACCCAATTACACCAACTGAAAGCAGCACTCAATGAAAAGCATCTGGAGTTAGTGAACAGAAAATGTCTAATCTTCTGTCATGATAATGCAAGATCACGTATTCCTTTGATGGCCAGGCAAAAAATGTTATTGCTTGGCTGGGATTTTTAAAATTTTGGTTCAGTCATTGAGTGTTTTTCCTATGTTATCCTCTAAGAGTTTTATGGTTTTTAATTTTTTCCATTTTGAGTTAATCTTTGTGTATGGTATTAGGGAATGTTCCAACTTCAATTTTTTGCATGTAGCTTTCCTTCTGGATATTCTTGCCAACTCTTCTCAATCTCTTCTGCTTCTGTTAGGTCTTTACCATTTCAGTCCTTTATTGTTATAGGAGCCTGCATTAAAAAAAAGCCTATGAAAATTGGTAAACTTTTTATGTAGCACCATTTTAATATTGATGATAGAAGTTAAAAAGATACATTTTTTGGTGTGCTATGGTTTATAACTTCAAGGAAGGTAAGAAGGCGACTGAAACACACAAAAAGATTTGTGCATTATATGGAGAAGTTAATGTGACTCCTCAAACATGTCAAAAGTGACTTGCGAAGTTTTGTGCTGCAAATTTCTCACTGGGTGATGCTCCATGGTTAGGTAGACCAGTTGAAGTTGATAGGAATCAAATCAAGACATTGAAAACAGACAACACTATTCCTCAAGAAAGATAACCAACATCCTCACAATATCCAAATCAAGCATTAAAAATCACTTGCATCAGCTTGCTTATGTTAATTACTTTGATGGGGTCCTCCACAAGTTAAGCAGAAAAAGAAAAAAACAACCTTCTTGATCATATTTCTGCATGCAGTCCTCTGCTTAAATGTAATGAAAATGTTCCTTTCTAAAAACAAATTGTGACAGGCAATAAAAAGTGGACGCTGTACAATAAGGTGGAATGGAAGAGCTTATGGGGCCAGTAAAATTAACCATCACCAGCCACATCAAAAGCCAGTCTTCACCCAAAGAAGGTGATGCTGTATATATGATGGAATTGGAAGGGAGTCTTCTATTATGAGCTTTTTTTGGAAAACCAAAGGATGAATTCCAACAAGCAATGCACCCAATTACACCAACTGAAAGCAGCACTCAATGAAAAGCATCTGGAGTTAGTGAACAGAAAATGTCTAATCTTCTGTCATGATAATGCAAGATCACGTATTCCTTTGATGGCCAGGCAAAAAATGTTATTGCTTGGCTGGGATTTTTTTAAAAAAATTTTTATTTTACCTTTTACTTTTACAGAGTTTTGTTCTTTACAGATATGTATGATCCCAGATTAGTCATATGTATATTCCCCCATCCCACTCCTCCAGCCCGTTGCACAGCACCTCTGCAGCATCCCCTTTTCTCACAGTGCAATGACAATAGCTAATTTTTTCACATATGATAGTATAGGTTCTCATGTTTCCTTAGTGCCTGGCTGGGAAGTTTTGATTCATCTGCGGCATTCACCAGAAATTGTGCCTTTGGATTTCTACTTAATTTGGTCTTAATAAAATTATTTTAATGGAAAAGATTTCAATTCTCTGGAAGACTATAGAAGGTACCTAGGACAGTTCTATGCTCAAAAAATTAAAAAGTTTTTGAAAGTTAGAATTATGAAGCTGTCTGAAAAAATGGCCAGAGGTTGTGTAGCAAAACGGTGAATATATTGTTCAATAAAATTATTTGTGAAAACAGTAAATGTCTTTACATGAACGTCACTCAGTCATATCTGATTTTGTCCAACTTTTTGTGGCCCAAGGGACTGCACCTTGCCAGGTTCCTCTATTCATGTTATTCTCTAAGGAAGAATACTGGAGCGAGTTGTCATTTCCTTTTCCAAGGGATCTTCTCTTTCTCCAGGGGATCTTCCCACTCCAGGGACTGAACCCAGGTCTCTTGTATTGCAGGCAGATTCTTTGCCGTTTGAGCCACCAGGGAAGCCATGTACTCCTTAACCCTTAAATATATATTTATTGTTAGTGAAAACTGAAGGAACATTTTGGCCAACCCAACCCAGACTAAATGTGCAGCAACTATAAAGAAGATACGATTTTTGACTTCACCCTCTACCATTTCTTCATCTGTATGCTGTGTACTTTGTAGACATCCCTTTCTGATATTTCCGTACATTAGATGCAGTAAGGAGTTTGTATATCAACCTCTCCCACTTGGTTGTGAATGGGGAGTTTGAATCTCTTGTTGCTGCCATCTTGTCTAGTATAGTTCATGCTACATAACTATTTGCTGAGTGACTGCAAGATGCTGACTTTGGAGACTATGTAGGGCTAAGAGACCTGTGTTGCATGCATTCCCATCAGCTGCTCAGATGGTCCCTTTATTTTCTTAAGGATCCTGAGACCCTCAGAATGCGTATCTTAAAATTGCAAGGCACTGATTTGCAGAAGAAGTTCTTTGATAGCTTCAGACTTTCAGTGTTTTAGGATCTAGTTCTTAGTGAGAAAGTGGCCTGTTAGGAAAAATGGATAAGAATTCCTGTGATATTTAGCTAGAACTTGAATACAAATCCCATTCCATTAACAAGCATACTGTTCAGGGATGGGGCTTTAGTTTTCTTCAGGAATATCTTATTATTATATACACAATTATATTTTGCATTATTAATATATATTATTGCATACTTATAATGTAAAATATGTGAAATACAGTATATGTAATGCATATTAGTATGTGTAAATATATATGTGCATAGGTGTGTGCACTTTATATATAGCTATATAAAACAAAGAGTGAGAAGACTTCCCTTTTCCTTCCCCTCTTCTCACATTTCATGAACGAGAAATGGGCTACATGTAAGGAAGGGACATTGAATGAAAAGTCAGAGAACACAGAGTCTATTCATGGCTTTGTCTTAATTTAATGACTTGGGCAGTCCTGCATCTCTATCTCTGTTTCCTCAATGTGAAGATGATGGGGTTTGACTAGGTGATCTCTTTGGTAAACTTTTATTGCATTATAGTACTGTAGACTTATTTATCATCTATTATGTTGAATTTTTAACATGCCACGTGCTTCTCTGAGCTGCTATTCAAAGAAACACAACACAGAATGGACGACTCTGTTAATATGCTAAGGTTACGGAAGGAAAAGAACATGGGCAACAACCTTTAGTTCTGGCTCAAATGACACCAGCCAGCCACCTGCTTATGGGCAAACCCTTCTGATTTCTGGAGCTCAGTTTCTCTGTTTGGAAAGTGTAGGGAAAAATCCACGTGCTACCTTAATCCTCTAGGACCATTGGTATAGGATTTCAGAAATCTAGGTACAGAACCAATCAGGAGCAAGTCATCTGATTACGCAGAACCATTGTTTTGACATCATGTTTTATGCCTTTATTTTTATTTTTACTAGCAGTTCATGTGCTCTGCTGATTTTTTTTTTCTAATTAAACATTGCCTTCTCATTAATAACAATAGTCCAGTATATAGGTAACAGAGGGCCTATTGAAACGTTGCTTTATTAGAAGTCTTGCACTGATGAGTAACAGAGGAAACATTCTGGGCCAATCAGAACATTTCTCTGAAAAAAAAAGAAAGAAGAAGAAGACAGTAAAGGCACTTGGGTCAGAAGGCAGTGATCTGTCCAGGATGGAACTGAAACTGATCCAGGCTAATGGACCAGGACTGGAGTTACTGGGTCCTCTGAGGCAATGTCTGTTATACTTCACTGCATTCTTCCTATGAAAAGAGTGATGAAAGCGAAGAGGTTCTGTGACAGAATTCACAGCAGTAGCTGATCCAGGTTGGCAGCGGCTGATGTGGTTGGTGTGGGTCATTCCTAAGCCCAAAGTTCAAAAACTCTCAGTTTAAAAATACGTGGTATGTAGGAGTCCTTTCAGAATGCAAGGTGTTTTTTTTTTTTTTTTCTTTACAGACTTCAGTTGTTTACTGTTGTGAACTACAAACTGGCATTTACCAATTACATTGTCAATGACTGAACAAGGGCATTTGCCATCTGCCTCTGTGGAAGCTGACCCCAGTGCTGTGACAGCTGCTGACCTTCAGCACCCCTTGAGGTAGTTTAGGGTGCTCTAGGGGCACTCTGTGCTCTAGGGAATCTGGTGGCGCAGGTCTTTAGATAGGTGGATGCTTTTAGGAACAGATTTTATGATCTCAATCCTTGCATCTCCTCATATTTAGAAAAGCACTAAATCCCTTCATGGTGAACCAGATCCTTGTGACTAACCAGAAACCCCCTTTGTAAAATGAGTGTCTAATGGTATTGAAGCCCCCCTTCATCAAAACCTTATATATTGCTTTACCTCCTGGTGCCTCTTTGGAGCAGTCTCTCAGATCTATTTGAGGTGCTGCCTCCCGCGCTGCAGTCCTAAATATGTCCCAAATAAAACTTAACCCGCAGCTCTCAAGTTATCTTTTCTTAGTTGACACTGCCAAACATCAAAGTTTGGTATGGGTATACATATGTCCCCTCCCTCTTCAACATCTCTCCCATCTCTCTCCCTATCCCATGCCTCTAGGATGTTACAGAGGCCCTGTGTGAGTTCCCTGAGTCTTACAGCCAATTCCCATTGGCTATCTATTTTACATACGGTAATGTAAGTTTCCATGTTAGTCTTTCCATACATCTCACCCACTCCTCCCTCCCCACAATGTCTATAAATCTGTTCTCTATGTCTGTTTCTCCACTGCTGCCTTGCACACACATTCATCAATACCATTTTTCTAATGAGGTAGACGAACCAAGAGCCTATTATAGAGTGAACTAAATCAGAAAGAGAAAGGCAAATATTCTATACTAACACATATATATAGGATGCGAGTTTTGGGTAAACTCTACCCACCATCTTTTAGCTAAACCACTGGCAAAACCTTCCTGAATCGCTAGTTGTTCTATATTGTCCTATAGTAGACATGTTCCTGAGGTGGTTACATTCCTCAGTTGCCTGGGGTTGCAACCGAGTGGCCTGAATAGGTCCACTTTTGCAGCCCCAATATTTTAATCAAGGAGATTAAAGTATCACAATTTACACGAACTGAAGACATTCCACCTTATTCTTTTCACCATCCTGAATGCAGAACTGCATACCAGCGTCGTCTCTCGTTGTCTCTTCCCTCATCAACTGTCCAATTTCTGTGACTACGAGAAAATGCACATAAGCATCTGAATGCATACATGTCGCTTAACAAAAAAATAACCCCCTGAAATGTAATTACCAGGTTAAAAAAACGCACCCAGTTTCAGAGCCTATCACATCTCGCGCCTCGGCCGCGCAGCTCCCCCCGACACTGCTCCTGTTGTGTCAGACAGTGGCAGTGTTGAGCCCCGCAGCCGGAGCCGAGCCCGCGGCATCCCCGTGGCCGCCCAGTCTCCGCCGCGGACTCCGGCGCGCCGAGCCACTGGGCCGCGAGGGCGCTGGGGAGCGGGAGGGGCGCGAGCGCGGCGAGGGGTCTCCGATCCGCCTCCACGAACTGTTTTCCTGCTCCCCCGGCACGAGCCCCACTCCCTGCAATTGATCGAAATTCACAGAAATGCACTGAGGGAGGGTGCAGGGAGAGGTCGCTCGCAGGTTACTGGCTGCGCCTCCCTCCCCCGGCTCCGGTCCGGGAAGCGGCCCCCGGCCGGCGGGGCGAGCGGTGCGGGGTGCCCGTACCCCTTCCGAAGCGGATCGCGGGGTGGCGGTCCCCGCTCGGCTCCGCCGCGCGGCCGCTCCGATCCTCCCCCTCCCCCGCCCGCGCCCTCCCCCTTCCTTTCACTAGGACTCCGGGACTCGAGAGAGGGCGCGGGAGGCAGCCACTCGGGCCCGACCCCACTCCAGCGCTCGCCGGGGACGCGGGCGGGTGGCTAGGGGACGCGGCGGGGGCGCAGGGCGGGCGCGGCCATGGAGCGGCGGCGGCGGCGGCGGCGGCAGCACTAGCGACCGCGGGCAGACGAGCGGGCGGGCTGGGCCGCCCGGCGCCGCGGACTGAACTGCACAGCTCAGCAAAAGCGCCCTCGCCCTTCGCGCGCCGCCTCCTGCGAGCCCGAGCCCGGCAACATTTTTTAAGGCTCCAATCCATCCTTGGGAGAAAAGAAAAAAAAATAGCATTGATTGGATAGACTGGGATATATATAATTTGGGAGGGGGGTTCCTGAACGTTAATCGAGAAAAGGAGATTAAAGTATCACAATTTACACGAACTGAAGACATTCCACCTTATTCTTTTCACCATCCTGAATGCAGAACTGCATACCAGCGTCGTCTCTCGTTGTCTCTTCCCTCATCAACTGTCCAATTTCTGTGACTACGAGAAAATGCACATAAGCATCTGAATGCATACATGTCGCTTAACAAAAAAATAACCCCCTGAAATGTAATTACCAGGTTAAAAAAACGCACCCAGTTTCAGAGCCTATCACATCTCGCGCCTCGGCCGCGCAGCTCCCCCCGACACTGCTCCTGTTGTGTCAGACAGTGGCAGTGTTGAGCCCCGCAGCCGGAGCCGAGCCCGCGGCATCCCCGTGGCCGCCCAGTCTCCGCCGCGGACTCCGGCGCGCCGAGCCACTGGGCCGCGAGGGCGCTGGGGAGCGGGAGGGGCGCGAGCGCGGCGAGGGGTCTCCGATCCGCCTCCACGAACTGTTTTCCTGCTCCCCCGGCACGAGCCCCACTCCCTGCAATTGATCGAAATTCACAGAAATGCACTGAGGGAGGGTGCAGGGAGAGGTCGCTCGCAGGTTACTGGCTGCGCCTCCCTCCCCCGGCTCCGGTCCGGGAAGCGGCCCCCGGCCGGCGGGGCGAGCGGTGCGGGGTGCCCGTACCCCTTCCGAAGCGGATCGCGGGGTGGCGGTCCCCGCTCGGCTCCGCCGCGCGGCCGCTCCGATCCTCCCCCTCCCCCGCCCGCGCCCTCCCCCTTCCTTTCACTAGGACTCCGGGACTCGAGAGAGGGCGCGGGAGGCAGCCACTCGGGCCCGACCCCACTCCAGCGCTCGCCGGGGACGCGGGCGGGTGGCTAGGGGACGCGGCGGGGGCGCAGGGCGGGCGCGGCCATGGAGCGGCGGCGGCGGCGGCGGCGGCAGCACTAGCGACCGCGGGCAGACGAGCGGGCGGGCTGGGCCGCCCGGCGCCGCGGACTGAACTGCACAGCTCAGCAAAAGCGCCCTCGCCCTTCGCGCGCCGCCTCCTGCGAGCCCGAGCCCGGCAACATTTTTTAAGGCTCCAATCCATCCTTGGGAGAAAAGAAAAAAAAATAGCATTGATTGGATAGACTGGGATATATATAATTTGGGAGGGGGGTTCCTGCTAAAATTAGCCGGGCGCGCGGTGTGCGAGTGTGTGCGTGCGGGCGTGTGTGTGTGTGAATGTGATTACTCCAGGACTCCTCGGGCTCCGGAGACGCCATTTTCCCCCTTGATATCTCTCTCTGTAAATCGGTGGCGCGGCGGAGGCGGCCGCGCCGGGCGGGAAGCTCGGGGCTGGCCGGGGCGCCCGCCGCTCGCCTCCGCCTCCGCGCGCCCGGGGGCCCCGGCGCCCCCCGAGCAAGGGCGGCCCGCCTGCGGCTCGCCGTGTGACAGATGCTCATCGCCATGGAGTTGCCGCAGCAGCACCTTCGGGGGCTCGGGCGAGCGACGGGAGCCGGGATCTGAGCGAGCGCCGGGGCCAGCGGAGCCGGAGCCGTGGGTGAGCACGCGCAGCGACCTTGGCCCGGGAGCTCGGCGCCCAACCTCCCGCCGCGCCGGGGGCCCCCGCACGCCTGGGGCCAGGGGCGTTGTGTGTTCCCTGCATGCAAAAGTTAACGCTGCCTCTCCGGGGCTTTGACTTTGCACCGGCGGGAACGGGGATACCGGGCCGAAGGGGCGGGATGCCGGTCCCTGCGAGGCAGCCGAGGATGGGCTCGATTCCGGCCCGCCGGCCGCGGGCAAAGATGCTGGCTCATTTGAAGTGACTCGTTGGTGGCGGCGAGGGTGGCAGCGTCGGGCCGGAGGTCTGGGACCTTATTGAGTTTGGCCTAATCTGATCCCCCCCCACTCCGCCCCGGCCTTCCCCTTCCCCCCGCCGTTTGCACCCTCCCTCCCTCCGTCCGGCCGCCGACTGCCGAGGCTGGCGGGTTTGGCGTTGGTGGACTGGACTCCAGAGGGGGAGGGGGAGGGAAAGGAGTGGGAAGGCGGCAGGATATTTTTTCCTCTCTCTTTGTAACTTGCAGGTTAAGTGGAGCTAGAGAGCTACATTGTATCTAGTTGGATTTGGGGGGTGTGTGTGTTGGGCGGGGGGTATGTATCAGAATCTAGCGTGTCGTTAATAGAAAGAAGAACAGGGAAGAAGTGGTCCAGCCAGCGAAGGTTGGTGTCTGCTTGTGTCGTGGCTCTGTGTTAGTCTTTTTCTTAAAATCTTCATCAATGAATCTGAGTCTCTCTCATGCACTCCGGCTTTGGGACTCTGAAAAGACAGGAATTCCCTTAAAAGCAGACGAATGCCCTTTTTGAAAGCACGTATTGTGTGTGTTTCTAGAGGAGCTGTGGGCTTGGGAATTAACGACAGGCTTCCCTGTTCGGTGGTTTCCAGTAGGAAATAACTCCTGAAAGGGAAGCCTGCGGTATCGATTTATTGTTTTTGTCTTTAAAACCATTATCCCTTTGACTAAAACACTGTCCAAGAAGTTCCACAGAGACAAAGTCAGGTAAACTGGACTGGGCAGATCTTTAGCAAGATGGTGATAACGCTGATGCTGTTTTGGTGTCTGTTTGTGATAGAAGGATTGTTGGGTAATAGCAGTTTCTGATCGGTACATGCTGGCTCTACAAAATAAGTAACTACCCAAATGCTGTCTTCAGCCCCTTCCCTACAGGCTGCAAACACCCTCTTCCCACAACCCACACGGTTACAATTCTACGCCTGGGGCCAGGGGCGTTGTGTGTTCCCTGCATGCAAAGTTAACGCTGCCTCTCCGGGGCTTTGACTTTGCACCGGCGGGAACGGGGATACCAGGCCGAAGGGCGGGATGCCGGTCCCTGCGAGGCAGCCGAGGATGGGCTCGATTCCGGCCCGCCGGCCGCGGGCAAAGATGCTGGCTCATTTGAAGTGACTCGTTGGTGGCGGCGAGGGTGGCAGCGTCGGGCCGGAGGTCTGGGACCTTATTGAGTTTGGCCTAATCTGATCCCCCCCCACTCCGCCCCGGCCTTCCCCTTCCCCCCGCCGTTTGCACCCTCCCTCCCTCCGTCCGGCCGCCGACTGCCGAGGCTGGCGGGTTTGGCGTTGGTGGACTGGACTCCAGAGGGGGAGGGGGAGGGAAAGGAGTGGGAAGGCGGCAGGATATTTTTTCCTCTCTCTTTGTAACTTGCAGGTTAAGTGGAGCTAGAGAGCTACATTGTATCTAGTTGGATTTGGGGGGTGTGTGTGTTGGGCGGGGGGTATGTATCAGAATCTAGCGTGTCGTTAATAGAAAGAAGAACAGGGAAGAAGTGGTCCAGCCAGCGAAGGTTGGTGTCTGCTTGTGTCGTGGCTCTGTGTTAGTCTTTTTCTTAAAATCTTCATCAATGAATCTGAGTCTCTCTCATGCACTCCGGCTTTGGGACTCTGAAAAGACAGGAATTCCCTTAAAAGCAGACGAATGCCCTTTTTGAAAGCACGTATTGTGTGTGTTTCTAGAGGAGCTGTGGGCTTGGGAATTAACGACAGGCTTCCCTGTTCGGTGGTTTCCAGTAGGAAATAACTCCTGAAAGGGAAGCCTGCGGTATCGATTTATTGTTTTTGTCTTTAAAACCATTATCCCTTTGACTAAAACACTGTCCAAGAAGTTCCACAGAGACAAAGTCAGGTAAACTGGACTGGGCAGATCTTTAGCAAGATGGTGATAACGCTGATGCTGTTTTTGGTGTCTGTTTGTGATAGAAGGATTGTTGGGTAATAGCAGTTTCTGATCGGTAGAGCATGCTGGCTCTACAAAAATAAGTAACTACCCAAATGCTGTCTTCAGCCCCCTTCCCCTACAGGCTGCAAACACCCCTCTTCCCACAACCCACACCGGTTACAATTCTGAAATAGGATCCAACTGGAAATATTTTCTTTGGAGATCGGAAAGTTATGCAATTGGAAGTATGAGATGAGGCTAGAGGTCCTCCTAGGGTGGGGAGGGTGTTCTTATTGCCCTCTGATGCTGCATTTATTCTTTCTGTGTGTCTATATGGGTTCTGAAAGTGTGTATATTGGTCTAAGAGGACTGTTAAGGGAGGACTTTCCGATTCATTTCCGTTTCAAATAAACTGTCCTGATAATCTCATGGTTGACATCTAATGCTAAAAGGCCATTTTGTGTGTCTCTTTATCCCTGCAGAAGCTCTCCTTTGAAAGGACAGTTTATTTTGGAATTCTACCACAGCTACTTTCCCTTCCAAGCCTTCCCATCTCCTCCACCACTATCCACACCTTTTTTTTCCTAAAGTTAGTTGAAGTCCAAGTTTTTTTTGTGCAAATACTAATATTACTTGTTTTTCTCTTACATTTTTTGTATTCTGTTCCTTTTCATTCCTTTACTCTTCATCCTGTTTTTTCTTTTTCTGTAGTTTTGCACAAAAACTAACTTCATAAAGTTGCGATTGCCAAAACGGTCTGGTCGTCTTGCCCCATCGCTTACTGTACTGTAGTTAACACAGGTAAATCAGGTTGCCTGTGCCAGCCCATCTTTATCCTCAAAACTTGTATGTAGGCATGCACACGAATGCTCATGTGTTTTGGAGTGGCAGGAGTGGGCTCAGAATGAAGAACGTGGAAAGGAGAGGAGAGGAAGGGAGTTGTTCCATGATGAGGCCACATCTGCAACTGTGGCCAGACCAGCAGGCTCTGGGAGAGTTACCCTCACACACCCAGCTGGATGTTGTCTGGCTGAGTTGGGGAGGTGGAGCCAACTGCTCTGGGGTGTGTGAGGGAGGAGAAAGTTTGTAGCACTTTAAAATGTAGCCAGTTTGCAGTCCCTGGTTGCTCCCTCCCCTTTCTCCTGCTTTTTGTGGCATCTGTCATTCCAAAACTCCTGAAGAGAGACATGATCTCCTTTGCTGTGACTTGGAAGTTCTAATTAATTGAAGATGCAGTTTTCCTCTGTACTTAATTTGCCTGCTACCAAAAAAACCATAAAGAGCGTTAGGACAGATCAGTAGTGGATGGCTAAGCACAGAGTATTTGCAAAGTTCAGGGAATTTAGCCTGAGAAGCTAGACCAGGTATTCAGAAGTGCTGCTTTGCTTACCATCTCCCCTCACCCATTAAGAAAATAAAAGTCGTTGTCTTGGGAAGTTGAATTGGTTTTAGAGCTGGTCCCTGGGAACTACTAGCTACTATATGAACCTGAGTAGGGGCGGGGTGGGGCTGGTTGCTGAAGGCGGAAGGTGGTGAGTGAAGGCTATCAGGAGTGGGGAGCTGTAGAAGGATCTCATTTGATTTTCCTTGGCAGCAGCTCTCCTTTGAAAGGACAGTTTATTTTGGAATTCTACCACAGCTACTTTCCCTTCCAAGCCTTCCCATCTCCTCCACCACTATCCACACCTTTTTTTTCCTAAAGTTAGTTGAAGTCCAAGTTTTTTTTGTGCAAATACTAATATTACTTGTTTTTCTCTTACATTTTTTGTATTCTGTTCCTTTTCATTCCTTTACTCTTCATCCTGTTTTTTCTTTTTCTGTAGTTTTGCACAAAAACTAACTTCATAAAGTTGCGATTGCCAAAACGGTCTGGTCGTCTTGCCCCATCGCTTACTGTACTGTAGTTAACACAGGTAAATCAGGTTGCCTGTGCCAGCCCATCTTTATCCTCAAAACTTGTATGTAGGCATGCACACGAATGCTCATGTGTTTTGGAGTGGCAGGAGTGGGCTCAGAATGAAGAACGTGGAAAGGAGAGGAGAGGAAGGAGTTGTTCCATGATGAGGCCACATCTGCAACTGTGGCCAGACCAGCAGGCTCTGGGAGAGTTACCCTCACACACCCAGCTGGATGTTGTCTGGCTGAGTTGGGGAGGTGGAGCCAACTGCTCTGGGGTGTGTGAGGGAGGAGAAAGTTTGTAGCACTTTAAAATGTAGCCAGTTTGCAGTCCCTGGTTGCTCCCTCCCCTTTCTCCTGCTTTTTGTGGCATCTGTCATTCCAAAACTCCTGAAGAGAGACATGATCTCCTTTGCTGTGACTTGGAAGTTCTAATTAATTGAAGATGCAGTTTTCCTCTGTACTTAATTTGCCTGCTACCAAAAAAACCATAAAGAGCGTTAGGACAGATCAGTAGTGGATGGCTAAGCACAGAGTATTTGCAAAGTTCAGGGAATTTAGCCTGAGAAGCTAGACCAGGTATTCAGAAGTGCTGCTTTGCTTACCATCTCCCCTCACCCATTAAGAAAATAAAAGTCGTTGTCTTGGGAAGTTGAATTGGTTTTAGAGCTGGTCCCTGGGAACTACTAGCTACTATATGAACCTGAGTAGGGGCGGGGTGGGGCTGGTTGCTGAAGGCGGAAGGTGGTGAGTGAATGCTATCAGGAGTCAGAGGAGGGAAACAGATTATCTCTCTTAGCAGGGAAAATAGATGTGTCACTGAAATAAACAAACTGAAGATGGGGATTGGCTTGTGGTGAACACAGGATGACTGACTGAGAGACAATGATATGGTTTGGAAGGGGCCAGTTATAGCTTGGGAGATGATATCAACTGCCTTATATGTTCAGAAGTGGGCTAGGCAAGTGAAGGGGAGTAATCCAAATTTTTGTATGTTAACATCAGACCATCCTGTAGGAAGGCATTGCTGGCAGGCCCAGTTTTGGACTTCACTCAGGGGAAGCCCAAGGTATCCCTGACTGAACCAAGGAACTCCTTTGGCGCCACAAGGGCTTCTGGTCCTGTGCATGCATTATTCATGGTAAGCTACTTTGTAAATCACCTGACCTAAATATGAGGGCTGGGGATAAAGAGAACATAGTATTTGGAATTTTTGTAGAAAATTTAGTTGAAAGTGGTCAGTGTGGGGAGGCAGGAGTTTGCTGAAGAAGAAATAAATAGGTAGGTAGTTTCCCTTGGATTCCTGATTCTATTTCTGCTGTTATCTTGACTTTCAATTCCATTAGGAGCAGAATCAATACTTCACTGGCACAAAAACTGTGCCTTTAGGCACACAGAGTTCTTTCAACCTGGTCATTAGTTTTAGTTGTACTTTAGTTTCTGCTGTGAAGCGTCTACATGATATGCAAAAGGAGGCAGATGAGAGGTGGCTGGCTGGATGGGACATCCTTTCTGGAATTTGTAGAGACACTGAAACTTGGCTGAGCCTCAGCCACTCAGAACTCCTGAAGAGAGACATGATCTCCTTTGCTGTGACAGGTTTTTAGGACAGATCAGTAGTGATGGCTAAGCACAGAGTATTTGCAAAGTTCAGGGAATTTAGCCTGAGAAGCTAGACCAGGTATTCAGAAGTGCTGCTTTGCTTACCATCTCCCCTCACCCATTAAGAAAATAAAAGTCGTTGTCTTGGGAAGTTGAATTGGTTTTAGAGCTGGTCCCTGGGAACTACTAGCTACTATATGAACCTGAGTAGGGGCGGGGTGGGGCTGGTTGCTGAAGGCGGAAGGTGGTGAGTGAATGCTATCAGGAGTCAGAGGAGGGAAACAGATTATCTCTCTTAGCAGGGAAAATAGATGTGTCACTGAAATAAACAAACTGAAGATGGGGATTGGCTTGTGGTGAACACAGGATGACTGACTGAGAGACAATGATATGGTTTGGAAGGGGCCAGTTATAGCTTGGGAGATGATATCAACTGCCTTATATGTTCAGAAGTGGGCTAGGCAAGTGAAGGGGAGTAATCCAAATTTTTGTATGTTAACATCAGACCATCCTGTAGGAAGGCATTGCTGGCAGGCCCAGTTTTGGACTTCACTCAGGGGAAGCCCAAGGTATCCCTGACTGAACCAAGGAACTCCTTTGGCGCCACAAGGGCTTCTGGTCCTGTGCATGCATTATTCATGGTAAGCTACTTTGTAAATCACCTGACCTAAATATGAGGGCTGGGGATAAAGAGAACATAGTATTTGGAATTTTTGTAGAAAATTTAGTTGAAAGTGGTCAGTGTGGGGAGGCAGGAGTTTGCTGAAGAAGAAATAAATAGGTAGGTAGTTTCCCTTGGATTCCTGATTCTATTTCTGCTGTTATCTTGACTTTCAATTCCATTAGGAGCAGAATCAATACTTCACTGGCACAAAAACTGTGCCTTTAGGCACACAGAGTTCTTTCAACCTGGTCATTAGTTTTAGTTGTACTTTAGTTTCTGCTGTGAAGCGTCTACATGATATGCAAAAGGAGGCAGATGAGAGGTGGCTGGCTGGATGGGACATCCTTTCTGGAATTTGTAGAGACACTGAAACTTGGCTGAGCCTCAGCCACTCAGAATGCCAGTTTTTCCCTTGGAGACTTGAAGTTTTAATTGAAACCAGATAGCTATTATTGAAAGTGGACTGGGCCAACGAAATCTTGTTTTCTTCACTGCTCAGGAATGGAAAATAAATAATTTTTGCTGATGGCATTTCAAGTTGCTTCAGTTTTGCTCCTGCCAGAAGAATGGGATAAATTATTATTAACACATTAGTATTGTCAGAAGTTGCAGTGCCTTTAAAAATGAGACCATGTTACTGAGTTTGCTCAGGGACCCACTGTGTGGGATCCTTCTCTTGGAGGTCAGGCAGTGGAGACAGTAGGCTGCTCTTATTCTGAAGGGGTAGCAGTGCCCTGAGAAAAGGAAGCTCACAGAGTCCTGGCCACATCTTACTGTGTTTGGTCTCGGGTTCCTGTAAAGAAGGGAGCAAAACAGTCCAGTTCTGTTGCTGTCCTATGGTCTTATGGTATATCGTGAGACCTGGTGAGCTTCCCAAAGTGTTTTGCGTCAGGAATAAATAAGGAGCTGGCTTAGTGGGTAAAGAATTTGCTTGCAGTGTAGGAGACACAGGAGACATGTGTTTGATCTCTGGGTCAGGAAGATCCCTTGGAGGAAGAAATGGCTACCCACTCCAGTGTTCTTGCCCGGCGAATCCCATAGACAGGGGAACCTAGCGGACTACAGTCCATGGGGTCACAAAGAGTCAGACACGACTGAGCACACGTGCACATACATAAATAAGGAACACAACTATCAGACCTATTGCCATAGGTTTGAGCTTTACTGAGGATTGTTTTTAAAGGAAACCCTAGTGCTTCACAAATTCTTCATGAAGCTGAAGGCACTTTTGGACAGCCAAATGCTTGATAAATGCAGAAAAGTAAACCCCAACATGCCCACAGAACATACGGCTTCATGAATGCAGGGAAAAGATACCAAGTTACATTCTTGTTTGGTTCTTAGTATTTACATCCATTTTTGCTTTACCGCTGGATTCTTATGCCCCCTTAGACACATTGGATTGAAGCAATGTCAAGTTTTGGGGGAAACTGATGACCTTCAATGACCAAGTCCAACTTAGTGGCCCTTACATTTCACATTTGGAATTTAAGCAGCTTCCCTTTTGGAATTGATTTTCTTACCCACTTAAAGAGTTTCCCTTGGAGGTTGATGAAAGATTATTTTTTTAATGGCCTTTGGTGTAGAAACTTGCAGTTGACTTTCTACCCATTCAGAACAAATAATGCCAGGGTCAAATGGAGAATGTGAGTAACCCTGAAGCTCACAGGATCTTTTGGGAGGAAGCAGCTACCCCTCCCTGGGAACTGACGATAGATTGTCATGAGCAGATCCATGAGAAATAATTATAGGCCAGGCCGTCTGAGCTGACCCCAAGGCAGGCAGAGGCTTCTACTTTTCCAGGTGCTGGGAAGGGAGAGGGGATGAACAGTGAGACCAAAGGAGTTTCAGAACTTTGCCAAATTGAAAAATGTTTCTCTGACACAACCTATCCTTTTGCATCCAAACAAACTCTTTTTCATATGCATAACAATACTTTTTCTTTTCAAAAATATTTTTAAAAACACCACATTTGCCCCCTTGACTTTCTAAGGAGGGAGGCTAGGTAAGCATTTTATCCCCTTGCAGAAGATGAGGCCATTGATGGGCTGACTTGCTGAAATGACACAAGTTGGTTGCCCACATGGGACCAGATGGCTCTGTTCAAGTGTGAAGAGCATCACACCTGAAGTGACAAGATCTGCTTTCGATCCTGTCCCTTTTATTTCCCAGCTAAATGTCCCTGGAAAGTTATTTAACCTCTTTGAGCCTCAGTGAACTAATCAGTCAAATAAGGATAAAAGATGCTTACCCTGCCGACTTCACAGGGGTTCTGAGGATTAAATAATACCAGCTAATTTCTATAATTAAACTTTGAGAGGATTTCCATGCTGCCTCCTGGAAACTGGGGTCTGGGATTGTTGTCACCATCACTTGGAGATGAATAACTTTTTGGTATGTCTAAAAATGCCTGTGGGGACCCCTTGTGTTCTTAAACCATCAGGGAGTAGTTTTCTGCTCTTGAGGTGACCAAAGGAAAAAGAAAATGTGTATAGTATATATATTTCAGATCAGTTGAATGATTGGATGCCTACTTTGCATATATCCAGTTTGGACTCAAGGACTCAAGTGCTCAGAAAATGCTCTGAGTTAAGAGTGAGAAAAGGGGCCTTCCCTGGTGGTCCAGTGGGTAAGGACACCGCCTTGCAGTGCAAGGGGAACCGGTTGGATCCCCGGCCTGGGGAGATCCCACGTGCCGTGGAGCGGCTGACCAATGTGTCCAATTACTGAGCCGGAGCTCTGGAGCGCATGAGCCCAGAGCCGGTGCTCTGAGACAACAGAGGTCACCACGATGGGAGGCCCACAGGAGCCAAAGAACAAAGATGGATGAAAATAGATAAATGAAAGACCAATAGAAGTGACCCACCCCAACCCCCGCCCCCCCAAAAAAAAGAATGAGAAAGGGAAAATACATGGAGACCCACAGAGAGGAGAGGTACTAGGTGGTCAGTGTGAGGAGGAGGGTTTCTGTCAGGGAACCACAGTGGCTGAGAAATGACGGTCAAGACAGAATTTGTGTCCCCTCTAAGCAACAGAACTGATAGGAAGATTGTGCATGTCCTGGCAGACCCAGAAAGTTCTCTCGAATCAGGGAAGTTCTTCACAGACTCTTGTGCATGGCTCCTCTTCCTCTTTCCCATGAGTTCTGGCTCGCCCTGTCCGGCAGCCTGTACCAGGCACCTGGCCACACTCACCGGCGCACTCCATTTTATGCTGCACACATAGGCCTCTGTTTCCATTAGACTGATTTCCATGTTAGCCCTGAGTGCTCTGTACAGTTGTTCTCCTCCACATCTCTGTGTCACCACCTCCTCTCTGGAAAGTGTCCAGTTGTTCCCTTTCAGCCACAGTGTCTGCCTCTGCGGACACCCGACCAGCTCTCAGCTCTTCACTGCCTTCTGCAGAGCCCTTCAGGATGAAAGTACTTGCCGGGCATCTGGCTTGGGCGGCTTTGCTCCTTGTTGTCACTCACCTCTCAAGGCTGTGAGTCCTTGAAGGATGGGGCCGAGTTTCCCCACAAAGCCCTGTTTGTGAATGATTTCTGAGAATGAATGGATCGCAGAATTTATGCGGAGATAGAATATCAAAAGTGGATGTTGTTTAAGATACACTAAAGCTCTGCACAGTGAAGCAGCACAATGAGGATCTCTTTGACAAAGTGAATAATAAGCACTTATGTCAGTGGCTTTTTATATTTTTGGCTATCTTTCAGGGGCAATCACCCACTCTCAGTTTCTCCCTCAAAGCCTGAGAGTTAATGATACTTTCCTGCACGTACATCCTATTAGTTGGTGATTCACTTAGTCATTCAATCATCAAAATATTTATTAAGTACCTACCAGAGTCAGCTTGCCACTCCAGCACACATAGCTCTTGACTCTCTCTGAAAATTCCAATTGTGTTTTTTATGTCCACCACAGTCATTTAAGCACTTAACCATGTGATCTTGTTTGTTACTTAAGTCCGAGTGCTTCCCACTTCTTGGTGACTGAGGGTGCCTGGCTGCAGCGGAAAAGAAGGCTGAGCAGAGAAATGCGCTCGGAGGGGAAGTTCCAGGGACAGACTCCTGCAAGTGGGGCTGCAGGCTGGATTGGCCCCCTGTCAGCGTGTGGTATAGGACAAGATGCACTGCCTTTCTGCTCCTTAGCTTGAGCCAGGGCAAAAAGAGAGTTTGGATTATTGTGGATGGAGTGCCCCTTATGAAATTCTGTGACTATATAGGTAGAAGTATCCCAGGGATTTTAAAGGTTTCTTAAAGCTTAGAACTCCTCAGACCCGTTCAGTGGTGGCCCAACAACTGTCCACATTGCTCCCACTGAGGAACTATGAACTTTGCTAAGTGTTTGCTGTGGGTGAGAGTTACAGAAGGGGAAATGGAACCAGAAGGAACTCCCTAGTGAGAATCAAAGAGCCGGGCTTGGGGACATGAGAAGGAGAGAAGGGATGATAAGCCAAAGGTAAAGAAATATGGTGGGCAATAATGTGGAATGAAGGGAAGGACTGATACTGTACATCTTTTAAAAACTGGTCCCGTTTGACGAGATGATTGAGTTGAAACAGCGGAAATAAAGCAGATGAAGATGGCTTCTGGAAAATCTGTGCTATATTCCCTCTCTGGGCTGTTGCTCCTTCTTCCTGTGCCCAGTAGGCATTTGGCATCTCTGCTGTGATTACTTGTGGACCTCATGGACCTAGGGGGCTAGGCATTGTTTTCTTGTGTAGAGTCTGTTGGGCATAAAGGTTAGGGCTGTGCCCGTGCTCCTGGGATGTCTGTTCAATCCTCACATAAGAGTCTGCCCTTTCATGGCCTGTGTTCAGTAATAATTAGTGAGTTGGTTTGCATGCATTTTGAGATGAAAGGGAGTGACCTACAGTTTGTCCAAAGCCAGAGGCCTCTGAGGTTAGGGATAGGGTGGAATCAGGAAAGCTTTTTTTTTTTTTGGCCACTTCTATTGGTCTCTCATCTATTTATCTTTTGTTCTTTGGCCTGTGTGGGCCTCCCATCGCAGTGGCCTCTCTTGTTGCAGAGCAGTGGCTCTGGGCGCATGCGCTCCAGAGCTCTGGCTCGGTAGTTGGACACATTGGTCTAGCTGTTTCGTAGCACGTGGGATCTCACCAGGCCAGGGATCGAACTGGCACCCCTTGCACTGCAAGGTGGTGTCCTTACCCACTGGACCACCAGGGAAGCCCGAAAGTTTGATTTTGACCTGAGTTCAGCAGTTGTTCTGAGTCATCTGGGAGCACACTGGTTAAGTATGTAGGACAAGCAAGGCTTAATAAGCTAGTGAAAATTTTTCTGTGACTATATAGGTAGAAGTATCCCAGGGATTTTAAAGGTTTCTTAAAGCTTAGAACTCCTCAGACCCGTTCAGTGGTGGCCCAACAACTGTCCACATTGCTCCCACTGAGGAACTATGAACTTTGCTAAGTGTTTGCTGTGGGTGAGAGTTACAGAAGGGGAAATGGAACCAGAAGGAACTCCCTAGTGAGAATCAAAGAGCCGGGCTTGGGGACATGAGAAGGAGAGAAGGGATGATAAGCCAAAGGTAAAGAAATATGGTGGGCAATAATGTGGAATGAAGGGAAGGACTGATACTGTACATCTTTTAAAAACTGGTCCCGTTTGACGAGATGATTGAGTTGAAACAGCGGAAATAAAGCAGATGAAGATGGCTTCTGGAAAATCTGTGCTATATTCCCTCTCTGGGCTGTTGCTCCTTCTTCCTGTGCCCAGTAGGCATTTGGCATCTCTGCTGTGATTACTTGTGGACCTCATGGACCTAGGGGGCTAGGCATTGTTTTCTTGTGTAGAGTCTGTTGGGCATAAAGGTTAGGGCTGTGCCCGTGCTCCTGGGATGTCTGTTCAATCCTCACATAAGAGTCTGCCCTTTCATGGCCTGTGTTCAGTAATAATTAGTGAGTTGGTTTGCATGCATTTTGAGATGAAAGGGAGTGACCTACAGTTTGTCCAAAGCCAGAGGCCTCTGAGGTTAGGGATAGGGTGGAATCAGGAAAGCTTTTTTTTTTTTTTGGCCACTTCTATTGGTCTCTCATCTATTTATCTTTTGTTCTTTGGCCTGTGTGGGCCTCCCATCGCAGTGGCCTCTCTTGTTGCAGAGCAGTGGCTCTGGGCGCATGCGCTCCAGAGCTCTGGCTCGGTAGTTGGACACATTGGTCTAGCTGTTTCGTAGCACGTGGGATCTCACCAGGCCAGGGATCGAACTGGCACCCCTTGCACTGCAAGGTGGTGTCCTTACCCACTGGACCACCAGGGAAGCCCGAAAGTTTGATTTTGACCTGAGTTCAGCAGTTGTTCTGAGTCATCTGGGAGCACACTGGTTAAGTATGTAGGACAAGCAAGGCTTAATAAGCTAGTGAGATGCTGCCAGTACTTTTACTATAAGACTTGGGATATGGAAAAAGAAAAAGGACATGCAACTCAATTAGCCTAACTAGGTTAAAAAGCTAGCTAAGTAGGTAAAAAGCTAGGTAAAATTTCTTCATTATTGCTTTACCTGCCAAAGGTGGAGAGTTCTGTCAGTGGAAAGACAGTGCTTGATGTTTTGCCTTTTGGCCTGGAAAGATGTAGAAGCTGGAGATGCTGAATTTGACGAAGCAATGCTGTAGCCTGAGAACTCCCATTAGAGGCAACTGGGACACAGTTGTGCTTGTAGCAAAATAATGAAATCTGGGTGGCAAGTCCCTTGCGGTTGTTGGGTAGTATGTCTGTGACCTATTGTTATCTGAGCAATGAGAGCTTTGATTTTTTTTTTTTTAAGTATTGATTCATAATGGTGACTAGAAAGGATGATTTGATGTGAAAGCCCTGTGGGCCTTCTCTTTCTGCTCATTATTTTGTACTGTAGAGCTTGATTACAGTTGGTTTTTTTGGATCCACAAATGTTTATATTAAGGTCTCAGCACTAATATAGTTTGTGCTATTGTTCTTGGCAATGGTGGGTGAGAAAGGTCTGGTATGAGACAGGACTTTTGCCCTTGACGAATGGACAGTATTATCTAAAGAGACAGGCTTACCTCAAATGGAAAGCATCAGTCTTCAGCCAGAGTGGGGGCATGCTCTAAGTGGAATTAGCTATTTGGATGGTCAGGGATAAAGTCCAGTTAGGGAAGGCTTCAAGGTTGTAGCTTTAGGTCTGATGGTAGAACTGGAACCAGGGGACATTCTTGGTGGGTATAATAGCTTTGGCAGAAGAGCAGAGACGGAACAAAGTTTGAATGTGAATTTTGAATTGCCACCAGGAAACAGATGCTACTGACAGGAATAGTGTCTGACAGGAACAGGGAGGCCCTGTGCTACATGCATAGGCTGAAGCTGTATGAGGTGCTAAAGGTCCAGCGGCTGATATAGAAGCACAGGTCACCTATCGCTGGCATCTTGTTGGTCTGAGGTCTCCTGACAGCAGTGGAAAAGAGGGGCCAACTAAATTGGGCCTCATTTACATTTAAACATGCGTGTCATAGACTATGATGGGTGCTGTGGGAAGCCCAAGAGATGGAGAGGAGGTTGTCTGTGTTCTCAGTCTGGTGGAAGAGTCCATAAGGACTCATAGAAGCAGTGGAGGAGCAAAGCAGAAGGTGGTTCTCTAGGGCTCAGTGAAGTAGCAGTCAGCAGAACAGACGGGATGAGGTCCTGTGGGGAACAGGCCAAGGCTGTGTCTCCTGTGCTGAGACGGGAGCCATGACTGAAGTGTTCAGAATGTGAGGAGCGTCAGTGTGAGGAACAGAAACATGTGCCAGTCGGAGGACTTCCACACGTGCCTCGCAGGAAAACATCCTGATGTCTGACTGTCCTGCCCACTACCAGTGCTGCTAGTCACTAACTCTTCAACCAGGAGTCCAAAAGAGCCACCTTAAGGACAAAAAATAACACTATGCATAAGCATTCAGAATGGGATCAGCCACTCTGAGGACCAAAGAAGCCTTCTGATATGGGTGCTCATTTCCAGGAGTTTAAAATTTCATTGGAGACAGACATATTCAAGTTTCAGTAACAATGTAATATTTAAATGGCAGTTCAGGATAACTGAAGGAGAAATATCTTAAAGGACAGGAAATGGAGCCAGTATTTGTTTACTCTCTGGCATGCCTAGCAGCTCCTCATGGCAGAAGCACAAATGTGTAAGTGTCAGATTATACGCTACATTCAAATGACAATGAGCAAAGCAATTGCAAATCAGATGGTTGAGAGGTCAAGGAATTTGAATTAAGACCCAATAGGTAGTGCAGTCAAAATAAAGGGGCGTTGACAGTAAGACTAGGGAACTTGTTATCTGTTCAGTTATTCAGATTAGCTGTGTTGTCCCAGGTGACTCTACCATTTTCATCCCCAGTTTTATATATGCTATGCCGGAGGATCAGAGTTTATGTGACTACTTATGCTGGGGATTTAAAGATGGGATAGTATGGTTCAATGGAAAGCAAATGACAGTTGGAGTTAGACAGAACTACCTATGTAATTTCAACAAATATTTCTGCTTCTATTTTCTTATCTGTAAAATGGGTAGATCTCAGTGTTAAATCAAAGAGTAACTGTAAGGCACTTATTATATACTACTTCCTTGTTCGAAGTTAGGATCATTTTCTTTACCATGTGGGTCTTCTTTTTTTTTTTTTTTAATTTATTTTATTTCTATTTTTTGACTATTCTGGGTTTTCACTGCTGCCACAGGCTCTTCTTTAGGTGCAGGGAGTAGGGGCCTCTCGTTGAGGTGAGCAGGCTTCTTATTGCAGTGACTTTTCTTGTGGAACTCAGGTTGTAGGGCTCACGGGCTTCAATAGTTGTGGCACTTGGGCTCAGTTGTTGTAGCTTCGAGGCTCTAGAACACAGGTTCAATAGTTGTGGCTCACAGGCTTAGTTGCTCCACAGCATGTGGGATCTTTCTGGATCAGGGATTAAACCTACGTCTTCCTGCGTTGGCAGGTGAACTCTTTACCACTGAGCTACCAGGGAAGCCCCATGGATCTTCTTTAATATACTTAGACAAGAAATATTATGATCACAGTTAACTTCTTACAGGTCAACCCTACATTTTTAACCTATTTAGGTACTATTATGTGTATATTACTCATTTTTTTCATTGTAGGAGTCAGCAAAGAGGTTAGGAGATAATGAGACAGCTGATGTCTGAAGAATTTAAGTGATGTGGGAAGTCGAATGACAAACTGGTTTTAGAGCTTCTGTGTAAAAAAGTAGCTAAGAGCATTTGGCTGAAAGCTGGCATCACTTGGTTTTAGAGACATCATGATCAAAAAGTAAAAGCAGAGACTTTGGAATCATATAAGCTTGAATTAGATTATGGATCTGGCACAGGTAGCATGTGCAGAGCAAATTATTTACCTCTCTAGACATTTATATTTACATTTTCACATCTTTAATATGAGGGTGGGTCTTTGTATCACAGGGTTATTGTCTAGATTAAATAGAGAATGCCTGCAGAGGCCATTTATTATGCTTAAACCCTTCTCTCACTACGAGTGTGTGCTTTTCTTGACTGCATGGAGAAATGCAGGTAACAGGTAATATGCCAAAGCCACAGCTCCACATGTAAACTTGAGGAATGGCCAAGGCAGTGCTGTTGAGACCTTCCCCTGGGGCCCAAGATCCAAGGTTTGTTCTGTTGTGTTGTGGTATTGGTTCCCAGAGGAGGCACTGTTTTTGCAGATTGAACTGGAACCATTGATTAACAGTATCTTTTTGGCTTCAGGCCTCGGAAGTTTGCTTCTGACTCTCCCTGTCATGGAGATCCCTGAGCACAGCAAACGATTCTTAGTTTACTGTTAAGCTCAACCAAGTAAAGCTGCAGAGCACGAAACCTATGAAGAGATAGGAGGTACCAGCTGTGTTTTCATGAGCTTCTGGTTGTCAAGTTGTGGAGAGAAGTCTGAGCACCTGAGAAGATCAGAGCTGGAGGGCCAGCAGAGTTCACCTCATCACCTCCCTGTTCTACAGATAAGGATGGGAGGCCAGAGACAGAAGAACTTGCCTAAGTTCACCTAATTCCACATGGCAGAGTAGGAAATGGATCTTCTTTAATATACTTAGACAAGAAATATTATGATCACAGTTAACTTCTTACAGGTCAACCCTACATTTTTAACCTATTTAGGTACTATTATGTGTATATTACTCATTTTTTTCATTGTAGGAGTCAGCAAAGAGGTTAGGAGATAATGAGACAGCTGATGTCTGAAGAATTTAAGTGATGTGGGAAGTCGAATGACAAACTGGTTTTAGAGCTTCTGTGTAAAAAAGTAGCTAAGAGCATTTGGCTGAAAGCTGGCATCACTTGGTTTTAGAGACATCATGATCAAAAAGTAAAAGCAGAGACTTTGGAATCATATAAGCTTGAATTAGATTATGGATCTGGCACAGGTAGCATGTGCAGAGCAAATTATTTACCTCTCTAGACATTTATATTTACATTTTCACATCTTTAATATGAGGGTGGGTCTTTGTATCACAGGGTTATTGTCTAGATTAAATAGAGAATGCCTGCAGAGGCCATTTATTATGCTTAAACCCTTCTCTCACTACGAGTGTGTGCTTTTCTTGACTGCATGGAGAAATGCAGGTAACAGGTAATATGCCAAAGCCACAGCTCCACATGTAAACTTGAGGAATGGCCAAGGCAGTGCTGTTGAGACCTTCCCCTGGGGCCCAAGATCCAAGGTTTGTTCTGTTGTGTTGTGGTATTGGTTCCCAGAGGAGGCACTGTTTTTGCAGATTGAACTGGAACCATTGATTAACAGTATCTTTTTGGCTTCAGGCCTCGGAAGTTTGCTTCTGACTCTCCCTGTCATGGAGATCCCTGAGCACAGCAAACGATTCTTAGTTTACTGTTAAGCTCAACCAAGTAAAGCTGCAGAGCACGTAAAACCTATGAAGAGATAGGAGGTACCAGCTGTGTTTTTCATGAGCTTCTGGTTGTCAAGTTGTGGAGAGAAGTCTGAGCACCTGAGAAGATCAGAGCTGGAGGGCCAGCAGAGTTCACCTCATCACCTCCCTGTTCTACAGATAAGGATGGGGAGGCCAGGGAGACAGAAGAACTTGCCTAAGTTCACCTAATTCCACATGGCAGAGTAGGAAATTGAATCTGGAGTTTGTGGTTGAACTAAGTCTTATTTCCTCTACATGACAGATGGGGTATAAGAAGAAAGCAATAGTCAAACAACATCAAAACACTCAAGCTAGTAGATACAGATTAAGCTACTTGTATGTGCTTCCCATTGTAAAGGGAGATGGAGGTTAATCTCCAACTTCCAGACCTCAGGCTTTACTTGGGCTCTGTGAAGAGAAGACAACATTTGCCCTAGTGCCAGTGTGGGTGACACAGACTGTGGGCGTAAATCAAATTTACCAAAAGTTTTGAATGCCTATGACGGTGATCCCAACATGATCTTTTATATTATATCTTATTTAATCTTCAGTTATTTCTCAAAAGAATCCTTGAGGTAGGATTATTACCCAGTTTCCAAATAAAACATAAGCAGTTTAAATATAATTTCTGAGAACACAGTTGCTAAGTGGAAAAGAGAGGTTAAGTAATCTAAACCCATGACCTGAAATCAGTGCTACTTCCATTCCTCTTTTCAAGAGAAAACATGGTTTGGACACTTGCTATGGGACACTTAGTGAGAGTGTTCATGATCCTCTGGTATACCGTATGGTTAGTTGCTCAGTCATGTTCAACTCTTTGCGACCCCATGGACTGTAGCCTGCCAGACCCCTCTGTCCATGGGATTCTCCAGGCAGGAATACTGAAGTGGGTCGCCATTGCCTTCTCCAGGGGATGTTCCTGACCCAGGGATTGAATCTGTCTCCTGTATTGCAGGCGATTTCTTTACCACGGAGCCACCAGGGAAGTCCATGTAACATGTTAAAGCCACTAAGTCATTCTCTGCTGGAGACCACGGCTGTGTTTGCAGGGTCAGAGAGCTGCGTGCAGCACTGCCTTGGCCCTCACTGATAGAGAGCTGACACAGGTTACATTGTTCCCTTGGTGGTTCAGTGGTTAAGAATCCTCATGCCAAGGCAGGAGACATGGGTTCGATCTCTGAGTTGGGAAGATCCCCTGGAGAAGGACATGGCAACCCACTCCAGTATTTTTGCCTGGGAAATCCCATGGACAGAGGAGGCTGGTGGGCTGTAGTCCATGGGGGTCACAAAAACGTTGGACACAGCTTAGCGACTGAACAGCAACAACAAAGGCTGGCTTGCTCGATCACTTTATTGATGTTTATGGAGCCTTTACTCTGTGTGCTTCTGCAACTGGTAGACTTTCAGACCTGGGCCTGAATAATGAAGAGGCAGTAACTCAAGGGGGCAGAAGAAGATCTCAGACACATGTAAAGTGCCCTAAGAGGAAAAGATCACTTATGACTCCTCACCTAAGTACCTTAGAAGACATAGAGAAGGATGAACACTCAGCCACCCCAAAGCCAAAGTCAGAAAGATGATCCATCTCTTGCCAGAATTTGAGAAGGGATCTTTATAACTATGGCCAATGAGTTGAAACTACAGTTGCTTCCCTATCTGTAGTCACATAGGATCACACTTCATCCTTTTACACAGTTGGTTCTCCTAACATCAGAAACTTACAATTTCTGTCAACAAGAAAATTAGGCAGTCATCAGATCTACCAATGGACGACTTTAATAAAACAACCAAAGACTTTCTCCTCCCTAACTTCATTATACATATTCTCAAAGTCTAGAGCTTTCAGAGAACAAATAGGCAAAACTGGGAGAGGAAGATGCAGGAGGGGTTTTTGACTTCTGGGCTGAAACATTTTCTCAAGTCCTGAAGAAGACAAAGAGTGTCTGTGACAGTGTACGTTGTGCATTTGAGCTCTTCAGAGTTGTAAAGAAACTGACAGAAGAATCCACAAAACAGTAGTAGGTAGATGTTTGCTATTAGTGGTGTAAATGCTTAACACCTCCTTCTCCAGATTTTTGGCTAAGCCCTTATTTGTTAAGTTGGCTGATTCTTGTGGTATGAACACGTCTACCATAGCTGATTTTCAGACTATCAGTTTGACACCATCAAAAGTGGAGTTGGGAAGAGGCTTGCATGGGTGGGCTCTAATGAATCCTGGCACAGCCGTGTTAATATTCATTAGGAACTAAGGTGAGTGAATCGCTGATAACAGCAATAGCTCTGAGAGGAGGATGTGGTTAACTTCAGGATAGGTAGAAGGTAGAGTCAAAAGCTGCCTAGTACTCTCTGTAGACTAAGACTGCCCTGAATGGCTTATTAGATCATGAGTGTAGAAAAAGAATCAAACCCAAGACCTTAGGGGTGAGACACTCAGAACAAGGGCTTTCCAGGTAGCTCAGTGGTAGAGAATATGCCTGCCAATGTAGGAGATGTGGGTTAAATCCCTAGGCTGGGAAGATCCCCTGGAGGAGGAAATGGCAACCCACTCTAGTATTTTTGTCTGAAAAATTCCATTGACAGAGGTGCATGGTGGGCTCTAGTCCATGTGATCACAGAGAGCTGGATGCCACTGAGTGAGCACTAGCACCAGCACTCAGAACAAGGAAGAAGGAACAGTATTGTGCTATTATTTACTATAATAGCAAAATAAGAATTTTAGATTTCCGTCAAATATCTGCAACAGAAAGAATCATGACCCCCTGGTGGAAAAGAAACATAAAGTAACAAGGAGACAGCATTCTGAGAAGGAAAAAGCATCAGAATTAGCAGAAAGAAGATGACTAAAGTACAAGAAATTTCAGGGATGCAGAATGTGCAATTGCTATTAAACATCCACAGTGGAGGTGCCTGCCTTGTGCAGCAGAGCGCATCGGCAGAGCGCGTGCCTGTGTGGCCACATGTCTCAGCCTAGCCCGCCCGCCGTACCATGCACCCTGGCAGTCAGTGGGTGAGACGGGAGCCATGGAGGTCACTGAAGGGAGGTGGTGCGGGGCAGCATGGCAGCCTTCTTTCCCCTCGGTGGAGCCGCCTCTGGCCTTCAGTACTTGAGCTGCCGACAGTAGCCGGCGGTGGTCAGCCTTGCAGCGGTGAGTTCTAGGTCACTGGTTTCTAAGCCTCAGGTTGGATTCATTGGAGTTGGCAACATGGGGAATCCAATGGCAGAGAATCTGATGAAACATGGCTATCTACTCACTTATGATATGTTTCCGGATGCATGGAAAGAGTTTGAGGATGCAGGTGAACAGGTAGTGCCTTCCCCAGCAGATGTAGCCGGAAAAGCTGGCAGAATTATTACAGTGTTGCCCACCAGCATCAATGCCATAGAAGCTTATTCTGGAGCAAGTGGAATTCTAAAAGAAGTGAAGAAGGGCTCGCTGTTCGTAGATCCCAGTACTGTTGATCCTATGGTTTCAAAAGAATTGGCAAAAGAACTGGAGAAAATGGGAGCAGTTTTCATGGATGCCCCTGTTTCTGGTGGTGTGGGAGCTGCTTGGTTGGGGAACCTCACCTTTATGGTAGGAGGAGTCGAAGAAGATAAAGCTCATTCCACAAATAAATGGGTTTAATCAGAGGTCACCTGTCTGTGTTTGATCGTCTAGGTCACAATAAACCCTGGCATTTTCCACCCATTTTCGATTGCTTATTCTTTTAATCTATTTAGCAAACACATATTATCTGATTATTTTTCTTCTCTAAAGAAAAATGGTCTCTGCTAGCTAGCTGACTGACTGTTTTCAAAAGTTTGATTCCTGAGCATCTTCAGATAAAACATTGCCTACATCAAGCAGGATATTATTTACTCCACTTTACAAATAAAATCATTTTTTTCAACAGGATAAAACCTGTCCTTGAGGAGAGCAAAGAAATTGGTGTGAGGAAACAAGTTAGGGAAAGGGGAAGTAGAGTGAATTACTGCCTGTGTCCCTCAGAAAGTCTGTCTTGTTAACCCAGTGGTGGATTTCTTGCATTCTGAGGTTATGGTTTATTTTCCAGGAGTTGATAAAGCAGGAGAACTCCTTGCTACATGTGATGTAATCTGGACTCTGTTACATTATCTTGGTGTCCCCCTCTTGTAATAAGTCCCAATATTCAGCAAACATTTTTTTTATATCTTTGCTTCCATGTACATTCTTATTACATGTTTTTTGGCTCAGAAGAAATAACATGTTTAGAACTATTTCAGAGTCAATGATATGTGCTTTAGATATTATTACATTATCCTAAATATAACCATATTATGGCAGAGAATCTGATGAAACATGGCTATCTACTCACTTATGATATGTTTCCGGATGCATGGAAAGAGTTTGAGGATGCAGGTGAACAGGTAGTGCCTTCCCCAGCAGATGTAGCCGGAAAAGCTGGCAGAATTATTACAGTGTTGCCCACCAGCATCAATGCCATAGAAGCTTATTCTGGAGCAAGTGGAATTCTAAAAGAAGTGAAGAAGGGCTCGCTGTTCGTAGATCCCAGTACTGTTGATCCTATGGTTTCAAAAGAATTGGCAAAAGAACTGGAGAAAATGGGAGCAGTTTTCATGGATGCCCCTGTTTCTGGTGGTGTGGGAGCTGCTTGGTTGGGGAACCTCACCTTTATGGTAGGAGGAGTCGAAGAAGATAAAGCTCATTCCACAAATAAATGGGTTTAATCAGAGGTCACCTGTCTGTGTTTGATCGTCTAGGTCACAATAAACCCTGGCATTTTCCACCCATTTTCGATTGCTTATTCTTTTAATCTATTTAGCAAACACATATTATCTGATTATTTTTCTTCTCTAAAGAAAAATGGTCTCTGCTAGCTAGCTGACTGACTGTTTTCAAAAGTTTGATTCCTGAGCATCTTCAGATAAAACATTGCCTACATCAAGCAGGATATTATTTACTCCACTTTACAAATAAAATCATTTTTTTCAACAGGATAAAACCTGTCCTTGAGGAGAGCAAAGAAATTGGTGTGAGGAAACAAGTTAGGGAAAGGGGAAGTAGAGTGAATTACTGCCTGTGTCCCTCAGAAAGTCTGTCTTGTTAACCCAGTGGTGGATTTCTTGCATTCTGAGGTTATGGTTTATTTTCCAGGAGTTGATAAAGCAGGAGAACTCCTTGCTACATGTGATGTAATCTGGACTCTGTTACATTATCTTGGTGTCCCCCTCTTGTAATAAGTCCCAATATTCAGCAAACATTTTTTTTATATCTTTGCTTCCATGTACATTCTTATTACATGTTTTTTGGCTCAGAAGAAATGACATGTTTAGAACTATTTCAGAGTCAATGATATGTGCTTTAGATATTATTACATTATCCTAAATATAACCATATTATTTTGAATTCAAATAAAGTTCTATGCTGATAATAAAAAAAAAAAATCCACAGTGAAGTCAATAAAGGCAAAAGGAGAATGGAAGACAGAATTAAATCGGTGTTATGGATCTTAGATTAGGGAATTCTCTCACATGATGCAAAATAAAGAAATAAAAACAGTAAGAGAGAAAACGAGAGAAATGGAGAGCAGAGATTAGCGTTCTAAACTGTGGTAATAGAAAAAAAAAAAAAACAAAAACAAAAAACTGAAGCCAGAACCACTGAATAGAAGAAATGCCTAAAGGAATAATTGAAGGGAAGGATTCTGAACTAGAAATAGCCTTCACTACAGATCCAAAAGTCTCACTGTGTCCCAGGAAAAATAAGTAAGATCCACACTACCCATTTTTTCATTAATAAAATTTTGTGATAATACTATAAACTTCAATTAGAAAAGCATAAAACATTGCCTTTTTTCATTAATAAAATTTTGTAATAATAATAATAAACTTCAATTAGAAAAGCATAAAACACATTGCCTACAAAGGAAACAAAGCCAGGCTGGATCCCATTTTCTTTACTGCTACTTCAAGTGCATTCTACAGAGTTTGAGGGGCAAATGTTCTGACCTGAGGATGACATAGGCAGCTCAGTGGCTTCTGCATGTAAAGATGAAGGACATGTCCAGCCTTATGCAATCTGCAGAGTAAGGACCAGAGGTCAGGCTGAGGGTGAGGAGTGCTGGGGGAGTTTGGGAAAGGTCAGGAATGAGGCAGCCGACTCTTCTGATATTTATCATTGTTTGCCTTTAAGACCTTATGAGTTGCTTGCATTATTTAAAAAATTTATAAGAAGCGTGTTGTTCCATTAGGAAAAATACAAAAACAATAGTGAGGAACATGAAGAATCTGAGATGGTTTATTTTCCAGGAGTTGCTAAAGGAGGAGAACTCCTTGCTACATGTGATGTAATCTGGACTCTGTTACATTATCTTGGTGTCCCCCTCTTGTAATAAGTCCCAATATTCAGCAAACATTTTTTTTATATCTTTGCTTCCATGTACATTCTTATTACATGTTTTTTGGCTCAGAAGAAATAACATGTTTAGAACTATTTCAGAGTCAATGATATGTGCTTTAGATATTATTACATTATCCTAAATATAACCATATTATTTTGAATTCAAATAAAGTTCTATGCTGATAATAAAAAAAAAAAAATCCACAGTGAAGTCAATAAAGGCAAAAGGAGAATGGAAGACAGAATTAAATCGGTGTTATGGATCTTAGATTAGGGAATTCTCTCACATGATGCAAAATAAAGAAATAAAAACAGTAAGAGAGAAAACGAGAGAAATGGAGAGCAGAGATTAGCGTTCTAAACTGTGGTAATAGAAAAAAAAAAAACAAAAACAAAAACAAAAAACTGAAGCCAGAACCACTGAATAGAAGAAATGCCTAAAGGAATAATTGAAGGGAAGGATTCTGAACTAGAAATAGCCTTCACTACAGATCCAAAAGTCTCACTGTGTCCCAGGAAAAATAAGTAAGATCCACACTACCCATTTTTTCATTAATAAAATTTTGTGATAATACTATAAACTTCAATTAGAAAAGCATAAAACATTGCCTTTTTTCATTAATAAAATTTTGTAATAATAATAATAAACTTCAATTAGAAAAGCATAAAACACATTGCCTACAAAGGAAACAAAGCCAGGCTGGATCCCATTTTCTTTACTGCTACTTCAAGTGCATTCTACAGAGTTTGAGGGGCAAATGTTCTGACCTGAGGATGACATAGGCAGCTCAGTGGCTTCTGCATGTAAAGATGAAGGACATGTCCAGCCTTATGCAATCTGCAGAGTAAGGACCAGAGGTCAGGCTGAGGGTGAGGAGTGCTGGGGGAGTTTGGGAAAGGTCAGGAATGAGGCAGCCGACTCTTCTGATATTTATCATTGTTTGCCTTTAAGACCTTATGAGTTGCTTGCATTATTTAAAAAATTTATAAGAAGCGTGTTGTTCCATTAGGAAAAATACAAAAACAATAGTGAGGAACATGAAGAAGTCCTTTTTTTCCCATGGTATTGATGGGACACCAAGGCTAAAAGAGGTCGTATGAGGGCGCCTAAGTGGCAGAACTGGGTTCTGATTCCACATCCTTTGGATTTTGTTTTAGTATTTAAGGGCTGTATCAGTTCTGCCAGGTTGGCACTTTGGAAGGCAACAGTCAGGGTGATGATGGCCTGAATGGAAGCAAGGCGGTGGGAGAGGTGGATAATGGCTGGGGAGGAGGAGGTTTGTTTATGTGTTAATCAATCAAGTCAACATTTCTTGAGTGGGCTTTATGCACTGGGCACGGTGCTAGGCACTGGGATTACATAGATGAATAAAATGCCACTGATGAACTGTAAGGGAGAATTCCCTTTGAACACACACTAGTAGTGCTCTTTAGTAAAATCAATTGGGAGGGGTAAGCACATAGACCAGGCAAAGGCTAAGCCCATCAGAACTTCCTGGAGGGCTTGGTACCAGCCAGAGTTCTGGGCCCCATCTCTGCAGCTATAGGTGAGACTTGAGAATGGGCATTTTCACCAAGTTCTGGGATTAGTAAGAGTTCCCTTAATAGTGGAACTGTTATATTTTTCTGTAAATAGTGAATGTGTTCTAGACTAGGGAAAGTTCTTCCATTTTACAGATTATGGAGAAGAGGGAATGTCCTTACTCCCTGGAACTCATTTAGGTTATGAATCACATAGAGACAAAGAAGATTCCCCTTGGCCCTCTGACAAATAATTCTGGAGACTTGCAGTACCAACTTTGGAATGTCTCATAGGTCTGTGCCTGTGCAGGGTATAAGCACACAGCCCAGAGTATGGAAGAGACCTTGGTCCTGTTGCATTCACTGCTGAGATAAATGTGAAGTAGGGGATTTAGAGTGACTGGGTGAGCACCTCACTGTCAGTGAAAGGCGGGCCTCATCTCTGAACTGCTTTCTTAGTGCTATTTTCCCAGTACAGCACTGCTCCTCACCATGCCCCTCTATTCCCCTGGGACCTGCTACGCAGTCATTTCCTAAGCAAGCAGTAACGTTCCTAGAGTGCTTCTCTCACCTTAGGTCCTGCAGTCAGCTGCAGACGGGTTAACTTTTGTTGGCCTGGAGGCCTGAGCCAGCACAGAGTGTCCATTGTGTGCTGCCCCCTCTAGAGGAGTCACTGGCTGCTGGAATGTGACAAGGCAAACTGTTTTCACCTTGCTCTTGTTTGTTACCTTTCTCTATGAGTGTGTGAGTGAGTATGTGCCTGTGCTCACAGGGTATGTTCACAGTGGTGTCACAAGAGGACACCGTGTTCTCCCAGATGCACAAGAAAATGGAACTGTGAATTTGGGGTGGCAGGTACCTGCTGGGATGGAGGCAAAGGGAGACGAGCAGCTTTGTGTGCTCATGCAGTGAACAGACGGATTCCATGTCTTTGTTTATACTTTCGAAAGTGTCTCTCTTGCGTGGGGCCTTGAGGGGCATAGACAGTGAATTGCTCAAGGGCTGCCTGCCTGGGTGGACCTGCAGTTGGTGTTGTTTGAGCCACAGGACGTTGATGAGCTGTCAGGGGCTAACTCATTTTCATCCAGAAAGAACTTCATGACATCCTCCCTGGGCTCCAGCCTTCGTTGGGTGCTGAAGTGTATGTGAGTGTCGTATGGCTTTAGCTGACCTCAGCCTGAGTCTGAATTGCAATTGAGTAAGGAAAGTAAGATTTGTGTCCTGGAAACATTGAGGAGACAATGTATGACTAGTATTTAGTGGCAGGTTCTGCAGCTGCAAGCAGTGTTAAGTCAGGCTAGAAAGTGACTGCTTTGGTTCAGAGTTTGCAACATGTTGCCACGGAGAAGTGAAGACTTGAATATGACCTTGAAATGTGGGAAGGCTTGGAATCTATTTGTTTATTTGCCCATTCATTTCTTCATGCCACAAACATTTGGAAAACACCAGTTGTATGGCTGACATGGCCTGGATGGTTGATAGAGGATATGAGAATATTGTATAGAAATACCAAAACAGAAAGAGCTCTGTGTGTGTAATGCCACTGTGGAAGCTGGTCTATTTTCCCAGTACAGCACTGCTCCTATGCCCCTCTATTCCTGGGACCTGCACGCAGTCATTTCCTAAGCAAGCAGTAACGTTCCTAGAGTGCTTCTCTCACCTCAGGTCCTGCAGTCAGCTGCAGACGGGTTAACTTTTGTTGGCCTGGAGGCCTGAGCCAGCACAGAGTGTCCATTGTGTGCTGCCCCCTCTAGAGGAGTCACTGGCTGCTGGAATGTGACAAGGCAAACTGTTTTCACCTTGCTCTTGTTTGTTACCTTTCTCTATGAGTGTGTGAGTGAGTATGTGCCTGTGCTCACAGGGTATGTTCACAGTGGTGTCACAAGAGGACACCGTGTTCTCCCAGATGCACAAGAAAATGGAACTGTGAATTTGGGGTGGCAGGTACCTGCTGGGATGGAGGCAAAGGGAGACGAGCAGCTTTGTGTGCTCATGCAGTGAACAGACGGATTCCATGTCTTTGTTTATACTTTCGAAAGTGTCTCTCTTGCGTGGGGCCTTGAGGGGCATAGACAGTGAATTGCTCAAGGGCTGCCTGCCTGGGTGGACCTGCAGTTGGTGTTGTTTGAGCCACAGGACGTTGATGAGCTGTCAGGGGCTAACTCATTTTCATCCAGAAAGAACTTCATGACATCCTCCCTGGGCTCCAGCCTTCGTTGGGTGCTGAAGTGTATGTGAGTGTCGTATGGCTTTAGCTGACCTCAGCCTGAGTCTGAATTGCAATTGAGTAAGGAAAGTAAGATTTGTGTCCTGGAAACATTGAGGAGACAATGTATGACTAGTATTTAGTGGCAGGTTCTGCAGCTGCAAGCAGTGTTAAGTCAGGCTAGAAAGTGACTGCTTTGGTTCAGAGTTTGCAACATGTTGCCACGGAGAAGTGAAGACTTGAATATGACCTTGAAATGTGGGAAGGCTTGGAATCTATTTGTTTATTTGCCCATTCATTTCTTCATGCCACAAACATTTGGAAAACACCAGTTGTATGGCTGACATGGCCTGGATGGTTGATAGAGGATATGAGAATATTGTATAGAAATACCAAAACAGAAAGAGCTCTGTGTGTGTAATGCCACTGTGGAAGCTGGTCTAACTTTAGTTGGGAAGGCAACTTGTCAGTTAATGAGCTCTAAGACTGAAATCTTAGGATAGACTAATATGAAAAGTCTGGAATTGCTGTGTACCCTGTGTAATTGCTGGGTGGGATTATTTGAAATTGTGTTATTGTTTCATCTCTAGCATTTATCATGTAATACGCTGCCTTGGTTTGGTCCTTGTATAACAAGAATTGAATTTCAGGCAAGTCTTTTATGGCCTCATTGCCTCTTATATCAGGTTCCCTTAATTCACCTCTCACACCACAGGCCAGAATTATCTTTCTAAAGCATAGCTTTACTAATACCCCTTCCCTATTGACATGCCCTACTTAAATGGCTTCCCATTACCTGTAAGATAAAAATCCAGCTCATTGATGCACTGTCCAAGGATGTCCGTGATCTGGCTGTAACCTTTAATCTTTCACAAGTTCCCACATTGTACCACACTTTCTAGCTAAACCTCAGCTTTCTCTGTCCTGAACATGACCCTGTGCACTCCTGCCCAGGCCTTGCCTCATGCTGTTCCTTCTGTCTACCATGTCATCCCTCTTCCCACTTTACTTATCGAAGCTCCCGAAGGTCAGATGCTGTCTTCAGGCCTTCCTATGGAGTTATTTCGTATCTACCTGTCTACACCTTGCCCAAGTGGAAAAGCCTTTCTCTTCCCTTTGTTTCTAACCTTTATTAGAGGATATTCAAGTCTCTCTTCAAGAGTGCAACCTCCTTGAGGAAAAGTTTGTATATTAATCATTTCTTAGGATCTGGACTTGAGGAGAACTGAAAAAAATGTTGAATTTTTATTTTTTGTGGATCTCTTACTATTTGAGTGTTAAGTTTTAGAACTTTGTCTACTACATTCATTAGTTACTGATTTATACTACTAAATATAAGAAACTCTCAAGTGAATCAGTTTTTTCAAAAAATTTTGGCCTCTTTTATTGGTTTTTTATTTATTTTCATCCATCTTTATTCTTTGGCCTGTGTGGGTCTCTTATTGCAGTGGCTGCTCTCATTGAAGGGCACCAGCTTTGGGCGGATGCGCTCAAGAGTGCTGACTCGTAATTGGACACACAGGTCCAACCGCTCTGCGGCACGTGGGATCTTCCTGGGCCAGGGATCGAACCGGTGCCCCTTGCACTGCAAGGCAGACTCTTTACCCATTGGACCACCAGGGAAGCCCTGAAGTGAATCATTTTTTAAATGGAAGATATTTTCTCACTATTGATAGTTCATTTACTTTGTACTCCTATCTATTCCTCTAAAGGTTAGATTTTACCTTCTTTGCTCTCATCACAGAACTGGCAATAGCTGTTGATCTACTCTGATTCAAAGGTCCAAGTAGATTTAGTTTAGGAACTTTTTATGGAGATTATACCTCAGGTTTTACTCTGACCAAGGGATGCTTTGTAGGTACAGGTACTGGATATTAAAATGTAGCATTGGAGATTCCCATCAGAGGGAGTAAACTGTTGAACACTGCTGCCATAAGAAACACAGCTGCCAATTTGTATGAATCTAGGGCACAAAATAAGACAGACCTACTTGGCTTCTGAGCAGTGGTGGTAAGCAGGGACCAATTCTCAGGCGTCTTGATGCCTCCAGCAGCACTGTTAGTGTTATCTGGTGGTTGGTAAGAGAGGCCTCAGTGGATATTGACTTGAGTATGACTTTTAAAATATTATCTAAGGTTTTGGGCAGGTAGGCAGATCAAGCTAGATGAAACAGGTATCTCACCAGTAAAGGAAACACAAAGTGCCATCTAGTCTAATTGCCCTCCTCCGCTCCTAAGTGGGGACTTTGTCCCTTTTGTAGCGTGGAGCACAGGTTGCCTTTCCGTGTTTGCTTGACAGCTTTGGGGAAGATGCTCTCACCAGGTACCGGCTTCTTTTGCAGAGATGCTGCATTCATTGGGTTTCCCCTAAGTGGCAGCAGTTGTGAATGTGTCTTTCTACAGGGCTGAGTAGTTTCCAGGAGCCAATTGTGTTCCTGGGCTCCACTGGGAAGCAGGGTCTGTGTTGAAGCCCTCCTGCCTTGCTGGCTGGCTGTCTCACAGGGCTTCAGCTGAAAATGCTGCCTCACAGGGCGTCAGCTGAAATCATTCCAGAGGGAGGAAGTACCTGCTTGATTTCCAGTTCTTGGCTATTCTAAGTGTGCCTTTGTGGGCACTGGGGGAAGTTTCTGGTGGGCACATTTGCTGGTCAATTCCTTAAATTATGGACTCAAAGCTAACAGTCAAGGTATACTGTAATTTTTTCTGCTGAATGTTTGGCCATATGTGAAAGCTTTGGCGTAATTTTATCTACGGCTGGGGTAGAAGGTGGTGATGTCTTGAAGGTTAGGGCAGCCCCAGGGCTTGAGGTTTTCTCTTGAAAATGAGCATTTGGGCTTTCTTTTGAGCTTTAAAAATGAGGAGTATGAAATTGGGAATAATGGGACGTGGACGAAATATAGGTGAAGGACAGTTTAGCTGATCCTGTGATGGTTTAGAGAGGAGGAAGGCAGAATAAAAACATCCTGCAGGGATTCCTGTGAAGTGTTCCCTCTCTCCCTTTCGCTTTTTTGTTGTCATGTAGACATGATGCCATTTTATTTAAGGGAATTAAAACTGTCTCAGGTGGCTATTTTTATCCAAAAGATTGATAATGATTAAATAACTTTTGTGTCCGAAACACTTTTAATATTTGTTTTGCATTAATCACAGCATTAGAAGTAATTTCTTACTGAAATATTTGTGTCTTCCTTTTACAAACCTTCACCTAACCTTTGCATTTGTTTTAAGAAATAAAGGCAAGGCATGTACATGATTAAAATAATTCATAATGAAAAATGATAAAAAAAAGAACAGTCCAGAAGTTCTTCTTCTGAGGGGATGGAGTGCTTGGCCCAGGCAGCCCCAGGCTGTGCTCAGCTTTGCAGACTGTTCTGCACATGTGAGAGGGAAGTTGTGCACAAAGCCGGCCAGACGCAGTTTCCACAGACCTGAGCATCAGCACTTAGACTTCCTTTCGTCATGGTTGGCTTCGATGGTGACTCAGCCAGCTGTGGCTTTGATATGAGAAGCTTCTTGATGGTGACTCACTGGGAAGCAGGGTCTGTGTTGAAGCCCTCCTGCCTTGCTGGCTGGCTGTCTCACAGGGCTTCAGCTGAAAATGCTGCCTCACAGGGCGTCAGCTGAAATCATTCCAGAGGGAGGAAGTACCTGCTTGATTTCCAGTTCTTGGCTATTCTAAGTGTGCCTTTGTGGGCACTGGGGGAAGTTTCTGGTGGGCACATTTGCTGGTCAATTCCTTAAATTATGGACTCAAAGCTAACAGTCAAGGTATACTGTAATTTTTTCTGCTGAATGTTTGGCCATATGTGAAAGCTTTGGCGTAATTTTATCTACGGCTGGGGTAGAAGGTGGTGATGTCTTGAAGGTTAGGGCAGCCCCAGGGCTTGAGGTTTTCTCTTGAAAATGAGCATTTGGGCTTTCTTTTGAGCTTTAAAAATGAGGAGTATGAAATTGGGAATAATGGGACGTGGACGAAATATAGGTGAAGGACAGTTTAGCTGATCCTGTGATGGTTTAGAGAGGAGGAAGGCAGAATAAAAACATCCTGCAGGGATTCCTGTGAAGTTTTCCCCTCTCTCCCTTTCGCTTTTTTGTTGTCATGTAGACATGATGCCATTTTATTTAAGGGAATTAAAACTGTCTCAGGTGGCTATTTTTATCCAAAAGATTGATAATGATTAAATAACTTTTGTGTCCGAAACACTTTTAATATTTGTTTTGCATTAATCACAGCATTAGAAGTAATTTCTTACTGAAATATTTGTGTCTTCCTTTTACAAACCTTCACCTAACCTTTGCATTTGTTTTAAGAAATAAAGGCAAGGCATGTACATGATTAAAATAATTCATAATGAAAAATGATAAAAAAAAGAACAGTCCAGAAGTTCTTCTTCTGAGGGGATGGAGTGCTTGGCCCAGGCAGCCCCAGGCTGTGCTCAGCTTTGCAGACTGTTCTGCACATGTGAGAGGGAAGTTGTGCACAAAGCCGGCCAGACGCAGTTTCCACAGACCTGAGCATCAGCACTTAGACTTCCTTTCGTCATGGTTGGCTTCGATGGTGACTCAGCCAGCTGTGGCTTTGATATGAGAAGCATCTAGCTTGTTACTGGACTGGAGGACTCATCTTTATTCTTGGACTTGCAACCATACAAATTAGTAACAATTCAATGAAAGTCTGTGTGTGTGCATACAATTTGGGTATGTGCAATTTCTGGTTGAATTTCTTTCAAATCATTTTTTTCTGATGCTGTAGATAAGTAGGATGGGACCTCTGGAACTTAGTTTGAGTTATCTTTGAGGCCCTTTTTCCTTCCTACTGTGGCTAATTATCTCTTTGCTTCTCAGTTGCAGATCTGATCTCTTCCGAACAACCTCACGGTGTCTCCTTCCCTGGAGCTCTGAGCCCTCTGCAGCTGAACCACTTTCCCCTTGGAATTTTGGGTGCCGTCTCTTCTCCCTTTTCCCTTTTCCCTGTCTCCTTCCTGAGAACTCTGGGAGACTGTAGGATCGTCATGGAGTCCAGGGAAGTCTTAAGTGGCTCCCGGCAAAGAGGGAGTGAGTCGGAATTCCTGCCAGTCTCCTCAGCCAAGCCCTCAGCTACTCCTAGCTGTGCAGGAGAACCGTTGCTGTCTGCTCCGGAGGCTGGGAAGGGAATCCCAGTAGGTGGAGAACGCATGGAGCCAGAGGAGGAGGATGAACTGGGCTCAGGACGGGATGTGGATTCCAACTCCAATGCAGACAGTGAGAAATGGGTGGCAGGAGATGGCCTGGAAGAGCAGGAGTTTTCTATCAAGGAGGCGAATTTCACAGAGGGGAGTCTGAAGCTGAAGATTCAGACCACAAAGCGGGCTAAGAAACCCCCAAAGAATCTGGAGAACTACATATGCCCACCTGAGATCAAGATCACCATCAAGCAGTCTGACCAGAAGGTGTCCCGTGCTGGGAAAAATAGCAAAGCCACAAAGGAGGAAGAAAGAAGCCACTCCAAAAAGGGAGGGATCCCTGTTGACTAGTTTTTGTTTTGTTTTGTCTTTTATCCTCAACTTTTAAGGGTTCTTCTTCTGAGGGGATGGAGTGCTTGGCCCAGGCAGCCCCAGGCTGTGCTCAGCTTTGCAGACTGTTCTGCACATGTGAGAGGGAAGTTGTGCACAAAGCCGGCCAGACGCAGTTTCCACAGACCTGAGCATCAGCACTTAGACTTCCTTTCGTCATGGTTGGCTTCGATGGTGACTCAGCCAGCTGTGGCTTTGATATGAGAAGCATCTAGCTTGTTACTGGACTGGAGGACTCATCTTTATTCTTGGACTTGCAACCATACAAATTAGTAACAATTCAATGAAAGTCTGTGTGTGTGCATACAATTTGGGTATGTGCAATTTCTGGTTGAATTTCTTTCAAATCATTTTTTTCTGATGCTGTAGATAAGTAGGATGGGACCTCTGGAACTTAGTTTGAGTTATCTTTGAGGCCCTTTTTCCTTCCTACTGTGGCTAATTATCTCTTTGCTTCTCAGTTGCAGATCTGATCTCTTCCGAACAACCTCACGGTGTCTCCTTCCCTGGAGCTCTGAGCCCTCTGCAGCTGAACCACTTTCCCCTTGGAATTTTGGGTGCCGTCTCTTCTCCCTTTTCCCTTTTCCCTGTCTCCTTCCTGAGAACTCTGGGAGACTGTAGGATCGTCATGGAGTCCAGGGAAGTCTTAAGTGGCTCCCGGCAAAGAGGGAGTGAGTCGGAATTCCTGCCAGTCTCCTCAGCCAAGCCCTCAGCTACTCCTAGCTGTGCAGGAGAACCGTTGCTGTCTGCTCCGGAGGCTGGGAAGGGAATCCCAGTAGGTGGAGAACGCATGGAGCCAGAGGAGGAGGATGAACTGGGCTCAGGACGGGATGTGGATTCCAACTCCAATGCAGACAGTGAGAAATGGGTGGCAGGAGATGGCCTGGAAGAGCAGGAGTTTTCTATCAAGGAGGCGAATTTCACAGAGGGGAGTCTGAAGCTGAAGATTCAGACCACAAAGCGGGCTAAGAAACCCCCAAAGAATCTGGAGAACTACATATGCCCACCTGAGATCAAGATCACCATCAAGCAGTCTGACCAGAAGGTGTCCCGTGCTGGGAAAAATAGCAAAGCCACAAAGGAGGAAGAAAGAAGCCACTCCAAAAAGAAGGTAGGGATCCCTGTTGACTAGTTTTTTGTTTTGTTTTTGTCTTTTTATCCTCAACTTTTAAGGGTCTACTTGCTTATTTACAAATTATTAATTTCCCTGAAGGAATACCTGCAGAAGAGGTTTCCTATATCTTGGTGTATTATCCAATGTAATATTATGGCATCTACCAACTGACAACAAAACAAAACCAAAAAAACGACTAGAATTTCCTACTTATTGTGTAGCAGCCAATTGGCTGGGTCACATCTAACTGTGACAAAATTTTGAGGGTGCTTTTTTTTTTTTTTCCGCTTTAATATTTACATCTGCTGTCATAGTCGAGAGTAGGATGATGACCACTTTGGTCATTCAGAGCAGTCAAGAACTGTTATTGCACCCTTGTGGTTATGGTCATTTCTGTAAGTCTTTCTGAAATAGATGAGTCACTTATTTGAGTGAGGAAGCCCAGTCTTCATAGTAAATGAGACTGTTCTAGGCTGAGATCATTATCCCAGAAGCCAGTGGTGAGTTTTAGAACTGGTATGGGAAAAATGAAAGGAATTGTTGAGACTTTGTCTGCTATGCTGTAGACATAGGTCCAGTGTGTGTGGTGAACTTGGTGTGTTGTTATTTTCCTCATAAAAGTTGATGTGGGTGTGGGAAGCAGATCTCTAGGTGATTAATAATGTAGTCTGTTTGGGAATGTATGGATCTAGGTTTTTGCCTCAGCCAAGCCCTCAGCTACTCCTAGCTGTGCAGGAGAACCGTTGCTGTCTGCTCCGGAGGCTGGGAAGGGAATCCCAGTAGGTGGAGAACGCATGGAGCCAGAGGAGGAGGATGAACTGGGCTCAGGACGGGATGTGGATTCCAACTCCAATGCAGACAGTGAGAAATGGGTGGCAGGAGATGGCCTGGAAGAGCAGGAGGTTTCTATCAAGGAGGCGAATTTCACAGAGGGAGTCTGAAGCTGAAGATTCAGACCACAAAGGGGGCTAAGAAACCCCAAAGAATCTGGAGAACTACATATGCCCACCTGAGATCAAGATCACCATCAAGCAGTCTGACCAGAAGGTGCCCCGTGCTGGGAAAAATAGCAAAGCCACAAAGGAGGAAGAAAGAAGCCACCCCAAAAAAGAAGGTAGGGATCCCTGTTGACTAGTTTTTTGTTTTGTTTTTGTCTTTTTATCCTCAACTTTTAAGGGTCTACTTGCTTATTTACAAATTATTAATTTCCCTGAAGGAATACCTGCAGAAGAGGTTTCCTATATCTTGGTGTATTATCCAATGTAATATTATGGCATCTACCAACTGACAACAAAACAAAACCAAAAAAACGACTAGAATTTCCTACTTATTGTGTAGCAGCCAATTGGCTGGGTCACATCTAACTGTGACAAAATTTTGAGGGTGCTTTTTTTTTTTTTTTCCGCTTTAATATTTACATCTGCTGTCATAGTCGAGAGTAGGATGATGACCACTTTGGTCATTCAGAGCAGTCAAGAACTGTTATTGCACCCTTGTGGTTATGGTCATTTCTGTAAGTCTTTCTGAAATAGATGAGTCACTTATTTGAGTGAGGAAGCCCAGTCTTCATAGTAAATGAGACTGTTCTAGGCTGAGATCATTATCCCAGAAGCCAGTGGTGAGTTTTAGAACTGGTATGGGAAAAATGAAAGGGATTGTTGAGACTTTGTCTGCTATGCTGTAGACATAGGTCCAGTGTGTGTGGTGAACTTGGTGTGTTGTTATTTTCCTCATAAAAGTTGATGTGGGTGTGGGAAGCAGATCTCTAGGTGATTAATAATGTAGTCTGTTTGGGAATGTATGGATCTAGGTTTCATGGTACTATTTTGTGTTACAGAGGGTTACAGAAACTCTTTTCCTGCGAGAAAAGAGGCACTCAGATATGATAGCAGAGGGCTGCCTTCGTCTAGAAAGTTTGCTTCCAAGAATCTCTGGGTCTTGTAGACAGCTCTGAAAAAAAGAGCCCTCTTGTTGATAAGAGTTCTGGGATTTTAGGTAGTAGGTGTTAACCAGAGTCTTTGTAACTCTCTCCCTCAAATCTTGTTTTTTAATATTTGGACTCTGAGCATGATGGAAGAGAAAATGGCCCATATGAATGAACCTCTCCTCTTTATAGCTCAGAGATAGTCTGTTGTTTTTCTGTTGCCAGTGGTTTTTGAACTTTGTGGTAGTCCTTTTCGATAAATTGCTAAGAATCATGTTGCTTCTTTAGTGTAGGGCTTGTGCCCTTCCTCATGTTAAGTGTTTTGGCTGATTTGTTGCAGTTAAAAACAAACAAGCAAACAACAATAAAAAAAGCTTGGATTAGAAAAGACTTTCCTGGGTGACCAACAGTTTTAGTTTGCTCAGACTATCCTGGTTTTTAAACAGCAAGTCTTGTATCCAGTCCTGCACAAGCTAGGGCAGTCGGTCATCTTATTTAACATTTGGAACATAAAAGAATCTTTAGGAATCGGTGTGTTTTTATCTAGCATCGAGGTAGTGCTTTCACCTCTCCTGTCCCCATTCACAACTTTGCGATGCTTTCTGGGGTCTGCCTCATAAAATCTAAGATTATCTATATCCATCTGAAAAGGTCTGAGATTTTTGCAAGCAGATGCAAAGAAATGTAAGCAGGCACCACTTAGAAAACTCAACTTTGCTTTGGAGTGGAGTCTCTTCAGCTTTGAAAATGATTATCTTTGTCTCTGGGCACTGAGATAGCACAGAGTATTGTTGGATTTTTGTAGGGGCGAGCAGTCATGAAAACTGTGGTAGCTGTTTTCCCTTCATGGCCATTGCTGCCAGAATTTGAGCAGCAGCCCACAGTTTGGGGTGTGCAAACCCGAATTCACTATCCTAGAGAGAGGAAGCTGTCCTGATCAGTAATACTTCCCTAAGATCATGAGACGTTCCCAAATATAGGCATCTGCCTATCTGAATGCCTAGAGGAGAACTCTGGAATTTGTGACGTGGAGATGGTTTCAAACCTGAAATGTGCGATTAACCTCCACTCTCCTATTTGAAATTCTCAGGCTGCTGATTCTCACTCAAAAAGTTGGATGCCCTTTGTGTGCTTTATCGGAAAGAGAGATAAATTGGCTTCTTTGAATATATGACTTACCAAGTATGCCCCCCTAAGCAAGAGCCATTGGAGGGGGAGAGTGGAAGAGGAAGGACCAAAATGAAATGCATCATGCTGTGTTATGCTGGCACCGTAATGGAAATATCTATGAAAATTTTAAATTGTTAGAAGCTTGCTTCATATTTTACTTTCATAGTCTTTCTCCATTATGTCTAGAGCTGATACTTTCTAGAGATAAACAAATAAAGTCATCGTACTGGGCTCTAATCATTTGCTAGATGACAGGAAGTCCTCTTGATCTATATTGGATTAGGATGGTAACTTTATTACTCATGTTCCTGTTGTTTTGCAAACAAAGAGTCAGCAAAAGCTGGAGCTAAGGTGGAGAGATGGAAACTTGCCTACTATTTCTGTAGAAAAGTTCGGTGGAGTGAGCTTGCAGAATCTATTCATAAGAATGGAAACTATATGATCAGTAATTTGGGACAGGGAGAAGGATGAGGATGGCATTCTGTAAGCATTAGACCAGCGTCTCACTCTAAAACCTAGTTTTCTGGATCTTTTATTGTGAGGCATGTGACTCACTGAAGAAGTGTGCATGGAGTAATCCCTGGAAGCCAGGTCTTTTGCTAAGCACTTGGAAAACGGCTTTGTTGAGCTGGTCCTTGAATGAGTGGAGATGCCTACTTGGGTAGATCATCTCTGCTGACTGAGAGCGGGGTTGGCAAATTGTAGTCTGTGGGCAAAATTCAGCTCCTTGCCTATTTTTGTACAGCTTGCAAGTAAAGAGTGGTTGGAAAAAGAAAATAAAAAAAGAGAATAATATTTTGTAGCATGGGAAAATTATATGAAATTCAAATTTCAGTGTCTGTAAATATGGTTTTATTGGAATGGAGCCACATCTATGTATTTATATTTTGGCTATGGCTACTTTTGTACTTCGAGAGCAAAGTGGAATAATCGTGACAGAGAGTGTATAGTCTTCAGAGCTTAAACTATCTGCTATCTGGTTCTTCCTCAAAACACTTGTTGACCCTTGACTTAAGGGAAGGATAGGGAGTTTTAGGCTAACAAGGGGTTTGTTTTATCTCATTTTACTTTGAATGATTTAGCCTCCAGTCTTGGAGGCTGGGGAAGATGAGTGTTAATCATTATGTGCTTTTTTGTTGTTTGTTTTACTTTTGCAGACCAATCAGTTTTGTCCAGGTCATTGTTTGGCAGCCTTAGGCAAAGACAGCTTATATTATACCCCAAATGATTTGCTTTTTCATTGTTTTTTGTACAAAGAATGTTCTATAGGATAATTATGACGTTCTTTACATATCACAGTTAGTTCTTTTCTATTTCTGTTTGTACATGTTCTACTGCTGTATGTGTGATATCCTTAAGAGCTTTATTCCAAATTTCAAACCTAGGCCCAATCCTCCCAATTAGAGAACTGTTACAGATTTTCAGGTAGCGTGGCCACTTAAGTAGTAGTAGGATGTTAGGAGGGACCTATGAAAATGTTGAGCTTGCAGAATCTATTCATAAGAATGGAAACATGTGACAGGGAGAAGGATGAGGATGGCATTCTGTAAGCATTAGACCAGCGTCTCACTCTAAAACCTAGTTTTCTGGATCTTTTATTGTGAGGCATGTGACTCACTGAAGAAGTGTGCATGGAGTAATCCCTGGAAGCCAGGTCTTTTGCTAAGCACTTGGAAAACGGCTTTGTTGAGCTGGTCCTTGAATGAGTGGAGATGCCTACTTGGGTAGATCATCTCTGCTGACTGAGAGCGGGGTTGGCAAATTGTAGTCTGTGGGCAAAATTCAGCTCCTTGCCTATTTTTGTACAGCTTGCAAGTAAAGAGTGGTTGGAAAAAGAAAATAAAAAAAGAGAATAATATTTTGTAGCATGGGAAAATTATATGAAATTCAAATTTCAGTGTCTGTAAATATGGTTTTATTGGAATGGAGCCACATCTATGTATTTATATTTTGGCTATGGCTACTTTTGTACTTCGAGAGCAAAGTGGAATAATCGTGACAGAGAGTGTATAGTCTTCAGAGCTTAAACTATCTGCTATCTGGTTCTTCCTCAAAACACTTGTTGACCCTTGACTTAAGGGAAGGATAGGGAGTTTTAGGCTAACAAGGGGTTTGTTTTATCTCATTTTACTTTGAATGATTTAGCCTCCAGTCTTGGAGGCTGGGGAAGATGAGTGTTAATCATTATGTGCTTTTTTGTTGTTTGTTTTACTTTTGCAGACCAATCAGTTTTGTCCAGGTCATTGTTTGGCAGCCTTAGGCAAAGACAGCTTATATTATACCCCAAATGATTTGCTTTTTCATTGTTTTTTGTACAAAGAATGTTCTATAGGATAATTATGACGTTCTTTACATATCACAGTTAGTTCTTTTCTATTTCTGTTTGTACATGTTCTACTGCTGTATGTGTGATATCCTTAAGAGCTTTATTCCAAATTTCAAACCTAGGCCCAATCCTCCCAATTAGAGAACTGTTACAGATTTTCAGGTAGCGTGGCCACTTAAGTAGTAGTAGGATGTTAGGAGGGACCTATGAAAATATGACTTCATTGGCTCAAGAATGCATGGACTCATCTAGCCAGTGGATGGGTTACCTCCTTCCAAGTAAACTTAGAATGACACTTGAGGTGCTGCTTCAGAGGCTTTATGATGAATAGATTTATTTAAGGTATAACAGCAGCATTTGGTAAGAAGTGGTAGCTGAAAAGAGAGCTCAGAACTTGTTTTGGGGCCTCAGAATCACCCTTTGGGCAGGTCCTGGGTTGTAGATGAATCCTGTAAATGCACCTTGCTCTTTATCACAGCATCCATGTTGCACCTTAGATTGATTCAGGTAAGTGGTATAACTTAAGCTTCCTCTACTTCCCTTCTAGGTTTCTCAATAAAAACAACAGAGAGTATGAGAATGAATCTCTCGAAGCAAGTTAAGGTTTAGCATGTGAACTTAAAATATTTCAACAGTGACAGGTTTTTCAGACACTCTCAGCTGGACAGAGCTTAGCAGTTGTCCTTTTTCTGAGGATTTTCTTTGGGCATTAGGACACCTGCCAAGTTCAATAGCATGAGAAGGAGAAGGGGTTCTGGGGTAGGTTACCTGCACCAACTGACTTTATGTTTCTGGATCTGGAGTATAACCTTGCTGAAGCCCCAGTTTCCTTGTCTGCCAAAAAGAGATGTTAGATTCCACATCATATAACCAAATGGAAAAAACAGATAATGTACATTGCACAGATCACAGTTCCAATTTATTGAACCATGTGGCAGACCTTCAGCTAGCTCTTTTATTTGTATTCACTGTCTCTGTTAGTGCTTATAACAGTCATGTCAGACAAGTGATATTTATTTACAGATGGGGGAATTGATGCTCAGTGGCTTCTGATAAGCAGGGAAGTCATACCCCAAAATTGCTTTTTCATTGTTTTTTGTACAAAGAATGTTCTATAGGATAATTATGACGTTCTTTACATATCACAGTTAGTTCTTTTCTATTTCTGTTTGTACATGTTCTACTGCTGTATGTGTGATATCCTTAAGAGCTTTATTCCAAATTTCAAACCTAGGCCCAATCCTCCCAATTAGAGAACTGTTACAGATTTTCAGGTAGCGTGGCCACTTAAGTAGTAGTAGGATGTTAGGAGGGACCTATGAAAATATGACTTCATTGGCTCAAGAATGCATGGACTCATCTAGCCAGTGGATGGGTTACCTCCCTTCCAAGTAAACTTAGAATGACACTTGAGGTGCTGCTTCAGAGGCTTTATGATGAATAGATTTATTTAAGGTATAACAGCAGCATTTGGTAAGAAGTGGTAGCTGAAAAGAGAGCTCAGAACTTGTTTTGGGGCCTCAGAATCACCCTTTGGGCAGGTCCTGGGTTGTAGATGAATCCTGTAAATGCACCTTGCTCTTTATCACAGCATCCATGTTGCACCTTAGATTGATTCAGGTAAGTGGTATAACTTAAGCTTCCTCTACTTCCCTTCTAGGTTTCTCAATAAAAACAACAGAGAGTATGAGAATGAATCTCTCGAAGCAAGTTAAGGTTTAGCATGTGAACTTAAAATATTTCAACAGTGACAGGTTTTTCAGACACTCTCAGCTGGACAGAGCTTAGCAGTTGTCCTTTTTCTGAGGATTTTCTTTGGGCATTAGGACACCTGCCAAGTTCAATAGCATGAGAAGGAGAAGGGGTTCTGGGGTAGGTTACCTGCACCAACTGACTTTATGTTTCTGGATCTGGAGTATAACCTTGCTGAAGCCCCAGTTTCCTTGTCTGCCAAAAAGAGATGTTAGATTCCACATCATATAACCAAATGGAAAAAACAGATAATGTACATTGCACAGATCACAGTTCCAATTTATTGAACCATGTGGCAGACCTTCAGCTAGCTCTTTTATTTGTATTCACTGTCTCTGTTAGTGCTTATAACAGTCATGTCAGACAAGTGATATTTATTTACAGATGGGGGAATTGAGGCTCAGTGGCTTCTGATAAGCAGGAGCAGGGTTGGGCTTTGAAGTCAGTTCTTCTAGACTATTTGGCCAATGCTAGAGTCCAGGCCCCAAGTGCCCACACTGGAAAGGACTGCTATAAGGTGAGAATCCAGCATTAGAGCATTCATTTCCCACTTCCCCACACTGGTAAGAGTGGCAAGATCATAAGCTGGCACATTGTCTTGAATTCCAAGTGTTTCAAAGTGTCATGAGTTCAAGTTCTTTTTTTTTTTTTTTCTTTATTATGCTTATAGATTGTTATTTGCTTTTGACCAAAATACAACTTCTATTTTGTTTCTTTGGACTTAATGTTCCCCTTCTTACAGCTTCATCAGGAGAATTGATTTCTTTACCAATCTCACATGCCTCAGAGCCTGCCATGGTCCTAGCAAGGTGTTCAGGATATCTTTAGTAATCCCACATAGAACATCATATGGAAAGACCCTATATTACCTTCTGAGCACTCATAACATGTTCTTAGGAAGTCTCTTAGGTTGTGAATCCATTTGTTCCTACTTCAAATAGCACCTCCCTTGTGTCAAACACACAAAGTATGGAGGTGAAAAATACTTTTTAGGTGATGTAGATGGAAAACTAATCTGGCATCAGATTGCAGAGAGTGATGAATATAAAATAAATCAGTGGGTTTGCATTTAATTCTGTAAGTAATGAGAGTAGTCAGCTGTCTTTAAGCTGTGAAAAGGAAAGGTGGTGGGTCCAAGGAACATGGTGAGAATGGTGTAGGACAGAGAAGCATACGAGTAGTGCACGTGACAGGGCTCTCCAATTTCCCTGTAGGCTGCTGAGAAGTCCATTTCTCCCTTAACCTGCTATGGCTGTAGCAGTTCGGAGGGCTGGAAGGCAGGGATGGCAGGTGGCTCCAATCGCTGGACCCTGGCTGCCCCCATTGACATCTTCCTTCCCCACTGTGATGGGTGGTCCTGAGCATCCAGCAAGAGCTTTCCGTGCTCCTTAAGGTTCAGGTGTCCCTCTCTCACCATCAGTTGCCTAGCACCTTCTCTGGTCACTTGGAGGTACATTGCTTGGCTGAAGTCTTGCTCTCCCTTTTTCAGGGCCTGTGAATGTGATGCTTTGAACTCCAGGGTGTATGAACTTCTTCCCCTACAACACCCTCAACCTGATTGGGAGAGCAGGTCTAGCTAGCATTTCTTCATAAGAAGCTGAATTTCCCCTCTTGTTTACCTTTATATTTTCTCTCTGTAGATTTTTTTTTAAGATTTAAAAAAAAATGTTTAGCCTCTTTTTATTGATTTTTTAAAATTTATTTTTATTTTTCATCCATCTTTATTCTTCAGCCTGTGTAGGCCTCCCATGGCAGTGGCCACTCTCGTTGCAGGGCACCGTCTCTTGGCGTGTGCGCTCCAGAGCAGTGGCTCATAATTGGGCACACTGGTCCAGCCTCTCCTCAGCATGTGGGATCTTCCTGGGTCAGGGATCGAACTGGTGCCCCTTGTACTGCAAGGTGGACTCTTTACCCACGGGACCACCAGGGAAGTCCCTTTTTGATTTTTTTTTTAAGCAGTACATGCCTCTTTATTCATCAGAGTACCTGAAAATTTTTGTTTCTTGAAACATTTCTCTGTAGTTATTTTATAGCTAAAAACGTTTTCCACAAAGTAACTGTATCAAGCAACAGGTAACATTTGACATCTGGAGTTTGTGTTCAGGAAAGAACATCGAACTTGGAGATGGAAGCCCTGAGCACCAGCTCTGCCTCTTTTAGAAACAGCTTCAGTAAGAATGCTTTACCTTCCTTGATTTCAGTTTTTGCATGTTAAACAGCAAAACCAAAAACAGCTGTTGACCTCCGAAACCTTATTGCTCTTCTAAAACCTGGAAACTTTAAGAGTCATTTTGTTAGATGAGGCAAGTCTTACTCATTAAGAAAACTAGTTACTATAAACAAAGTTGTTGAGTGCTCTTTGGGATCACTGTTCTATCGTCAGATTGTTTCCTTTCTGCCCCAGGATCAAAGGCCTGAAATCATGGGTGCAGATGTCAGAACTGAGCTTAAAAAGTGGTGAAGTTTATCAGACTTGCATTCCATGAGGGTATTCTAGGTGTGTTTGGTTCCCTTCTTTCTTCCTTGTGTGCTTGTTTTCCTCCTGTGTTAGGGATTCTCTGAGGGTTCTCAGCGCCCTGCTGGCTCCTTTCCTCTTTGTACTTAGTTACATTTTGGACTTCAACAGCAACATGCTGTGGTGAGCTCAGTATCTTTGAAGATAAACCTGTTAGGGTAAAAGCAGGAAAACTGCATTCTGTTCAGATGGAGAGTGATTTGTTCCTTGAATTGTTCAGGTAAGCAATAAGGGATCTGTTTGAAAGAGTTGAGTGCTGTGCTGAGTGGATTTGGACTCAGATCTCCTGATTCCAGACCAAGCTCTCTGTAGAGAACCTGTGCTAGAAGCTGGTTCCCTTTAATATTTAAGCAACTCTCTTAACCCCTTGAAGCTGTTTCCTAACTGTGTGAAAAGCAGGGGTCACAGCAGCACCTCCTGGCTGCTGTCTGGTGGGGACGACAGTGCCTGGTGTGCTCAGCACAGCACTTCCCTTGGTGTGCACCACTTTATTCCTGTTCTTCTTCGCTCTCTCCCAGGTCACCCACGAGACCCTCCTCAGTACCAGCCCAGCCCTAGCCACGCAGGGCCTTGCAGTTGTGCTGGGTGCTAGGAGGCATGGGCTGTCTCAGAAGCCGTGTGTTTCTTTAGACTGATCCTGTTTTAATACTGCGCGTGGCGATGCTGAATTGTGTTAAATGGGTGGCAGTGCCAGTGTCTTATTTCTGATGCTTGCACAAGCATCTGCTAATAAAACATGCCACTAATGCTATTTTTTTTTTTTTTGGTAGTGGTGTTAAGAATTGGTATGGGGATTTATTTAGAGATGATTCAAAGGTCTTTTATCGTTGTGGTCACTTATCTGCCAAACCAGGATTGCTGCTGAGCTCAAAGCATGACTCAGAATGAAACTTACAAAGTCATGTCATAAGGACAACCAGATGGGATTCAGCTGGTGCTTCCTCGCGTCCCTGCCTCACTTCCAGCGTTTGCAGAGTCAGTCTCTCATCTCCATCATCAATTCTACATCTGCAAAATGTCCTATTATATCTGCATGTCTAGCTGACCTTCCATTGCATTCCTTTTTTTATTTTTAATAAAAGGCAAAGGAAATAATTCCTTTTTGCCTTTCTCTACCCTATCCTTTAATTCTTCTGATTCCTGAAACTTTAAGTGGAAACCATCCTACCTTCAAAACACTAGAATACAGGACCTCCCAGGATGCCCCCCTCCTGCCTTTCATGTTCATGCCTCACACAAACCACTTTGGTTGGAAAGTCACTGGTTAAGGGCTGCCTAGGCTGTTCTTTAAAAACCTGTTAGGTAAAAGCAGGAAAACTGCATTCTGTTCAGATGGAGAGTGATTTGTTCCTTGAATTGTTCAGGTAAGCAATAAGGGATCTGTTTGAAAGAGTTGAGTGCTGTGCTGAGTGGATTTGGACTCAGATCTCCTGATTCCAGACCAAGCTCTCTGTAGAGAACCTGTGCTAGAAGCTGGTTCCCTTTAATATTTAAGCAACTCTCTTAACCCCTGGAAGCTGTTTCCGAACTGTGTGAAAAGCAGGGTCACAGCAGCACCTCCTGGCTGCTGTCTGGTGGGGACGACAGTGCCTGGTGTGCTCAGCACAGCACTTCCCTTGGTGTGCACCACTTTATTCCTGTTCTTCTTCGCTCTCTCCCAGGTCACCCACGAGACCCTCCTCAGTACCAGCCCAGCCCTAGCCACGCAGGGCCTTGCAGTTGTGCTGGGTGCTAGGAGGCATGGGCTGTCTCAGAAGCCGTGTGTTTCTTTAGACTGATCCTGTTTTAATACTGCGCGTGGCGATGCTGAATTGTGTTAAATGGGTGGCAGTGCCAGTGTCTTATTTCTGATGCTTGCACAAGCATCTGCTAATAAAACATGCCACTAATGCTATTTTTTTTTTTTTTGGTAGTGGTGTTAAGAATTGGTATGGGGATTTATTTAGAGATGATTCAAAGGTCTTTTATCGTTGTGGTCACTTATCTGCCAAACCAGGATTGCTGCTGAGCTCAAAGCATGACTCAGAATGAAACTTACAAAGTCATGTCATAAGGACAACCAGATGGGATTCAGCTGGTGCTTCCTCGCGTCCCTGCCTCACTTCCAGCGTTTGCAGAGTCAGTCTCTCATCTCCATCATCAATTCTACATCTGCAAAATGTCCTATTATATCTGCATGTCTAGCTGACCTTCCATTGCATTCCTTTTTTTATTTTTAATAAAAGGCAAAGGAAATAATTCCTTTTTGCCTTTCTCTACCCTATCCTTTAATTCTTCTGATTCCTGAAACTTTAAGTGGAAACCATCCTACCTTCAAAACACTAGAATACAGGACCTCCCAGGATGCCCCCCTCCTGCCTTTCATGTTCATGCCTCACACAAACCACTTTGGTTGGAAAGTCACTGGTTAAGGGCTGCCTAGGCAGATAGTATGGGGACACGGCAGCAAGGTTCTGAGGGCCCCAGGCATTGGTTCAGGCTCCTGACTACCTTACATACGGAAGTCCAAGCCATGAAGCAATGAAGCCTTGTCTTGTAGAGGTGTTTTTTATCCACAGTAAGCTAAAAATTCACATTATAATGTGCACATACCAGACGACTTTGTGGAAATGGGTTCAACTTGTTTGGTTCTCAGGGTGACTTGACTTGGAGAGTGACATGAAGGCTCTGCCCCCTAAACCTCCACAAGAGGAGCCAGTGGCCAAAGAGGGAGGCTGCCAGTGGGGCGGGCAGAAGCCCATCAGAGCCAGGTCCCAGGAGGTGTGCAGACAAACACAGCATGCAAACACCTGCGTGGACTAGCAGTGGTACCCGGTATGTGCAGGGTTCTGAATTAGGTGCTATTTGGTGTAGCTCCAAGCCCTGGGTGCAAGTTGAGGCCGCTGTCAGAGCATGCTGGAACATGGACAGCCAGCAAGAACCCTGCACTCAGGGCAGGTTTCACTGACATAACTTCTAGGGCTCCTTCCTATCTTCCATACTATTCTATTGAATCCTGCCCTATGAAGGCCAGGGGCCTCCGTTTGTACCTGGAGTATGCTTTTGTCTGTACAGTCCCAGTTTTATATTTTTTTCCTGCCCGTCCCTCCATGCCCAGGCTAACTTCCCTCACCTTCCCAACAGCCTCTGACCTAACCAGAGGAAACAATGGAGGCTTTTATTGACTTTGAAAATTCCCATCTTGGTACCTGGCCTGTGAGTCCATTTGATAATCATCATTAGTATCAAATGCAGGTTGCTTCAGTGTCTTTTTCTAGACCTTTTTATTGTGTTTTTCCCACATTGTCTTCTTCTGCTTACAGAAGTTTCAGCCAGTTTCACAGTGAAGGGTCAGTGGAAATGGGAGAGATCAGAGAAATGGAGATTCCTGAAACTTTAAGTGGAAACCATCCTACCTTCAAAACACTAGAATACAGGACCTCCCAGGATGCCCCCCTCCTGCCTTTCATGTTCATGCCTCACACAAACCACTTTGGTTGGAAAGTCACTGGTTAAGGGCTGCCTAGGCAGATAGTATGGGGACACGGCAGCAAGGTTCTGAGGGCCCCAGGCATTGGTTCAGGCTCCTGACTACCTTACATACGGAAGTCCAAGCCATGAAGCAATGAAGCCTTGTCTTGTAGAGGTGTTTTTTATCCACAGTAAGCTAAAAATTCACATTATAATGTGCACATACCAGACGACTTTGTGGAAATGGGTTCAACTTGTTTGGTTCTCAGGGTGACTTGACTTGGAGAGTGACATGAAGGCTCTGCCCCCTAAACCTCCACAAGAGGAGCCAGTGGCCAAAGAGGGAGGCTGCCAGTGGGGCGGGCAGAAGCCCATCAGAGCCAGGTCCCAGGAGGTGTGCAGACAAACACAGCATGCAAACACCTGCGTGGACTAGCAGTGGTACCCGGTATGTGCAGGGTTCTGAATTAGGTGCTATTTGGTGTAGCTCCAAGCCCTGGGTGCAAGTTGAGGCCGCTGTCAGAGCATGCTGGAACATGGACAGCCAGCAAGAACCCTGCACTCAGGGCAGGTTTCACTGACATAACTTCTAGGGCTCCTTCCTATCTTCCATACTATTCTATTGAATCCTGCCCTATGAAGGCCAGGGGCCTCCGTTTGTACCTGGAGTATGCTTTTGTCTGTACAGTCCCAGTTTTATATTTTTTTCCTGCCCGTCCCTCCATGCCCAGGCTAACTTCCCTCACCTTCCCAACAGCCTCTGACCTAACCAGAGGAAACAATGGAGGCTTTTATTGACTTTGAAAATTCCCATCTTGGTACCTGGCCTGTGAGTCCATTTGATAATCATCATTAGTATCAAATGCAGGTTGCTTCAGTGTCTTTTTCTAGACCTTTTTATTGTGTTTTTCCCACATTGTCTTCTTCTGCTTACAGAAGTTTCAGCCAGTTTCACAGTGAAGGGTCAGTGGAAATGGGAGAGATCAGTAGAAATGGAGAAGAGGGGGTACAGAATTCTTGAAGTGGCATGAACAGATACCAGTTCTGTCCCTCATGGTGGGCCACCAGGCTGTCCAATAAGATGTAATCATTTGTAGGTATGAATGTGTCCAGGGGCATGGGCGACCTTTCATGCCAGGCCAGTTCATTCATTTGTTTAGTGCTGTGAATAAAAAACATTCATAGCACTGAACAACTTGGGGATTTCAGCACTGTTCACAACAGATGGTATCCCGGGAGAACTGCCTTAAAGAGTTGCTTCTCATGTGAATCATGGGTGTGGCTTAAGGGACTCTATTTGTAGTATACGATAGCAATCTCTGCGATTTCTCCATTTTTGTCCTTTCAGGTGAATAAGAGATGGACACGAATTTATTCTGAATGTGTGACTCTTTCTTGCAACATCAGGTTCCTGAACTTACCCATCTTCCTTTTGGATTGCTCCCATTGACTAAGTAGCAGGTCAGCATCATGCTGGAATGTGGGTGCTCTTGGGTCATGAAAGGAGCCATGATTGGGAGATCAAGAAAGTGTCTGAGAACGAGGAGTTATATCTGGCACCAGCTAGAAACTGGCACCAGGTCAGGAGACAGATGAAGGCCAGTCATAGAAGGGAGGGTCTAAAGGAAAGAATGGGTCCACCGTTGGCTCACACGTCCAGCATCCTGGACTTCACTGAGAGTTAGAAGAGCCTCTGAATAGTCCCATTTCAGCATCCTTTGTAAACAAACTGAAGACACCTTCCTAAATCCCTCATGGACAGTTATTTGGCTTCTCAGTGGCCCTCAGGGAGGAGGCTTGCTGCTACCTCTTGAGGCAGCTCTGGTTTTAGTAAAACTCTTTCTTATGTTGCACTGAAATTATTCTTTTAAAGCCTAACTATTTTCCAGTTCCTAAAACTGTTTCTGGATTCCATGCTTTTCTGATGCCAGTACACCTTGGTTCCTGTGGCCAGGAATGCTAGTTTGTCAGTGTCCTTCCTAAAAAGCTTCAGTGGGGAGGGGTCACAGAGCAGAATGTCTGGGCCGCAGGGGATTGTGGCCTCCTCTACTCTAAGGATAGCATCTCTGTTAACAGGACCCTGGACTGTTTCAGCTTTCTGGCAGCTTCATCATTATTAGGATATATTGAACTCAAGTTCAAGGAGATTCCAACTTAATATTGCCTTCTGCCACTTTTGCTGATCCAAATCATTACATCCTACATCCAGTAGACTCTTTGGGTCAAAATGTAGATGTTTGCATTATCCTTATTATCATTTCTTTGTGAATAGTTCTAGACAGGCATCTGGGTCAAATATTAATCAGATGATCTGGTGATTGTCTGTGGACCACCCAGAAACAGGGTAACTTTGAAATGTAGATGCCCTCTCACTAAAGAGTTCCTCTTTTGTGTTTTCCTCTACACTCTTCACCATTTGTGAACCTGGTTTCTCAGTTACACGGTGGTCTTCTTGGATCTAACTAAAAAGGTTGTAAAACTGTGCTATCAAAAGTAAGGTATTTTCTTCATAGTTAGAGTGTAAGCACTCTGAGGACAGAAGTTGCATCTTTTATTTCCTGGATGGTCTTAAAAGTTCTGGATGGTCTTGTTAGCTCTGTTCCAGTGAAGATATTTCTATGAAAATAAAAACTCTCTCTTTTTTTTTTTAAATCAAAATAGCTTTTGCCTATTCTGTCCTGTGTACTTTGCATTGATTTTTAAGAAATCTCTAAAATCTTTCATCATGCTGCCTTTTCTGTGCTCTCATCCAAATATATTGTAGCAGAGCTAAAGCTTCTAAATTCTACATGAACTTACAGAGTTGTATTGTGTGTAAATGCTGTGCAGGGTACAGACAGTTCTTATTTGGAGGAATTGATCTTATGGCCTTCAGGGAAAAACCTGGGACAATACAATACCGTGATGTGTGTTTCAGATAGTGCATTGTGTGGAAAATTGGTGGCAGTAGTCACATCTGTCCAGCACCTTTCTAAAACGTTTGCATTGCCCAACTGTGACCTCTTTCTGGTTTGTTCTTGGGATAGTTCCATGAAGTAGCTGTTATTCCTTCCTGTTTTAAAGACTGAGGGAGGGCTTCCTTGGTGGTCCTGTGGGTAAAGAGTCAGCCTTGCAGTACAAGGGGCACCGGTTTGATCCCTGGCCTGGGAAGATCGCACGTGCCATGAAGTGGCTGGACCGGTATGTCCAATTACGAGCCAGCGCTCTGGAGCGCATGCACCCTGAGCCGGTGCTCTGCAACGAGAGAGGCTGCTGTGGTGGGAGGCCCACACATGCCAAAAGATGGATGAAAATAATACATAAATAAAAAAAGAGCTTATGGCATGAAGCTGCAAAAAAAAAAGACTGAGGGAGAGACTTTCAGGGTTTTTATTCTGGCTTTCCCAGGATTACAACCAGGGGAGAGAGGGTGGGGAGACTAGAACCTTCATCAGACTGTTGGTTTCCTGGTTTCTTGCTGTAGGAAGCCATCGTTGAATGGTGCACTTTAGCTGAAACTGCTAGTACCTCCTCAAGGAGAGAATAGTTGAGTCCTATGCAAATCACCTCATCAGTCCTCCTGCATGTTCTTGGTCTAAGCTGTGGGTGAACCTGGGTGTTTTAGCTTCTTCTGGGAGACACACAGCTTCTTTCTTGGACCACCCAGAGCCACTTTCCTGCTGGAGAATATTCAGCAGGGCGTGGCTGCAGTGAGACATGGCAAGAAGTAATGGCTGGCAGCGTATGCAACATGGAGGGATGAACAATAGATTCACCGAGACTTCATCTAGAACTATTTACAAAAGTATTCTCAGGTATCCTGGTTGGGACTGAGAATGTGGGATTCGGCAGAGGTCCCATTTAACAGGGAATTATTGCTGGGTCATTTCTTACACATTACTTGGAAGACCATCCAAGTGAGATTGTAAAACAGTTCTGAAATCTTAAAAATGGAAATATAAGACTTTTCTGTTGAATTCTCCTGTAGTAGATTCTGAACAAACTGTAGTCTCTAATTAAACTTTTCTAGTGTATTTCCTCCAGTATACTCCCATCCCTAGGCTCTCTCTTCTCTGGATTTGGATAAAGGCCCCATACATGGCTGTGGTAAGCAGCAGCTGCAGGATGGACATGATCAGCGGCCGAGTGCAGGTCACCACCACATGGAGCAGTTGCCCTTTGTGAGGTTCTGGGGCAAGAGGTCAGCCCTCCTTCCCCATCTTTGTCACTTCTCAGTCCTCCGCATCCCAGTGGCGGCTGTGTTGTCCCAGCACCCTTCCCCTCCCCCCGCCTCCCCCCCACCCCCATGGAGCCCAGGAAAAAACCATCTGCTGAGTTGGCTTTCAGAAGATTTTTTTTTAAATACCAATTTCCCTTTGTTCTGAAGCAACCTCCAATCAGAGCTGGGGGCTGCTGGGTTTGGTGAGAGGCTGGTATTGTGTTCTGTGCTCCCGGAGGAAAGGTTGTCCACTTGCTTTTCTTTTTGATTCGATTCCCTGCCATTCTGTAGGAGAGTCATAGGTTGCAGCTGCTGCTGTCAGCTGTAAATGGGGGACCCCTTGTTTAAGAACCTACACGTTAATCCTTTGGCAGGGGGTGGAAAAAAAAAACCAAACAGACAAACAAAATTAAAACTATCACTAGCAAAAGTATTTTTCTGTTAGCACCTCATTTTGTAAGTTACACACGATCTGACTGGTTTTTTCAAGCTTAGGCCTTGCTGTCCTTGGATGTTTGCTTGAAGATCTTTTGGTGTTCAGCCTCTTATGTTTCCCGATTTCCTGCTGAAGAATATGAACTGTGCATCAGAGGCAGAAGAGAGGCATTCTTTGATGGAAAATGTGAATCACAGGGAAAGCCATTGCCCATGCAAGCTACCATTTTGTTGTTGAGCTGGGAACCTTGCCATTGCTGGGTCATTTCTTACAACATTACGTTTGGATTAGACAGAGGTCCCATTTAACAGGGAATTATTGCTGGGTCATTTCTTACACATTACTTGGAAGACCATCCAAGTGAGATTGTAAAACAGTTCTGGAATCTTAAAAATGGAAATATAAGACTTTTCTGTTGAATTCTCCTGTAGTAGATTCTGAACAAACTGTAGTCTCTAATTAAACTTTTCTAGTGTATTTCCTCCAGTATACTCCCATCCCTAGGCTCTCTCTTCTCTGGATTTGGATAAAGGCCCCATACATGGCTGTGGTAAGCAGCAGCTGCAGGATGGACATGATCAGCGGCCGAGTGCAGGTCACCACCACATGGAGCAGTTGCCCTTTGTGAGGTTCTGGGGCAAGAGGTCAGCCCTCCTTCCCCATCTTTGTCACTTCTCAGTCCTCCGCATCCCAGTGGCGGCTGTGTTGTCCCAGCACCCTTCCCTCCCCACCTCCCCCACCCCCATGGAGCCCAGGAAAACCATCTGCTGAGTTGGCTTTCAGAAGATTTTTTTTTAAATACCAATTTCCCTTTGTTCTGAAGCAACCTCCAATCAGAGCTGGGGGCTGCTGGGTTTGGTGAGAGGCTGGTATTGTGTTCTGTGCTCCCGGAGGAAAGGTTGTCCACTTGCTTTTCTTTTTGATTCGATTCCCTGCCATTCTGTAGGAGAGTCATAGGTTGCAGCTGCTGCTGTCAGCTGTAAATGGGGGACCCCTTGTTTAAGAACCTACACGTTAATCCTTTGGCAGGGGGTGGAAAAAAAAAACCAAACAGACAAACAAAATTAAAACTATCACTAGCAAAAGTATTTTTCTGTTAGCACCTCATTTTGTAAGTTACACACGATCTGACTGGTTTTTTCAAGCTTAGGCCTTGCTGTCCTTGGATGTTTGCTTGAAGATCTTTTGGTGTTCAGCCTCTTATGTTTCCCGATTTCCTGCTGAAGAATATGAACTGTGCATCAGAGGCAGAAGAGAGGCATTCTTTGATGGAAAATGTGAATCACAGGGAAAGCCATTGCCCATGCAAGCTACCATTTTGTTGTTGAGCTGGGAACCTTGCCAAGCACTTGATACACACTATCTACTAAATCTTTCTCATCAGGGCAGTTGGGATGTTATTATCCCCATTTTAAAGGTATGTGCAGTAAGGTACAGAAGCCTCCAGTGCTTTGCCTCAGTCTTAGGACCTGGAAGCTATGATCCCAGCATGTCCATCCTCTAAGCCCTGAGGCAACTCCTCACTTGGAGCACAGGAGCGCTCAGCCTAAGGTGGGGCCTGAGATCCTTGCTTTCTAACCCTACCCCTGAAGAACCAGAAGCAAGGTGCCTTCTCAATGCTTCTGTTTCTCTCTGAAATGGAACCAGATTAGTTAGATGCCAGAGAACCCAGAGGGAAAGTTTGTTCACACCTCGTGAAAGTTTTGTAAGCTCTTCTCTTCCTGAACCTTGTGCATTGGCTGTCTATTTCCACAAAATGAGTAAAAATCCTCTCAGTAGGTTTAAGAGATGCTCCGAGTCTCAAGTGGTCTTGTAACTTTGTGAGCCGAGTACCCTGCTGGCCCCTGGCCTTCCTTGTGCACCCAGCCCTCACTTGCCACAGACACTCCCAGTCTTCACTCTTGGCTCTGTTGGGTGAGAGCCATTTACAAACCAAAGGATGTGTTTTGCTTCTTTATGGTGAGGAGATGATAAGTCAGGGAATAAACACATGATGAATTCTGTCAATTGGTGAAACACCATAAAGCTGCTTTTAAACATACCATCTCCTTCCTCCTCTCCCTGTTAGGCTGGAATTACAACCCAGAGCACTGAGGGGCTGGAGGATCTGCCTAGAATGGAATATAAAATAAAATAGGCACAACAGAAAGAGAGAGAGAGAGGCCTATGGCTTCTCTCTCTTTTTTTTTTTTTTTAATTAATTAATTAATTTATTTATTTTTGTACATGTATGTTCCCAGATCAATCAGATGCATATCCCTTGGCACTCCCCCCACCCAGGTTCCCCCCTCCCATCCCTCCAGACCATTGCTCCAAGTGGTTGTAGGTACTCCTATTCCCCTAGCACAATGACAATAGCTATCTTTTCTACACATGACAGTATAGGTTCCCATGTTACTCCCTCCCATTAAAGACAAGTATGGCTTCTCTTTTGCTTCCTCCTGAGGACATAGGCTTTTCCAAGGTAACCTACAGTGTGTTTTTCTATATTTATTTTAAAATCTTAAAATATACTGTAGGCTCTATTAATACAAATTATAAGAGATAGAGTGACTTGATTTAGCCATGTACTCAGCTTTGCTCTGAAAATATTGATGAAGTCCTTGTTTGAAACCTAACTATATGACTTGAGGTCATTTCTACTAAATGGTTCCTCTTTCACTTTCTAATACAACCCATGAGTAAAAACAAATCTTGCCTGAAGCAATTCAGAAAGAGAGCAAGAGAAGACAGCATATAGGCACACTGGATTAGGTGAGAGAAGTTCTAAGTGATGGCGTCTGTTGGGTGGGTGGTGGCAGGGGCTGTGGGCCTGGGGCCAAGAAGAATGGTCCCTGTTGCTCAGCTCTGCCAGCTGACTCAGGATCTGCTTTGGGTTAGGGTCCCTGTCTAGCTCTGTTTGACCTGAGGCTTCCGCTCTCAGAGGTGTGAGAGCAGGAGGGGCAGGAGGAAACAGGGAAAGGAGAATGTTGACTTCCGAACAGCCGGCTCTGCTCGACTTGAGAAGGATGCCCCAACAAAGAGTCACAGAGCTGAGGTGAGCCGTACGCAGGGACCTTGCCGATGCTCACGGACCCCTTCATAGTGCTTCCCTTCTGCATTGCTGAGTCATTCATTCACTCATTTAATGAAAGGTATTTTTTGCATTTCCTTTGTGCTGCCTGTGTCCTTGAGATTTCAAGTATAGAAAGAAGAAGAGAGAAAAGCAAGGGTGGCCAGAAATCTGAAAAATCACAGCATGCATTTTAGCAGAAGGAGCAGCATCCAGAAAAAGTAGTGGAGAAGATGGAAGTAGACATCCGTGGTGTACTGGGGCCAGTCAGATACAAGGGGGGAGGCCACATGAGCACTGGCCCCTGCAAAGGGAGGGAGAGGAGGATGGCATCTGAGAGAAAAGGTGTAGGGGTGGCAGGGAAGTTGTTTATGCTTCTGGGATAGGGGAAGGGGGCCTCTGAAAGTCTCCTTCAGTCCGGGCATCCAGTGCAGAGAAAGGACAGAGTGACTGGTGAGAAAGCGGTGCTCCTGCATGAGCCTGGCCTTTGGTCCTGGACCTCTCAAAAGTGCTTACTGCTCCACCCAAGGGACTGATGTCTTCCTGCTAGTGTGGAAATCATGGCTCACATCCTCAGGGCAGCCATGCAGGTGGATCTGAGAGGGCTGCTGCAGCTTTGCTCTGAAAATATTGATGAAGTCCTTGTTTGAAACCTAACTATATGACTTGAGGTCATTTCTACTAAATGGTTCCTCTTTCACTTTCTAATACAACCCATGAGTAAAAACAAATCTTGCCTGAAGCAATTCAGAAAGAGAGCAAGAGAAGACAGCATATAGGCACACTGGATTAGGTGAGAGAAGTTCTAAGTGATGGCGTCTGTTGGGTGGGTGGTGGCAGGGGCTGTGGGCCTGGGGCCAAGAAGAATGGTCCCTGTTGCTCAGCTCTGCCAGCTGACTCAGGATCTGCTTTGGGTTAGGGTCCCTGTCTAGCTCTGTTTGACCTGAGGCTTCCGCTCTCAGAGGTGTGAGAGCAGGAGGGGCAGGAGGAAACAGGGAAAGGAGAATGTTGACTTCCGAACAGCCGGCTCTGCTCGACTTGAGAAGGATGCCCCAACAAAGAGTCACAGAGCTGAGGTGAGCCGTACGCAGGGACCTTGCCGATGCTCACGGACCCCTTCATAGTGCTTCCCTTCTGCATTGCTGAGTCATTCATTCACTCATTTAATGAAAGGTATTTTTTGCATTTCCTTTGTGCTGCCTGTGTCCTTGAGATTTCAAGTATAGAAAGAAGAAGAGAGAAAAGCAAGGGTGGCCAGAAATCTGAAAAATCACAGCATGCATTTTAGCAGAAGGAGCAGCATCCAGAAAAGTAGTGGAGAAGATGGAAGTAGACATCCGTGGTGTACTGGGGCCAGTCAGATACAAGGGGGGAGGCCACATGAGCACTGGCCCCTGCAAAGGGAGGGAGAGGAGGATGGCATCTGAGAGAAAAGGTGTAGGGGTGGCAGGGAAGTTGTTTATGCTTCTGGGATAGGGGAAGGGGGCCTCTGAAAGTCTCCTTCAGTCCGGGCATCCAGTGCAGAGAAAGGACAGAGTGACTGGTGAGAAAGCGGTGCTCCTGCATGAGCCTGGCCTTTGGTCCTGGACCTCTCAAAAGTGCTTACTGCTCCACCCAAGGGACTGATGTCTTCCTGCTAGTGTGGAAATCATGGCTCACATCCCCTCAGGGGCAGCCATGCAGGTGGATCTGAGAGGGGCTGCTGCAGGCTGGATCAGCTGTGTTCCCTCCACCTCCTGGGAGGAGCAGGTGCTGAACTTCTGGCTGCCTGGCTTTCCTTCTGGCTTCATTCCTAAATGACAGCTGACCTTTGCTTCTGATATTAGGCCTTCAGCAGAGCCCACTCCGTCTGGGCCTGACTGCTGTGCATCAGGGACTGCTTCTGCTCAGCTCATTAACCACAGGGAGACAATTGCTGATCCCTGGAGCTTCTCTTTCTCAAAAGAGGACAGCCCAGTTGTGGCGGTTCACCCTGTAGGCAGTGAAAGCAAAGAGCTAGAGAGAAAGACATATATTTAGAGAATAATCCAAGTGAACCCCAGAGAACATCAGAGAGGATGCAAAGTCACATACATCCTCCTGTCATGTTTTCTCTGATGAGCTCTGTCTGAGGAGCCCTGAGAAGTTTTGGTATGTGTGTGTTAGAGAGCATTCAGTGTTATGTGCACATGCATGTATGTGTGTGTCCAGCCTCTGGGCAGGACCCCTAACTGAGAAGCCGCAGATTAGCCTCTATGCCTAACCACCTGGGTTTCCTCACTGTTTCTGTTCTGAGGAGTCACATATTGAAATGAAGGCAATGAAGCAGAAGATACTAGAGTCTTTCCCAACTCTCATATTGCAGTAAATCCCCATGTAAATACGGATTCATATAACTAGGAGACATTGATATATGGACTTGGTTGACCTCATTATTAATATAGCAACATGCATAGTTTGGAAGGAGCTGCCTAAAGCATAAAATACATATTTATTTGAGAAAGGAGTAGACATTCTGCTATAGTTGATGTGAATGATGACTAAGAATGAAAAAGGAAGGAACTCATTTGGATACCTGAACAGGTGAAAGGATGGAGAGTCATCACTGCCAGTTTTTATGAACTTGTTTGGCCTTCAGAGAAGCCTCTGAGCTTGTTGGGGAGGTTAGGCCCAAGCAGGATGGTCATCTTGTGCCCAGACACTGGAGTGTGTCAAGAATTCAGAGAAGGACGGAGGAAGCGAGGAGGCTTGAATGGATCTTGAAGGAAGCAGAGGATATAGGCAGGAGGGAGAAGCACCCAGGGCATCGTTGGAGCCGTCGTCCTTAGGGCAGGGTGCTCACTCTATGCCTTGAACCCGTTGGGCTGACCTGCAGGGTTCATCTGGAAATCTAGACAGCAGGAAAGCCTTGGGAGAACAGGTAGGGGATATGACTTCTTCCTGAATGGGACCAGAAAGATATGATGCCACTTGCCCCACAATGGGGAGAAGAGAGTGGGGGAGGCTATGCAGAGCTGCTTTAGGAAGTCAAAATACAGCAGCATTGGAGGGTAGCAAGCCCAGAGTGGACTAGAGACAGAGGTCCAGTGCGGCACCCAGGGAAGGCAGGAAGTGCCCTGGTTTTTGCCGTCACACTGAAAAGGCCTAAGGAGCCTTCCGCGGGTGAAAAGGGACAGCCTCTAACATTTTGATTCCTGTGACTTAAAGAAGCTCAGTCATTTTCTTAAGAATCCATTGACTCCGCCCGTGACTGCACAACAAGGGCATTTGCCATCTGCCCCTGTGGAGACTGGCCTCTGCATGGCAGCTGCTGACCTTCCTGAGTTAGTTCAGGGGGGAGCGAGACACTGTGCTCCAGGGAATCTGGTGGGACAGGTCTTTAGACAGGCAGATATTTTTAGGAACAGATACTATGATCTCAGTCCTCGCATCTCCTCATACCTACAAAAACACTAAATCCCTTCATGATGACATCAGATCCTCGTGACTAACCGAAACCCCCTTTGTAACAGGAGTGTTTAATGGTACGGAAACCCCTCTTCATCAAACCTTATATATTGATTTTCTTCCCACTACGTCTTTGGAGCAGTCTGTCAGCTATCTGAGGGGATGCCTCCTGGGCTGCAGTCCTACTTTTGTCCCGAAGAAAACTTAACTCACACACACACACAAAAGAATCCATTGATTGTGTGCTAGAGACACTTATGAAAAGCTGATTAGAAAGTGCCAGGAGTGAAGAAGAGCTTAAGGTGTCTACAAAGTTTCCTAATCCAACATTTTTGTGTGGGATTTTATTTCCAGCTGTCTCTTTCACTGTTTTGTTTTCTGCTATGCCTTGCACCCGTTCCTCTACTACTACTGAGTTCTGCCACTCAGTGCTTGCATCCCTTCAGTCTTGTCTGATTCTTTATGACCTTGTGGACTGTAGCCCACCATTCTCCTCTGTCCATGGGATTCTCCAGGCAAGAACATTGGAGTGGGTTGCCATGCCCTCCTCCAGCGGATCTTCCCAACCCAGGTATTGGACCTGCCCCTCTTATGTCTCCTGCATTGGCAGGTGGGTTCTTTAATACTTGCGTCACCTGGGAAGGCTCCATCTATGTACAGGACTCAGTAAATCTCTGGTTTTCTACTCCTTCTGCAGCCAACTGAAATGGGAAAGAAAATCCAGTATATATTTGCTTCCCCCCCCACCTCCTCTCAAACCTTTTTTAACTCCTTTAAATGTGATCTGCCCATACACAGTGAGGAGGAGCAAGCTGCACTTTTTGTGTGTTAGAAAGAAACTTTCCATGATGGGGAATTTCTCCCACCTCCCGAGGGCAGGTGTGAAAGAATGAATTAGGGCAATGGTGTGAAAGAATGAATTAGTTATGGCAAATCTTGTTAGTGTCCATTGTAAGGAGAGAAGCTATGCCATCTGTGGCCACTTGCAAAATTGTTTCTTGTTTGTTCAGGCTCCTTACCAAAGAAATCTTTGTGGCTTCTGCTAATTTGCATATTTGTCACTTGTTTGCCAACTGCAGGGTGTTTGGACATGTGTGGATGAGAAGGTGTCTGAGTGGACATATATGTATGTGTTGGTATGCTGTTGAAACAGATATCTGGGGGGCTGCTTTGGCTGGGCTCTGGCCTTAGGAGGGGAAGCCTGGGAGGCCCTGTGTTATTTTTGGACATTCCTAGTCGGTAGCTCCATTTGCCTTCTTACGCTCCTATCCCTTACTTCTTCTCTGAGTCTTCTGCTGCCCTGATTTCTGTCCCTTCATTGCTTCAACTTCTAAGTTCTTAGTTGGTGGTGTGTGTTCTGAAAGAGGCAGAACATATTTAGGGCCATTTATGTCCCAGTTAAAAGCTAAGAGAGATATGTGACTCCAGTGTGACCCCATAGTTCTATGTCAAAGATACTGTTGTTTCACCTCCATTTATTCTACACGTGTTTACAGTAAGTCTACTGGAGACAAGTGGTGTACTGGACTCTGTAGGGATCTAAAGGCTGTGTGACTGCCATTACCCATGTCAGGGAGCTTCCATGAAGTAGGAATGATGCATGATGAACAATACATGCTCCATGGATAGGATGAACAAAGTTCTGGATGTCATGCATGGGAAGACTGATTATTATCACTGAGTGACCACTGAAGTCTGTGCCTGAGGGAGTGTGGAAGACAGAAGATTGTGAGGGTATGTGGTCAGGAGGGCTCTCTTGCTAGACTTCTGGGATGTCCAGAGTGGCATACTAGGGAAAATGGCAAACACAAACCTACAAAAATTAAAAACAGAAACACTCCTTCTGCTTATCACTAGAATATCCTATGGCAAAGGTTATATAGCAGGATAAGAATCTGGGACACATTTTTGAGCTGGCTATGTTTATGTCTAATCATACCAGTAATTTATTCTCTCTGTGATGTTGCCACATTGCACCTTAATTTCCCTTTTGAAAGAAAGAATATCCTGCTCTTTACTTCTTTTCTTCCTACTTTCCTTTATGCTGGGCATACTCTGGCTATAAAGAACGTTGGTGCTTTCATCTCTTCAGAAGATCCTTTTTTATACTGTAGGGGGCATTCTTCATAGCCATCTGAGTAGGTCAGACTGCTTCCCAGTGCTTGATGGGATACACATAAAGAATATTAAAGCTGAAAGAGACCTTGAAGATCATCAGAACAATCTGCCCTTTACAAATGAGGAGAGTCCAGATTAGAGTGTCTCATGATTTGTCAAAGATCACATACATGGCCAACAGTGACCGTCTGGATAAAACAATGCTGGGTGCTACAGAAGAGAAAGGACACTTGATTACTGTGGCCTTTCATGGGAGTCTGCCTGCCTATTCATTTGGACCATCTTATTACAGTTTGGCCCCTATCTTGACTCCCCGAACTTCTAAGTTCTTAGTTGGTGGTGTGTGTTCTGAAAGAGGCAGAACATATTTAGGGCCATTTATGTCCCAGTTAAAAGCTAAGAGAGATATGTGACTCCAGTGTGACCCCATAGTTCTATGTCAAAGATACTGTTGTTTCACCTCCATTTATTCTACACGTGTTTACAGTAAGTCTACTGGAGACAAGTGGTGTACTGGACTCTGTAGGGATCTAAAGGCTGTGTGACTGCCATTACCCATGTCAGGGAGCTTCCATGAAGTAGGAATGATGCATGATGAACAATACATGCTCCATGGATAGGATGAACAAAGTTCTGGATGTCATGCATGGGAAGACTGATTATTATCACTGAGTGACCACTGAAGTCTGTGCCTGAGGGAGTGTGGAAGACAGAAGATTGTGAGGGTATGTGGTCAGGAGGGCTCTCTTGCTAGACTTCTGGGATGTCCAGAGTGGCATACTAGGGAAAATGGCAAACACAAACCTACAAAAATTAAAAACAGAAACACTCCTTCTGCTTATCACTAGAATATCCTATGGCAAAGGTTATATAGCAGGATAAGAATCTGGGACACATTTTTGAGCTGGCTATGTTTATGTCTAATCATACCAGTAATTTATTCTCTCTGTGATGTTGCCACATTGCACCTTAATTTCCCTTTTGAAAGAAAGAATATCCTGCTCTTTACTTCTTTTCTTCCTACTTTCCTTTATGCTGGGCATACTCTGGCTATAAAGAACGTTGGTGCTTTCATCTCTTCAGAAGATCCTTTTTTATACTGTAGGGGGCATTCTTCATAGCCATCTGAGTAGGTCAGACTGCTTCCCAGTGCTTGATGGGATACACATAAAGAATATTAAAGCTGAAAGAGACCTTGAAGATCATCAGAACAATCTGCCCTTTACAAATGAGGAGAGTCCAGATTAGAGTGTCTCATGATTTGTCAAAGATCACATACATGGCCAACAGTGACCGTCTGGATAAAACAATGCTGGGTGCTACAGAAGAGAAAGGACACTTGATTACTGTGGCCTTTCATGGGAGTCTGCCTGCCTATTCATTTGGACCATCTTATTACAGTTTGGCCCCCTATCTTGAGTCCTCCTGAACCAACATGGCTCTGTCTAGGAGGGTTAAGTAAAGGAGCTTTTATTTCCTAGCTGTCCTGTGCATCAGAAAAGAGAGACTGGAAATGGGAATGGAGAAGGGAGAAAGCATGTGTCTTATAATACTGGCCTGACATGAAGGCCTCACTGACAGGCACTTTGAGAACCCGGCTAAATAATGATCGCAGCCAAGACAAAACATGAAACTGACCTACTAGTTCTGTGCTTACTTAAACATGATTTACCCTGCATTATGCTGGCTGAGACCTGGGGATCTCATTTCTAATGAACCAATAGACAACGCAGTTAATTACATTTGAAGCAGTGCTATTAGACACCAAACTGGTCATTGCAAAAGAAATGATCCTTAAATATTCCTCACCTTCCCCCCGTATTTGCAGAAACACATAGGAATAGTGCAGTTCACATATTGGAGGGCACATACAAGTTTGGGAAAATGGTGACTGCTAGTGGTCCCAACATGGGAAGTGAGGTGGGAGGTGATTAGCTGGAACCAGAGAAGTTACAATGACTGGGAGACACAGGGGCAGGGGTTTAGAAAGGAATTGTTATGTGATTTAGCCAAACGTGAACAGTTCACTAGGACCTCTGTATCCTCAGTGCCCTGGGGGACCTTATTTGCGTCTTGTGTGTACATCTGACCACCAACACGGAGCCTCAAATCTCACTGGCCTGCTGTTTTGAGGTGGTTAGGATTTGGAAGTGGCTAGAGTAGAGACAAAGCTCTGGAGGTTAGGAGGCCACATTTAGGCTGGCGAGAATCTGAGTAGGTCAGACTGCTTCCCAGTGCTTGATGGGATACACATAAAGAATATTAAAGCTGAAAGAGACCTTGAAGATCATCAGAACAATCTGCCCTTTACAAATGAGGAGAGTCCAGATTAGAGTGTCTCATGATTTGTCAAAGATCACATACATGGCCAACAGTGACCGTCTGGATAAAACAATGCTGGGTGCTACAGAAGAGAAAGGACACTTGATTACTGTGGCCTTTCATGGGAGTCTGCCTGCCTATTCATTTGGACCATCTTATTACAGTTTGGCCCCCTATCTTGAGTCCTCCTGAACCAACATGGCTCTGTCTAGGAGGGTTAAGTAAAGGAGCTTTTATTTCCTAGCTGTCCTGTGCATCAGAAAAGAGAGACTGGAAATGGGAATGGAGAAGGGAGAAAGCATGTGTCTTATAATACTGGCCTGACATGAAGGCCTCACTGACAGGCACTTTGAGAACCCGGCTAAATAATGATCGCAGCCAAGACAAAACATGAAACTGACCTACTAGTTCTGTGCTTACTTAAACATGATTTACCCTGCATTATGCTGGCTGAGACCTGGGGATCTCATTTCTAATGAACCAATAGACAACGCAGTTAATTACATTTGAAGCAGTGCTATTAGACACCAAACTGGTCATTGCAAAAGAAATGATCCTTAAATATTCCTCACCTTCCCCCCGTATTTGCAGAAACACATAGGAATAGTGCAGTTCACATATTGGAGGGCACATACAAGTTTGGGAAAATGGTGACTGCTAGTGGTCCCAACATGGGAAGTGAGGTGGGAGGTGATTAGCTGGAACCAGAGAAGTTACAATGACTGGGAGACACAGGGGCAGGGGTTTAGAAAGGAATTGTTATGTGATTTAGCCAAACGTGAACAGTTCACTAGGACCTCTGTATCCTCAGTGCCCTGGGGGACCTTATTTGCGTCTTGTGTGTACATCTGACCACCAACACGGAGCCTCAAATCTCACTGGCCTGCTGTTTTGAGGTGGTTAGGATTTGGAAGTGGCTAGAGTAGAGACAAAGCTCTGGAGGTTAGGAGGCCACATTTAGGCTGGCGAGAATGGGAGCCCAGTTACAGGAAGAATCCCATTCACCACGATGATGTGCAGATATTTCTAATCATCTTTTGATCGTGCAAGCAGACCACAAGAGCTTTCTTATGACTCTGATTGCTTTAGGGGTGTTGCCATATCTCCTTTTGGTTGCACATAATAGAGAAGTCAGCTCTGGGGTGGAGTGTCTGAGCTGGAAAGATGAGAATATAACGTCTGGAAGATTTGAAGAGGGCAGGGCCAATGTTAAAGGAGAAAGGTTAGCAGCAGGCAAAGGCCCAGGATTGAAATATTTGCTGAAGGCTGACAGGCAACAGAATAGAGGCAGACAAGTGGCAAATTCCTGTTTTCTTCTCTAAATGAGAAAATATTTTGAGTGCTATTCAGTCAGACTGAATAATGCATTTGGGGTGGGAGCCGGAGATGGAGAGAGAACATAAATGAGAGAGAATATTATTAAATTACTCAGGAAACCAATGTGACTACAGAGTTCAAGAAGCTGTAATGTTTAATGCTTCATCTTCCCGTGCCTCTTTGTTTGGGCAGCTCAGCATTCATTTCTTCACTCACTCATATAGCACTTGGTCATGAGGACCTACCTTAGATAGAGGGCTTAGTAGCTGCCCATGAGTTACCATCAGACAAACAAAAAGGAAGCCAGTCCTTCCTTTCAAACGTTCGTGGGTGCATAATTGGTTGATTCCAGTGCAAGGTGTGCAACATTTGATTTGTTATTGTTAATGTTATTTTCTTTGAAAACCTAAATCTTAAAGTCATCTGTGTCTGCTCACAGTTTAGTGAATACGTTTATATACTCTTGCATCTAAGATAGGCTATAAAGTGATTTCAGCTACCCTAGTAGCCAGGCTGTCCAGGGTGGTGTTTGCTAGTGGGGTTACCCTGCACTGCTCAGGGAATCGTGTAGCAAGCCTGAGGTGCTGTGCGTACGGATGGAAGAGTCTGGGTGTGGGAAAGTGGTTAAGAAGCAAAGCAGCTGCTTCTTGACTCAGAGCAGGCTGCTCCTCTCCTTGCTGGGTCCTGCTTGGTTCGGCTTGTGGTGGCTGCCGTGCTCAGGAGTGCACGTTCACTCAGGTTTCTAGGCTGGTGGTGAATAGCCCTCTTAGTTTATTCGCTGGGATATTTATGAATGACAAGCGTGTCGAGCTAGGAAGGCCATGAGGTTCATATCTCAGAGGGCAACTTACAGGAATTAAGTGACGTCCCCACGGTGACTTGCGAGGTTGTGACACAGCTGGGACCCACCTCAGCCCCTTGACTCTTCAGCCAGCTTTGGGTTCACTTCCACCTCTTCCAGGAAGTGATGACTCAGAGTGTTTTCATCAGCGTGTCTTACCCCTGCCCGTCCTCCGTTTTCTTCCCACAGCCACCAAAGCCAATAATAGACCAAAGCAGTTTCAGTTTTAGGCCGTTTCCTTTTTTACTTAGAAATCTATGGTTAGTCAGGGTGCTGGTGCTGGTGGCTGGGGGTGGGAGGGAGGTGTGAGAAGCTTTGGGGGGGTGGGTTTCTCCTGGTTCTCTAGTAGCCTGGGGGAAGGGTACCTTCATAGGCCTTTGAGTAGGTCCCTGAAAGATTTCTTCCTCTCTGAGGTTTTCTTGGCTTTCGAGTTCAGGAGGGAAATTCCCTCCTGTCAATCTAGGAACCATCTGAAACCTTCATAAAATTCTAGTCTGAATTTTATTTTATTTTAGTTTTTGTAATATTTTTTTGGGGCGGGAGGTGGCAGGTTGGGGAGGGGGAGGGGGCAGGCAGGCCACCTCTCTTAATCTTTCATTCATCTATTTTCATCCATCTTTGTTCTTTGGCCCATGTGGGCCTCCCATCGCAGTGGCCTCTGTTGTCGCAGAGCACTGGCTCTGGGTGCATGCGCTCCAGAGCTCCGGCTCCATAATTGGACACATCGGTCCAGCCACTCCACGGCACGTGGGATCTTCCCAGGCCAGGGATCAAACCGGTGCCCCTTGCACTGCAAGGCGGTGTCCTTACCCACTGGACCACCAGGGAAGCCCCTAGTCTGAATTTTAAACTGTAGCAACTAACTAATGTGAATTGGTACAAAGTAATTCCTAAGTGACATTTCAAGCTTTTGGGTTTTGCTCAGTTGTATCCGACTCTTTGCAGCCCCGTGAACTGTAGCCCTCTAGGCTCCTCTCTGTCCGTGGGATTCTCCAGGCAAGAACACTGGAGTGGGTTGCCATGCCCTCCTCCAGGGGATCTTCCCAACCCAGGAACTGAATGCAGGTTTCTTGCATCGCAGGCAAATTCTTTCCCTTCTGAGCTATCAGGGAAGCTCAGGGTTTTCCTTCATTCCAATAATCCTAGATCCATATTGTTTCCTTTTTTGAGGAAGGTAGAAACTTTGCTTTGTTGTAGGGTCTAAAGTTGAAAATTACTAAAAGAGATTATGAATAAGCTAATAATCATTGTTACCTCTTCAATTTTGTATATTAGGCACTGAGTTAAGGCCTTTACATACAAATGTATATGTAATCCTCCCAGCAGCTCCAAGAAGTAAGTCTTATTATTCCCAGTTTGCTGATGAGTATGCTGAGACTTTGGAAGGTTAGATAGCTTAACAAAATGTGTAAGAGTACAAGCGTTTAAGAGTGTGACTATTAGAAATTAGGCTATCTGATTTTAGGGGCTTCCCTTGTAGCCCAGTTGGTAAAGAACCCTCCTGCAATGCGGGAGACTCTGGCCTGATTCCTGCGTCGAGCAGATCCCCTAGAAAAGGCAAAGGCTAGCCACTCCAGTGTTCTTGTCTGGACAAGTCCATGGCTGACATGGGTCGCAAAGAATCGGATATCACTGAGCAATTCTCACGTCCCACCTGATTTTAAAGTTCATATTTTTAATCATGTGGCTATGTAATATGTAATATGAAGACCTCTAAACTGCAAGCGGGCCCCCATTTGCAGCTTAGAGGTCTTAATATTATATCAATATATAATAATATGGCTTTTAAATTTCATGGTGTGCTTGCTTTCAAATGAACTATATTTGAAGTTTATTAAAATTTTAAGGTAAACAAAGATTTTCTGGAGGCCTTGTTTTAGCAAATGCCTCAAACCACAATTGTCTGCTCTCTTCCATGATTTGTTTCTGGAATAGTATGTGAAGAAAGGTCCAAGGTAAAAGCAACTAACTAATGTGAATTGGTACAAAGTAATTCCTAAGTGACATTTCAAGCTTTTGGGTTTTGCTCAGTTGTATCCGACTCTTTGCAGCCCCGTGAACTGTAGCCCTCTAGGCTCCTCTCTGTCCGTGGGATTCTCCAGGCAAGAACACTGGAGTGGGTTGCCATGCCCTCCTCCAGGGGATCTTCCCAACCCAGGAACTGAATGCAGGTTTCTTGCATCGCAGGCAAATTCTTTCCCTTCTGAGCTATCAGGGAAGCTCAGGGTTTTCCTTCATTCCAATAATCCTAGATCCATATTGTTTCCTTTTTTGAGGAAGGTAGAAACTTTGCTTTGTTGTAGGGTCTAAAGTTGAAAATTACTAAAAGAGATTATGAATAAGCTAATAATCATTGTTACCTCTTCAATTTTGTATATTAGGCACTGAGTTAAGGCCTTTACATACAAATGTATATGTAATCCTCCCAGCAGCTCCAAGAAGTAAGTCTTATTATTCCCAGTTTGCTGATGAGTATGCTGAGACTTTGGAAGGTTAGATAGCTTAACAAAATGTGTAAGAGTACAAGCGTTTAAGAGTGTGACTATTAGAAATTAGGCTATCTGATTTTAGGGGCTTCCCTTGTAGCCCAGTTGGTAAAGAACCCTCCTGCAATGCGGGAGACTCTGGCCTGATTCCTGCGTCGAGCAGATCCCCTAGAAAAGGCAAAGGCTAGCCACTCCAGTGTTCTTGTCTGGACAAGTCCATGGCTGACATGGGTCGCAAAGAATCGGATATCACTGAGCAATTCTCACGTCCCACCTGATTTTAAAGTTCATATTTTTAATCATGTGGCTATGTAATATGTAATATGAAGACCTCTAAACTGCAAGCGGGCCCCCATTTACAGCTTAGAGGTCTTAATATTATATCAATATATAATAATATGGCTTTTAAATTTCATGGTGTGCTTGCTTTCAAATGAACTATATTTGAAGTTTATTAAAATTTTAAGGTAAACAAAGATTTTCTGGAGGCCTTGTTTTAGCAAATGCCTCAAACCACAATTGTCTGCTCTCTTCCATGATTTGTTTCTGGAATAGTATGTGAAGAAAGGTCCAAGGTAAAAGGATCTAGCTAAGTTGTTGTATGAAAGCCATGTTCCCACTCTAGTTTCTGCTTTCAAATAATAGGGTCAGCTGGGGAGATAAATCCCTTTACTCTTGATCTTAGTGAGGAGGAGGTGATCTGGAGGTGAAGGCTATCAAAGGATCTCAGAAAGCTGAAAACATTATCCAAGTGCAAGAATAAAACATGTCAACAGCTTTTTTTAAAAACAAAAACCAAAAAACAGTTTAAACATGTTTCAGTCTCACTTTTCAGTTCCTAAATGAAGCATGTTTAATCTGAACTGCTCAGTGTTTTAGCTCTCAGGAGGAGTTATATACTGGGTTGGTCATCAAATTCAGTTATGGAAAAACCCGAATGAACTTTTTGGTCAACCCAATACATTTGACTCAAGTCTTTTGTCCGGATGCATATAGGAGTGTATGTGCTTGTGTGTGTTTATATTTTGATTTCTCAAGCAAAAACAAGCTTTTAATTTTCCTTTTCACTATCAGTGTCCTGATTCATGTCCTCCACTTTGGGGTAGAGATCATGATAAATACTATCTGTTAAGGTTCCTGTCTTCAAGAGTCTTGTCATCATTTCTTTTTCATTTGAAAGCATTTAAGGCTTTGCTGCTGAATGTCTTGTGTACCTCACAAAGGTGCACTGAGGTGAGAAACTTGCTGTTCGAGAGGCAGCTGATGCACTGAATGGCCAGAATCTCCTTTGCGTTCAAGAGAATGGGTAACTGACAGACACTCTTTGTACAAACTCTGTTAGTGGTGTCACCTGTATGATTTGAGGTATCCAGAATGTTCCTCCCAACCCGAACGAGAACAGGAATCATTTAAGCAACCCCTATTATGTTGTCACCAAGCTCTCAAAACACCTTAAATGCAAAATTTTGACCACCTTGCTAGAAGTGGATTCTTACAGGTGTAATGGTCCGTGCTGGTATTCCCGATGGATGCTTCGCTGCCCTTGTCTGTGCTTTGTGAGTGACCTTTGCAGCAGTGGATAGTTCTGAGCTCAGGTGATTTTCCCTCTTTGGTTTAAAGTATTCCTCTTTGTAACCCTGCCTTTTAACATAGAAGCTATGCTAGAGAGTTGGTAACACTTTTTTAAGACCTTAACCTGAAACCCAGATCACTTGTACCTGGTAAAAAAAAAAAGAGAGAGAGACTTTATTTGAGGGGAGACCATTGGAAGCACTGTTTTTGCATTCCTTCATTTGTTCTGTTGCCATTTATGAAGTCCTGTCTACAGAATGAATGAAGACTATCTCAGGAGAAATCAGAGTCCTCTCCTCTCACGCAAGACTCATTACTTAGGAATATGCTGATTCTGAGAGACTGAACCATGCGCCTTCTTCTCTATTGTTGTCACATTAGCACAGCTTGACTACTTCTTTCAAACTCCAGTGTTGTACTGTCTGATTTATGCCAGATATCAGAGAAGTCGGGGGTTAGGGTGAAGTGAAACCTTTGGGATGTTTAATGACTGTTCACTATTGGAAACTTGTGGTTCTTAGAACTGGCCATCTCTCTTGATATCACATTTCTTGGTGCTAAATGTATTTGCAGTCTATTAAAAAGTCACAGAAAGGATATATGCTTGAAAAGTACACTGTTTTAAGTTCAAGTAATCAAATTTAAGGTGCATCTTGGTACCTGCTGTTAATGTCCCGTGGTGATCATTTATTTATTCCAGTAACAATGAATGAGTTTAGATTCTGAGGCAGTCATTGTCTTCAATATTAAGACTATAAAATCAAATAAGACGTGTCATCTTCCTTCAAGAATCATACAAACCGTTATAAATCAGAGCAGTATTTTTTTTTGGATCTGTCTCCTAAAGCAAAGGAAATAAAAAACAGAACAAAACAAATCAGACCTACTTAAAAGTTTTTGCAAAGCAAAGGAACCCATTGGTAGAATGAAAAGACAACCTACTGAATAAGGGAAAATATTTGCAGATGATGTGACTATTAAGGGGTTAATATCCAAAATATATGAGCAGTTCATACAACTTGACATTGAACAAGCAAACAAACCAATTAAAAAAGTGGACAGAAAACCTGAATAGACATTTTTCCAATGAAGATATACAGATGGCCAACAGGCACATGAAAAGATGCTCAACATCATTAATCATCAGAGAAATGCAAATTAAAACCAGAATGAGATATCATCTCACACTGGTCAGAATGGATATCATCAAAAAGAACACAAATAACAAATGTTTGCAAGGATGTGGAGCAAAGAGAACCCTTGTACACTGTTGGTGGGGATGTAAATTGGTGCAGTCAGTGCACCAATATGGATGCACTGTATGGATGCAACAGTATGGATGTTTCTTCAAAAACTAAAAACAACTACCATCTGACCCAGAAATTCTATTTCTGGATATATATTTGAATAAAACTAAGACACTAATTTGAAAAGATAGATGCACCCCAGTGTTCATAGCAGCATTATTTACAGTTTCCAAGATACGGAAACATAGAAGAATCTATTAACAGGGTTTCCCTGGTGACCCAGTGGGTAAAGAGTCCTCCTTGCAGTGCAGGGGGCGCCGGTTCCATCCCTGGCCCGGGAAGATCCCATGTGCTGCAGAGTGGCTGGACTGGTGTGTCCAATTAGGAGCCAGCGCTCTGGAGCGCATGCACCCAGAGCTGGTGCTCTGCAATGAGAGAGGCCACTGCCAAGGGAGGCCCACACAGGCCAAAGCATAAAGATGAATGAAAATAAATAAACAAAAAAACAATAAAAGAGGCCAAAAATTAGAAAAATAATCAAAATTTAGGACTATTATTCAGCCCTAAAAAGAAAGAAATTTTACCATTTATTTTGACACCAATAAGGAAGAACTTGGAGGGTATTATGCTAAGTGAAGTAAGTCAGACAGAGAAAGACCAGTATGCATGATATCACTTATATGTGAAATCTAAAAAAAAAAAAAAACACAAAAATCTAGTAAATATAATAAAAGCACCAACAATAACTACAAAAACACATTTAAAGAAATAAAGAACAAACTAGTGGTTACCAGTAAGGAGAGAGGAACAAGAATGGGGTAAGAGATTACGATGTACAAATTATGTATAAAATGAACTGTGGGGTGAGAGGCGTAAAGGAAGTAGCATGAAAACCTATACTATCATCTATGAAAAAAATAGCTATTGTCATTGCTCTGTGAGTAAAAGGGATCCTGCAGGGGTGCTGTGTGACAGTCTGGAGGGGTGGGATGGGGAGGATATACTTATGACTAATCTGGGATCATACATATCTGTAAACAGCAAAACTCTGTAAAAGTAACAAATGTTTGCAAGGATGTGGAGCAAAGAGAACCCTTGTACACTGTTGGTGGGGATGTAAATTGGTGCAGTCAGTGCACCAATATGGATGCACTGTATGGATGCAACAGTATGGATGTTTCTTCAAAAACTAAAAACAACTACCATCTGACCCAGAAATTCTATTTCTGGATATATATTTGAATAAAACTAAGACACTAATTTGAAAAGATAGATGCACCCCAGTGTTCATAGCAGCATTATTTACAGTTTCCAAGATACGGAAACATAGAAGAATCTATTAACAGGGTTTCCCTGGTGACCCAGTGGGTAAAGAGTCCTCCTTGCAGTGCAGGGGGCGCCGGTTCCATCCCTGGCCCGGGAAGATCCCATGTGCTGCAGAGTGGCTGGACTGGTGTGTCCAATTAGGAGCCAGCGCTCTGGAGCGCATGCACCCAGAGCTGGTGCTCTGCAATGAGAGAGGCCACTGCCAAGGGAGGCCCACACAGGCCAAAGCATAAAGATGAATGAAAATAAATAAACAAAAAAACAATAAAAGAGGCCAAAAATTAGAAAAATAATCAAAATTTAGGACTATTATTCAGCCCTAAAAAGAAAGAAATTTTACCATTTATTTTGACACCAATAAGGAAGAACTTGGAGGGTATTATGCTAAGTGAAGTAAGTCAGACAGAGAAAGACCAGTATGCATGATATCACTTATATGTGAAATCTAAAAAAAAAAAAAAACACAAAAATCTAGTAAATATAATAAAAGCACCAACAATAACTACAAAAACACATTTAAAGAAATAAAGAACAAACTAGTGGTTACCAGTAAGGAGAGAGGAACAAGAATGGGGTAAGAGATTACGATGTACAAATTATGTATAAAATGAACTGTGGGGTGAGAGGCGTAAAGGAAGTAGCATGAAAACCTATACTATCATCTATGAAAAAAATAGCTATTGTCATTGCTCTGTGAGTAAAAGGGATCCTGCAGGGGTGCTGTGCGACAGTCTGGAGGGGTGGGATGGGGAGGATATACTTATGACTAATCTGGGATCATACATATCTGTAAACAGCAAAACTCTGTAAAAGTAAAAAGTGAAATAAAAATTAAAAAGAATAAAAATGATGAATTGTGATGGCCAACATTTTATAACTATAAATGGACTCTAATCTTTAAAAATTGTGAATCATTCTGCTGTTCACCTGAAACTTACATAATGTTGTATATCAACTATATTTCAATAAAAACAAAAAGAATCACACAAAATTGAGTGAGACAGGCAAATAAAGTAAAATTATAAAGTAATACACTACATGCAGTGAACAGAAAGCTTCAGGATACAAGGAAAGGTAGCCCTTGGAGCAAAGTTTTCAGTGGCAAGAGGAACCTTTTGGACTAGGGAGGAGAATGGACATCTCACAAAAAAAGGATGACCTGCATGCAGACCTGGGTGGTAAAGCACAGGTTTGATTAGAGGAAATATAAGTAGTTGTGCTTGTATTAATGACCCAAAGAATGTATTGGGTGTAGTGATGAGAACCAAGCAATGGGAAGGATGTAGATAGGAACTTAGTAATCTTTGTTGCTTCCTTACTATGTGCTGGATAGGGTTCTTCATCTGTTTACCTCACATAATCTCCATAAAAGCCTAGGAGATAGCTACTATTCTTAACCCCACTTTAAAAACAAGGAAACTGGGCTTCCCTGGTGGTCCAGAGGGTAAGGACACTGCCTTGCAGTGCAAGGGGCGCCAGTTCGATCCCTGGCCTGGGAAGACCCCATGATGTGACAATTACTGAGCTGGAGCTCTGGAGCGCAGGCGTCCAGAACTGGTGCTCTGCGACAACAGAGGCCACTGCAATGGGAGGCCCACATGGGCCAAAGAACAAAGATGGATGAAAATAGATAAATGAAAGACCAATAAAAGTGGCCCACCTGCCCCCTCCCTAAAAAAAAAAAAAAAAAAAAAAACCCCAAGGAAACCGAGGCACAGAAACTCTGAGCCCTTTGTCTGCCACAGAACTGGGAAAGGAAGGAGGTTAGAATTGAACCCATGACGTCTGGTCCTAGAGCTGACTTTGAATCACTTTTCTTGATTGCTGTGTACAAAGAGGTTGAATATTATCCAGAAAACCTTGATTTATTTTAGACCCATGAATGACATGGACAGAATTATGTTCTGGAAAGTTCATGTGGAGAGGTGTGTGGAGAGCAGATCCCAGGGGAGAGAGGTTGGAGGCCTTTGACACAAATCTAAGTGAGAAGTGATTAAAAACTTGAAACACACTGGTGACAGGGGATATCATCAGAAGTAAATAGATTCAAAAGGCATTAAGCAAGTAGAATCTGTGAGACTCTAGTTAATAGGATTTAGTTGTTGAATGAGAAGATGGAATTTATCTTGTAGGTAAATGGATATTACCATTCATAAAGAAGAGCTGGTTAGGGGGAAGAATGGTAAGGTATTTGATTCCTGTTGAGTTTCTAGTTTCAAGGGTAATCATGGGTGTGGTTTAATGTAGAGTCTGAGGGTTGTGGAAAGACCTTGGGGATTACAGGCACTTAAGAGACAAGCAGAAGAAAAAAAATTTGCAGAGTGATGGGACCAGAATAGAAGAAATCCCAAGTCACAGGAAGGCATGCTTTATGTAGCACAGGTTCAGTAACGCTAATTACTGTGAATTTTAGGAGAGTGTTTTCAGTGAAGTTGTAGGCTCAGAAGCCTATGAAGAAGGGATGCAGTAACTGTAGTGTGTACCCATCTTTCCAGAAGCCTGTGCCTGTGAAATGAACTGTAGCTGTGTATCCATATGAGTCAAGTCCTTGAAAACACATCAGGGAACATTTGCAGAAACCTGGAGTAGGGAGGGTCCTTCCCAAGTGGCGCAGTGGTAAACAATCCGCCTGCCAATGCAGGAGATGCAAGAGATTCAGGTCGATCCCTACGTTGGGCAGATCCTCTGGAGGAAGAAATGGCCACCCACTCCAGTATTCTTGGCTGAAAAATTCCACAGACAGAGGAACCTGATGGGCTACAGTCCATGGGGTCACAAAGAGTAGGACATGACTGAGTGACTGAGCACGCATGCACAGAATAGTGAGGCTGGAACATTACCTGCGCTTGGTGTATGGGTGGTACTAAATTTCAGTCCATTGATATGTATTGAATAGGCATTGTTTGAGTCTGGGCCAGTACTGTGGAGTGTGAAGGGAAATGGTATATCTGTGGGCACTCTTGTGAAGAATTAGGCCCTTTCTATTGACTTATGCCAGCTGCAGGCATTGCCATTTTTGGTGCAGCTCATCAATTTGTTGAGCATACTTCTCAGATGTAATGGTTTTACTGGGATTCAGAAATGTGAATCAAACGGGAGACCACCAAACAGTGACTATGACTCTTGTTGACTTCAAAAGGCATTAAGCAAGTAGAATCTGTAGGTTAATAGGATTTAGTTGTTGAATGAGAAGATGGAATTTATCTTGTAGGTAAATGGATATTACCATTCATAAAGAAGAGCTGGTTAGGGGGAAGAATGGTAAGGTATTTGATTCCTGTTGAGTTTCTAGTTTCAAGGGTAATCATGGGTGTGGTTTAATGTAGAGTCTGAGGGTTGTGGAAAGACCTTGGGGATTACAGGCACTTAAGAGACAAGCAGAAGAAAAAAAATTTGCAGAGTGATGGGACCAGAATAGAAGAAATCCCAAGTCACAGGAAGGCATGCTTTATGTAGCACAGGTTCAGTAACGCTAATTACTGTGAATTTTAGGAGAGTGTTTTCAGTGAAGTTGTAGGCTCAGAAGCCTATGAAGAAGGGATGCAGTAACTGTAGTGTGTACCCATCTTTCCAGAAGCCTGTGCCTGTGAAATGAACTGTAGCTGTGTATCCATATGAGTCAAGTCCTTGAAAACACATCAGGGAACATTTGCAGAAACCTGGAGTAGGGAGGGTCCTTCCCAAGTGGCGCAGTGGTAAACAATCCGCCTGCCAATGCAGGAGATGCAAGAGATTCAGGTCGATCCCTACGTTGGGCAGATCCTCTGGAGGAAGAAATGGCCACCCACTCCAGTATTCTTGGCTGAAAAATTCCACAGACAGAGGAACCTGATGGGCTACAGTCCATGGGGTCACAAAGAGTAGGACATGACTGAGTGACTGAGCACGCATGCACAGAATAGTGAGGCTGGAACATTACCTGCGCTTGGTGTATGGGTGGTACTAAATTTCAGTCCATTGATATGTATTGAATAGGCATTGTTTGAGTCTGGGCCAGTACTGTGGAGTGTGAAGGGAAATGGTATATCTGTGGGCACTCTTGTGAAGAATTAGGCCCTTTCTATTGACTTATGCCAGCTGCAGGCATTGCCATTTTTGGTGCAGCTCATCAATTTGTTGAGCATACTTCTCAGATGTAATGGTTTTACTGGGATTCAGAAAGCTCCAGTGAATCAAACCGGCAGCAGACCACCAAACAGTGACTATGACTCTGTTTTGTTTTGGTTTTGATATGAGCTTGGCTTTAGGAAGTTCTTTGGAGCTTCTTCTTGGTCCAGCCACTGAGTTGGTCATTGTTGGTTGTCATATAAAATCTACTTTTTCATCGCACATCACAACTGGATTGAGAAATGATTCATTCTTGTTGCATAAAATAAGAAGACAACACTTCAAAAGAACAAATTTGTTTGATTTGCAGTCAGCTCAGGAGGTACCGACTTATTGAGATTTTCTCCTTTCCAGTTTGCTTCAAATGCTGAATGACAATAGAATGGTCAACATTGAGTTCTTAGACAACTTCTCATATAGTTATCAGAGGATCAGCTTTGATGGTTATTCTCATTTGGTCATTGTTACCTTCCAATGGCTGGCCACTGTACTCCTCATCTTCAAGGCTCTCATCTCCTTTGCAGAACTTCTTGAAGCACTCCTGGAATGTATGTCTGTTAGCAGTTCCTAGGCCAAATGTTTTATGGATGCTGTGAGTTCTCTGCTGCTTTACGACCCATTTTGAATTCAAATAAGAAAATTGCTTGAATTTGCTTTTTTGTCTAACATAATTTCCATAGTCTAAAATACATATAAAACAAACAAGTAACAATTTGTTAGCAAAAAAACATAAAGCAAGACATGCACATTACAATGATGTATAACAACCACATTTATTAAGAACATAGGGCTTCTCTGGTGGTCCAGTGGGAGAAGAGTCCGTCTTGCACCGTGGGGGGTGCCGGTTCGATCCCTGGCACGGGAGGATCCCACATGCCGTGGAGTGGCTGGACCGGTGTGTCCAATTGCAAGCCAGCACTCTGGGGCACGTGTGCCCATAGCAGGTGCTCTCCTACAGGAGAGGCCACTGCAATGGGAGGCCCACACAGTCCAAAGAACAGAGATGGATGAAAAGTAAATAAATGAAAGACCAATAAAAAAAAGTGGCCAAAAATTAAAAAAAAGAGAATGTATTCCAGTATCAAACAGCAACTTTCAGTACTGCAAAAACCACAATTATGTTTGTACCAACATGATAACATAGGTTCTGCCTTCATTTTTTATTCCGTTAGTAGGGAGGAGGTGCAGACATGGGGAACTAAAAGGAAAGATAGGAGTAGCTGTCAATTGCTAGGCTGTTAGAGAAGGGGAGATTTTGCTGGAGTTCTTGAGGGTGCAAGGAGTGAATTTCATCCTGAATGATGGAGGCAGGGAGAAATCTGGGAAGCACGGTGTGAGCTTGGGTGTAGAAATGTGTCAAGGGCCCACGGGAAGAAAGCAATGAGGAGCCCACCTCATGCTTCTCACATTGAGGGCTTTCTTTTCTCCAGTTGTCTCCTGTTTTGCATGCCCTTTCCTAGCCTCCTTTTTCAGAAACTTTCCATGTGCTCACAACCTGTGTTGCTTGGTCTCTGCATCCAAGAGGTTCCTAATGTATCACTTTTGCCTATCAAGCAGAGGGCACTTGACATCTGCTGCCTCTTTTGCCTCTATTCTTTTTTAGACTCTCAGCCAATTCTTTTCCTTTCAGCATTACATCCCAAGATGAACACACGAAGGGGTGATAAGAAAGCTGTGGCTAGGTCTGGGAAGAAAAGGCTCAAATGTTTTATGGATGCTGTGAGTTCTCTGCTTTACGACCCTTTTAAAAAGAAAATTGCTTGAATTTGCTTTTTTGTCTAACATAATTTCCATAGTCTAAAATACATATAAAACAAACAAGTAACAATTTGTTAGCAAAAAAACATAAAGCAAGACATGCACATTACAATGATGTATAACAACCACATTTATTAAGAACATAGGGCTTCTCTGGTGGTCCAGTGGGAGAAGAGTCCGTCTTGCACCGTGGGGGGTGCCGGTTCGATCCCTGGCACGGGAGGATCCCACATGCCGTGGAGTGGCTGGACCGGTGTGTCCAATTGCAAGCCAGCACTCTGGGGCACGTGTGCCCATAGCAGGTGCTCTCCTACAGGAGAGGCCACTGCAATGGGAGGCCCACACAGTCCAAAGAACAGAGATGGATGAAAAGTAAATAAATGAAAGACCAATAAAAAAAAGTGGCCAAAAATTAAAAAAAAGAGAATGTATTCCAGTATCAAACAGCAACTTTCAGTACTGCAAAAACCACAATTATGTTTGTACCAACATGATAACATAGGTTCTGCCTTCATTTTTTATTCCGTTAGTAGGGAGGAGGTGCAGACATGGGGAACTAAAAGGAAAGATAGGAGTAGCTGTCAATTGCTAGGCTGTTAGAGAAGGGGAGATTTTGCTGGAGTTCTTGAGGGTGCAAGGAGTGAATTTCATCCTGAATGATGGAGGCGGGGAGAAATCTGGGAAGCACGGTGTGAGCTTGGGTGTAGAAATGTGTCAAGGGCCCACGGGAAGAAAGCAATGAGGAGCCCACCTCATGCTTCTCACATTGAGGGCTTTCTTTTCTCCAGTTGTCTCCTGTTTTGCATGCCCTTTCCTAGCCTCCTTTTTCAGAAACTTTCCATGTGCTCACAACCTGTGTTGCTTGGTCTCTGCATCCAAGAGGTTCCTAATGTATCACTTTTGCCTATCAAGCAGAGGGCACTTGACATCTGCTGCCTCTTTTGCCTCTATTCTTTTTTAGACTCTCAGCCAATTCTTTTCCTTTCAGCATTACATCCCAAGATGAACACACGAAAGGGGTGATAAGAAAGCTGTGGCTAGGTCTGGGGAAGAAAAGGCTCAGATGGTCTTAGGAATTTTGGATGGTTGGATCATGCTGGGAGCCCTTTGCACAGGAGACAAAAGTTGTTCCTATTGTCCAACTGCTGTGTAGCAAACCACCTTGAAACTTAGGGGCATTAAAACTCTAGCCCTTCATTTTATCATGCTCTTTGTGTAGTGGATGAGCATCGTAGGGCTGGCTCATTTCTGCTTGTTAGTGGTCTGGAACTCATTTAGAGGGGCTGGGGCAGCATGAGTTTGCCAAATTTGGGACTATCTCTAGCCATTGACTGGGTTTGTCTCCTCTCCGCGCTGTGTCTGCTGGGCACTTCTGGTGTAGCTGGGAGCATATGGGCGCTGCTGTCTCCACACTCTCAACAGGGCTGACCTCATTTTCTCCACAGCCTGTCAGTCTCAACATACTTGGATTTCTTGCCTAATTTCCTTTCAAGAAAATTGGGTAGGAACTTTGAAACTTCTTATATACTAGTCTCAGAGTTAATAAATGTTACTTTTGCTGCATTCTCTCGGTCAAGCAAGTCAGTAAGGTCGTCCCAGAGCCTTAGGCTCTGTAAAAGTCCTGCTTTTTCTATGTGGCCACAGGAGAGAAAGGCACCACCTGTTTAACTGATATGTTCCTGACAGAAAAGAAGTCTATGGAGAAGTTTTTGAGATTGTTACAGTTCTTGTGGGGATGGCCCTTGTTCAGTGGCTTAAAGAGTCCTGAATTAGGAACCAAGAGACTTGGATTCTATCTCTGGCTTTATCTTCATCTAACCAACCTTAGAATAACTTTGACCTATTAATTAACTGATCTATTAATTAATGTCCTGGTTTTATATTAATTGTTAATTATTATAATTAACCATCATATTATTAGTTATATAATAATTGTTATCATTTAATATCCTGGTTATTATTTAATATCCTATTAATAATATTCTGGTTTTATATTTTACTCTACTCAACGAAGACCCTGGGCTGAATGGAGTTACACTGATTGTAGAAGATAGAGAAACTCTCTCTCTCTCTCTCTCAAGCATGTACATGTGTGTGCACACATGCACACATGCCCCAGGCACCCACAAATTCCTATATTCTCTATAAACTGCAGAAAGAGTTGAAACTGATGGTAATCAAGCAGACCTTGGTCAGGTCTTGTTTTTGCCACTTGATAAGCATATGGTCTCCCAACCTCATCTTTTTCATCTGTCAAATGTGAAGATAAGACTACTGGTCAGTGTGTCATCAATATGAAGTAAAATCTTCCATGTCTGTTTAGACATAGATTCTTACAGAATCACCATTGTCATTCTGCTTTCTTGCCTTAAAATGAGTCAGAATTTCAATGATGTCTGGTTGGACTACTTTTCCTCTTTCTTATACCATGTCTGCTCCTATTTTGACATGTTTTCTTTATCACTAAATATCAGTGGCTGGGTGTGTGTAGATGTGTGTATTTCTGATATGTGCTTTCTCAGGTTTCGCACTGTGACTGTCTAGACCCATGTGATGAATAGTGTGGAGTGTGAATGCGCATACGTGCTGGGCTCTGTATGGAGGATTTAGACTCAAAACTGACCTGTGTGCTGTGCTTAGTCGCTCAGTTGTGTCTGGCTCTTTGCAACCCCATGGACTATAGCCAGGCTCCTCTGTCCATGGGATTCTCCAGGCAAGAATACTGGAGTGGGTTGTCATACCCTCCTCCAGGGGATCTTCCCAACACAGGAATCGAACCCAGGTCTCCTGCATTGTAGGTGGGTTCTTTACCATCTGAACCATCAGGGAAGCCCAGAATTGGCCTAAGAAACCTAATTACTACTCCACTAGCAGATCACATATCCTTATTATGAGAAGAGAATTGGTTGAAATTCGTATCTAAATAAGATCTTTTGGAATTTACTGAAGATGAGCAGAGCTCTTTGATTGTTTTCTTTAGCATGTTGCAACTTGGCTGCGGAGGCTGCCTGCCCTGTAGCCCTGCTGTCTTCTGCATTTGTACAATCGTGGACTCCTCCCCACTGGAACTTGGTGTGCTGAGCAGGCATTCAGTGAAGGAGGAAACCCAAAGCCTGTGTTAGGACAGATAAATAAGTAAAGATGTTTTCGATGTGCATAGGGTGCTATTTCTCACCCTTGCACAGTTGACAGGGGCAATCATCTTGGATGCTGCATTTAGTTAGACCCTGGCGCTAATGATAAGTGCTCTGTACACATGTCCTGTTTAGCCCTTCATGTATTGCTGCCTTTCTGGGGTCTTTAATTCAATGAAATAGATTTTTTACGAAGAATAAGACTACTGGTCAGTGTGTCATCAATATGAAGTAAAATCTTCCATGTCTGTTTAGACATAGATTCTTACAGAATCACCATTGTCATTCTGCTTTCTTGCCTTAAAATGAGTCAGAATTTCAATGATGTCTGGTTGGACTACTTTTCCTCTTTCTTATACCATGTCTGCTCCTATTTTGACATGTTTTCTTTATCACTAAATATCAGTGGCTGGGTGTGTGTAGATGTGTGTATTTCTGATATGTGCTTTCTCAGGTTTCGCACTGTGACTGTCTAGACCCATGTGATGAATAGTGTGGAGTGTGAATGCGCATACGTGCTGGGCTCTGTATGGAGGATTTAGACTCAAAACTGACCTGTGTGCTGTGCTTAGTCGCTCAGTTGTGTCTGGCTCTTTGCAACCCCATGGACTATAGCCAGGCTCCTCTGTCCATGGGATTCTCCAGGCAAGAATACTGGAGTGGGTTGTCATACCCTCCTCCAGGGGATCTTCCCAACACAGGAATCGAACCCAGGTCTCCTGCATTGTAGGTGGGTTCTTTACCATCTGAACCATCAGGGAAGCCCAGAATTGGCCTAAGAAACCTAATTACTACTCCACTAGCAGATCACATATCCTTATTATGAGAAGAGAATTGGTTGAAATTCGTATCTAAATAAGATCTTTTGGAATTTACTGAAGATGAGCAGAGCTCTTTGATTGTTTTCTTTAGCATGTTGCAACTTGGCTGCGGAGGCTGCCTGCCCTGTAGCCCCTGCTGTCTTCTGCATTTGTACAATCGTGGACTCCTCCCCACTGGAACTTGGTGTGCTGAGCAGGCATTCAGTGAAGGAGGAAACCCAAAGCCTGTGTTAGGACAGATAAATAAGTAAAGATGTTTTCGATGTGCATAGGGTGCTATTTCTCACCCTTGCACAGTTGACAGGGGCAATCATCTTGGATGCTGCATTTAGTTAGACCCTGACGCTAATGATAAGTGCTCTGTACACATGTCCTGTTTAGCCCTTCATGTATTGCTGCCTTTCTGGGGTCTTTAATTCAATGAAATAAATTACTTAGAAGGAAAAAAAAAAAGTGCTGTGCAGCCTCTGAGAATAGTAAACAAGAACAGTTCAGCTCTTTTCAGGAACCTGAAGCCAAGGGATAGCTTGTTGTTTTGGTCTCCAGGAAGGGGTGGTACAGAAGGAGGTATTGACCTCGTTGCTTTGACTGGCACCCACTAGGTCCCTTCCTGGTGCTCTCATTCCCTAAACGTGTAACTTAACACCTGTCCTTCTGCCAGCAAACAGAGCTCCCAGTGATAGCGGAGCCCCTCCTGTGCCGGCCCTCCTGGCCGCACAACACCCTTATCCTATGATTTCAAACCCTGACAAACCAGAACCAGAGACTACATATCCCCTGAGGATTCTGATTTTAGGATGAGAAAAAAATGGAATCAAAAAATAGCTTTCAAGGGGAGGTCCTGGGATATGTATATATCCCTCTGTTTCTATTTCCAGACCTACATGAGGAAAGAAGGTGTAGGGATCATAGAGCCTTTAAAGACGAACCCTCTCTGCCAGAGATGATCATGGTCTGAATCGTGTCCTCTCTTAATGTTTCAATTCTTGCCCAGATGAGCTACAGCAACACCCCTGCTCTTTCCATCCAACATAGCCAAATTGAATCTCTTGTAAGTAAATAATTAATTTGGAAGTTGGGGATATCAGTGGAAAAGTCAGCTGTGATGGGCTCAAATGACAACCCCCAAAAGTGATCACTATGCTAGCCTCTGAGGGACCTGCCAGCTCCATCAGACCTGGTCAGCCCTGTCTTCGGGCCTGTTTTCCATGTTCAAGTCAAGGGGTTTCTGGTTATCCCTCGTCCACAGATAAATAAGTTAAGGGGGGATGTTTTCGCATGTAGACTCCCACTGGAACTTGGTGTGCTGAGCAGGCATTCAGTGAAGGAGAAACCCAAAGCCTGTGTTAGGACAGATAAATAAGTAAAGATGTTTTCGATGTGCATAGGGTGCTATTTCTCACCCTTGCACAGTTGACAGGGGCAATCATCTTGGATGCTGCATTTAGTTAGACCCTGCGCTAATGATAAGTGCTCTGTACACATGTCCTGTTTAGCCCTTCATGTATTGCTGCCTTTCTGGGGTCTTTAATTCAATGAAATAAATTACTTAGAAGGAAAAAAAAAAAGTGCTGTGCAGCCTCTGAGAATAGTAAACAAGAACAGTTCAGCTCTTTTCAGGAACCTGAAGCCAAGGGATAGCTTGTTGTTTTGGTCTCCAGGAAGGGGTGGTACAGAAGGAGGTATTGACCTCGTTGCTTTGACTGGCACCCACTAGGTCCCTTCCTGGTGCTCTCATTCCCTAAACGTGTAACTTAACACCTGTCCTTCTGCCAGCAAACAGAGCTCCCAGTGATAGCGGAGCCCCTCCTGTGCCGGCCCTCCTGGCCGCACAACACCCTTTATCCTATGATTTCAAACCCTGACAAACCAGAACCAGAGACTACATATCCCCTGAGGATTCTGATTTTAGGATGAGAAAAAAATGGAATCAAAAAATAGCTTTCAAGGGGAGGTCCTGGGATATGTATATATCCCTCTGTTTCTATTTCCAGACCTACATGAGGAAAGAAGGTGTAGGGATCATAGAGCCTTTAAAGACGAACCCTCTCTGCCAGAGATGATCATGGTCTGAATCGTGTCCTCTCTTAATGTTTCAATTCTTGCCCAGATGAGCTACAGCAACACCCCTGCTCTTTCCATCCAACATAGCCAAATTGAATCTCTTGTAAGTAAATAATTAATTTGGAAGTTGGGGATATCAGTGGAAAAGTCAGCTGTGATGGGCTCAAATGACAACCCCCAAAAGTGATCACTATGCTAGCCTCTGAGGGACCTGCCAGCTCCATCAGACCTGGTCAGCCCTGTCTTCGGGCCTGTTTTTCCATGTTCAAGTCAAGGGGCTGTATCTCTCCATCAGTGAAGCCCATCTTCATCCCCAATACTTGTACACAGTGGGCCAACTGGTATTTTCTTTTCTAAGTCCACCAGGCCCATGCACGTCTGCATGACTCATGACAGAGAAGAATCTCACTTCCAATATGTCTGTGGGTTTGGGGAGGGGTCAAGCTGTGAATAAACCATTACGTGGCTGATTCTACATCCTTCTCTTTGACCACAAAAACCTCAATTTCCCTTTTTGTGGAAAACAAAACCCTCTTTCAGTGCCCTGTCAAGGGGACTGTGGCCTTTGAATTACAAGCTGTCCTCAGGAAATTTGGAAGATTAATTGGCTTTTGGATGGAGTGGTTGAGATAGGCTCTGCCCACCATCCACTGGAGAATAAGGAATCTTCACTTCATCGTCTCTGAGCTCCCTGCCAACTTCACGTGTAGACGGGGAAATTGATCAGGCTGTGAAGGATTTGTGAATCCACAGACTTGTGGCAGAGAAGCCCTGAGGCCATGTGCTGTAAATCATCTGGGTCAGAGTTCCCTCCCTTCCTCCACCGTTCACGGCCTCCATGAAGCTGAGGAAGGAGTGAGCGAGGATGGAACCGCCAATCCCAGATCTTAGCAAACGGGCTCAAGAATAAGGACTGAAAATCAGAAGACCTCTTGGGCCTACTCCGGAGGGCTTTCCAGAACACAGGGTGAAATCATTTCTAGAAGGAGATGAAAGAATACATCTGGATTTGTCATTTGTGAACTATTAATTAACTCTCTTCCCTGTTAGTTTTAGTTTCTTCCCTGGGCCTTCCCAAAGACTGAGTATACATCTTGCTAGCTATTTGTTCTTTGAGCTCTCTTATGTACTTTTATGGTGTATGGACTGACTTTGTTGTTATTTGGTTGTTAAGTTGTGTCTAACTCTTTGGCAACCCCATGGACTGTAGTCCACCAGACTCTGTCCATGAGATTTCCTGGGTAATAATACTAGAGTGGGTTGTCATTTTCTTCTCCAAAGGGTCTTCCCAACCTCGTGAGTGATCACTATGCTAGCCTCTAAACTCAGCCAGACTGTATTTCCATGTTCAAGTCTTCCATCTCCTCCATCCCCAATACGTGTACACAGTGGGCCAACTGGTATTTTCTTTTCTAAGTCCACCAGGCCCATGCACGTCTGCATGACTCATGACAGAGAAGAATCTCACTTCCAATATGTCTGTGGGTTTGGGGAGGGGTCAAGCTGTGAATAAACCATTACGTGGCTGATTCTACATCCTTCTCTTTGACCACAAAACCTCAATTTCCCTTTTGTGGAAAACAAAACCCTCTTTCAGTGCCCTGTCAAGGGGACTGTGGCCTTTGAATTACAAGCTGTCCTCAGGAAAGTTGGAAGATTAATTGGCTTTTGGATGGAGTGGTTGAGATAGGCTCTGCCCACCATCCACTGGAGAATAAGGAATCTTCACTTCATCGTCTCTGAGCTCCCTGCCAACTTCACGTGTAGACGGGGAAATTGATCAGGCTGTGAAGGATTTGTGAATCCACAGACTTGTGGCAGAGAAGCCCTGAGGCCATGTGCTGTAAATCATCTGGGTCAGAGTTCCCTCCCTTCCTCCACCGTTCACGGCCTCCATGAAGCTGAGGAAGGAGTGAGCGAGATGGAACCGCCAATCCCAGATCTTAGCAAACGGGCTCAAGAATAAGGACTGAAAATCAGAAGACCTCTTGGGCCTACTCCGGAGGGCTTTCAGAACACAGGGTGAAATCATTTCTAGAAGGAGATGAAAGAATACATCTGGATTTGTCATTTGTGAACTATTAATTAACTCTCTTCCCTGTTAGTTTTAGTTTCTTCCCTGGGCCTTCCCAAAGACTGAGTATACATCTTGCTAGCTATTTGTTCTTTGAGCTCTCTTATGTACTTTTATGGTGTATGGACTGACTTTGTTGTTATTTGGTTGTTAAGTTGTGTCTAACTCTTTGGCAACCCCATGGACTGTAGTCCACCAGACTCTGTCCATGAGATTTCCTGGGTAATAATACTAGAGTGGGTTGTCATTTTCTTCTCCAAAGGGTCTTCCCAACCTCGTGAGTGAACCTGTGTCTCCTGCACTGGCAGGTGGATTTTTTACCACTGAGCCACCTGGTAAACCTATGGACTGACTTAGACCCTTGTAAATGCCATTGCTCTTACAAAACATAAAAGAACAGTGAAGTCACTGCATATGGCATTCAAAAAGGCTTCCAGTTTCACCCAAACTGTTATTTAAAGACTTGTCTCTCATTACTTTCTGAGCGGTTTTTTCATTCCCTGGTTATTTCCCACTTCCATTCTTCTGTTCACATTATTGACCGTAAATGCCTTCCTCTCTCCTCCTCATCTTTCACCTCCTCCCTGATTCCTCAGAACACACCTGCCTTTCCTGAACTCCTAGCATCCCTTTGCCAATGTCATTCAATGGCAAAATGTGTCCCCATTGTCACATTTCTTCTTGTGAAGTATTTAAATTTTATTTAGTTTTCATGTCGTTTTCTCCCTTTTAGACTAGGAAATCTCTATGAGGGTTAAAGGATTTAATTTATTGGCATTCTCCACTTATCAAAGCACCTTGCACATAGTAAGTTACTCAGTGAATACTAATTGACTTTATTTGATTAACTTCTGGACAGTATAAAATTATGTTATATTCTGGACTTCCCTGGTAGCTCAGTTGGTGAAGTGTTCACCTGCCAATGAAGGAGACATGGGTTCGATCCCTGATCCAGAAGATCCCACATGCTGCAGAGCAGCCAAGCCCATGAGCCAGAACTATGGAGTCTGTGCTCTAGAGCCTTGGAGCTGCAATTATTGAGCCCATGTGCCACAACTATTGAAGCCCGTGTGCCCTAGAACCCAAGCTCCACAACAAGAGAAGTCACCGCAACAAGAAGCCTGCTCACCTCAACTAGAGAGAAGCCCCCACTCCCTGCAACTAGAGAAGAGCCTCTGGTGGCAGTGAAAACCTAGACTAGCCAAAAATAAATAAAAAACAAAACAAAACAAAACAAAAAAACTATGTTATGTTCCATTCCTCTATGTAAGAAATTTTGATGTACAGCAAATAAGAGATGAGGTTACCTGTAAGTCCACAGAGAAATCTATGTAGAGATGCTTATTATTTTTTTTTTTTCACATTGTACCTCTTTTATTTATATTCATTTTCATCCAGCTCTTTATTCTTTGGCATGTGTGGACCTCCCATTGCAGTGGCCTCTCTCACTGCAGAGCACTGGCTCTGGGCGCATGCACTCCAGAGTGCTGGCTCGTGATTGGACACACTGGTCCAGCCACTCTGTGGCACGTGGGATCTTCCTGGATCAGAGATTGAGCCAGTGCCCCTTGCACTTCAAGGTGGACTCTTTACCCACTGGACTACCAGGGAAGCCCAGAGATGCTTATTAATTAAACATTGTGGAGTTAGAAAATCAAATCTGAAGTTTTCAATATTTGTTGGGTAAGAGCATTCAGAGAAAGGGGATTTGGTATGGGGCAAGCAATTTAGTTGAAATGTGCTTAATGATTGACCTCTGGAAGCCTGAGATTGTGAGTTCAAGTCAAGAGGGATTGTAGGTTGAATGTGGACATCAGGTGACCTGTCATAGAGAGGAGCTGAATTCAGCAGTGCCCCTCCCCAGGCACTGTAGTTTCCTTTGGAGAATGTGCTTCCTTTGTGGAAAATGAAAAGTCGAATTAATTGGAAGAAAACATGTTGAAATTCAAGAACATGACTCAATATTGACAACTCTTAGGCACACAGATGTTTAACTAGAACAAAGAATGATTTCATTGATGACTTAGAAGGTGATGGGTCAGGCTGCAAGAAACCAAGAAGGACAGAGTAGACTTCAGATGAAATCATCTATACCAATGAAAGCACAGGAGTGGTCCCTAGTGGGACCAGAACTGGATGTTGGTAACTGATTTCAAGCAGTCATTTCAGGGTATTGGGTAAGGTAGCATGCCTGTCTTTTATATAGGTTCAGGTGGATGGTTTCCTAGCAGCAGGAGGATAGATTTGAAGACTTTTGAGTGTTTTGCTCATATATTTAGTAGTACCAGCACTACTAAGCCTTGAGCCAGAGGGCTGGAATAATAATACTTGTTTTAGGCACATATTTTGGAGTTTGCTGAATATAAGTTTTATTTGTAGATCATTTATGGATTAACCTATTTCTGAGCTATGGTCTCTGAAATATGAAATTATGGACCATTTTGTAAAAAGAGTCAGCTGAATTTGAATGATGCACTGGAGCATTGTGAGCGTGTAGTTAAAATCTATGGTTAGGAAATGTGAGCCTTGAATTCTAGTTCCTCTTCCGTTGATTAGCAGTTCAGCCTCAGGCAAGTCATGCAATTTCTTAGGCTCAGTTGTTTCTTCCTTACATCTAAGATTGTACTAACTGCCTGAGGTTAGCAGTCTGAACCTTTATTGAATCTGTTAAATTTCTTTTATATATCTAAATTCTTTGATTCCATTATTTAATGAGACTAATCTTGCTTACCATCACATTATACATCTTAGCAAATAAAAGTTCAACTGAACTGACATAGCAAAAACCCATGCCAAATATTCGAAAAACTAAAGATTAAGAGAGACAAACAACTCTGAGACAGAGGTGCCCATAATAGGTTTTCCTGAACATAATGTTGGTCAAATACCAGAGTGGCCTTGCTTTCCTGGGTTGAGAATGAGAAAGATTTTGGATAAAACTCATATGTTAGCATGATCTTTTCTTTCTCATTTAAGTCTCACCAATACATCATGACTTCACACAAGTTCCACAAAGGACAGAATAGTATGAGGTATTCCGTACCTGCTGCTCCCAGGTTCAAGAAGACTCCAGAAGTAATGTTCTCATTGGCTTCTCATGGGGCCCTTGCCCTGAAGTATCTGGGCTGAGTGCAGCCTGAAAAATGTATACTGCCATCGTCGGATACTGTGGTTTAGAGAAAAGGCTGTATTTCTTCCATGCTGTTTTAGTGGCTGTCAACTGGTGCTGCCTTGAAATAAGGAAGAATATTTTACCTTCAAATGCAGATCACTTAACTGGTCTTTTGGGACGGCCAAGAAAAGAAATGCCATATTCATTAAGAATATCAGTATCAACACTTCCTTGTACATAAGCTGTTCAAGTTTGGATGGGTAAGGTAGCATGCCTGTCTTTTATATAGGTTCAGGTGGATGGTTTCCTAGCAGCAGGAGGATAGATTTGAAGACTTTTGAGTGTTTTGCTCATATATTTAGTAGTACCAGCACTACTAAGCCTTGAGCCAGAGGGCTGGAATAATAATACTTGTTTTAGGCACATATTTTGGAGTTTGCTGAATATAAGTTTTATTTGTAGATCATTTATGGATTAACCTATTTCTGAGCTATGGTCTCTGAAATATGAAATTATGGACCATTTTGTAAAAAGAGTCAGCTGAATTTGAATGATGCACTGGAGCATTGTGAGCGTGTAGTTAAAATCTATGGTTAGGAAATGTGAGCCTTGAATTCTAGTTCCTCTTCCGTTGATTAGCAGTTCAGCCTCAGGCAAGTCATGCAATTTCTTAGGCTCAGTTGTTTCTTCCTTACATCTAAGATTGTACTAACTGCCTGAGGTTAGCAGTCTGAACCTTTATTGAATCTGTTAAATTTCTTTTATATATCTAAATTCTTTGATTCCATTATTTAATGAGACTAATCTTGCTTACCATCACATTATACATCTTAGCAAATAAAAGTTCAACTGAACTGACATAGCAAAAACCCATGCCAAATATTCGAAAAACTAAAGATTAAGAAGAGAGACAAACAACTCTGAGACAGAGGTGCCCATAATAGGTTTTCCTGAACATAATGTTGGTCAAATACCAGAGTGGCCTTGCTTTCCTGGGTTGAGAATGAGAAAGATTTTGGATAAAACTCATATGTTAGCATGATCTTTTCTTTCTCATTTAAGTCTCACCAATACATCATGACTTCACACAAGTTCCACAAAGGACAGAATAGTATGAGGTATTCCGTACCTGCTGCTCCCAGGTTCAAGAAGACTCCAGAAGTAATGTTCTCATTGGCTTCTCATGGGGCCCTTGCCCTGAAGTATCTGGGCTGAGTGCAGCCTGAAAAATGTATACTGCCATCGTCGGATACTGTGGTTTAGAGAAAAGGCTGTATTTCTTCCATGCTGTTTTAGTGGCTGTCAACTGGTGCTGCCTTGAAATAAGGAAGAATATTTTACCTTCAAATGCAGATCACTTAACTGGTCTTTTGGGACGGCCAAGAAAAGAAATGCCATATTCATTAAGAATGTCAGTATCAACACTTCCTTGTACATAAGTTGTCTTCCTGTGTTTGCTTAGGCCCTACAGAGTATACAAAAGAACCCCACACATGGTCATCTGTGACACAAACTTGATGCTGCTATTGGGAGACAGGGTTTATAGCTCGTAGGGTGTCATCATTCTAAGTTGGGAGGGTACTGTCATCTTATTTAAGGAACCTTCCCTGCTGATATCAACCTACTGTGTTTTTTCCCTTTTTTGGTTTCGCACAGCCTGTATCATATTGCTGTTATTGTTCAATCACCAAGTCATGTCCAACTCTTTGCAACCCCCTGAAATGCAGTCTACCAGGCTTCCCTGTCCTTCACTGTCTTCTGGAATTTGCTAAAACTCATATCCATTGAGTCAGTGATGTCTTCCAATCATCTCAGCCTCTGTTGTCCCCTCTCCTGCCGCTCTCAACCTTTCCCAGGATCAGAGTCTTTTCCCATGAGTCAGCTCTTCACATCAGGTGGCCAAAGTACTGGACCTTCAGCTTTAGCAACCATCCTTCCAATGAATATTCCGGGTTGATTTCCTTTAGGATTGACAGGTTTGATCTCCTTGCAGTCCAAGGGACTATGAATAGTCTTCTCCAGCATCACAGTTTGAAAGTATCAGTTCTTTAGTGCTCAGCCTTCTTTTTGGTCCAACTCTCACATTCATACAGGACTACTGAAAAAACCATAGCTTTGACTGTACAGACCTTTGTTGGCAAAGTGAAAACTGTGCTGTGTAATACACTGTCTAGGTTTGTCATAGCTTTTCTTCCAGAGAAAACATTTTTTTTTTTGGCCACTTCTATTGATCTTTCATTTATTTATCTTTGTTCTTTGGCCTGTGTGGGCCTCCCATTGCAGTGGCTTCTTTCACTGCAGAGCACCGGCTCTGGGCGCATGCACTCCAGAACTCTAGCTTGATAGTTGGGCACATTGGTTTAGCCGCTTCGCAGCATGTGGGATCTTCCCAGGCCAGGGATCGAACTGACGCCCCTTGCACTGCAAAGTGGTGTCCTTACCCACTGGACCACCAGGGAAGCCCGAGCAAGCATCTTTTAATTCATATCTGCAGTCATCATCCACAGTGATTTTGAGCCCAAGAAAATAGTCTGTCACAAATTTTTCCCCATCTATTTGCCAATTTGGAAATTTTTGTTGGGACCCAGATGTTTGCATCTGTGACACAAACTTGATGCTGCTATTGGGAGACAGGGTTTATAGCTCGTAGGGTGTCATCATTCTAAGTTGGGAGGGTACTGTCATCTTATTTAAGGAACCTTCCCTGCTGATATCAACCTACTGTGTTTTTTCCCTTTTTTGGTTTCGCACAGCCTGTATCATATTGCTGTTATTGTTCAATCACCAAGTCATGTCCAACTCTTTGCAACCCCCTGAAATGCAGTCTACCAGGCTTCCCTGTCCTTCACTGTCTTCTGGAATTTGCTAAAACTCATATCCATTGAGTCAGTGATGTCTTCCAATCATCTCAGCCTCTGTTGTCCCCTCTCCTGCCGCTCTCAACCTTTCCCAGGATCAGAGTCTTTTCCCATGAGTCAGCTCTTCACATCAGGTGGCCAAAGTACTGGACCTTCAGCTTTAGCAACCATCCTTCCAATGAATATTCCGGGTTGATTTCCTTTAGGATTGACAGGTTTGATCTCCTTGCAGTCCAAGGGACTATGAATAGTCTTCTCCAGCATCACAGTTTGAAAGTATCAGTTCTTTAGTGCTCAGCCTTCTTTTTGGTCCAACTCTCACATTCATACAGGACTACTGAAAAACCATAGCTTTGACTGTACAGACCTTTGTTGGCAAAGTGAAAACTGTGCTGTGTAATACACTGTCTAGGTTTGTCATAGCTTTTCTTCCAGAGAAAACATTTTTTTTTTTGGCCACTTCTATTGATCTTTCATTTATTTATCTTTGTTCTTTGGCCTGTGTGGGCCTCCCATTGCAGTGGCTTCTTTCACTGCAGAGCACCGGCTCTGGGCGCATGCACTCCAGAACTCTAGCTTGATAGTTGGGCACATTGGTTTAGCCGCTTCGCAGCATGTGGGATCTTCCCAGGCCAGGGATCGAACTGACGCCCCTTGCACTGCAAAGTGGTGTCCTTACCCACTGGACCACCAGGGAAGCCCGAGCAAGCATCTTTTAATTCATATCTGCAGTCATCATCCACAGTGATTTTGAGCCCAAGAAAATAGTCTGTCACAAATTTTTCCCCATCTATTTGCCATGAATTGTTGGGACCCAATGCCATGTTTTGCTGTTTTGAATGTTGAGTTGTAAACCAGATTTTTCACTCTCCTCTTTCACCTTTATCAAGAGGCTCTTTGCTTTCTGCCATTAGTGTGGTATTATCTGCATATCTGAGGTTGTTGATATTTCTCCCGGCAATCTTGATTCCAGCTTATGCTTCATCCAGATCAGCATTTCATATGTTGTACTCTGCATATAAGTTAAATAAGCAGGGTGAAACTTTACAGCCTTGAAGTACTGCTTTATCATTTGAGCCACCAGGGAAGCCCCTTGAAGAACTTCTTTTCCAATTTTGAACCAGTTTATTGTTCCATATTCGGTTCTTACTTTTTCTTCTTTTTCTTTTTTTTGTTTTTTTAAAAAAACCATTTATTTATTTATTTATTTTGGCTGGGATCGGATTGGGGAGGGAGGGGGGTGGGCGGGCCACTTCTGCTGGTCTTTCATTTGTCTAGTTTCATCCATCTTTGTTCTTTGGCTCCTGTGGGCCTCCCATCGCGGTGGCCTCTGTTGTCGCAGAGCGCCGGCTCTGGGCGCATGCGCTCCAGAGCTCCGGCTCGGTAATTGGACACATCGGTCCAGCCACTCTGCGGCACGTGGGATCTTCCCAGGCCAGGGATTGAACCGGCGGCCCTTGCACTGCAAGGCGGTGTCCTTATCCACTGGACCGCCAGGGATGCCCTTACTTTTGCTTCTTGACCTGCATACAGGTTTCTCAGGAGGAAGGTAAGGTGGTTAGTATTCCCATCTGTTTCTGAAATTTCCACAGTTTTTTATGATCTACATAGTAAAAAAGATTTAACACAGTTAATGAAGCAGATGTTTTTTCTGGAATTCCCTTGCTGTTTCTATGATCCAGTGCATTTTGGCGATTTGATCTTTGGTTCCTCTGCTATTTCCATATCTGTGTTGCTCATTTACAATTTCTCAGTTCATGTATTATTCCTATCTTGAAGGATTTTGAGCATTGCCTGCTAGCTTATGAAGTGATTGCAAATGTGAACATTTTTGACATTGCATTTCTTTGGGATTGGAATGAAAACTGACCTTTTCCAGTCCTGTGGCCAATGCTGAGTTTCCTAAATTTGCTGTCATATTGAGTGTGGCACTTTAACAGCATCATCTTTTAGCATTAGAAATAACTCAGATGGAATTCCGTCACCTCCACTAGCTTTGTTCGTAGTAATGCTTCCTAGGGCCCACTTGACTTCACATTCCAGAATGTCTAGATCTAGGTGAGTGACCACATCATTGTGGTTTACTGGGACATTAAGTAATTCTGTGCATTTTTACCACCTCTTAATCTCTTCTGTTTCTATTAGATCATTGCCTTTTTTGTCATTTATTGTGCCCCATCTTTGCATAAAAATATCCCCTTGGTTTCTCTAATTTTCTTGAAGAGATCTCTAGTCTTTCCCTTTTCTGTTGTTTTCCTCTTTTGCTTTGCATTGTTCACTTACGAAGGCTTTCTTATTTCTCCTTGCTGTTCTCTGGAACTCAGCATTCAATTGGGTATATGTTTCCCTTTCTCCTTTGCCTTTCCCTTCTCTTCTTTTCTCAGGTATTTCTAAGGCATCCTCAGACAATGATTTTGCCTTCTTGTATTTCTTTTTCTTGGAGATGATTGTAGTCATCACCTCCTGTACGAACCTCCTGTATGAACCTCCTCCATGGTTCTTCTGGCACTGTGTCTAGCATATCTAGTCCCTTGAACATATTTGTCACCTCCACTGTATAATCATAAGGGATTTTATTTAGGTCATACCTGAATGGCCTAGTGGTTTTCCCTACTTTCTTCAGTTTGAGCCTGAATTTTGCAATAAGTAGCTGATGATCTGAGCCACGGTCTTGTTTTTTTCTGACTGTATAGAGTTTCTCCATCTTATTTTTTTACAACCAGTGCATTTTTATGATCTACATAGTAAAGATTTAACACAGTTAATGAAGCAGATGTTTTTTCTGGAATTCCCTTGCTGTTTCTATGATCCAGTGCATTTTGGCGATTTGATCTTTGGTTCCTCTGCTATTTCCATATCTGTGTTGCTCATTTACAATTTCTCAGTTCATGTATTATTCCTATCTTGAAGGATTTTGAGCATTGCCTGCTAGCTTATGAAGTGATTGCAAATGTGAACATTTTTGACATTGCATTTCTTTGGGATTGGAATGAAAACTGACCTTTTCCAGTCCTGTGGCCAATGCTGAGTTTCCTAAATTTGCTGTCATATTGAGTGTGGCACTTTAACAGCATCATCTTTTAGCATTAGAAATAACTCAGATGGAATTCCGTCACCTCCACTAGCTTTGTTCGTAGTAATGCTTCCTAGGGCCCACTTGACTTCACATTCCAGAATGTCTAGATCTAGGTGAGTGACCACATCATTGTGGTTTACTGGGACATTAAGTAATTCTGTGCATTTTTACCACCTCTTAATCTCTTCTGTTTCTATTAGATCATTGCCTTTTTTGTCATTTATTGTGCCCCATCTTTGCATAAAAATATCCCCTTGGTTTCTCTAATTTTCTTGAAGAGATCTCTAGTCTTTCCCTTTTCTGTTGTTTTCCTCTTTTGCTTTGCATTGTTCACTTCGAAGGCTTTCTTATTTCTCCTTGCTGTTCTCTGGAACTCAGCATTCAATTGGGTATATGTTTCCCTTTCTCCTTTGCCTTTCCCTTCTCTTCTTTTCTCAGGTATTTCTAAGGCATCCTCAGACAATGATTTTGCCTTCTTGTATTTCTTTTTCTTGGAGATGATTGTAGTCATCACCTCCTGTACGAACCTCCTGTATGAACCTCCTCCATGGTTCTTCTGGCACTGTGTCTAGCATATCTAGTCCCTTGAACATATTTGTCACCTCCACTGTATAATCATAAGGGATTTTATTTAGGTCATACCTGAATGGCCTAGTGGTTTTCCCTACTTTCTTCAGTTTGAGCCTGAATTTTGCAATAAGTAGCTGATGATCTGAGCCACGGTCTTGTTTTTTTCTGACTGTATAGAGTTTCTCCATCTTTGATTTTAAAGAATATAATTAATTTGGTTTTGATATTGACCACCTAGTGCTGTCCATGTGTGTAGTCTGTTGTGTTGTTGGAAGGGGGTATTTGCTGTGACCAGTGTGTTTGCTTGACAAAATGCTGTTAGCCTTTGCCCTGCTTCATTTTGTTGTCCAAGGCTAAACTTGCCTGTTACTCCAGGTGTCTCTTTTTATTTCTTTCTCACTTTTATTTTTTTCCCCCATCATGCCTCTTTTATTTTTATATTTATTTTCATTCATCTTTTTAATTTTTTGGCATGTGTGGGCCTCCAAAGCAGTGGCCTCTCTCATTACAGAGCACTGACTCTGGGTACATGCACTCCAGAGCGCCAGCTCACAACTGGACAGGCTGGTCCAGCCACTCCGCAGCATGTGGAATCTTCCCAGGCCAGGGTTCAAACCGGTGCCCCTTGCACTGCAAGGGGGACTCTTTACCCACTGGACCACCAGGGAAACCCTCCAGGTATCTCTTGGCTTTATGCTTTTGCATTTCAATCCCCTATGGTGTAAAGGACATCTTTTTTTGGTATTAATTGTAGGAGGTCTTATAGTTCTTCCTAGAATCGTTCAGCTTCAGCTTGTTTGGCACTATTGGTTGGAGATAGACTGGGATTACTGTGATGTTGAATGGTTTGCCTTGGAAACGAACAGAAATCATTCTGTCATTTTAGTTCGGGGAGTGGGTTGGGGGGGGTGGGCCTATTGGAAATCTCTTCTTTTCTCAGGTATTTCTAAGGCATCCTCAGACAATGATTTTGCCTTCTTGTATTTCTTTTTCTTGGAGATGATTGTAGTCATCACCTCCTGTACGAACCTCCTGTATGAACCTCCTCCATGGTTCTTCTGGCACTGTGTCTAGCATATCTAGTCCCTTGAACATATTTGTCACCTCCACTGTATAATCATAAGGGATTTTATTTAGGTCATACCTGAATGGCCTAGTGGTTTTCCCTACTTTCTTCAGTTTGAGCCTGAATTTTGCAATAAGTAGCTGATGATCTGAGCCACGGTCTTGTTTTTTTCTGACTGTATAGAGTTTCTCCATCTTTGATTTTAAAGAATATAATTAATTTGGTTTTGATATTGACCACCTAGTGCTGTCCATGTGTGTAGTCTGTTGTGTTGTTGGAAGGGGGTATTTGCTGTGACCAGTGTGTTTGCTTGACAAAATGCTGTTAGCCTTTGCCCTGCTTCATTTTGTTGTCCAAGGCTAAACTTGCCTGTTACTCCAGGTGTCTCTTTTTATTTCTTTCTCACTTTTATTTTTTTCCCCCATCATGCCTCTTTTATTTTTATATTTATTTTCATTCATCTTTTTAATTTTTTGGCATGTGTGGGCCTCCAAAGCAGTGGCCTCTCTCATTACAGAGCACTGACTCTGGGTACATGCACTCCAGAGCGCCAGCTCACAACTGGACAGGCTGGTCCAGCCACTCCGCAGCATGTGGAATCTTCCCAGGCCAGGGTTCAAACCGGTGCCCCTTGCACTGCAAGGGGGACTCTTTACCCACTGGACCACCAGGGAAACCCTCCAGGTATCTCTTGGCTTTATGCTTTTGCATTTCAATCCCCTATGGTGTAAAGGACATCTTTTTTTGGTATTAATTGTAGGAGGTCTTATAGTTCTTCCTAGAATCGTTCAGCTTCAGCTTGTTTGGCACTATTGGTTGGAAATAGACTGGGATTACTGTGATGTTGAATGGTTTGCCTTGGAAACGAACAGAAATCATTCTGTCATTTTTTTGGAGGTTCGGGGGGAGTGGGTTGGGGAGGGAGGGGGGCGGGTGGGCCACTTCTATTGGTCTTTCATTTATCTATTTTCGTCCATCTTTGTTCTTTTGGCCTGTGTGAGCCTCCCATCGCAGTGGCCTCTGTTGTCGCAGAGCACCTACTCCGGGCGTGTGCCCTCCAGAGCTCTGGCTTGGTAATTGGACACATCGATCCAGCCGCTCTGCGGCATGTGGGATCTTCCCAGGCCAGGGATCGAACCGGCACCCCTTGCACTGCAAGGAGGTGCCCTTACCCACTGGACCACCAGGGAAGCCCCATTCTGTCATTTTTGAGGCTGCACCCAAGTACTGCATTTCAGATTCTTTTGTTGACCATGAGGGCTACTCCATTCCTTCTAAGGGATTCTGGCCCACAGTAGTAGATACAATGGTCATCTGAATTGCATTCACGCATTCCTGTTGATTTTAATCCACTGATTACTAAAATTTCAGTGTTTATTCTTGCCATCTCCTATATGACCACATTCAATTTACCTTGATTCATAGACCTATCATTCCCGGTTCCTATGCACTGTTGTTCTCACGACATCAGGCTTTACTTTCACTACCAGACACAGCCACAGCCAATCTTCGTTTCCTCTTTGACTCAACTTCTTCATTCTTGCTGGAGCTATTTCTCTGCTCTTCCCCCGTAACATATTAGATATCTACTGACCTGGAGGGTTCCTCTTTCAGTGTCATATCTTTTTACCTACCCATACTGTTCATGGGATTCTCAAGACAAGAATACTGAAGTGTTTTCCCACTGTAGTGGACTACAATTTGGCAGGCCCTGACTAGCGGAGACATGTACTTCAGCTGCTCCATGTTTCTGGATGACATGCCTGGTACCCTTGTTGTCCCACTGCAGGTCCTCATTGAGTCTATAAACCTTTACTGGCCGGATGTTGTTCCATATGCCATCTCGGGGCTGAGGCAGAGGCCGTGCCTTATATTGTTGGTAAATTAGATTCTGTCATATCTCACTCTTTTCATTTTTCATTCTCCTTTCAAATCAGTATGTATTTCAATTATATGTAACATTGTATATACACCTTATCACTTTAATAACTCTAGAAATTTATAAAGGCAGAGGCTTTGAGTTATACTCCTTGCATAAGCCACAGTGCTTTTAGAATAACATGTAGACCCACAAGTGCTGACCAGGAATTTGTTGATTGATTTACTGCGACCATGATCCTCTTTCTCAGTTTGGATGATTTACAGTTATTTGAAGGGATGACATTGCTGGAAAAGATAGGACTAGCATGACTGAGAGATTTATTAATATCTGGAACTGTTTATAAAGCCTCCTGTGACTTCCATTGTGCCCTCGGCAAGCTTGGCCACACTGTTCTCTATTCCGTTTCTTCCTCCTCCACTCTTGGTTGCCCCCCCCATGAGGTTATTTGTCTCCGTAATTATATCTTCAGTATTGAGAATGGGGCCTGGTACATAGTAGACACTTCATGCATGCATGCTTGCTCAGTCATTTCCAATTCTTTGCAACCCCATAGACTGCAGCCCACCAGACTCCTTTGTCCATGGAATTTTCAGGCAAGAATACTGAAGTGGGCTGCCATTTAGTAAAGCTTTGTAAATGAATGTATGTCAATGAATTCATGAGTGAATATTGAGCTTTAGGAGCTCAGAGGGTAGTTCAGGTTGAGATGGAGGGGAAAATTTGGTTCCGTCTGGCAAGTTGCTTGGCAAATAATGATTATCAGGCCTGGCTTGTTGGAATCCTATGTTGAGTTTATATGGGTCAGGCTTTCTCAGAAGGTCCACTTTTATGACCCAGCAGAAACTGTAGCACCCAGCGTTCTTGGCTTATTGCCTAGCAAAGCAATATGTTACTCTCTAGAAAATGTTAGTGGATTGATTGCTGAGGTGAATATGTCCACTTGGACACAGATGGTTACTTGGTTACCTGCTCTGGGAGTGGAAACACTGGTAGCCAGGTTTCACCATGATATGTAGACTCATAGGCATCTACACAGACACAGACACACACACACACACACTCCATGCAGCACTGTTAATTTGCTTGAAAGTCCACTGTGCTTATTTGTTAAAGGTCACATGATGTAGTATAAAAGCTACTGGATTCAAGATTAGAAAACACAGGTTCCACTTCCAACTCTGGTCTTCCCTGAGTGTGACACCTTAGAAAAGTCACTTCTCTGTTTCCAGCTTCTGTCTGTAGGATAAATGCGTGCACTGCATGATCTCAGAGTTAAAGCTGGGCATTTCCCAGAATAGAATGGATTGCTGTTAAAATCAGTGAGGTTCCAGTTGCTGGAGGTGTTTTGTAGGAATTCTGTGCCTTGGAAGTGTGGTATTGTTAGATGCTCATAGGGCCTTTCCAACCTGAGACTCTGCCATTATAACTTTCAGCTGGTTTGAATTACATCATCACGGGTCGGGGAGGGAAACAGATTACATTTTTTGCTGTGTACCCTCACAGATGAATGAATTACCTGTCATGGCTATTTTGATAGTGACAGTGTCTTCTCCATTGTTCATCACTTTTGAAATTATCTTTTTAACAGTTGTTATAAGTTGGGCATTTGTATATCCAGATGCACACAGAGCTCTACAAGCTCTTTGCTCAGTCATTTCCAATTCTTTGCAACCATAGACTGCAGCCCACCAGACTCCTTTGTCCATGGAATTTTCAGGCAAGAATACTGAAGTGGGCTGCCATTTAGTAAAGCTTTGTAAATGAATGTATGTCAATGAATTCATGAGTGAATATTGAGCTTTAGGAGCTCAGAGGGTAGTTCAGGTTGAGATGGAGGGGAAAATTTGGTTCCGTCTGGCAAGTTGCTTGGCAAATAATGATTATCAGGCCTGGCTTGTTGGAATCCTATGTTGAGTTTATATGGGTCAGGCTTTCTCAGAAGGTCCACTTTTATGACCCAGCAGAAACTGTAGCACCCAGCGTTCTTGGCTTATTGCCTAGCAAAGCAATATGTTACTCTCTAGAAAATGTTAGTGGATTGATTGCTGAGGTGAATATGTCCACTTGGACACAGATGGTTACTTGGTTACCTGCTCTGGGAGTGGAAACACTGGTAGCCAGGTTTCACCATGATATGTAGACTCATAGGCATCTACACAGACACAGACACACACACACACACACACTCCATGCAGCACTGTTAATTTGCTTGAAAGTCCACTGTGCTTATTTGTTAAAGGTCACATGATGTAGTATAAAAGCTACTGGATTCAAGATTAGAAAACACAGGTTCCACTTCCAACTCTGGTCTTCCCTGAGTGTGACACCTTAGAAAAGTCACTTCTCTGTTTCCAGCTTCTGTCTGTAGGATAAATGCGTGCACTGCATGATCTCAGAGTTAAAGCTGGGCATTTCCCAGAATAGAATGGATTGCTGTTAAAATCAGTGAGGTTCCAGTTGCTGGAGGTGTTTTGTAGGAATTCTGTGCCTTGGAAGTGTGGTATTGTTAGATGCTCATAGGGCCTTTCCAACCTGAGACTCTGCCATTATAACTTTCAGCTGGTTTGAATTACATCATCACGGGTCGGGGAGGGAAACAGATTACATTTTTTGCTGTGTACCCCTCACAGATGAATGAATTACCTGTCATGGCTATTTTGATAGTGACAGTGTCTTCTCCATTGTTCATCACTTTTTGAAATTATCTTTTTTAACAGTTGTTATAAGTTGGGCATTTGTATATCCAGATGCACACAGAGCTCTACAAGCTCACATACTCACACCCTTTTTCTTATTCATTTGATAACCTGGCACCTGGAGCATCTTAGGACTTCCCATGTTAACTGCTGTTTAAACAGGGGGACATGGAGCCCTATGCTGTGTCCTTTAGCAGGAGGCTCAGTGGGGTCTTCAGCGCCACTTAATGATTCAGTTGCTCTTGTTTGGAGACTGACATTCACTTTGTAGTCATACCTGTCTTGTGTTGATCTCTTTTCATTTACTCAGCAATTCTTTCCTAGCGCCTGTGCTGCTGGAGATCTTTATTAACATTAAAATGCTTCTGAAACTTCATAGTCCTAAGAGGAAAATTATGACATCATCTACTTTTACTTGATGTTATTTTCCTGAAACCTTAGGAGGACAAATATTTACAGTCAAAATAAATATTTTGTGTTTGTAAGGAGAACACACATAGGTATATGTCACACATCGAAACACATGCATACACATGGGCACAGAGTCACAGCTTCTGTTTAATTTACTATTCCTGCTATAAAAGATTACAAATTTAGTAACCCAAAACAAAACAGATTTATTAGCTTCCGTCTGAAACGGGTCTCCCTGGGCTAAAATCAAGGTGTTGGCAGAGTGACCTTCCTTCTGAATGCTCTAGGGAAGAATAGTTTCTTTTCCAGTTTCTAGAAGCAGGCTGCATTCCTTAGCTAACTGATCCGTTCTTCTATCTCCAAAGCCAGTAATATCATTTGGGGTCTTTTTTATACCACTCTTCCTTTGAGTATTTTTATCTTATCACTTTTAAGGAGCTTTTGGAGAATTTATTGAGCCTACCTGGTTAATCTCCCTACTTTAAGGTCAGCTGATTAATGTTAGTTATATTTGCAATGTCAAGTGCTCTTTGTCATGTAACATAACATACAGGTTCTGGAGATTAAGACGTGGGGCATCTATGAGGGGACATTCATTATAACTTTCAGCTGGTTTGAATTACATCATCACGGGTCGGGAGGAAACAGATTACATTTTTGCTGTGTACCCTCACAGATGAATGAATTACCTGTCATGGCTATTTTGATAGTGACAGTGTCTTCTCCATTGTTCATCACTTTTTGAAATTATCTTTTTTAACAGTTGTTATAAGTTGGGCATTTGTATATCCAGATGCACACAGAGCTCTACAAGCTCACATACTCACACCCTTTTTCTTATTCATTTGATAACCTGGCACCTGGAGCATCTTAGGACTTCCCATGTTAACTGCTGTTTAAACAGGGGGACATGGAGCCCTATGCTGTGTCCTTTAGCAGGAGGCTCAGTGGGGTCTTCAGCGCCACTTAATGATTCAGTTGCTCTTGTTTGGAGACTGACATTCACTTTGTAGTCATACCTGTCTTGTGTTGATCTCTTTTCATTTACTCAGCAATTCTTTCCTAGCGCCTGTGCTGCTGGAGATCTTTATTAACATTAAAATGCTTCTGAAACTTCATAGTCTTAAGAGGAAAATTATGACATCATCTACTTTTACTTGATGTTATTTTCCTGAAACCTTAGGAGGACAAATATTTACAGTCAAAATAAATATTTTGTGTTTGTAAGGAGAACACACATAGGTATATGTCACACATCGAAACACATGCATACACATGGGCACAGAGTCACAGCTTCTGTTTAATTTACTATTCCTGCTATAAAAGATTACAAATTTAGTAACCCAAAACAAAACAGATTTATTAGCTTCCGTCTGAAACGGGTCTCCCTGGGCTAAAATCAAGGTGTTGGCAGAGTGACCTTCCTTCTGAATGCTCTAGGGAAGAATAGTTTCTTTTCCAGTTTCTAGAAGCAGGCTGCATTCCTTAGCTAACTGATCCGTTCTTCTATCTCCAAAGCCAGTAATATCATTTGGGGTCTTTTTTATACCACTCTTCCTTTGAGTATTTTTATCTTATCACTTTTAAGGAGCTTTTGGAGAATTTATTGAGCCTACCTGGTTAATCTCCCTACTTTAAGGTCAGCTGATTAATGTTAGTTATATTTGCAATGTTAAGTGCTCTTTGTCATGTAACATAACATACAGGTTCTGGAGATTAAGACGTGGGGCATCTATGAGGGGACATTCATTATTCTGCCCGCCTATCATGCCTTATTGTCGTAATGGTAGTAACTTGAATTAGCAAAACATCAACAGTCTTCCCTTGCCTTTGCCTCCTTGATCTATGACTACCCCTCCGAGCACAATCCTTTACACTGGAAATGAAAGTGATTGTCTTTTGTTTAATCAAGCTTTCCATATTTTGTGGAACTGTTGGAGTCATACCATTTTAAAGATCTGTTTTAATAATAAGATATTTGTATACCTGTATAAAAAATGTAAATATTTTCATTCATCAGAGGTTCTGTTTTTCACTGTCAGTGATATCTGAATTTGGATTCAAGTCCTTCACATTTGAAGTACTCTGAGAAGGATAATTTGCTTTTGTTATTTAATCAAATAGGTAAAGAATACAGAAGAGATTGGCAGTGTGTTCATTAAATTTACAAAATCATATAGTAGATGATAGTCCAGTAAGTGCACATTGTATCTTGGCAGGTGTCTGAAGCCCGGATAGGAGCAATTCTCGTTAATGGGCAATGACTTGACACTCGTGGAGTTGCAGGTGCACACCTAGGGTGTGGGAGTGCCTTTCCATGATGATCAGAAAAACAGAGTCTGAAGAATAGACTTCGGTCAAAAAAATAGGAAGTCTGCCTGGTGTTTCTTTGGAATACCAGAGGATGAGGCATACATGTTTAGTGAGAGTTGTCACAGTTCCCTGAAACTTGTCTTCCCAATTTCTGGCAGAAACCCTCCCTCCAAAGAGACGTGCCAAGGTTAAGCATTTATAGCTTTTGTTGGCCTTGAATCGGGAGGTGTTCAAGTTTTGATTATTATTATTGAGTGAGGATTGTGAAGATAGGCATCGTAATGATATCACAATGAATAATATCACTGTGAATATCTCATGATACCATTTTATATGTGAAATCTAAAAAAAAAATGATACAGTATGGTAACCTGGAAGAAGTGGACAAATTCTTAGAAAAGTACAAACTTCTAAGACTGAATGAGGAAGAAAGAGTATTTTTATCTTATCACTTTTAAGGAGCTTTTGGAGAATTTATTGAGCCTACCTGGTTAATCTCCCTACTTTAAGGTCAGCTGATTAATGTTAGTTATATTTGCAATGTCAAGTGCTCTTTGTCATGTAACATAACATACAGGTTCTGGAGATTAAGACGTGGGGCATCTATGAGGGGACATTCATTATTCTGCCCGCCTATCATGCCTTATTGTCGTAATGGTAGTAACTTGAATTAGCAAAACATCAACAGTCTTCCCTTGCCTTTGCCTCCTTGATCTATGACTACCCCTCCGAGCACAATCCTTTACACTGGAAATGAAAGTGATTGTCTTTTGTTTAATCAAGCTTTCCATATTTTGTGGAACTGTTGGAGTCATACCATTTTAAAGATCTGTTTTAATAATAAGATATTTGTATACCTGTATAAAAAATGTAAATATTTTCATTCATCAGAGGTTCTGTTTTTCACTGTCAGTGATATCTGAATTTGGATTCAAGTCCTTCACATTTGAAGTACTCTGAGAAGGATAATTTGCTTTTGTTATTTAATCAAATAGGTAAAGAATACAGAAGAGATTGGCAGTGTGTTCATTAAATTTACAAAATCATATAGTAGATGATAGTCCAGTAAGTGCACATTGTATCTTGGCAGGTGTCTGAATCCCAGATAGGAGAAATTTCCCGTTAATGGGCAATGACTTGACACTCGTGGAGTTGCAGGTGCACACCTAGGGTGTGGGAGTGCCTTTCCATGATGATCAGAAAAACAGAGTCTGAAGAATAGACTTCGGTCAAAAAAATAGGAAGTCTGCCTGGTGTTTCTTTGGAATACCAGAGGATGAGGCATACATGTTTAGTGAGAGTTGTCACAGTTCCCTGAAACTTGTCTTCCCAATTTCTGGCAGAAACCCTCCCTCCAAAGAGACGTGCCAAGGTTAAGCATTTATAGCTTTTGTTGGCCTTGAATCGGGAGGTGTTCAAGTTTTGATTATTATTATTGAGTGAGGATTGTGAAGATAGGCATCGTAATGATATCACAATGAATAATATCACTGTGAATATCTCATGATACCATTTTATATGTGAAATCTAAAAAAAAAATGATACAGTATGGTAACCTGGAAGAAGTGGACAAATTCTTAGAAAAGTACAAACTTCTAAGACTGAATGAGGAAGAAACAGAAATTATAAATGGACCAATCACAAACACTAAAATTGAAACTGTGATAAAAAATCTCCCAGCAAATGAAAGCCCAGGGCCTGATGGCCTCTCTATCAAACATTTAGAGATGCGCTAACACTTACCTTCTCAAACTTCCAAAACGTTGCAGAGGGAGGAACACTCCCCAAGTCATTCTGTGAGGCCACCATCACCCTGATACCAAAATCAGATGAAGAAACTAAAAAAAAAAAAAGTATCAATGATGAACATAGATACAAAAATCCTCAACAAAATACTAGCAAACAGAATCTACAACACATTAAAAGGATCATACACCATGACCAAGTGTGGTTTATCCCAGCGATGCAAGGATTCTTCAATATATTCAGATCAGTAAATGTGATACACCATATTAACAATTTTAAGAATGGAAATCCTACGGTAATTTCAGTTGATGCAGAAAAAGCTTTTGATGAAATTCAGAACCCACTTATGATTAAAAACTCTTCAGAAAATGGACATAAAAAGAACCTACCTCAACGTAATAAAGGCCATACACAACAAATCTGCAGCAAACATTGTTCTCAATGGTGAAAAATTGAAAGCATTTCCACGAAGATCAGGAACAGGACAAGGGTGCCAACTTGTGCCACTATTATTCAACATAGTTGTGAAAGTCCTAGCCAAGACTGTCAGAGAAGAAAGAGAAATAAAGGAATCCAGATTGGAAAAGAAGTGAAACTTACTATTTGTGGACAACATGGTACTATATATAAGAAAGCCTAAGGATGCCACAAGAATATTGCTAAAGCTAATGAATTTAGCAAAGTTGCAAGATACAAAATTAATACACAGAAACTCCTTGCATTCCTACACTCTGATAATGAAAAATCAGGAGAAAATAATGAAATAATTCCATTCACCATTGCAACAGAAAGACTAAAATATCTAGAAATAAACCTATCTATGGATAGAAAAGACCTATATGCAGAAAACTATAAGACACTGATGAAATAAAGACAACATGAACATGTAAGCATATGATATTCTTGCATTGGAAAATCAATATTGAGAAAATGACTATACTATCCAAAGCAATACACAGTTTCAGTGCCATTCATATCAAATTACTAATGGTTCTTTTCCAAGAAGTAGAACAAAAAATGTTTAGAATTTGTATGGAGACACAAAAAACCTCAAATAGCCAAAGCAATCTTGAGAAAGAAAAACAGAGCTGGAGGAATCAATCTTCCCAATGTTAGACTACAAGCTACAGAATCAAGACAATTTGGTACAAAAACAGAAATATAGATCAATGGAACAAGAAAGAAAGCCCAGAGATAAACCCACACAGCTATGGGCACCTTATCATTGATATAGAAGTCAATAATGTACAATGGAGAAAAGACAGCCCCTTTAATAAATGGTGCTGGGAAAGCTGGACAGCTCCATGTAAACAAATGAAATTAGAATACTTTCTAACACTATGCATAAAAATAAACTGAAAATGGATTTAAGATTTAAATGTAAAGCCAGAAACTTTAAAACTCTTAGAGGAAAAAAAAAAAAGCGTGGAACACTGACGTGCTCCTCTTTGACCCACTTCCCAGAGTAATGGAAATAAAATAAAAAATAAACAAATGAGACCTCATTAAATTTAAAAACTTTTGCACTATAACCAAGGTGAAATGACAGTCCTCAGAACTGGAGACAATCATTGCAAATAAAACAACTGACAAAGGAGTTATCTCCAAAATACGCAAGCATCTCATGCAGCTCAATATCAGAAAAACAAACAACTCATTCAAAAATAGACAGAAGACATATACCATTATTTCTCTGAAGAAGACATGCACACAGTGAGGAAATGCCTAAAATAAGGCACATCACTCCTTATTAGACAAATGCAAATTAAAACTACAAAGAACTATCAGCTCACACCAGTCAGAATGGTTGTCTTCAGAAAATCTACCAAAAATGAATGCTGGTGTGGATATGGAGAAAAGGAACCTTCTTGTACTGTTTTTGGGAATGTAAATTGATTCAGCCACAGTGGAGAACAATGAGACTGAGATTCCTTAAAGCCTAGGAATAAAACTACCATATGGCTCAACAATCCCACCCTGGGAAAACCATAATTCAAAAAGACACATTGTACCCCTCCATTCTTTTCAGCACTATTTACAATAGCCAGGACATGGAAGCATGGATGGATGAATGGATAAAGAAGTTGTGATATATATATACACACAATGGAATAATACTCTGCCATAAAAAGGAAACAGTTTGTGTCAGTTGAACTGAGGTGGATGAATCTACAGCCTGTTATACAGAGTGAAGTAAGTCAGAAAGAGAAAAACAAACATCATATATTAACACATATATATGGAATCTAGAAAAATGGTGCTGATCAACCTATTTGCAGGGATGGAATAGAGACACAGATGTAGGTAGAGAAAGGATTTGTGGACACAGTGGTGGAAACAGAGAATGAAATGAATTGAGAAAGTAACATTGAAATATGCACATTAACATGTGTAGAATAGCTGGTGGGAAGTTGCTGTATAACACAGGGAATTTAGCACAGTGCTTTGTGATGACCTACAGGGGTGGGAGATTGGGGAGGGAAGGGAGATTTAAGAGGGAGAGGATATGTGTATACATATGACTGATTTAAGGTGTTGTACGGCTGAAACCAACACAACATTGTAAAGCAATTATCCTCCAATTAAAATGAAATAAAAAAGAATGATACAATGATACTTATTTACAAAACAGAAAGAGGCTCACAGACATAGAAAAGAAACTTATGGTTACCAAAGGTGATAGTGGGGAGGGTTTGGGGAGAGATAAATTGGGAGTTTGGTATTAACAGATACACATTACTACACATAAAACAGCCGAACATCAAGGACCAACTATATAGCACAGGGAACTATATGCAATATCTTGTAACAACCTATAATGGAATAGAATCTGAAAAATATATATATATGACTGAGTCACTTTTTATACACCTGACACACAAGATTGTACATTAACTATACTTTAATAAAAGTGGTTAAAAATAAACATTATAAAAATGAAAAAAGAATCTTTGGATCACCCCTCCATACACAGAAAAAGAAAGGTTGTACATTTCACCTTTACACTAATGGCCACATTACACACTTTATGCAGTCTGGCCATTACAGCAGGAAAGGAAACTGAAAGAAAGCTGGGATCAGTATACTGAGGACTGCCACTCTTAACTGTGATTAATTACTTCATCTCCTTGGGTTTGGAATAGACATGATCCTGCTCAGTTTATCTCAAGAATTTATAATATAGAGTCCACATAAAATGTGAATGTATTTTGAAAGTGTCAAGCATTGGATTTCCAATACTTCTGTTCAAGAAAGTTGAACAGAAAGGGAAAGGTAGAGTTGGTATGATCCAGTTCACTCCCTGACCCGATGGTTTTCACTATGTTGCCCATGAATGCTGGGAAAGGGTAGATTTTCTTTGCTTAGAGTTACAAATCCCACACATTAATTTATGTTTCATTACTTAGTGGAACATCATTCCTGGGATGGAGTTTTTGAGGAGTGTAGGATAGAAGGCATCTATGTTTGGGATAGGGTGACCTCAAGTTGTATATGATCTATTACCAATTTAATCATTTTTGTTTTAAGTTCAGTGTTGTGTCTCAGATAACATGCTACATTCAGAAACCTTTATTGGATGGTTCTGTAGGCAAATTAAACCCTGTCCTTAGATAAATTAGAAATTATATTTTGATTTCTCTTTGTTTTTGCAAATATGGAGCCCTGGTGTATCTTTGGACTTCTCTGGTGCCTCAGTCAGTAAAGAATCTACCTGCAGTGAAGGAGGCCGCCTTCAAAGCAGGAGAATCCACCCCTGTATTTTGAAGTCCAGGCTGGTAGACCCTAAGATCACAGAATGTTAGAAGTTGGAGTGACTTGAAAATTATCTGGCCCAGAGGGTTTTTTAAAAATTAAAAAAAAAGAGTCAAATATCGGGCATTCATTCAATGCAGTATAATATTTTCATTCAGTCAGTGGATATTTTTGAGTACCTGTTCTGTGCCAAGCCTTGAGCTAAGTGCGAAGTATATGGAGATGACAGACTCGGTGCCTGATTGTAAGAATTCTTGGTCCTTAGAGGAGATAGGTATTAAAGAGTTAGTGTTCAGTGCTCCTGCTGGGTCTGTCTGATATGAGGATGTACAATATAAACCAGAACAAATAGGAAACAGCCCTAAGATTGCCTGAGGGTAGGAGGTGGGGCAGTTAAAAAAAGGTAAATATTTTGTATCTCTTTCTCTAGGTAAATAAAATGAGACTAGGTCCACAAGAGACTAGCCCTTACTGCTTGCCCAATCAGAACCTCTTTTGCTTTTTTGTTCTCTGTCGACCTATGAAGACGTCTAAGATCTATTTTTTACCATCATCCTTCTTATTGTTATTATTTATGACGGTCATTGTTTTAACTGCTCCACGGAGATAATTGCCTTAGTTGCTAAGGCAACCCAACATATTGGGTATAAGAGCAGCCAGCAGAAAGGGTTTGCCAAATTGCAGGGCTGGGTGGGAGGTGTGGGGTGGGAGAGCAAGGAGCTCAGCTGTGGAGCTTGAAAATAGCCATGTTCAAATTATCTCTGCATTTCTTCCACTGAGGAGCGTGAAGCCACTTGGAATTCGGTGCCTGCCAGCTCCTCAGCTACCCCTGACGCTTCCTGTTTTCAGCCCAGCTAGTATTCACTCTCTCTCACCAACTGTCAGTGCTCGGTCCAGGCTTCTTGGGCCTGTTTTCCAGACTCACAATTCCTGTTTCTGCTATTCAACCCTAGAGGTGTTCTTGTTCTTTATTTCTTGGACCTGCAAGGGTGGAGAGAGAGGGGGTGCAGAACCCTTCTCTAGACACTGCACGTTGCTTATTTCAAACAGATCATAGTCTTTAGTGGTCTTGCTCAAGCCTGTAGTTTCCTTCCTAACGTACAGAGGCAAGTGTGGACTGATGACCTGAACTTTTTCCATTTTAATTTTTGAAGACTGGAACATCTTGGGAGATCAGCCATGCTGCCCCCATTAGGTAGATAAATTGAAACTGGGGGAGAAGGCCTGTAGACATGATGATGCAGACAAAGTGGCTGATGAAGGAATTGAGCCTCTAACTTTTTTCGCCTTATGCTTACTCAGTGCCATCGGCTTTTGTCCTTCGTTCCTATCTTAGTCCGAGGTCTTCAGGTGGTTTTGCTGACATCTCTGTGTTCTCTAGTTAGCTCGTTTATTGTCTCCTGGCTCCTGAGCCTTATGCCAAGATGGAGAGTGGTCCAAAGGGGCTACTGGGGAAGAAAGATGCTGGAGACAAGTCCGTAGGTCTTTCCAGAAGGCTACAATATAAACCAGAACAAATAGGAAACAGCCCTAAGATTGCCTGAGGGTAGGAGGTGGGGCAGTTAAAAAAAGGTAAATATTTTGTATCTCTTTCTCTAGGTAAATAAAATGAGACTAGGTCCACAAGAGACTAGCCCTTACTGCTTGCCCAATCAGAACCTCTTTTGCTTTTTTGTTCTCTGTCGACCTATGAAGACGTCTAAGATCTATTTTTTACCATCATCCTTCTTATTGTTATTATTTATGACGGTCATTGTTTTAACTGCTCCACGGAGATAATTGCCTTAGTTGCTAAGGCAACCCAACATATTGGGTATAAGAGCAGCCAGCAGAAAGGGTTTGCCAAATTGCAGGGCTGGGTGGGAGGTGTGGGGTGGGAGAGCAAGGAGCTCAGCTGTGGAGCTTGAAAATAGCCATGTTCAAATTATCTCTGCATTTCTTCCACTGAGGAGCGTGAAGCCACTTGGAATTCGGTGCCTGCCAGCTCCTCAGCTACCCCTGACGCTTCCTGTTTTCAGCCCAGCTAGTATTCACTCTCTCTCACCAACTGTCAGTGCTCGGTCCAGGCTTCTTGGGCCTGTTTTCCAGACTCACAATTCCTGTTTCTGCTATTCAACCCTAGAGGTGTTCTTGTTCTTTATTTCTTGGACCTGCAAGGGTGGAGAGAGAGGGGGTGCAGAACCCTTCTCTAGACACTGCACGTTGCTTATTTCAAACAGATCATAGTCTTTAGTGGTCTTGCTCAAGCCTGTAGTTTCCTTCCTAACGTACAGAGGCAAGTGTGGACTGATGACCTGAACTTTTTCCATTTTAATTTTTGAAGACTGGAACATCTTGGGAGATCAGCCATGCTGCCCCCATTAGGTAGATAAATTGAAACTGGGGGAGAAGGCCTGTAGACATGATGATGCAGACAAAGTGGCTGATGAAGGAATTGAGCCTCTAACTTTTTTCGCCTTATGCTTACTCAGTGCCATCGGCTTTTGTCCTTCGTTCCTATCTTAGTCCGAGGTCTTCAGGTGGTTTTGCTGACATCTCTGTGTTCTCTAGTTAGCTCGTTTATTGTCTCCTGGCTCCTGAGCCTTATGCCAAGATGGAGAGTGGTCCAAAGGGGCTACTGGGGAAGAAAGATGCTGGAGACAAGTCTGTCTCACTGGTTAGTGTTGCTTGGTCATCCAGAAGCAGCTGCAGCCATTAAACAGGATGATGGGCATGGGGTAGGGCAAGATGACAAGAGTCTCTCACTGGAAGATTTGAGTAGGTGTCAGTGACTTGGTTCAGCAACAACTTGCTCCTCTGCTTTCCTGCTCACCAAACGGACACTTAGTCCCAGGATATCTGTGCGGAGGGCCAGCTTGCCTCTGTGTCCCTAGCAGCCTCCAGGGTGTCTCCCTACGTGTGTCCCAGCACCCTCTGCTAGAGCGCAGCCTCGGCGCTGATCTATCTGAGCAGGTTAAATAAACAGGTCTGTGTTTGGGTTAATTATCGCTGGTTCTGTTGCTCTCCATTACTGCTCCGCTCGGGCCTCTGGCCAAGGAGCAGATGGGAGAGGCTCCGTCGTCACCCCTGCCTCCTCATTGTGTCTGGCTCTCCCGCCTTCTCTCTCTCTCTCTCTCCCTCTCTCCCTCTTTCCCTCACTCTCTCTCCCTCTGTCCCTCCCTTACCCTTCCTCATGTTCCTCCAAACGTCCCCCTCCTCCCTGCCCTCCCCTTGCTTCCCTGCTTTCCTCTCTCCTCTCCCCCTCCCCCGCTCTCTTTTTGCTCTTTCTCTCTCTCTCTTTCTCTTTTTGGCTGAGCAAATAGGCCAGATGGCGGTGAGGGGAACAGACAACAAGTGAGGCATGGCATATGGGGAGCTTGTTTAATTTCGGCTCCTGTAGGGAAGTAGATTGGAGGAGGTGAGCTACAAAAGCAGAAAATGGAAAGGGGAAGGGTAAGAAAAAAAAAAAACCACACACAGACACACACACAGACACACAGACACACATACACAACAACAACTGACCCTTCCAAGAGGGAAATTGGATTCAATTTGCTATTGTTGGCCAGTGGAATCTGTTGAGAATGAAGTGAATCTAAAGCAGAAAGTACCCTTTTTCCATCTTGAAGATGCAGCCCTCTCCTCCAGCTATCCTGCCTCATACCGTATTGCCCAGGGCTCTAGCTCTGAGCGGAGGGTCTGAGAAAGGCAGTGGGAGGTGGGCAGGATTTCTTATATAACGTGGTAAATGGCTGTCTGTTCGTGTATCAATTCCAGGAAGAAGTTTAGCCAGTAATTTAGCAAGAGAAAAATAGAGGTATCTGTGGCTAAAACTGGAGACAAGTCTGTCTCACTGGTTAGTGTTGCTTGGTCATCCAGAAGCAGCTGCAGCCATTAAACAGGATGATGGGCATGGGGTAGGGCAAGATGACAAGAGTCTCTCACTGGAAGATTTGAGTAGGTGTCAGTGACTTGGTTCAGCAACAACTTGCTCCTCTGCTTTCCTGCTCACCAAACGGACACTTAGTCCCAGGATATCTGTGCGGAGGGCCAGCTTGCCTCTGTGTCCCTAGCAGCCTCCAGGGTGTCTCCCTACGTGTGTCCCAGCACCCTCTGCTAGAGCGCAGCCTCGGCGCTGATCTATCTGAGCAGGTTAAATAAACAGGTCTGTGTTTGGGTTAATTATCGCTGGTTCTGTTGCTCTCCATTACTGCTCCGCTCGGGCCTCTGGCCAAGGAGCAGATGGGAGAACTCCGTCGTCACCCCTGCCTCCTCATTGTGTCTGGCTCTCCCGCCTTCTCTCTCTCTCTCTCTCCCTCTCTCCCTCTTTCCCTCACTCTCTCTCCCTCTGTCCCTCCCTTACCCTTCCTCATGTTCCTCCAAACGTCCCCCTCCTTCCTGCCCTCCCCTTGCTTCCCTGCTTTCCTCTCCCCTCTCCCCCTCCCCCGCTCTCTTTTTGCTCTTTCTCTCTCTCTCTTTCTCTTTTTGGCTGAGCAAATAGGCCAGATGGCGGTGAGGGGAACAGACAACAAGTGAGGCATGGCATATGGGGAGCTTGTTTAATTTCGGCTCCTGTAGGGAAGTAGATTGGAGGAGGTGAGCTACAAAAGCAGAAAATGGAAAGGGGAAGGGTAAGAAAAAAAAAAAACCACACACAGACACACACACAGACACACAGACACACATACACAACAACAACTGACCCTTCCAAGAGGGAAATTGGATTCAATTTGCTATTGTTGGCCAGTGGAATCTGTTGAGAATGAAGTGAATCTAAAGCAGAAAGTACCCTTTTTCCATCTTGAAGATGCAGCCCTCTCCTCCAGCTATCCTGCCTCATACCGTATTGCCCAGGGCTCTAGCTCTGAGCGGAGGGTCTGAGAAAGGCAGTGGGAGGTGGGCAGGATTTCTTATATAACGTGGTAAATGGCTGTCTGTTCGTGTATCAATTCCAGGAAGAAGTTTAGCCAGTAATTTAGCAAGAGAAAAATAGAGGTATCTGTGGCTAAAATAAGGGGCTGAGGGATGACTGGCCTGAGTTAACCCAGTGTCAGCTTCTCCTCAGAACTTCTTGCTTGGTTTCCTGTGCCTTCTCAGTTTGATTCAGCTCCCTCTGGGGCGGCTGCCCACGTAACCACACCTTCTTCGGCAGACCCTGTCCACTGCCTGTGCTGACATGAAAAAGCCAAGACAGGATGGCAGAGGGAGGTGTAAGGGACCGGGTGGAAAGTTCTTTGTTTTCTATCAAAGTTTATTTAACCTTTTTGGTGGCCACCTGGAATTTCAAATTGAAGGCAGCTTTACCTGGGGTTTCTGGAGAGATTCTGGCCACAGCACATACAATGGCTCTGCTGATCAGTGAAATGTATTCCGAGGGGGCCCTGCTCCCTAGATGCAGGTCCAGTTCAGCCATCTGTGGGAGACTGTGGCCTGGTGGAGCACTAGGTTTCTGACACTGTGGTCTGTCTGGCTTGGGACTGGGAAGAGACCTGGGAGACTTAACAATGACCCTTAGTTCCATCCAGGCTTGTCTGCTGGAGCAGCAGCCTGCCCCCTCTTCCCTGCAGGGGCTTCCCCAGCTCCACCAGGCAACTCGTTCGGCAGCTGATAACCGGATTAGGCAGCAGAATGGGGCAGATGAGCACCTCCAGGGGCCCTGCCTGGGAAATGAGGCTGCCTGGCCTGGTGTGGGGCTGCCACTGTCAACACCCTAAGCTGTTGCCTCGGGCAGGATATTTGCATGTGTGTGCGGCCTACTGTACCATGCCTGGAGCCACTGGGAAAAGCCAGCGGCAGAGGTTCACACGGGCCAGGGCCGCACAAAGCCTGAGGCCACGTGGCGCAGTGGTCCGGGCCATCAAGCATCCTGCGCTGGGTCCTGAAGGTGGCTGAGCGCCTGTGTCCGGGTGGGCGGGAGCCGGCTCAGCTACCGACCATGTTGCTTCCTCCCCAGCCTCCTCTGAAAAGGGGGGGTCTGAGAAAGGCAGTGGGAGGTGGGCAGGATTTCTTATATAACGTGGTAAATGGCTGTCTGTTCGTGTATCAATTCCAGGAAGAAGTTTAGCCAGTAATTTAGCAAGAGAAAAATAGAGGTATCTGTGGCTAAAATAAGGGGCTGAGGGATGACTGGCCTGAGTTAACCCAGTGTCAGCTTCTCCTCAGAACTTCTTGCTTGGTTTCCTGTGCCTTCTCAGTTTGATTCAGCTCCCTCTGGGGCGGCTGCCCACGTAACCACACCTTCTTCGGCAGACCCTGTCCACTGCCTGTGCTGACATGAAAAGCCAAGACAGGATGGCAGAGGGAGGTGTAAGGGACCGGGTGGAAAGTTCTTTGTTTTCTATCAAAGTTTATTTAACCTTTTTGGTGGCCACCTGGAATTTCAAATTGAAGGCAGCTTTACCTGGGGTTTCTGGAGAGATTCTGGCCACAGCACATACAATGGCTCTGCTGATCAGTGAAATGTATTCCGAGGGGGCCCTGCTCCCTAGATGCAGGTCCAGTTCAGCCATCTGTGGGAGACTGTGGCCTGGTGGAGCACTAGGTTTCTGACACTGTGGTCTGTCTGGCTTGGGACTGGGAAGAGACCTGGGAGACTTAACAATGACCCTTAGTTCCATCCAGGCTTGTCTGCTGGAGCAGCAGCCTGCCCCCTCTTCCCTGCAGGGGCTTCCCCAGCTCCACCAGGCAACTCGTTCGGCAGCTGATAACCGGATTAGGCAGCAGAATGGGGCAGATGAGCACCTCCAGGGGCCCTGCCTGGGAAATGAGGCTGCCTGGCCTGGTGTGGGGCTGCCACTGTCAACACCCTAAGCTGTTGCCTCGGGCAGGATATTTGCATGTGTGTGCGGCCTACTGTACCATGCCTGGAGCCACTGGGAAAAGCCAGCGGCAGAGGTTCACACGGGCCAGGGCCGCACAAAGCCTGAGGCCACGTGGCGCAGTGGTCCGGGCCATCAAGCATCCTGCGCTGGGTCCTGAAGGTGGCTGAGCGCCTGTGTCCGGGTGGGCGGGAGCCGGCTCAGCTACCGACCATGTTGCTTCCTCCCCAGCCTCCTCTGAAAAACTCTCCTTGCTTGTTTTCAGGGGCAGGCTGGCGGTTTGATCTCCCCTGAATGCGGTCCCCTCATTGGAGCCTTCGATTCTGAGAAGATTCGAGGCATTGTCCGGGGTGGCGGGATGTCGGATTGATTTCGGGGCCTTTGTGTGGACGTGGGGCTCCTGAATGAAGCTGTTATGCACGTCTGGGGCTGGCGGGCCGGCTGTCCGGCTGCAAGCTGGGCCTCCCTTTGTTGTGGGGGCCTCATGGAGTCCACGGAAGAGGCTCATTTCAGGGTGATTTAGTACCACCCAAACACCAGCTGTCTGCTGCACGCCCTGCCCGGCCCCCTCTCGGGGGGAATCGCTTCCCTTTCTGAAGCTCTCAGAGTCCCCACCCTTTTCTTTAAAACATTGGGATACCCTCATATTAGCATATGTATATATGTGTTAATATTATATACTTGTATAAGTATAAATGGATGTATCTGTACATGGATATATATATATACACATATATATATACACATATATATATATATATACATATATGTGTGTGTGTGTGTGTGTGTGTGTGTGTATTGTGGTTTGTTTTTGTATTTTAAAGATTTATTTATTTATTTTTTGGGCGGGGGTCGGGGTTGGGGAGGGAGGGGAGCGGGCGGGCCACTTCTATTGGTTTTTCATTTCTCTATTTTCATCTGTCTTTGTTCTTTGGCTCCTGCGGGCCTCTCATCGCGGTGGCGTCTTGTCGCAGAATGCCGGCTCTGGGCGCATGTGCTCCAGAGCTCTGGCTCGGTGATTGGACATATCAGTCCAGCTGCTCTGCGGCACGTGGGATCTTCCCAGGTCAGGGATCGAACCGGCGCCCCCTGCACTGCAAGGCGGTGTCCTTACCCACTGGACCACCAGGGGAAGCCCTTGTTTTTGCTTTTTAGCAGAGAGCCCTGGCAGAGACAGGGGAAGGTGATAAAGCCACTGTATTAAAAACTGTGTCACCAGGGTTTGGATCTCAGCTCTGTCATTCATTCATTAAGGTGGCTGGCGCCTGTGTCCGGGTGGGCGGAGCCGGCTCAGCTACCGACCATGTTGCTTCCTCCCAGCCTCCTCTGAAAACTCTCCTTGCTTGTTTTCAGGGGCAGGCTGGCGGTTTGATCTCCCTGAATGCGGTCCCTCATTGGAGCCTTGATTCTGAGAAGATTCGAGGCATTGTCCGGGGTGGCGGGATGTCGGATTGATTTCGGGGCCTTTGTGTGGACGTGGGGCTCCTGAATGAAGCTGTTATGCACGTCTGGGGCTGGCGGGCCGGCTGTCCGGCTGCAAGCTGGGCCTCCCTTTGTTGTGGGGGCCTCATGGAGTCCACGGAAGAGGCTCATTTCAGGGTGATTTAGTACCACCCAAACACCAGCTGTCTGCTGCACGCCCTGCCCGGCCCCCTCTCGGGGGGAATCGCTTCCCTTTCTGAAGCTCTCAGAGTCCCCACCCTTTTCTTTAAAACATTGGGATACCCTCATATTAGCATATGTATATATGTGTTAATATTATATACTTGTATAAGTATAAATGGATGTATCTGTACATGGATATATATATATATACACATATATATATACACATATATATATATACATATACATATATGTGTGTGTGTGTGTGTGTGTGTGTGTATGGTTTGGTTTGTTTTTGTATTTTAAAGATTTATTTATTTATTTTTAATTTTTGGGTGGGGGTCGGGGTTGGGGAGGGAGGGGAGCGGGCGGGCCACTTCTATTGGTTTTTCATTTCTCTATTTTCATCTGTCTTTGTTCTTTGGCTCCTGCGGGCCTCTCATCGCGGTGGCGTCTTGTCGCAGAATGCCGGCTCTGGGCGCATGTGCTCCAGAGCTCTGGCTCGGTGATTGGACATATCAGTCCAGCTGCTCTGCGGCACGTGGGATCTTCCCAGGTCAGGGATCGAACCGGCGCCCCCTGCACTGCAAGGCGGTGTCCTTACCCACTGGACCACCAGGGGAAGCCCTTGTTTTTGCTTTTTAGCAGAGAGCCCTGGCAGAGACAGGGGAAGGTGATAAAGCCACTGTATTAAAAACTGTGTCACCAGGGTTTGGATCTCAGCTCTGTCATTCATTCATTTTCTTACCTTGGGCATGTCACTCCATCTCTCAAAGTCAGTTTTTTCATTGGAAAAAATGAGAGTTCTCTTTTGATAGGAAGTAACTGCTCCTTTATTTCTTGAGATGTTAATGTTTCTTAAAAGCTACGAGAGAAGGGAGTACACTGTATTACTCCAGTGATTTTGTAAAGAATTGTTCAGTGGGAAATAAAACCACAAGGCAGCTGTGCTAAGGGAGAAAGCTTCTCCACCTTTCTAGGGGCTGTGCTGGGTGCAGAACCCAGATTTAGCTCACCCTAGCATCTCAGAGTCAAGGGCCATTAAATAGGGGTCACAATCTGTTGGAGGTGCTACATGAACATCAGAGAGAGGCACAGGAGAAAGCCTTGCGGTCAGAGAAAGCTCCTGGAGGAGGTGACACAGGATTATCTTTAAGTTCAAGGTGGTTTATAAGAGAAAGGGTTGGAAGAGGTTTTCCAGGGAGCTTAAGTAGACAGCAGAGTGGAAGCCATCCCACTCTGGGCAGCCATCCCGGATCTTGAAAGCTGACATGCGCCAAAGAGCAAAGAAAGGGTCTGAATGGAAGTAGGGGACTTGGTCAGGCACGAAGGGTAGAGAGGTGACTCTGCCACTTCCATTTGGCTGCTTTGAGCAGGATGGTTGTCAGTTATTAGAAGACAGTTGAGAAGGTGACGCTAATGGTTCAAGCATGACTGGAGATTAAGGGTTAGTGTGTCACATGAGCACTGACTGAGGTGGAAAAGAGAGATCCCTATGATGTGCAACTGATCTCAAGATTGGTTTGAAGTAGGGAGTTGGAAAGAAAGGCATGGATCTACAGTGATACACTCATTTCTGTAAAATGTGGCAAAAGTGATTAAAAATTCATAGCATTGCTAACCTGGCACATAATAAACACTAATTTAATGCCATCTGTAATGATGATGATGATTGCTTCTTTAGGTGACCACATGAGTGGTTGCTTCTAGGTCATGTCTCCAAGTGGGGAGAGCAGGAAAAGAAACAGAGTGAGAGGTGGGGTTGGAGGGGCAGGAAGAGCGGGGTGATACGTTTCGGCCCAGTTAAGTCCTCACAGATGTTGTCTAATGTAATTTCTTTGGGAGCAGAGTCTGGTGGGAATTCTCTCCTAGTTCCCCTATAATGTCTAGCTTAGGTCTCACAAGAGTCCAGGCACTTAATAGACATTGGATGAACTTATAGATTAATGTGTTTTCTGAGTTTTAGCAATCAGGAACTATTAATAAATAATCATTTATTTTGCAGCTATTAAAGAGTATGAGTTAATGCCACCCACTGGGGACACAGTGAGGAATAAGTCAGCAAGTTACCTGCCACCATGGAGATTGCTGTCTGCTCATGTGACTGGAGAGGACAGTAAATGTTGTTCCTGGGTATCTAAGCATCAGAGAGGCACAGAGAAAGCCTTGCGGTCAGAGAAAGCTCCTGGAGGAGGTGACACAGGATTATCTTTAAGTTCAAGGTGGTTTATAAGAGAAAGGGTTGGAAGAGGTTTTCCAGGGAGCTTAAGTAGACAGCAGAGTGGAAGCCATCCCACTCTGGGCAGCCATCCCGGATCTTGAAAGCTGACATGCGCCAAAGAGCAAAGAAAGGGTCTGAATGGAAGTAGGGGACTTGGTCAGGCACGAAGGGTAGAGAGGTGACTCTGCCACTTCCATTTGGCTGCTTTGAGCAGGATGGTTGTCAGTTATTAGAAGACAGTTGAGAAGGTGACGCTAATGGTTCAAGCATGACTGGAGATTAAGGGTTAGTGTGTCACATGAGCACTGACTGAGGTGGAAAAGAGAGATCCCTATGATGTGCAACTGATCTCAAGATTGGTTTGAAGTAGGGAGTTGGAAAGAAAGGCATGGATCTACAGTGATACACTCATTTCTGTAAAATGTGGCAAAAGTGATTAAAAATTCATAGCATTGCTAACCTGGCACATAATAAACACTAATTTAATGCCATCTGTAATGATGATGATGATTGCTTCTTTAGGTGACCACATGAGTGGTTGCTTCTAGGTCATGTCTCCAAGTGGGGAGAGCAGGAAAAGAAACAGAGTGAGAGGTGGGGTTGGAGGGGCAGGAAGAGCGGGGTGATACGTTTCGGCCCAGTTAAGTCCTCACAGATGTTGTCTAATGTAATTTCTTTGGGAGCAGAGTCTGGTGGGAATTCTCTCCTAGTTCCCCTATAATGTCTAGCTTAGGTCTCACAAGAGTCCAGGCACTTAATAGACATTGGATGAACTTATAGATTAATGTGTTTTCTGAGTTTTAGCAATCAGGAACTATTAATAAATAATCATTTATTTTGCAGCTATTAAAGAGTATGAGTTAATGCCACCCACTGGGGACACAGTGAGGAATAAGTCAGCAAGTTACCTGCCACCATGGAGATTGCTGTCTGCTCATGTGACTGGAGAGGACAGTAAATGTTGTTCCTGGGTATCTAAGCATTACCTTAGGTGAGGAGCCGATAGAGCATGCCATGGATGCATAAGGCATCAAAGTTGTGCTGAAACATCCTCATGTTTTTATTTAGTGCCTGGTGGCCAGAGACAGATCTTGGCATAGTGGTTAGTCACAGCTGAACCACAGCATTCGCTGCAGTCTGAGCTGTGCTCCTTGGGTTTAGGTGAGCAGTGAGCCGTGTGTGGGTAGAGCTTCCCAGTTCCTGGTGACTCCAGAATCAGCCATAGCATGATTGCCTCTGCATACAGGTGATAACATGGACTTCGTCTCTCCCCTGCTTCCTTTTGGGGGTGTTGTCATGACCATGGAGGGTTTTCCTGTTCGTTTCTTTTTTGTGTAGGTTGGCAATTTCATGAGCTTTTTAAACTTTAAATTTAGAACAACTGCAGGCTCACACTTCTGGGACTTGCTCCAGGAGGTGTTACAGCAAGTATTAGAGTCTCTTAGTATCCCAGAAAAGGGAATTGAAAACAGCCTTAGAAATCCTTGGAAGAAAAAAAATCCTCCTTTTACTGAGAATGAAAGTAACTCTAGAAAGGAGAGGTACTGGCCCAAGCCACACAGTTAGAAAATGGCTGGGGGTTGATTTCACCCAGACATCCTGGCCTCCTTGTCCAGAGCTTGTTGAACTTCTTAAGTAGTACTTTGTATTGCCATTCATGTCTGAGATTAAGTGGGTTAATATCTTGTCTTTGTTTCTTACTTTCCCTGTGAGAAAGTTGGATATAAGACTAGGTCAGCATTGGCTATATGTTTGGAACTAAGGGAGAAAAAGGGTGAGAGGTGGGGTTGGAGGCCGTATTTGCCCAGTTAAGTCCTCACAGATGTTGTCTAATGTAATTTCTTTGGGAGCAGAGTCTGGTGGGAATTCTCTCCTAGTTCCCCTATAATGTCTAGCTTAGGTCTCACAAGAGTCCAGGCACTTAATAGACATTGGATGAACTTATAGATTAATGTGTTTTCTGAGTTTTAGCAATCAGGAACTATTAATAAATAATCATTTATTTTGCAGCTATTAAAGAGTATGAGTTAATGCCACCCACTGGGGACACAGTGAGGAATAAGTCAGCAAGTTACCTGCCACCATGGAGATTGCTGTCTGCTCATGTGACTGGAGAGGACAGTAAATGTTGTTCCTGGGTATCTAAGCATTACCTTAGGTGAGGAGCCGATAGAGCATGCCATGGATGCATAAGGCATCAAAGTTGTGCTGAAACATCCTCATGTTTTTATTTAGTGCCTGGTGGCCAGAGACAGATCTTGGCATAGTGGTTAGTCACAGCTGAACCACAGCATTCGCTGCAGTCTGAGCTGTGCTCCTTGGGTTTAGGTGAGCAGTGAGCCGTGTGTGGGTAGAGCTTCCCAGTTCCTGGTGACTCCAGAATCAGCCATAGCATGATTGCCTCTGCATACAGGTGATAACATGGACTTCGTCTCTCCCCTGCTTCCTTTTGGGGGTGTTGTCATGACCATGGAGGGTTTTCCTGTTCGTTTCTTTTTTGTGTAGGTTGGCAATTTCATGAGCTTTTTAAACTTTAAATTTAGAACAACTGCAGGCTCACACTTCTGGGACTTGCTCCAGGAGGTGTTACAGCAAGTATTAGAGTCTCTTAGTATCCCAGAAAAGGGAATTGAAAACAGCCTTAGAAATCCTTGGAAGAAAAAAAATCCTCCTTTTACTGAGAATGAAAGTAACTCTAGAAAGGAGAGGTACTGGCCCAAGCCACACAGTTAGAAAATGGCTGGGGGTTGATTTCACCCAGACATCCTGGCCTCCTTGTCCAGAGCTTGTTGAACTTCTTAAGTAGTACTTTGTGTTGCCATTCATGTCTGAGATTAAGTGGGTTAATATCTTGTCTTTGTTTCTTACTTTCCCTGTGAGAAAAAGTTGGATATAAGACTAGGTCAGCATTTGGCTATATGTGGTCCATGGAACACACTTATTCAGAACATTAGGAGGTGTTAGGGGCCAAAAAAGATTCCATGAACAAAAAAGATTGAGAAACATCCGTTTAAACAAATCTAAACAGACATCTTTGCAGAAAGACATTTCAAAACCTTTGCTATGTTAGTAAGTATCCTTGATCTGCAATATGGTTGAGTTTATGGTGTCTCACAAATTCATTAGATCACTAGCTGATGCCTGTGAGCCCAGCTATCCCTGGACCACTCGCAACTCTAATTCTTGGATAGAGATAGTCTATCTGACACTTTGTAAAGATGCCGCACTGAGTTTTGTGCCTGGGGCGCTGGGAGACGCAAAGCTCTGGAAAAGGAAGCTTAGTGAAACACCAATTCCATTAAGCAACACTGACCCCACTCCCAGTGTGTTAGCTGCTCAGTCATGTTGACTCTTCATGACCCCATGGACTGAAACTGCCAGGCTCCTCTGTCCATGGGATTTTCCAGGCAAGAATCCTGGAGTGGGTTGCCATTTTCTTCTCCAGGGGAATCTTCCCAACCCAGGGATTGAACCAGCACCTCCTACATCTCCTGCAATGGCAGGTGGATTCTTTACCATCTGAACCCACCTCCAAGAGAGAGGAAAGAAAGAATGAAGGGAAGCCATTCCACTAACATAAAGAGGGATGTGAATATCATTCTCTAAGTTAGGATAAAAGATGATCTCTTTGTTTCTTCGTTTACAAAGTTTGGAGATGTAGGCCTGGAAAAGTGGAGGGGAAGAGGAGAACAAAAGAACATTTATTTTACTTTTTCAGAGGAAAAGGAGGAGGAAGGCAAACAAAGAGGATACCATACCTTTATAGCTTTATCAGCTTTTGGCTCATTGTTTCTATAGGATGGTTCCTGATCTTGGTCAAACCTTTAGTAGCTCAGAAGTGCATGGTTCTGCAAAAAAGGTCATTTGAGAGCCTGAGTGCAGTCTAAATCTGTTCAAAACACCTCTCAGAAGGAAGATGGTCTGTGCAGGCATTGCATACGTGTTCTTGCGTGCACCTGAAAGAGCAATGTAAGTAAAGGCAACTGTGTCCAGTGCTCATTTAGCTTCTGCGTAATTGGGTTGGTATTCCTGAACCTTGGATTGAGACGTCAAGATCAGCCTTTGATAAGCTTCTCTTGGCAACTTAGATTGTGTCTATTATTTGTTGGGCAGCATAGGATGGATCATGTAACAAGACATATTTGTATGCTCAGCCCGGGCATGTGGCAGGACACACAGGTAGGTACAGATTGATGAAGAAAAGCGTCTTTAGAGGCTGTGGTAGAACCCTTCTCTAGCTCTTCTCATGGCCACATTCCCTCATTCTCAGCATGACCAATCAAGGTTATTGTGTTTGTCAGCAGAGTATTTTCCAGAGTAGTTTTTATGGAGAGAAAGGGGGTGAGCTTAAGAAGGATTGTCATGGGAATGTACTGTGTATGCACAGAGTAGCAAACTTAGAGTCTCCAAGACTCCTTCCTTTTTCCATCATGGGAAACAGCATTACCCTTGGGCAGGCCCTTAGTAATACTCGTGACCTCCTCTGCAACATTTATAAGGTATCATCATTTAGTTCTGTTCCAGTTATTCTGTCTCTCTGAGGAGGTAAGTGTAAGGGGACCCATTTTATAGAAGAGAAAGTGAAGCACAAGAAAAATGTTCCTCTGGGATTCAGAGAGAGAAATTGCAGTGGAGCCAGTGTGTGCTTCCAACTCTAAAATTTTATGCGAAGGAAGCCATTCCACTAACATAAAGAGGGATGTGAATATCATTCTCTAAGTTAGGATAAAAGATGATCTCTTTGTTTCTTCGTTTACAAAGTTTGGAGATGTAGGCCTGGAAAAGTGGAGGGGAAGAGGAGAACAAAAGAACATTTATTTTACTTTTTCAGAGGAAAAGGAGGAGGAAGGCAAACAAAGAGGATACCATACCTTTATAGCTTTATCAGCTTTTGGCTCATTGTTTCTATAGGATGGTTCCTGATCTTGGTCAAACCTTTAGTAGCTCAGAAGTGCATGGTTCTGCAAAAAAGGTCATTTGAGAGCCTGAGTGCAGTCTAAATCTGTTCAAAACACCTCTCAGAAGGAAGATGGTCTGTGCAGGCATTGCATACGTGTTCTTGCGTGCACCTGAAAGAGCAATGTAAGTAAAGGCAACTGTGTCCAGTGCTCATTTAGCTTCTGCGTAATTGGGTTGGTATTCCTGAACCTTGGATTGAGACGTCAAGATCAGCCTTTGATAAGCTTCTCTTGGCAACTTAGATTGTGTCTATTATTTGTTGGGCAGCATAGGATGGATCATGTAACAAGACATATTTGTATGCTCAGCCCGGGCATGTGGCAGGACACACAGGTAGGTACAGATTGATGAAGAAAAGCGTCTTTAGAGGCTGTGGTAGAACCCTTCTCTAGCTCTTCTCATGGCCACATTCCCTCATTCTCAGCATGACCAATCAAGGTTATTGTGTTTGTCAGCAGAGTATTTTCCAGAGTAGTTTTTATGGAGAGAAAGGGGGTGAGCTTAAGAAGGATTGTCATGGGAATGTACTGTGTATGCACAGAGTAGCAAACTTAGAGTCTCCAAGACTCCTTCCTTTTTCCATCATGGGAAACAGCATTACCCTTGGGCAGGCCCTTAGTAATACTCGTGACCTCCTCTGCAACATTTATAAGGTATCATCATTTAGTTCTGTTCCAGTTATTCTGTCTCTCTGAGGAGGTAAGTGTAAGGGGACCCATTTTATAGAAGAGAAAGTGAAGCACAAGAAAAAATGTTCCTCTGGGATTCAGAGAGAGAAATTGCAGTGGAGCCAGTGTGTGCTTCCAACTCTAAAATTTTATGCTGTTGTGGGAAAGAAATGACCTGAGATTAAGCCCCTTCATTATCCAACATACCTAAATCTCTGACTGGTCTCTGCTTACCTCATCCTTTTTCATGAAAGAAGGAACAATTAAAGAAGCTATTTCCTCAAGGATGTGTGGAGAATCTATGCTGTTGACAGGATCTTTGCCAGACAAGTCAAAGAAAACAGATATACAATGTATGAGTCCTTTTATAAAAGAGCTTGCAGTGTGTTGAGGAATAAAGACGTACATATGAAAAGTGAAGTACCATACATCATCAACTCTAAGGTGCCACAGACTATAAGCCAATTTCAGAGATGTTAGAAAGGAAAAGTTGTGCATTTTAGAATCAATGGGAGATGCTAGTAATACAGAGGCAAATAAAAAATGAAAGTTGGTTGTCCAGAGTTGTCATAAACCATGTGTGTTCATTCACCAGTTGTTTTCACTGATATGCCCATTCATGATAAAGTAACCAAGGCATGGGAGTACATGGACTATTTGCACTCACTGAGGCAGGAGGCGTGGGTGCCAGTATGGTGGGCAGTAAAGGGAGGATTTATGGGTGATGAAAAAACTCAAGCATCTTTTCCTTTTCTTGTAAGGGCACTTATCATGGGAGTTTTGTGGCCTCCTCTAAACCTAATTACCTCACAAAGAGCCCATCTGCAGATATCACACTGTGAGTCAAGGCTTCAACACATGAACTTGGGCAGGACACAGAGTATTTTCCAGAGTAGTTTTTATGGAGAGAAAGGGGGTGAGCTTAAGAAGGATTGTCATGGGAATGTACTGTGTATGCACAGAGTAGCAAACTTAGAGTCTCCAAGACTCCTTCCTTTTTCCATCATGGGAAACAGCATTACCCTTGGGCAGGCCCTTAGTAATACTCGTGACCTCCTCTGCAACATTTATAAGGTATCATCATTTAGTTCTGTTCCAGTTATTCTGTCTCTCTGAGGAGGTAAGTGTAAGGGGACCCATTTTATAGAAGAGAAGGTGAAGCACAAGAAAAATGTTCCTCTGGGATTCAGAGAGAGAAATTGCAGTGGAGCCAGTGTGTGCTTCCAACTCTAAAATTTTATGCTGTTGTGGGAAAGAAATGACCTGAGATTAAGCCCCTTCATTATCCAACATACCTAAATCTCTGACTGGTCTCTGCTTACCTCATCCTTTTTCATGAAAGAAGGAACAATTAAAGAAGCTATTTCCTCAAGGATGTGTGGAGAATCTATGCTGTTGACAGGATCTTTGCCAGACAAGTCAAAGAAAACAGATATACAATGTATGAGTCCTTTTATAAAAGAGCTTGCAGTGTGTTGAGGAATAAAGACGTACATATGAAAAGTGAAGTACCATACATCATCAACTCTAAGGTGCCACAGACTATAAGCCAATTTCAGAGATGTTAGAAAGGAAAAGTTGTGCATTTTAGAATCAATGGGAGATGCTAGTAATACAGAGGCAAATAAAAAATGAAAGTTGGTTGTCCAGAGTTGTCATAAACCATGTGTGTTCATTCACCAGTTGTTTTCACTGATATGCCCATTCATGATAAAGTAACCAAGGCATGGGAGTACATGGACTATTTGCACTCACTGAGGCAGGAGGCGTGGGTGCCAGTATGGTGGGCAGTAAAGGGAGGATTTATGGGTGATGAAAAAACTCAAGCATCTTTTCCTTTTCTTGTAAGGGCACTTATCATGGGAGTTTTGTGGCCTCCTCTAAACCTAATTACCTCACAAAGAGCCCATCTGCAGATATCACACTGTGAGTCAAGGCTTCAACACATGAACTTGGGCAGGACACAGAATACTCCATAACAACTGGAAAACTATTTCAATTAGGTTTGGGTCCTGAACTTAGAAGAGTAGGCAGGCTGGGGAACTTTTAAGGATCTGAATAAGGTAGCATATCAGGTGGCTGTTTGGAGGAGGGCAATCTGAGTCTGCCTTTAATCAAAATAAATGTCACTGGGATTCTTCTGGGTCATGCATCTTAGCTCTATATACCTGTTGCAGAGTTCTACTCTCTAGAGTATATAAGGGGAGCACATGTCCTCTATTCTCAGGACTAGCCGTTCTTACTAGAGAATACACAATTTAAAGTTATGAAAGATTATGAGGATAAGACCAGTAAGATGGAAGGTATGTGAAATACTGACAAACTGTTAAAGATGAAGAGATAGGAAATTAGTGTGGGATAGATAAGTAGGACAAGGCGTCTTGGGGAAGGTGGGATTTGTGCTGAACCCTGAAAATGGTAGGGCTTATGGAGTGGGACAGATGGACTGGGCAAGAGCATGAACAATATATGCAGACATGGCAGAGCTGGATATTTGGGAGCCATTGAGATGTTTGGCCAGGTGAGCATCATTCCAGCATTTATCTACCTCAAGCAGGGCATAACAAGGGAAAGATTTCTGTTGTAGTTTTTTGTTTGTTTGTCCTTGGTGTAGGCACTGAAAGGACTGGAGTTGAGAGTGGGAGGAATGAGAAAAGAAAGGAACATACCTTTCATATCAGCATCAGCACTGTTCTCCCTGTCTATGGGGAGGAATATGGAGGGAAATTTATAATCTGACAAAATTTTGAGAGAGTTTGAAATAGAAAAACTTGGAGGGAATCTATTGTAACAGAAACGTCAAGGTGTTCATTCACCAGTTGTTTTCACTGATATGCCCATTCATGATAAAGTAACCAAGGCATGGGAGTACATGGACTATTTGCACTCACTGAGGCAGGAGGCGTGGGTGCCAGTATGGTGGGCAGTAAAGGGAGGATTTATGGGTGATGAAAAAACTCAAGCATCTTTTCCTTTTCTTGTAAGGGCACTTATCATGGGAGTTTTGTGGCCTCCTCTAAACCTAATTACCTCACAAAGAGCCCATCTGCAGATATCACACTGTGAGTCAAGGCTTCAACACATGAACTTGGGCAGGACACAGAATACTCCATAACAACTGGAAAACTATTTCAATTAGGTTTGGGTCCTGAACTTAGAAGAGTAGGCAGGCTGGGGAACTTTTAAGGATCTGAATAAGGTAGCATATCAGGTGGCTGTTTGGAGGAGGGCAATCTGAGTCTGCCTTTAATCAAAATAAATGTCACTGGGATTCTTCTGGGTCATGCATCTTAGCTCTATATACCTGTTGCAGAGTTCTACTCTCTAGAGTATATAAGGGGAGCACATGTCCTCTATTCTCAGGACTAGCCGTTCTTACTAGAGAATACACAATTTAAAGTTATGAAAGATTATGAGGATAAGACCAGTAAGATGGAAGGTATGTGAAATACTGACAAACTGTTAAAGATGAAGAGATAGGAAATTAGTGTGGGATAGATAAGTAGGACAAGGCGTCTTGGGGAAGGTGGGATTTGTGCTGAACCCTGAAAATGGTAGGGCTTATGGAGTGGGACAGATGGACTGGGCAAGAGCATGAACAATATATGCAGACATGGCAGAGCTGGATATTTGGGAGCCATTGAGATGTTTGGCCAGGTGAGCATCATTCCAGCATTTATCTACCTCAAGCAGGGCATAACAAGGGAAAGATTTCTGTTGTAGTTTTTTGTTTGTTTGTCCTTGGTGTAGGCACTGAAAGGACTGGAGTTGAGAGTGGGAGGAATGAGAAAAGAAAGGAACATACCTTTCATATCAGCATCAGCACTGTTCTCCCTGTCTATGGGGAGGAATATGGAGGGAAATTTATAATCTGACAAAATTTTGAGAGAGTTTGAAATAGAAAAACTTGGAGGGAATCTATTGTAACAGAAACGTCAAGGTGTTCATGTTTAGACTAGCATTCGTTCTTGCCTGTCATGCCCCTTCCCCTTTTCAACCACTATTTGAAATAAATCTTATAGGATTGTGGTCCCAATTATTGCTTATAGTTATTGTTATTTGGTTTATTTATAACTTGTTTTATTTATTGTTACTTGATTAAGTTCTTCTCTTTCCAATTACAATAACAGGTTCTTGAAAGCAGATACTGTCTTTTTCTCTCTCTTAAATCATAGGGATATGTTTTCTTTTAATGTTGACTTCAATACTTTCGGGAAATAGGGTGTGATTTTTAAAAAAATTTTGGCCTCTTTTATTGGTCCTTCATTTATTTATTTTCATCCGTCTTGACTCTTTGGCTTATGGCCCCATCGCAGGGGCCTCCCATTGCAGTGGCCTTTCTCGTTGCAGAGCACCAGCTCTGGGTGCATGCGCTCGGTGCTGGCATGCAATTGGACACACCAGTCTAGCTGCTCTGTGGCATGTGGGATTTTCCTGTGCCAGGGATCGGACAGGTGCCCCCTGCACTGAAAAGTGGACTCTTTACCCACTGGACCACCAGGGAAGACCTAGGGTGCAATTTTTAAGTAAAAGAAAAAATTGTATACAAAGAGTAGAGGAAGAACAATCCATATTTGTTTATTTTCTTTATTTGGTGGGTTACTTTTCCAATCCAGTTGAATTACTGGTTATATTATGAGACACTCTAGGACCCCAGTGGCACTTGAATGCCTGTATCATTGGCACATTGACTGGTGGTCTGTGCTTGGGTTGACTCAAGACTATCTTCTTCATGGAAAGAGAGCCTGGACTACTGTCTCTGGTATCATGAGATGCAAATGGCCCAGGTGGATATTTGGGAGCCATTGAGATGTTTGGCCAGGTGAGCATCATTCCAGCATTTATCTACCTCAAGCAGGGCATAACAAGGGAAAGATTTCTGTTGTAGTTTTTTGTTTGTTTGTCCTTGGTGTAGGCACTGAAAGGACTGGAGTTGAGAGTGGGAGGAATGAGAAAAGAAAGGAACATACCTTTCATATCAGCATCAGCACTGTTCTCCCTGTCTATGGGGAGGAATATGGAGGGAAATTTATAATCTGACAAAATTTTGAGAGAGTTTGAAATAGAAAAACTTGGAGGGAATCTATTGTAACAGAAACGTCAAGGTGTTCATGTTTAGACTATCATTCGTTCTTGCCTGTCATGCCCCTTCCCCTTTTCAACCACTATTTGAAATAAATCTTATAGGATTGTGGTCCCAATTATTGCTTATAGTTATTGTTATTTGGTTTATTTATAACTTGTTTTATTTATTGTTACTTGATTAAGTTCTTCTCTTTCCAATTACAATAACAGGTTCTTGAAAGCAGATACTGTCTTTTTCTCTCTCTTAAATCATAGGGATATGTTTTCTTTTAATGTTGACTTCAATACTTTCGGGAAATAGGGTGTGATTTTTAAAAAAATTTTGGCCTCTTTTATTGGTCCTTCATTTATTTATTTTCATCCGTCTTGACTCTTTGGCTTATGGCCCCATCGCAGGGGCCTCCCATTGCAGTGGCCTTTCTCGTTGCAGAGCACCAGCTCTGGGTGCATGCGCTCGGTGCTGGCATGCAATTGGACACACCAGTCTAGCTGCTCTGTGGCATGTGGGATTTTCCTGTGCCAGGGATCGGACAGGTGCCCCCTGCACTGAAAAGTGGACTCTTTACCCACTGGACCACCAGGGAAGACCTAGGGTGCAATTTTTAAGTAAAAGAAAAAATTGTATACAAAGAGTAGAGGAAGAACAATCCATATTTGTTTATTTTCTTTATTTGGTGGGTTACTTTTCCAATCCAGTTGAATTACTGGTTATATTATGAGACACTCTAGGACCCCAGTGGCACTTGAATGCCTGTATCATTGGCACATTGACTGGTGGTCTGTGCTTGGGTTGACTCAAGACTATCTTCTTCATGGAAAGAGAGCCTGGACTACTGTCTCTGGTATCATGAGATGCAAAGTGCATGTGTTATTCTGAGAGACATAGGCAAGCAATAGGAATGCTTCTGCAGAACGTGCGACTCTTGGGGAATGCTCTAAAGGAATGTTGGTGGGTACTTCAGTCTTTACTTGAGTAGAGGTTACACTCCAGTAGTGGTGACTATAGAGTTGTATTAATATGCTTATCTATTCCTGTCTCTATGTTGCCTCACCTGTTAAAATGACTACAACTGACACATTTCATTTATTACTTTAAGGACCATGGGGGTGTCATGAGAACTCTGTGTAAGTGGGAGCTAAAAAGTGGAATAATACTTAATAAACATTAACATTTACAGAGAAAGTTGGATAGAAAACTGGATAGAGAAGCATCATAGAGTTATAACACTGGTCCATGGAGTTTTTAACCTAGGGTCCAAGGTTGCTAGTGAATCTCTAAAGGTGGTCTTCAGGTTTTCCTCTAAACTTCTAAAATTGGATGTGCCATTAACAGCTTTCATCAGATTCTCAAGATTATCTGTGACCCAGAAAAGTTAGGAACTTCTGCAGTTTGCAACTTCTCAGGTCTGCAGATGAGGAAACCAGGGTTTATAAAGGATGGATAACTTTCCCAGGTCACTCAGAGTTGGGACAGTTATGCGTGTTTTTAGTCATACAGCATAGCATTCTCTCTGGTATTCTCTGACACATCAACAAGACACCTTTTCCTGTGGATTATTTCCAAAATCCTACTGAGAAGGATGAGCCACTAATCTAGGTATTTGCTCTGTGGATTTTCCAGGGATCGGACAGGTGCCCCTGCACTGAAAAGTGGACTCTTTACCCACTGGACCACCAGGGAAGACCTAGGGTGCAATTTTTAAGTAAAAGAAAAAATTGTATACAAAGAGTAGAGGAAGAACAATCCATATTTGTTTATTTTCTTTATTTGGTGGGTTACTTTTCCAATCCAGTTGAATTACTGGTTATATTATGAGACACTCTAGGACCCCAGTGGCACTTGAATGCCTGTATCATTGGCACATTGACTGGTGGTCTGTGCTTGGGTTGACTCAAGACTATCTTCTTCATGGAAAGAGAGCCTGGACTACTGTCTCTGGTATCATGAGATGCAAAGTGCATGTGTTATTCTGAGAGACATAGGCAAGCAATAGGAATGCTTCTGCAGAACGTGACGACTCTTGGGGAATGCTCTAAAGGAATGTTGGTGGGTACTTCAGTCTTTACTTGAGTAGAGGTTACACTCCAGTAGTGGTGACTATAGAGTTGTATTAATATGCTTATCTATTCCTGTCTCTATGTTGCCTCACCTGTTAAAATGACTACAACTGACACATTTCATTTATTACTTTAAGGACCATGGGGGTGTCATGAGAACTCTGTGTAAGTGGGAGCTAAAAAGTGGAATAATACTTAATAAACATTAACATTTACAGAGAAAGTTGGATAGAAAACTGGATAGAGAAGCATCATAGAGTTATAACACTGGTCCATGGAGTTTTTAACCTAGGGTCCAAGGTTGCTAGTGAATCTCTAAAGGTGGTCTTCAGGTTTTCCTCTAAACTTCTAAAATTGGATGTGCCATTAACAGCTTTCATCAGATTCTCAAGATTATCTGTGACCCAGAAAAGTTAGGAACTTCTGCAGTTTGCAACTTCTCAGGTCTGCAGATGAGGAAACCAGGGTTTATAAAGGATGGATAACTTTCCCAGGTCACTCAGAGTTGGGACAGTTATGCGTGTTTTTAGTCATACAGCATAGCATTCTCTCTGGTATTCTCTGACAGATCAACAAGACACCTTTTCCTGTGGATTATTTCCAAAATCCTACTGAGAAGGATGAGCCACTAAAAAGAGATTAGTGATTGATTTCCTGCCAAGCCTCTAATCCACAAAAGTACTCTTGTGTTGGAACCAAGGTGAACCAGCCACAGGCTTACCACAGAAGAATACAGATGTTGTGTGATGGATCATAGAATCTCAGAAGGATAATCTGAATCTGAATATGTCCTGAAGGGCAGATGTGAAAATGCTCCTTCCTTATACCTTTCATCAGTATAAGGATCCTTGCTTCCAAAGATGGAATCCTAAGGATAGGAAATAGAAACATGGTTTGACTTGCCTAATGTCATAGAACTGCCTTTGCAAAGCTTTTGAAAGTCCTGTAAATTAGAGCTAGTGCTACCTCAAAAATTATAGAAACACACCATTATGAGCCCTCTCAGGTCATTGCGTCAGTCTCCCATACCTAAGGAAGTTCCTTCCTCAAATTTCTGACAGATTCTCTACCCCATGATTCATGTGACTATGAAATGGTCTCTACCCCAGACATAAATGTTTTTGATTAGCATGAGTGTTGCATTGGAGACAAAGCATGTGGTCTCATAAGGTGCATGTCTTGGTTGGAAGGTAAGGTCAAGTGTTGGGAGGAAAATAGTGAAACATAAGAGTGGAGTATGGTGGACCAGGGAGTAGGGGCTGATGGAGCGTGGAAGGAAGGAGAGTTAAATCATAGCTGAGGATGGGAAGGAAGTTGGGGATCTGGGAGAGGCAAGGTGGAGAAGCATGGTAGAACTTTGGAAAAAACATTAACATTTACAGAGAAAGTTGGATAGAAAACTGGATAGAGAAGCATCATAGAGTTATAACACTGGTCCATGGAGTTTTTAACCTAGGGTCCAAGGTTGCTAGTGAATCTCTAAAGGTGGTCTTCAGGTTTTCCTCTAAACTTCTAAAATTGGATGTGCCATTAACAGCTTTCATCAGATTCTCAAGATTATCTGTGACCCAGAAAAGTTAGGAACTTCTGCAGTTTGCAACTTCTCAGGTCTGCAGATGAGGAAACCAGGGTTTATAAAGGATGGATAACTTTCCCAGGTCACTCAGAGTTGGGACAGTTATGCGTGTTTTTAGTCATACAGCATAGCATTCTCTCTGGTATTCTCTGACAGATCAACAAGACACCTTTTCCTGTGGATTATTTCCAAAATCCTACTGAGAAGGATGAGCCACTAAAAAGAGATTAGTGATTGATTTCCTGCCAAGCCTCTAATCCACAAAAGTACTCTTGTGTTGGAACCAAGGTGAACCAGCCACAGGCTTACCACAGAAGAATACAGATGTTGTGTGATGGATCATAGAATCTCAGAAGGATAATCTGAATCTGAATATGTCCTGAAGGGCAGATGTGAAAATGCTCCTTCCTTATACCTTTCATCAGTATAAGGATCCTTGCTTCCAAAGATGGAATCCTAAGGATAGGAAATAGAAACATGGTTTGACTTGCCTAATGTCATAGAACTGCCTTTGCAAAGCTTTTGAAAGTCCTGTAAATTAGAGCTAGTGCTACCTCAAAAATTATAGAAACACACCATTATGAGCCCTCTCAGGTCATTGCGTCAGTCTCCCATACCTAAGGAAGTTCCTTCCTCAAATTTCTGACAGATTCTCTACCCCATGATTCATGTGACTATGAAATGGTCTCTACCCCAGACATAAATGTTTTTGATTAGCATGAGTGTTGCATTGGAGACAAAGCATGTGGTCTCATAAGGTGCATGTCTTGGTTGGAAGGTAAGGTCAAGTGTTGGGAGGAAAATAGTGAAACATAAGAGTGGAGTATGGTGGACCAGGGAGTAGGGGCTGATGGAGCGTGGAAGGAAGGAGAGTTAAATCATAGCTGAGGATGGGAAGGAAGTTGGGGATCTGGGAGAGGCAAGGTGGAGAAGCATGGTAGAACTTTGGAAAAAAATCTGAGGCCATCTGACTTAATTATGGCAGACAAAGTCTGGTAAGAGGTTCATTCAGAGAATGCTGGACATCTGGCCTCCTGTCATTCTTGGGCAGTTCAGATTTCTAGAAAGCTATTTATTTTCCATTGGTTGCCTCTGGGCAGGTTCTTAACATCCTACAAACTAGGTCCTTTCTTGCTTTCACAGGAGAGCTTCTACATTTGGAAATAGCTGTGGTGTGGTGCTTTAGTCTCCCTTGTCTTTAACAACTGTAGGTATAAGGAAATATAACTAAAACGCATATGAATAAAGTGAATTCCATTCCTCCAGTGTAATCTTATCAGTACAGAAAAAAAGTGGAATCTATGTTGTATATTTTAGTATCTTGATTTTTTGCATGCATGCTCAGTTGTTTCAGATTCTTTGTGACTCTATGGACTATAACCCACCAGGCTCCTCTGTCCCTGGGATTCTCCAGGCAAAAATACTGGAGTGAATTGCCATGCCCTCCTCCAGGGGATCTTCCCTGCCTGGGGATTGAACTCACGTCTGGCTGCTTTTCCTGCCTTGAAGACTGAGCCACCTGAGAAGCTCACTTATGCTGTGCTAACTAAAACCTAACTAGCTTTATCAATGATATGTCAATTCTGGATCATCAACCCAACCTATGGAGATAATTATATATTTGTTTTTATGTACTATTTTGATTGGTGCTTTTCATCTTATGTTATTGTGGAGTTGATTTTTTAAAAAATAGTGTTTTATGACTTCATTTGTTAGAGATACTGAATAGATCAAGACTATCCTTTGGCCACCTGATATGAAGAGACAACTCATTGAAAAAGACCCTGATGTTGGGAAAAATACTAGGCAGAAGAAGAAGGGGACGACAGAAGACAAGATGGTTGGATGGCATCACTGAGTTAATGGACATGAGTTTGAGCAAGCTCTGGGAAGCCTGGCGTGTTGTAGTCCATGGGGTCACAAAGAGTCAGACATGACTGAGTGACTGAACTGAACTGAAATTAAGAAATTCTAGGCATTATGATGGAGAATTCCCTTTATACCTATACTCTGGACCTCTTAAATTGAACACAGCACACTTGTAAGAATTCACAGTGGAACATTTAGATGCCCAGCCCAGGGGATGGGGCACCATCTGAAGAGTTTATCTAGACCCAGTCATAGTCTAGGTAAGCTACAGTATTTAGTGAGTCCTATCTAGTCCCAGTGAGCCCCACCGATGGTGAATTTTATCACTGCAGTTCTCTTTGGCTCTCCATCTCCTGTTCAGCTCTGCATTGCAGCTTCATGTAGGGTGTAATGCTTTTTAGATTTCACTGTTTAATCATGAAATCCTCATTGTCTATAACAAATGTAGGTATAAAGAAATATAACTAAAACGCATATGAATAAAGTGAATTCCATTCCTCCAGTGTAATCTTATCAGTACAGAAAAAAAGTGGAATCTATGTTGTATATTTTAGTATCTTGATTTTTTGCATGCATGCTCAGTTGTTTCAGATTCTTTGTGACTCTATGGACTATAACCCACCAGGCTCCTCTGTCCCTGGGATTCTCCAGGCAAAAATACTGGAGTGAATTGCCATGCCCTCCTCCAGGGGATCTTCCCTGCCTGGGGATTGAACTCACGTCTGGCTGCTTTTCCTGCCTTGAAGACTGAGCCACCTGAGAAGCTCACTTATGCTGTGCTAACTAAAACCTAACTAGCTTTATCAATGATATGTCAATTCTGGATCATCAACCCAACCTATGGAGATAATTATATATTTGTTTTTATGTACTATTTTGATTGGTGCTTTTCATCTTATGTTATTGTGGAGTTGATTTTTTAAAAAATAGTGTTTTATGACTTCATTTGTTAGAGATACTGAATAGATCAAGACTATCCTTTGGCCACCTGATATGAAGAGACAACTCATTGAAAAAGACCCTGATGTTGGGAAAAATACTAGGCAGAAGAAGAAGGGACGACAGAAGACAAGATGGTTGGATGGCATCACTGAGTTAATGGACATGAGTTTGAGCAAGCTCTGGGAAGCCTGGCGTGTTGTAGTCCATGGGGTCACAAAGAGTCAGACATGACTGAGTGACTGAACTGAACTGAAATTAAGAAATTCTAGGCATTATGATGGAGAATTCCCTTTATACCTATACTCTGGACCTCTTAAATTGAACACAGCACACTTGTAAGAATTCACAGTGGAACATTTAGATGCCCAGCCCAGGGGATGGGGCACCATCTGAAGAGTTTATCTAGACCCAGTCATAGTCTAGGTAAGCTACAGTATTTAGTGAGTCCTATCTAGTCCCAGTGAGCCCCACCGATGGTGAATTTTATCACTGCAGTTCTCTTTGGCTCTCCATCTCCTGTTCAGCTCTGCATTGCAGCTTCATGTAGCTGTTGCTGACCTTAATGACTGATTTTGGATAAGATTTCACTGTTTAATCATGAAATCCTCCCTCAGATATGATTCTGGGATTTCCCCAACATACGAGGCAAAAGGGATTCCTTTTTTGGCCTGCTGTTGATTGAGAGTATGATCAGAAGGCTGATAATAATCTGCTGATCAATCTTCTGTCCCAGCATCTTTGCTGATTTTCTTGAACCTATCCCCACAATGTGATATACACTTAACTTACCGAAAAAGAATTACTCACTTGTTTGTGACCCTTAATGGATCACTAACACCTTAATGTCTTTTTTTCATATTTTGTAAAATGAAGAAGCTTGGACTAGAATAACACTTCTGAAAAAAAAAATTAAGCAAGTTGCTTTATAAAACATTTCTCAGAGCCTTCCATGTGTTAATACGCCTTATGAATCTCCAAGAGTGAGAAATAGTTTGCAGTTTTCCTCAAACTAAGATCATGGAGTACTTTCAGTTGGGAAAAATATTCTGTGGCACCCTTTTTGAGAGACACTGAACCAGTTGGTTTTGGCAGAATCTTTAGGGATTTCTGTGCTGATGAGTACGTTCTTCACTCAGAGAACCCAGGGCTGGATGTGAAGGCAAGTTGCTGCCCAGCCATCAGCCAGGCTCCAGTGCCCACCAGAAAAACTTGTCCTGCTACAGTTATTACCATGAGGAGGACACCTCTTGACCACACTTGACATTGAAGGATGGGAGCAATCACCTGTGTGTGGGAGAGCCCACTACCCTCTGCTGTCCCCTTCCTGGCATCAGAGGCATCTGCCTTGTGAAGCTCATTAACCTCTGAAGTGATGCAGTATCGTCTTTTTCATATAAACATCTGTTCTGAAATTTTTTGCCACTGTCTATACCTCCCAGGAAGAGAGAGTTAAATCGTGGCCTGCTCTGTGGATTGGAACTTGCCTCTCTTTGTGGGGAGTCTCACTCCGGTGTGGGGCATGCTTAGGAGTGTACCAGGGGACAGTTTTATGGATTTGTTGAAGTTTCAGAATGACTTTACTGTTTCACAAATGTGACATTTTGGTGAGGTGCGTATTAGTGCAATGCTAAATTTGACAAAAGACAGATTTGGTATTTTTTAAAATTCTTTTTTTGAGTGAGAATGAGGCACATAATTTATATGAGTTCATATAACTGACTCCTAAGCTATCCAAGATAAGAGACAATTATTAGGATGAGACCCTTTGATTTTGTGCAGCAGTGCCAGGTGAAGAGCAGTGGGAAAGAGGATTTGGGTTCATTTCTGAAATCCTTCCAGTGGCCAGAACTCCACAGCCCCATCCCCTCTTCCTTGAGTTTGGCTTTAGGGCATGGCAAGTTGGGTTGGCATCTCAGTTCTTCCACTTATTTACAAAATGGGTGATTCTGGGCAAGTTGCTTCATCTCTCTGACTGCTTCTGTCAGTGAAGTATGATCTGAATTAAATGCTCCTAGTTTTGGTTTAGTGGATTCCCAACTACCTGTGGTCCACAGTACAGTTACACACCTGCTGGGGCATAGCAAGCACAGCGTCATATGGAGCCTGCCTCACAGCTAATGCCAGTTCTTCCACACATCCACACCACCCAGCAGCCGTCCATGGGCACGTCTGTACACACAAACATGGGTGTGCATGGGCCCGTGTGCCTTGTACCTCCTGCCAGTCTCCACTGAGGTTAATAGAATTATTTAAATAAATGTATGCTGATAATAACAGGAAACTAACACCTATTCAACACGTACATACTTTGTGCTTCTCTGCTATGTGCTTTGCCTGTACTATCTGTTTTAATCTTTCCACTAGTTATGTGGGAAAGTGTTTATTTATTTTTATTTTACTTTTAAGAATTTTGTTGCCATACGTAAACCCAAATCAGCCATAGGTATACACATGACCCCTCCCACTTGAACTTCCCTCTCTTCTCCCTCCCCATCCCACCCCCTAGGTTGTATGGAAAGAGTAACATGGAAACTTACATTGCCATATGTAAAATAGACAACCAATGTGAGTCTGCTGTAAGACCAAGGGAACTTACACAGGGGATATGTGGGAAGTATTTAACAGATGATGAAATGGAGACTTAAAAGGGGTTAAATAGCTTGTCTGAGGTCATCCCACTGAGACTGGAACCCTGACTCCTGAGTCTGGGCTCTCAACTCCTTAGTTATAAAGTATAGGGAAGCAATCTGTAAGTCATGAAGCGATTTGCAGATCAGGGACTGTTGCTGTGGCTTCCAACCCTCAGTTCAAAACACACCAAACGATAATGAGGGGAATCGAAGTCCCTGGTATCCGAGCTGCACTCTGCTTCTGGTTAGAGATGGGTCTGTTATGCCTGTCTCTGAGGGGCAGAAGAGGAGGAAATGGGTTGACTGGGCAAAGCCCCCCTTCCTTGAGTTTGGCTTTAGGGCATGGCAAGTTGGGTTGGCATCTCAGTTCTTCCACTTATTTACAAAATGGGTGATTCTGGGCAAGTTGCTTCATCTCTCTGACTGCTTCTGTCAGTGAAGTATGATCTGAATTAAATGCTCCTAGTTTTGGTTTAGTGGATTCCCAACTACCTGTGGTCCACAGTACAGTTACACACCTGCTGGGGCATAGCAAGCACAGCGTCATATGGAGCCTGCCTCACAGCTAATGCCAGTTCTTCCACACATCCACACCACCCAGCAGCCGTCCATGGGCACGTCTGTACACACAAACATGGGTGTGCATGGGCCCGTGTGCCTTGTACCTCCTGCCAGTCTCCACTGAGGTTAATAGAATTATTTAAATAAATGTATGCTGATAATAACAGGAAACTAACACCTATTCAACACGTACATACTTTGTGCTTCTCTGCTATGTGCTTTGCCTGTACTATCTGTTTTAATCTTTCCACTAGTTATGTGGGAAAGTGTTTATTTATTTTTATTTTACTTTTAAGAATTTTGTTGCCATACGTAAACCCAAATCAGCCATAGGTATACACATGACCCCTCCCACTTGAACTTCCCTCTCTTCTCCCTCCCCATCCCACCCCCTAGGTTGTATGGAAAGAGTAACATGGAAACTTACATTGCCATATGTAAAATAGACAACCAATGTGAGTCTGCTGTAAGACCAAGGGAACTTACACAGGGGATATGTGGGAAGTATTTAACAGATGATGAAATGGAGACTTAAAAGGGGTTAAATAGCTTGTCTGAGGTCATCCCACTGAGACTGGAACCCTGACTCCTGAGTCTGGGCTCTCAACTCCTTAGTTATAAAGTATAGGGAAGCAATCTGTAAGTCATGAAGCGATTTGCAGATCAGGGACTGTTGCTGTGGCTTCCAACCCTCAGTTCAAAACACACCAAACGATAATGAGGGGAATCGAAGTCCCTGGTATCCGAGCTGCACTCTGCTTCTGGTTAGAGATGGGTCTGTTATGCCTGTCTCTGAGGGGCAGAAGAGGAGGAAACATGACGAGACAGACCTCAGTGTTACTCTCTGTCAAGGGTCCCCTTTCGAGGGATGTTCTAGTTTGTCTCTGAGTCAGAGACAAACGCTGCTGAGATGGAGGATGGCATCAGGGCAACGCACAGCCCAGGGACCAACACTCCTAAACTGTAACCATGTGGAGCAGATAAACAATACATCAGTCCTCAGCCAATTCCCTTGAATTATCAGCATTTTCCTTTGAGCAAAAAAGCAAGCAGTGGCTGAGAATAGATCTCAGGAACTAAATCTTGAGACTCCAAAAGTTGCATGGCTAAAATGAATTTTTTTTTTTTAAAGATTTATTTATTTATTTTGGGCGGGGGTCGGGTTGGGGAGGGAGGGGAGCAGGCGGGCCACTTCTATTGGTCTTTCATTTCTCTATTTTCATCCGTCTTGTTCTTTGGCTCCTGTGGACCTCCCATCGCGGTGGCGTCTGTGGTCGCAGAGCGCTGGCTCTGGGCGCATGCACCCCAGAGCTCCGGCTCGGTAATTGGACACATTGGTCCAGCCGCTCCGCGGCACGTGGGATCTTCCCAGGCCGGGGATCGAACCGGCGCCCCTTGCACTGCAAGGCGGTGTCCTTATCCACTGGACCACCAGGGGAAGCCCTAAAATGAATTTTTTTTAAGGTCTTGCTATTTAATAGCTTGCATCTATGAACGATTGCATGTTCTGGACAATCCAGTCTTTCTGAGTGCCTCGGTCCTGTTTTTTGTTTGATGATCATTAGTCTTATGGGAAACTATGGACATGGGTTCCCATCTCTGCTTCCATATAAGAAAAATATTTGGGGATTGTACACGGATGAAAAGGCACCCTGTGGGTTCCTGGGATGTCTGAGACTTAAAAGGGGTTAAATAGCTTGTCTGAGGTCATCCCACTGAGACTGGAACCCTGACTCCTGAGTCTGGGCTCTCAACTCCTTAGTTATAAAGTATAGGGAAGCAATCTGTAAGTCATGAAGCGATTTGCAGATCAGGGACTGTTGCTGTGGCTTCCAACCCTCAGTTCAAAACACACCAAACGATAATGAGGGGAATCGAAGTCCCTGGTATCCGAGCTGCACTCTGCTTCTGGTTAGAGATGGGTCTGTTATGCCTGTCTCTGAGGGGCAGAAGAGGAGGAAACATGACGAGACAGACCTCAGTGTTACTCTCTGTCAAGGGTCCCCTTTCGAGGGATGTTCTAGTTTGTCTCTGAGTCAGAGACAAACGCTGCTGAGATGGAGGATGGCATCAGGGCAACGCACAGCCCAGGGACCAACACTCCTAAGCTGTAACCATGTGGAGCAGATAAACAATACATCAGTCCTCAGCCAATTCCCTTGAATTATCAGCATTTTCCTTTGAGCAAAAAAGCAAGCAGTGGCTGAGAATAGATCTCAGGAACTAAATCTTGAGACTCCAAAAGTTGCATGGCTAAAATGAATTTTTTTTTTTTAAAGATTTATTTATTTATTTTGGGCGGGGGTCGGGTTGGGGAGGGAGGGGAGCAGGCGGGCCACTTCTATTGGTCTTTCATTTCTCTATTTTCATCCGTCTTGTTCTTTGGCTCCTGTGGACCTCCCATCGCGGTGGCGTCTGTGGTCGCAGAGCGCTGGCTCTGGGCGCATGCACCCCAGAGCTCCGGCTCGGTAATTGGACACATTGGTCCAGCCGCTCCGCGGCACGTGGGATCTTCCCAGGCCGGGGATCGAACCGGCGCCCCTTGCACTGCAAGGCGGTGTCCTTATCCACTGGACCACCAGGGGAAGCCCTAAAATGAATTTTTTTTAAGGTCTTGCTATTTAATAGCTTGCATCTATGAACGATTGCATGTTCTGGACAATCCAGTCTTTCTGAGTGCCTCGGTCCTGTTTTTTGTTTGATGATCATTAGTCTTATGGGAAACTATGGACATGGGTTCCCATCTCTGCTTCCATATAAGAAAATATAGAATCGATTTAGGGGCATTTCTTTCATTGTACACGGATGAAAAGGCACCCTGTGGGTTCCTGGGATGCCTGCAGAACCTCCATAGATGCTGTTTAATATGACGTTGGTTCGTGCTTTAAACTTAAGCTCTCTTCATAACTAGTTTCTTTTTTTAATTTAATCTTGGCCTCTTTTATTGGTCCTTCATTTATTTATTTTAATCCATCTTAATTCTTTGGCCTTTGTCGACCTCCCGTCACAATGGCCTCTCTGGTTGCAGAGCACCGGTTCTGGGCGCATGGGCTCCAGAGCACTGGCTCCTAATTGAACACACCGGTCTAGCCCCTCCGCAGCATGTGGGATCTTCCAGTGCCAGGGATTGAACCGGTGCCCCTTGCACTGCAAAGCAGACTCTTTACCCACTGGACCCCCAGGGAAGCCACCATAACTAGTTTCTTAAAGTAATTTTCTCCATCAGAAAACATAAGCTGGAACCTTGCCAAACTGGAGAAATTTACCTTTCTTCTATTTAGTTTGGAATTGGTGAACTAAGTCTTTGGGGTTCTTTTGTAATGTGGAAGGGGGACTATATTTCAGTGATCAAAATGAATATGTTAGGAGCTGGTGTGGGGGTTCCAGTTCACAGGACTTGGAAAGGTGACCTCTCGATTTGATCTGTAGTGATCCATGAACAGTGGTCACTGCCCTCTTGCTTTATTTCAGAAGTTGTGCTTTTAGTTAGTGTACTGTTACAGTTCTGCAGTGGCCCCTGAGAAAATGCTGGGTCGGCTATACTTTACTGCATGGGTGATACTTGGAGCATGTAAAACATAATCCCTCACACAAACCTTAAATTATCCAAACTGAGAGAACTTGCTGGGTCTAACAGATTTTTCTCAGTGAGTTGGTTTGTTTTCATTTGTTTTATTTCTCCTTTTTTGGCCTTTGAGCTGATTCTTCTCAGTTTCATTCCTATTTAGAGTCAGCTATGAACGATTGCATGTTCTGGACAATCCAGTCTTTCTGAGTGCCTCGGTCCTGTTTTTTGTTTGATGATCATTAGTCTTATGGGAAACTATGGACATGGGTTCCCATCTCTGCTTCCATATAAGAAAATATAGAATCGATTTAGGGGCATTTCTTTCATTGTACACGGATGAAAAGGCACCCTGTGGGTTCCTGGGATGCCTGCAGAACCTCCATAGATGCTGTTTAATATGACGTTGGTTCGTGCTTTAAACTTAAGCTCTCTTCATAACTAGTTTCTTTTTTTAATTTAATCTTGGCCTCTTTTATTTGTCCTTCATTTATTTATTTTAATCCATCTTAATTCTTTGGCCTTTGTCGACCTCCCGTCACAATGGCCTCTCTGGTTGCAGAGCACCGGTTCTGGGCGCATGGGCTCCAGAGCACTGGCTCCTAATTGAACACACCGGTCTAGCCCTCCGCAGCATGTGGGATCTTCCAGTGCCAGGGATTGAACCGGTGCCCCTTGCACTGCAAAGCAGACTCTTTACCCACTGGACCCCCAGGGAAGCCACCATAACTAGTTTCTTAAAGTAATTTTCTCCATCAGAAAACATAAGCTGGAACCTTGCCAAACTGGAGAAATTTACCTTTCTTCTATTTAGTTTGGAATTGGTGAACTAAGTCTTTGGGGTTCTTTTGTAATGTGGAAGGGGGACTATATTTCAGTGATCAAAATGAATATGTTAGGAGCTGGTGTGGGGGTTCCAGTTCACAGGACTTGGAAAGGTGACCTCTCGATTTGATCTGTAGTGATCCATGAACAGTGGTCACTGCCCTCTTGCTTTATTTCAGAAGTTGTGCTTTTAGTTAGTGTACTGTTACAGTTCTGCAGTGGCCCCTGAGAAAATGCTGGGTCGGCTATACTTTACTGCATGGGTGATACTTGGAGCATGTAAAACATAATCCCTCACACAAACCTTAAATTATCCAAACTGAGAGAACTTGCTGGGTCTAACAGATTTTTCTCAGTGAGTTGGTTTGTTTTCATTTGTTTTATTTCTCCTTTTTTGGCCTTTGAGCTGATTCTTCTCAGTTTCATTCCTATTTAAAGTCAGTTTCACCTTTCGGTTCCCTTCTTCCACCTTAGCCTAATAGAGTTTCATTTCCCCATATGGTCTGTGCATGGGGCAAGGTGGGAGGGCTTGATAGTTAAGTCTGAAATTAGGAGATTTCCCTGAAATATAACCAAAATATTGGACAATAAGGGGAAGAAGGCAATTTATGAACAAAACACACATTACGGGTCTTTGACCCTCCTATTCCTCCTCTATATGTAATGATATGGAAGTAGAGCATGGTTCTCAATTATGGCTGCATGTTGCAATGATTACGAACTTTAGAAAAAAAAATAAATAAATAAAAAGGAAACAATTGATGCATCTGTCTTAGACCAGTTAACTAGAAAATCTAGGAATGGGTTCTAGACAGCATGCTTTCTTTTAATTAAGCTACCCAGGTGATTTTTATGTGTAGCCAGAGTGGGACTTGTGGCCAGGATGTTTGCTGAGGACCTCTCTCCTGACCCATCATGATTACGGTGCTGGTGGTACCTTTGTCACAGCAGCAGAAAGAACTAGGTTATTGTGTCTCTTGGAGTGATGGCTACATCTCTTGTCAGACTGTCTCCCTTGGGTGGGTAAGTGATGTTTCTGGAACTGTCTTTGTTTTAAGCATGATCATCTGGAATATTTTCACCTTAAACTTCTCACCACTTCCTTACAGAGCTCTTCCTGGATGGAGGGGTGGGAAGCTGGTCCATGTAGGGCACTTCAGAGAGCTAGGCATGTGTCTATACTCAAGGATGCTCAGCCTAGCCTCTGAATGATCACCTAGAGCTTGTCTATAAGCCCATGCTCTCAATACAGCAATGGCCCATAAAACCAAATTTTGTATCTCCGCCAACTGACCTCATTTCTAACATCTGAGAAAGGAGTGGAACCCAGTGGATTTCATTAGCTTAAATATTCAAATAGTTGATCTGAGCCAATTTGAAGATTTCTACGTCTCCTCTTCCTCTCCTCTTCTCTGTAGCCCCTGTCAACCCAAATATGATAGAAGCATAGAGTCTAATCCAAATTACAAGTGTGGTATGGGATAACAACATACTCCTTAGTTATTCCATGATTTGCAGACCTGAAGTTTTTCTATTTTTGAAGGTCTGTGTGGAAATAGCTAGGGATCTTCAGGCTTTCTAAAATGCCATGTAACATTGTATGCTGACTTTTGCTATGCCATTTTTCAGATAAAGTTTCCACAGAACCGATTTCAGAAATGAAGGATATGCATAAAGAAGAAAGGCATCTCAAATAAGGCTTAAATTGTATGTGTTTATGGATATCAAAAACATTTCAGGGCTTCCCTGGTAGTCCAGTGGGTAGGGACACCACCTTGCAGTGCTAGGGGCGCTGGTTCGCTCCCTGGCCTCGGAAGATCCCACATGCCGTGAAGCGGCTGGACTGGTGTGTCCAACTATGGAGCCAGAGCCCAGAGCCGGTGCTCTGAAGCGACAGAGGCCACTGCGATGAGAGGCCCACACAGGCCAAAGAACAAAGATGGATGAAAACAATTAAATGAAAGACCAATAGAAGTGCCCCCCTCCCAAAAGAATTTCAGTTCTTTGCAAATAGCTGATGAATTTGATTTGATATCTCCTGTACGTGAGGCCTTTCATATTGAGGCTAACTGTAAAATGTCTGCAACATTCCTATCAACTGTGTGCTAGCAGCCAATTTAGAAACTTTACATGAAATTGTCTTTAGTCTTCACCACAAAGTACTCAGTGTTGTTTTAATTTTACTGATAAATGAAATAAAACTAAAACTGAAGCTAAGCAAGTTTACAAAACTTGCCCAAGTCTGACAAGATAGCAAATAACAGAGCTAGGAGTCAGTCCAAGTCAGTCCAATCCCAGCGTTCTCATCAAGCACCCACATGCTGAAGGGTTGATTACTCCTCCATAAGAGAATGTGCTCTTTGAGGGGAAAAGGGAGTGAGGAATTATAATGCTCTCATTCTGTCTTGAGACAACCTGTCCTGTTTCTGCTAGGGATTTATTTCACATACATACAGCTTTTGAACAGAGCTGGGACAATCATAATTGCATATGAGTTTCATGATAAGTGTACAGGGGAGATGCAGCCATTGCCCTCCCCTGCTCATTCCCTCCTTTTTCCCTAAAGGAGAAAATCAGAGCAAAGGAAAAAGTGTTTGCTTTGTTTATATTTGTAAGTGTTTTCTGTGGCAGAGACCTGGGACTCTGCCAGGCCTTCTGGCTCCTGGTCCAGGGCTCTTTCCATTCCTTGTGCCGAATGGTCAACATTGATAAAGTAATTCCACAGAACTGATTTCAGAAATGAAGGATATGCATAAAGAAGAAAGGCATCTCAAATAAGGCTTAAATTGTATGTGTTTATGGATATCAAAAACATTTCAGGGCTTCCTGGTAGTCCAGTGGGTAGGGACACCACCTTGCAGTGCTAGGGGCGCTGGTTCGCTCCCTGGCCTCGGAAGATCCCACATGCCGTGAAGCGGCTGGACTGGTGTGTCCAACTATGGAGCCAGAGCCCAGAGCCGGTGCTCTGAAGCGACAGAGGCCACTGCGATGAGAGGCCCACACAGGCCAAAGAACAAAGATGGATGAAAACAATTAAATGAAAGACCAATAGAAGTGCCCCCCTCCCAAAAGAATTTCAGTTCTTTGCAAATAGCTGATGAATTTGATTTGATATCTCCTGTACGTGAGGCCTTTCATATTGAGGCTAACTGTAAAAATGTCTGCAACATTCCTATCAACTGTGTGCTAGCAGCCAATTTAGAAACTTTACATGAAATTGTCTTTAGTCTTCACCACAAAGTACTCAGTGTTGTTTTAATTTTACTGATAAATGAAATAAAACTAAAACTGAAGCTAAGCAAGTTTACAAAACTTGCCCAAGTCTGACAAGATAGCAAATAACAGAGCTAGGAGTCAGTCCAAGTCAGTCCAATCCCAGCGTTCTCATCAAGCACCCACATGCTGAAGGGTTGATTACTCCCTCCATAAGAGAATGTGCTCTTTGAGGGAAAGGTAGTGAGGAATTATAATGCTCTCATTCTGTCTTGAGACAACCTGTCCTGTTTCTGCTAGGGATTTATTTCACATACATACAGCTTTTGAACAGAGCTGGGACAATCATAATTGCATATGAGTTTCATGATAAGTGTACAGGGGACATGCAGCCATTGCCCTCCCCTGCTCATTCCCTCCTTTTTCCCTAAAGGGAGAAAATCAGAGCAAAGGAAAAAGTGTTTGCTTTGTTTATATTTGTAAGTGTTTTCTGTGGCAGAGACCTGGGACTCTGCCAGGCCTTCTGGCTCCTGGTCCAGGGCTCTTTCCATTCCTTGTGCCGAATGGTCAATCTTCATGCATAGCCTGGCCTCATACTTGTACCCTGGCTGACCCAGATCATCAAAGGCACAGAAGGAAAGAACTAGACTAGCTGGTCAGACTGGCTTTCTGGGCTTTATCTCTTACCTTGGCCAATCCACAGACCTACCAAGCTGCTGAAAACACTTTTTTTTTTTTTTCCTTTTTCCTGCTTCCACTCCTGGCATGTTCTCCTGTCCTGTTAGTACTCTAGCAAATCCTTCCCATTTCAGAGCCCACCTCCTCATGAACTCCTCCTTGATTACAGCCAGTTGGTACTTCCCCAGGCCCTGAGTTCCTATGATGGTTTTTTTTTTTTTTTTCCCAATATTTTGGCCACTTTTTATTGGTCTTTCATTTATTTATTTTCATGCATCTTTGTTCTTTGGCCTGCGTGGGCAGAGCACCGGTTCTGGGCACATGTGCTCCAGAGCACAGGCTTGTAATTGGACACATTGGTCCAGCTGCTCCGTGGCATGTGGGATCTTCCTGTGCCAGGGGTCGAACCCGCGCCCCTTGCAGTGCAAGGTGGACTCTCTACCCACTGAACCACTAGGGAAGCACCTCCTATGATGTTTTAATCCAGACAGTTTAGCACGTCCCACATAGAGGTTTGAGGCTAGTTCAGCTCTTAGGTACAGCTGGAGAGGTTTGTCAGTTCTTTTCTGTGTGCTAAGTATAGGGCTGGAGGTGGAGGTGGGCGTGATTAATGCTGAAGGGTTGATTACTCCTCCATAAGAGAATGTGCTCTTTGAGGAAAGGTAGTGAGGAATTATAATGCTCTCATTCTGTCTTGAGACAACCTATCCTGTTTCTGCTAGGGATTTATTTCACATACATACAGCTTTTGAACAGAGCTGGGACAATCATAATTGCATATGAGTTTCATGATAAGTGTACAGGGGAGATGCAGCCATTGCCCTCCCCTGCTCATTCCCTCCTTTTTCCCTAAAGGGAGAAAATCAGAGCAAAGGAAAAAGTGTTTGCTTTGTTTATATTTGTAAGTGTTTTCTGTGGCAGAGACCTGGGACTCTGCCAGGCCTTCTGGCTCCTGGTCCAGGGCTCTTTCCATTCCTTGTGCCGAATGGTCAATCTTCATGCATAGCCTGGCCTCATACTTGTACCCTGGCTGACCCAGATCATCAAAGGCACAGAAGGAAAGAACTAGACTAGCTGGTCAGACTGGCTTTCTGGGCTTTATCTCTTACCTTGGCCAATCCACAGACCTACCAAGCTGCTGAAAACACTTTTTTTTTTTTTTCCTTTTTCCTGCTTCCACTCCTGGCATGTTCTCCTGTCCTGTTAGTACTCTAGCAAATCCTTCCCATTTCAGAGCCCACCTCCTCATGAACTCCTCCTTGATTACAGCCAGTTGGTACTTCCCCAGGCCCTGAGTTCCTATGATGGTTTTTTTTTTTTTTTTCCCAATATTTTGGCCACTTTTTATTGGTCTTTCATTTATTTATTTTCATGCATCTTTGTTCTTTGGCCTGCGTGGGCAGAGCACCGGTTCTGGGCACATGTGCTCCAGAGCACAGGCTTGTAATTGGACACATTGGTCCAGCTGCTCCGTGGCATGTGGGATCTTCCTGTGCCAGGGGTCGAACCCGCGCCCCTTGCAGTGCAAGGTGGACTCTCTACCCACTGAACCACTAGGGAAGCACCTCCTATGATGTTTTAATCCAGACAGTTTAGCACGTCCCACATAGAGGTTTGAGGCTAGTTCAGCTCTTAGGTACAGCTGGAGAGGTTTGTCAGTTCTTTTCTGTGTGCTAAGTATAGGGCTGGAGGTGGAGGTGGGCGTGATTAATGTGGCTCTGAGTACGTAGCTGGCCCCGCCAGGTATGCACAGGCCATTTGGTTTTCTCTGGCTTACAAAATAGTAAAATATCTCACTGGTTACCAGGGTATGCTGTAAAAGAAAATGAAGTTATTATTTGAAAACCAGGGATGGGTCAGGAATTTCGCACTGAGACTGGACTGTAGGAGTAGAGTGCAGAGAAGTAAGGTTTAGGCAAGTCTGTTCTTGGGGAGCTGAATTAAGGCCTTCAGAGTATGTTTAACAGTTCTGTCACCATCAACAACTGACTTTGGCAGAAAGGAGCAGACATTTCTTTTCTTTTCTTTTTTTATTTTAATTTTGTTCTCTTTTATTATTTTTATTTATTTATTTATTTATTTTCATTCATCTTCATTCTTTGGCCTGTGTGGGCCTGCCATTCCAGTGGCATCTCTCGTTGCAGAGCACCAGCTCTGGGCACATGTGCTCCAGAGTGCTGGAGCGTAATTGGACACATCGATCCAGCGGCTCGCAGCACATGGGATCTTCCTGGGCCAGGGATCAAACTGGTGCCCCTTGCACTGCAAGGCGGACTCTTTGCCACTGGGCTACCAGGGGAGCCCCAGACATTTCTGAAGAGTGAATCTTGGTGTCAGACCTTAAAGGTCCTGAACTGAACTCAATTATTAACTTGCTTTTAGCTCTTAATTCATCATTCTTTGTTAAGAATCATTCATTCATCTTTTAACTAATCATTGACTACTTATTTGGGGCAAGGCACATTGTTGTGATATGCTGAATAGGGATGGTGCAGATAGAAGTCTGTCAAAAAGGTAACAAGATACCAGGATGCGAACAATAAAATGTATATATTAAGAGCTATATAAGTGGGATAATGAAGAAGGAGAGATTATTTTACACTGGGAGGAGCTTCATTTACAGAAATTTTTTCTTGGTGAATTTATTTTATTTTATTTTTTTAAAGATTTATTTATTTATTTTATTTTTGGGCGGGGGTCGGGTTGGGGAGGGAGGGGAGCAGGCGGGCCACTTCTATTGGTCTTTCATTTCTCTACTTTCATCCGTCTTTGTTCTTTGGCCCGTGTGGGCCTCCCATCGCAGTGGTGTCTGTTGTTGCAGAGCACTGGCTCTGGGCGCATGCGCTCCAGAGTTCCGGCTCGGTAATTGGACACATCGGTCCAGCTGCTCCGCGGCACGTGGGATCTTCCCAGGCCAGGGATCGAACCGGCGCCCCTTGCACTGCAAGGCGGTGTCCTTACCCACTGGACCACCAGGGGAAGCCCTTCTTGGTGAATTTAACTGGGTCTAAAAGCTATATTGAATAGGCAGAGGTAGGGAGGGAAGCATCCCAGTCCAAAAGTAAGGAAGTGTTCCAGTTATTGGGGGAATAGTGAGCAGCCAGATAGGTTGAAATAAATCTTGAGATTCTGAAATAGTAGTTATAGTGGCCATTCAATGCAAAGTCATGAAAGTCAAACTTTGATGAGCAGAGGAAATATATTAATAAAATGGAGCAACAGGGTATATAGTATCCAAATTAGTGTTCCAGTGTCTTCATGTCTAAAATGAACAGAGTTAAGTGACTGCTGCCTCTTAACCCCCTAGTATGTGGTGAGGAACAGGGAGGTGGTTGACATTGAGGCATCTATTGCCCTGAGGTGGAAGCAAGCATCCTCAGCTATGTTCAGCATGGATCTGGGTTATTTAAGGTTGATGGTTACTGTATGTGAACAGTTTGGAAACTCTGGACGGACAATAAATGACAGTGACCATTGAAGCTGTAAAGCCCTTTCTCCAGGACTCTTCCAATGTATGCTGAAAGCCAGAATTAAAATAATATAGAGAAGGCTTCTCTGGTAGCTCAGTGGTTAAGAGTTTGCCAGCCAATGCAAGTTCCCTAAGGTGGGAAGATTCCACATGCTGCGGAGCAGCTAAGCTTGTGAGCCTGTGCTCTAGAGTCTCGGAGCCACAACTGTGGAGCCCATGTGCCCTAGAGCCCAGGTTCCTCAACAAGAGAAGTCACCGCACAAGAAGCCTGCTCACCTCCCCTAGGGAGCAGCCCCACTCCCTGCAACTAGAGAAGAGCCTGTGGCAGCAGTGAAAACCCAGAATAGCCAAAGATAAATAAGTAAATAAAATTGAAAAAATATGTATAATCTCGAGAAATATTCTTAAACTTCTGATGACATTAATTACTATCTGATCTCTTGGTTCTATTTGACATAAGTAGTCTTTACCTCTTTGAAACATTCTTTGGGTGCTGAAATGACACTCTCCTTGTTCTTCTAGCTCACTGCCTACTCTTTTTCTGAATCTTCTGCTGGCCCCTTTCTCCTTGATCTCTACATGTTGGAGCATCCTGTGACTCAGTTCTCCAACCCCTCTTGCCTCTGTTATCTTCTCTTATGGGGCCGATTAGGTGGGGCCCACTGCAAGGCGGTGTCCTTACCCACTGGACCACCAGGGAAGCCTTCTTGGTGAATTTAACTGGGTCTAAAAGCTATATTGAATAGGCAGAGGTAGGGAGGGAAGCATCCCAGTCCAAAAGTAAGGAAGTGTTCCAGTTATTGGGGGAATAGTGAGCAGCCAGATAGGTTGAAATAAATCTTGAGATTCTGAAATAGTAGTTATAGTGGCCATTCAATGCAAAGTCATGAAAGTCAAACTTTGATGAGCAGAGGAAATATATTAATAAAATGGAGCAACAGGGTATATAGTATCCAAATTAGTGTTCCAGTGTCTTCATGTCTAAAATGAACAGAGTTAAGTGACTGCTGCCTCTTAACCCCCTAGTATGTGGTGAGGAACAGGGAGGTGGTTGACATTGAGGCATCTATTGCCCTGAGGTGGAAGCAAGCATCCTCAGCTATGTTCAGCATGGATCTGGGTTATTTAAGGTTGATGGTTACTGTATGTGAACAGTTTGGAAACTCTGGACGGACAATAAATGACAGTGACCATTGAAGCTGTAAAGCCCTTTCTCCAGGACTCTTCCAATGTATGCTGAAAGCCAGAATTAAAATAATATAGAGAAGGCTTCTCTGGTAGCTCAGTGGTTAAGAGTTTGCCAGCCAATGCAAGTTCCCTAAGGTGGGAAGATTCCACATGCTGCGGAGCAGCTAAGCTTGTGAGCCTGTGCTCTAGAGTCTCGGAGCCACAACTGTGGAGCCCATGTGCCCTAGAGCCCAGGTTCCTCAACAAGAGAAGTCACCGCACAAGAAGCCTGCTCACCTCCCCTAGGGAGCAGCCCCCACTCCCTGCAACTAGAGAAGAGCCTGTGGCAGCAGTGAAAACCCAGAATAGCCAAAGATAAATAAGTAAATAAAATTGAAAAAATATGTATAATCTCGAGAAATATTCTTAAACTTCTGATGACATTAATTACTATCTGATCTCTTGGTTCTATTTGACATAAGTAGTCTTTACCTCTTTGAAACATTCTTTGGGTGCTGAAATGACACTCTCCTTGTTCTTCTAGCTCACTGCCTACTCTTTTTCTGAATCTTCTGCTGGCCCCTTTCTCCTTGATCTCTACATGTTGGAGCATCCTGTGACTCAGTTCTCCAACCCCTCTTGCCTCTGTTATCTTCTCTTATGCTTTGAACATCATCTCCACACAGGAACAGGCACATGTTTATCTCCACACTGGATCTACCCTCTGAACTCTAAATTCATATGACCATTCTGTTTTTCAGTGTAGTTATCATGATCCTTTAAAACATCAAATTAGGATACTCTTCTGCTCCAAACCCACCAATGGCTCCCAATTTCATTCATGCAAAAATTGAGTCTTGGCAGTGACCTCCAGTATCCTAAGTGAATTGGCTTCTTTACCTGCCTGGCCTCACCTCACTCCGCTCTACCTTACAGAATACTCTGGGCACCATCCATTCTGACTTTTTCTGTTCCCCTTAACTTGCCTTATTTTTTATAACGAGTACTTATCTCTATCTGATGTCCTATACATTTTACTTGCTTCTTTGCTTCTTACCTGCCTTTCTCTGTTAGAATGATAGCTCTTTGAAAACAGGGTCTTGGCTCTGCTTGCTCCATGTCTTTGTATGTAGCACAGTGCCTGGCACATAGTGGTCATTGATAAGTGGATCAATTAACATTTATAAAATGATTCATGAAATGAGTTCCTCTGAAAACAGAACTGAGAGGAGACAATCTGGGTTAGGATCTAGTCAAGGATGAAGTTTGTCAAAGGTCACAGCAAAAAATAATCCATAAGGTAGAAGCAAACATGTTCTGTGGTTTGTGGAAATTTGGGAGTAAATCCATTTGGGTTGAATACATGCTGGTATCATACCTACAAGACAAAAATAAAGGTCAATTGAAGAAATAGATACACTTCTGTCATTTAGATGGCTGATCCTTTTCCCTTTCTGGAAAAGGAACTAGACTTGGCTCTTCTCCTTTACTGGGAGAAGGACATGTGTCGAGTACATTTTGTCTTTCTTTTGCACAAGATAGTAACAGGGTTTTTGTTGCTGATACTGTTTCTAGCGTTAAGCAGGCATTTTGTGGGTAGATGTAAAGGCATTTGGCTTTTGGGGGATGGTTTCTTATTTTATCCTCTCTTGTTTATGTAGTTTTCTTCTTTTTTTTGGTTCTGTTTTAATGTGATAAATGACTAGCAACTTCCATGAACCCTGTGGAAATGGTATCCAGGCTACAGAATAATTATTTAGTGAGTCGTGGATCCAGTTTATGTTGGTGCAGATCAAATTAATCATTATTAGTCATGCCTTCACTGACAGTAACCCCATCCCTTGCAGAAGTGCTCCTCTTTTATTAAGAGGTAATAGCTGTGAGGAATGGCTGAGCCACACTCTGGTTACATTGTACTGTGGCTTTCCCCATATCTTGTCAAGAGAGATAAAAGCACATAACCAGATTAAAATTCAAAACAAACAAACAAAACACTCATGAGGCACTCTCTCTCCCTGCTACTGCTGCCTGTCACAGAAATTCAAGTTCCAATATTAAAAAGAAAAGGAAGGAAAAGAGGTGTGCTTCCTTCTCAAAGGGAACAACATAAATAATTGTAATAGTAATTAGAGCAATCCTTGTTGTGTGGTGTTTACTATAGTAGGGCTAAATATACATGCTTGCTACCCTGGTTTCTCTGCCAATACTTGGATCTTGGGGACAGCAGTCTCCAAGTTTCTAAAATCCTCCCTGTCTGAAGGTATTTCCCATTCTGAGATGTGTGTGGAATGGCTTCCGAGAACAAGGGTAAGCCTGGAACATTTGATAAAGAAGCTTCCTTTTTCAACTTCAGTCCAAACTGAAATACAGAACATTTGGAGAGTAGAGATGGATGAGATAGGCAGGCAGAAAACAGAGTTAGAGCACCTAGCTTCCAGTTTGGTTGTGGGGTCTCATGAAAGCATTTAACTTCTTGGAGCCTTGTTTTTCACATCTGTAAAGTGGAATGGTCATGTGGAATATTATTTACCCTTAAACAGGAAGGAAATTCTGAGACATTGCTACAGTGTGGATGAACAGTGAACAACTTGTGTCCAACTCTTTGTGACTGACTCTTTGTGACCCCATGAACTGTAGCCCTCCAGGCTCCTCTGATGGGTTTCCAACTTTTGTTGGTTTTTAAATGTAAAGGCATTTGGCTTTTGGGGGATGGTTTCTTATTTTATCCTCTCTTGTTTATGTAGTTTTCTTCTTTTTTTTGGTTCTGTTTTAATGTGATAAATGACTAGCAACTTCCATGAACCCTGTGGAAATGGTATCCAGGCTACAGAATAATTATTTAGTGAGTCGTGGATCCAGTTTATGTTGGTGCAGATCAAATTAATCATTATTAGTCATGCCTTCACTGACAGTAACCCCATCCCTTGCAGAAGTGCTCCTCTTTTATTAAGAGGTAATAGCTGTGAGGAATGGCTGAGCCACACTCTGGTTACATTGTACTGTGGCTTTCCCCATATCTTGTCAAGAGAGATAAAAGCACATAACCAGATTAAAATTCAAAACAAACAAACAAAACACTCATGAGGCACTCTCTCTCCTGCTACTGCTGCCTGTCACAGAAATTCAAGTTCCAATATTAAAAAGAAAAGGAAGGAAAAGAGGTGTGCTTCCTTCTCAAAGGGAACAACATAAATAATTGTAATAGTAATTAGAGCAATCCTTGTTGTGTGGTGTTTACTATAGTAGGGCTAAATATACATGCTTGCTACCCTGGTTTCTCTGCCAATACTTGGATCTTGGGGACAGCAGTCTCCAAGTTTCTAAAATCCTCCCTGTCTGAAGGTATTTCCCATTCTGAGATGTGTGTGGAATGGCTTCCGAGAACAAGGGTAAGCCTGGAACATTTGATAAAGAAGCTTCCTTTTTCAACTTCAGTCCAAACTGAAATACAGAACATTTGGAGAGTAGAGATGGATGAGATAGGCAGGCAGAAAACAGAGTTAGAGCACCTAGCTTCCAGTTTGGTTGTGGGGTCTCATGAAAGCATTTAACTTCTTGGAGCCTTGTTTTTCACATCTGTAAAGTGGAATGGTCATGTGGAATATTATTTACCCTTAAACAGGAAGGAAATTCTGAGACATTGCTACAGTGTGGATGAACAGTGAATGAAAGTCATTTACTTGTGTCCAACTCTTTGTGACTGACTCTTTGTGACCCCATGAACTGTAGCCCTCCAGGCTCCTCTGTCCATGGGGTTTCCCAGACAAGAATACTGGAATGTGTTGCCATTTCCTTTTCCAGGGTATCTTGACTCCAGGAACGAACCCAGGTCTCCTGCATTGCAGTCAGATTCTTTACCATCTGAGCTACAAGGAAAGCCCCCAAATTGTATCTTAGAGTCTAAAATATATTGTAGTCCCTCACATGGTGGGGAGTCAATAAGTGAAAAAAGCACTGGGGGACCAATATATAGGGGTCTAATATATTTGGAAGTAAGCTTCATGCTTCCGCTAGGGTATGTCTTTGAAGGTCTGCTTCATGAAAGGGAGGGTTTTAGTTCTGTGCGCTTTCGCAGAACAGATTTAGAACCAATAGGTAGGAGTAACAAGGAGGCAGAACTTCGTATTAAGAATTGCCTTTTTTTTTTGAATAGTAAAAGAAGTCCAAGAGGAGTGAGCTTCCCCAGGAGGAAGTCTTCTCCCTCTAAAAGAGGTGTAGAGCATAAGCGGTCATGTGCAGTGTTTTTTCTAATCCTGTAGGAAGCTAGATGATGTAGCTCTAAACTGTCTTCCTTTCTAAGGTGTTATGGTCCTCTTTTTCTTTCCTCTTGTGGCTTGAGTGCTTTATTTCATCCTCCCAAATAACAGCACCTATTACCTCAAAGAAAACCACCACTCTGGAGTTATTAAGGACTCCACAGATTATATGGTAGTTAATTGAATTATCTAGGGATAGATTAAATCCATTTTATTCTCAGTGGTGGTTTAGTTACTCAGTCATGTCCAACTCCTGTGACCTCATGGACTGTTGCCTGCCAGGCTCTTCTGTCCATGGAATTTTCCTGGCAAGAATGCTGGAGTGGGTTGCCATTTCCTTCTCCAGGGTCTCTTCCTGACCCAGGGATCAAACCCTCATCCCTTGCACTGCCGGAGGTTTCTTTACTGACTGAGCCATGAGGGAAACCCACAGATAAGGTAGATTTCATAAAATTCAGATGAGTCACCAATTGTAACTTGGACCTTAAGGGTTTCTAGTTCAGCATAGGGAAGGAAATAAGCAAACTCAACTCAGCCTAGTTGGTATTAAGCTTAGGAAGTCTACCTCCTTAAATTGGTTGTATTAAATGTGTGTAAGGTAATTAAAGTGCATTAAGTGTAACATACATGCTTATAACTTAGCCTTTGTGATGAGTGTCAAAATAGGCCATAAGAATCATAATTCTGAGCTAGATGTATACTGTTTGATACAGTGTGAAAATCCTGTTGCTCCTCAAAATTTGCATCCTCACTTATTTCCAGGGTAAATATCAGGTGCTTTCTACATAATTCTTTGGAAGAAAATGAAATAAGTTCATTTTATAAAGTCTGTCTCAGACAACCTTTAATATGCTCATTTCTTGGGCTCACCAGTCCTCTGCCCTAAAGTTAATGAAGTGATAAATTAAAGGCAAAGTCCATTCTGGAACAGGCTTGGTCTCCCTAAATTTTGGTGAGATGAAAACTGGAATCTGAAAGCATGTGCTGGCTACCTTTATCACATTACTCACTAATGTTTTGGAATATTCTGATGACTTTTTTTTTTTTTCCATAACAGAATGCGAGCATCTTGTGATCAGGATTCAGGTTACTTTGGCCTTGATATCTCTGTAAACCAGCAAAATGCATAGTTCAGCAAATTAGAGAATGAATATGAAGTGTGAATGTCTGTCTCCATCCCCTTGAAGACAACTCACACCTGGTGTCAGTGTGGCTGGTGGTCTTTAAGATGAGATTTTGGGAGCCCTGAATGCCTCAGGGCCCAAGTTTGGGTGCCAAGAGATTGAGAAATGGGTAGGACGCCTTTAAAACACAGAACTCTGCTTTTACCTGTTTTACATATTAGGATCCCATGTAAAGTTTTCTATAAAAATATTCTGAAAAACATATATACACAAATACTCAAAACATCAGCAAATGCTTTCCTGAGGCATTTATGTGTATGTGCATATCTGGTGTGTTGGGTCTTACAGAGCTTGGAGTATGGTATAATGTTTTCAAGTTTCTTCACTTGGTTTAAGTCTCCATTATTTTTTTTTTTTTTTCTGGTTTGGAGGAAGTGGGCTGGATACCGTACAGACTGCTTCTTTAGAGATCTGTCAAGAGTAGCTAAGGATTTCGTTCATGTTTACCAAGTTTTGGGTGATTACCAGGTGTTTTGTTTTTTTCCTTCTAAAGAGATTTGAACTTCTTATTAGCGCATTTATAATCATCTGTGCTTAACCATATCAGACAATGAAGTACAATTCAATAATAAACCTATAGTTTCTAAATTTAAACTGTTGCAAACCCCATATAATATATAGAAGGATGTACTTCACCAAGGACTTTGCTACTTTGACATTTCCTGTGGAAATTCTCAGGAATAAGACAAAGACTTCTGCCTCTGTCGTCCTCCGCCTTACCTGTTGGGAGGTGATGGAGTGATAAACTGATGGACTCTTATCTCTGCAAAGGGCTGTGTGAAGAGAAATGGGCTGTGTGACTTGTGGGCTATACTACACCAGTTTATGACCTTCTTTAAGTGACAGAGGAAGAAGGTGCACTAGGAGCAGGGGAAAAAAGAAGAAATAAGCTAGAGGATTAGCTCAATGGTCAGAACTGAGCCTGCGATTCCCAGGGTCTAAGACGGGGATTTGGTGAAGTAGCTGGTCCAGAAAAGGAATTCTCACCTATGAAGAGTTCAGAGGGCCCCACAATTGGATGCTTCATGGAGAACCTGGGTAGATTCCTTCTCCTTAATATATCTCTCCCCACCTTATTTATTTATTTATTTAACTTTCTGTATTTCTTTCCATGGAGCTGAATCTTTCTAAATACTTTCCCCTACCTTAATTTATTTATTTTTAACTTTTTCTGTATTTCTTTCCATGGTAGCTCAAAATAGAAACTTTTCACTTAGCCTGAAACTGATATTTACTATTTACTACTGCTTCTGAAGGGCTTTCCAGATGTCACACTATAGTGGTAAAGAAGCCACCTGCAAATGCAGGAGACATGAGAGACACATTTTTGATCCCTGATTTTTCTTTCACTTCACTTGGTTTAAGTGTATGTGCATATCTGGTGTGTTGGGTCTTACAGAGCTTGGAGTATGGTATAATGTTTTCAAGTTTCTTCACTTGGTTTAAGTCTCCATTATTTTTTTTTTTTTTTCTGGTTTGGAGGAAGTGGGCTGGATACCGTACAGACTGCTTCTTTAGAGATCTGTCAAGAGTAGCTAAGGATTTCGTTCATGTTTACCAAGTTTTGGGTGATTACCAGGTGTTTTGTTTTTTTCCTTCTAAAGAGATTTGAACTTCTTATTAGCGCATTTATAATCATCTGTGCTTAACCATATCAGACAATGAAGTACAATTCAATAATAAACCTATAGTTTCTAAATTTAAACTGTTGCAAACCCCATATAATATATAGAAGGATGTACTTCACCAAGGACTTTGCTACTTTGACATTTCCTGTGGAAATTCTCAGGAATAAGACAAAGACTTCTGCCTCTGTCGTCCTCCGCCTTACCTGTTGGGAGGTGATGGAGTGATAAACTGATGGACTCTTATCTCTGCAAAGGGCTGTGTGAAGAGAAATGGGCTGTGTGACTTGTGGGCTATACTACACCAGTTTATGACCTTCTTTAAGTGACAGAGGAAGAAGGTGCACTAGGAGCAGGGGAAAAGAGAAGAAATAAGCTAGAGGATTAGCTCAATGGTCAGAACTGAGCCTGCGATTCCCAGGGTCTAAGACGGGGATTTGGTGAAGTAGCTGGTCCAGAAAAGGAATTCTCACCTATGAAGAGTTCAGAGGGCCCCACAATTGGATGCTTCCCATGGAGAACCTGGGTAGATTCCTTCTCCTTAATATATCTCTCCCCCCACCTTATTTATTTATTTATTTTTAACTTTTTCTGTATTTCTTTCCATGGTAGCTCAAAATAGAAACTTTTCACTTAGCCTGAAACTGATATTTACTATTTACTACTGCTTCTGAAGGGCTTTCCAGATGTCACACTATAGTGGTAAAGAAGCCACCTGCAAATGCAGGAGACATGAGAGACACATTTTTGATCCCTGAGTCAGGAAGATCCCCTGGAGGAGGGCGTGACAACCTATTCCAGTGTTCTTTTTTGGCGAATCCCATGGACAGAGGAGCCTGGCAGGTTACAGTTCATAGGGTCACAAACAGTTGGACATGACTGAAGAGGCTTAGCACTGCTTCAAAAATCCTCAAGTTCCTTGGGAGCAAAAAAAAAAGGCAGAGGGAGAAGTCCCGATGTTTTATTCAAACTGCAAGAAGGTCTTTTCAAAACATGCTCTTTATGTCTAGTTCAGCTGAATAAGTGATTTCTTAGAGATGTGTCAGTTAGAAGAGACTCACTAAAACAGCCTTGACTCAGGACAGGTTCTCCTGGAGATTCTGATCTTCTAAATTCTTTCTCCTCCTTATGTGATGTTCAGTGTATGGAATTAAGTATTGGGACACAAGTGAGAATGGGGAGTCAAAAATTAAAAAAATTATTCTTTCTTATTATTCTTATAAAGAAATCTAGTACCAACAAATGGAAAGAGAAATCACATATAGAGCTCCCTGTCCTTCTCACCGTATGTCATACAGAAGTTCACTTATGGCCACCTTTCTGCTGTCACAGGATGGAGAATGTTGAGGGCTGACCGGCAGCCTTCTTACACTTATATATATATATATATAATTGCCATGAGGATCCTCTTTCAGCATGGGCACCTGACACCACCTATTTCACCTGTATGCCATCTAGACCATGCAAGCAAAGACACTGCAGTTTCTTTGTGGGGTTGCTACAGACATTTAATCACAGAAATTAGATTTTTTGCTCTCAACCCTCCCATCCAGAGATACCCCAAGACTATCCTCACTGCTAGCAGATCCTGAAAGGTTTTCAAAAGTCAGTCAGTACATTCAGTTGCTCAGTGAGGTCCGACTCTTTGCGACCCCATGAACTGCAGCACACCAGGCTTCCCTGTTGGAAAATGTTCTTTTCACCTCCTCTTTCCCTTCTCTCACCCTGGTTGAGAAATAAAACAAATGATACATATTCTTTTGAACAGTTTTTTTTTTTTTTCAAACTGAAGTGTCCATCCCTGGTAACGGATTTGTCCATAGGAAGAGTTTCTGTAGAAGTAACTGAGAAAGAAGACAGGTGATCCTGAATATCCAGACACAGAACCAGGAATAAAGATGCTGTGTGAAACCTGGGAGCCTGGAAAAAAGACCGTCTGCTTGAATAGCCCAAACCTGGCCCTGAGATGGTCGAGTGACGGCCTTACTTCAGGTTACAGTTCATAGGGTCACAAACAGTTGGACATGACTGAAGAGGCTTAGCACTGCTTCAAAAATCCTCAAGTTCCTTGGGAGCAAAAAAAAAAGGCAGAGGGAGAAGTCCCGATGTTTTATTCAAACTGCAAGAAGGTCTTTTCAAAACATGCTCTTTATGTCTAGTTCAGCTGAATAAGTGATTTCTTAGAGATGTGTCAGTTAGAAGAGACTCACTAAAACAGCCTTGACTCAGGACAGGTTCTCCTGGAGATTCTGATCTTCTAAATTCTTTCTCCTCCTTATGTGATGTTCAGTGTATGGAATTAAGTATTGGGACACAAGTGAGAATGGGGAGTCAAAAATTAAAAAAATTATTCTTTCTTATTATTCTTATAAAGAAATCTAGTACCAACAAATGGAAAGAGAAATCACATATAGAGCTCCCTGTCCTTCTCACCGTATGTCATACAGAAGTTCACTTATGGCCACCTTTCTGCTGTCACAGGATGGAGAATGTTGAGGGCTGACCGGCAGCCTTCTTACACTTATATATATATATATATAATTGCCATGAGGATCCTCTTTCAGCATGGGCACCTGACACCACCTATTTCACCTGTATGCCATCTAGACCATGCAAGCAAAGACACTGCAGTTTCTTTGTGGGGTTGCTACAGACATTTAATCACAGAAATTAGATTTTTTGCTCTCAACCCTCCCATCCAGAGATACCCCAAGACTATCCTCACTGCTAGCAGATCCTGAAAGGTTTTCAAAAGTCAGTCAGTACATTCAGTTGCTCAGTGAGGTCCGACTCTTTGCGACCCCATGAACTGCAGCACACCAGGCTTCCCTGTTGGAAAATGTTCTTTTCACCTCCTCTTTCCCCTTCTCTCACCCTGGTTGAGAAATAAAACAAATGATACATATTCTTTTGAACAGTTTTTTTTTTTTTTCAAACTGAAGTGTCAATGACTGGTAACGGATTTGTCCATAGGAAGAGTTTCTGTAGAAGTAACTGAGAAAGAAGACAGGTGATCCTGAATATCCAGACACAGAACCAGGAATAAAGATGCTGTGTGAAACCTGGGAGCCTGGAAAAAAGACCGTCTGCTTGAATAGCCCAAACCTGGCCCTGAGATGGTCGAGTGACAGCCTTACTTCACCTGACTCTAGATCAGTTTGCCATCACACATGTTCTGCTTTGTTCTAGTTTGTTTAATTGAGTTTTATTTTTCATCTGTTGCTTGCCTTAGGCTGTCCATTCATTCTAAAATTTTGGTACTTTTTGTAGTGTCTTCGGGATTGCCAGTGGATTAATCTTTTTATCTTTTACACCTGAACGGTACCAATGAAGTGCCTCACTATTTTTGGTTTTGTTTTCAGCACTTGTCAGAACAAAACAATCCCCAATCTCGATTGTTCAGAAACAGTTTACAAAAATGTTTGAGTCATTTCTTCAACAGTTTTCAATAACTTAATACACATGGCAGGTAAACTGAATTCTGTTAATATCAGAAAGTAGGAAAGACATTATAGAACAGAAAGTAGACAGCCACATATTTTGTGCCAGTAGGGTGGTAGTAGGAAAAGATGGTTTGGAGAAGGTACAGGGATGGAGATGTGCCTTCAAGACCCAAAACAGTTCTTTGAACACAGTGCAGAGAACGGCACAGCCCTCTGAATGGAAGTTGTTGACGGCTGTGGGTCGTGGCTGGTGACTAGCACGGTGGCCTACTGCAAACTGGACTGCTTGTCCTGTAGCATGTACAAGGAGGCTAGTACTGTGATCTCCAGTTTCCCTTAACATCTACTTGCAGAATGCTTTTCAGATCGCAGATTGTATCAGAGGTTACCTCGAGCTTTTTCCTTTTTAATGCAGATTCTCAGGATATGCTCCAGACCAACTGAATCAGAATTTCTGAGAATGAGATTGGGGAAAACACACACACACACGCACACACACTCACAGACGTACACATATTTTTGCATTCCCTGGGTGGGCCAGGAGAGCAGCAGCATGGGAAGCAGAGGCAGTGGACGGAGAGCTTACCCTTGCCAGCGGACCAAGCAGCTGTCCTGTCTATTGCCTTGGGCTCTGCAATTGGGCATTTTACAGCTGGGGCCTCAGACAGACATGGGATCTCCACAGATCTGGGCACGGGAGGGGGGGGAGGGCATCCTGAATATCCAGACACAGAACCAGGAATAAAGATGCTGTGTGAAACCTGGGAGCCTGGAAAAAAGACCGTCTGCTTGAATAGCCCAAACCTGGCCCTGAGATGGTCGAGTGACAGCCTTACTTCACCTGACTCTAGATCAGTTTGCCATCACACATGTTCTGCTTTGTTCTAGTTTGTTTAATTGAGTTTTATTTTTCATCTGTTGCTTGCCTTAGGCTGTCCATTCATTCTAAAATTTTGGTACTTTTTGTAGTGTCTTCGGGATTGCCAGTGGATTAATCTTTTTATCTTTTACACCTGAACGGTACCAATGAAGTGCCTCACTATTTTTGGTTTTGTTTTCAGCACTTGTCAGAACAAAACAATCCCCAATCTCGATTGTTCAGAAACAGTTTACAAAAATGTTTGAGTCATTTCTTCAACAGTTTTCAATAACTTAATACACATGGCAGGTAAACTGAATTCTGTTAATATCAGAAAGTAGGAAAGACATTATAGAACAGAAAGTAGACAGCCACATATTTTGTGCCAGTAGGGTGGTAGTAGGAAAAGATGGTTTGGAGAAGGTACAGGGATGGAGATGTGCCTTCAAGACCCAAAACAGTTCTTTGAACACAGTGCAGAGAACGGCACAGCCCTCTGAATGGAAGTTGTTGACGGCTGTGGGTCGTGGCTGGTGACTAGCACGGTGGCCTACTGCAAACTGGACTGCTTGTCCTGTAGCATGTACAAGGAGGCTAGTACTGTGATCTCCAGTTTCCCTTAACATCTACTTGCAGAATGCTTTTCAGATCGCAGATTGTATCAGAGGTTACCTGCGAGCTTTTTTCCTTTTTTAATGCAGATTCTCAGGATATGCTCCAGACCAACTGAATCAGAATTTCTGAGAATGAGATTGGGGAAAACACACACACACACGCACACACACTCACAGACGTACACATATTTTTGCATTCCCTGGGTGGGCCAGGAGAGCAGCAGCATGGGAAGCAGAGGCAGTGGACGGAGAGCTTACCCTTGCCAGCGGACCAAGCAGCTGTCCTGTCTATTGCCTTGGGCTCTGCAATTGGGCATTTTACAGCTGGGGCCTCAGACAGACATGGGATCTCCACAGATCTGGGCACGGGAGGGTGGGCGGTGCAGGGACGGAACAGCCCAGTGAGGAGAACATGGACCCAGAGGAGCCCATTAATCTCAGGCCTTCCTTGGACTCCTTGAGACCAAGCCTGCTTGGGAAAGTCAGCAGAGGGTGGAGGCAGGGTTGTGCCCTGAGGTCCGCATGTGACCTTCCCTGTTCTTATCAGAATCTGTGTGGGTCGTTTCTGCTGAGAGGTCCCCCGAGGTGGGACAGGAACAGAGGCCTGCTGGGAAGGGAATGGAGGAGAAGCTCTCTATTGTGGATTCAGTATCAGTTTTGTAGTTTGCCCCTGGGGGAAAAATATTGTGCTTCGCAGTTTATATGAAGGAACAGACTTCCTATGTGTACGATTCCAGGAAGAGAGTTAATAAGACCTCTTGATACCTTGCCTCCCTGGCAGCATTTATTTGTCTAGCAGTGAGGCTGTGTGCTGTTCATACAGTACTGGTGTTAGGTTGACATTTGCTTTGACCTTTAAACTTTTTGTTTCCTTCTTCCCCGTCCTCTCCCCGACCTGCCTCCCTACCGCCTGTTGTTCCTCAGCAAGTGAGTTTGATCTCCTGTGACCTGGGCTTTTCCACAGGTTGACTCTCCCAGGCTTGGGTTGGGCGGGGTACAGGCTTTTCCTCTTTTCTCTGCACCAAGGTCATCATATGACTGTAAAATTATTGTCTGGTGGCAGCATGAGCGGCATTTCTCATGTGGGGAGTGTGGGGAGTTTTGTTTGTTCTTTAAATAAGAAAAGGAAAAGAAAACACCTCCAGAATCCACATCTGCTGTGGGCTGTGCAGGGCTGGGCTTCCGCCTTGGCTGCAACAAGGCCCACTGCTCCTTGGACCCTGCCCCAGCCCAGCAGAGATGGGGAGCTGCATCCCTGAGAAGACTGGTGCTTATCAAGAAAGGAACATTCTTGGCTCCAAGGCATCTTCAGGACCTGGGGCTATTTTCATAAGGGTGTAGCCCCAGGGTTTAAAGGAAAATTCCACTCAGGCAGAATGATACTTCTGTTCTTTGTCACTGTCTCAAGTTGCTCTGTGCTGTGCTTTGAGCTTTCAGGCTTTGCACCGGGACTGACAGGGTTTGAATCCAGCTTCACTGAATACCACTGACCAACCTTAGATAGGTTGTGTACTGTTTCTCCACCTCAAGTTTCTCATCTGTTCAGTGGGATTCATAGCATTATCTTGAATATTAAATATCATGAGGGCATATAAAATGCGTGGAATAATGCATTGAATAGGCATTGAAAGCACGTTAGACCCCAATATTATGATTCCTTTTTAAGTATCTTTTAATTAAAAGAATCTTTGATTCTATTTGTATTTTTAGAATGAGGTTGAACCTTTGAGGGTATGGACTTCTGTGTAGAAATATCTAGGAGAGGCTCACGTTTCCTTTAAATTCCTTTTACTTTCTTGATGTCTGTTTAAGACCAGACTTCCTATGTGTACGATTCCAGGAAGAGAGTTAATAAGACCTCTTGATACCTTGCCTCCCTGGCAGCATTTATTTGTCTAGCAGTGAGGCTGTGTGCTGTTCATACAGTACTGGTGTTAGGTTGACATTTGCTTTGACCTTTAAACTTTTGTTTCCTTCTTCCCCGTCCTCTCCCCGACCTGCCTCCCTACCGCCTGTTGTTCCTCAGCAAGTGAGTTTGATCTCCTGTGACCTGGGCTTTTCCACAGGTTGACTCTCCCAGGCTTGGGTTGGGCGGGGTACAGGCTTTTCCTCTTTTCTCTGCACCAAGGTCATCATATGACTGTAAAATTATTGTCTGGTGGCAGCATGAGCGGCATTTCTCATGTGGGGAGTGTGGGGAGTTTTGTTTGTTCTTTAAATAAGAAAAGGAAAAGAAAACACCTCCAGAATCCACATCTGCTGTGGGCTGTGCAGGGCTGGGCTTCCCGCCTTGGCTGCAAGAAGGCCCACTGCTCCTTGGACCCTGCCCCAGCCCAGCAGAGATGGGGAGCTGCATCCCTGAGAAGACTGGTGCTTATCAAGAAAGGAACATTCTTGGCTCCAAGGCATCTTCAGGACCTGGGGCTATTTTCATAAGGGTGTAGCCCCAGGGTTTAAAGGAAAATTCCACTCAGGCAGAATGATACTTCTGTTCTTTGTCACTGTCTCAAGTTGCTCTGTGCTGTGCTTTGAGCTTTCAGGCTTTGCACCGGGACTGACAGGGTTTGAATCCAGCTTCACTGAATACCACTGACCAACCTTAGATAGGTTGTGTACTGTTTCTCCACCTCAAGTTTCTCATCTGTTCAGTGGGATTCATAGCATTATCTTGAATATTAAATATCATGAGGGCATATAAAATGCGTGGAATAATGCATTGAATAGGCATTGAAAGCACGTTAGACCCCAATATTATGATTCCTTTTTAAGTATCTTTTAATTAAAAGAATCTTTGATTCTATTTGTATTTTTAGAATGAGGTTGAACCTTTGAGGGTATGGACTTCTGTGTAGAAATATCTAGGAGAGGCTCACGTTTCCTTTAAATTCCTTTTACTTTCTTGATGTCTGTTTAAGACCAGAGGTACTTTTTGTTGTTGTTGTTTGTTTATTTGACCACTTCTATTGGTCTTTCATCATCCATCTTTGTTCTTTGGCCTATGTGGGCCTCTCATCGTAGTGGCCTCTCTTGCTGCAGAGCACCGGCTCCGGGCAAATGTGCTCCAGAGAGCTGGCTCGGTAATTGGACACATCGGTCCAGCTGTTCCACCGCATGTGGGATCTTCCAGTGCCAGGAATTGAACCAGTGTCCCTTGCACTGCAAGGTGGTGTATTTAGCCACTGGACCACCAGGGAAGCCCCAGAGATACTTTTTTCCTGCAGATCCAGACCTGCTGCTCTGTCTCATCTTCCTCGCTCATCTATTCCTATTGAATGATTATCATCTGTGCCATACAGTGATTTTTTTAAAAAGTTGTAGCCTACTCACCAAGGTGCCCCTAGGTTTCCTGCCTACAAAATAGACTCAGCCAGCTCTCACAGTTCTTTCCTGCCCTGTGAGCAGTCTCTTGTAGAGAGAACACATTCATGGAGGGGACCTTGGTGGCTTCACCCCTAACCTGTGGATCTTAGTTGCAGATATGCCTCATGGGAAGGTTGACTCAGGCCAGGCACAAAGAAAAGGGTAAGAAAGAGACCTGAGCAGAGCTGCCAGGTTGGGAGGATTGTGCAGGCTGCCAGGTAGTGGCTCACTGTGGGCAGCATGCTGAGGTTTTGTTTTAATACATTTGTACTATATTAACAGAAAGTTGTTCTCTTCTTGCTCTCAGAATGTCGAGTAGTGATAATTGGGATGTTTTGGAACTTCAGTCTTTAAGCGCTTATTCCTGGCTGATGGGAACCAAAACCAATACCTACAAATAAGTAAACAAATGCCAGCCCAGCTGCTAGGGTCCTGCAGAATATCTGAGGCTAACTGAAGAGAATGTGTAGTCTTAATAGGTTCATGCTTCAGATTTTAAGTAAATAATAATATTTCTCTCTCTCCACTCCCCCTATTCTGTCTGGATGTGCATGCATTCATTTCTTTCTTGGCATGGCTTGATAAGCAAAAAAGGCAGAACTCCTGACTGATATGATAACATATTCTATTCTCCTTCCATGGCCACTTCTCCTAAGATAACACATGGTCATTGAATCAGATGAAAAACAAACGTCTGAGCCAGTGGTAGATCACAGTTATGGAGGGGCAATATGAGAAGGAGGAGGGAAGGCCTGAGATTTATGTACTAATTTGGGCTAGAAATGTGCTTGGTTTGCTATGGGCTGTGACTGTGACTTTGAAGATGTTCATATTAAAAGGCTGATAGTCTTTACGGCCTCCTTAGATATAAGCATGAGTCTCAGCATTAGGGGGCTTTCAGTCATAATTAGGAGTGAGGGTACGGAAACTCTTTCTATTCAGGGAACTTCACTGAAACATATGTTACTGACTTCTGTCATGGGAAGTACCCTCCAGGAGTGTGTGAGTGTGTATATGTGTGTGTGGCCTGAATATGTGTCTCTTGTAAAACACCCACAAACACATTTTGAGGACTTATCTCTGAACTTTACTCCTTGCCAGCCTGAGCACTTAGGGAACCACGGACATAAACGATGGTCACTAGGTATGACATATGCAGGAGATTAACAAGAGTTGTCATGCAGAATGTGACTTGCCAGTAGACGATTTGTGGATAGGGAGGGACTGCCTGGGACCGTGGAAACTTGAAGCTGGAGGTACCTTGGGGGTCATCTAGTCCACTTTCCCCACAGGCATTCTGGTAGATTCTCTTCAACCTCAGCTGGAAAAATGTGAAGCAATCCAGAAGAGCCCAAGCCAGGAATTGAACCTGGGTTGTCTGATCCCAGAGTTCATATTCCTGACACTTAGACATCCAGACAAGTGACAGTAACCTCTCAATTTGGGTGAATCGCATATCCCTAGGTACTTAACAATAGATTCGTGGGATTCTACATTTTTACTTGGGTTATATTTTAAGTCAAATCACTTCAAAGTTGGCATAATGCTTTGCAGAGAGGATAATGACAAGGTCTCTAGAGATAAATTTAGAAATGTATATTTTTTAACTTTCCTGAAAATGCTAATGAGAAACTCTGAGAATGCCAGTGCTTTCAATCAGTGCACCTTGCCTTGCTACTGAACGTCTTGCCAGAAATTAAAACCCTTGGCCTGTGACCTGGATCATTTTTTCTTATAATCGCTATTGGAAAGTGATTTCAGTACTTATTCATTCAAAATATTTTTGGCCAATTACTTTATACAAGCTCTGTAAAAGGTCCTCTACATATCACTTTTGAATAAAATGTCCTCAAAAACTCACCATCTTCTGGAAGAGACCACATGGATATTTCTGGGTGACAAATGCAGTTAGCAGGATACATGAGGTGCTGTGGGAACAGAGCCTGGGAAGCCAGGAAGGTTTCCAGATGAGGTAATATAAGGTTATGGTGTCTAGACTCCTCTCTCTTTCTCACTGTGTGCCTGTAAGAATTTAGTACTCAAATTTTGGTTACTTTTTTCTGACATTACTTCCTCTATAAGCCTTGTTTCCAACAAATGAACTGAACACAACTTTTGTCCACTTTAGTTTCCAACCTCTTTTTCACAGTAGTTTTATTTTACCTCTTAATGACCTTATGTAATCTAAGTGATTAGGATGGAGCATAATTTTCAAATTTAGATCAGTTGAGGCATTCCCAATCCTTGCCAGCCTGAGCACTTAGGGAACCACGGACATAAACGATGGTCACTAGGTATGACATATGCAGGAGATTAACAAGAGTTGTCATGCAGAATGTGACTTGCCAGTAGACGATTTGTGGATAGGGAGGGACTGCCTGGGACCGTGGAAACTTGAAGCTGGAGGTACCTTGGGGGTCATCTAGTCCACTTTCCCCACAGGCATTCTGGTAGATTCTCTTCAACCTCAGCTGGAAAAATGTGAAGCAATCCAGAAGAGCCCAAGCCAGGAATTGAACCTGGGTTGTCTGATCCCAGAGTTCATATTCCTGACACTTAGACATCCAGACAAGTGACAGTAACCTCTCAATTTGGGTGAATCGCATATCCCTAGGTACTTAACAATAGATTCGTGGGATTCTACATTTTTACTTGGGTTATATTTTAAGTCAAATCACTTCAAAGTTGGCATAATGCTTTGCAGAGAGGATAATGACAAGGTCTCTAGAGATAAATTTAGAAATGTATATTTTTTAACTTTCCTGAAAATGCTAATGAGAAACTCTGAGAATGCCAGTGCTTTCAATCAGTGCACCTTGCCTTGCTACTGAACGTCTTGCCAGAAATTAAAACCCTTGGCCTGTGACCTGGATCATTTTTTCTTATAATCGCTATTGGAAAGTGATTTCAGTACTTATTCATTCAAAATATTTTTGGCCAATTACTTTATACAAGCTCTGTAAAAGGTCCTCTACATATCACTTTTTGAATAAAATGTCCTCAAAAAACTCACCATCTTCTGGAAGAGACCACATGGATATTTCTGGGTGACAAATGCAGTTAGCAGGATACATGAGGTGCTGTGGGAACAGAGCCTGGGAAGCCAGGAAGGTTTCCAGATGAGGTAATATAAGGTTATGGTGTCTAGACTCCTCTCTCTTTCTCACTGTGTGCCTGTAAGAATTTAGTACTCAAATTTTGGTTACTTTTTTCTGACATTACTTCCTCTATAAGCCTTGTTTCCAACAAATGAACTGAACACAACTTTTGTCCACTTTAGTTTCCAACCTCTTTTTCACAGTAGTTTTATTTTACCTCTTAATGACCTTATGTAATCTAAGTGATTAGGATGGAGCATAATTTTCAAATTTAGATCAGTTGAGGCATTCCCAAGCTTGGAAAGGCTTTTTTTTTGGAAAGAATTACTTTTGATCATTAATTATCCTACACTGAAAAATAGTGAATTGTAGATATTGAACTAAAATGATGGAATTTGAGACTATCAGGTTTGGAAGGGTCCTTAAAGGCCATCTTACCAATTGCTTGTGTCTTATACATAATGAATCTTTCACCCAGGTGAGCCTGGCTCAGTCACTCGCTTGGCTGGATCTCTGCTGAGACCATTTCCTTTGCAACTTGATCTCCACCGAAACTGAATTGTGATCACCTCCAGAATGATCTTGGTTCTGTCTCTTAATTGCCTTCCAATATTCGATGAACAAGTCCATTTTAACTGAATGGCCATTTACTTGTATCTCTCTTTTATCTCTTATGCAGTTGTGAGGTAGAATCATCTATGCAAAGCTCCCCTGACAGTTAAGAGGGAAAGTATGAATGTTCGGTGACCCACTCCTGAGGGCAATGTGTGGATAGGCAGTGACGTTATGTCAAGAAGCACATTTTTAGAGTTCTGTCACTACTGGTCCCTTCTTCTGCCACCCCTTCCATGGCAGGTGGGTACCCAGCTGGAGTGTTCACATTCAGCTGCTCCTGGTTGAGGTCAGACTGCAGGGCCCTTGTTCTTGACTCCGTTGTGCAGACCATGGTTTCAGTGGATGGCCATACAGACCTAGCCTAGACTGATTTCTTTCCTAAAAAGCCAAAGAGAAAATGATTTCCAAACGAGGCAGAATTTACTTATTTTATTTAGCGGTGGTGTGAGGTAGAACTGTCAGGATAAGACTCTATCTAGCAAGTTAGAAACTCCCAAAGCCAGAGGGACAGGAAATTTTATGGTAAATATTTAAGCTCATGGGCTCCAGGGCAGTTGGAAAGTATGTGTTAAGAAGCTTTCCTCTCTCCCTCTAATTCCCTGTATTTATCACTTGAGCTGTGCCATTTGGGCTTATCCTTTATGCTTAAAGAAGTCCTGCCTTTTAATCTGTTAGCTAGGGGAAAAAATGTAAAGAAATATAAAGCACCCTAAATAATGGCACGGAGAGAGAAAATTCTGGGGGGACATTCAATGTTCAGATGTCTTTAACCTGAATGCATGTACTCAGAGATGCCCAGTTCTGATGCTGATCAGTTTAGTAGAGGGGATACTTGATACAGGACCAGGAGGACTTTGGATGGTCCTGGGTATTGTACTTTTTCTGTTTGTACCTGCATTTTCACGCTAGTGAAGTGGGGAGATTTTCCCTTAGACTACATCTCAGTAGACCAGGAGGATTAAAATGAGACAAAGAGGGCTTCCCTGGTGATTTAGTGGGTAAAGAGTCTGCCTTGCAGTGCAAGGAGCATGGGTTTGATCCCTGGCCCGGGAAGATCCCATGTGCCATGGAGCTGCTGGACCGGTGTGTCCAGTTACGAGCCATCGCTCTGGAGTGTATGCACCCAGAGCCAGTGCTCTGCAACGAGAGAGGCCACTGCAATGTGAGGCCCACACAGGCCAAAGAATAAAGAAAGTAAATAGATAAAATGAAAAAGCAAAAGCTGGGGAAAATAAAAGAAGTCAAAAAAAAAGAAAAAAAGGAGCAGCGCTTTTATAAGGTCCTCATTCTCATGACCCAATGTAAAAAAATGAGAAAAAAGAGCATAGAGATGCTTTAGAGGTCAAAATGTGGCAATGGAAATCTGGTATAAGTGTGATCTTCTCAGGCCAGTGTCGTCTTGATGTGTGTTGGTGCTCTTTCAGTGTGGAATTTTGCCTTCTGTCTCTTCCCATATGCAGGAGAAACTGAGGATTAAAATGTGAAATTGCTTGCCCAATATGTTCACATTTTTAAGTGGCAGAGCTGGGTTACACACTCAGCTCAGACTCTAAAATGCAAACTAAGTGCCTTGGGACCTGATCATCATTCCATCAGCATGGACTATTATGTCGTGGTGGTTATAGTCATCTTCCTGGTTCTGCCTTGGTTCTGTGCGGCCCTGACCTTGCTTCCTGGCCCAGCCCCACCCAGTCTGCATGTCCTTGTCAGGTAGAGAGAGCCATACCAGTTTGCCTCCTGCTGTCTCGCCTTGTCCCTCAGACTCAGCCTTTCCTCAGGCTTCTGAGCAGGTGAACTGAGTACACAGGAGGCTCCTGGACACTAGTTAGGAAGAAAGCAGGGGCTTGTGATAAGCTGAAATAGGCCCATTTGGGGGCCAGTGATAAAAATCTGATTTCTCAAATAACTTTGTCAGTTGGAGCAGAATGACACTGATTAGTACTTTCCATGGAAAAGCAAAAGCTGGGGTAAAGCCTTCCCATTTCTGAACTTGTTTATTATATTTACAATCTGTGCAAATTTTTGAAATTTCACCAACAGATTCCCTGGGGCATGGAAACCAAGTTCCTTGTGTGTGGATGAGCTGGAGCGAGTTGGGGTGTTTGCTAAAGGGCCCTTATCTGCCTGGCCCCCTCCTTCCCTCCTCCCTGAAGGAGACAGTGCCAAGACTTGAGCTGTTTGGTTTGGCTTGAGTTTGGAGGCATTGGTACTGAGCTGGCCTGTAGGAAACCCACTTGCTGATTGCTTGTCTGAAAGTCCAAGTGTAATAGTCTCTGGAGAACAGAGCCAGCTCTCCTTCTGTCCCTGTTTCATTGTCAGGTGATGGGGCTAGTGCCCAAGACCTGGAGACCCACTCAGCAGACTGTTAGAGCTGGGAGGAGCCCCTCATTGTTCATTATTTTCCTTCGCATCTTGTTCTGTGCACTTTGTACACTTGCACTCAGTGTTGAAAAGCCCCTGAGACGCTTACTAGTGAAAAAATCAGGATCACTTGTTTGGCATATTTATAAGGAACTCTCAAACACTGAATCCTAAGTGTTCCTTACTTATATTATTTGATTTTCTTTATTTGATCTTGTAAATTTTACTAAGAGCACAATTTATTATTTTTTTTTGTAAAAAGTCAATAGTTTGACTTTTCTGGGATCAGACATGGAATTTTCCTAAGCTGGCAAATCCAGGGGTGAGATTCTATACTTTTCCAATAAGTGACTCATTTTGTTTTACTCTCCAAAGTTCTTGCTCTAGTTTTTGGCCCTTCCCTCACCTGCTTTTTAAGCTATCTGGGTGTCACAGAGGAAGGCTGAGGAGGCTGTGGAGGGTGGACATATGGAATTTGTAATTCCTCCCCAAAGCCTGAAGCAGACCTGAGATCTCACCACTGGAGCCCCTGCAGGGTCTGAGCTGCCTGCTGAGGTCTATTTACTTAGCCCCAGAATATTTAAGTGCTGTAGGAGGGTTTGGGAAAGCAGGCCCATTTGGGGCCAGTGATAAAAATCTGATTTCTCAAATAACTTTGTCAGTTGGAGCAGAATGACACTGATTAGTACTTTCCATGGAAAAGCAAAAGCTGGGGTAAAGCCTTCCCATTTCTGAACTTGTTTATTATATTTACAATCTGTGCAAATTTTTGAAAATTCACCAACAGATTCCCTGGGGCATGGAAACCAAGTTCCTTGTGTGTGGATGAGCTGGAGCGAGTTGGGGTGTTTGCTAAAGGGCCCTTATCTGCCTGGCCCCCTCCTTCCCTCCTCCCTGAAGGAGACAGTGCCAAGACTTGAGCTGTTTGGTTTGGCTTGAGTTTGGAGGCATTGGTACTGAGCTGGCCTGTAGGAAACCCACTTGCTGATTGCTTGTCTGAAAGTCCAAGTGTAATAGTCTCTGGAGAACAGAGCCAGCTCTCCTTCTGTCCCTGTTTCATTGTCAGGTGATGGGGCTAGTGCCCAAGACCTGGAGACCCACTCAGCAGACTGTTAGAGCTGGGAGGAGCCCCTCATTGTTCATTATTTTCCTTCGCATCTTGTTCTGTGCACTTTGTACACTTGCACTCAGTGTTGAAAAGCCCCTGAGACGCTTACTAGTGAAAAAATCAGGATCACTTGTTTGGCATATTTATAAGGAACTCTCAAACACTGAATCCTAAGTGTTCCTTACTTATATTATTTGATTTTCTTTATTTGATCTTGTAAATTTTACTAAGAGCACAATTTATTATTATTTTTTTTTTGTAAAAAGTCAATAGTTTGACTTTTCTGGGATCAGACATGGAATTTTCCTAAGCTGGCAAATCCAGGGGTGAGATTCTATACTTTTCCAATAAGTGACTCATTTTGTTTTACTCTCCAAAGTTCTTGCTCTAGTTTTTGGCCCTTCCCTCACCTGCTTTTTAAGCTATCTGGGTGTCACAGAGGAAGGCTGAGGAGGCTGTGGAGGGTGGACATATGGAATTTGTAATTCCTCCCCAAAGCCTGAAGCAGACCTGAGATCTCACCACTGGAGCCCCTGCAGGGTCTGAGCTGCCTGCTGAGGTCTATTTACTTAGCCCCAGAATATTTAATCCTGTTCAGCACGGGGTGATGTCAGTGGGTCAGGCCTTGGAGCTGAGCAGCTGAGTGGAAGCTGAAGGATGAATGGCCGGTTGAGGCCAAGGTGTTGGGTGGCCACCGAGCATTGGCTAGAGCAGCCTCCAAACCACTGCCGAGTGTTGATTTTGTAGTGAGATCATTACCTTGCCTGAGTTGTTAAATGCGGTTTAATCTTCCTTAAGGCAGGGCTGGACAATGTTGCTTTTGTGACTTGAGAGAAAGTCACTAGAACATTAGAGGAGGCCAGGTTTCCAGAATTTTACCAGGAGAAAATCACAGCCCTGTCAGAGAGTCGGTGATGTGTAATGCTTCTGTTCTCTTACAGTATGCACCACGTCACTATCCGCAGAGCCTCCCACTTGATGGGACTCTCGGGAGGCTGGAGGGCATGCTCCAGGCCCTCACAAAGTGCTTAGAGCTGGGAGAGGCTTTCCTCACAGAGAGCACAGCACTCTCCCCAAAGCAGGAATGGATGTTCCAGGAGTGAAAGGAATACCTCATTCACTGCAGATGCCCGGATATGTAAACTGCCTGAACTTGTTTTAGTTTCCTTTTGTGACTGTGTTGAGTCTTAAATTCTCTCTCTCTTTTTAAACAGCAGTAATGGCTGTCAGTCATTCCTTGGGGGGCAAACAGTTGGCAGGAGAGTTTGATGACTAGGGAAAGAGAGGAAGAGAGGGAAGGAGAGCGAGAAGAGAGAAAGATCTCTCATCCAAGCTGCACACTGCAAACTGCAGGAAAACTCTGTGAGGAGGTGGCTTTGAGGGAAAGTCTGAAAGCATTCTTGGAGCCTCTCCAAGGGTAGTCACCTAATTACTTTGCTTTCCTATCATCTTCCTACCTCTGTACTTCTGCATCAGGCTTCTGAGTCACTGCATTTCTCTCCTGCTGCCTTTTACTTTTCTCTGTGGTTGTGTTTTCTCTCTCACCTTGTCTTAATAGTCTAATGGAATAAAATTTAAATTACAGCCTCAAAGATTCTACAGACTACCAGGATCTCACCCTGCCCGCCATGTACACACACTCACATGTGCATGTACTGTACTTTCCTAACAGTGGTTACAGTTCTGTGGTTGAAGAAGAGTGCTTCCTCCTTGCATGAATGTGGAATATTCACCAGCGTGATCTGTGCCCACCTGTGCCATTGAGTTATTCAGAAACAAGAAACTCATGCAACCCCATCTCTTTCAACTCTCCCCGAGAGGCACATGTTGCTGGTGACTGTTGTGCTCCATGAGGATAATCCTCGAAAAGCTCTAGAAAGAGTTTTCCTGCCTTTCTTGGTATTTTACAGAGGAAGAAGACATGTAACTGAGCAGTGAGGGTCCCAGGCCCCTGACCCCTTTTCTCACAAGTCACGCCTTTTCTCTTTTGGAAATGTCATTTCTGTATTCTTTTCATCCTTTGGTACATGTAATTTTAAATCACCCTCATCATCTTTTAGGATAATGAATCTTAAATATTTGTTTTTTCCAAAGGTCCTTTCTTCATACTTTAGAATATATTCACTTGGCCTTGAGTTCCCTTGAACAAATCATGCTGGGACTTTTCATCCCAGTCTTGGTTTTGTAGTATTCCTCATTTGAAATGTCCATATGCATATCTTCATATGTGTTCATTCATTCAGTCATCCATCCAATCAAACAATGAATGTTTATAGAAAGCTGGCTGTGCCACAAGCGTTGCTCTAGACCTTGGCCTTACAGTGAACAAAACAAACATAATCCTTGCCCTCACTGGTTTATAGTCTCCTGGCAAAGAGACTTTATTAAGGAAATGTAATTAAGCTATTGTAAGACTAATGGGGGCCACCCCAAGCTGCACACTGCAAACTGCAGGAAAACTCTGTGAGGAGGTGGCTTTGAGGGAAAGTCTGAAAGCATTCTTGGAGCCTCTCCAAGGGTAGTCACCTAATTACTTTGCTTTCCTATCATCTTCCTACCTCTGTACTTCTGCATCAGGCTTCTGAGTCACTGCATTTCTCTCCTGCTGCCTTTTACTTTTCTCTGTGGTTGTGTTTTCTCTCTCACCTTGTCTTAATAGTCTAATGGAATAAAATTTAAATTACAGCCTCAAAGATTCTACAGACTACCAGGATCTCACCCTGCCCGCCATGTACACACACTCACATGTGCATGTACTGTACTTTCCTAACAGTGGTTACAGTTCTGTGGTTGAAGAAGAGTGCTTCCTCCTTGCATGAATGTGGAATATTCACCAGCGTGATCTGTGCCCACCTGTGCCATTGAGTTATTCAGAAACAAGAAACTCATGCAACCCCATCTCTTTCAACTCTCCCCGAGAGGCACATGTTGCTGGTGACTGTTGTGCTCCATGAGGATAATCCTCGAAAAGCTCTAGAAAGAGTTTTCCTGCCTTTCTTGGTATTTTACAGAGGAAGAAGACATGTAACTGAGCAGTGAGGGTCCCAGGCCCCTGACCCCTTTTCTCACAAGTCACGCCTTTTCTCTTTTGGAAATGTCATTTCTGTATTCTTTTCATCCTTTGGTACATGTAATTTTAAATCACCCTCATCATCTTTTAGGATAATGAATCTTAAATATTTGTTTTTTCCAAAGGTCCTTTCTTCATACTTTAGAATATATTCACTTGGCCTTGAGTTCCCTTGAACAAATCATGCTGGGACTTTTCATCCCAGTCTTGGTTTTGTAGTATTCCTCATTTGAAATGTCCATATGCATATCTTCATATGTGTTCATTCATTCAGTCATCCATCCAATCAAACAATGAATGTTTATAGAAAGCTGGCTGTGCCACAAGCGTTGCTCTAGACCTTGGCCTTACAGTGAACAAAACAAACATAATCCTTGCCCTCACTGGTTTATAGTCTCCTGGCAAAGAGACTTTATTAAGGAAATGTAATTAAGCTATTGTAAGACTAAGGAAGTAGGGTGTTACGGCAGCCCTCAGCAGGCACTCACTTTAGAACTGCGAGTCACAAAGGTCCCCCTAAAGAAGTGATGTCCACACTGTGAGTTGAAGGATAGGGAGTCAGCCAGGTGAAAGGCAGGTTGGATGGGGTGGTGACAGGTTTGGCAGGATTGAGAGAAAGAGTTCCAAAGAATGGGGGTGGCTTGTTCAGACGGTGCCAAGGTAAGATTAAGTCTAGAGCTGTGGAGGAACGGACAGGGGCCAGTATGGCAAGCTTGAGGCAAGTGAGGGGCGGGGGCTGCCAGAAGGGCCAGTGAGGGGAAATTCAAGGGATGCCTGGAAGGGATCTTCTTAGCCCTCTGAGGAATTCTGGCCTTCATCCTACTGACAGTGGAAACTTATGGAAGAATTTAAGCAGGGGAATGACATGAACTTAGTTACTTCTTTGAAGTATTGTTCTGTCTGTGTTGTGGAGAAAGGATTGTAGGATTGTAAGGTAATAAGGATGAGTATACAGGATGTGCTCACCTATCTGAAGATTCTTAGAGATGGGGGAGAATTGGTCCACGGTGGACTGATAAGCTCTACCCGCACTGTGATTTTTGACATACCCTCTTTTTTTAAAAAATTCAATTTTAGCCTCTTTTATTGGTTTTCCATTCATTTATTTTTCATCCATCTTTATTCTTCAGCCTTTGTGGGCCTCTCACTGCAGTGGCCTCTCTTGCTGCAGAGCACCAGCTCTGGGTGCATGTGCCCCAGAGTGCTGGCTTGTAATTGGACACATCGGTTCAGACACTCCGTGGCATGTGGAATCTTCCCGGCCAGGGATTGAACCCGTGCCCCTTGCACTGCAAGGTGGTTTCTTTACCTACTGGACCACAAGGAAGCCCTACATCCCTCTTTTTATTACTAAAGCTACCACTGTTAAGTTTGCTTCACACACACACACACATACACACACACACACACAAAGAGAGGGGTCTACATCATGCTCATTTATGTACCCCTCCCCCCTTTGCTTAGCATAATTCCTGGTATAAAAGGTGCCTAATGAATATTTACCAAGTTGATAAATGAAGAAATACATAATTCCTCACTAGAGTCTCTTTTGAAATAATTTCCCTGTTAAAGTTTACCTTGATGTTCAAATGATTTGCAGGGGAGAAGAGAGCAATACAAAGAATGAACCAGGAGCCTGTGTTGCATTCCACCTTTGCCTATCAGAAGTTGAGCAAATGGGACCAACCTGTAGCTTCTTGATCCCCTGTTCCTTCTATTGCGAATGAAGGAATTTGGCTAGAGAAAGTCTATTAATCACCCAGTTTGTATGATCCTATGACTTAAGACCTTGTGATGTGTTTAAATTCAATACAACTCTTACTATTGATGACCTCAGCATTTTGAGTTTGTCATAAAATGCCCTTTTCTAGAAGGATGTTGGACAACCAGGACTATTTTATCATAAGGTGCTGTATCATTCCCTTCCAGTCTAGGGATTAAAGAAAATGAAACAGCCTCCAGGAGTGCAGGGCTACTTCAATCAGAGCGTTAGAAGGCACTTAGAGCCAAGTTGCTTCCAGCAGGGCATAGTCAAAGAGAAGGGATTCCATTATGAAGAGAGAGATTTGTTTTCTTCTTACTTTCCCTTAAAGAGAAAGAAAGGGGATAAAAGAAAAATAATACTTGAACTTTTCACATCTTGATAAGAATTTCCTGCTATTTACAACATGTAAAATAAACTTATATTTATTTTTTTAAGAAATACATTTTTGCTACTTGGTCAACATGACTGCTTTAGAGGAAAGATATAGTCATTTGCTTCCAATATGTGGATCAGACAGAACAAAAGAGTTCACAACTTTCTTTTTAAAAATATTTATGTATCTTACAGGGAAAGGAAGAAAAAGTCAGGAGAAGTCAGAAAGGAAGCCTGGTCAAGGGTGCTAACCCTATTGGAGTTTCGTAGCTATATGGAAATTGCCTAAGTGGGGTGTGTTCATTTTCTTACTGCCGGAAGTCCAGGTTGGGGTGGGCAAAATTTGTGTCCACCTCTTTGTGACCCCACGAACTGCAGCACAGTCAGGTCTTCATGTCCTTCACTGTCTCCTGGGGTAGAGAAGGAGGCTTTCTTAAAGGACTGGGATCATTCCAGTGGAAAGAGTGACATAGTCTTTCAGGTTTAACTCAACAATAATTTCCCTGTTAAAGTTTACCTTGATGTTCAAATGATTTGCAGGGGAGAAGAGAGCAATACAAAGAATGAACCAGGAGCCTGTGTTGCATTCCACCTTTGCCTATCAGAAGTTGAGCAAATGGGACCAACCTGTAGCTTCTTGATCCCCTGTTCCTTCTATTGCGAATGAAGGAATTTGGCTAGAGAAAGTCTATTAATCACCCAGTTTGTATGATCCTATGACTTAAGACCTTGTGATGTGTTTAAATTCAATACAACTCTTACTATTGATGACCTCAGCATTTTGAGTTTGTCATAAAATGCCCTTTTCTAGAAGGATGTTGGACAACCAGGACTATTTTATCATAAGGTGCTGTATCATTCCCTTCCAGTCTAGGGATTAAAGAAAATGAAACAGCCTCCAGGAGTGCAGGGCTACTTCAATCAGAGCGTTAGAAGGCACTTAGAGCCAAGTTGCTTCCAGCAGGGCATAGTCAAAGAGAAGGGATTCCATTATGAAGAGAGAGATTTGTTTTCTTCTTACTTTCCCTTAAAGAGAAAGAAAGGGGATAAAAGAAAAATAATACTTGAACTTTTCACATCTTGATAAGAATTTCCTGCTATTTACAACATGTAAAATAAACTTATATTTATTTTTTTAAGAAATACATTTTTGCTACTTGGTCAACATGACTGCTTTAGAGGAAAGATATAGTCATTTGCTTCCAATATGTGGATCAGACAGAACAAAAGAGTTCACAACTTTCTTTTTAAAAATATTTATGTATCTTACAGGGAAAGGAAGAAAAAGTCAGGAGAAGTCAGAAAGGAAGCCTGGTCAAGGGTGCTAACCCTATTGGAGTTTCGTAGCTATATGGAAATTGCCTAAGTGGGGTGTGTTCATTTTCTTACTGCCGGAAGTCCAGGTTGGGGTGGGCAAAATTTGTGTCCACCTCTTTGTGACCCCACGAACTGCAGCACAGTCAGGTCTTCATGTCCTTCACTGTCTCCTGGGGTAGAGAAGGAGGCTTTCTTAAAGGACTGGGATCATTCCAGTGGAAAGAGTGACATAGTCTTTCAGGTTTAACTCAACAATCAATTAAAAAGGATTGATAGGGCCTCCCTGGTAGCTCAATGGTAAAGAGTTCACCTGCCAATGCAAGAGACAAGAGTTCAATTCCTGAGCTGGGAAGATCCCACATGCTGTGGAGAAACTAAGCCCATGAGTCATAACTATGGAGCCTGTGCTCTAGAGCCTCGGAGCCACAACTATTGAGCCCGTGTGCCACAACTACTGAAGCCCAAGCTGGTGTACCCTAGAGCCCGAGTTCCACAACAAGAGAAGTCACCACAACAAGAAACCTGCTCATCTCAGTTAGAGAGTAGCCCCCACACCCTGCAACTAAAGAAGAGGCTGTGACAGCAGTGAAAACCCAGAATAGCCAAAAAAAATTAAATAAATAAATAAAAAAAAGGATTGATAAAGTCCTACTGTGTGCTTTTCCGAATGTTCTAGGGGAGGCAGAGTACTCTAGACCAGTTCTTCCCTTCTGCTAGCTTATGTTATAGACGGGCAGCCACCACTGACTGGTCAGGGAAAGGAGATAAAGGAAAGTAGCATGTCTCTCGTCCGGGAGCCCCTAACAGTTTCTATATCCATGACCCCATGTAATCTTCATTAAATTCTTATCTGTAAGAGGTTCAGTAAACATAAAAGAACCCTGGACTCGGAGTCAGACTCAAGCGTGTTGTGTCACATAACCACCAAAAGCCTGTTTTCTCCTCTATAAATTTGCTACTTGGTCAACATGACTGCTTTAGAGGAAAGATATAATCATTTGCTTCCAATATGTGGATCAGACAGAACAAAAGAGTTCACAACTTTCTTTTTAAAAATATTTATGTATCTTACAGGGAAAGGAAGAAAAAGTCAGGAGAAGTCAGAAAGGAAGCCTGGTCAAGGGTGCTAACCCTATTGGAGTTTCGTAGCTATATGGAAATTGCCTAAGTGGGGTGTGTTCATTTTCTTACTGCCGGAAGTCCAGGTTGGGGTGGGCAAAATTTGTGTCCACCTCTTTGTGACCCCACGAACTGCAGCACAGTCAGGTCTTCATGTCCTTCACTGTCTCCTGGGGTAGAGAAGGAGGCTTTCTTAAAGGACTGGGATCATTCCAGTGGAAAGAGTGACATAGTCTTTCAGGTTTAACTCAACAATCAATTAAAAAGGATTGATAGGGCCTCCCTGGTAGCTCAATGGTAAAGAGTTCACCTGCCAATGCAAGAGACAAGAGTTCAATTCCTGAGCTGGGAAGATCCCACATGCTGTGGAGAAACTAAGCCCATGAGTCATAACTATGGAGCCTGTGCTCTAGAGCCTCGGAGCCACAACTATTGAGCCCGTGTGCCACAACTACTGAAGCCCAAGCTGGTGTACCCTAGAGCCCGAGTTCCACAACAAGAGAAGTCACCACAACAAGAAACCTGCTCATCTCAGTTAGAGAGTAGCCCCCACACCCTGCAACTAAAGAAGAGGCTGTGACAGCAGTGAAAACCCAGAATAGCCAAAAAAAATTAAATAAATAAATAAAAAAAAGGATTGATAAAGTCCTACTGTGTGCTTTTCCGAATGTTCTAGGGGAGGCAGAGTACTCTAGACCAGTTCTTCCCTTCTGCTAGCTTATGTTATAGACGGGCAGCCACCACTGACTGGTCAGGGAAAGGAGATAAAGGAAAGTAGCATGTCTCTCGTCCGGGAGCCCCTAACAGTTTCTATATCCATGACCCCATGTAATCTTCATTAAATTCTTATCTGTAAGAGGTTCAGTAAACATAAAAGAACCCTGGACTCGGAGTCAGAATATCTAGACTTCAAGACGTGTTGTGTCACATAACCACCAAAAGCCTGTTTTCTCCTCTATAAATTTGCTTTCTTTGTCCCTATTCTCACTCTTCCCAGAGTTATTAAAAGGATCAAATAAAATAATGGATTTGAAATTGCTCCATAAACTCTGGGAGACTCAAAAAATTTATCTTGTACATTGTGAGACAGAAACAGACTCTAAGTGTTTGGCACATTCTGGGAATGAAAACACTCAAATATATGTGATAGCCTAAAATTCAGAAACTGCTCAGAGTCCCATGGCTTGTCTTTAGCAGAATCCTGGGTCTTCATCGAGGAAGGGGTATTTCCAGTGTAACCTGTGGTGTCTTCTCCCATTGAGGGAATTCAGATGAAAAGGAAATCAGTGGGAAGTATTTTCATGAGGCAGATTTCATAGCTCATCAAGTGTTCATGGAGCTCCTTAGATGCAATTTTTAAAATTCCCGGCATAGATAGATACTCCCAAATTCTATCCCAGGTAATGGTGATGGTGCAGCATACAGTAGTTGGATGTTGGCAGCAGTGCATGGTCAATGATCTGAGGAGAGACCACGTACCAGAAAATGACAAGAATAATGATATTCTACTATGCTGTATAGTTTATTCAGGTTTTCATGCATATTATAATATTTGATCCATTCAGAATTCTCTAATATAGAGAGAAAAGGCATTTTTATTACCCTCCAATTTTAAATGCCTCACCTAATGCCTTGGAGAGTTTAAATAACTTGTTCAAGTTTAAATAACTTGAAACTTGTAAGTAATGAGTCTAGCAGCAGGCCTGGGTCTTGAGACTTAAAATTTTTATCTCCATGGTATTGACACCACCAGTTCCTTACTTTAAGCCTTAGGTTTGTTTCACCTGTTTTGCAGGTTTCTTGTAGTATAATGAGTTGACTTATAAAATAAGTGGGAAGCTCCATTTTCAAGCAGGCATGGCGGGTAGGAGATGGCCAGGAGGGGGGCAGGAGCAAGCAGTTTCTATATCCATGACCCCATGTAATCTTCATTAAATTCTTATCTGTAAGAGGTTCAGTAAACATAAAAGAACCCTGGACTCGGAGTCAGAATATCTAGACTTCAAGGCGTGTTGTGTCACATAACCACCAAAAGCCTGTTTTCTCCTCTATAAATTTGCTTTCTTTGTCCCTATTCTCACTCTTCCCAGAGTTATTAAAAGGATCAAATAAAATAATGGATTTGAAATTGCTCCATAAACTCTGGGAGACTCAAAAAATTTATCTTGTACATTGTGAGACAGAAACAGACTCTAAGTGTTTGGCACATTCTGGGAATGAAAACACTCAAATATATGTGATAGCCTAAAATTCAGAAACTGCTCAGAGTCCCATGGCTTGTCTTTAGCAGAATCCTGGGTCTTCATCGAGGAAGGGGTATTTCCAGTGTAACCTGTGGTGTCTTCTCCCATTGAGGGAATTCAGATGAAAAGGAAATCAGTGGGAAGTATTTTCATGAGGCAGATTTCATAGCTCATCAAGTGTTCATGGAGCTCCTTAGATGCAATTTTTAAAATTCCCGGCATAGATAGATACTCCCAAATTCTATCCCAGGTAATGGTGATGGTGCAGCATACAGTAGTTGGATGTTGGCAGCAGTGCATGGTCAATGATCTGAGGAGAGACCACGTACCAGAAAATGACAAGAATAATGATATTCTACTATGCTGTATAGTTTATTCAGGTTTTCATGCATATTATAATATTTGATCCATTCAGAATTCTCTAATATAGAGAGAAAAGGCATTTTTATTACCCTCCAATTTTAAATGCCTCACCTAATGCCTTGGAGAGTTTAAATAACTTGTTCAAGTTTAAATAACTTGAAACTTGTAAGTAATGAGTCTAGCAGCAGGCCTGGGTCTTGAGACTTAAAATTTTTATCTCCATGGTATTGACACCACCAGTTCCTTACTTTAAGCCTTAGGTTTGTTTCACCTGTTTTGCAGGTTTCTTGTAGTATAATGAGTTGACTTATAAAATAAGTGGGAAGCTCCATTTTCAAGCAGGCATGGCGGGTAGGAGATGGCCAGGAGTGGGGCAGGGAGCAAGCAGTTTGACAGGCTTGGTCTTGAAAGGTCTTGGGTAATTTAGTGCCTTTGATTCTGATCTGGAAGATGAAGGGGTTGGACTGTTCTCTCTGGCTCTGAAAGTTGTGTTTTGAGATTCATGGATCAAATATACTGGACTTCTCAACTTTTCTTAAAGCTATACTATGGAGGATATGAGTTTTCCTCCATTAGTATTCTGGTTCTTATTATGCATTTTATTTTGTAGTGTTTTAAATTTCCAAGAATTTGCCTGTCTCGTTTCATTTATTCTTACCACATTCTTTAAAGAGATTGACCAGTGAGTGGCTTTTATGGCTTCTTCCTTTAAGGACAGTCTGGACTTTCTGTCCCTTGAACAGTCCTAGCCCAGACCCTCTTCAAGGACCTTACACTTGCTATTACCTTTGTCTGGAGCACGGTTCTCTGTCATGATGTGACCCGGTTCTCTTTGTCATTTGATTTGGCTCACGTGTTGCTTTACTCAGAGGGCCCCTCGAGGTCCCCATTGCTATCCTTCTTATCACATTGACTTGTTTTAATTTTTTCTGAGCATTTACTGCTACCTGGATTATAATATCTATTTATATTAGCACTGTTTCTCCTTCCTGGAATTTAAGCTCCTGTAAAGGTGTTTCTCCTGCTTTCCATTGCATAACCAAAACCCCAGAATGCTACTTCAAAACTGCAGCACATAGTAGGAGTTTGGTATTTGTTGACTCAAATCTAAATCTTATGAAAAATTTAGTGAATGGCTCAAGATTACATGGTCGGTGAGTAACAGACATGGCACCAGAATTCAACTTCTGGTGCTCCTAGTGAACTGTTCTTTCCATTTGATATTGTGCTGCCAAAGTGTATGCATATTTATACCTGGGAGTTATTGATGACTACTGATAAAATGATCAGGAGACATTGTATAAAATTGAAATGCATTTGTTAAGGGAAACGAGGAAATCCCCGAGGCTACACCATTCAGCTTATAATAGAACTTTACAATCTATGTACTTTGTATATTCATCATCAATCATTCCATATTTGTTTAACTCAGTTTTAAAGGAAGCTTATTTTAGGAGCACTTTCAATATTTTTTATTGACGATGTTTGGATTTACACATATATAAACACACTGTCATGCACACACACTTACAAAAGAACATAAACAATGACATATGGGTTAGATTCCTGGTCAAACTGCAGAAATTTTCTCTCTGACAGAAGCTCAAAGGGCTTCATGTGTGAGACTTTTACACAAAAGGCATTGCTAGAGCATGACTGTTTCCTCTAAAATCTGCCTCAGAGTTACATTTGCAGTATTTCCTTGATGGCCTAGTTTCCCTCGATCACCTATTATGAATCTATCAGTTATTAGAATTTTATTTTGGGCCAATCAAGTGATGTATTGCCTTCATTTGAGATTGACCAGTGAGTGGCTTTTATGGCTTCTTCCTTTAAGGACAGTCTGGACTTTCTGTCCCTTGAACAGTCCTAGCCCAGACCCTCTTCAAGGACCTTACACTTGCTATTACCTTTGTCTGGAGCACGGTTCTCTGTCATGATGTGACCCGGTTCTCTTTGTCATTTGATTTGGCTCACGTGTTGCTTTACTCAGAGGGCCCCTCGAGGTCCCCATTGCTATCCTTCTTATCACATTGACTTGTTTTAATTTTTTCTGAGCATTTACTGCTACCTGGATTATAATATCTATTTATATTAGCACTGTTTCTCCTTCCTGGAATTTAAGCTCCTGTAAAGGTGTTTCTCCTGCTTTCCATTGCATAACCAAAACCCCAGAATGCTACTTCAAAACTGCAGCACATAGTAGGAGTTTGGTATTTGTTGACTCAAATCTAAATCTTATGAAAAATTTAGTGAATGGCTCAAGATTACATGGTCGGTGAGTAACAGACATGGCACCAGAATTCAACTTCTGGTGCTCCTAGTGAACTGTTCTTTCCATTTGATATTGTGCTGCCAAAGTGTATGCATATTTATACCTGGGAGTTATTGATGACTACTGATAAAATGATCAGGAGACATTGTATAAAATTGAAATGCATTTGTTAAGGGAAACGAGGAAATCCCCGAGGCTACACCATTCAGCTTATAATAGAACTTTACAATCTATGTACTTTGTATATTCATCATCAATCATTCCATATTTGTTTAACTCAGTTTTAAAGGAAGCTTATTTTAGGAGCACTTTCAATATTTTTTATTGACGATGTTTGGATTTACACATATATAAACACACTGTCATGCACACACACTTACAAAAGAACATAAACAATGACATATGGGTTAGATTCCTGGTCAAACTGCAGAAATTTTCTCTCTGACAGAAGCTCAAAGGGCTTCATGTGTGAGACTTTTACACAAAAGGCATTGCTAGAGCATGACTGTTTCCTCTAAAATCTGCCTCAGAGTTACATTTGCAGTATTTCCTTGATGGCCTAGTTTCCCTCGATCACCTATTATGAATCTATCAGTTATTAGAATTTATTTTGGGCATCAGGATGACTTCTTGGATGTCACCTAGATTACCTCTTAATTATGTAGTTTATTTAGTGCTGTGTAAGCTAATTGCCTTCATTTGCCTTGTGTTTTCTCTTTTGAGCATTAAGGAGATTTGCTCTAGGTAAAAAATTTTGAGGGTTTCTGAATATGGCAATGTTTATTGTTTTCCCAGTCTCTGGACTTTCCTGCATCTTCACTCAGCCTTCCTTTTTCCATTAGATCCCAAATATTATGAATCAATTATTTCAAGACCATTGTCCATATCCCTGTTGATTTTAGCTGTGCTGCTTCCCTGGGTTATCTTTTTATGGAGATGTAAGACCCCCAACAGCATGTGACACTTCAGGTTAGGGATAAAGTATGATTTCATCGAAGGACAGAACAACATTGACTTCTTTCATGTCTTTAGTGATTTATTAGAGTTTGGCTTTAGAATTACGGTGCTGGAGAAGACTCTTGAGAGTCCTTTGAGATGCAAGGAGATTAAACTAGTCAACCCTAAGGAAAATCAACCCTGAAAATTCATTGGAAGGACTGATACTGAAGCTCCAATACTTTGGCCACCTCATGAGAAGAGCAGACTCATTGGAAACGACCCTGATACTGGGAAAGACTGGGAGTCAGTAGGAGAAGGGGGCAACAAATGATGAGATGGTTGGATGACATCACTGACTCAGTGCACATGAGTTTGAGCAAGCTCCCGAAGATGGTGAAGGGCAGGGAAAACTGGCTTGCAGCAGTTCATGGGGTCGTAAAGAGTCAGATGTGACTTAATGATTGAACAGCAATAAGAGTTTAGGCACTTAGGATTTTGTCAGTTTGACCTGCGCAAACTGAAAGGATGGTATCATTGTTCTCACATAGACTCCAATAGTGCTCCACCCCAAATCAAAGAATTACCTATGTTTTTTAGCTCTTTTCCCTCACCTATTCTCCTATGAATTTTTTTTATTACTTCCCCCATCTTTATATATAAACTTCTATAGCTCTGTGTTTCATGGGATCCTTCTTCCTTAAGGTCATGCCTGTCTGTTCATTCCACTATTGGTTTTTTAGAGAGGACATTGAGATTTGAAGAGATATGTCCATTTGTCCCACTGTTTTTATTTCTGGTCTGTAAGACAGCTTCCTTTCTGTGGCAGAGCATCTCCTTTATTCCCTGGAAATACAAATATTTTTTATTATATTTAATTAAAAAAAAATATTTATTTATTTGGCTGCATTGGATTTTAGTTGAGCATGGGAGATCTTTCCTTGCAGCTCAAAGGCTTCTCTGTAGTTGCAGCATGCAGGCTTAGTTGCCCTGCGGCATGTAGGATCTTAGTTCCCCAACCAGGGATCAAATCCACATCCCCTACTTTGAAAGGCAGATTCTTTACCCCAGGACCACCAGGGAAGTCCCCATTATATTTGCTTAAACTTTTGATTTTGTATTGGGATATAGCCGATTATCATTGTTGTGATAGTTTCAGGTGAACAGTGAAGGGACTCAGTCATACATATACATGTATTCTTTCTCCCCCAAGCCCCCTTCCTATCCAGGTTGCCACATAACATTGAGCTAAGTTCCACATGCTATACAGTAGGTCTTTGTTGGTTAGCCATTTTAAATATAGCAGTATGTACATGTCCACCCAAACTCCCTAACGATCCCTTCTTCCCATTTCCCCTAAACTCCCCCAACCCAGCAACCGTAAGTTCATTCTCTAAGCCTGTGAGGCTCTTCCTGCTTTTTAAGTAGTTCATTTGCATCATTTCTTTTTAGATTCCACATATAAAGGATGTCATACTGTATTTCTCCTTCTCTGTCTGATTTACTTGACTCAGTATGACATTCTCTAGGCTCATGCATGTTGCCTCAAATGGCATTTTTAATGACTGAGTAATATTTCATTATATATATGTACCACATCTTTATGCATTCCTCTGTAGATGGACATCTAGGTTGCTTCCATGTCTTGATTATTGTAAACAGTGCCTCAGTGAACAGTGGGGTGCATGTATCCTTTTGGATTATATTTTTCTCAGGATATATCCCAGGAGTGGGATTGCAGGGTCAGATGGTAGTTCTATTTTTAGTTTTTTAAGGAACCTCCATAGTATTCTCCATAGCGGCTGTACCAGTGTATGTTCCCATGACAGTGTAGGGTTATTTTCTCTCCACACCTTCTCCAGCATTTATTGTTTCTGCATTCTTTAATGATAGCCATTTTGACTAGTGTGAGGTGTTATCTCATTGTTGTCTTAATTTGCATTGGCAATGCAATCTTTTAGTAGTTATTGATTGATAGCTTTTTCATTTGAAACATGTGTGGCTGCATTGGATTTTAGTTGAGCATGGGAGATCTTTCCTTGCAGCTCAAAGGCTTCTCTGTAGTTGCAGCATGCAGGCTTAGTTGCCCTGCGGCATGTAGGATCTTAGTTCCCCAACCAGGGATCAAATCCACATCCCCTACTTTGAAAGGCAGATTCTTTACCCCAGGACCACCAGGGAAGTCCCCATTATATTTGCTTAAACTTTTGATTTTGTATTGGGATATAGCCGATTATCATTGTTGTGATAGTTTCAGGTGAACAGTGAAGGGACTCAGTCATACATATACATGTATTCTTTCTCCCCCAAGCCCCCTTCCTATCCAGGTTGCCACATAACATTGAGCTAAGTTCCACATGCTATACAGTAGGTCTTTGTTGGTTAGCCATTTTAAATATAGCAGTATGTACATGTCCACCCAAACTCCCTAACGATCCCTTCTTCCCATTTCCCCTAAACTCCCCCAACCCAGCAACCGTAAGTTCATTCTCTAAGCCTGTGAGGCTCTTCCTGCTTTTTAAGTAGTTCATTTGCATCATTTCTTTTTAGATTCCACATATAAAGGATGTCATACTGTATTTCTCCTTCTCTGTCTGATTTACTTGACTCAGTATGACATTCTCTAGGCTCATGCATGTTGCCTCAAATGGCATTTTTAATGACTGAGTAATATTTCATTATATATATGTACCACATCTTTATGCATTCCTCTGTAGATGGACATCTAGGTTGCTTCCATGTCTTGATTATTGTAAACAGTGCCTCAGTGAACAGTGGGGTGCATGTATCCTTTTGGATTATATTTTTCTCAGGATATATCCCAGGAGTGGGATTGCAGGGTCAGATGGTAGTTCTATTTTTAGTTTTTTAAGGAACCTCCATAGTATTCTCCATAGCGGCTGTACCAGTGTATGTTCCCATGACAGTGTAGGGTTATTTTCTCTCCACACCTTCTCCAGCATTTATTGTTTCTGCATTCTTTAATGATAGCCATTTTGACTAGTGTGAGGTGTTATCTCATTGTTGTCTTAATTTGCATTGGCAATGCAATCTTTTAGTAGTTATTGATTGATAGCTTTTTCAATGTGTTTGAAAGGTACAGAGCTGACGTCCTGGATTTCTTCTGTATACAGACTTATTGACTCATATAAAGAACCAGACACTGCAAACATTTTGGTTAATATTTTTATCAGCCCAAATTTAGATCTAAGTTCTAACACACATAAAAATACAAACACAGGAGTTTAGGGCTCTTTGATTTTTTTTCTGGAATTGCATAATTTTCTATACCACCTGTTTATGACATCACTGTGCATTGTTATGCAGAAATTACTGGCTAAAACAGAGAGGTAGAAGTGCTGTATGGGAATTGAAAATTTTACTTTTGGAGAAATAACGTTCACAGTAAAGACCAAGGCACACAGGGAAGGTCAGGACCCCACGTAGGACCAATGGGGAGGATCCAATGTATGTCAAGTACCAAGACATAATTACTTGCAAAGCAAAGCTATCCGTGACAGTAAGCAACCTTTTTTTTTTTTTTTTTGGACATTAGTCACATATTCTCTGAAGATTTGGGGCTTTCTTCTTTTCTCCTTCCACCAAGGACAAGTTCAGTGGCACAGGGCTGGAGAAGTATATGGGACCAGAAGAGGTCAGGGGTTGTATTGACCTTCACTTGATGTACTTGGGCAGCTGAATTTGTCAGGGAAATGTGTTCATCTCTGTCAGCTGTCGTGCTGAGATGTTCTTGTCATGCTGTCTGTAGCTTTCAGGTTCTGACCCTTCTCTTAAGTTTGCCGTCTGCAAGAGAAGCTTAAAAAAGATGGTTTGGGCCCCAGGAAGGAAGAAGATTTTGAGTTGTTCCCTGGGAATCAAGACTTTTACAGACTTTGAAGCCCAGTCAGTCAAGTCCTGATGGCATGTAGTAATGTACAAGATAATTTAGACTTCTCTCTTTAGGAATGAAGAGAGAAAATGAGCATGAAGAGCACCAGGATAAAAGAAGGCATCACTGTGTAGGCAGACTCATTTCCTTCATTATGGTGATAGAGCTTGATTCTGTAGACTACAGTGGCAATGATTGGAAGGATATTTCATTTATATAGCATACATCAGCCTGAGGTACTGTGTGCCCACAAACAGGTACTGCTTTCCTTCTTGGAAAAATGCTACTAAGTCAATGATGGAACTGAGGCAAGACCCAAAAGCTGCCTGATCCACAGCTGAGTACACTACAGGGTAGTCAGATGGGGACAGGAGCCCCTTACTTTATGAGACAGGTAAGTATTGAAAAGATATGTAGAAAGTGAGGAGTTTTTTGAGCTCAGTTCTTTAAAAACAAAACAAAACAATGTCTTAGAGGCTGGCCATTTAAAGAAAATGTGGGAAAATCTTTCTTTAGGAAAAGAAAGGAAAGAAATAAAGAGCTTCTGTAATGTGAATAAAGACCTCTGGTTTGTCTCTCTTCCTCTTGGACGTGTATGTATTCTTTTTTTTTTTCAAGACAGGAACAGAACTAAGTTTTAAAGATCAAAGATAAACTGAAGCCCCAGAGGGTAATTTCCTAGATCATGTTGGGTGGAAAAAACCCTCAGGCAGTTGCAGGAAGTTCACCTTCAGGAGTATGGGATCTTAGTTTCCAGCTGGACTCAGGGAAAGCCAGTTGTGTTAATGGAGAAAAAGGGTGCCCCTTCTCTTGAGTAGGTGTGAGGAAAGGCTGTTTCTATCCAGAACCCCATCCCGAGTAGTTAGAGGTAGAGATGAGGGAAAGGTGTATCTTTAGGAGTTGATTCAGTGACTTAAGGAGATGGCTTATAATTTCTATTTCAAGTCATGATGTTACGGCAGGGCAGGCTGCCTTGTTCCCTGCCCGAACCTCTCAGGATGGTAGCAGAGTGAATGGGAAGAGCCTGAAAGCAAGGAAAAAAAGGGGGGAAAGGGGGGGGAAAATCAAGACTTTTACAGACTTTGAAGCCCAGTCAGTCAAGTCCTGATGGCATGTAGTAATGTACAAGATAATTTAGACTTCTCTCTTTAGGAATGAAGAGAGAAAATGAGCATGAAGAGCACCAGGATAAAAGAAGGCATCACTGTGTAGGCAGACTCATTTCCTTCATTATGGTGATAGAGCTTGATTCTGTAGACTACAGTGGCAATGATTGGAAGGATATTTCATTTATATAGCATACATCAGCCTGAGGTACTGTGTGCCCACAAACAGGTACTGCTTTCCTTCTTGGAAAAATGCTACTAAGTCAATGATGGAACTGAGGCAAGACCCAAAAGCTGCCTGATCCACAGCTGAGTACACTACAGGGTAGTCAGATGGGGACAGGAGCCCCTTACTTTATGAGACAGGTAAGTATTGAAAAGATATGTAGAAAGTGAGGAGTTTTTTGAGCTCAGTTCTTTAAAAACAAAACAAAACAATGTCTTAGAGGCTGGCCATTTAAAGAAAATGTGGGAAAATCTTTCTTTAGGAAAAGAAAGGAAAGAAATAAAGAGCTTCTGTAATGTGAATAAAGACCTCTGGTTTGTCTCTCTTCCTCTTGGACGTGTATGTATTCTTTTTTTTTTTCAAGACAGGAACAGAACTAAGTTTTAAAGATCAAAGATAAACTGAAGCCCCAGAGGGTAATTTCCTAGATCATGTTGGGTGGAAAAAACCCTCAGGCAGTTGCAGGAAGTTCACCTTCAGGAGTATGGGATCTTAGTTTCCAGCTGGACTCAGGGAAAGCCAGTTGTGTTAATGGAGAAAAAGGGTGCCCCTTCTCTTGAGTAGGTGTGAGGAAAGGCTGTTTCTATCCAGAACCCCATCCCGAGTAGTTAGAGGTAGAGATGAGGGAAAGGTGTATCTTTAGGAGTTGATTCAGTGACTTAAGGAGATGGCTTATAATTTCTATTTCAAGTCATGATGTTACGGCAGGGCAGCTGCCTTGTTCCCTGCAGAACTCTCAGGATGTACAAGCCTCCTCCATCTGTATTTCTGTTTTCTCTTCATGAGGACCCTATGGAAGGGCTCATGGGATTTTAGCTGACTGGAGTCATTAGCAGAGTGAATGGGGAAGAGCCTGAAAGCAAGCCCCTCACTTCTCTCTCCCTGCCCTTCCTCGCCCCCACAGGACCCCTAGCTCTCATAGTATTCTATGGAGCTCCAAGACCTTATATTTGCAATATTTCAACATGCTTATGTTGTTATTTGTTCTGCTAGAAGCACAGGCAAAAAGAAAGAAGAATTGTTTATGGAAAAAGAAGCACTCAGTACTAATTTAACTAGTGAAATTTTCAGCCATATAAAAGATCATTTGAACATATGAACAACTCCCCAGGCAAAGGAACCGGTTTCCTCCCATGTTTCAAAATAAATATCTAAGAAAGTCTTCTGTCCCTGGGATCTCGTGGGATCAGTGGTAGATTTTGTTTAGGGACAGTAGATAAGAGGAGAAAAAGGATTGTGTGGAAGGAAATGCAGAGTTTGTTGCTGCTTTACTAAAAATAGCTCCATGACCTTAGAGAAATCATTTAACTTCCCCATTCCTCTACTTTTTCCTCTGAAAATGAAGTATAAAATGGTTGTTGGTGACTTTCCAGCTCAGTGTTTCTAAGGTTCTAAAATTTAAAGCTACATAAAGTCTGTTTATCTGAATAATCTTACCTTCCTGTGTATTTCAGCAAGTACAAATATGTTCTCTTGAATCTGACTTGATTCAATTTATGGAGAATATAGGAAAAAGAAGACAAGACCCATGTTTTCCTCCAGACAGTAGTTTTGCTGGGTGGTGGGGTGGGGGTGGGGTGGGGTGGGGGGTGGGAGAGTGAGGGTGGGGTTTCCATCAAGTTGTCTTTGGGTTGAGCTCATTTCATTCAACATTTTAAGTATTGATAATCCTGTGTAGATGGCAGGTATCACCCCACTGCTCTCTCGCTCCTATTTTTCTGTGGTTGTCTTCTTAAAAGCAAACAGGAGGCTTTATTTTCTGGTGAATCTCTATCAACAGAGAAGAGGGAAGTAGGAGGGACGAAGCAAACCCAGTCTGTCCCAACCTGTATGCAGAGTAGACTCGCTCCGCCCACATTCCTGAAATTTAACAAAGCTAACTCTGACACGCCTGGTTTATGTTAGTTTTATTTCAGCAAGTACTTTTCCACACTGATTCCTCCTGATAAGGCTTGCCCAGGGCTGCTTGGCTGGCCCTGGGAGAGTCAGAAGTCATTGTGTGACAAACTGTGGGATCCAATTCACTGGATAAACCCAGGAATGATGTAATTTACCCAGATCTATTCTTTAAACCCAATCTCCACCCATTATGAGATTTTTCTTCTTTCTTCTTTGAATCCTGGTGGCTGCTGCCCAGATGACTGTTTTGTGATCTCTACAGGAAGAACGGTCTGAGTTTTACGTGGAAGAAATAGCCACAAACCCCGCGGTCAGTTTTCTCTTGTAATCACGTTTGCTCTGGAAAGGGGGAATTTGAGAACTTTTGGCTCAGCTTAAGGAAAAACACAACAATATTAATGAAAAAAAAAAATCCTCAACCAAATCTACCAGTATGGCAACAAGTATTATTTAGTTCTCTGTCCTGTGGGCCGCTCTGAAAGATAAAAGACAGGTCTGAGGTACAGCATCCAATTTAATAGTCCCGTATAGACTCACATTTACAAAGATCTTGTTTCCTGGTATTTATTAGATTCATTAGTATTCTTGTTTTGATTATTCAAAGCAACTAGAACTTCTGATCCATGGTAGCCCATGTAGGCCCACTAAGACCCTGTGCACTCACACAGGGGCTGGGAACTGCTATTCTAGTGAACATGGCAGAGGCATTCCAGTACAAGGAAGACTTGCCTGCATTTTTAAACTCTTTTGAACTGGATTCCCACAGTCCATTCACATAACTACAGGGCATAGACTCATAGCATTGCTGCATAGCAGATCATTTGGGGACCCTTTAAGAACTAGGATGCCTGCATCTGAATCCCCCTACCTTCAACCCCTGGCAAGAGTCTGTTTACTCGGTATGTGGGTCTTACCTGGGCACTAAAGGTTTTTTTTTCTTTAAATTTTGGTCTCTTTTTTATTGGTCTTTCTATGTAATTTATTTCCATCCGTCTTTATTCTTTGGCCTGTTTGGGTCTCCCATTGCAGTGGCCTCTCTTGGTGCAGAACATCAGGTCTGGGCGCATGCACTCCAGAGCTGTAGCTCCTAATTGGACACACCGGTCCAGCTGCTCTGCGGCACGTGGGATCTTCCTGGGCGAGGGATCGAACTGCTGTCCCTTGCATTGCAAGGCAGACTCTTTACCCACTGTGCCACCAGGGAAGCCTGGCACTGAAGTTTTTAACAGATGTGTGGCCCATGTTGAGAATCGCTGTCCCAGGGGCTCCAGAATCACTTGGTCAGAACTTCTTGCCTCAGAGAATTTTATGTTTATTTGGTGAGGTAAAGTGCATATCCCATAAGAGAGATCACTCTGAAGAAATGTGTAAGCTAGACAAACTGTCAGAACCTTTGTTTCTTCAAATGTATTTATTTATTCAACAATGTATTTATTCAGAAATGCTGATTAGACTCTAAGGGTACAGAGGAACAAAGCTGGTAAGGAATCTGCCTTCATGGAGTTCATAGAAGTTCAAGGACAGTTGAGTTGCCTGTGGGCTAGGGAGACTTTCAGGGACAAGCTACTCTGGAGGCAGGCCTGGGAGATTTGATGGAGAACAGTAGAATAGGGGCTCTTTCCTGGAGTAACACGGAAGACAGGAGACTTAGCCACAAGAGAATAGGTTGTGATCATCCCAGGGTGCCTGGTACATACTTTGTTCTGTAAGATTCACAGTGGGAAAAATCAGATGACAAAACTTGAGCCCCTTCAAAGAGGATGCTAGATATGCATCTTTGACCTTTTTTTTCTATTAATGTATGATGGCACGGTAAGATATTGTAGAACAGTGGTTCTCAATCAGAGGTCAATTTTGTGTCTCCCACCAGGAGATATTTGGTAATGCCTGGAGACATATTTAGATATTTATTTATTTTTATTTATTTATTTGACTGTGCTTGGTTTTAGTCATGGGATCTTCTATCTTTGTTGCATCATGCAGGACCTTTGATTGTGGCATGCAGATCTAACTGCCTGACTAGGGACTGAACCCAAATGCCCTGCATTGGGAGTGAAAGTGTTCAACCTCAATTTGAGACTTAAACCCTGGGCCAAGACCTAATCAAACCCTGCTTGGGACTTGAACCCACGTGGTCAGGACTCAAACCCAGCCAAAACCCTGTTTGGGACTTGAACCCACGCAGTGGGGACTCGAGCCCAGCCAAAACCCTGTTTGGGACTTGAACCCACCGGCCGGGACTCAAACCCAGCTAAAACCCTGTTAATTAAAATCACTCACCCAATGTCTGGACCCACTGAGGTTCAGGTTCTTCGTGCCTCTTTGCAGAGAAGAATTCAGCGAGAGACAAAGTGATAGGTCAGAAGTGGATTTATTCAGATTCAGAGAAAGCACACTCCACATACAGAGTGTGGGTCATCGCAGAGCGAATCCAACGGGCCTGAAAACATGGTGTTCTTAGCTTTTATAGGCTGGGTAATTCCATATGCTAATGAGTGGGAGGATTATTCCAGCTCTTTTAGGAAAGGGGCGGAACTGTCATGGCGCCTCTGCGTGTGTCATTTAGCTTGCTGACTTGAGGATCAAGGAAGGTCTGGTCTGCCATCTTGGGCCCATTTGATTCTAATAGGTTTATGCTGTGTCTTTGGGCTGTCATTCTTTTAAAAAATTGTGCCCTGCCCCTTTCCCTCCTAACCGTTACAGAAGTATGGAGTCCCAACCACTGCACCACCAGGGAAATCCCATGGAGACATTTTTGATTGTCACAACTGGGTGGAAATGCCATGACATCCAGAGAGCTAGAGGCCAGGGATGCTGCTCAACATCCTACAGTACACGGATCAGCACACCCAATAAAGGAGGTTCCAGTCCCAGATGTCAGAGCTGCAACAGTTAGAGGAACTCTATCAAGAGATAGGAGAGAGAAATGGGAGGAAGGTTTCCTGGGAGATATTCCTGTTACTGCAATACCTTTTAGTGTAATGCCTCCCCTCCTCCTCACCTCTGTGAATACCCTCACAAGTAAATCATGCAAATCAGTGCTTTGTTTTGTGTTCTCTCCAGGGGAGACTTGCATCTTCCAGGGATGGTGTACAGGTTCAGGTTCTCCACACCACCCCCAACTCATGGTCTTCCCCTGAGCTTTCAGTGCTTTGGAGAAATTCCCATGGAGAGAAAGAATTGCCCCTGGGTTGCCCATGCAATTTCTTGCTCTCTTTTATTAGCAATTGGGCTCTCCCAGTGTAAAGTTGAAAATTGAAAGGTTAGTTTTTTTTTCCCCCCCTCTGGGGAACAGAAAGAGCTAACAGACTCCTCACTGGAGATTTAGAAGTTCTAAATCAAGTTTTGAGTCAAGTCTTGAAAAGTACAAAGTGATGTCAGTGGAGGCAGGCCTGGTGTGGTGGGTGGAGGGAGGCAGGAGACCGCTCACGTGCTTTCTCTTCTCATGATGTGGACCTGGCAGAGGTTCTGAGGAGGAAACCTGCATTTGAGTCCTAGCTCTGACTCTTAGCCATTCCATTTTGGACAGATTATTCATTCTCTTTTTGCCTGTGTACCCTCTTCTGTAATCTGGAAATGCTCTGCTCACTGGGGGCTTGGGGAACATTCGATTTAAGGGGTTTACTGACATACAGCAGGACTTAACAAATGGTAGTTTTTACAGTGCTCTCTAAGAATAGGGAGGACAGAACTGGGTGACCCTAACCTCCCATCCGGCTCCAGTGCTCAAATACTGTCATGTTGGGAAATGGAGAGGCTTGACTCACTCTAAAATGAAGAGGCAGGATAGTGTATTTGTGCAAAAGAGAAGGTATGAATATCTGTATATGCTCCAGTCAAATTTTAGGTTGCATCAAATTCCCCCATCCTGGATGTAGCAGATAGAGCCGGAGGGCAAGGTAAAGTGCAGCCTGGCTGGGAAATGAAGTCAGAGCTCTACCTGAGCCTACCTCCCTGGGAGCCAGCAGCCCACGCGGCCAGGGCTGCTGGCATACGGCCCTCTCCTTGCCCACTGCCCTGAACCTGTTGCGCATGCTCCTTCCCCCTGCCCACCAGACACTGGGATGCACCCCCACACTCTGCCCCTCCTCCTCACCTCTGTGAATACCCTCACAAGTAAATCATGCAAATCAGTGCTTTGTTTTGTGTTCTCTCCAGGGGAGACTTGCATCTTCCAGGGATGGTGTACAGGTTCAGGTTCTCCACACCACCCCCAACTCATGGTCTTCCCCTGAGCTTTCAGTGCTTTGGAGAAATTCCCATGGAGAGAAAGAATTGCCCCTGGGTTGCCCATGCAATTTCTTGCTCTCTTTTATTAGCAATTGGGCTCTCCCAGTGTAAAGTTGAAAATTGAAAGGTTAGTTTTTTTTCCCCCCCCTCTGGGGAACAGAAAGAGCTAACAGACTCCTCACTGGAGATTTAGAAGTTCTAAATCAAGTTTTGAGTCAAGTCTTGAAAAGTACAAAGTGATGTCAGTGGAGGCAGGCCTGGTGTGGTGGGTGGAGGGAGGCAGGAGACCGCTCACGTGCTTTCTCTTCTCATGATGTGGACCTGGCAGAGGTTCTGAGGAGGAAACCTGCATTTGAGTCCTAGCTCTGACTCTTAGCCATTCCATTTTGGACAGATTATTCATTCTCTTTTTGCCTGTGTACCCTCTTCTGTAATCTGGAAATGCTCTGCTCACTGGGGGCTTGGGGAACATTCGATTTAAGGGGTTTACTGACATACAGCAGGACTTAACAAATGGTAGTTTTTACAGTGCTCTCTAAGAATAGGGAGGACAGAACTGGGTGACCCTAACCTCCCATCCGGCTCCAGTGCTCAAATACTGTCATGTTGGGAAATGGAGAGGCTTGACTCACTCTAAAATGAAGAGGCAGGATAGTGTATTTGTGCAAAAGAGAAGGTATGAATATCTGTATATGCTCCAGTCAAATTTTAGGTTGCATCAAATTCCCCCATCCTGGATGTAGCAGATAGAGCCGGAGGGCAAGGTAAAGTGCAGCCTGGCTGGGAAATGAAGTCAGAGCTCTACCTGAGCCTACCTCCCTGGGAGCCAGCAGCCCACGCGGCCAGGGCTGCTGGCATACGGCCCTCTCCTTGCCCACTGCCCTGAACCTGTTGCGCATGCTCCTTCCCCCTGCCCACCAGACACTGGGATGCACTAATTGTCATTTGCCTAACCACTTCCCCTCACACTCTGCCCCTCTCCGCTCTCAGCACTGGTACGGAGTATGAACATCCTTTTTGATGTTGGCTAATGTTAGAAGTGTGCCTCCGACTTTTTTCTCCTCCCAAAGGAGAAAAACCTGAATACCACACACAGTGTTATCTCGCTCTGACTTTGAAGAGGAATTTCTCCCCTTAGGGCTCTATTCCTGGTGTAGCATAATCTAAGGAGAAAAAAGTTTATCCCAGGGAAGCCAAATCAGCCAAGAGTTATTCAGTGTCTGACTGCCTGTTATATTTAGAAACAACACAGAGGCAAGCTTTAAAAATGCTCAGAGCCTGCCAACACCCTGTGGTCCTCTTTGATTCCTTCTGGTTACTTGGGGTGGCCAGATGAAGAAAGAATCTCCTTTAGCCCTGGGGTGTTTACCTGACTTATTATTTGGGTGTGATGGGGTGGGGGATAAAGGAGAAATGAAGCTATACAATATTATACACATAGAATTAAAGGCTGGGGACTTTAAGATCACTGAACATCCAAGCTTCCTCCTTTTGCAGTTGAATGTGCTGAACCGGGTGTCATTTGACCCTCTGAACTTCAATTTTATCATCTGTAAAATGAGGATACTGAACTTGCTCAATGCTGCTGAACCTTCACTATGCATTGAGATCATATGGGGAATTTGTTAAGAAAATAGACATAGTGACTGCCTCACCAGAGTTTTCTGATTTACAAAGTCCAGGGCACATTGAGCATCTGCATTTTCTCAGTGCCCCTTAGGTGATTCAGATTTCCAGCTATTGTTGACAATCACAGGGCCAGATCAGTGGTTCTGAGAGCATGGTCCCAGGATCGGCAGCTCCAGCAGCAGCACCTGCAAACTTGTTAGCAATGCAGATTCTTGGAACCCACCACAACCTACTAAATTAGAGAACTGATCTTTAGGACCAGCAGTAGTTTCCGTCAGGCTCTTCAGGTAGTTCTTATTTATGAAAATGTTTGAAAGAGCAGTAGATTGGATAACTTTTTATTGATTCCTACTAGATAGGGACAGGGAGGCCCGGCGTGCTGCAGTCCATGGGGTCACAGAGTCACAACTGAACAACTGAACAACAACTAGGTTTCAAAATCTATAATCCTATAAATAGCCTAGATAGGGTTCAAGATCAAGTCATGGCCCCACAGCTGGCTAAGTGGTAGAACCTGAGGTCTGTGAACTGCCCTTCAGAGCTTGTCTAACTATCCAACTAAGAGGATATTTAGGATTCATGGCATGTCTCTGTCTTTCTCTTTCTCCCTGTCTCTTCTGTCTCTCTCTCTCTGGCTTTGACTTCTAGTGGGCCAGAGGATTGTTGAGAAAATGTTATTTTTAGCTCATAGTATGCCAGAAGTGAGGGCTTCCCAGGTGGCTTGGGATTCAATGCAGGAGACTTGAATTTGATCCCTGGGTTGGGAAGATGCCCTGGAGAAGGAAATGGCAACCCATTCTAGTATTCTTGCCTGGGAAATCCCATGAACAGAGAAGCCTGATTGGCTACCGTCCATGGGGTCGCAAAGAGTCATGTACGACTTAGCAACTAAACCACCCCTAGTACCAACACACCTGCAATGCAGCATATATTTTATAAAGAGAAATTATATTTTAATTCTTAGGCAGGTAGCAAAAAGTGAGTTATTTGTGAATTATGCACCTCTTTGTGGGTTCTATAACTAACTGTAGCTGAGTAGTTTTGTTGAAGTTGTTTGGCAGGTAAATATCCTGGTGACAGTTCAGCCTGCTGATCAAGAAGAGGGCAGAGGTAGACAAGACAGGGAGTGGGCAGGGTTTAGCACTTTTCTCTTAGGGTATAAATGTAGGTTTTTTAGCTTTTCTTCAGAAATACCTAGAATCACAGCCATTGACCTATATTTTAGAAAATTCACTTTCTGTAATGGTTGTAGCAATTGTAAAAAGATATTCTTAAGCAGAGTCTGGAGTGAGTTTGAGGGTGGAATTTGAGTTGTATTAAATAATTTCATACGCTTGTCCTGGAGGGATTAATGAAGGCCGGGTGGTCTAGGAGATGGACCAGCAGTAGTTTCCGTCAGGCTCTTCAGGTAGTTCTTATTTATGAAAATGTTTGAAAGAGCAGTAGATTGGATAACTTTTTATTGATTCCTACTAGATAGGGACAGGGAGGCCCGGCGTGCTGCAGTCCATGGGGTCACAGAGTCACAACTGAACAACTGAACAACAACTAGGTTTCAAAATCTATAATCCTATAAATAGCCTAGATAGGGTTCAAGATCAAGTCATGGCCCCACAGCTGGCTAAGTGGTAGAACCTGAGGTCTGTGAACTGCCCTTCAGAGCTTGTCTAACTATCCAACTAAGAGGATATTTAGGATTCATGGCATGTCTCTGTCTTTCTCTTTCTCCCTGTCTCTTCTGTCTCTCTCTCTCTGGCTTTGACTTCTAGTGGGCCAGAGGATTGTTGAGAAAATGTTATTTTTAGCTCATAGTATGCCAGAAGTGAGGGCTTCCCAGGTGGCTTGGGATTCAATGCAGGAGACTTGAATTTGATCCCTGGGTTGGGAAGATGCCCTGGAGAAGGAAATGGCAACCCATTCTAGTATTCTTGCCTGGGAAATCCCATGAACAGAGAAGCCTGATTGGCTACCGTCCATGGGGTCGCAAAGAGTCATGTACGACTTAGCAACTAAACCCCCCCTAGTACCAACACACCTGCAATGCAGCATATATTTTATAAAGAGAAATTATATTTTAATTCTTAGGCAGGTAGCAAAAAGTGAGTTATTTGTGAATTATGCACCTCTTTGTGGGTTCTATAACTAACTGTAGCTGAGTAGTTTTGTTGAAGTTGTTTGGCAGGTAAATATCCTGGTGACAGTTCAGCCTGCTGATCAAGAAGAGGGCAGAGGTAGACAAGACAGGGAGTGGGCAGGGTTTAGCACTTTTCTCTTAGGGTATAAATGTAGGTTTTTTAGCTTTTCTTCAGAAATACCTAGAATCACAGCCATTGACCTATATTTTAGAAAATTCACTTTCTGTAATGGTTGTAGCAATTGTAAAAAGATATTCTTAAGCAGAGTCTGGAGTGAGTTTGAGGGTGGAATTTGAGTTGTATTAAATAATTTCATACGCTTGTCCTGGAGATTAATGAAGGCCGTGGTCTCAGTCCTCAGCAACCTGGAGGCAGGACCGGGACTAGAGGGCCTTGGCCTCCTAGCCCTAGGCTGAGGCACCTGGAATGAGGAAGAATAGCAAGGACGTCCAAGGAGATCTGAACCCATACTCAATCAGGGAGGTTATTGGAAGCAATGAAACAAACTAACGGGGGTGATGGAAATACTTCTAGAGCTTTTCTGGTACAGCTATTGTTTTATAGAGAGGAATGTTGAAGTTCAGATAGAGAAAATGACATGCTGGAGGCCACAGATGCTGAAATAGTTCCCAGGCCTTTGAATGTTGTTCTTATCCAGAACTCTCTGTGGCGCTCCATGGCATTTTCCAAAGGCATCAAAGTAAAACCTAGGAAGATGTGCTGGTCCCCTTACCTTTACATGCCACCTCAGGCATTGCTCTTTAAGTAGGTGATACCAAGAAAACATATGACCTGGAATCCTGACTCAGATTTTTAGGGATGTACCTGGTGGCTCAGATGGTAAAGAATATGCCATCAATGCTAGAGACCTGGGTTTGATTCCTGGGTCAGGAAGATTCCATGAAGAAGGAGTGGCTGGAGAAGAGAATGGCTACCCACTCAGGTGTTCTTGCCTGAAGGATTCCATGGACAGAGGAGTGGGCTACAGTTCGTGGAGTCACAAAGAGTCAGACATGACTGAGCAACTAGCACTTTTCACTGGTGGAGACAAATTGTTTCTTAAGATCCAAGATTTATGGGTCATACTTCTTTGTGTGTGTGTGTGTGTGTCATACTTCTTCCTCCAAGTTATACAAGAAGGTAACAATTGATGGACATGGTATTTTCTAATGCTTTCACAGGCAGAGCCCACATCCACTAGAGGATCATGGCCTTCTCAGATTTGGCAGAGCCCTTTCCCTCTGGTTTCAGGAAACATCTGATTCCCATGTGTCCGAAAAGCAAGTAGGTAGAGGGCTGCTTTTATTCAAGTGCTGTGGGTCTAGAGTACAACATAGTGATGTCTTGTCAGAAAGTGTTGCCGTGAGTAACTTTACTGCTCGCCATGGCATTTTGATGAATGTTAATGAATATTCCACCAGTTCCATTGCTGCTTTCCCACTCATTTCTTTCTCTCTTCTTGAAATAAATCTTGACTTATTCAAGTGCTTCCAATAATTGTGATTATTGCTAAAAGAAGATGCGTGATCTCTCAGTTGATTTGTCCCAGGTTCTTCGAGTGTCCCCGCTATGTCAGCAGCCCCTCGAACTCTACCTTTCATGCTCTGCTGCTTGCTGCACTTGAAACTAACTCTTCTCCCTCACAGCCTGATCTGAGTTCTTTTTATTCACTTCAGATTTTGTTGCAAGTAGGGTTGGGGACAGTGGGATACTTTTAGAGAGGGTTTACTGACACAGAAGAGGCAGGGGAAATTGCTGTTTCTGTCTGTGTCTTGGGCTGCCCACTGCAGATTCTGGGGTTTCTGAAGTTGTTTATTGGATACAGCCAGTGGTGACATTATCTGATGAAAACTAGAGTGATTTTGAGGTGAAAAAGGCTCTAAATAGAAGGTCTGTTTTTAAAAGCCCGAGCAGAATATAACAGTATATATGTTAACCCTCAGCATTTTGAAAGATTGAAATCACTGCTTAGAAAAATCATCAAATCCATATATCAACACATGCACATATATTCTTGTCCTTGCTTTGGTAAGTAGAATTCCATGAATGTAAACTTTTCCCCCCAAATATTAGCAGCACAGAGAGAGCACCTGGTTTTTCAAGATGAGGAGCCGATTGCTCCTACAACAAAGGAACCCAGATTATGTTCTCCATTGGCTCCTGTGCTCTGTTTTCACAAAGTTTGAGTTTTCTCTTTCACTGTGAAGAACGCTGGTTCTTCTTTAATAAACATAAACAAACCAAACATTGGTTTGGTTTTCTTTCACCTAACCACCCTTCCAGTTTGTGCTTCTCATCTGTCGTGGGTGTGAAAGGACATAACCAAGCTGATGAAAAACAACTGAAAGTCAGAGGAAATAGGACCTGAGCCAAGACCAAGGCGGCTTTTTTTGTGATGGAGCTCTGCGTCTACCGATCTTCCTGTCCAGCTGGCTTCAGAGAACTCTTACTGAGTCTCAACATTTTATGTATTGAGTTTCCCTCAGGATTGTGGTTCCTCCCAGGGCCACAGAGGAAGTGGGGAAAGCAGTCTATATGATAAATTCATTTGAGCCAGAAGTACTCAGGAATGTCACCCTGGAGGGGACCTGGGTGTGCTCTAGACCAGTGTGACTGAATGTACATTAGAGTGACCAGAGAAGCTATGAAAACATCAGTGCCTGTTTACTATTTGAAAAACTTATCTGGAGTAGAGTCCTAGGATCTGTATTTGCTTGCAGTTAGTTCTTCATGTGGTTCTCACTGTGTCAGGAGTTGAGAACCAGGAATCTCATGCACTCTGCTCATATTACAGATGAAATATTTAAGGCTCAGGAAGTATGACTGACAGGCAAGACAATGGCATTTCTATTGCTGTCACACTCCAGTCCTACAAAGAGCAGGATGCTATAATGATAGCCTTCTTTACAAGAAGTCTTTACCTGGGGCTTCCCTGGTGGTCCAGTGGGTAAGAACACTGCCTTGCAGTGCAAGGGGCGTGGGTTTGATCCCTGGCCTGGGAAGATCCCATGTGCTGTGGAGTGGCTGGACGGATGTGTCCAACTACCCAGCTGGAGCTCTGGAGCGCATGCGCCCACAGCTGGTGCTCTGCAGCGAGAAGGGCCACTGCAATGGGAGGCCCATACAGGCCAAAGAACAAAGATGGAAATTAATGAAAGACCAGTAGAAGTGGCAAAAAAAAAAAAAAAAGAAGTCTTTACCTGCCTGAACAGCTGTTACTCCTTCAGCCTTTCCTGAAGTGACATGATTTTGAAGTTTGACCAACACACACACACACACCACTTTTATAAATTTTGGGATTCTCTACAGTGCCAAAATGATAATTTCTCCCATCTCTCCCTCTTTCTCCTCCCCTGTCCTTTTCTTCTGGACTTCCTCCCACCTGAGAGGGGGTAAATGAGGTCTTAGGAATACACTTGCTCAATAGCGTTTGCTGAACTTCACCTGTTGGTGATGTATTAATTAGCCAGGGAATTGCACCTTAATGCACGAGTTACAGGCAGATCCTGGTATGTGTTAATGTTCAACCAGAGACTCTCAGTGGTGGTCTCATTTGTGGCCTCATTCTAAAGAGAGAAATGTGGTTGCCTTTATTTTTTATAGGTGATTTCTTACTTATGAGTGTTGACATATTGGTTTCAATGCCATATGTCAGCATATTTGCTATGAGTTGTCTCACGTGTTTAAACTTTTGGATAATAGTATTTGCTCTATAAGTTATAATTCCTGTGCTTCACTTGATACATGGGTATATTTATATTCTCTCACATGTGTGTATAACTGTATATAGTATAACTTCTACTCTGTCACTGTATGTTTCAAATTTACCTCAAGATCTGATATAGTACGTCTCCATCCAGGCTGAGTAATAGATCTTAGTATCTCCCAGCCTTCTCCAGGCAAAAATCCTGCTCTATCTGGGGTCAGATTCCCAGCCACACACCCAAGCCTTGTTCTGTTCTTGAACCCAGAACTCTGATTCTGGTGCTAAGTGAAGACAGGCAGGACAAAGAGTGTGCGACCCTCAGGTGCCCTGGAGACAGGGCTAAATTAGTATAGCAGCAGGTATTTTTTTGTTTGTTTTGTTTTGTTTTGAGAGGACAACACATATTATCCAGAAGTATACTTTTGCACTGGAGAAGGAAATGGCAACCCACTCCAGTATTCTTGCCCGGAGACTCTCCATGGATGGAGGAGCCTCATGAGTTGCAGCCCATGGGGTCACACAGAGCTGAACACCACTGAAGTGACTACACAGCAGCATACTTTATTTTGCACAGGGTTTCCAAATCTCTCTTCAACATTCCACTTCCCTTGATCCCATCTGAAATCAGGAGCCTTCCTGCTTCTAAAATCTTCCTAACAATGAGGTCCCAGGGTTTTGTCTTGCTTTGCATGTAGTGACTGGATGGGCGTTATCTGTTTCTGGGGCTGGTCTCTGGTGAACACATCAGAGACATTCACGCCTCATCTGAGATCTGTCATCTGCACATTCACACCTATGTTTTCCTGTCTAGGAGGCGTGGGTGCTATATTATCCCCAAGATAACACAATGGTGAGAACATATTGACTTTTAAGATATATTTTCTGAAGTTACCAAAAAAGAATGATGCTCAAAATGATAGCATCCAAGGATCTCATGGATCACTTAATGTTAGCCATTCATTTTACAGATGAGAAAATTGAGCCCTAGAGGAGACCAGTATCTTTCTGAGACCATACTGAGGTTAATTAGATCTGAATTGGGGTTTCTGTCCTGTACTTTCTCTATCTAGTATAATAAAATGCCTTTCAATAAAATGAAGGTTGGCTTTAATGGCTCTTTCTTGGAATTTTATCACTTTGAGGTCTAGGAAGGACTTCACTGGAAGGACTGATGCTGAAGCTGAAGCTCTAGTACTTTGGCTACCTGATGCAAAGAGCTAACTCATTGGAAAAGACCCTGATGCTGGGAAAGATTGAGGGCAGGAGGATAAGGAAAAGGATGAGATGGTTGGATGGCATCACTGACTCAATGGACATGAGTCTGAGGAAACTCCAGGAGATAGTAAAGGACAGAGAAGCTGGCATGTTGTAGTTCATGGGGTCGCAAAGAGTCAGACATGACTGAACAACAACAACTACCAAATGCCTTTCAGTAAAACGAAGATTGACTTTTCTGGCTCCTTCTTGGTTTTTCTTTTTGTCACTTTGAGGTCTAGGGGGATACCCATGAATGAAACCTATACTATGAGATGAAAGGAAATAGCTTATCAAAATATCATTTTTCCTTTAGGAGAAAATGCATAATTTTTCAGGCATTAGGACTTGCAGTAATGGTACCTGTGGGTTACAGGGAAACCTCCAGTTCTTTGATGAGCTACATATTTGTGGAGACTGGATAGCATGGAACCCCACACCCGAGCCAGAATTTAACATTTTCATGACAGAATGGAAGTCCTACCTCTTCTCTGAGGCATACCAGAGACTAAAATAACTCTTGCTTATCTCCCATCCTAGAGCCTGAGACTTGAGCAGTATTATGTGAAGATAGGTGCAATTTGCCCATGGTCAATCCAACTGAGCTGCATTTTTGGCATCCATCTTTACTGACGGGTAACACATCAGAGACATTCACGCCTCATCTGGATCTGTCATCTGCACATTCACACCTATGTTTTCCTGTCTAGGAGGCGTGGGTGCTATATTATCCCCAAGATAACACAATGGTGAGAACATATTGACTTTTAAGATATATTTTCTGAAGTTACCAAAAAAGAATGATGCTCAAAATGATAGCATCCAAGGATCTCATGGATCACTTAATGTTAGCCATTCATTTTACAGATGAGAAAATTGAGCCCTAGAGGAGACCAGTATCTTTCTGAGACCATACTGAGGTTAATTAGATCTGAATTGGGGTTTCTGTCCTGTACTTTCTCTATCTAGTATAATAAAATGCCTTTCAATAAAATGAAGGTTGGCTTTAATGGCTCTTTCTTGGAATTTTATCACTTTGAGGTCTAGGAAGGACTTCACTGGAAGGACTGATGCTGAAGCTGAAGCTCTAGTACTTTGGCTACCTGATGCAAAGAGCTAACTCATTGGAAAAGACCCTGATGCTGGGAAAGATTGAGGGCAGGAGGATAAGGAAAAGGATGAGATGGTTGGATGGCATCACTGACTCAATGGACATGAGTCTGAGGAAACTCCAGGAGATAGTAAAGGACAGAGAAGCTGGCATGTTGTAGTTCATGGGGTCGCAAAGAGTCAGACATGACTGAACAACAACAACTACCAAATGCCTTTCAGTAAAACGAAGATTGACTTTTCTGGCTCCTTCTTGTTTTTTTTTTTTTTTTGTCACTTTGAGGTCTAGGGGGATACCCATGAATGAAACCTATACTATGAGATGAAAGGAAATAGCTTATCAAAATATCATTTTTCCTTTAGGAGAAAATGCATAATTTTTCAGGCATTAGGACTTGCAGTAATGGTACCTGTGGGTTACAGGGAAACCTCCAGTTCTTTGATGAGCTACATATTTGTGGAGACTGGATAGCATGGAACCCCACACCCGAGCCAGAATTTAACATTTTCATGACAGAATGGAAGTCCTACCTCTTCTCTGAGGCATACCAGAGACTAAAATAACTCTTGCTTATCTCCCATCCTAGAGCCTGAGACTTGAACGAGTATTATGTGAAGATAGGTGCAATTTGCCCATGGTCAATCCGCAACTGAGCTGCATTTTTGGCATCCATCTTTACTGACGGGTAGTGCTAGGTCTCCACTGGATTTTCGCCTTCAGTCAGTCAAAGAAGTTGTATTGGGGGAAAAGAAGCCATGGCTCTTAGCTAACACAGTCAGGGGGACCCAGTAGGGAGGAAGCTGAGAGAATAGTACTCCTGACCTCACTCACCCCTCTTCCTGTGATTTCCTGTTGGTGCTCCTCCTTGGCTGAAGCCAGAGGGTCAAAGGACTTGATTAGCAGCCCATAGAGGTCAGGGTTGCTGATATAGAGTGGGGTTAGGGGAGATGGAGCGTGAACCTAGAGCCATGCCTGAAGGAGGGCAAGCCCTGTGGGCAGATCACCTCAATCTTCGTTCTTTTCTGCTCCTTTTCAGGTCAGTTCCTTGCAAACTGTGGAAAGCCATCCACAACTGATGTATTATTCCCTACCTGAGTTAATATTTATTCTCCTTTGGCCTCTGGCACCTTTGGAACCAGGTGTACTGGGCCATGGTCCAGCACCAGAGAGACTATCAAGACTCAGTCTGATGTTAGCGGCTGCACTGGCCCTAGAGAGGTGGGTTTCTGTTGGATGCCACGAGATCCCAAGGCTAATCATTCACCAAGTTGTGCCCACTCCTATCTTAGCCCAACATAAAAGGGAACTTGCTTTGGGAAGTCATTTATTTTTGATGTTTGGGAAAAATGATCCTACTGCTGTTTCATTTACAGTTTGTTTTGAGAGCAGGGAGTACTTTAAAAGTAGCAATGGAAAAGCCATGATTTCCACTGGGAGCCTATTTACAGTTCTTTAAAGATTTTCCTATTCATTCTACGATTTGACCTTCACAACAACCCTAGTGGTGATAGGCATCGATCAAACAATCAAAATGTAAATACACAATTTCAAACATGGTAAGGACTCTGAAAAGGAAAAGTACTGTGAAAGTCTGGAAGGCAAAGAGAAGGTGCTGAGAGGGAGTAGGGTGGTTAGGAAGTGCTGAGGATCTGGAAGGAGGTCAGTACGATGGGATGGGCAGAGCAGGTGGAATGACAGGGAATGGTGGGAGGTGATGGGATTAGAAAGGGAGGAGATTCTGCAACTGCCTATGTTGACCGGAGAAAGAGTCCCAGGATCTCTAGCTTGGGAACAATGGGGGCCATTAAGGGGCTATGTACGGATATGACAAAATTAAATGTGATTGCAAAGGAGTTTTTCTGGAAGTTCTGTTCAGAAGGGAGGGGAGGGAGCCAGAATGAACTATGATGCCATGGTTTAGATGAAGAATGAGGATGGAGGACTAGGTTGAAAGTATTAGGTTTGAGGAATGTTTTGGAGGCAGACCAGGATTTCTTGACAGGCATATGACTACATTTGGGGATTTGTCCAGGTGAACTATGACAGTTCCATCACTGCACAGCCATTCTCTGTGGAAAAGTTTTAATTTTGCTGCCAATGAAGAGTGTGCATGTGTGAGTATGTGTGTGGGCGCATGTAGGCACATATTGCCTGCATTTCTCATCACTGGGACCATTCATGTTTAAATGCTCCTAAAGGTTTGGGCATATTCTGTTTTTTTTTTTTTTTTCTTTTTCTTTTAAGTCAAATATTAGGCTTGTTTATTGATCTTGCCATCTAAAAAGAATGAGGTGTGGGAAAAGGAGTAATTTCTCACATACTTTTTACTAGTTCTTTGGTCTTTTATTCAATTTAAATAGAATCCAAAAGAAGCGTTTATCACTGTGTGGTTGTTAAACTACTACCTTTCCAGGCAAATGTGCCTATAAAGTCATTCATGTATTTGTGAGGAACCATCTGAACTGGAAATAACCATTTCATGCCCTAAAGAGAATATTCTTCTCTCAGGCTTTCAGTTCAGTCTGGGTTAAAGGAATGAGACAGCTTGTAGGTGAACTCTGGCTAAAGTAAGCTCCTTTTCCCACCTGGCCCTTGCCTCCTCACTTCTGTACTCGACCAGGAAGGAATGACTGGCATACACTATCCCCTGGGAATTCTCCTTTTCAGGTTCAGACCAGGGCAGGCACTGCCATCAGTTTTCCCCATCCGTATCATGAGTCCTGTATTTTTTTCCCATAGCACAGACAACCATTCTTCTAAGGACACAGACTTTTCCTATGCTAGTTTCTGCTAACCTTTCTTAGTCTTATTTCATGGAAGAGGCACTTTGGGCTTCTGGTTTGTAGATAAGGAGGTTGCTTCTTGGCAAAAACCTTTGTGCAGATGGCTTTTGTTCTAAGAATTAATTATGGAGAATCTACTGATACTTGTCAAGACACAAGATTGGGAACTTTCATTTTATAGACGTGTCCAACTATACTCAACCAAAGAACGAGGGACAGATTTGCTTACTTTATCTCTCCCAACTGGAATGCTCTCCTCCTTGCCCCCTGCTTATTAATAGTCTGTTCATTTTATAGAGAAAGGAGTCTCCTCTTGTGAAAAATCTTCTCAGGCTTGAGAAGCCTCTTCTCTCCTCACAGTTTTTTCTGGAGCCTATCCATCTACTCTCTGGGCCACCTGTATGATTGTTGTTAGACATGAATCATAACTGAGTCTTCTTGAGAGTGAAGGGAATGCTTTTGTGTGATTTTGACTCATAGAATTTAACTGTGACGCCTTACCTAGGACAGTGAGTCATAGTTACTTAATCTTCAGGTCAAGCACTGTTAATTTTCTAAACTGTTTCCAGTCTTAGCACTTGTCCTGTGTGACACCAGGGTTTTTGTTTCTAGTACAGGGTGTAGGTGTTGGTAACCTGCCAGTCCTTTAATAGTCAAATCATTTATTCAGTAGACGTCTGCCCTGTTTACCTGACATCAGAAGAAACCTGTAGATATTTCTATGGGTCGGCTGAATTTGGGGGTGCTTGAGTAGATACCAGAGAGTATTCTTCCAAAGTTATAAAGCCCTATGTGGAGTTGAAGTGAAGGCCAGAAGATCAGGGAAGTTGTCAGGAAAGAACACACCACAAAAGTAAGGGCTGATGTTTGCATATGGATTGGGGTAAAAGACATTCTTTGCGACCAGGAGTCATGACTTTGGGCTTCTGAAAATGCTTTCCTGGTGCAGTCCTATCAATTATGCTCAAAATACTGCCCTGTTGTATATAAATGCAGTGGATTTTGTAGCTAAAAAGGACCTTGACATGGCTGTTTCAAAGTGGGTAGGAAAATGCCTCCTCAAGACTATACAGCAGCTGCCCCAGTGGAATGAATACTAGAGGGCTGATGTTACATTGGAGCTAAATATAGCTGGTGCTCCTGTTCTGTGGATTGCATCTGAGCCTGAGTAGGGGTGCCCCTCAGGGCACTGAGTTCTTAGACTGTGTCTCCACAGATGCTGCATCCAGAATCTGGCTTTCCCTCTTTCTCCTCCATTCTTTCTTTTTTTCTTTTTTTTTCCAATTTTTATTTTACTTTTTACTTTTACAGAGTTTTGTTGTTTACAGATATGTATGATCCCAGATTAGTCATATGTATATCCTCCCCATCCCACCCCTCCATTCTTTTTTTTCTAATTATTTCCTTTTTCCTCTCTAACACTCTAATTCCCCCACCTTCACGCTCATATATTCTCAATAGTGAAGACAGGAGTTGGACAGCTTTTCAGTTAACATTTTAAAATTTTCCTTATGTTTCCTTTTTCTCGGTCTTACTCTTTTCTCCTTACCTCTTTGCCCTAACTTTTTTTCTCATTCTTTGCCTATTTTTACTTTATTCTTTATTTGTTGTTGTTGTTCAATTGCTAAGTCCTAGTCCTGTCCACCTCTTTGCAACACCATGGACTGCAGGACACCAGGCTCTTTCATGATCTCCCAGCATTTGCTTAAATTTATGTCCATTGAGTCAGTGATGCTATCTAATGGTTTCATCCTATGCTACCCTCTTCTTTGCCTTTAATCTTTTTCAGAATCAGGGTCTTTTCCATGATGCTCTTCGCATCAGGTGGCAAAATATTGAGCTTCCACTTCAGCAGCAGTCCTTCCAATGAATATTCAGGGTTGATTTCCTTTAGGATTGACTGATTTGCCCCGTCAAATTTTCCCTTTCCCCCCATTTTGAAAGCATCAATATCTGTTCTTTGCATATGGATTGGGGTAAAAGACATTCTTTGCGACCAGGAGTCATGACTTTGGGCTTCTGAAAATGCTTTCCTGGTGCAGTCCTATCAATTATGCTCAAAATACTGCCCTGTTGTATATAAATGCAGTGGATTTTGTAGCTAAAAAGGACCTTGACATGGCTGTTTCAAAGTGGGTAGGAAAATGCCTCCTCAAGACTATACAGCAGCTGCCCCAGTGGAATGAATACTAGAGGGCTGATGTTACATTGGAGCTAAATATAGCTGGTGCTCCTGTTCTGTGGATTGCATCTGAGCCTGAGTAGGGGTGCCCCTCAGGGCACTGAGTTCTTAGACTGTGTCTCCACAGATGCTGCATCCAGAATCTGGCTTTCCCTCTTTCTCCTCCATTCTTTCTTTTTTTCTTTTTTTTTTCCAATTTTTATTTTACTTTTTACTTTTACAGAGTTTTGTTGTTTACAGATATGTATGATCCCAGATTAGTCATATGTATATCCTCCCCATCCCACCCCTCCATTCTTTTTTTTCTAATTATTTCCTTTTTCCTCTCTAACACTCTAATTCCCCCACCTTCACGCTCATATATTCTCAATAGTGAAGACAGGAGTTGGACAGCTTTTCAGTTAACATTTTAAAATTTTCCTTATGTTTCCTTTTTCTCGGTCTTACTCTTTTCTCCTTACCTCTTTGCCCTAACTTTTTTTCTCATTCTTTGCCTATTTTTACTTTATTCTTTATTTGTTGTTGTTGTTCAATTGCTAAGTCCTAGTCCTGTCCACCTCTTTGCAACACCATGGACTGCAGGACACCAGGCTCTTTCATGATCTCCCAGCATTTGCTTAAATTTATGTCCATTGAGTCAGTGATGCTATCTAATGGTTTCATCCTATGCTACCCTCTTCTTTGCCTTTAATCTTTTTCAGAATCAGGGTCTTTTCCATGATGCTCTTCGCATCAGGTGGCAAAATATTGGAGCTTCCACTTCAGCAGCAGTCCTTCCAATGAATATTCAGGGTTGATTTCCTTTAGGATTGACTGATTTGATCTCCTTTCAGTTCAAGAGACTCTCAAGAGTCTTCTCCAGCACCACATTTTGAAAGCATCAATTCTTTGGTAATCTGCCTTCTTTATGGCCCAACACTCACATCCATACATGACTACTGGAAAAACCGCAACTTTGACTATGGGGACCTTTGTCAGCAGAGTGATGTCTCTGCGTTTTACTTGCTGTCTTGGTTTGTTATAGCTTTTATTCCAAGGAGCAAGTGTCTTTTAAATTCATGGCTGCAGTCACTGCAATGATTTCAGAGCCCAAGAAAATAATATCTGTCACTGCTTTTTGCTTTATCCCCTTCTTTGCCATGAAATGATAGGACCAAATGCCATGTTCTAATTTTTTTAAATGTTGAGTTTTAAGTCAGCTTTTTCATTCTCGCCTTTCACTGTCATTATGAGGCTGCTTAGTTCCTCTTCACTTTCTGCCATTTGAGTCGTATCATCTGCATATCTGAGTTGTTGATACTTCTCCCAGAAATCTTTTTTTTTAAAAGATTTATTTATTTATTTATTTTTGGGCGGGGTTCGGGTTGGGGAGGGAGGTGAGCAGGTGGGCCACTTCTATTGGTCTTTCATTTCTCTGTTTTCATCCGTCTTTGTTCTTTGGCTCCTGTGGGCCTCCCATCACGGTGGGGTCTGTCGTTGCAGAGCGCCAGCTCTGGGCACATGCGCTCCAGACCTCTGGCTCGGTGATTGGACACATAGGTCCAGCCGCTCCGCGGCACGTGGGATCTTCCCAGGCCAGGGCTCGAACTGGCGCCCCTTGCACTGCAAGGCGGTGTCCTTACCCACTGGACCACCAGGGGAAGCCCATCTCCCAGAAATCTTGATTCTATCTTGTGATCCATCCAGCCCTGCATTTTGTGTGGTATATTGCACATATAAGATAAATAAGCAGGATGACAGCTTTGTCATACTCCTTTCCCAATTTTGAACCAATTTGTTGTTTCGTGTCTGGTTCTAACCGTTGCTTCTTGTCCTGTATACAGGTTTCTCAGGAGACAGATAAAATGGTCTGGTATTCCCATCTCTTGGAGAAATTTTCCACAGTTTGTTGTGATCTGCACAGTCAAAATCTTTAGCTAGTCAGCAAAGGGCAAGTAGATGTTTTCTGGAGCTCTCTTGCTTTCTCCATAATCCAGTGTATGCTGGCACATTGATCCCTGTTTCCTCTACCTTTACTAAAACCAGCATATACATCTGGAACTTCTCAGTTCATGTGCTGTTAAAGACCAGTTTGAAGGATTTTGAGTATTACCTTGCTGCCATGTGAAATGAGCGCAGTTGTATGGCAGTTTGAACAATCTTTGGCATTGTCCTCCTTTGGGATTAAAATGAAAACTGACCTTTTCCAGTCCTGCAGAATTTTCCACATTGGCTGACATGTTGGAATGCAGAACTTTAACAGCATCAACTTTTAGAATTTTAAAAGCCCAGCTAGAGTTGCATCTTTGTTTTTGTCTATTAACTTCTCCTAATCCGTGTCTAAATAGAATATATTCATGAAAAGGAACTTCCTCATATCCTAGTCATGATTTACTGTGTTCAGGTAGAAAACTCTTCACAGATGAGATAATTGATATTTCCCCAAAGAGATGTATAAAATGGATTTGTGTAAATCGAATAACTATAGAGTCAGTGGAGAGCCCTGGGAAGAATATTCTAATGTAAAATGGGGTAAGAAAGTTATTTAAAAGCAATCCTGTGGCTGGCTTATTTTGTAAGGACTGGTTTTTGTGTCTAGGTCTCCCCCCCCCCCACACACATTTTAATGGATACCTTAAAAAAGAAAAAAAAAAAACTGGAAAAAGACCTGAAGAGACATCTATCCAGCGAAGGCATATGGATGACCAAAAAACACATGAAAGGATGCTCAATGTTGCTTATTATTTGGGAAACACAAATCAAAACCATAATGAGATATCACCTCACACCAGTCAGAATGGCCATCATCCAAAAATCTACGATAATAAACCAGAGTCCTTACCCACTGGACTCCCAGAAATCTTGATTCTATCTTGTGATCCATCCAGCCCTGCATTTTGTGTGGTATATTGCACATATAAGATAAATAAGCAGGATGACAGCTTTGTCATACTCCTTTCCCAATTTTGAACCAATTTGTTGTTTCGTGTCTGGTTCTAACCGTTGCTTCTTGTCCTGTATACAGGTTTCTCAGGAGACAGATAAAATGGTCTGGTATTCCCATCTCTTGGAGAAATTTTCCACAGTTTGTTGTGATCTGCACAGTCAAAATCTTTAGCTAGTCAGCAAAGGGCAAGTAGATGTTTTCTGGAGCTCTCTTGCTTTCTCCATAATCCAGTGTATGCTGGCACATTGATCCCTGTTTCCTCTACCTTTACTAAAACCAGCATATACATCTGGAACTTCTCAGTTCATGTGCTGTTAAAGACCAGTTTGAAGGATTTTGAGTATTACCTTGCTGCCATGTGAAATGAGCGCAGTTGTATGGCAGTTTGAACAATCTTTGGCATTGTCCTCCTTTGGGATTAAAATGAAAACTGACCTTTTCCAGTCCTGCAGAATTTTCCACATTGGCTGACATGTTGGAATGCAGAACTTTAACAGCATCAACTTTTAGAATTTTAAAAAGCCCAGCTAGAGTTGCATCTTTGTTTTTGTCTATTAACTTCTCCTAATCCGTGTCTAAATAGAATATATTCATGAAAAGGAACTTCCTCATATCCTAGTCATGATTTACTGTGTTCAGGTAGAAAACTCTTCACAGATGAGATAATTGATATTTCCCCAAAGAGATGTATAAAATGGATTTGTGTAAATCGAATAACTATAGAGTCAGTGGAGAGCCCTGGGAAGAATATTCTAATGTAAAATGGGGTAAGAAAGCTATTTAAAAGCAATCCTGTGGCTGGCTTATTTTGTAAGGACTGGTTTTTGTGTCTAGGTCTCCCCCCCCACACACACATTTTAATGGATACCTTAAAAAAGAAAAAAAAAAAACTGGAAAAAGACCTGAAGAGACATCTATCCAGCGAAGGCATATGGATGACCAAAAAACACATGAAAGGATGCTCAATGTTGCTTATTATTTGGGAAACACAAATCAAAACCATAATGAGATATCACCTCACACCAGTCAGAATGGCCATCATCCAAAAATCTACAGATAATAAACGCTGGAGAGGGTGCAGAGAAAAGGGAACATTCTTGCATTGTTGGTAAGAATGTAAATAGATGCAACCATTGTGGAAGACAGGATAGAGATTCCTCAAAAAGCTAAGAATAGAAGCACCATATGACCCAGCAACCCCACTATTAGGCTTGTACCCTGATGAAATCAAAATTGAAAGAGACACCTGTACCCCAGTGTTCATTGCAGCACTCTACACAATAGCTAAATCATGGGAGCAACCTGGATATCCATCAACGAATGAATGGATAAGGAAGCTCTGGTATATACAATGGAGTACTTCTCAGCCACAAAAAGAAATGCAAAAGATTCAGTCTTGATGGAATGGATTAATCTAGAACCTATTGTACAAAGTGAAGTAAGTCAAAAAGAGAAGGACAGGTACAGTATACTAACATATATATATATATATATATATATATATATATATATTGTATTTTGTAAGTTTGTACTGATAAATACACATGCAGAGCATCAGTGGAGAAAAGTCATAGAGAACAGACTTATGGACATTGGAGAGAGGAAAAAGTGGTTGAGAGATATGGGAAGAGTAACACGCAACCCTATGCTATCTTATGTGAAAGAGATAACTATTGTCAATGTGCTATGGGACTAAGGGATCATACTTGGGGGCTATATGATGGCCTAGAGGGGTGGGATGGGGGGGAATGGGATGTACATATGACTAATCTGGAATTATACATATCTGTAAACAACAAAACTCTGTAAAATCAAAAAAGCAAAATAAAAAAACCCTTTTGATTGTGAAAGAAAAAAGAAAAAAACCCTAATAGATCTCAAACTCTCATGGGCTATGAGAGGATCTGAAGTTCTATCCAATGTTAGAAAAGCATGATTCAGCTTGTCCCAAAGACAGGAATGTAGAATTGAAGTATTAGAAGAGACCTCAGGAACTATTACCAGCCTTCTCCTTTACACTTGGAAAAACTGAGCTACACATGTGGTGGTGACCTCTGACACAAGGAGTCTTATTGTAGGGTGTTATTATGTGGCTTGAAGCCTGCCCTTCTGATCTTGCTACTTACCTGTCTGTCTGGCTTCCTTTTCCTAGTGAGATACTGTACAGTGAGACATAACTATTGATTGGAAATTTGTCTGTTGAGCCTTTGGCAGAAGGCATGTCCTCAAAAGCTAAGAATAGAAGCACCATATGACCCAGCAACCCCACTATTAGGCTTGTACCCTGATGAAATCAAAATTGAAAGAGACACCTGTACCCCAGTGTTCATTGCAGCACTCTACACAATAGCTAAATCATGGGAGCAACCTGGATATCCATCAACGAATGAATGGATAAGGAAGCTCTGGTATATACAATGGAGTACTTCTCAGCCACAAAAAGAAATGCAAAAGATTCAGTCTTGATGGAATGGATTAATCTAGAACCTATTGTACAAAGTGAAGTAAGTCAAAAAGAGAAGGACAGGTACAGTATACTAACATATATATATATATATATATATATATATATATATATATATGGAATCTAGTAAGTTTGTACTGATAAATACACATGCAGAGCATCAGTGGAGAAAAGTCATAGAGAACAGACTTATGGACATTGGAGAGAGGAAAAAGTGGTTGAGAGATATGGGAAGAGTAACACGCAACCCTATGCTATCTTATGTGAAAGAGATAACTATTGTCAATGTGCTATGGGACTAAGGGATCATACTTGGGGGCTATATGATGGCCTAGAGGGGTGGGATGGGGGGGAATGGGATGTACATATGACTAATCTGGAATTATACATATCTGTAAACAACAAAACTCTGTAAAATCAAAAAAGCAAAATAAAAAAACCCTTTTGATTGTGAAAGAAAAAAGAAAAAAACCCTAATAGATCTCAAACTCTCATGGGCTATGAGAGGATCTGAAGTTCTATCCAATGTTAGAAAAGCATGATTCAGCTTGTCCCAAAGACAGGAATGTAGAATTGAAGTATTAGAAGAGACCTCAGGAACTATTACCAGCCTTCTCCTTTACACTTGGAAAAACTGAGCTACACATGTGGTGGTGACCTCTGACACAAGGAGTCTTATTGTAGGGTGTTATTATGTGGCTTGAAGCCTGCCCTTCTGATCTTGCTACTTACCTGTCTGTCTGGCTTCCTTTTCCTAGTGAGATACTGTACAGTGAGACATAACTATTGATTGGAAATTTGTCTGTTGAGCCTTTGGCAGAAGGCTATTCTGGGATCCTGGACATCCCTGGAGGATGCTCCAGCTTTATCCCCTGGACACTGTTTTCTCCTAGGACCTCTCTACTCTGTCCACAGAATTTAGGTTTGAGGACAACTAATACAGGAAATTGCCTTTCTTCAGGGATTTTAAAGTATAGGGAGATTTTGAAGGTAAAAATCCCTCAAGACGGGCTTTCCTGGTGGTCCAGTGGGTAAAGAGTGTGCCTTGCAGTGCAAGGGACACTGGTTCGATCCCTGGCCTGGGAAGATCCCACGTGCCGCAGAGCAGCTGGACTGCTGTGTCCAATTAATGAGCCACAACTCTGGAGCACATGCGCCTGGAGCAGGTGCTCTGCAACGAGAGAGGCCATCGCCATGGGAGGCCCACACAGGCCAAAGAATAAAGATGGATGAAAATAAATAAATAAAAAACCAATAAAAGTGTCCAAAATTAAAAAAAAAAAAATCCTTCAAGACCTCAAGGAAGGAAATAATGCACTAATAGGAGTGTTTTCAGCATACTAAAAGTTGACATTGGAAACCTGGGTCAAGAAACCTATTCAGTGTCTCCCAGCCATGACCGAGAGATTGACTTGCTTTATGTGTCTAGTGGCTGCTAGGCACTATGGGGATGATGGTGGATATGTATGTAGGGTACGGATGTGTGTGTTGGGAGGAGTGGGTATAGGCATGCCTGTGTGCTTACTCCTTTTCCCCGTCTCACAGACTTTCAGTTCTTCAATTCTTTGGTTAAACCCACCCCCAACCCCCACTTCAGAGGCTCAGTTTGGACTTCTTGAGAGTGCTACAACCCTGGACATATCCTTTCTTTAACTTTTATTATGTTCTGTTGTTCTTGCTACTTAGTGGGTATTTACTAGGTCTTTTGAACTCTTCTTTATTTCAAACATTTGCTTTTTCTTCTGAGCTGGGCTGAGGGTACGAACTGTTTTCTTCTGGGTTTCCCTCCAGCCTCAACAAGGTCCTGAGTTCACTTCTGATTCTGTAGGGTTAGAACATTTAGGGTTTGGGAGTCCAAAAGAGACTGTCTCAGCCACTTCATTCAACAAATGAGATAGCCAAACACTTATTCTACTTGTTAAGGTCAACCAGCCAAGGCAGTCTATCATGGGAAGGGAAGCAACTCCTCCAGCCTCCTTCCTCTACACTCAGTTGTAAGTGTCTGAGCTGGATGTCAGAACAAAAGGCTGGAAGGTCCTCCCTGCTCTGCCGGAGAATGCTGGAGAGTCTCAATGTCTTGCCTCAGACCTTCCGTTCCTCTTTGCCCCATTACACGCTTCTTGACATTACCATTATTCTTAAGTGTCATGTGGGTGTACATATACATAAATGTAGAATGTGAAGTGAGGAAATTCCACATTAGAGAATAAGAAGGAAAATTAAGATATGGAATGAAAACTGATCTATCTGTGAGAAAAGCAAGAGACTCTCATTTACTGTTTTAGCTTATTTTCCATTATGACTACCTTTCAAATACTCTTTCTGTGTTTTGTTAAAGTCTATGTGTCTGTCTTTTGCCATTGGCATCCTCTAGCAAGAATGATCTTAAAAGCTTGTCCCTTGCTAGCGCATCATGTCTGAGTCGTCTGTGTAACACTGTCTCCTTCTGCTCTCTCTTGGGGAAAGGTTAATTTTAAGCTCTCTCTCTCTCTGATATCACTGATATCACAGTGATTTCTGCGTATCTATCTGCATGCATGCATGCTGATTCACTTCAGTCATGTCCACCTGTTTACGACCCTATGGATGGTAAGTCCCCAGGCTCCTCTGTACAAGGGATTCTCCAGGGGATCTTCCCAGACCGGACATTGAATCTTCATCTCTTACATTTCTTGCACTGGCAGGCGGGTTCTAGACCACTAGTGCCCCTATCTAAAGGTATCCCAGTGTGTTGGGATTTTCTCTCCAATGTGACTACTAGTAGCATTTAAACACTAAACATGCTTGAAAGAAGTCTCTGTCTTCCCACTGAGTTTTATTTTTCTGTCATAGATCTGTATTCATGACAGGAAGTATCTCTTCTGGTAGTGGTGCTATAATGTAGTATCTTATGGTGGAAAGACTCAGTTTCCTTCCTCTTTGCCACCTCAGCCTTGTCTCCCTATCTTTTTATGTCTAACTTCTATTTGCACTTTACTCAGCTCGAACTGACAGCTTCCATCTGGGGATTCCATTACCACTCACAGTAAGACCTGAGCGACCAGTATACAACTGGGGACTCACCTGTGTCAAGTGTGTCAGTTTTCCCTTTCTGTGAGCTCTGTAAGGCAAGGACAGGAAATTTTTCAGTTTAAAGCTATCTCCTTAAGGGGGTCATTTTGCCTCAGACCTTCCGTTCCTCTTGCCCCATTACACGCTTCTTGACATTACCATTATTCTTAAGTGTCATGTGGGTGTACATATACATAAATGTAGAATGTGAAGTGAGGAAATTCCACATTAGAGAATAAGAAGGAAAATTAAGATATGGAATGAAAACTGATCTATCTGTGAGAAAAGCAAGAGACTCTCATTTACTGTTTTAGCTTATTTTCCATTATGACTACCTTTCAAATACTCTTTCTGTGTTTTGTTAAAGTCTATGTGTCTGTCTTTTGCCATTGGCATCCTCTAGCAAGAATGATCTTAAAAGCTTGTCCCTTGCTAGCGCATCATGTCTGAGTCGTCTGTGTAACACTGTCTCCTTCTGCTCTCTCTTGGGGAAAGGTTAATTTTAAGCTCTCTCTCTCTCTGATATCACTGATATCACAGTGATTTCTGGTATCTATCTGCATGCATGCATGCTGATTCACTTCAGTCATGTCCACCTGTTTACGACCCTATGGATGGTAAGTCCCCAGGCTCCTCTGTACAAGGGATTCTCCAGGGGATCTTCCCAGACCGGACATTGAATCTTCATCTCTTACATTTCTTGCACTGGCAGGCGGGTTCTAGACCACTAGTGCCCCTATCTAAAGGTATCCCAGTGTGTTGGGATTTTCTCTCCAATGTGACTACTAGTAGCATTTAAACACTAAACATGCTTGAAAGAAGTCTCTGTCTTCCCACTGAGTTTTATTTTTCTGTCATAGATCTGTATTCATGACAGGAAGTATCTCTTCTGGTAGTGGTGCTATAATGTAGTATCTTATGGTGGAAAGACTCAGTTTCCTTCCTCTTTGCCACCTCAGCCTTGTCTCCCTATCTTTTTATGTCTAACTTCTATTTGCACTTTACTCAGCTCGAACTGACAGCTTCCATCTGGGGATTCCATTACCACTCACAGTAAGACCTGAGCGACCAGTATACAACTGGGGACTCACCTGTGTCAAGTGTGTCAGTTTTCCCTTTCTGTGAGCTCTGTAAGGCAAGGACAGGAATCTTATATTTTTTGTGATAACAGTTTTACATAATCTTGGCAATATAATGCAAACTGAGCCTGATCAAGGCTAGGGCACAGGGGACAGCATGTATTAAAAGCTCATTTTATAGATTTTACATGTTGTTTCTTTCTTGATTGTACACTTACATTGTAGAACTAAGTTTTATGTCCACCAATTCTATCTTTCCATCTTTAAAGTTGAGTTTTTGTTGTTTTCTGTTACGACGTTCGTAGCGACTCCACCACCAAGCATTTAAATTTGTTCTACCCGATTTAGAGCCATGGAATATTTTCTATCTTATCTTAAATTATCCATGCACCATCACAGAGACATTTCTATTCCTATTTGGTGACTTTGTTTTGTTTCATTTTGTTTTCAAATGTTTCAAGCCAAGAGTACTTGGCAGTTTCGCTTTAACTTTGAAAGCCAAAGAAACCCCTAAATGATAATAGCATAGGCTCCCCTGGGCCAGTCAACAGTTTATCATTGTGAATTTATTTGCTGAAGGCTCTTTTGCCTCTTTGCTTAATTTTTCAATTATTCCTGATGCTGGGGAACTAGTGGAACTAGTGGATCATTCATTTGTAAAGGATTTATACTACTAATTTATGCTGTCCTGCACAGTGCATCTGCTGGATCCCAGTGCTCTCTGGGACCACCGGGACTCTTTACCAGAAGGCATGAGGTCAGGCCAGCCTCTCAGAAGGGGACTCTAAATAACTATCATTGTTATTGTTATTTCTTTTCATTGAGTTATCTTCACCATATTAAGTTGTTTTCCATTTTTTTATTTTTTCCGTTGTTCTACTCTTCCTGAATTATCTTGACCTTCTGTATTCATGACAGGAAGTATCTTTCTGGTAGTGGTGCTATAATGTAGTATCTTATGGTGGAAAGACTCAGTTTCCTTCCTCTTTGCCACCTCAGCCTTGTCTCCCTATCTTTTTATGTCTAACTTCTATTTGCACTTTACTCAGCTCGAACTGACAGCTTCCATCTGGGGATTCCATTACCACTCACAGTAAGACCTGAGCGACCAGTATACAACTGGGGACTCACCTGTGTCAAGTGTGTCAGTTTTCCCTTTCTGTGAGCTCTGTAAGGCAAGGACAGGAATCTTATATTTTTTGTGATAACAGTTTTACATAATCTTGGCAATATAATGCAAACTGAGCCTGATCAAGGCTAGGGCACAGGGGACAGCATGTATTAAAAGCTCATTTTATAGATTTTACATGTTGTTTCTTTCTTGATTGTACACTTACATTGTAGAACTAAGTTTTATGTCCACCAATTCTATCTTTCCATCTTTAAAGTTGAGTTTTTGTTGTTTTCTGTTACGACGTTCGTAGCGACTCCACCACCAAGCATTTAAATTTGTTCTACCCGATTTAGAGCCATGGAATATTTTCTATCTTATCTTAAATTATCCATGCACCATCACAGAGACATTTCTATTCCTATTTGGTGACTTTGTTTTGTTTCATTTTGTTTTCAAATGTTTCAAGCCAAGAGTACTTGGCAGTTTCGCTTTAACTTTGAAAGCCAAAGAAACCCCTAAATGATAATAGCATAGGCTCCCCTGGGCCAGTCAACAGTTTATCATTGTGAATTTATTTGCTGAAGGCTCTTTTTGCCTCTTTGCTTAATTTTTCAATTATTCCTGATGCTGGGGAACTAGTGGAACTAGTGGATCATTCATTTGTAAAGGATTTATACTACTAATTTATGCTGTCCTGCACAGTGCATCTGCTGGATCCCAGTGCTCTCTGGGACCACCGGGACTCTTTACCAGAAGGCATGAGGTCAGGCCAGCCTCTCAGAAGGGGACTCTAAATAACTATCATTGTTATTGTTATTTCTTTTCATTGAGTTATCTTCACAATATTAAGTTGTTTTCCATATTTTTTTTGTGTATGAATGCAACCAATTTTGGCAGCAACAGTTGCTATTTCTGACTCTTCCCTGAATTATCTTGACCTTCTGATTACCAAAAGAAGAAATGAGTCTTTTGGGATGTGACCACATGCGGATGTGAAAGAAGTCCAAGAGGAAGACATGGAATACGTATCTGTTTGGTGCCTGACTTACTGTCTCTGCTTAAACTCAGATCCTCTTTGATATTCATCCTTTTTGGGGGCACTCATCAAAGATACAAGAGATACACACATGGAGGTGGAAGGAAATAAGTAAATTTACTCAGGAGGTGTAGGCAAGGCCAAATGAGAATAGATGTTTGGGTTGAATCTTGAAGGCCGAATAGGCCTTCTCTCGTTAAGGTATTCTAGTTAGAGTATGATGCTATAGAGAATGGCAGATTTGGAGGAAGGTGATGAGCTAAACCATGGTGGTTCGGTCCTGATGCTGAAGAGTGGAAAGAGCAAGCTGAGGAATTTGGTTTTCATCTTCAGGACAAACAGAAGCCATCAGAGGTTAGAAATAAGGCAGGGAGATCTTCATATCTGCCCCTTAGAAATCAGTTTCCAGTGACAAAATGGAGACTAGAAGACACTGACAACCGACCAGTCCTCTGGAGGTTCTTATGGTTCCCTTAACTGCTCCTTCTCTGTACTTGGAATCTAGAGTACAATATTTATCTTTCTCTGACTTATTTTACTTAACATAATATCTTCTAGATCCACCTGTATTGTTGCAAATGACAAGATTTCGTTCCTTTTTAACGACCAAGTAATATTCCATTGTATGTGTGTATATCTATCTATTGCATCTTCTTTAATCCATCCATCTATTGATGGGAGCCTGATTTGCTTCCATATCTTGGCTATATTTGTTGTTGTTTAGTTGCTAAGTCATGTCCAACTCTTTGTGCCCCATGAACTGTAGCAGGCTTCCCTGTCCTTCACTATCTCCCAGAGTTTGATCAAAGTCATGTCCCTTGAGTCAGTGATACTATCTAATCATCTCATTCTCTGCCACCCTCTTCTTTTGCCTTCAGTCTTTCCCAGCATCTTCACAATATTAAGTGAATTTTGTGTATGAATGCAACCAATTTTGGCAGCAACAGTTGCTATTTCTGACTCTTCCCTGAATTATCTTGACCTTCTGATTACCAAAAGAAGAAATGAGTCTTTTGGGATGTGACCACATGCGGATGTGAAAGAAGTCCAAGAGGAAGACATGGAATACGTATCTGTTTGGTGCCTGACTTACTGTCTCTGCTTAAACTCAGATCCTCTTTGATATTCATCCTTTTTGGGGGCACTCATCAAAGATACAAGAGATACACACATGGAGGTGGAAGGAAATAAGTAAATTTACTCAGGAGGTGTAGGCAAGGCCAAATGAGAATAGATGTTTGGGTTGAATCTTGAAGGCCGAATAGGCCTTCTCTCGTTAAGGTATTCTAGTTAGAGTATGATGCTATAGAGAATGGCAGATTTGGAGGAAGGTGATGAGCTAAACCATGGTGGTTCGGTCCTGATGCTGAAGAGTGGAAAGAGCAAGCTGAGGAATTTGGTTTTCATCTTCAGGACAAACAGAAGCCATCAGAGGTTAGAAATAAGGCAGGGAGATCTTCATATCTGCCCCTTAGAAATCAGTTTCCAGTGACAAAATGGAGACTAGAAGACACTGACAACCGACCAGTCCTCTGGAGGTTCTTATGGTTCCCTTAACTGCTCCTTCTCTGTACTTGGAATCTAGAGTACAATATTTATCTTTCTCTGACTTATTTTACTTAACATAATATCTTCTAGATCCACCTGTATTGTTGCAAATGACAAGATTTCGTTCCTTTTTAACGACCAAGTAATATTCCATTGTATGTGTGTATATCTATCTATTGCATCTTCTTTAATCCATCCATCTATTGATGGGAGCCTGATTTGCTTCCATATCTTGGCTATATTTGTTGTTGTTTAGTTGCTAAGTCATGTCCAACTCTTTGTGCCCCATGGACTGTAGCAGGCTTCCCTGTCCTTCACTATCTCCCAGAGTTTGATCAAAGTCATGTCCCTTGAGTCAGTGATACTATCTAATCATCTCATTCTCTGCCACCCTCTTCTTTTGCCTTCAGTCTTTCCCAGCATCAGGGTATTTTCCAATGGGTCAGCTCTTTGCATCAGGTGGCCTAAGTATTGGAGCTTCAGCTTTAGCATCAGTCTTTCCAATGAATATTCAGAGTTGATTTTCCTTAAAATTGACTGGTTTGTTCTTCATGCTGTCCAGGAGAGTCTCAAGAGTCTTCTCCAGCACCACAATTTGAAAGCATCAGTTCTTCTGTCCTCAGCCCAACTCTCACATCCATACATGACAACTGGAAAAACCATAGCTTTGCTTATTACAGACTTTTGTCAGCACAGTGATGTCTTTGATTTTTAATATGCTGGCTTGGTTTGTCATAGCCTTCTTTGCAAGGAACAAGTGTCTTAATTCCATTGAGACAATCACTGTCCACAGTGATTTTGGAGCCCAACAAAACAAAATCTGTCACTGCTTTCACTTTATCACTTTCTATCTGCCATGAAGTGATGGCACCAGATGCCATGATCTTAGTTTTTTAAATGTTGAGTTTTAAGCCAGCTTTTTCACTCTCCTCTTTTGCCCTCATCAAGAGGCTCTTTAGTTCCTCTTCATTTTCTTCCATTAGAGTGGTATCATCTGCTTTTTTTCTATTTTTATATTTTCAAGGCATCTAAATTTTTCCTATAATGGCTGCACCCATATACGTTCCTGTCAATAGAGCATGAAGGTTCCCTTTTCTCCATATCCTCACCAATACTTGTTATTTATTATTTTTGTATCATCCATTTTCAAGTCTTTACTAGTTCAACTGAAATTTATGTTTTGTCAATTAAGTTTTATTTGAGGCAATGATTTCAAGTCAGCTAAGGTCAGGGTCAACCAGGTTAGTTCAGGAAGCCTTCAGAGGGGAGATTGATATGCATCTGTTGGTTGGGGTCTATGAAGAGAAGTGAGCATAATTCTAGGAAGAACACAAAAGCATGAGTTACTAGGAAAGCAAGAAAGACACTTGAAGGAGTGACAGAGATCATCTTTCATGGGACACATGGTGAGTCTTGTGGAGAATCAGCAGGAAGTACATTTAGGAAAACCTGTTTCCTTCTTAGCGTTACTTCCTTTTCTAATTACATTTGACTTAAGCTAACATTAGAACAATTTTGTTGACCCCTGAGTATTCTCTGTAGTAAGGTTAGGAAAGAAATTTCATAAACTAACCTTGGAAGAAACATTTTCAAAACAAAAAAATGAACATCAACCAGCTTTTTGTGAGTAATTGAGATTTGATACAAATCCTTTGCTTCCACATCCTAATCACCAACCAGACACATATCCTCTGCGTGTGTCCTGCAGTAGGCTGTAACCGCTAATGGTGCTGGTTTCTTCTCTGTTTTAATTTTTGGAAGTAGAATCCTAAAATACAATTTATTGATATGAATGTTTTCACTTACCCCAGTGAGAATATTGTGCTTTTCTATTGAGGTACTAGAAGGTTTAGATGGGACAACAGGGAGGATGTAGTAGGGGATGCACGAACTAAATTTTTTGGAGTGTGTAAGAAACAGTTGGATAAATCTGATAGTATGACTTACAAAACTGCAATTAGAGAATCCTAGGAACAGGAAAATTTCCTTCATTTTCATATAAAGGCAGCTCCAAGAGAACCCCAAAATTCAAAGAATGAATTCCATAAATAGCTTATAATCCTTGGTCTCCTAGTCTGGATTTAGGCAAGTGCAGTGTGTGTGTGTGTGTGTGTGTGTATGTGTGTGTGTCTCTGTGTGTGTGTGTGATTCTTGATCTCAGACTTTAAACAGGAAACTATTATGCCACTCAGAAAGACTCTTTGGAACTGTCTTGGGAAATGGGTACAAGAGGATCTGGTGCATAAAAACTAAGACTAGAGATTGCTCATGGCCTTCAGCATGTTGCTGGATCAATGACAGACACTCTGTCAAACTATTCTTCCTTGATGAGGTCTCATATATAGAGATAACATTGTTCCATTAAACAAACATTCTGTCTGTCATTACACACATGTCCAAAAGTTGGAGGTGTGTCCAGTGGAGAAAAAGTCCAACCCAAGTGTTAAGGAGGTGTGATTCATGGAAGATCTGTCCAAAAGTAGACAGGAGAATCTCAGAGCTGAGGATGGGGGTCAGTGGGTAATAAGCAGGTTATAAAATAGAAACACTCGATAATCATTTTCAGGAAAGAATCTTAATGCTGAACATGAGAATGTCTATACTCTCTTAGAATAGCCGGGGCTTGGACTGACCCATTCCTCCAGGCTCCCATCTGCTCTGCAAAAAGGAAACTGTCTTTGGAACCTCCCTGTGTGGGTTATTTTCTCCCCTATTTGTTACAGGTCCCATGGCTTTAATGGATTTTATCTCACTACATTTGTTGAAAAGAAAACCAGCAGGAGAGCTCTTATCCATAGGCACCCTTTTCTTCATTTTACAAAATATCCCCACCTACCCTCTCCTCCCAACACATATTCAATCTGCTTTGTTTTCCTGTGTGAGGCCTCTGAAACAGGCAGCAAAGGACAGGGAAAAAAAAATCAATATTTGAGAGTCAATAGAACTGAGTCTGAGTCCCATTCTACCTGGTGAGTGTTCACCCCTCTTAGCCTTCATCTGAAATTGAGATCGTGACCTAGGCAATGTTGAGGCACCTTCTAAGTTCTAAAATTATGCACTTTTAAGGGAAGGAAATGGAAAGTTTATTCAAACCTCTTTATAAAGCTGAACAAAGGATACCTTTATAATATTTAATTGAAAGACATGTACCTGTCTTCATGGTTTCCTGGTGTCCATTCACAATGAGATTCAAGAGCATTTTATGTAGAAAAACCCTTAAAGAAACTGAGTCACCTATGAAAAATTTCCAAAGATTTCCTGACAGTCACTGACACAGTTGAGTGAATTATATTTGATTTCTGGATTGGAAACCTTAATTGTCATATCTTTGCTTCCTAACATATCACGCTCACTTGGCTTGGTGAAGCAGTTTTATAGAGCTTCCGAGCTTTAGCACTTGATGTAACTTTGGACGTAGATCACTGTGTTGAGGGAAGGAGGAAAAGGGAATTCAAAGTGGAAGCCCAGAGGTCCTGATTTTCATAATCAGAAATACAAAGAAGAATTTAAAAGACTGAAAGGATGCTGAATGTCAGCTTAATTTAGGGAGAAGCTTCTGGTGGTCAATTGCCTGGAATGTCATGTGTAATTGTATTGAGAGGTGAATATGTGCATTTTCTAGGGAGAGCTATGTAAGTTTCAAAAGATTCTAGGGGTCCAGGACCCAGCAAACGTCTGCCTTTCTCATTTTACATTAGAGAGCTGCCTTAGAAAGCTAAAGCCCCCAAGAGTGTAAGTGCTGGAGAGCTCAGGGAGAGCTGGCGAAACCTCCGAGCCAGGGCTTGAACCCAAATTTCTAGAAAACAATTTTTGCTTTGTTTGTTTTTCTTCAAAACAGTTCTATTGCTTATTCCTTTAAGTCTTTTGCAGAAGACTTTAGGCCAGATCTTAAATTTGCCATTCTTTGAAAACACAATTTTTAGGTTTTTTTTTTGTAGTTCTTTTGTCTCTATACACTTACTTGTAAAGAGACAGAACCAATCTAGCAAGAAACTTTTCAGTGTGCCACCCTGCTTCATGCACCTGTCTAGCTCCATCTCCCCTTGAACATTCCTCCAGGCTGAGATGTTCATTAAATACACACATGCGTGCATACACCTGTGCTCACACATACACATGGGCACATGCACATGTACTATATAATACACGTTATGCCCTTGTGACACTACCTCCCATGCTCTTAAAAGGAAGGAGACACCAATTAAAAATAGTAAAGTATTTGTGTTGCCTGAAACAAACAAACAAAAAAAGGTTATGGGTTTCCTATAGGTTATGGGTTTCCTAACCATTATCTTTCCTCCTTCTTAGTATAGGCATGTGACTGATTGACTTCTGCCCACCTAAGTTTGGAGAACTTATGACCAGGTAGAACTTGTATTTGGGGAATACAGTGTTTACCATGACTGTTGAATTTGCCCACAGACCTAAGGACATATGAGAAAAGAAAGAAATTTTCTTTCTTTCATTTAAAAGAAAATTACAGTTAAACCTTTGCATTGACACTGAATGTCAGTCTTTGTCTTTCTTCCCTCTATCATTAGGAAGATTAAAGCAATATAGCAGTACATGCCATCACATGGAGGTGTAAATGTGTCATGACTTAGTGTCTACAGGAGGCCTCCAACCACTATCTCTGTCAGTGGGGGTCCTAACAAGGGATTCGTAGGGCAACTCGCCCAAGTGCTGGTATAATCAATGAGGCCGTTGACTTATTCATGTTCCCACAGACAGCTGTTTTGAGCAGGGCAGCCCACTGTTTCACTGGAGAATAACAGTGTGCTCTTGTTCCCTATAGAAATGAACTCCAGGAGGCCCAAGTTTATTGGTGGCCAGAGCAGCTGCCTCTCACCACTCTCAGGGCTTATAGAATTTAGAACTCTCAGAGGCACAGAGAATTCAGTGCAGTGTTGCCCTGGGGCTCATGGGCATAGAACCTTTTAAAATTTGCTTTGTTTGTTTTCTTCAAAACAGTTCTATTGCTTATTCCTTTAAGTCTTTTGCAGAAGACTTTAGGCCAGATCTTAAATTTGCCATTCTTTGAAAACACAATTTTTAGGTTTTTTTTTTGTAGTTCTTTTGTCTCTATACACTTACTTGTAAAGAGACAGAACCAATCTAGCAAGAAACTTTTCAGTGTGCCACCCTGCTTCATGCACCTGTCTAGCTCCATCTCCCCTTGAACATTCCTCCAGGCTGAGATGTTCATTAAATACACACATGCGTGCATACACCTGTGCTCACACATACACATGGGCACATGCACATGTACTATATAATACACGTTATGCCCTTGTGACACTACCTCCCATGCTCTTAAAAGGAAGGAGACACCAATTAAAAATAGTAAAGTATTTGTGTTGCCTGAAACAAACAAACAAAAAAAGGTTATGGGTTTCCTATAGGTTATGGGTTTCCTAACCATTATCTTTCCTCCTTCTTAGTATAGGCATGTGACTGATTGACTTCTGCCCACCTAAGTTTGGAGAACTTATGACCAGGTAGAACTTGTATTTGGGGAATACAGTGTTTACCATGACTGTTGAATTTGCCCACAGACCTAAGGACATATGAGAAAAGAAAGAAATTTTCTTTCTTTCATTTAAAAGAAAATTACAGTTAAACCTTTGCATTGACACTGAATGTCAGTCTTTGTCTTTCTTCCCTCTATCATTAGGAAGATTAAAGCAATATAGCAGTACATGCCATCACATGGAGGTGTAAATGTGTCATGACTTAGTGTCTACAGGAGGCCTCCAACCACTATCTCTGTCAGTGGGGGTCCTAACAAGGGATTCGTAGGGCAACTCGCCCAAGTGCTGGTATAATCAATGAGGCCGTTGACTTATTCATGTTCCCACAGACAGCTGTTTTGAGCAGGGCAGCCCACTGTTTCACTGGAGAATAACAGTGTGCTCTTGTTCCCTATAGAAATGAACTCCAGGAGGCCCAAGTTTATTGGTGGCCAGAGCAGCTGCCTCTCACCACTCTCAGGGCTTATAGAATTTAGAACTCTCAGAGGCACAGAGAATTCAGTGCAGTGTTGCCCTGGGGCTCATGGGCATAAACCTCTGCCTAAGCCTCTATAGCTATCTATAGCTTTTTGCCTCTGTCCTTCAACATCTCCTTTCCTGTGGCATACACAACACACATATGCATAGGTTATGCTCTGACCCACAGAGATAGTGGTCTCATTCCTAAAAATGATTGAAAAAATGCATTTTTCCAATCTGGTAATATTTGATTGATATACAAATACTCTTTGATATACAAAGGCTCGTTCCAATTTGGTAATATTTGATTGATATACAAAGGCTCTTTGAATATCTGTGATTTGCTCAGAATTCTGATTGATTTGTTGTACTCCCTGATTTCTATAGAAAATAGTTGAACAAGGGGAAATGGACTTCCAAACTGTTGTGGATGAATTGTTTTATTATATGAACACTACATTTTATTCTCCCCGTCATTGTGTTTGAGATATTTTTTACATCAGCTTGGCATAGGGGGCCATCCACTTTAATGGTGCCCTGGCAGAGCACCTTTTCTTGGTTTTGCCTCAACATTGATGGCTGTTCTCCAGTTATACACTGAATCACCTCTTACCAACAACCTGAAAATCAAGTTTCTAGATGTGAACTGGGATGATTCCAACATCTGAGCTGGAAAATGACAAGACACAGGCAGCATTTCGAAGCATTTTTGATTGGATGTGAGCCTTAGAGTAAGCAAATCCAGGCTTTCTCTAATCTCAAGATCGTTTTCTAATGAAGTGCAGTCTTTGTCTTTCTTCCCTCTATCATTAGGAAGATTAAAGCAATATAGCAGTACATGCCATCACATGGAGGTGTAAATGTGTCATGACTTAGTGTCTACAGGAGGCCTCCAACCACTATCTCTGTCAGTGGGGGTCCTAACAAGGGATTCGTAGGGCAACTCGCCCAAGTGCTGGTATAATCAATGAGGCCGTTGACTTATTCATGTTCCCACAGACAGCTGTTTTGAGCAGGGCAGCCCACTGTTTCACTGGAGAATAACAGTGTGCTCTTGTTCCCTATAGAAATGAACTCCAGGAGGCCCAAGTTTATTGGTGGCCAGAGCAGCTGCCTCTCACCACTCTCAGGGCTTATAGAATTTAGAACTCTCAGAGGCACAGAGAATTCAGTGCAGTGTTGCCCTGGGGCTCATGGGCATAAACCTCTGCCTAAGCCTCTATAGCTATCTATAGCTTTTTGCCTCTGTCCTTCAACATCTCCTTTCCTGTGGCATACACAACACACATATGCATAGGTTATGCTCTGACCCACAGAGATAGTGGTCTCATTCCTAAAATGATTGAAAAAATGCATTTTTCCAATCTGGTAATATTTGATTGATATACAAATACTCTTTGATATACAAAGGCTCGTTCCAATTTGGTAATATTTGATTGATATACAAAGGCTCTTTGAATATCTGTGATTTGCTCAGAATTCTGATTGATTTGTTGTACTCCCTGATTTCTATAGAAAATAGTTGAACAAGGGGAAATGGACTTCCAAACTGTTGTGGATGAATTGTTTTATTATATGAACACTACATTTTATTCTCCCCGTCATTGTGTTTGAGATATTTTTTACATCAGCTTGGCATAGGGGGCCATCCACTTTAATGGTGCCCTGGCAGAGCACCTTTTCTTGGTTTTGCCTCAACATTGATGGCTGTTCTCCAGTTATACACTGAATCACCTCTTACCAACAACCTGAAAATCAAGTTTCTAGATGTGAACTGGGATGATTCCAACATCTGAGCTGGAAAATGACAAGACACAGGCAGCATTTCGAAGCATTTTTGATTGGATGTGAGCCTTAGAGTGCAGGGAATGCCATACTCCAGCAAGTCTAGGCTTTCTCTAATCTCAAGATCGTTTTCTAATATGAAAGCTGCACAGGTCAGGAGTGGTGCCAAGATTGTTGCTTCCATGGCATAAGGGGTTTCTTTGGACCTATGTCAATGACATCTTGATATTGAGTGCCAGTTATTCTTAGAGCAGAGAGGAGATAAAGGGATATGTACGTGTGTGTGTATGCTAAGTTGCTTCAGTTATGTCTGACTTTTTGCGACCCCATGGACTGTAGCCCACCAGTTTCCTCTGTTCATGGGATTCTCTAGGCAAGAATACTGGAGTGGGTTGCCATACCCGACCCAAGGGTTCTACCCAACCCAGGAATCGAGCCTGGATCTCCTACACTGCAAGCCATTTCTTTACTGCTGGACCACTGAGGAAGAAGGCACTAAATTGTTTTTCTGAGAGTCCTTTTCCATTGATTTTTCTACAGTCAAACAAGACTGAAGTTCAGCAGTCCTTCTGTAGCTGTGTCCGTTCATGAAGATTGACTTTGAAACTGAAGCCTTACCACTGGAAGATACCATATGAAAGTGAATCCTCTCCTAGAATGTCAGAGTACAGAGAAAGCTTCTGACTTCTGCCTGGGAGGAAGAAAGGCTTTTCCCCCAACCTTTTTCCTAGAGAAAACTCTCTTCACTATCAGGAGACAAAGTGTTGGACAGAATAGGAAGGAGAGAAGCCAAGAGTCTTGTGACTCAGCCATAGGCCTCCCAGGCTCTTGGATTTCCTGCAAAATGTGACAGTGGCAGAGTTGAATGCGTGCTAGACCGAGAGTAGGAGGCCTTCTGTGAGACCTTGGACTCCAGTGTTCCCATCTGTAAATGAAAAATTGGAACCAGTTCCCCATCTCCATCAGACTCTGAATTTCTATGACTTGGCCAATCATTAAAAAGGGAAACTTACACAACTTTGCCTTCTGAGGAAAGAGGGGGCATGTGGGAATTGATCCAGTTTGAAGTCAGTAATTGATTTAGTCCACATAAACATAGTCATTCTGTAGAGTGTGCCAGGCACTGCACAAGGCTCTCCAGATGCAAGTCTTGAGTCATAAACTTAGAGTAATCTGAGAGCTGATGCCTAATAGATGAGCTCTGTTTCTAGACTGGGGCCCCAAGTCTTGTGGGGTGTTGAAATAGTGTTGGTGGCCCTGTCTGTTAGGCTGAATTTATAAGTCCTTTCATCTAGTTCCTATTTTGAGTTCACAAACACTATTGATCTGATGCTTGATTTAGCAAGTCCTATAGTCTGGAAACACAGTGATGAATAAGGGCAAGGGCTTTTGCCCTCTAGGAACTCCCAACCTAATGGGAGATGGAGGCAGAATGTACCTGATGTGGTCTATAGTTGAGACAAGGGCTGAAGGAATAGAGAAGAGGTTTCTAACACAGTGGGAGTGGAGGGAAAGACAGGTAATAAGTCAGAGCAGAGCAGGTGGTCAGAAAACCTCACCTGAAAAGCAGAGGATAGAATCTTCCGGAAGCTACTTCTTTAATTTTGGCCAAGTTCTACAAAAATATACCAAGGACTTGCTTTGTGTAAAACCTGCACCTAATGTGAGGGAGTTGTGGTGGAAATGGAGGTTGCAGTGTGAGAGGAGGTGTTCTGGCCCAATGACATCAGACAGTAAATTTAATAGAGGGCATGACTGAGTGTCTCAAATGATATACAAGGTGTGACCTGTTTCTGGCTCTCAGGAATTTTGGCGTTTGCTTGGGGAGGCAAGTTCTTTATCCAAAATAGTAAACATTAAAATGATATTAAAAAATTCAAAAAAATGATGACTTTGACAGTAAATTCTCTGGATGGTCAGGAAAAGAAAGCATTTGCCCATAGACTAAAGTAAAATGGGAACTACTTCAGAGCTGTTCAAACTTGAGTTTTCAGCTCTAGTTCACAATCTCTGGTTGAGAACAGAAAGCCTTGACTTTCATTTCATTATATGTAAAGTGAAGGAGGACAATCTTGCCTCTTGAAGCTGCTGTAAATTTGGGTTCTAGCAATGTGGAGATGGAGGGGTGCATAGGAACAACTCTTATCTTCAGATTAGATGGTTAGATTGCCCAGAGTGTGAGTTGTTTCCTGGTTCCCAGAATACAGGGCAAAATTTCATGGAAGTGGTGCTGAACTGAAGAGAGTATGCCCTTTCTCTGGACGAGCTTTTCCCCAGTAATAAAGTCCCACCCAGGCTTTGTGCCTCGATTTTTCTCCTTCATCCCTTAATCCCACTCTACTCTCCCTCTTTGTAGTGTACCTTTGAGTTCACAAACACTATTGATCTGATGCTTGATTTAGCAAGTCCTATAGTCTGGAAACACAGTGATGAATAAGGGCAAGGGCTTTTGCCCTCTAGGAACTCCCAACCTAATGGGAGATGGAGGCAGAATGTACCTGATGTGGTCTATAGTTGAGACAAGGGCTGAAGGAATAGAGAAGAGGTTTCTAACACAGTGGGAGTGGAGGGAAAGACAGGTAATAAGTCAGAGCAGAGCAGGTGGTCAGAAAACCTCACCTGAAAAGCAGAGGATAGAATCTTCCGGAAGCTACTTCTTTAATTTTGGCCAAGTTCTACAAAAATATACCAAGGACTTGCTTTGTGTAAAACCTGCACCTAATGTGAGGGAGTTGTGGTGGAAATGGAGGTTGCAGTGTGAGAGGAGGTGTTCTGGCCCAATGACATCAGACAGTAAATTTAATAGAGGGCATGACTGAGTGTCTCAAATGATATACAAGGTGTGACCTGTTTCTGGCTCTCAGGAATTTTGGCGTTTGCTTGGGGAGGCAAGTTCTTTATCCAAAATAGTAAACATTAAAATGATATTAAAAAATTCAAAAAAATGATGACTTTGACAGTAAATTCTCTGGATGGTCAGGAAAAGAAAGCATTTGCCCATAGACTAAAGTAAAATGGGAACTACTTCAGAGCTGTTCAAACTTGAGTTTTCAGCTCTAGTTCACAATCTCTGGTTGAGAACAGAAAGCCTTGACTTTCATTTCATTATATGTAAAGTGAAGGAGGACAATCTTGCCTCTTGAAGCTGCTGTAAATTTGGGTTCTAGCAATGTGGAGATGGAGGGGTGCATAGGAACAACTCTTATCTTCAGATTAGATGGTTAGATTGCCCAGAGTGTGAGTTGTTTCCTGGTTCCCAGAATACAGGGCAAAATTTCATGGAAGTGGTGCTGAACTGAAGAGAGTATGCCCTTTCTCTGGAACGAGAGCTTTTCCCCAGTAATAAAGTCCCACCCAGGCTTTGTGCGCCCTCGATTTTTTCTCCTTCATCCCTTAATCCCACTCTACTCTCCCTCTTTGTAGTGTACCTTGGATTCAAAACTTCTATATGTCTGGGTTCTGGAAGAAGTTGCAGTGAAACACTAACTGTAAGGCTTCTGTTTTTGAGTCAGCCATAAATATTGCATTCATTCTTCTGGGCTGAGGTAGAAAGGAAGAGGCAAAGTGATGGAGGAAAAGAATCGTTTGATTCTCTCTGCAGGTTTAGGAAATGGAGGTTTCTGTGTGAGGTTGGGAAGAGCTCTAGCCCAAAGGAATCAGAAGCAAATTGAAAAAAGGCCAAGAGCCTAGTCAAATGTCTCTGGTTCCTTAAAATGGAATTTATTATAAAAAATAGAGTGACATTATCTACGGCTTCTCAAACATCCAGAATTGGCAAAGCAGAAATATTATCTGTTGGCTTAAATGATGGCAAATTTTAGGTGGTCTAGAAAGTAGGCATTTCTAGCAGTAAGGAGAAGCTGGAGAAAATTCCTTTCCTGCTTGATTGAATGTTTGATTAGGGGGTCCACATGGTAAGTCCTTTAAAGTCAGGGATCCATGTGAGCAGAAGTACCTGAGGCTTCGGTGATGGATGCAGACTTGATGCACTGGGAACCGTGGCCTCCTATGTTAGGTAGTACACAACTCATGCAGGTGTACATCGTATTCCAGGAGGTCAGAATCTGAACAGGTTTTTTAAAAAAATTGGACTGTATTTGGTAATCGGATTTGGGGAGGCTTTCCTGGTAGGTGAAATAGGGGGCTTTGAACTTCAAATATGTGAAATTCAAGGTCTTTGAATTCTGTTTAGTTGTACTCTGTCAATAGAAATCTCCTAAATTGGGCCATGTTATTGCCTCTAGTATCATAAACATATTGCTGGGCAAGGGGGAGGACCCTTGGCTGTAAATGGCTAGAATGGAGAGGGGTGCATAGGAACAACTCTTATCTTCAGATTAGATGGTTAGATTGCCCAGAGTGTGAGTTGTTTCCTGGTTCCCAGAATACAGGGCAAAATTTCATGGAAGTGGTGCTGAACTGAAGAGAGTATGCCCTTTCTCTGGAACGAGAGCTTTTCCCCAGTAATAAAGTCCCACCCAGGCTTTGTGCGCCCTCGATTTTTTCTCCTTCATCCCTTAATCCCACTCTACTCTCCCTCTTTGTAGTGTACCTTGGATTCAAAACTTCTATATGTCTGGGTTCTGGAAGAAGTTGCAGTGAAACACTAACTGTAAGGCTTCTGTTTTTGAGTCAGCCATAAATATTGCATTCATTCTTCTGGGCTGAGGTAGAAAGGAAGAGGCAAAGTGATGGAGGAAAAGAATCGTTTGATTCTCTCTGCAGGTTTAGGAAATGGAGGTTTCTGTGTGAGGTTGGGAAGAGCTCTAGCCCAAAGGAATCAGAAGCAAATTGAAAAAAGGCCAAGAGCCTAGTCAAATGTCTCTGGTTCCTTAAAATGGAATTTATTATAAAAAATAGAGTGACATTATCTACGGCTTCTCAAACATCCAGAATTGGCAAAGCAGAAATATTATCTGTTGGCTTAAATGATGGCAAATTTTAGGTGGTCTAGAAAGTAGGCATTTCTAGCAGTAAGGAGAAGCTGGAGAAAATTCCTTTCCTGCTTGATTGAATGTTTGATTAGGGGGTCCACATGGTAAGTCCTTTAAAGTCAGGGATCCATGTGAGCAGAAGTACCTGAGGCTTCGGTGATGGATGCAGACTTGATGCACTGGGAACCGTGGCCTCCTATGTTAGGTAGTACACAACTCATGCAGGTGTACATCGTATTCCAGGAGGTCAGAATCTGAACAGGTTTTTTAAAAAAATTGGACTGTATTTGGTAATCGGATTTGGGGAGGCTTTCCTGGTAGGTGAAATAGGGGGCTTTGAACTTCAAATATGTGAAATTCAAGGTCTTTGAATTCTGTTTAGTTGTACTCTGTCAATAGAAATCTCCTAAATTGGGCCATGTTATTGCCTCTAGTATCATAAACATATTGCTGGGCAGAGAGGACTTGGTGGGAAGATGTAGAACTGTTGGGCCTGACACATATGGTGCCAGGAGCTCAGTATAGACTTGGATTCTTATTCTGTCTTCAATTCAGAAATCAAGCTACTCACTGATATTTACTAAGCTCTTACTATATGCCCAGTGTATGTTGGGCAGCAAAGTATAATAAAAGAAAATATAGTTCCCATCCTTAAGAATTCATCTTGGTGATTCCTTAGCTGTCCACTTGTACTGCCATGGGGCCCAGGTTCAATCCCTAGTTGGGGAACTAAGATCATTGTTTGGGCAACAAGCCATGTGACATGCTCCCTCTTCCCACCTCTCCCAACCGAAAGATTCTCTCTTGATGAGAAAACAAAAGTAGACTATATACAATCTAACATTGAACTGTGTGGTGAAATTCATCAGGACTTCAGAACTGAGATATAGGAGCTATTAGCAAGGCTTTTGAATTGAACCTTAGGAGATGAGTTTGAAGATGGAGTGCTATAAGGAAGTGTCTATATCCACTTCCTAGGGGCGAAAAGGAAATCAGGCAAAACGTTATTTAGAATCTTCAAGAAGATTCATTCTGCCAATCTCCTTTGTTGCTGCTATTTATCTTGGTCATTTTCTTGGGTTTGGGGTTCCAGAAATCTGAATCCTTTTTGAGACTACTACTTTTTTCTTCTGGTTATATCAAGATATAATTGACACGTAACATTCAATTTAAGGTGTACAGTGTAATAATTCAATGTATGTATATATTGTGAAGTGTTTTAACACAAGTACCTGAGGCTTCGTGATGGATGCAGACTTGATGCACTGGGAACCGTGGCCTCCTATGTTAGGTAGTACACAACTCATGCAGGTGTACATCGTATTCCAGGAGGTCAGAATCTGAACAGGTTTTTTAAAAAAATTGGACTGTATTTGGTAATCGGATTTGGGGAGGCTTTCCTGGTAGGTGAAATAGGGGGCTTTGAACTTCAAATATGTGAAATTCAAGGTCTTTGAATTCTGTTTAGTTGTACTCTGTCAATAGAAATCTCCTAAATTGGGCCATGTTATTGCCTCTAGTATCATAAACATATTGCTGGGCAGAGAGGACTTGGTGGGAAGATGTAGAACTGTTGGGCCTGACACATATGGTGCCAGGAGCTCAGTATAGACTTGGATTCTTATTCTGTCTTCAATTCAGAAATCAAGCTACTCACTGATATTTACTAAGCTCTTACTATATGCCCAGTGTATGTTGGGCAGCAAAGTATAATAAAAGAAAATATAGTTCCCATCCTTAAGAATTCATCTTGGTGATTCCTTAGCTGTCCACTTGTACTGCCATGGGGCCCAGGTTCAATCCCTAGTTGGGGAACTAAGATCATTGTTTGGGCAACAAGCCATGTGACATGCTCCCTCTTCCCACCTCTCCCAACCGAAAGATTCTCTCTTGATGAGAAAACAAAAGTAGACTATATACAATCTAACATTGAACTGTGTGGTGAAATTCATCAGGACTTCAGAACTGAGATATAGGAGCTATTAGCAAGGCTTTTGAATTGAACCTTAGGAGATGAGTTTGAAGATGGAGTGCTATAAGGAAGTGTCTATATCCACTTCCTAGGGGCGAGAAAGGGAAATCAGGCAAAACGTTATTTAGAATCTTCAAGAAGATTCATTCTGCCAATCTCCTTTGTTGCTGCTATTTATCTTGGTCATTTTCTTGGGTTTGGGGTTCCAGAAATCTGAATCCTTTTTGAGACTACTACTTTTTTCTTCTGGTTATATCAAGATATAATTGACACGTAACATTCAATTTAAGGTGTACAGTGTAATAATTCAATGTATGTATATATTGTGAAGTGTTTTAACACAATATGGTTAGTTAACACATCTTTCCTCCCTCATAATTATCATCTTTTAGTTGTCATTGTTATGGTGACACTGCTTTTGGGTACTACTGATACCAGTGTTTAATATCTCCATGTGATTTGGGAATGTGATACTTTCTAAGGTCCATGGAGTCAGCAGGTTTGACACTACTCCAATTCTCCACTATTCCAATTTTTTTTTTAATTGGATTACCAAATAGAATCCAATTAAAAAAAAAAAATTGCTCAGTTTCTGACATCCTAGACTACCATGCACAGCTGCGTGAGTTGTGCACTGTCACATCGACTACCATTCCAAGTGCAACAAGCTTTCATCTATCCCAGAAACCTTAAGTACTTCTGCTCACACAGGTCTCTGATTTTAAAGGACTTACCGCACGGGTCCTCTATAATCACACACACTCCTTTGTTAAGGATGAGGATGGAGTCAGGATTATGTTTACTGCTCTGGTCAACCAACACAATTATCATCTTTAAAGATGGCCTTTGAAGTTGAAATATACAGTTTCTGTTGCCAAGCAGGTGAGGAAACTGAAACTGAGTTTCAGAAAATGACAGCCTAAGGACGCACAGGTGCCCAGTGACCAGGCAACTGCAGCCTCTCTGGGCCTACTGTTTCTTCATCTGTACAGGGACAAACTTGAAAGAGACCATCTTGGAGGACCCTGCTGGCCCTCCGTCCTGAATCTGCATCTAATACAGCTTTTCTGATTCCAAATGAACACGTCTTCTGTAATACCAGACTGTTTCTTTGCCTGAACAAAGGTGATTTGATTCCCCAAGTCAATAAACAAATTAGAGAAACAATGGAGAGAGAGCCTGGGAAGTAAGGGACAACAGATGAGAGAAGAGGCCTGGGAGGAGGAGAGGGAGAGGAGGGAGGAATTCCCAGAGAGCTTTCTACAAAAGCCAGAGCAGGACCAGCAGGGCAAGCAGGCAGGGGAATTGCAGCGTCCACTGGCCTTTTTCATTCCTGGTGTCATTCTCATTCTGTGGCGTCATCTGCTTGGGAATCTGTTAATGGGTGGGAGGGGACTAAGGGGAGACCCTTTTGCAGGGAGAGAAAGGCAGGGTCTCTGGAGCAGGTGCAAGCAAAGCTACAATGCAAATACTCAGGAAGGATTTAGGGACTGGCTGGAAAGCCAGTTGTGAAGCCTATCTTGGGAAAATGTAGGGAGAAGTTGGCAGCTGGCTGAAGGGCAAAGGTGACAGAGAGGAGAGGGAGGGAACTCACAGAGGTAGGGGTGGGGAGGGGGAATGACCAGACTCTGGGAAAGGCTAATGGCAAGTGTTGTGCCATAGCAGTGCCTCTGTGCCTGCCTTTACTAAAGGGGACATTTCCCACTGATGACCAGTTATCAAGATAGGACACAAGCCCTTTCTCTGAACAGCTGCGTGAGTTGTGCACTGTCACATCGACTACCATTCCAAGTGCAACAAGCTTTCATCTATCCCAGAAACCTTAAGTACTTCTGCTCACACAGGTCTCTGATTTTAAAGGACTTACTGCGGGTCCTCTATAATCACACACACTCCTTTGTTAAGGATGAGGATGGAGTCAGGATTATGTTTACTGCTCTGGTCAACCAACACAATTATCATCTTTAAAGATGGCCTTTGAAGTTGAAATATACAGTTTCTGTTGCCAAGCAGGTGAGGAAACTGAAACTGAGTTTCAGAAAATGACAGCCTAAGGGCCAAAGGTGCCCAGTGACCAGGCAACTGCAGCCTCTCTGGGCCTACTGTTTCTTCATCTGTACAGGGACAAACTTGAAAGAGACCATCTTGGAGGACCCTGCTGGCCCTCCGTCCTGAATCTGCATCTAATACAGCTTTTCTGATTCCAAATGAACACGTCTTCTGTAATACCAGACTGTTTCTTTGCCTGAACAAAGGTGATTTGATTCCCCAAGTCAATAAACAAATTAGAGAAACAATGGAGAGAGAGCCTGGGAAGTAAGGGACAACAGATGAGAGAAGAGGCCTGGGAGGAGGAGAGGGAGAGGAGGGAGGAATTCCCAGAGAGCTTTCTACAAAAGCCAGAGCAGGACCAGCAGGGCAAGCAGGCAGGGGAATTGCAGCGTCCACTGGCCTTTTTCATTCCTGGTGTCATTCTCATTCTGTGGCGTCATCTGCTTGGGAATCTGTTAATGGGTGGGAGGGGACTAATGGAGACCCTTTGCAGGAGAGAAAGGCAGGGTCTCTGGAGCAGGTGCAAGCAAAGCTACAATGCAAATACTCAGGAAGGATTTAGGGACTGGCTGGAAAGCCAGTTGTGAAGCCTATCTTGGGAAAATGTAGGGAGAAGTTGGCAGCTGGCTGAAGGGCAAAGGTGACAGAGAGGAGAGGGAGGGAACTCACAGAGGTAGGGGTGGGGAGGGGGAATGACCAGACTCTGGGAAAGGCTAATGGCAAGTGTTGTGCCATAGCAGTGCCTCTGTGCCTACCTTTACTAAAGGGGACATTTCCCACTGATGACCAGTTATCAAGATAGGACACAAGCCCTTTCTCTGAACATCACAGGATCAGAAAAAGAAGAGGTACAGATTCTCCACTAATGAGGAGGCCTTAACTGCCTGCCTTTATAATCTGCCAAAGCCTGTGTTCAGTGGAATAGAACATCTCCGTTCATCACTCCTGAGTGTCCTCTCCTTTAAATTTTTATTCTTCTGGATCCAGTTTTAACAAAGAAGCACTGGCAGTGGTTAAAAATGCCTTTCAGATGTGTCTCTTTCTGCACCTCCTTTCCTCCTCCAAGGGTCTTTTTGCCTCTTTCTGTCCCAGAATAGCCAAGACTGTGAGTCTTGCTCTTAGTTGACAAGAATGCATTAAACATGGATCTAACCAGTGATTCGAGGGAATGAACAGTCTTCCGGGGCTTATTCTGTTTGGGGTCAGATGATAATATCAGTCCTGGGTTAAATTCAGACAGCACACAGGGACGTCCAGGTCTACTGTGTGCATCCCCTCAGTTGACAAGGAACAGAACTACACAGCAGCTCCAGCTCAGCTGCGTCATTGAGGGTAGAAGCAAGAGGCCCTGGATGCAAATAACTTCACGTAGGAATGAAGTTAGAACTGAAGCATTTGCTAAAAGATTTTACTAAGAGTGCCATGCCAGCTGCTCCCAGGGACACACTGCATCTGAAAGCTGAAGCCTTGATTATGCTCCAGACCAGCCCCCTCACCAGAACACCACAGCCCAGACTGGGCAAGTGACTTCCCCAGGGTGATATGGTTAAATGCTGGGGTCTCAGAAATATAATATCCAGTCTGTGTCTGTGTCCATTAGACCTTCCAAGTGCAGAACTCAGCACTGCCCTTGAGAGTTGTAGTCATTAGATTAGGGTTAGCATTGCAGTTAGGTGACCGTGAACATGCGGTCTTCCTGGTCTGGGTTGAACATGCATCTCAGTCAAATGAGGAGTGTGAGTGGTCACACTTTCCAAACAGAAGTCAGAATACATGTGTCTTCCTGGGGACAATGGGCGATAAGATTGTATGACCTTCAAGCAAAAATCTGAGAAATCTGACTTTTACAATTCTTGGAAATATATAATCTTTCAGAATGTATTGACATCTTCCAAGAATAGATAGATTATTCTATATGACACATATTTTGTTATTTATTTGCCATTGGCTTCAGTGTCATTGTAACTGGTATTTCTGGCCACTCACCATCCATGTGGAATTTCATAAATTTTCACATTTAATTCTCTTTTACAGCAAGATTGATTGATTTCCTAAAATAGTATAAACATCTGGATAGTGGTAAATTGGATTCAAACCGTCATCTAACTCCACATTCACACTCTTTTATTAGTCTGTGGCTGCCTTTTGAGAAGTAGAATTCTTCTTTTACTATAGAGATATTTTATTACAAAGGATTTTAGTTATAAAAATGAATGTATTCTTTTGGAAATTCAGAGGCTCATAAAGTCACTGAACCCTTAGAAAAGAAGGACTTCAGAATTTGTTGACCTCATTCCCCTTGTTTTACAGACAAGGAAGTGAGGCAGGAGCTGGGAAGTGACTCTGGCCGTGTCAAGCAACACTGAACCAAGGCTCCCAGAGGAGTGAGCTCTCAGCTCTGATGCACGAACTCCTTAGGTTTAAAACTAGTGGCCCTTGGGATAATAACCAGAGGTTGCCAAGGCCACGTGTGTCCCTGGTGGGTTTTGTTTAGTTTTGTAGCCACTACTTTCATCCCCTAGTGATAACAGGCACTTTTTAAGAGGATTGGAGTCATCCCTGCCTGCTTTTTGCACAGTTAAATGTGGCCTGAGAGACCTCAGAACTATGACCTATTACTTCTTTGATATTAGCTGTCTTCACAAAAACATCTGTGAAAATGTTTTGAGATTTCTTTTCATGAAAAAAAACACACACACACAGACACAATCTTACCAGTCTAACAAGACCATAATACTCCTCGTCACCATCTATCTCTGTGAAAAAAATCCTGTGGTGCTCTAATCATTGCTTATATCCACTTGTGTTTGCTTTCCCTTAATATTGTCACTAATACTTTCCCATATTTTCTTCTGGATTTTAATGAGAGGATAATATTTCATTGAGTATATATGTATGTGTATATATATATATATATATAGATAGATAGATAGATAGATACATAGATAGATATAGATATAGATATAGAAAATATATTTTAACAGCCTGCTGTTACTGGTCTTTTGAAAGGGGTTGAGCAATACTTATGTGGCTTTTTAATTCTGGGACTATTTCTTTAGGATAGGTTCTTGAGAGTGGGAGTAGACTTCTTCCCTTTTTTGCTTGGTACATGTGTCTTGTTGGTTTTCAAAAGACAAATCAAAATGCCATCTTTAGGTAGGGGTGGGCGATCACCTAGTTTCCTTCAAGTAGCAGTACCAAACACCAGATGCACCCACAGCTCATCCCCTCTTTCATTAGAACTTCTAAACTGTTCCTTGTCACTCGGTTAGTTAAGATATGGATACGTCTTCCTATCTCATCCTTTCTCTAAAAGAATTGAATCTTTTGTTTTTACAGTAAGTCTTTCTGTATATGTTTCCTTCATTACAGACAGTCATGTATTTTTGGAAGTAGATGGAGGTGTAAACCAAAAAAGAAGCACTGTCTCTCATTTCATCTGTACAACTTTGCAAATGAGGGTAGAGGACCCCTCTGTGTTACGGCAGAAACTAGGCCCCCAGAGGTTAATAACCTGTTCCAGGTCCTGTGGAGGGAGCACAAGTGAGACTTCCACCCCGAACCTTGCCCTGGGAATCCAGTGTTTACTCACAACCCCATAATGAAGCATGTTTTCACGTTCATGCTGAAGCCACACATGGGACAACCATCTTGTTCAACTTTGGCTCAGGTGGTAAGGCCTTCTTAAAGTAAAACTAGCAGGCAGCACATGGATACTAAGAATTTCCATCGAGAATGATTCTTCCAGAATGGAGTAGGACTACTTGCAACCTACTTGTTCCTTTGGGAACAAGATAAATTGTAATGATTCCTAAGCGGCAGAGAAAGCTAAGGTTCCACAGCCAGGTTAGGGCACATAGGATCATTCTTTGACAAGAACTATTGCACTTAGTGTACATGGTGCTCACTGCTGGAGGTGAATTGAGCAGGCAGCTGGAAGCTGGACCAGGCCTGCCAGTCCAGGGGCATACAGAGGCTGGCTGGGTCACGGAGGAGTGGCAGCAGTCACTGGTGGCTCCTTCTGGCTTGTTCAGCAGGAGGACATTCCTTACGAGTCTGGTCCAGTCTGGGCTTGGAGCCACCCAGGTAAGTGACACGTGGCAGGAAGGCAGTAGCTGAACCTTGGGTTCAGGAGTCCAATGCTGAATAGTGGTTTTTATGTTCCAGGGCTTTAGCTTCTTCCTCAGTCCCAAAAGAGAGTTGCGAGTTTTAAATGTCCAGGGGAGGAGCCTAGAAGGCAGTGGAAGTCATTGCCCCTTAGTTTCCTAATTCCTGCGGCTTCTGATGAGCGCTTTCTTGGCCACCTGCTCATTCTCTATTTGGCCAGCAACTCTGAAGTCCAGTCTGCTGTGTGTGCATCTGTCCCAAGTCTGACAGTTTTGAATGGAGGGATGTGCAGGGGACTTTTTCCCTTTACGAGCTGTACACACGCAAGGCACTGCTTCAGGAACACTTCATGATATTTGGGGGGAAACAGTGCAGCACTAGCAGCTCTGCCCATGCTGTCATTTGCACACCATATTGGAGTGTCCTCAGCCCTGAGTGTAGGCATGGAGAGTACACCAACGGAATGACTTCAGAATCAGTGGTGACAGAGACCATGACTCGTTCACCTGCCACGGCGTGTCCTATGGCCAGCACAGTGCCTGGCACATGGACTTTATTCAATCAACGCTTATCTGAAGGACTGGCTGAAGCTACAGTCCCTGACTGCAAGGAACTCACAGTTTAGTGCAGAAAGGCAGGTGTGTTACTAATCACCATGACATCATGGTAAGTGACTGGATAGGAATGTATACATGATAACTTGGGAGTCATCAAAGTAACACTTCCTTTCATGGAAGTAAAGATTACATTTTCTTATTGGCAGTTAAGAGTTGTGCTTCCCACAGGATGTCCAAAAAGATATATTGCCTCCCACAAAGATATATTGACTCTGGAAACAGCCTCTGTTCGCGGAAAGCAGTCTGGTTGGGGCTAGGGAGACCTATGTTCCAGACCTCACTGGCTCTGAGGCAAAACCACTTTGTGCTACGGTTGTTTCATATACAAAATCAGGACATTACCTCCTTCTCTGCAAGACCTTTCTTTAAAGCTTCTACTGGCTTCCTGTCACCCACAAAATAAAATCCAAATTCTGCAAGGCAGAATCCAAGCTCTTGACAAGCTGACTCATCTCTCTTTGCACTGCACCTGGTATTTTGGTCACAGCAGTCTCCTGAATTTCCTTAAGCTTTCTTTGTCCTCCTGTGCCCCTATGGATTCCTGTGCGCTGTTCCTTCTGCCTAGAGTAATCTTTCCAGTCAGCCTGTCCAGAGACTTTCCAAGATAAAATGTCACATTTTTTTTCTTTCCTAAGTAGAAGAGTTGTCTCCTCACCTTTGGCTAGTCCAGACATCCTTCTAACAGAGAAGAAGCATTTCATGTTTCGTGTTTATGCACCTGTCTCTTCTCCCTGGCTTCTGAGAGGCTTTGGATTGCTCCCTCCTATTCCTGACATGTGGCTCACTGTTAAATAAGTGCCTGTAGCCCTGTTGAATGTACTGAGACAGAGTCCTTGGTTTCTCTTTCCACCCATGGCAGAGGAGAACCATGGGTGGAAATGGTGAAGCAGATGTCAGTGTTCAATGTCTTCAGAATCAAAGTGGGTCAGCCAGAGCATGAATCCCTTTGGTGTATCTGGGAATGTGTGTGCTGTCCACAGCTATGAACACTCCCCTTGGGGATCCATACCCACATCTGTAGCAGCACAGAAGGGAAAAGAGACTCTAGCTCCCTGGAGGTACTGTCCAAAGGATATTCATCTCTTTGGAGGGATAATTCCCACTTATCTCTCCTTTTTTTTTCACTTTGATTTTCTCATAAGTGTTCAACCACTGTGTGTTGATTGAGTCACTGCGTTTATTAGTGTAACAGTGTCTTCTGCTTTGCAGAATGGAATTGTCCAGGTTGGAACCTGAAAGATTTGGAAAGGAAACTTGCATTCACCATTTGTGGCCCTTTTATTTAATTCAGCAGCCCGATCCTTCTCTTAGGGAGTGTGAAAAGAGAGTTACTTAAGCTCAGGCTATCTAATCCTGGCTCTGTCATCACGAGGCAGTCCCAGTAGCATCTGAGAAATCAGAGCTTTCTGAGCCTAATCATGTTGCCTCCCTTTCTCGCTCTTCTAGTGTATCTTCATAGCATCTAATAGTATCTTGCACCTAAATGTTCATCAATTTAAACTTATCTTCTAGGCCCATTGTCAGTGGGTATTTAGCCTCTGACTCACAAACACGTTCCAATCAAAATGGGAGAGAGTAAAGGTTTTTAAGTTAGCTATTCATCTCAAAATTCCTCTCAGAATTCACCACTAGACATGTACAAGGGGGATGGTGTTAATGTTGGTAGTAAGAGTACAGTCCTGTCTTTAACCCACGCTCTATGCCTGCTCTGCACTTGTAACGTGTAGAAGAGTTGTTCCAAGATAAAATGTCACATTTTTTTTCTTTCCTAAGTAGAAGAGTTGTCTCCTCACCTTTGGCTAGTCCAGACATCCTTCTAACAGAGAAGAAGCATTTCATGTTTCGTGTTTATGCACCTGTCTCTTCTCCCTGGCTTCTGAGAGGCTTTGGATTGCTCCCTCCTATTCCTGACATGTGGCTCACTGTTAAATAAGTGCCTGTAGCCCTGTTGAATGTACTGAGACAGAGTCCTTGGTTTCTCTTTCCACCCATGGCAGAGGAGAACCATGGGTGGAAATGGTGAAGCAGATGTCAGTGTTCAATGTCTTCAGAATCAAAGTGGGTCAGCCAGAGCATGAATCCCTTTGGTGTATCTGGGAATGTGTGTGCTGTCCACAGCTATGAACACTCCCCTTGGGGATCCATACCCACATCTGTAGCAGCACAGAAGGGAAAAGAGACTCTAGCTCCCTGGAGGTACTGTCCAAAGGATATTCATCTCTTTGGAGGGATAATTCCCACTTATCTCTCCTTTTTTTTTCACTTTGATTTTCTCATAAGTGTTCAACCACTGTGTGTTGATTGAGTCACTGCGTTTATTAGTGTAACAGTGTCTTCTGCTTTGCAGAATGGAATTGTCCAGGTTGGAACCTGAAAGATTTGGAAAGGAAACTTGCATTCACCATTTGTGGCCCTTTTATTTAATTCAGCAGCCCGATCCTTCTCTTAGGGAGTGTGAAAAGAGAGTTACTTAAGCTCAGGCTATCTAATCCTGGCTCTGTCATCACGAGGCAGTCCCAGTAGCATCTGAGAAATCAGAGCTTTCTGAGCCTAATCATGTTGCCTCCCTTTCTCGCTCTTCTAGTGTATCTTCATAGCATCTAATAGTATCTTGCACCTAAATGTTCATCAATTTAAACTTATCTTCTAGGCCCATTGTCAGTGGGTATTTAGCCTCTGACTCACAAACACGTTCCAATCAAAATGGGAGAGAGTAAAGGTTTTTAAGTTAGCTATTCATCTCAAAATTCCTCTCAGAATTCACCACTAGACATGTACAAGGGGGATGGTGTTAATGTTGGTAGTAAGAGTACAGTCCTGTCTTTTTAACCCACGTCTCTATGCCTGCTCTGCACTTGGCCACCCTCTCCTGCTGACTCCTCTGAAGAGGTCATAGGTATCAGCCGGAAGAACTGAACTTCAATTTGTCCTGATAGTAGTAGCTACAGCTAAAAACTGTGCCCTTCAGGCATAATGCAGGCAGTGGCTCCTCTGCCTTTTGAAGGCCTGTGTCTCTCTCTGATTGAGACGTCTTCATTGCTTCCTCCTCTCAGGGACATGTATGCATGAGGCTCAAAGTCACCAACAATTATTTTCAGTTTGGGTATAGAATGAAAGGAGACTTTAACTTTGCCTAGCTCCTTATGTGTTATTCATTAGATAGATTGTTGCCTACAGAAAATATCAAGCAGACTATAAATCTTAGAGCATTTAATAGGCTAAGAAGAAATAAATATCCTTAGGATAGATTTCTTGCAGGTGATATTAATGAGAAAAGATACATGCTTCTATTCATCTGAGAGAAAATACTTAACAAAATAAAAACCAATGATAGCTTTGCCCTTCATGTTCTAGCAATAACAATTGTGTTCTAAGAAAATAAATTAAATAGATGAAGAACATACCTTTTGTTCGGTAAGATACAGATGGCATTTATTTTTTGGTGCCTGGCTCTATCCTGTGGTACTGAAAACATTTGCTCTGTGATGAGAACTCACATCCATTGGTCGCACACATACTGATGGAAAGGCATTCTATATTGTACAAGACAGTACTACCTGAGGAGTCATTCTTGGGACAAGGAAGTTCAAATTTTACTGCAAAACAGACTCTTTGCTTTTGAACTTTTGTGCAAAAGAGGAGCAAGAGGAATCTTTATTAGCCAGTGTGCTGAAGAATTAGCAGGAATGATGACATAAACATGAGAACCAGAAAGATCTTTGAGACTAATTGTCTTGATTCACAAATCTGTGATTTGACTTTTCCTTTCATCGCACTGCTTAGTTATTATAAGTTATTGAGGTGAGCAATGTGGTGAAGACCATTTAAGTATGGGATTGGCTGAATCCAGGAGAAGAAATAATATTTGATGAATCCTAATATATAAGTAATTTGGCTTAATAGCAACCATAACAATAATCCTAGACACCTGAGAAGATGGCTCCCCAGGGACCCAATAAGAGGCATTGGTCATTCTGTCTCCAGACGCTGCCCAGGTTCCACCTTTTACTCTTGCCTAAATCTTAAGACCAGTTGTGGTGCTTTGAAAGGTGACAGATTGGGGATGGGTGGCAAGAGCATGAATCTTAAGGCTGCAGTTCCCTTCTGTTTCTTGGTTCCTCACCAGAGTGTAGGCATCCTTCCGTGCCCATCCCAAACCTCCCTCCCTTGAGCCCACCTCAGAACCCAGTCTGCCTTTGAGAACTTGGTACACATCTTTGGAACACTTAACCCCAGTCCTTGCTCATTTGCTGCGTGTAATATCACATGTAGAATTTTGTATGGTTCATTTAGGTGGCTATTTACTGTGACACATGTGCCTTCCTAGATTCTATCCTCCTTAAGGGTCTCCAATAACATCTGTTCCTAGTTTGAATACTATGGCCCCACTAGCCCAGGCCTTCCATAAAGTAGATGCTTTACAGGTATTTGTTGTTGGATTTCTTGATTGCTCTTCTCTCTTTCTGAGTCTAGCATAGTATTTCAATGGATTTGGCCTTACCTTTGCTCCTGAAGGGCCCATTACATCTTTAACACTGGATAACTATTTTTCTAAATGGCAACTGATAACTTTGTCTCTCCTCTTCCTCCTTTTTCCTTTTCCCCCGGTATTGTTCTTCTGAGGCATTTGGAAAAAAGAAAGGGAGTGGGAGAGAAGAAGCAGAAGGAAAGGGAAGAAAGAATAGGAGCAACAAGGGAAGGGAGTGGCTAGGGGAAACAGATGAACAAAATAGAAAACTGTAAGAGTAGGTGAGGACCTGGGCTTCGGCACAGGGAGATGAAGGAACCAAAAGCATCTTAATCTTGGTGCCGCCTTGCCACTGTGCCCTCTACAAAGAGAGAGGGATACAGACTCTGGCGAGCACATTGCTCACCAAGTCAGAGGGTTTTTTTTCACATCTTTTCAGTAGTTTGTTCTGTCTTCCTTTGCTCTGTCCCAGGGATGGACATTAAAGTCAGGTGTTTTGGATTATGCTGACAGCCTGAGATATATACAGATATATACTGGTTGTTTACTTATCAGGAAGTTATATCTACTTCCAAAGGAATTTCAGAAGTTTATATGTGCAATACAAAACTCAACAGTTATGAGGAAAGGAAAGCAGAAGTACCTGAAAGGAGTGGGAGCTACCTGGCTTGTTTAAGGGTCTGATTATCTACACTGGGGACTAATTGGCCTGGACGTTTGCTGGAAACTACAAGGAAAAAGGAAAATTTTTTTTATTTTTGCCACTTCTGCTGGTCTTTCCTTTATTTTCATCTTTGTTCTTTGGACTGTGTGGGCCTCCCATTGCAGTGGCCTCTCTCGCTGCAGAGCACTGGCTTGGTAGTTGGTCACATGGGTCCAGCTGCTCCACGGCACGTGGGATCATTTAGGTGGCTATTTACTGTGACACATGTGCCTTCCTAGATTCTATCCTCCTTAAGGGTCTCCAATAACATCTGTTCCTAGTTTGAATACTATGGCCCCACTAGCCCAGGCCTTCCATAAAGTAGATGCTTTACAGGTATTTGTTGTTGGATTTCTTGATTGCTCTTCTCTCTTTCTGAGTCTAGCATAGTATTTCAATGGATTTGGCCTTACCTTTGCTCCTGAAGGGCCCATTACATCTTTAACACTGGATAACTATTTTTCTAAATGGCAACTGATAACTTTGTCTCTCCTCTTCCTCCTTTTTCCTTTCCCCAGGTATTGTTCTTCTGAGGCATTTGGAAAAAAGAAAGGGAGTGGGAGAGAAGAAGCAGAAGGAAAGGGAAGAAAGAATAGGAGCAACAAGGGAAGGGAGTGGCTAGGGAAGCAGATGAACAAAATAGAAAACTGTAAGAGTAGGTGAGGACCTGGGCTTCGGCACAGGGAGATGAAGGAACCAAAAGCATCTTAATCTTGGTGCCGCCTTGCCACTGTGCCCTCTACAAAGAGAGAGGGATACAGACTCTGGCGAGCACATTGCTCACCAAGTCAGAGGGGTTTTTTTCACATCTTTTCAGTAGTTTGTTCTGTCTTACTTTGCTCTGTCCCAGGGATGGACATTAAAGTCAGGTGTTTTGGATTATGCTGACAGCCTGAGATATATACAGATATATACTGGTTGTTTACTTATCAGGAAGTTATATCTACTTCCAAAGGAATTTCAGAAGTTTATATGTGCAATACAAAACTCAACAGTTATGAGGAAAGGAAAGCAGAAGTACCTGAAAGGAGTGGGAGCTACCTGGCTTGTTTAAGGGTCTGATTATCTACACTGGGGACTAATTGGCCTGGACGTTTGCTGGAAACTACAAGGAAAAAGGAAAATTTTTTTTATTTTTGCCACTTCTGCTGGTCTTTCCTTTATTTTCATCTTTGTTCTTTGGACTGTGTGGGCCTCCCATTGCAGTGGCCTCTCTCGCTGCAGAGCACTGGCTTGGTAGTTGGTCACATGGGTCCAGCTGCTCCACGGCACGTGGGATCTTCCCAGGCCAGGGATCGAACCGGCGCCCCTTGTACTGCAAAGCGGTGGCCTTACCCACTGGACCACCAGGGAAGCCCAAAAGGAAATTTTTGTATAATCATTTTCATTAACAGATGGCACACATTTACCTGCAGAATATTTCTGAAATTATCTTTAAATGAGAATTGTCCCTTATGTAGTAAATAATATTTTTAAGTGCAGTTTTAGAAATGACAGAAATCCTAATCAAACAGATCATTTTCAAACTGACTATTTAGAAATGTGCAGAATGTATATTGAATCGGAAATTCAAGAAAATTTCTGAGGTCGAAGGAGATAATGTAGTGAGTGCATCACCTTTGGGGCAACCCTCATCTGGGCCATTTATCCCAAGATAGGTATGAGGAGCAAGGACAAAACTAACTTCCTGGCTGATGCTGATTTCTTGATCCAGATTTACTGCATGATGCAAATAATAAAAATAGGAAATAAGAAAAATGTCCCTTACTTTGCCCCTCTTTCAATTATTCTTTGAGTCCTCAAAGTTTACTGAAGCAGGTGAGTAGAGCAGAAAAAATATGGGTGTTGCATGGTAGCTCTGTGATCTAGGACAAGGCAATTCATCACACTGGGCCTTAAGTTTCCTGTATCTACTGCCTTGTTGTTTCAAGGATTAAGTGGCAGTGTGAATGAGCAGACAAGTTGTATAGTATCTGAGGTTTAGTAGGTGCTCAATAAATGTTAATTGAATCATTTTGTAACAGGATGCAATTGAAAACATGTCTTCTCTCAAGGAATTTCAAGGGAAGCCATAGAGATCAAAAGGAGAGCATTATTTTCACTGTTTCAGAATATATGTGGCCCTTTGGAGTCTTGATGTAGTTGTCTTTCTTATGAAGGCAAAAAAAAAAAAGAAGGTGATGAGTTTGTACAGAAAGACCCTCTCCTACCACTCCCAGTCCTCTCCCTGCTGCTGGGCCCTGGCACAAAGGCTCACCCTGTTAGAATCCCCAGTTGCTTTGTACCTGTTGGATCTGCCCCTATCCAGGGCCCCTTTTGGCCTTTCTTTTTTCCTGTCTCAAAAGACCCCAAGGGGGTCCCAGGGCCCAGTGGCTCGGCTCCCAGGTTGTCTCACAGAGGCTGTGTTCTCCAATAGAAAGGCATGTGGAGTCCCAGGGTGAGAGAGAGGAGGATATTATCAATCACGAGCTGTGAAAAGCCAGGAGGGAGAGGGCGAGCCAGCCAGAGAACGGAGGACTGCATTGAAGTGGAGGATTTTTTTTTTCCTTTTCCTGTTGTTGTCGTTGTTGAAGGGAGCGTTCTTGGACATCTGCCCAGACACATGCTGAGTTAAAGAAGCAGCAGGATAAGTTCTTAAAGAATGAATTGGGAGAGGGGAAGGAGCTGGGGGTGGGGAGGCGTAGTGAAAAGGAATCAGGGAATGATTCCAACCCCCAGACAAAGGAGGCCCCTGCAGATCAGCCCAGCCCCAGCTTGGGCTTTCTGTGGTTCCGATATTGGTTTGTTTAGCACATAATCCAGGAGCACCAGTGCTCCCTAATAGCTGCTTTGGGCCCACAAAGGGACCAAGGAAAGAAATACAATTTCTTCAGCTTATTCTTTGTATCCAGTGCAGACTGAGAATGTTTTGAGAGGACATTTCTTCTTCACTTCATTGGTCTCTGAGGTGCTTGCTGGTGAGCACACAGTTGATGATGAAGGAAGAACGGTGATGTGAGCAAGGGTTCACCACTGGTGCTAGCATGTTCAAACGTCTGTTTCTTTTTAAAGAGAAGAAACTTATCAAAAGCTCTTCTGGAGTCTATGTTGGGAGATCAAGGCCTTCCAAATTAAAGAACCCTCTGTATAGTTTTCAAAATGAGAAAAACAAAGTAAGAGCTTGTGATCACGGTGGGACAGCTAGATTGTGATGACATCCCTCCCCATCACTGGACTGGAACTGCCCATAGAAAAGTCAATAGGGATGCACTTGTGTTTCCTATTTATTGTCTGTTCAGTGAAATTCCCTAACAGGAGTTATGTGGCTTGCTGCTTCCAGATTGATCAGACCAGACTTCAGAATAGAAGAGTTGGTGAACATCAAGCAGCCAAAGAACCCACGATAGCTCATTTACTCATTTTTTGGTTGTTGTAGTAACATGTATCTCTCAGCTATCCAGTGGGTATTCATTAAAAACCCCTGTGGCCTGACTTTATGAGAGGGCTAAGAGAGAGCATAGAAATATTGAGCCCTGAGCCTGGCTGATGACACCCTAGATGGTCAACATGTTCAGTAGGACTTATCAAACTTTTCTCTTCTTGGGTAGGTAGGTTCCTGCCACAAAATGCAACTGCACAGTTTATAGACACCACGGGGGAACCAAGCATTATAGTTGCAATGTAATAAATCCAACAGAACAGCAGCCTCCTTGAGTTGAGTGTTGTATGCACTTTGTGTGATATTTGTTTGCCCCCTAGGCCTCCAACTAACTCCTCCATGAGTGTGCATCTTTCTCTCCAGTTCAGAAGGTAGAAGTTGGAAAGAAGGAAGTACAGTGGAAATTTATAAAAACAATGCAAATTCGGGCTTCCCCTGGTGGTCCAGTGGGTAAGGACACCACCTTGCAGTGCAAGGGGCACCAGTTCGATCCCTGGCCTGGGAAGATCCCACGTGCCACGGAGCGGCTGGACCAATGTGTCCAATTACGGAGCCAGAGCTCTGGGGCACATGCGCCCAGAGCCGGTGCTCTGCGGCGACAGACGCCACCGCAATGGGAGGCCCACAGGAGCCAAAGAGCAAAGACAGATGAAAATAGATAAATGAAAGACCAATAGAAGTGGCCCACCAATCCCCCTCCCTCCCCACCCCATCCCCCAAAAGATAAAAAAAAAAAAAAAAAAAAAATGTTTAAAAAAAAAGAAAAACCAATGCAAATTCAACACTTGCAACCGTTTATTAATGGATTTAAATGAAAGATAGGTATGTGTCCATGCAGAGCATGGGCAACTGAAAGAGTCCTTTTTCAAAACACAAACTGGGTCTTATTATATGTCCAAGTAGTCACGTCTCAAAAGTGTTTTTCTAAAGAGGCTATGCACTAAATATTCCCATTGTTGAAACTATGTTTTGAAATACTCTGTGTGTGTATGTCTCTAAGTCACTAGTTTACCAAAAAAAAAAAAAAAAAAGAGATGCCATTATACTGGTTTCTAACTTATATACCTATTTCCAACAGTGCCCCAGGGGGCTACAGTTAGGAAGTTCTATTATGTGTGTTACCTGTGACCTTGTCACAAGTCAGTGGAAACAATGGGACTATGTTTGTGAGCTGCTTCAAGTCCTAACATGTTAAATTTGGTAATACTTTCTTAACCATAAGTCATAATCAATGTAGCAGATAAAAGTTTAGATGCCACTAAACCGACTGAATATGGTGATTTGGGGGGCAGCTGAAAAAATGAGGTGTTTTTGACCCATTCTGACTTGGTTTTGTGGTGATGGTTTAGTTGCTAAATTGTATTTGACTCTTGTGACTCCATCCACTGTAGCCTGCCAGACTCCTCGGTTCATGGGATTCTCTAGTCAAGAATACTGGAGTGGGTTGCCATTTCCTTCTCCAGGGGATCTTCTGGACCCAGGAACTGAATCTGAGTTTCCTGCATTGCAGGCAGATTCTTTACTGACTGAGCTATGACAGAAGCCCAGTATGGTTCTAGTTATTTTGAAAATTTATTTTTCCTATTCTGTATAATATGAAGGACTAAAAATGGGTAGATGGAAGGAGGAGCAGGGAGAGTAAGAAAGAGCAGGAGTCTCCTCTGACCTGGGCTTCACATCTTCAGACCTTCTGTGAATTGAATTGTGCCACAAAATTTATATATTTAAGCGTTATCTTCTGATGTAACTATATTTGGAGTAAAGAAGTAAAGTTAAGTGAGATCTTAAGGGTGAAGCCCTGCGCCTATAGGTTTAGTGACCTTACAAGAATAGATAACCCAAGACCTGGTTTGCTCTTTCTCTACCATGTGAAGTCCAGTGAGAGGGACCTTGTCCATCTGCAAGTCAAGAAGGGAACTTTTGCATGATTGCCTGTGGGAATCTTGATTGTGAACTTTTGAGCCTCCAGATATGGGAGAAAATAAATGTCTCTTGTTTAAGCCACCCAGTATATGATGTCTTGTAGGGCAGCTGGAGCACACTAAGATAAACCCTTTTTCTACTTCCCTGTATCAGATAAATGCAAAAGAATGAACAATATCCCAGCACCCGCCCCTCAACAAAAAACAACAAAAGAAAGAATGAACAATAGTGGATGTTTCTTTCCCCACTCCTCCTAGTTCCCACTCCAAGACCTGTTTAGATCCATTCTTTTTTTTTTATCTTTTTTTTTTATTTATTTTTTTACATGTATGTTCCCAGATCATTCATATGCATATCCCTGGACCCTCCCCCCACCCAGTTCCCCCCCTCCCATCCCTCCAGACCATCGCTCCAAGTGGTTGTAGGTACTCCTATTCCCCTAGCACAATGACAATAGCTATCTTTTCCACACATGACAGTATAGGCTTCCATGTTACTCCCTCCATGCCTCCCTCCCACTGTTCGGTCTCCACAATGTCTTTATGTCTATTCTCTGTTTTTTCATGAGTTCACTGCGTATGTTATCATGACCATCTTACTAGATCCCATATATATGAGTTAGTATACTGTATTTGTCTTTCTCTTTTTGACTTACTTCACTTTTTATGATAGGTTCTAGAGCCAGCCACTTCATTAGGACTGAGTCTTCTGCATTTCTTTTAACAGCTGAGTAGTATTCCATTGTATATATGTACCAGAGCTTCTGGATCCATTCATTTGTCGATGGACATCTAGGTTGCTTTCATGTTCTGGCTATTGTGTAGACAGCTGCAATGAACATTGGGGTACAGGTGCCTCTATCATTTTTGATTTCATCAGGATATAGGCCTAATAGTGGGATTGCTGGGTCATAGGGTGCTTCTACTTTTAGTTTTTTAAGGAATCTCCATATTGTCTTCCATAGAGGTTGTATTAATTTACATTCCCACCAGCAATGCAAGAGGGTTCCCTTTTCTCCACACCCTCTCCATCACTTGTTGTCTGTCGATTTGTTGATGATGGCCATTCTGACAGGTGTGAGGTGGTATCTCATTGTGGTTTTAATTTGCATTTCTCTGATAATAAGCGAGGTTGAGCATCGTTTCATGTATTTTTGGGCCATCTGTATGTCCTCTTTGGAGAGGTGTCTCTTTAGATCTTTTTCCCATTTTTTGATTGGGCTGCTCATTTTCCCTGTGCTGAGTTGTCTGAGTTGCTTGTAGATTTTGGAGATTAATTCTTTGTCTGTTGTTTCATTTGCTATGATTTTCTCCCATTCTGTGGGGTGTCTGTTCAACTTTTTGGTGATTTCTTTTGCTGTACAAAAGCTTTTTCATGTTTCATGAGGTCCCATGTGTTGACTTTTCTTTTCAGTTCCACTATTTTAGTAGGTGGGTCAGAGAAGATCTTGCTTTGATGGATGTCCTTGAGGGTTTTGCCTATATTCTCCTCAAAGAGTTTGATGGTTTCTGGTCTTACATTTAGGTCTTTAATCCATTTTGAGTTGATCTTTGTGTATGGTGTCAGGGAATGTTCCAATTTCATTTTTTTGCATGTAGCTGTCCAATTGTCCCAGCACCATTTGTTGAAGAGACTGTCTTTCTCCCATTTTATAGTTTCTCCTCCTTTGTCAAAAATAAGGTACCCATAGGTGCGTGGTTTGATCTCTGGGTTCTCAATCTTGTTCCATTGATCTATAGTTCTGTTTTTGTGCCAATACCATACTGTCTTGATAACTGTTGCTTTGTAGTAGAGTCTGAAGTTAGGAAGGCTGATCCCTCCAACTCCATTCTTCTTCCTCAGGATTGCTTTGGCTATTCGAGGTCTTCTGTGTTTCCATATGAACTGTGTTATTATTTGGTCTAGTTCTGTGAAAAATGTCAATGGTAGTTGGATAGGTATTGCATTGAATCTGTAGATGATATTTGGTAGTATGGTCATTTTCACAATATTGATTCTTCCGACCCAGGAACATGGAATATGTCTCCATCTGTTTAAGTCTTCTTTAATTTCTTTCATGAGTGTCTTGTAATTTTCTGTGTACAATTCTTTTGTTTCTTTGGGTAGGTTTATTCCTAGATATTTGATTCTTTTGGTTGCAATGGTGAAGGGGATTGCCTCTTTGATTTCATTTTCTGATTTTTCATTGTTTGTGTATAGGAATGCCAGTGACTTCTGTGTGTTGACTTTGTATCCTGCGACTTTGCTGAATTCATTGATTAGCTCTAGTAGGTTTGTAACCGTGTCTTTGGGATTTTCTATGTATAATATCATGTCGTCTGCAAAAAGAGAGAGCTTGACTTCTTCCTTTCCAATCTGGATTCCTTTGATTTCTTTCTCTTCTCTTATTGCTGTTGCTAGGACTTCCAGGACTATGTTGAATAGTAGTGGTGAAAGTGGGCACCCCGTCTTGTTCCTGATCTTAGAGGGAATGCTTTCAGTTTTTCACCATTAACAATAATGTTCGCTGTAGGCTTCTCATAGATGGCTTTTATTATATTGAGATAGGTTCCTTCTATGCCCATTTTCTGAAGAGTTTTGATCATAAATGGATGTTGTACTTTGTCGAAGGCTTTTTCTGCATCTATTGAAATGATCATGTGATTTTTGTCTTTCAACTTGTTGATATGGTATATCACGTTGATTGATTTGCGAATGTTGAAGAAGCCTTGCATGCCTGGGATGAACCCGACTTGATCATGATGTATGAGTTTTTTGATGTGTCGTTGAATTCTGTTTGCTGGGATTTTGCTGAGGATCTTGGCATCTAAGTTCATAGATCCATTCTTAAGCCCTTTATATGTTACAACCTTGGTTGCCAATGCACTTTCTCATTTCTCATGCTTGCAAGTACAGCACATCTTATGAACTTTACTGATGAACCCCGTTGCATTCATACCTTTTAAAGATATCCCCCCCCCCCTTTTTGGTCAAATGTACTTCTATTGATCAGACTGAATTCTGCTGATAAAATAGATCTGAAACTAAATTCATTTAAACATATTAGGTCAATTGAACAACTGAAAATACTTCAACTTTTTTTTTTAAATCATTTAAGAGGAATAAAAATTAGTAAAGTAAAATCTTGAGGAAAACCTAAAGCAAAAACCTAAAAAGAAGAAACATTCCTTTGCTGACAAAGGTCTGTATAGTCAAAGCTACGGTTTTTCCAGTAGTCATGTAAGAATGTGAGAACTGGACCATAAAGAAGGCTGAGTGCAGAAGAATTGATGCTTTTGAATTGTGGTGCTGGAGAAGTCTCTTGAGAGTCCCTTGGATTGAAAGGAGATCAAACCAATCAATCCTAAAGGAAATCGACCCTGAATATTCTTTGGAAGGACCGATGCTGAAGTGGAAGCTCCAATACTTTGACTGCCTGATGTTCATTGGAAAAGACCCTGATGCTGGGAAAAAACAGAAGACAGAAGAACAAAAAGACACCAGAGGATACGATGGTTGAATGGTATCACTGACTCAATGAACATGAGTTTGAGTAAACTCCAGGAGATGGTGAAGGAGAGGGAATCCTGGCGTCCTACAGTCCATGGGATTGCAAGTAGTCAAACATGACTGAGCAACTGAACTGAACTGAATGTTCCCATTTCCATTCTGGCAGAAGAATGAAAACCATGATCAGATTCCTTGTTTGATGATTTGCCATTTTCATAAATCTTAAGTCATCATTGGACACCACTGCATGTTTGCTACCATGCATATTCTTAGAGCATACCAAAAAATGTGAGAAAGTAGCCTTGTGTAGGAAGTACTACTGGTACAGAAGGAGTTCTAAAGATGAAACCAAGGAAGACTTCTACAACAGAGTCACAGACTGGTCAGTTGCTTTGGTCCTTAAATTTAATTTCTTTGGCCTAGCACAGTCTCCTACCTGCATAATTTGGCCATGACCAATGCCAAATTGTTGTCAAAGTTTGTTTAGCATGTCTCAGATCCTTATTCTTTGTGTTCAGATTCCTTACTACTGCTTAACTCTTCTTGCCAAGGGGAAATTGAGACTTGTTAAGTCCTAAGTAACTGAAGGTGAATTAGTATCAAATATTACCTTTGAATTATTTTCCTGGTAGAGAAGAGAACACACTGTGATTTCATTTAGTGTTTCCTAAATGGTTTATACAGGGACGCTCATTCATCTGCATGCTAGTAGGAATTGTATTGTTAAAAATTTATAGTAGCTAAACTGGGGGGGGGGAGGGGAAAGCTGGTTTTTGATGAGAGAGCTTTTTGGAATCTTTAATCTATCAATCTATGATATGACTCTACAAAAGGAAGAAGGGAGGTGATATAATATGTATATCATTTTCCAAAGTGATTTTACCGTGGGACACTTATTTTGACCCAAGATCAGAAAAGAAAGGTCAACATTATATGGAGAAAATTAACATTCAGAAAGGCTACTTCAATTGAAAAACTGAGTCCTTCTGAAAGACTGTGTCCTTTCATAGCTCAATCCTAAAGGAAATCGACCCTGAATATTCTTTGGAAGGACCGATGCTGAAGTGGAAGCTCCAATACTTTGACTGCCTGATGTTCATTGGAAAAGACCCTGATGCTGGGAAAAAACAGAAGAACAAAAGACACCAGAGGATACGATGGTTGAATGGTATCACTGACTCAATGAACATGAGTTTGAGTAAACTCCAGGAGATGGTGAAGGAGAGGGAATCCTGGCGTCCTACAGTCCATGGGATTGCAAGTAGTCAAACATGACTGAGCAACTGAACTGAACTGAATGTTCCCATTTCCATTCTGGCAGAAGAATGAAAACCATGATCAGATTCCTTGTTTGATGATTTGCCATTTTCATAAATCTTAAGTCATCATTGGACACCACTGCATGTTTGCTACCATGCATATTCTTAGAGCATACCAAAAAATGTGAGAAAGTAGCCTTGTGTAGGAAGTACTACTGGTACAGAAGGAGTTCTAAAGATGAAACCAAGGAAGACTTCTACAACAGAGTCACAGACTGGTCAGTTGCTTTGGTCCTTAAATTTAATTTCTTTGGCCTAGCACAGTCTCCTACCTGCATAATTTGGCCATGACCAATGCCAAATTGTTGTCAAAGTTTGTTTAGCATGTCTCAGATCCTTATTCTTTGTGTTCAGATTCCTTACTACTGCTTAACTCTTCTTGCCAAGGGGAAATTGAGACTTGTTAAGTCCTAAGTAACTGAAGGTGAATTAGTATCAAATATTACCTTTGAATTATTTTCCTGGTAGAGAAGAGAACACACTGTGATTTCATTTAGTGTTTCCTAAATGGTTTATACAGGGACGCTCATTCATCTGCATGCTAGTAGGAATTGTATTGTTAAAAATTTATAGTAGCTAAACTGGGGGGGGGGAGGGGAAAGCTGGTTTTTGATGAGAGAGCTTTTTGGAATCTTTAATCTATCAATCTATGATATGACTCTACAAAAGGAAGAAGGGAGGTGATATAATATGTATATCATTTTCCAAAGTGATTTTACCGTGGGACACTTATTTTGACCCAAGATCAGAAAAGAAAGGTCAACATTATATGGAGAAAATTAACATTCAGAAAGGCTACTTCAATTGAAAACCTGAGTCCTTCTGAAAGACTGTGTCCTTTCATAGCTACAGTTTATCCAGCCATAAAGGTTGAGGACTGGCCTCGGTGATCTCAAAGGCTCTTTCCAAATTATTCTTACTATAAAATCCTTAGAGACATCACTAAGGGCAGAAGACTAAGGGAAGAGGTACAGAGATGTTCAGAACTTCTCCAATCACAACAATTCCCATCTCTCTCTCTCTTTTTTTTGCCTCTGCAGAGGGCATTTCTGCTTATCTTGTGCGTTGGAAACTTTTGAGACCTGCTCACATGGAACCTGGGTGGGACAAACTTCAGAACTCAGAGCAACTGGGAATACCACTCTGCTTCCCTTGTCAGAATACAATTTTATTCTTATCCTCTGTAAACAGCGGATATAGGAAAACCATTCATGTTTTAAAGCATACCGTTTCAAGAAGATTGAAAGTATTGTGCACTGTTGCAGGGAGAAGAGGGAGGGGAGAGGGGAAAAGAAACTCTATACATTGAGTATTTGAATTGAATCCAAAAGTCTGGATCCACAAAATAGTACACAGTGTTTTCTCTAGTTTGAACTGTTTCCTTGGTTTCATGACTTCCTTATAGAGGGAGAGGATCATTCCAACAAAGCATTGGGAGAATGGGGAATATGTATCGTTTGGAGAAACTTAAATTCAATTTTCTGCTCACTGACTTTCCAGAGTGCCAATTCAGTAAGGCCTTGTGTAGAGTTGTCTTTTCTTTTTTGTGTTTATTCCCAATCCACCTTTTAAAAAATTGAAGAACAAGCCTAGTTGTACATTTTGTGAATCCAGTAGAGGCCTGTTTGTGAACACTGCCAGTGATGAACTGTTCTTATTCCTGGTCTCAACTGGCGCAGAATAGTATGCAGTAAAGAGAAAACTCAGTTTGACTTGTTTTTAGATTGACTTGCTTTTAGATTCAACCTTTGCCTCAGGGATCCCCAGAGCTTTTCAGCCTCTGTTACATATGTAAAAAGACATGTGGTCAAGGGGTACCTATTTGTTCAGGGAGTTTCAGAATCTCCCTTCCAAAGGTATAGTTCTTCTACGAAGTCTACTCCTAACTCTGATACACTTCTCTGCCTTTCATAGCTACAGTTTATCCAGCCATAAAGGTTGAGGACTGGCCTCGGTGATCTCAAAGGCTCTTTCCAAATTATTCTTACTATAAAATCCTTAGAGACATCACTAAGGGCAGAAGACTAAGGGAAGAGGTACAGAGATGTTCAGAACTTCTCCAATCACAACAATTCCCATCTCTCTCTCTCTTTTTTTTGCCTCTGCAGAGGGCATTTCTGCTTATCTTGTGCGTTGGAAACTTTTGAGACCTGCTCACATGGAACCTGGGTGGGACAAACTTCAGAACTCAGAGCAACTGGGAATACCACTCTGCTTCCCTTGTCAGAATACAATTTTATTCTTATCCTCTGTAAACAGCGGATATAGGAAAACCATTCATGTTTTAAAGCATACCGTTTCAAGAAGATTGAAAGTATTGTGCACTGTTGCAGGGAGAAGAGGGAGGGGAGAGGGGAAAAGAAACTCTATACATTGAGTATTTGAATTGAATCCAAAAGTCTGGATCCACAAAATAGTACACAGTGTTTTCTCTAGTTTGAACTGTTTCCTTGGTTTCATGACTTCCTTATAGAGGGAGAGGATCATTCCAACAAAGCATTGGGAGAATGGGGAATATGTATCGTTTGGAGAAACTTAAATTCAATTTTCTGCTCACTGACTTTCCAGAGTGCCAATTCAGTAAGGCCTTGTGTAGAGTTGTCTTTTCTTTTTTGTGTTTATTCCCAATCCACCTTTTAAAAAATTGAAGAACAAGCCTAGTTGTACATTTTGTGAATCCAGTAGAGGCCTGTTTGTGAACACTGCCAGTGATGAACTGTTCTTATTCCTGGTCTCAACTGGCGCAGAATAGTATGCAGTAAAGAGAAAACTCAGTTTGACTTGTTTTTAGATTGACTTGCTTTTAGATTCAACCTTTGCCTCAGGGATCCCCAGAGCTTTTCAGCCTCTGTTACATATGTAAAAAGACATGTGGTCAAGGGGTACCTATTTGTTCAGGGAGTTTCAGAATCTCCCTTCCAAAGGTATAGTTCTTCTACGAAGTCTACTCCTAACTCTTATACACTTCTCTGCCTTTCCTTGCTTTGAGGTACTGTGATGCCTTTGCATTATCTTGCCCATTTCTGAGATTGTATTACATTACACCTAGACTATTCTTCATGGTCACACAGAAGACTGACACAGGTTATTGGAATCAGGCACAATTAAGCCTGCTTTCTGACTCCAGTTCTTACTAGCTGTGTGAACTTGAACATGTAGCTAATAAGCACAAAGCTCAGGATTTTCATTTGTAATTGAAAAATAATTGTACCCCCCTCATCAGGTTTTGGAGAGGAAATGATCACACCTGGCACTATGTAAATATCCTACAAACAGAGCGTATTGTTGTCATTGGTTTTAGATTATTGGAAGCATATTGATTTTCTGAATTAAACTAATAACAGGTAACTATGACACTGATTGTAAGGGAATTTATAATAACATTCCCTGTATTCCATTCATTCACTCTCTGTGTCTTTGTCTTATTGTGTCCATTGTGCCTGAGTTGTGTCTATCCTACTTCCTCTTCTGTCAGCGACTGTGTTTCATACTTCTTTGTATTCGCCTGCTGGAGTGATAAGCACAAAATTAGTATTCAGGGCTTCCCTGGTGGTCCAGTGGGTAAGGACACCGCCTTGCACTGCAAGGGGCGCTGGTTCGATCCCTGGCCTGGGAAGATCCCAGGTGCCGCGGAGCAGCTGGACCGATGTGTCCAATTACCGAGCCGGAGCTCTGGAGTGCATGCGCCCGGAGCCTGTGCTCTGCGACAACAGAGGCCACCGCGATGGGAGACCCACACGGGCCAAAGACCAAAGATGGATGAAAATAGATAAATGAAAGACCAATAGAAGTGGCCCGCCTGCTCCCATCCCTCCCCACCCCACCCCCGCCAAAATACATAAATAAATAAATCTTTAAAAAAAAGTCGGTATTCAATAAATGATTGTGGATTACTAAATACATTGACCTTGCAAACACTGAGAATGAGAAGTCAAGTGTCTCCCTCAGCTCTGGGCAACACATGGTCTTTCAGTGGACAGAAGGGAGTCATCCTTAATGGTCTGTGGGTTCATGATTTTTGCCAGACCTGTCAGATGGAGCTATCCATTTATGGTTTTGAGTAAAAGGAAGCATGTGAAACCTAAGCCACTCTCGCTTTGTTCCAACATCAGGGAGCATAACAATCAGTTGGAGATATTTTATAGCATGCAGATTCCAGGTGAGGCCTGGGTTGCCCCCAGAGATTCTGATTCTGTAGATTTGCTGGGACTTGGGAATCTGCACATTCCTTATGTGCCAAGGGGATTCTAATGACCCTGATTTTCTGACCACTCTCTGAGAAACACCTCATCAGTGAAACACCCCATTAGAGGCACCCCTGCTAGTCCTTTCTCTGGTAAGGCTGAGTTTCCTCAGAATTCCTGGATGCAAATTAGTCATAGTAAAACTTTACATCAATAGTTCACTGCTCCTTAAAGCATTTACTAGGTATATCCTATGTTCCCTGTCTCATCTGGGCCTCCCTTCATGACCTTATTCCTCTTGCCCTGCCCCTCTGAGTCATGGCCACTGTGCCCTCGGGTTCTGATATCTATGTGCTTGTATTCAGGGCTTCCTGGTGGTCCTACTTCCTCTTCTGTCAGCGACTGTGCTTCATACTTCTTTGTATTCGCCTGCTGGAGTGATCAGCACAAAATTAGTATTCAGGGCTTCCCTGGTGGTCCAGTGGGTAAGGACACCGCCTTGCACTGCAAGGGGCGCTGGTTCGATCCCTGGCCTGGGAAGATCCCAGGTGCCGCGGAGCAGCTGGACCGATGTGTCCAATTACCGAGCCGGAGCTCTGGAGTGCATGCGCCCGGAGCCTGTGCTCTGCGACAACAGAGGCCACCGCGATGGGAGACCCACACGGGCCAAAGACCAAAGATGGATGAAAATAGATAAATGAAAGACCAATAGAAGTGGCCCGCCTGCTCCCATCCCTCCCCACCCCACCCCCGCCAAAATACATAAATAAATAAATCTTTAAAAAAAAGTCGGTATTCAATAAATGATTGTGGATTACTAAATACATTGACCTTGCAAACACTGAGAATGAGAAGTCAAGTGTCTCCCTCAGCTCTGGGCAACACATGGTCTTTCAGTGGACAGAAGGGAGTCATCCTTAATGGTCTGTGGGTTCATGATTTTTGCCAGACCTGTCAGATGGAGCTATCCATTTATGGTTTTGAGTAAAAGGAAGCATGTGAAACCTAAGCCACTCTCGCTTTGTTCCAACATCAGGGAGCATAACAATCAGTTGGAGATATTTTATAGCATGCAGATTCCAGGTGAGGCCTGGGTTGCCCCCAGAGATTCTGATTCTGTAGATTTGCTGGGACTTGGGAATCTGCACATTCCTTATGTGCCAAGGGGATTCTAATGACCCTGATTTTCTGACCACTCTCTGAGAAACACCTCATCAGTGAAACACCCCATTAGAGGCACCCCTGCTAGTCCTTTCTCTGGTAAGGCTGAGTTTCCTCAGAATTCCTGGATGCAAATTAGTCATAGTAAAACTTTACATCAATAGTTCACTGCTCCTTAAAGCATTTACTAGGTATATCCTATGTTCCCTGTCTCATCTGGGCCTCCCTTCATGACCTTATTCCTCTTGCCCTGCCCCTCTGAGTCATGGCCACTGTGCCCTCGGGGTTCTGATTGCAGAGGCCTGGCAGGGCAGTGATGTGCTTGGCTTCCTACTCCATAGGCCCTGCTGGCCCCTGAATGGGAAACAGCTGTCTGTCTCCTCCCCCTACTCCACTCTGTTTACACTGGTTGCACAAAATGCACACTGTTCTGCAAGCCAGGTCCCAGCCCTCCCAGTTCTCTGGCCTGTGAAGTACGTCATAATTGGGTTTTAATCACATTGGACAAACAGCTGCTGTAGGCCAGGGCCACCCCTTGGGGCACAGTCTTGCTTCCAGACCATCGTTTTTGGATTCAAAGCCTGATTGTGTGTCCGGGTGACAGTGGAGTGGATGGGGAGGCGATGCTGCAGTCAGGGGCCTGGAGTGCTGAGCAGTCTGTTGAAGAGCACCTAAATGGACACATGGAAGCCAAAGTATTCAGAACTTGACGTAACCCTCCAGATGTTTGTGATGTGTGCTCCCTGGTGGCTCAGCTGATAAAAGAATCTGCCTGTGATTCAGGAGACGTGGATTTGATTCCAGGGGTGGGAACATCCCCTGGAGAAGGCAGTCTCAACCTACTCGAGTATTCTTGCCTGGGAAATCCCATGAATGGAGGAGCCTGGTGGGCTACTGTCCATGGGATCCCAAAGAGTTGGGCACAACTGAGAGATTAACATTTTCACTTCCACTTTCTGGTTTGAGAACCTTTGCTTTTTGAATATTTGAAGTTAACCCAGCAACTGACTTTAGGCTAGACACAGTTTTCTGGAGAAAGGAAAAGCTCTGAGGGCCTGGCAGAGGTTGATTTCCTCTGGTGTTCCAAGAAATTGGAGCTTGGCAATTTGCTGTGGCCGGGAGCTGGGAGAGTAAGAGTCCCTAGAAGGGTGATGAGAGTGTTAGACAGAGTCTGGAAGACCAGGAGGAACAAGTATTGATCCCAGATTTGTAACACATGGGCCTTAGAATGAGATGAAGCGTGACAGAAAAGTAGGGTAGCTTCTTCAGAGGCCAGGTGGTAATGCTCAGGCAGTTTCAGAGAGAGAAGGTGGAGAAGTGGGCCCCCAGTTCCCACTCAGTGAAGCAGATGGGCAAAGATGGGTTACTCACACTCAATCTGGAGAACACAGCCTACCAATGCTATGTTTCCATGGTCAAAAATGGTCACTTTATACACCAAGTTCCCTTGGCGTATAACTGTTACTCCCTGTAACAGTTACTTTAGTTAGGAAGGGGAGAGGATAAAGGATCTTTCAAAGATTTGTCTCTGATTCTTCACCCAGGGGAGTGAATGGATAACAAATACCTGGTTTGGGTATGAAAGGTAAGGCTTCCAAGGCTTGGCATGAAAGGAAGTTAATTGTTCTGCGTTAAGAAAAAGAATGAACATTTTGCTGTAGGTGAGAATCAAGTAGAAAACTGAAAGGCAGGTATGTGGAAGAGGGGAGATCTTCATTTTTTATAGGAATCAACTCTCATTTAACATGAGGTAATGTGTGGCTCCCTGGTGACTCAGTGATAAAGAATCCTCCTGACAGTACAGGTGAATCAGGTTCCATCCCTGGGTCAGGAAGGCCTCCTGGAGAAGGAAAGGGCATCCCACTCCAGTATTCTTGCCTGGGAGACCCCATGGACAGAAGGCACCTGGAGAGCTGTTCAGTCCAGGGGATCACAAGAGTCAGATATGACTTAATGACTAAGCAATCATAAACAACATGTGTAAATCCAGGATACACAGATCTCTAAGGATGGTCCAGTGAAAATGTGGAATACTTTCTTCTTTACCATTTATATAAGTATAAGCCCTTGCCTTGAGAAAGCTCTAATGAGATACTGTTGATGAGAATGACAGTGCAGAATATAATTTAAAGAGTGGTCTTTGCCAAGTTTGCATTTATCCATCAACCTCAACCATCCATACACTAGGAAGTATGTGGTTTGTTGCTGGATAAATGCCAGTTTGACCAAGAGTATAGGTTATAAAATGGTAAAGGCCAACCCAAAGCTGTGTGTTCAAAGGAGGACTTGCTCAGTGCTTTGTGGAATACAGGTGGGGTACATGGGAATAGGCAGAAAGGGATTAATTTCAGAGATGATTTGTGATCCCCCAGAAGTTACAGAAAAGGCACAGACTTGGGGAGAAAGGGGCTAATCAGTTCTCCAACTAGTGTCCTCAGTTCAGCAGGGACAAGAAAATGTCATAATCAATCAGTCAAATAATTACTGTATTCATCAAATGCCGAGTGCTGTGGCAGGAACTAGAGATTCAGAGATGAAGCAAGACAGAAATGCATACTTGCTCTCAAGGAGTGGGAAGAGACTGACCCTGCAAATGCTTGAATTCAAGTACAGGGTGATAGTCTTCTCAACAGAGGCCCACATGGGACAGATACACTGGAGACCTGTAGGGAGATGAGCTAAATCAAAAGGGGACGTCGAGGAGCCAGGGCCATTCTCTAGAAAGGGTGTGGTTTCTAATATTCAGAAAGAAAAACCGTCTTCTAGGAAAATCGGGGAGGAAAGCGGGTTTAGAGGTGTGAGGTGGGAAGGGCAAGAAACCAGGTTGGGATTAGGGTTAGGGAATAGAGTAGACCCAGTGGGCTTTCTCTGAGCTTCTAGGAGCTTGGATTTCACAAAGCCTGGAGCTTTCAGGTGAATCAGGTTCCATCCCTGGGTCAGGAAGGCCTCCTGGAGAAGGAAAGGGCATCCCACTCCAGTATTCTTGCCTGGGAGACCCCATGGACAGAAGGCACCTGGAGAGCTGTTCAGTCCAGGGGATCACAAGAGTCAGATATGACTTAATGACTAAGCAATCATAAACAACATGTGTAAATCCAGGATACACAGATCTCTAAGGATGGTCCAGTGAAAATGTGGAATACTTTCTTCTTTACCATTTATATAAGTATAAGCCCTTGCCTTGAGAAAGCTCTAATGAGATACTGTTGATGAGAATGACAGTGCAGAATATAATTTAAAGAGTGGTCTTTGCCAAGTTTGCATTTATCCATCAACCTCAACCATCCATACACTAGGAAGTATGTGGTTTGTTGCTGGATAAATGCCAGTTTGACCAAGAGTATAGGTTATAAAATGGTAAAGGCCAACCCAAAGCTGTGTGTTCAAAGGAGGACTTGCTCAGTGCTTTGTGGAATACAGGTGGGGTACATGGGAATAGGCAGAAAGGGATTAATTTCAGAGATGATTTGTGATCCCCCAGAAGTTACAGAAAAGGCACAGACTTGGGGAGAAAGGGGCTAATCAGTTCTCCAACTAGTGTCCTCAGTTCAGCAGGGACAAGAAAATGTCATAATCAATCAGTCAAATAATTACTGTATTCATCAAATGCCGAGTGCTGTGGCAGGAACTAGAGATTCAGAGATGAAGCAAGACAGAAATGCATACTTGCTCTCAAGGAGTGGGAAGAGACTGACCCTGCAAATGCTTGAATTCAAGTACAGGGTGATAGTCTTCTCAACAGAGGCCCACATGGGACAGATACACTGGAGACCTGTAGGGAGATGAGCTAAATCAAAAGGGGACGTCGAGGAGCCAGGGCCATTCTCTAGAAAGGGTGTGGTTTCTAATATTCAGAAAGAAAAACCGTCTTCTAGGAAAATCGGGGAGGAAAGCGGGTTTAGAGGTGTGAGGTGGGAAGGGCAAGAAACCAGGTTGGGATTGGGGGTTAGGGAATAGAGTAGACCCAGTGGGCTTTCTCTGAGCTTCTAGGGAGCTTGGATTTCACAAAGCCATGACAAGGAGCCTTTGAAGAGTATTACTAGGGAGAGAGGCAAGGGAAGTTGGGAAGAGCAGTGGAGGGTCGGATCCTAGGCAGAGAAGTGGCCCTTAAGGCTTAGGACGGTGGCTTTCCCTCAGCCCACTTTCCTGGGAGAGGCTTTGTCTGCCTATGCATTTTTCTGAAGTCCTCAGGTGAGGTGCATTTTATGAATGTCATTACACTAGGTCAGCCCTCAAGCAGTTGTGAAGGAGTCAGCATTGCACTTGAAACTGCCTTCCTACCATGCCTCCCTGGAATCTTTCCTTTGGAGAGAAAAACCTCTGATTAAGGTTGCCAGATTTAGGAAATAAAAATATAGAACTCCCACACATTTTTTTTTAGTTTAAGTATACATGGAACATACACTAAGCATGTATTTATTATGAAATTCAAATTTAACTAGCTGCCCTGTCTTTTATTTGCAACTGTATCTCTGACACATCAGGTAATCTCATTTCAGGGCTTAGCGGTCTGTCTTATCTTCCTGTGCAATGCCCCTTTCCCTACGGAGGTTCTGGGGCCCTGAAAGGTCAAGTGGTTTATTTGCCAAGTTCCCACAGGCAGGCGAGAACAGAACTGTGACTTCTAGACCAGCTCGGTGTCTACTTGACAACCTGTTCTCCACATCTTAGAATGAATTAGTTAAAAGTGTCAGCCTTCTCAGAGGGATTTGCATTTTGAAAGAAAGCCTCAGGGCAAAACTCCAAGAGTATGAAAAAATGCATACTTGCTCTCAAGGAGTGGGAAGAGACTGACCCTGCAAATGCTTGAATTCAAGTACAGGGTGATAGTCTTCTCAACAGAGGCCCACATGGGACAGATACACTGGAGACCTGTAGGGAGATGAGCTAAATCAAAAGGGGACGTCGAGGCCAGGGCCATTCTCTAGAAAGGGTGTGGTTTCTAATATTCAGAAAGAAAAACCGTCTTCTAGGAAAATCGGGGAGGAAAGCGGGTTTAGAGGTGTGAGGTGGGAAGGGCAAGAAACCAGGTTGGGATTGGGGTTAGGAATAGAGTAGACCCAGTGGGCTTTCTCTGAGCTTCTAGGGAGCTTGGATTTCACAAAGCCATGACAAGGAGCCTTTGAAGAGTATTACTAGGGAGAGAGGCAAGGGAAGTTGGGAAGAGCAGTGGAGGGTCGGATCCTAGGCAGAGAAGTGGCCCTTAAGGCTTAGGACGGTGGCTTTCCCTCAGCCCACTTTCCTGGGAGAGGCTTTGTCTGCCTATGCATTTTTCTGAAGTCCTCAGGTGAGGTGCATTTTATGAATGTCATTACACTAGGTCAGCCCTCAAGCAGTTGTGAAGGAGTCAGCATTGCACTTGAAACTGCCTTCCTACCATGCCTCCCTGGAATCTTTCCTTTGGAGAGAAAAACCTCTGATTAAGGTTGCCAGATTTAGGAAATAAAAATATAGAACTCCCACACATTTTTTTTTAGTTTAAGTATACATGGAACATACACTAAGCATGTATTTATTATGAAATTCAAATTTAACTAGCTGCCCTGTCTTTTATTTGCAACTGTATCTCTGACACATCAGGTAATCTCATTTCAGGGCTTAGCGGTCTGTCTTATCTTCCTGTGCAATGCCCCTTTCCCTACGGAGGTTCTGGGGCCCTGAAAGGTCAAGTGGTTTATTTGCCAAGTTCCCACAGGCAGGCGAGAACAGAACTGTGACTTCTAGACCAGCTCGGTGTCTACTTGACAACCTGTTCTCCACATCTTAGAATGAATTAGTTAAAAGTGTCAGCCTTCTCAGAGGGATTTGCATTTTTGAAAGAAAGCCTCAGGGCAAAAACTCCAAGAGTATGAATCTGTAGGAATGTAAATTCTGGTCCTATAGTAGGTGTGAGGGAGACATTCTGGCCCTGGAGCCTTTTTGGAATTCAGCTAATGCCCCTTACTGACTGCTCTGGTGACCAACAGAACCCTCATGGCCTCTGATCCATCAAATAAACCTATGAAGAATTTGGCCATGAACAGCCAACCCTCCCATTGGGACAATACCCTGCGCATTTTGGAGCACATTCTGAGACATCATTTCAGTTAATCTTACAATTTAACTTCTCTAGATTGTAAATTATGTTTACGTACTTTACATGTTTCCAGTTTGGTTTCTGCCACCAAACAAACTAGAAAGTTTCCACAAACATTGAATTACATGCCAGCTCTTTATAAACACTCTGTAGTCAATTTTCATTCTTTTCTTTTTCTTCTGCCACCCCCTTCTTCTTCTTGTTTTTTTTAGTGTCCTTGCTTATCCTCAGTTGGGTCTTGTCTAGCACACAGCTGCTGCAGCATTTTTGCTGTGCAAGAGAGGAGGTGGGTTGTTAAATCCAGAGACCAGAAAAACTGCGAGTGCCCTTGGGGGAAGCCGGGTCGAGGCTGGTGCTCACAGCTGTGGGGTCTATGGGCTTCCCCTGTCCCCACTGCACTCTTCCCTTCGGATCCTTAGTCCCGCCTCTTTACTCTGGAACAATGCTCTGAAGAACCATGGCTTGCACACTTTCTTTGTCAAGGTTTTTATTGCTTCACAATGTCCGTCTAGGAAATTCTAGGCTTTCTCCAGGTTTGTAACAGTCTTATTTGGCAGATGAGCAAAAGAGACCAGGTTTATGGATGTCCCAACCTGCACAGTATGTGACGGACCACACCATCCTGGTTCTTCAGTTCTTACTCATTTGGGTTTTGGTGTGACCTGTCCTTAGTGGCTTCTTACCTCACACTTGTCTTAGGAGGATTGTGCTGTTTATAATGCTATTTTCTCGTACACAGCAAGCTGCTGCAGTTGTTAGACGTGACACTTTTATGCCTGTTTTCCTACAACTATATGTGGCCATGATTTTCTCACCGTTCTTTTCCATTTCTTTGTTCCATGTTAATTTTTTGAGTTATGTGTACCCTCCAGCCCCCACAAAGACGTTCCAGACAGCACACCAGGCTTTGCTCCACAGGCAAGCACCTTGTTTGATGTCTTAGAAACAGCAGTGCTGGTGGGCGGCATGCAAGTGCCCTGGATATGGGTCCCTGTCCACTCTCAGCAGTCTTTGGTACACACGCCCTCCTTCAACGGACACTGTCTGTGGGAGGAAACAAGAAAATGGAATGGAGTAGAGACAAGAATGCTTCATTCTGGATGGAAGAGTGTCAGCCAGACTTCCTGGGAGGCTTCTTCTCCCTGCTTGGGAACTCAGTTCTCTGCTGGCAAATTATCAGTATTGTGATCCATAGCAAGTCTTTTTCATTTTAAATAACTTACTCCTATGACATACCTTTTACTTGATAATGAGTATGGATTTATATGCTCTAGCCCTGTAGAAACTAAAAGAATGTGCCTTTTCTATACAGTCATTACATAACTGCCTTCCATGCCTCAGGAAGGTGGCGTGGTGGGAAGAGCCTGGCCTCAGTAGACTAGGGGAAGTAGATGTTTTTCCCCAGACCAAGAGGTCCACTTGCTGCAGACAGGTCTGGGAGGGACAGGAGCACTCATAAGACCAGCATGATGGCTACCCAGCTCTTCCTGACTCAGGTCTTTTGAGGCATTTCATTGTTTCATGGAAAGTGTTCCAAGCCCTGTATCTCCTCACCCATCCATATCAATTCTAAGACGTAGATACATGCTAAATGATGTTTTGATTATCTGTCATTTCAGATGATCTGCCCTCGAGTCATTCATGTGTACAGAGACATACGCAAACACACTTCTCTTCTGAGGCGCGCCTAATATCTATTCAACTGAATTATCCACCATTCCCTGTTAAAGGCTGCATGCACCATGTTTCCATAATTCTCAAGCCTCTTTCCCCAGTTTTTTTTTTTTTCCCCCATTGCTGGCACATGCCTGATGGGCGCTTCCTCCTCTTTTCTGAAACAAAAATGGTAACAATTTCGCTCTGTCAGAAGCATCCCGTGGCTGGCTGTGCCCTCTGGCTTTTTCATTCATCCATAAAGCATACTTTGTGAGCCATGTTTAACATCCAGCTGCGTTCAACTTAGTGTTTTATTATCTATTCCATATTACTTGTCACATATTTCAGTGTGTAAGTCTCTCCCTACTTATCGATGCCTTTTGTATTGATGTTTAGTACCATGCTATGGGCTTCCTTGGTGGCTCAGGGAAAGAGTCCTCCTGCAGTACAGTAGACCCAGGTTTGATGCCTGAGTCAAGAAGATCCCTTGGAGAACAGAATGGCTATCCACTCTAGTATTCTTGCCTGGAGAATCCCATGGATGGAGGAGCCTAGTGGGCCACAGTCCATGGGGTTACAAAGAGTTGGACAGGACTGAGCAACCAACACTTTCACTTTCTTCATCTTAGTTCACTGAGCAAGTGACACTTCATCCTCACTGCAGACATTGTACAGTGTCTTCCCAATGATATGAAGAACAGGCTCAATATAGAGCAAAACAGTGGAAGATTTTACCCTTTCCTTTACCTGAAACTTAGAGTAAGGTGATTTACTCCAAGACTTTACTGTTGCTGCTTAGATACATGGTCTTTAGCTGTGGCTCCTCCCTCATCCCCAGCCAATGAGTGTGGGATGGGCTGAATGGGAACTGTATTTCCGGCCCCTTCCTGAATGCAGATGAGCAAATCAACCCCATTAATTACTCATGCACTAAATCTCATTGTCTGCGCCTTTGGAAAAGACACATAGCCAGGCAGATCCATGCATACACCTGCTCCACTTTAATAACATAATGCCTAGAGCTGACAATTGTGGAATGCAGGAGCCATGCACAGACAGATGTGACGAAGATGAACTGATTCCACTTTTAAGAGAATAAAATAAGCTCTTTAAAGCTAATAATCAGGCTCTCTCTCAGGCTGATATACACTCAACTGTTGCTTTGAAGGATGAGACCCTGATATGACTTCTCAGCAAGAAATGATTTTCTTAATATCTTACAAAAAATACACCCAGCATTCTTGTTACTTTTTTCCAAAGAATTAAGTATTACAGAGCAGATAGCTGAGGGACCTGGGAAGGACTACTTCTGGGAGATGCATCTTAAACAATCAGAAGCATCCCGTGGCTGGCTGTGCCCTCTGGCTTTTCATTCATCCATAAAGCATACTTTGTGAGCCATGTTTAACATCCAGCTGCGTTCAACTTAGTGTTTTATTATCTATTCCATATTACTTGTCACATATTTCAGTGTGTAAGTCTCTCCCTACTTATCGATGCCTTTTGTATTGATGTTTAGTACCATGCTATGGGCTTCCTTGGTGGCTCAGGGAAAGAGTCCTCCTGCAGTACAGTAGACCCAGGTTTGATGCCTGAGTCAAGAAGATCCCTTGGAGAACAGAATGGCTATCCACTCTAGTATTCTTGCCTGGAGAATCCCATGGATGGAGGAGCCTAGTGGGCCACAGTCCATGGGGTTACAAAGAGTTGGACAGGACTGAGCAACCAACACTTTCACTTTCTTCATCTTAGTTCACTGAGCAAGTGACACTTCATCCTCACTGCAGACATTGTACAGTGTCTTCCCAATGATATGAAGAACAGGCTCAATATAGAGCAAAACAGTGGAAGATTTTACCCTTTCCTTTACCTGAAACTTAGAGTAAGGTGATTTACTCCAAGACTTTACTGTTGCTGCTTAGATACATGGTCTTTAGCTGTGGCTCCTCCCTCATCCCCAGCCAATGAGTGTGGGATGGGCTGAATGGGAACTGTATTTCCGGCCCCTTCCTGAATGCAGATGAGCAAATCAACCCCATTAATTACTCATGCACTAAATCTCATTGTCTGCGCCTTTGGAAAAGACACATAGCCAGGCAGATCCATGCATACACCTGCTCCACTTTAATAACATAATGCCTAGAGCTGACAATTGTGGAATGCAGGAGCCATGCACAGACAGATGTGACGAAGATGAACTGATTCCACTTTTAAGAGAATAAAATAAGCTCTTTAAAGCTAATAATCAGGCTCTCTCTCAGGCTGATATACACTCAACTGTTGCTTTGAAGGATGAGACCCTGATATGACTTCTCAGCAAGAAATGATTTTCTTAATATCTTACAAAAAATACACCCAGCATTCTTGTTACTTTTTTCCAAAGAATTAAGTATTACAGAGCAGATAGCTGAGGGACCTGGGAAGGACTACTTCTGGGGAGATGCATCTTAAACAATTTCGGCCTGTGAATGAACCACAGAATTTGTGCTCCCTGAAGTGAAAATCAGGGTAAGGAGGCCACTGGGGAAGCAGCAGACAGCCCACTTAAAACAGAAAGCCAAATCCCTTCTCTCTCCTTCCCTCACCCCTAGGGGGTGGGCAGGCCGATGTGCAGATATGGAAGGAAGGAGATTGGTTAACGATGTCCAGGCAAAAGCTGGGGCTGCTGCTACGGGACGGCTTATCACCCCACATGAGCTACTGGACTTTGAGAATTTACTGGATTCCCCATTATTGTAACAGAGAATTGGGGACATGACTCTACCTTTATGGATCTTCACTTTTGGGGGAGTCTAGTCCTACACTATGCTACATGAGTTGCCAGTGTCGAAGAGTACACTGAGGCAGATGTACAAGTATCATGGAATGTCCAGACTTTCTGAGGTTGTAACAAGGGATTAAGGATCAGGAGTAGCATCCAGATAAGTCGAGATCTGAGATAAGAGGTAGACCTGAGGAAACATTGCTTCTTCCTTCATATGGATTTGAAGGATATTGGTGTTGTAAGCATTCTGTAAATACTTAATGGCTGCAGATGCAGATGGATGAAGGAGGGACTCAGACTTGGTGTTTGCTAAACATTCAAGAATGACAGAGAGGATTGTGTTTAAACCTTCTTAGCAAGGGCAGGTGGAGAACACTCACAATAACTTGTGCCTAGACTGAATTGTGCCTGCGCCTTTGGAAAAGACACACAGCCAGGCAGATCCATGCATACACCTGCTCCTCTTTAATATCATAATGCGTAGAGGTTACAATTGTGGAATGCAGGAGGCATGCACTGACAGATGTGAAATGAACTGATTCCACTTTTAAGAGAATAAAATAAGCTCTTTAAAGCTAATAATCAGGCTCTCTCTCAGGCTGATATACACTCAACTGTTGCTTTGAAGGATGAGACCCTGATATGACTTCTCAGCAAGAAATGATTTTCTTAATATCTTACAAAAAATACACCCAGCATTCTTGTTACTTTTTTCCAAAGAATTAAGTATTACAGAGCAGATAGCTGAGGGACCTGGGAAGGACTACTTCTGGGGAGATGCATCTTAAACAATTTCGGCCTGTGAATGAACCACAGAATTTGTGCTCCCTGAAGTGAAAATCAGGGTAAGGAGGCCACTGGGGAAGCAGCAGACAGCCCACTTAAAACAGAAAGCCAAATCCCTTCTCTCTCCTTCCCTCACCCCTAGGGGGTGGGCAGGCCGATGTGCAGATATGGAAGGAAGGAGATTGGTTAACGATGTCCAGGCAAAAGCTGGGGCTGCTGCTACGGGACGGCTTATCACCCCACATGAGCTACTGGACTTTGAGAATTTACTGGATTCCCCATTATTGTAACAGAGAATTGGGGACATGACTCTACCTTTATGGATCTTCACTTTTGGGGGAGTCTAGTCCTACACTATGCTACATGAGTTGCCAGTGTCGAAGAGTACACTGAGGCAGATGTACAAGTATCATGGAATGTCCAGACTTTCTGAGGTTGTAACAAGGGATTAAGGATCAGGAGTAGCATCCAGATAAGTCGAGATCTGAGATAAGAGGTAGACCTGAGGAAACATTGCTTCTTCCTTCATATGGATTTGAAGGATATTGGTGTTGTAAGCATTCTGTAAATACTTAATGGCTGCAGATGCAGATGGATGAAGGAGGGACTCAGACTTGGTGTTTGCTAAACATTCAAGAATGACAGAGAGGATTGTGTTTAAACCTTCTTAGCAAGGGCAGGTGGAGAACACTCACAATAACTTGTGACTATTGATAGTAACAGGAGCAGAGACCAAGAGAAGTTCTCTCTGACCTTTAAGGGTGAAATTGTCCTCTTGATCCATATCACCCTTTTTTATGTATGTATTTACTGTTAATTTTTCCTCAGAGAAAGGTAGTGGGATTTCCTCGATGAGTTTTCATGGTTTAGGGTCATAGCATTTCTGTGTATGTACAGTATTGTCTGTGATGCTTTTCACCTCTGCTGTCTCATTACTCCATATGAGAAGGTCACTAAGGGACATATATAATTTCCATTTTTACCAGTGTAGACCCTGAATCAGAGACATGAACTGACTTGTCCAGGTTCTTATAACCAATGAGCAGCAAGTTTGTTGGCTCAAATCCCAGTGCATGACTACTGCCAGCATCACGCCTGTCCTTGTTAGACCAGCAGTGGCATGATGCTGTCTCACAAAGGGTCCACGGTTGACATCACTCTTCTTTTGCAAAAGGAGTCTGCTAAGCTGAAGATGGCTCATGTTTGACTCTTTTTATGTAGTGGATTAAGAAAATTGACCAATGTCAGCTCTCCTCAGATCTGGACTGTTTTCCTGTTCCCTAGCACTGACTGATCCTTATTGTAATGACATCTTACGTCTTAAAATATGCTTCTTTGTCTCGGTTTTACTAGCTGGAGTAAAGGAATTGTCTTTGGCTTTATTGGACCATATCCAGGCATCTGGAATAATGAGAGGGAGTTGGGAATGAAGAAATAGCCAAGTCTTACATTCCCAGTTTCCAAACCTGCCAAGGGCTTTGTAAAATTGTGAAATGTATTTTAGAACATAAAATGCATCTAATTCAGTGGCACTCAATTCTGGCTGTACATTTAAAATCACCTGGGGAGCTTTAGAAAATGCCAATGCTAGGGCCTCCCTGTGCCCAAGGACTCAGTTCCAATTGGTCTTCCATAGGCCTTGAGTATTAAATGCTTTTGAACAGCTCACAAGTGATTCTAATATATAGTCAGGATTTGAAACTTTGGATTTATTCCATTATTTAAAAATAAGGAAACTAATATTATATAAAGAGTTTATGCTTATTGCTTTACATTAGCTACTTCTGCATAAAAATTACCTCAATTTAGTATCTTAAAATCATAAACATTTATTATCCTCTCAGATATTCTGTGGGTCAGGGTTCTCGGAGTAGCCTGTCTGTCTCTAATGACTTAATGGTGTCATTGAATCCTTGTGCAAGGTGACTCATTTGCACACTTGACAAGTTAGAGCTGCCCTGTAGGCAGGACCCGTCAGTTCTTAACTGTGTGGACCCCTCCGTGGGGCTGCTTGAGTATCCTCACAACATGGTAGCTGGCTTCTCTTAGAGTGAGTGATCCAAAGAAGAAGCCACAATATCTTTATGACCTAGTCTTGTCAAGCATGCACCTCACCTCTAACACAATCTTTTCATTTGAAGTGGGGTCACAAAATTCCATATTTGTAGGGAGGGAGTTTAAGCATCATCTTTTGCAATGAAGAATATCAAAGGATTTGTGTTTTAGAACTGCCCCTGGTCAAAGTCATGTAAGTACATGAAATGCCAGGGCTACAAGTCTGGTACCCCATCAATTAGTCTCATCCCTTGATTCTTAAATAAGGAAATCAATGTAAAATATTTAAGATATCATCAATTGTCTCCTTCCAATGAAGAGATCGGTTCTTTAAAATAATAGCATCCAGAGAAGGGTCTCTCACCTGTCAGGCACGCATGTGACCATCCCATCCCTTGCATGATTCACTTCAAGGGCCTCTTTTCACCCCTTAGAGGCTTCTGAAGGATCGGATTACTTTGCCAGTGGAAAAATATGAGCTCCCTGTGTGATATACCATAACTGCAACAGCACATCATATAATTTTCCCCCAAGGCTTGTTGCGGTCTACATCGAATCATTTGTATTTATGACAGCTCGGGCGTGATTGAGCACGACCTCACTTTGATAAAAGCCATTTAAAGCTCATAAATACAGGTGACATGCTGCCTCCCTGGCCTAGATTTTTTAAGGAGAGACTGAGATTTGCATTGGCATTCAACTTCCATTGTTCAGAAAAAGTAAAGAAAAGAAAAGAGTGAGGGAATGAGCAAAAGGGAGGGAAAGAGTCAGTTCGGGATGAAGAGAGACCAAGAAAGAGGTGAGAACTTGCTGAAGCATGGGACTCCAGTTCCCTGCTCTCTCTGGGCTCCACTCCAGCCTGGTGCTGGGCTGCCTGGGGGATATGAAGGGTACCAGCTCATAGGGAGTGCTGATGAAGCACACGGGAGTGAATAGGTCACCAGACTTTATGGGCCATTTATTTCCTCTTTTAAAAGCATTGTTAAATCACAAGTAAATTACAGTAAATTGTCGATTTTTATTAGAACAGGAAAGTCTATGGCTTCAGTGCTCGCCACACTGCTCTCTGGGGACAGTTTGACTACAAGGTAGAGCAGGTGACTACCTGGTTGTAGGCTTTGAAGGGCACTAGCCTGGGGCTCTCCCCTGAGAGTATCTAACAGTAACCCCTAGGGTACCTGAAATTCCAACATTTAAAAGCCAACTTTTTTTTATTAGAGGCCTTCACAGGATACAGATTTCTAAAAGGAAATGGTCTTAAGTTGATCAGTTAACATGTAGATTGTGGCGATTAGGAGTTGCCAAGAGTCAGCAGCCTTGGCCTTGGAGCTGGTGGAAACCCTGGAGACCTCCTATTGCAGCCCCTGTGTTCTGTACATGAGGAAGTGTGGACCGGGAGGCTGATCAGCAAGGTCCTTCAACCCAGTACTGCTGTCATGCCTGTGGGAGACCTTGGGGAACTCTTCCTTCCTTAGGGGGCTCACTTCTTTGGTTCAGAAGTGGTGTCTGCATTTTAGGGATTTGGAAAGGCGAGTGGCCCGAGAACAGCAGCTCCTTAGGCGGCCCCATAACGTGAGGAAGGAAGGGGCTTCTGACAATACGGAGGGCCTGGGGCCAAATTCTTTGCAGACATCTCTATTTTGACTCATGCAGTGTTTTACCAAAATTTGCCAATGTTTGAAAGTAAAGAGACTCTTTATATATGCATACAACACCTCCACACCAGTTTTAGAGTTTTAGCTTCTGGAAACAATTGGCTGGAGTGGAGCTGGAGAGCTTTGGTCTTTCAGTCACTGCAGCTTCCAAGTGACCCTCCACACTCACATTTCTTGTTTGAGCTTGAAGTTCTCTCACTTTACAGATGGGAAAACTGAGTCTCAGAGGGGGACATGGCGCATTGAAGGAAGCACAGATGAGGTTAGTTGCAGTGGAGGGGCCAGACTGCCGTGTTCCTGATACCTGTGGTTCAGGGTCCTGCTTGAAAACCCTGCCACTTAGCAGCCCCGCAGCCTCTGTGTACATAGGCTTCTGGGCCATGGGCTTCTCCACGTGGTTCTGTGCAGATCACAGAGGCCTCCAGTGGAAGGAGAGCCATCCAAGGGCATGCACGTGGAGGCGGTGGACAGAGGCACAGGGAGGACTCACCCTTCACCCAGGAAAGTCTATGGCTTCAGTGCTCGCCACACTGCTCTCTGGGGACAGTTTGACTACAAGGTAGAGCAGGTGACTACCTGGTTGTAGGCTTTGAAGGGCACTAGCCTGGGGCTCTCCCCTGAGAGTATCTAACAGTAACCCCTAGGGTACCTGAAATTCCAACATTTAAAAGCCAACTTTTTTTTATTAGAGGCCTTCACAGGATACAGATTTCTAAAAGGAAATGGTCTTAAGTTGATCAGTTAACATGTAGATTGTGGCGATTAGGAGTTGCCAAGAGTCAGCAGCCTTGGCCTTGGAGCTGGTGGAAACCCTGGAGACCTCCTATTGCAGCCCCTGTGTTCTGTACATGAGGAAGTGTGGACCGGGAGGCTGATCAGCAAGGTCCTTCAACCCAGTACTGCTGTCATGCCTGTGGGAGACCTTGGGGAACTCTTCCTTCCTTAGGGGGCTCACTTCTTTGGTTCAGAAGTGGTGTCTGCATTTTAGGGATTTGGAAAGGCGAGTGGCCCGAGAACAGCAGCTCCTTAGGCGGCCCCATAACGTGAGGAAGGAAGGGGCTTCTGACAATACGGAGGGCCTGGGGCCAAATTCTTTGCAGACATCTCTATTTTGACTCATGCAGTGTTTTACCAAAATTTGCCAATGTTTGAAAGTAAAGAGACTCTTTATATATGCATACAACACCTCCACACCAGTTTTAGAGTTTTAGCTTCTGGAAACAATTGGCTGGAGTGGAGCTGGAGAGCTTTGGTCTTTCAGTCACTGCAGCTTCCAAGTGACCCTCCACACTCACATTTCTTGTTTGAGCTTGAAGTTCTCTCACTTTACAGATGGGAAAACTGAGTCTCAGAGGGGGACATGGCGCATTGAAGGAAGCACAGATGAGGTTAGTTGCAGTGGAGGGGCCAGACTGCCGTGTTCCTGATACCTGTGGTTCAGGGTCCTGCTTGAAAACCCTGCCACTTAGCAGCCCCGCAGCCTCTGTGTACATAGGCTTCTGGGCCATGGGCTTCTCCCACGTGGTTCTGTGCAGATCACAGAGGCCTCCAGTGGAAGAAGAGCCGTCCAAGGGCATGCACGTGGAGGCGGTGGACAGAGGCACAGGGAGGACTCACCCTTCACCCATCCTGGCATTTCCCCCCACTCTCCCTCTGTTCTGTGACCCCTCATCTTGGTGCACAGGAGGACTGGGAAACAAACTCCGATTTGCTCCTGGAGAGAGCGTGGGCCTCCTGACCGCTATCCATACCTGCAACGACAGTGTGTCATGGCGAGGACCATTATCAGAGTTCTCACAGCACAGAGAGGGTGGTTTTCCATGAATTAAGTCTCCATTTGGCCCTGCTGACCTCTCAAGTCCACAAACTCTTTCTGTCTTTGATCCAGATTGTTGTTTATTTTTTTTCCCCAAGGTTTAATTTGCACTTCTTTTTGCTTTTCCGATGTGTGTATTTTCTCTGATGCATATATGGAAGGTGGGATTGGGGGTTCTGTTCTTCAGCTTATAATACACTTATGTGTGATAAGAAGTTTATTTTCTCACACAAATAAATTAGTTGTTAATGAAAGCTTTTTGATATAGTGCAAAAAACAGGGTGTATTTGATATCAGCAGCTGTGTGCCTTTCAATTGCTTGTTTGTCTAAGTTCTGTCAGGATTATCAGCCTGCACCCCCAAATATAGCCCCTCCTTCTCTTTGCTGGGTCTTTCTTCCTCCTTTCTCTTCTCTCCCCCTTCCCCATTCTTTTTCATGTTCTCCCTCTATCTCTGTCTGTCTGTCTGTCTCTCTCTCTCTCTCTCACACACCACACAAAACTATCAGGCCACTGCTGCATCATTTTGACCTCGGTTAGACACTTTCTGCTTCCTCCTTTCTTAGTCAGGGTGTTACACTCCCGGAGGCTTCGCATGGAGATGTGTGGAACCTGAGTCTGTGTAAGAGAGGGTAAGCTGAGAGTTTTACAGTTTGCCCTGGTGTGGACAGTTAGGAAGACCAGAGCTAGGATTTAAAGCCTTGTAAATCTGCTCCTCAGACTGCCTACTCATCATCCTGTGAGAGAAGAGAAATCATGGGCTTTGCCCCATAGAGTTATACCATCCACTTGCAGGGGTAGGTGGAAACCTGGCTGAGGTGACCAGTACAGCAAGATGGCATATGCTGGGTGTCCTCTTAAGGATGTCCAGTAATTCAAGTGTAGAAGTTTAGAAGAGGGGGTTGCTGGAGAGTTTTGATGGCTGGGGAAGCAGTGTAAGATACATGGAAGTTTCCAGAACGAGACAATCAGAAGTGGCTGTGTGGTGAATTGAGGTTGTCATGGTGGAAAAGCAGCCGTAGGCCAAGTTTACTTTCCAACATGGTATAGCATTCACATCTATGCCTGGGGCCGGGGAAAAGCTTAGTGCTGTGGAGAGAAGGTTCTTAATATGAACCAGTGACTGATAAAGTTGGATCACGTCAGGGAGAGGTTTTTCTCAGTAGTAAGAAAGAGTTATACCTGGCTATTCTCTTTTACTATTGGGCAATTACTAGGGAAGAGAAATATCCACAAGTATTCTATTTTCTTTTAAACTCAGAGCAAAGGTTGTTTGATAGAGTGTGGTTATCATACTCTATCAAAGTGTGTGCTACTTCTGAGTTGGTTTTCCCACCTGCAGTTAAATAGCCTCCCTGGACCAGGGTTCTGCAGGGGCCTAGGATGTCTCCAGAAGTCTAGGGCAGCCATTCAGTCTCTTTATTGTGACCCTCCTCATTGCCCTTGGCCCCTTCCGAACTGCCTGACTGGCCATTTACACATGGAACTTTCCAGGAAGCAGGAGGCTTCCCACTTCATGTTGTTAACCTACACGGCACCTGTATGCAGAATTTTCACTCAAGGCACCAAGATATTCTGCTTGATGCTCTTCATCAGTTACTCTCTCATCTCTGGGTAATTACTTTCCTGGTTGGCTTGCACGGGGCACTGAATTTGGAGGAAGCCTGCAGCTGCAGGTCTGCAGAACCATGGGCCACCACAGGGATGGCCCATTTCATACACCCAGCACTGCCAGGGCATGGCGTGCTCTGCCTCGCCACTCTGGGGAGGCTCCCCGTGGACAACTGCTTCACTGCTCCCTCTAAGGCTTGTTCCAGGCAAGGGTGGCCCCCCAACCGCTGCTTTCTCTTTTATCTGTATTCACCAGGGAGCTCTGTTCTAATTAATTACCATCTACACTCTATACTCAAGAGGGAGATCTGCTTGGGAGGAGAATTGGGGAGGGGCCACATTTAGAAATTTAATCAAGATCTTCAGGTTGCATGGCCTACTGTTGACAGCAACACTTCTCCTGGGGTAACTGAGAACAGAGCATCAGCTTTGTGCAAAACTGCATCTGCATTTGGCTTTCCTGTGTCCCTACTGCCTAAAAGGGAATGCTTGGAAATGCCTGAGAATATGAGCCTCCCTCAGCCTCCACCTGGAAACTCAGGGCTCCTCAGGTTCAGGATTTACAGAAACACATTGCTGCCTGTTGCTCCCAAAGGGCTTAACCCTTAATCTGCTGCAGTCATTTGAGATAATTCAGGGAGTCAGCACAGTGGTTGTCAACCCTGGCTATGCTTCCTAACTACCTGTACAACTTTTAAAAACAATTCAGAAACTCAGTCCTATTCCTTAATTTTTTTAAAAAATGTAATGCTCCCAAAGTATCTTTTCTAAAAAAACTGAGATATAATTCAAATTCTATATGTTGTTGTGCAGTCACGAAGTCATGTTCAACTCTTTATGATCCCATGAACTGCAGCATGCCAGGCTTCACTGACCTTCGCTATCTCCCTGAGTTTGCTAAAATTCTTGTCCACTGAGTTGGTGATACCATCAAACCATCTCCTTCTCTGTTATCCCCTTCTCCTCCTGCCCTCAATCTTTTCGAGCATCAGGATCTTTTCCAGTGAGTTAGCTCTTCACATCAAGTGGCTAAATTATTGGAGTTTCAACTTGGCATCAGTCCTTCTAATGAATATTCATGGTTGATTTTCTTTAGGATTGACTGGTTTGCTCTCCTTGTTGTCCCAAAGGGGCTCTCAAGAGTCTTCAACGCCGCAGTGCAAAAGCATTTTTTTGTCGATCAACCTTCTTTACGTCCAATTTTCACATCCATACATGATTACTGGAAAAACCATAGCTTTAACTATATGGACCTTTGTTGGCAAAGTGATGTCTCTGCTTTTAAAACACTATCTTGCTTTGTCATAACTTTTCTTCTAACAGGCAAGTGTCTGTTAATTGTGTGGCTACAGTCACCATCCAAAGTGATTTTGGAGCCCAATAAAATAAAAATTTTCTGCAAAATCTTTTTTTGCCAGGGAGGAGAATTGGGAGGGGCCACATTTAGAAATTTAATCAAGATCTTCAGGTTGCATGGCCTACTGTTGACAGCAACACTTCTCCTGGGGTAACTGAGAACAGAGCATCAGCTTTGTGCAAAACTGCATCTGCATTTGGCTTTCCTGTGTCCCTACTGCCTAAAAGGGAATGCTTGGAAATGCCTGAGAATATGAGCCTCCCTCAGCCTCCACCTGGAAACTCAGGGCTCCTCAGGTTCAGGATTTACAGAAACACATTGCTGCCTGTTGCTCCCAAAGGGCTTAACCCTTAATCTGCTGCAGTCATTTGAGATAATTCAGGGAGTCAGCACAGTGGTTGTCAACCCTGGCTATGCTTCCTAACTACCTGTACAACTTTTAAAAACAATTCAGAAACTCAGTCCTATTCCTTAATTTTTTTAAAAAATGTAATGCTCCCAAAGTATCTTTTCTAAAAAAACTGAGATATAATTCAAATTCTATATGTTGTTGTGCAGTCACGAAGTCATGTTCAACTCTTTATGATCCCATGAACTGCAGCATGCCAGGCTTCACTGACCTTCGCTATCTCCCTGAGTTTGCTAAAATTCTTGTCCACTGAGTTGGTGATACCATCAAACCATCTCCTTCTCTGTTATCCCCTTCTCCTCCTGCCCTCAATCTTTTCGAGCATCAGGATCTTTTCCAGTGAGTTAGCTCTTCACATCAAGTGGCTAAATTATTGGAGTTTCAACTTGGCATCAGTCCTTCTAATGAATATTCATGGTTGATTTTCTTTAGGATTGACTGGTTTGCTCTCCTTGTTGTCCAAGGGACTCTCAAGAGTCTTCAACGCCGCAGTGCAAAAGCATTTTTTTGTCGATCAACCTTCTTTACGTCCAATTTTCACATCCATACATGATTACTGGAAAAACCATAGCTTTAACTATATGGACCTTTGTTGGCAAAGTGATGTCTCTGCTTTTAAAACACTATCTTGCTTTGTCATAACTTTTCTTCTAACAGGCAAGTGTCTTTTAATTGTGTGGCTACAGTCACCATCCAAAGTGATTTTGGAGCCCAATAAAATAAAAATCTGCCACTGTTTCTACTTGTTTCCCATTTGCCATGAAGTGATGGGATCAGATGCCATGGTCTTAATTTTTTGAATGTTGACTTTTAAGCCAGCTTTTTCACTGTCCTCTTTCAGCTTCAAGAGGCTCTTCAGTTCCTCTTTGCTTTCTGCCATTAGTGTGGTATCATCTGCATATCTAAGTTTGTTGACACTTTTCCTGGAAATCTTGATTCCTGCTTGTGAATCTTTCAGCCTGGCATTTTGCATGATGTACTCTGCATATAAATTAAAAGCGGAGAGACAATATACTTGTTGTACTCCTTTCCCAGTTTGGAGCCAGTCCCGTTTATTCCATATTCAATTCTAACTGTTGCTTTTGGTCCTGCATACAGGTTTCTCAGGAGACAGGTAAGTTGATCTGGTATTCCCATCTCTTTTAGAATTTCTGTAGTTTGTTGTGATCTGCACAGTCAAATGCTTTAGGGTGTAGTCAATGTAGCAGAAGTAGATGTTTCTTCTGCAATCCCATCATTTTTTCTATGATCCAGCAGATGTTGGCATATTGATCTCAGGTTCCTTGACCTATTCAAAATCTAGCTTGTACATCTGGAAGTTCTTAGTTTATGTACTGTTGAAACCTAGCTTGAAGGATTTTGAGCATTACCTTGCTAGCATGTGAAATGAGTACAATGGTAAGGTAGTTTGTACATTCTTTGGCATTGCCTTTCTTTGGGATTGGAATGGAAAATGACCTTCTCCAGTCCTATGCCCACTGATGAGTTATCCAAATTTGCTGGCATATTGAGTTGTGGCACTTTTTTTAAAAAAATTCCCTATAATTTTATTTATTTATTCTTTGAATTGAAAAATTTTTTTTAATTGAAGAGTAATAGGTTTGCAGAGTTTTGATATTTAGTGTATCATCTTTTAGGATTTGAACTAGTTCAGCATCCTCTTTTAGGATTTGAAATAGCTCAACTGAAATTCCATCACCTCCACTAGCTTTGTTTGTAGTAGTGCTTACTAAGACCCACTTGACTTCACACTCCAGGATATCTGGCTCTAGGTGAGTGGTCATTGTGGTTATCCAGGTCATTAAGATCTTTTTAGTATAGTTCTTCTGTGTATTCTTGCCACCTCCTCTTAGTTTCTTCTGCTTCTGTTAGGTCCTTGCCATTTGTTTCCTTGATTATGCCTATCTTTTAAAATACACAATTCATTGGTTTTTAGTATATTATAAAGTTGTGCAACCATCATCACTTTCTACGAGAACATTTTCATCACCCCAGAAAGGAACCCATTCTCATTAGCAATCATTCCTCATTTCTCCTTCCCTGCTCCAAGACACCTTTAATTTACTCTCTGTCTCTCTGGAATTGCCTATTAAGGACATTTCTGATAAACAGAATCACACAATATGTGCTTGGCCCCATTCAAACCTTTTGAACAGAAACATCAGTGCCTTGTGTGCTAAATATTTTTTGAACAGTCTCTGATTATTAGGCATAGGCAGCTCTTGGGCACCTGAGGCATGGAGTGATAAAGTACCTTTCCCATGGGCCCCAGTTGCTCCAGCACACAGAAAGTAAGCAAGTGCTCAGGGAATGTTTGTTGAATGAGTAAGTCCACATTTTAGAGGAGTCTCTCATAGCTTAGTGTGATCAGGATACTTGCCTCCCAGAATATTCATTAGTCCTAACTTCTCCAATTAGCTGTTTCATCAATACTATATGGAAATAAGGGCTTCCCTGATGGCTCAGTGGGTAAAGAATCTGCCTGCAATGCAGGAGACATAGGAGACACTTGTTGGATTATTCCCAGTTTGGGAAGTTCCGCTGGATGAGGGCATGGCAACCCACTCCAGTATTCTTCGCTAGAGAATCCCATGGACAGAGGAGCCTGGTAGGCTATCATCCAAAGGATGGAAAAGAGTTGGACATGACTTATGCTATTGAATATTTTGCCTGTTTTCCTCTAAGAGTTTTATGTTTCTGGTCTTACAGTTAGGTCTTTAATCCATTTTGAGTTTATCTTTGTGTATGGTGTTAGGTAGTGTTCCAGCTTCATTCTTTTACATGTAGCTGTCGAATTTTCTTGGCACCATTTGTTGAAGAGGCTGTCTTTGCCCCTTTGTATATTCTTGCCTCCTTTGTCAAAAATAAGGTACCCGTAGGTACATGGGTTTATCTCTCAGCAGTCTATCTTGTTTCACTGGTGTACATTTCTGTTTTTGTGCCAATACCATACTTCTTGATGACAGTTGTCTTGGAGTATAGTCTGAAGTTAGGAAGGTTGATCCCTCCAGCTCATTTCTTCTTTCTCAAGACTGCTTTGGATATACAGTTTTTTTGTGTGTTTCCATATGAATTGTGTTATTTTCTGTTCTAGTTACGTGAAAAATGCCATTAGTAATTTGATAGGGATTGCATTGAATCTGTAGATGATATTTGGTGGCTTGGTCATTTTCACGATATTGATTCTTCTAACCCAGGAATATACAATATCTCTTCACCTGTTTATGTCTTCTTTGATTTCTATCTATCAGTGTCTTATAATTTTCTGTGTACAGTTCTTTTGTCTCCTTAAGTAGGTTTATTCCCAAATATTTTATTCTTTTGGTTGCATTGGTGAATGGAATTACTTCTTTGATTTTTCTTTCTGATTTTTCATTATATATAGAGTGATTTTTGTGTATTGATTTTGTATCTTGTGACTTTGCTAAATTCACTGATTAGCTCTAGTAATTTTCTGATCATGTTTTTAGGTTTTTCTATGTATAACATCATGTCATTTGCAAACAGAATTTTACTTCTACTTTTCCAATCTTGATTCTTTTTATTTCTTTTGCTTCTCTAATTGTTGTAGCTAGAACTTCTGAGATTATGTTGAATAATAGTGATGAAAGTAGACACCCCTGTCTTGTTCCTGATCTTAGAGGGAATGCTTTGTTTTCCACCATTGGGAATAATGTTTGCAGTGGGCTTATCGTATATGGCTTTCTCTATGTTGAGGTAGGTTCCTTCTTTTCCCATTTTTAAGAACTGGTAGGCTATCATCCAAAGGATGGAAAAGAGTTGGACATGACTTATGCTATTGAATATTTTGCCTGTTTTCCTCTAAGAGTTTTATGTTTCTGGTCTTACAGTTAGGTCTTTAATCCATTTTGAGTTTATCTTTGTGTATGGTGTTAGGTAGTGTTCCAGCTTCATTCTTTTACATGTAGCTGTCGAATTTTCTTGGTACCATTTGTTGAAGAGGCTGTCTTTGCCCCTTTGTATATTCTTGCCTCCTTTGTCAAAAATAAGGTACCCGTAGGTACATGGGTTTATCTCTCAGCAGTCTATCTTGTTTCACTGGTGTACATTTCTGTTTTTGTGCCAATACCATACTTCTTGATGACAGTTGTCTTGGAGTATAGTCTGAAGTTAGGAAGGTTGATCCCTCCAGCTCATTTCTTCTTTCTCAAGACTGCTTTGGATATACAGTTTTTTTGTGTGTTTCCATATGAATTGTGTTATTTTCTGTTCTAGTTACGTGAAAAATGCCATTAGTAATTTGATAGGGATTGCATTGAATCTGTAGATGATATTTGGTGGCTTGGTCATTTTCACGATATTGATTCTTCTAACCCAGGAATATACAATATCTCTTCACCTGTTTATGTCTTCTTTGATTTCTATCTATCAGTGTCTTATAATTTTCTGTGTACAGTTCTTTTGTCTCCTTAAGTAGGTTTATTCCCAAATATTTTATTCTTTTGGTTGCATTGGTGAATGGAATTACTTCTTTGATTTTTCTTTCTGATTTTTCATTATATATAGAGTGATTTTTGTGTATTGATTTTGTATCTTGTGACTTTGCTAAATTCACTGATTAGCTCTAGTAATTTTCTGATCATGTTTTTAGGTTTTTCTATGTATAACATCATGTCATTTGCAAACAGAATTTTACTTCTACTTTTCCAATCTTGATTCTTTTTATTTCTTTTGCTTCTCTAATTGTTGTAGCTAGAACTTCTGAGATTATGTTGAATAATAGTGATGAAAGTAGACACCCCTGTCTTGTTCCTGATCTTAGAGGGAATGCTTTGTTTTCCACCATTGGGAATAATGTTTGCAGTGGGCTTATCGTATATGGCTTTCTCTATGTTGAGGTAGGTTCCTTCTTTTCCCATTTTTTAAAATCATAAATGGGTGTTGGATTTTGTCAAAGACTTTTTTTGCATCTATTGAGATTATCATGTGATTTTTATCTTTCAATTCATTGACATGGTGTATCACATGGACTGATTTGCATATACTGAAGAATCCTTGCATGCCTAGGATAAACCCTGCTTGATCACAGTGTATGAATTTTTTTAATGTGTTGCTGAATTTTGTTTGTTAGAATTTTTTTGAGGATTTTTTTGTCTATATTCATCATTGATATTCGCCTGTAATTTTCTTTTTTTGTGTTGTCTTTGCCTGGTTTTTGTATCAGGGTGATGGTGACCTCGTAGAATGTGTTTGGACGTGTTTCTTCCTGTGCAATTTTCTTTTTAAATTTATATAATTATTTTACTATTACAGAGTTTTGTTGTTTACAGCTATACATAAATCCAAATTAGTCATAGGTATACTCTAGACCCGTCCCACCTGAACCCGCACCCCCCCCGCCCCTCCCCATCCCACTCCTCCAGGTTGTTGGGTAGCCCCCATATAAGTTCCCTCAATCTTACAGCATATCCACAATGGTTGTCTCTTTTACATATGATAGTATAGGTTTCCATGTTATTCTTTTCAAACTTCTTATGCACTCTTCCCTCCCCTCAATGACCATAAGTCTGTTCTCTATGCCTGTTTATTCATTGCTGCTCTACATATGCATTTATCAGTACCATCTTTCTAGATTCCATATATATGTGTTTGTATACTATATTTGTCCTTCTCTTTTTGACTTGCTTCACTTTGTATAATAGGTTCTGGATTCATCCACCTCATTAGGACTGATTCAAATGCATTTCATTTTATGGCTGAGAAATATTCCATTGTATATATGTACCATAGCTTCTTTATCCTTTCATTTGTTGATAGCTGTGCAATTTTTTGAAAGAGTTTTAGAGGATAGGTATTAGCTCTTCTCTAAATATTTGGTAGAATTCACCTGTGAAGCCATCTGGCTCTGGGCTTTTATTTTTGGGAATGTTTTGGTCACAGATTTTATTTCTGAGCTTGTAGTTGAACTGTTCATAATTCTATTTCTTCCTGGTTCATTATTGGAAGATTGAACTTGTCTAAGAATATGTCCATTTCTACCAGGTTGTCCAATTTATTGCTATATAGTTGTTCATAATACTCTCTTATAATCCTTTGTATTTCTGTATTGTCTGTTGTAACCTCTCCTTTTTCATTTTTGATTTTGTTGATTTGATTCTTCTCTCTTTTTGTCCTGATGACTCTGGCTAGAGATTTGTCAACTGTATTTATCTTTTTTCATATGGAAATTAGTCAAAATTAATGGTAGTTTGTACTTTCCCATATCAATTACTTTAATAATTTTTAATGTGTTTCCATCTCCTTAGGTAGAACTTTTCTATATGGGACTGTGGCTAGGAGCTCATGAAAGGTGCTCAGAGAAATCTATAATGATAGGAGCAGTCCTGGTCAAGTCAAAGGAACTAAACTGAAATGGCCACACTAAGGTCTCATGCATGTATAGAACCAAAGCTAGACTGGCATTGAAAAGAAGGGATAAAACATATATTGTAGCAGATGTTAGAGTTGTGAGCAAGTGTGGGTAGAGTAGAGAGGTTAAAAATAGGCATAACAGGGCTTCCCTGGTGATCCAATGGGTAAAGAGTACGCCTTGCAGTGTAAGGGGCACTGGTTTGATCCCTGGCCCTGGAGGATCCCGCCTACCATGGAGTCGCTGGACTGGTGTGTCCAGTTACAAGCCAGCACTCTGGAGCACATGTGCCTGGAGCCAGTGCTCTGCAACGAGGGAAGCCACTTCAATGGGAGGCCCACACAGGCCAAAGAATAAAGATGGATGAAAATAAATAAATAAGAAACCAATAAAAGAGGCCAAAGTTAAAAAAAGGCATACCACTTCAGTGGTTGGAAGGACACAGGTTAGCGTTCCAATCTACGTGATGGCTTTAGGGTCTGCTCGATAGTCCAGGGGCTTTCCCTCTTCTAATTTTTAGACTGTTTCAATTTTGAAAGAGTTTTAGAGGATAGGTATTAGCTCTTCTCTAAATATTTGGTAGAATTCACCTGTGAAGCCATCTGGCTCTGGGCTTTTATTTTTGGGAATGTTTTGGTCACAGATTTTATTTCTGAGCTTGTAGTTGAACTGTTCATAATTCTATTTCTTCCTGGTTCATTATTGGAAGATTGAACTTGTCTAAGAATATGTCCATTTCTACCAGGTTGTCCAATTTATTGCTATATAGTTGTTCATAATACTCTCTTATAATCCTTTGTATTTCTGTATTGTCTGTTGTAACCTCTCCTTTTTCATTTTTGATTTTGTTGATTTGATTCTTCTCTCTTTTTGTCCTGATGACTCTGGCTAGAGATTTGTCAACTGTATTTATCTTTTTTCATATGGAAATTAGTCAAAATTAATGGTAGTTTGTACTTTCCCATATCAATTACTTTAATAATTTTTAATGTGTTTCCATCTCCTTAGGTAGAACTTTTCTATATGGGACTGTGGCTAGGAGCTCATGAAAGGTGCTCAGAGAAATCTATAATGATAGGAGCAGTCCTGGTCAAGTCAAAGGAACTAAACTGAAATGGCCACACTAAGGTCTCATGCATGTATAGAACCAAAGCTAGACTGGCATTGAAAAGAAGGGATAAAACATATATTGTAGCAGATGTTAGAGTTGTGAGCAAGTGTGGGTAGAGTAGAGAGGTTAAAAATAGGCATAACAGGGCTTCCCTGGTGATCCAATGGGTAAAGAGTACGCCTTGCAGTGTAAGGGGCACTGGTTTGATCCCTGGCCCTGGAGGATCCCGCCTACCATGGAGTCGCTGGACTGGTGTGTCCAGTTACAAGCCAGCACTCTGGAGCACATGTGCCTGGAGCCAGTGCTCTGCAACGAGGGAAGCCACTTCAATGGGAGGCCCACACAGGCCAAAGAATAAAGATGGATGAAAATAAATAAATAAGAAACCAATAAAAGAGGCCAAAGTTAAAAAAAAAAAAGGCATACCACTTCAGTGGTTGGAAGGACACAGGTTAGAGTTCCAATCTACGTGATGGCTTTAGGGTCTGCTCGATAGTCCAGGGGTCTGCTTTCCCCTCTTCTAAGGCCCCCTGTTTCCCAAAGGAGCCAGCCCTAGCCACAGGCCACTCAGGCCATGCCAGTCTGCCTACTGTCTTACGTAGTTCTGCCATGATGTCTGCTCAGTCATGTATAACACTAGCTTTTCCATCTTTCACTCTGTGTTTTCCCAGATAAGTGTCTAAATCATCCAGAGCCAAATCTAAGTGGGTGTGTGGGCCCATTGGCTAAAAATCCAAATCTGGCCTGCTGTTGTGTGACAAAAGGGAAATGGCTTGATGCAGACTCATCTTTGTGCCAGGGACACAAAGCAGAGCCCTCCTGGTTGCAGAGCAGAGAGATGTTCATGTCTTACTATGTCAACAAGTCCTTCTTGAGACCCTACAATGTGTCAGGCACTGTTGAGATAGAGCAGTGAATGAAATCATCTCTGTACGTTGGGTGTTTATACTGAAATAGAATGGGATATGGGTTAGAAGAGAGACAGATCTAATAAATGACTTAAGAAATATATAAGAAAATGTTAGAGAGCCTAAATGTACAAAGAAAGATAATCCTAATCAGAAGATGGAAAGTGATGGAGAAGAGGGAGAGGTGCTGATGTGGAGAGACAGTCCGGCAGCAGAGGCCTGTCTGATGCATATCAGGACCTGCATAGAGTCTGGGAAAGAGCCGGTAGGCACCCTAGGATTGAGAATCCTGGACCGAGAAAACAGTACAAAATCCTTAGGACTCAATCCTGGTGAAACGTAGTAATTATCCTGGCAACTCTACAAAGACTTTCTAGGGTCAGACCTCAGCCTGGAGTGTGGGTGTGTGGGGGTGTGTGTGTGTAAAACACTAGGCAATTCTGTTGTACATTTGACAAAGACTGCAAACTGTGTAAAAGAAATCTGAAGTGGAATGTGGTGGCTGGAACTGAGTGGGCCAGAGTTCCAGAAGATAAGAAAATAAGTGGAGGGCCTTGACGGCCAAAGTAAGGATTGCATTGGTTATTAGAAATGATGGAAGTACCAGGGAGTACGGCGGCAGGGGCTGCCATGAGCATCCTAAGTGCTCTGTGACAGATCAGTACACGTGCATCTAATTCATGGGCATATTGACAAAGGCTGGCAATCCACATTGAGAGAAGCTGTCTTTGCTCATGTCAGTATACAGATAGTTCATGCATGTTTGGTTATGGGTCTAGAAATGACATGTATACCTACTTTATGGGTTAGAAATTGCAATACTAGAGAGCCTCTGAACTTAGCACATTCTAATTTTTCCTCTGGCATGCCAGGGGAAGATGAAGAGATGTCAGATGAAGATAAATGTATCTTTAGTTGCAAGAACAGGGAGGACCTCCAACTGTCTCATTTTTTCCTCAAGAAGTGATTTAAAAAATGCAAACACAATGAAACAGATGAGAAGAGTTGCAGATTACATTTCTGACAATGCGTAATCTCCGCTTGTTTGAGCATGGTCATTAGGAAGCCTTCTGATTATTCTGGCAGCTCTGGTTTCTAAGTCCCAGTGGACAGCAAGAGGCATGAAGAGAATTGCATTTCTCCAAGGATGGGGCCAAAGGTCATTTTGTGCATTGGACAGCTGGCTCGAGTCATATTGAAGTGCCATGGCCTCAAGTGTTACTAACAGAATAGCTGATGGCCCTGTTGTCAGTTTCTTTACGCTCACTGTCTATTACAAATTAAGCTGAAATTGTGGATTCTCAAAAATCCAGGAAGAAAATTTCCACCTGCTCTCCCCAGTGTCCTGTGTTCATTGCGAATCCCTGGTGGCTCAGTGTTGTAAAGAGAGGCAGCTACCACACACTGTGTGCCGAATGGATGCCATGCCGAAGCCACCCAGATCTGCTTCTGGGAGGCCGACGCTGGCCCTGGCTCTATGTGTCCCTGGTGGCAACATATGAGTAAATTGCTTCTGGACATTTTAAGTAGAGTATTGTCCTTAAATGCCAGCACCTAAAAGACAGATACCTGCATGTCCCCATTTCCCAGCCACCGTTTCATTCTCAGATACAATAAAAATGTCTCAGTTCAATAAAAATGTCGCTGAACTGAGAGTTGAAGACTTGGGTTTCAAACCTATCACATACTGACTTCGTGGTATTGAGCAGGTGATTAACCTTTCAGAGCTTTAATTCACTCATCTGAATCTCTTCTAATGTTTTGTCCAGCAGTGAGTCTGAGATGCTTTGCCTGTTTGGCAAGGTGCTGACATGTGTGTGAGCAGAAAGGCGAGGCAGGTTCTGAGGTACCCGGGCTCTGCACATGCCACGTGGCTGCACTCCATCAGCTACTGCCTCCCCGAGGTGGGGCTGAGCCTGAGATGGGGAGGCTACAGCGAAGAGCCCTCAGCAGAGGGATCAGAGACAGGAGTTCAGGTCTTAACTCAGTCACTTTCTAACCATGTGGCCTTGGGCAAATGACTAAATGTCACTGAGTCTTGAGAATGAAATTACTGATGCCTAATAGAAAAAAATATGAGAAAAAAACACGTAAGAGAGCTTATTAAATAAAGGCTAGTTATTGCTATCAGTCACCAACTCCATAATGGGTGATTTATTATTTATACTTTGGAGTATTTGGTTATCTTCCAGCATAGAGGCAGCTCTGGTTTCTAAGTCCCAGTGGACAGCAAGAGGCATGAAGAGAATTGCATTTCTCCAAGGATGGGGCCAAAGGTCATTTTGTGCATTGGACAGCTGGCTCGAGTCATATTGAAGTGCCATGGCCTCAAGTGTTACTAACAGAATAGCTGATGGCCCTGTTGTCAGTTTCTTTACGCTCACTGTCTATTACAAATTAAGCTGAAATTGTGGATTCTCAAAAATCCAGGAAGAAAATTTCCACCTGCTCTCCCCAGTGTCCTGTGTTCATTGCGAATCCCTGGTGGCTCAGTGTTGTAAAGAGAGGCAGCTACCACACACTGTGTGCCGAATGGATGCCATGCCGAAGCCACCCAGATCTGCTTCTGGGAGGCCGACGCTGGCCCTGGCTCTATGTGTCCCTGGTGGCAACATATGAGTAAATTGCTTCTGGACATTTTAAGTAGAGTATTGTCCTTAAATGCCAGCACCTAAAAGACAGATACCTGCATGTCCCCATTTCCCAGCCACCGTTTCATTCTCAGATACAATAAAAATGTCTCAGTTCAATAAAAATGTCGCTGAACTGAGAGTTGAAGACTTGGGTTTCAAACCTATCACATACTGACTTCGTGGTATTGAGCAGGTGATTAACCTTTCAGAGCTTTAATTCACTCATCTGAATCTCTTCTAATGTTTTGTCCAGCAGTGAGTCTGAGATGCTTTGCCTGTTTGGCAAGGTGCTGACATGTGTGTGAGCAGAAAGGCGAGGCAGGTTCTGAGGTACCCGGGCTCTGCACATGCCACGTGGCTGCACTCCATCAGCTACTGCCTCCCCGAGGTGGGGCTGAGCCTGAGATGGGGAGGCTACAGCGAAGAGCCCTCAGCAGAGGGATCAGAGACAGGAGTTCAGGTCTTAACTCAGTCACTTTCTAACCATGTGGCCTTGGGCAAATGACTAAATGTCACTGAGTCTTGAGAATGAAATTACTGATGCCTAATAGAAAAAAATATGAGAAAAAAACACGTAAGAGAGCTTATTAAATAAAGGCTAGTTATTGCTATCAGTCACCAACTCCATAATGGGTGATTTATTATTTATACCTTTGGAGTATTTGGTTATCTTCCAGCATAGGGCTCAGCAAGGGAAAAATTAGTTCTCTTAGTTTTGGATTCTATTATAAATGTTTCTAAATTGTTGCCAAGTCTTCCTACTTAGCTTTCAGATCCCCAAACTTGTTTATTCTTGGTGTGAAGGACTATACATTGTCATACACAATCTGGATCTGGGGTCTTCCTTTATCCCCTAAATCAGTCATGAAAACAATAGTCATGTAAACTGTTAATACGTGTATATCCTGTATTACCTCATGGTATATCATGGGATTTGCATCCCAGGCACCCATTGAGATCTAAAAGAACACATGCAACTCCCAAAGGACTCTTCCTCATGTGGGGAGATTTAGAATCCCCCCGAACTCAAGGAGCCTTCTCCCGTGTAGTACTGCCACATACCCAGCTTTGTGTATAAACCACATGCTCTGTTCTTCTACTTTCTGTGACCTCTTGAGAATGGTTCAGGAGTTTTGGTGGAAATAGAACACCTCTAAGCAACCTCACTGTCCATGGCAAAGTGCAGACATGGACACATTCATGCGAACCTCTTTGTGTCTTTCATTCATTGTCTGGCAGACATTTGTTATAGGCCTACCATATCTGAGGACAGTGCATGGCCTGGAGACAGACATGAAGTCATCCAAGGCACAGAGTTGCCCTCAAGAAGCTCAGCGTTTCCCGTCAGAGACTTAGGACCTGATCAGCCTCAGGTCCTCTGTGGAAGGGTGTCTGAAGGGCATTACACAACAGCTCCCTGTAGGGGCTTCAGTCTGGTGGATGAAGCAAGGCTCATACACTGCATCATTATCGATGTCATCATTGCCATCATCCATGAGTCACAGTGGTTATTTCCCCTCTCAACCCAAGAACTATCAGAAGGACAAGGCATACTAAGGACCAAATGAGTGTTACAGGTGGAACATGGTAGAAGAGTTCAGAGAAGGGAGGTTTGAGAACTTCTTGAAAGATTTGAGTCTTCCTTTGGATCTTAGCAATGTTCACAATCTAGATAGCCAGAGAGAAGTGGGATATCAAGCTTTACTCAGGCAGAACTTATAAATAGAGGATGAGATCTGGGCTGGGATTTCACTGCTTTTAGGGAGACGGCTCAGAGAGTTACCGGAGCTGGTGTGTTGGAAGGACTGTATAAACTATTAATGGCCCTGAATATCTTGACTCTTTAGCTCCTCCTGCTCTGCTTCCTTAGGCTTATGTGCTTTCCTTTCTCAGCTGTGTAGCATTTGAGGGTATTTTTTGTCTCATTCCCTCTCTTGGTCTCTTCTTTCTTCCCTCTTTTCTTCCTTCCTGCCACATACTCACAAGTTTCTACCAGGAATGTACTGTGCTTTCTTTGTTTGCGTCTTAGTGTCTTCTTCTGTAAGCGAGAGTTTACGAATCTTTCCTCAGTCTAATACTAAGTGTACCCTGCTTGCCTTCAGTCTTCCCCTGCCTCCACCTGCTCCCTCCAATCTCTGAGTTGGGAATGTCAGCCTCCAAAGGGAAAACCTGAGTCAAGGGGCCTCCCCAAGGCTGTTGAACCTCATGTGGGCAAGGCTGCTTTTGCTGCTCCCCATTCTATTCAAGGAGTCCACGTTCCATCGGACAGCCCATGCCCCAGGCTCATAGCCCTCCATGCCCTCCCAGGTGCAGGCAGCTCTAGGAAATGGGCAGGAACTGTGGCTTTGATCACACACACAATAACCTCAGCACCAAGGCATCCATGCTAATGACTTTTGATCACGAATGGATTAAATGGGACAGCAGCTGCACAGGGCAGCTTTGATTCAGGCCTGCTCCTTGTGGAAGGGGTCTGAAGGGCATTACACAACAGCTCCCTGTAGGGGCTTCAGTCTGGTGGATGAAGCAAGGCTCATACACTGCATCATTATCGATGTCATCATTGCCATCATCCATGAGTCACAGTGGTTATTTCCTCTCAACCCAAGAACTATCAGAAGGACAAGGCATACTAAGGACCAAATGAGTGTTACAGGTGGAACATGGTAGAAGAGTTCAGAGAAGGGAGGTTTGAGAACTTCTTGAAAGATTTGAGTCTTCCTTTGGATCTTAGCAATGTTCACAATCTAGATAGCCAGAGAGAAGTGGGATATCAAGCTTTACTCAGGCAGAACTTATAAATAGAGGATGAGATCTGGGCTGGGATTTCACTGCTTTTAGGGAGACGGCTCAGAGAGTTACCGGAGCTGGTGTGTTGGAAGGACTGTATAAACTATTAATGGCCCTGAATATCTTGACTCTTTAGCTCCTCCTGCTCTGCTTCCTTAGGCTTATGTGCTTTCCTTTCTCAGCTGTGTAGCATTTGAGGGTATTTTTTGTCTCATTCCCTCTCTTGGTCTCTTCTTTCTTCCCTCTTTTCTTCCTTCCTGCCACATACTCACAAGTTTCTACCAGGAATGTACTGTGCTTTCTTTGTTTGCGTCTTAGTGTCTTCTTCTGTAAGCGAGAGTTTACGAATCTTTCCTCAGTCTAATACTAAGTGTACCCTGCTTGCCTTCAGTCTTCCCCTGCCTCCACCTGCTCCCTCCAATCTCTGAGTTGGGAATGTCAGCCTCCAAAGGGAAAACCTGAGTCAAGGGGCCTCCCCAAGGCTGTTTGTTGAACCTCATGTGGGCAAGGCTGCTTTTGCTGCTCCCCATTCTATTCAAGGAGTCCACGTTCCATCGGACAGCCCATGCCCCAGGCTCATAGCCCTCCATGCCCTCCCAGGTGCAGGCAGCTCTAGGAAATGGGCAGGAACTGTGGCTTTGATCACACACACAATAACCTCAGCACCAAGGCATCCATGCTAATGACTTTTGATTACGAATGGATTAAATGGGACAGCAGCTGCACAGGGCAGCTTTGATTCAGGCCTGCTCCATAATGAGATGCGGAGGCACAGGCTGGGAAGCGGCAACCAGGAGCTCTGCCCAGCCCCCAACCCACCTCAGGGCAGGGGCGCTTCTCCAAGATACAGACGGAACCAAGGCAACTCACACAGACCCTTTACTCCACTAGCCTCTGGGTGCCCTCCGCCTCTTCAAGGTGTGCCCGTGGCTGCCCTGCACGCTCTGCCCATGGCCATTTGTTCTGCTGTCCTCTCCACCATGGCTGGGGGAGAAGCAGCCTGTTCCCTCTGTGTTCTCAGAAGGCAAGGTGCAGAGCTGCTGGTTAAACAGCAGCTGCTCTTCTGAGATGAATTCCAAGTCCCAATCAGGAGCAGTGAGCTCCACATGGGACCCAGTGGGTCCTGTCCTCGCCTAACCATGGTCATTTGGCTTATTGCAAACAGTAGAAATAATCAAATCCTTAGTAATAGTCTTTGTTTGTGTAACAGATATGAAGGATGTTCGTAATCCCCATCCCCCAAATATTTTCCCCAAATCCTCTGAGCTAAGGAGAATTTCTGGATCTCACTCAGAAATAAGAAAGCTGAAGTTTAGACAGTAAAAAGGCTTTCTCCAGGTGCCTGTATGTGCCCTTTCTGGATTGCTGGGGACCAGCCCAAGCTCTGTCATTCTGCCATGTAGGAGCTCTTTCCCCTTATTGGAGAATGTCCGGAGCAGATCTAGTTTCTGATGATGGACCCATGAAAGCAGAGACCGCCTGCATGTGTCTATTTTTGTGTACAGATTTGGGGGGGCAGTGAGCAGCTGCCTTGGCTAAATTGCAAAGCTCCAGGGAGGGAGGGGAGATAAGAGAGATTCGGCACTGAAGCCAAGAGTTCTCGGGGGAGTTAGATACACTAATAAATTTGACCTTGGGGGCATTTACTGTGTGGCCAAAAGACTTTGAAAGAACATTGGGGAATCCCCTGCTTCTAATAAAAGCTTCCACATAAAAGCCAACTTTTTCCAACCACCTCTTGCCCACCCTCACCCTCAGCCCAAGGAAGGCAAGGTACCAACCTTCTACTGAGGCAGCCACTGAAAACCCACCACAACAGAGCCATGGCCAGAGCCCCTCCCTGTTTCCTGCAGCCCTTCACGGGCTTGAGGGCAGGCATAGGAGAGGAAGGAGTGTGAGGCTTACCGCCAACCATCACTTCTGTCTTTGGGGGACAACATAACCTCCCCACCATCTTATTTCAGTGGTGCATCCACTCCTCTGAAGGGTCTGAGGAAGGAGGAGGCCCTGACCTTTATGAAGCACTGACTGCCTAGCCTCCTTACAGGCATGTATTTCATCATTTAAACATCACTGTGAGATAGCTAGCAGTACCCATATTTTATGGATAAGAAAACAGAGGCTCAAAGTTAAGTTGCTAGCAAGTGCATGAACCTGACTGATGGCCGATCCAGTGTGGGCCTCATCGATGCTCCTGATAGGGACAGAGTAGAATAGGTAGGTGGTTGTAGAGTCCTAGTAGGGGACGATAGGTAGAAGGGAGACACTTGAGAAAGGTTGTGAGGCCAGGGAGTTGATGATAACTCAGGAGAGCTGCTCCTTGTTCAGTAAAGCAGGCTTGACTGGGTTATAAACTCAGAAATAAGAAAGCTGAAGTTTAGACAGTAAAAAGGCTTTCTCCAGGTGCCTGTATGTGCCCTTTCTGGATTGCTGGGGACCAGCCCAAGCTCTGTCATTCTGCCATGTAGGAGCTCTTTCCCCTTATTGGAGAATGTCCGGAGCAGATCTAGTTTCTGATGATGGACCCATGAAAGCAGAGACCGCCTGCATGTGTCTATTTTTGTGTACAGATTTGGGGGGGCAGTGAGCAGCTGCCTTGGCTAAATTGCAAAGCTCCAGGGAGGGAGGGGAGATAAGAGAGATTCGGCACTGAAGCCAAGAGTTCTCGGGGTAGTTAGATACACTAATAAATTTGACCTTGGGGGCATTTACTGTGTGGCCAAAAGACTTTGAAAGAACATTGGGGAATCCCCTGCTTCTAATAAAAGCTTCCACATAAAAGCCAACTTTTTCCAACCACCTCTTGCCCACCCTCACCCTCAGCCCAAGGAAGGCAAGGTACCAACCTTCTACTGAGGCAGCCACTGAAAACCCACCACAACAGAGCCATGGCCAGAGCCCCTCCCTGTTTCCTGCAGCCCTTCACGGGCTTGAGGGCAGGCATAGGAGAGGAAGGAGTGTGAGGCTTACCGCCAACCATCACTTCTGTCTTTGGGGGACAACATAACCTCCCCACCATCTTATTTCAGTGGTGCATCCACTCCTCTGAAGGGTCTGAGGAAGGAGGAGGCCCTGACCTTTATGAAGCACTGACTGCCTAGCCTCCTTACAGGCATGTATTTCATCATTTAAACATCACTGTGAGATAGCTAGCAGTACCCATATTTTATGGATAAGAAAACAGAGGCTCAAAGTTAAGTTGCTAGCAAGTGCATGAACCTGACTGATGGCCGATCCAGTGTGGGCCTCATCGATGCTCCTGATAGGGACAGAGTAGAATAGGTAGGTGGTTGTAGAGTCCTAGTAGGGGACGATAGGTAGAAGGGAGACACTTGAGAAAGGTTGTGAGGCCAGGGAGTTGATGATAACTCAGGAGAGCTGCTCCTTGTTCAGTAAAGCAGGCTTGACTGGGTATAAACAGCTGATGAAGGAGGAGCTGGCGAAGAAGCAACCAATGATGTATGTCCTGCATCTGCGTCTACTTGAAGGGGGAGGTCTTCTACCATCCTATATATATGATTGCCCACTCAATTGAGGGAGTGCAGAGCAGAACTTTCCTGCCTGCCCCCTTGCATCTCCTACAAGTACCCTATCCTAATAAATCCTCTTCTTGTCTATCACTCTGCTTCTCACTGAATTCCTTCTGCATTGAGACACGAAGAACCTGAGTCTCGGTGGGTCCAGGACGTTGGGTGAGTGCTGGATTAAGTCCCGGCTGCGTGGGTTCAAGTCCCAGACAGGGTTTTGGCTGGGATTGAGTCCTGACCACATGGATTCCAGTCAAAGCAGGGTTTTGGCTGGGGTTACGGCTTAGCCACATGGGTTCGAGTCCCAAACTGGTTTTGGCTAGGTTCAAGCCCCAGTCACGTGGGTTCAAGTCCCAATGAGGGTTTTGGCTGGAATTCAAGCTCCAGCCATGTGGGTTCAAGTCCCAAGCAGGGTTTGATCAGGTCTGGGCCCTGGGTTTAAGTCTCAAATCTAGGTAAAACCCTTTCACTCCCACTTCTCAGGTGAATAAAATGAGCTCCAGGGTAGAACATGGGCATAATGCTGTGTAGTCACAGGATTTTGTTAGCATCCAGGAGCCCTAACCTCAGTCTAACCTGCTTTTCACATTAGAGATCGTAGGGCCCTTCCAATTTGCACATCATATTTCTGCTTGAGGCCTTTGGAGGATGATGCTCCACCATTTTTTTTGACCTTTATGAAGCACTGACTGCCTAGCCTCCTTACAGATGATTTCATCATTTAAACATCACTGTGAGATAGCTAGCAGTACCCATATTTTATGGATAAGAAAACAGAGGCTCAAAGTTAAGTTGCTAGCAAGTGCATGAACCTGACTGATGGCCGATCCAGTGTGGGCCTCATCGATGCTCCTGATAGGGACAGAGTAGAATAGGTAGGTGGTTGTAGAGTCCTAGTAGGGGACGATAGGTAGAAGGGAGACACTTGAGAAAGGTTGTGAGGCCAGGGAGTTGATGATAACTCAGGAGAGCTGCTCCTTGTTCAGTAAAGCAGGCTTGACTGGGTATAAACAGCTGATGAAGGAGGAGCTGGCGAAGAAGCAACCAATGATGTATGTCCTGCATCTGCGTCTACTTGAAGGGGGAGGTCTTCTACCATCCTATATATATGATTGCCCACTCAATTGAGGGAGTGCAGAGCAGAACTTTCCTGCCTGCCCCCTTGCATCTCCTACAAGTACCCTATCCTAATAAATCCTCTTCTTGTCTATCACTCTGCTTCTCACTGAATTCCTTCTGCATTGAGACACGAAGAACCTGAGTCTCGGTGGGTCCAGACGTTGGGTGAGTGCTGGATTAAGTCCCGGCTGCGTGGGTTCAAGTCCCAGACAGGGTTTTGGCTGGGATTGAGTCCTGACCACATGGATTCCAGTCAAAGCAGGGTTTTGGCTGGGGTTACGGCTTAGCCACATGGGTTCGAGTCCCAAACTGGTTTTGGCTAGGTTCAAGCCCCAGTCACGTGGGTTCAAGTCCCAATGAGGGTTTTGGCTGGAATTCAAGCTCCAGCCATGTGGGTTCAAGTCCCAAGCAGGGTTTGATCAGGTCTGGGCCCTGGGTTTAAGTCTCAAATCTAGGTAAAACCCTTTCACTCCCACTTCTCAGGTGAATAAAATGAGCTCCAGGGTAGAACATGGGCATAATGCTGTGTAGTCACAGGATTTTGTTAGCATCCAGGAGCCCTAACCTCAGTCTAACCTGCTTTTCACATTAGAGATCGTAGGGCCCTTCCAATTTGCACATCATATTTCTGCTTGAGGCCTTTGGAGGATGATGCTCCACCACTGGATGTGCCTCTCCCGCAACTCTACTTGGCTGCATCTGCTCACTGCTCAGGGCTCAGCTGAATTGTTGCTTCCTCAGGAAAGCTTTCCTCGATAAGCCCAGAATTCTACATCAGCTTGCTCTCTGTTAACTCTCTACACTACCATAATTTTTTTGGAACTTATCACAACTCTAAATTATACTTGTTTTCATTGTTCAAAATAATTCTGTCTCCTTGATTAGACTCTTGGGTTTCATGAGGTCAGAGACTGTATCTTATTTGTTCATTGGTGTATCCTCAGAATGTAAGCTCTGCATGAATTTGGCCCTCTCATGGGCTTAATAAGACAAAGTTGAAATGTAGACCTGAGTGGAACCAACACATGAGAAGGGGCAAGTAATCCACAGGTCAGAAAAAACTCACACCCTACAAATTCAACCGATATGGAGATTACAGTGCAGGCTCAGCTTTGTCTTAGTCTTTTTAAATACTGTAACAAGCTACTGTAAGCTTGTTGTTTGGTCACTAGGTCATGTCCAATTCTTTTGAGACCTCATGGACAGTAGCCCACCAGGCTCCTGTGGTTTATTTCTCACAGTCCTAGAGTCTATGGAATTCATGATCTAGATGCCAACTGGCTTGCTGTCTGGAGAAGCCCTGCTTCCTGGTTCTTCTCACTGTGTCCTCCTTTGGAGGAAGGGGTTAGAGAGCTCCCTGGGGGCAAGAGCACTGGTCTCATCCATGAGGGTTCTACCTTTGTGACTGAATCCCCTCCCAAAGGCCTTGCCTCCAAATACCGTTACATTGGGGTCGAGATTTAACAGGTGGATTTTGGAAACCAACAAAACATTCATTTAGTCCATAGGAGATTCACCACATTTATCTGAGATTTCCTGACTCATCTTGACTCCCTAATAATACAGAATTGTCACTATGGCCTACATGCTGGCCAAATCCCACATACCTTTCAGATCTCCTTGCTCAGCACACCCTCAGCATACCTCTCACTCTGCCCAAGCAGGTCTGTCTGTGCTGAGCCCACAGGCCCACTGTGCAAGTATGTTCTGCACTGCAGTTCTTTGTTATCAGCCATGCCTGATGCTCGTGAGTTGTGAACATAATCCAAAGACTTCCCATGTCCTTTAGAGGGATGCACTATGACCTAGACATCAGAACGAATACCTGATGCCCTGTGCCCATCTCCAACCACCATCGCCTTGCTTACCCTGTCCTGGTGACGCTAGTCTCCTTGCTGTTTTACCACTACATTGAGGACATGTCCACATCAGTACTTGTTCACATTTCTCTGTTTGGATTGTTCTCCAAATATCACACAGCTCACTCTCTTACTATTCTCTATTGAGATATTCTCTTGTTAGGTAGGATCCCTGACTAGCTTATTTAAAGCAATGTATCCTCAACTCTGCCCCTTTCTTCTGCTTTATTTTTCTTATCTTTTATTGCAGTTTGTAACTTATAGTATTATTTTATTTTTATCATTTTCCTTTATGTTCTAAAGTTTAAAACAGGTATTTTTTTTTTTTTTACTCTAATATCCTGGTTCCTAGAAAAATGTGTATTTATTGAATGAATTTATTTCATGAATATCGGCATTTTTCACATTTTCTCCCTTCAAAAACTTGACTTACTGCATACACAAATTTGTGCAGAGAGCATGCTATGTTCTGGACACGGTTTCATTCAAGTCACTTGGTCTATGTTCCAGTCCAGTTTTCAGTGGTCAGTAACAGATAGTCCCATGGGCACCGTGCTGTGCTGAAGCCAGCTTTTAGTGGCAAGGGACAGCAGGACGTATCTATTTCCATCTCTGCAATCACTGGTTCAGGTTGGTAATTGGAAGTAGTGGGAATATTAACATTGTGGAAATTGGTAAATGCCTTCCATTAGGGCTTTTTTTCTTCCCCAGAAAGTCAGTTATTAAAGATTTTTCTAGGACAAGACTTGTTAATAATACGTACTCTTCCTACTGGCACAGAGCCATGTCTTGTGGGAGGCATTTGTAAGCTAGATAGTGAGGACATCAGGAACCGTGTTCAGGGAAGAAGCATTATTCTACCTGAGGATGTATGGATATAATACCTGGTCATCAAATATATCAGGGATGGCCAGGCAGGAGGATTGAGTATAATATAAGGAGAGCACATGGGCAGGACTGGAGAATTTATGGATGAGGATGTGTCTGAAATCCTCTGAGTCTGGTGTCTGACTCTAACTTGAGATTTGTGGCTTGGAGTGGGCTGATTAGTTTCCTTATCTGTAAAATGGGGTTCACATTCCCTATTTAACTGGGAGATTTTGACAGTGAAAATGGCAGTTAGTGCGCAGAATTATGAGAATGAGTTTTAGTGAGGCAGATTTCAAATGAATAAAGGTAGAATTTGCTGAAGACTAAAATAACGAGCAGCACTTCCTCAGAATTATTCAAACTGGGTGTCCATCTGTCAGAGAAGTTGGAAAAGGGGATTCCTGTGTTGGAGCGAGGCTCATATGGATAATCAGCCCCTGGATCCCTTATACACAAAGACGTCTCAAGCCAAAAACATCCTTAGGCAAGTCACTGACCAATTTTTTTGCCTCATTTCCTCCATCTGTCAGACAAGCAAAATAGTTTCTGTTGCTTCATGTCTTTCATTGTTGTTGAGATGGTTGAATGAGATCATCATGTGAAATGTTTTTAGATCTAGAGTAAAGATATTTCATCAATATCATACTTCACCATTCTTTACAAACCTACTTTCCACGTTGGAATAAAGCAGCATTCCCCATGATGGGACTATGAAGAATGGCTGCTGTATTGTACTCAAGGGATAGCAGAGGGTGAACAGTTAAAAGACAGCTCTATTGCCAGATTATCATTAGTACTATTGACATGTGTGTTGATATCCCCTGAGGTCAAGGAAAACCCTAAGGTGAATGGTGAGATTAGGCCCGTGCTGTTGACACTTGCCTTCTGTTTAGATATGGCAAGGATAGATATAGCTTCCCTACCCTCTCCTTTGTCTTCTCTCCCAGAGTAAGGCTTGCTTCATATAATTCATCCTGTACCAATGGATCCTCTGCCATCCAAATTATGGGTCAGTCTTACTTCTATTCTTAGTTATAATTTCTTAGATCTGAAATTTCTTTTTTTATCAAAAGACCTGGGGATATCCAGGTTTTCTTGTTCAGTTAGAAATGAAGCACAGCAAGTACTATAGTGGGAACAGCTGCAGTGTGATCATGGTGTGATGGAGCAACTGATGGATTATGGATACTTTCTTAAACCCAGACTTAAGTAGGAAGTGATGTGGAGAGAAACAAGGGGCCGCTGCCTCTCTGATAGCATGGCTTCTCCTAAATATACACTTAGGCCTCGCCAGCTTCTCAGTTCTGCCCAGGGCCCTGCCTCTCCTTACACTCTGCCACTCGACCATTTTTCCCAAGGTAACTCACCCCTAAGTACCTTTAGTAATAGACAGTTCACATGAAGCCTGATAGTGTTTTGGATGAGTGGCAGCGCCATCCATAGCCTTTTCCAGATTCATGGTCTGTCAGATCACGAGGTGATCTTACAGAGTTTCCCATGTCAGGCGTGAAATTCGAAGGGCTAGACCAGGACATGACTTGCCTCAGGTCACCAAATGAATTGCCAAATGTAGCTGTGAAGTGAACATCGTCAGTCTTTTGGTGGGCCCTTTGTGCTATAAATAAAGGACTTGGGCATAGGATTACTAAAGGGGTCTCAGAGTAAGTTAGCAGCTTCTTCCAGTCCTGCTGATATAGCATCTGTGTGTTGTATTCATTTTCAATATCATACTTCACCATTCTTTACAAACCTACTTTCCACGTTGGAATAAAGCAGCATTCCCCATGATGGGACTATGAAGAATGGCTGCTGTATTGTACTCAAGGGATAGCAGAGGGTGAACAGTTAAAAGACAGCTCTATTGCCAGATTATCATTAGTACTATTGACATGTGTGTTGATATCCCCTGAGGTCAAGGAAAACCCTAAGGTGAATGGTGAGATTAGGCCCGTGCTGTTGACACTTGCCTTCTGTTTAGATATGGCAAGGATAGATATAGCTTCCCTACCCTCTCCTTTGTCTTCTCTCCCAGAGTAAGGCTTGCTTCATATAATTCATCCTGTACCAATGGATCCTCTGCCATCCAAATTATGGGTCAGTCTTACTTCTATTCTTAGTTATAATTTCTTAGATCTGAAATTTCTTTTTTTATCAAAAGACCTGGGGATATCCAGGTTTTCTTGTTCAGTTAGAAATGAAGCACAGCAAGTACTATAGTGGGAACAGCTGCAGTGTGATCATGGTGTGATGGAGCAACTGATGGATTATGGATACTTTCTTAAACCCAGACTTAAGTAGGAAGTGATGTGGAGAAACAAGGGGCCGCTGCCTCTCTGATAGCATGGCTTCTCCTAAATATACACTTAGGCCTCGCCAGCTTCTCAGTTCTGCCCAGGGCCCTGCCTCTCCTTACACTCTGCCACTCGACCATTTTTCCCAAGGTAACTCACCCCTAAGTACCTTTAGTAATAGACAGTTCACATGAAGCCTGATAGTGTTTTGGATGAGTGGCAGGGCCATCCATAGCCTTTTCCAGATTCATGGTCTGTCAGATCACGAGGTGATCTTACAGAGTTTCCCATGTCAGGCGTGAAATTCGAAGGGCTAGACCAGGACATGACTTGCCTCAGGTCACCAAATGAATTGCCAAATGTAGCTGTGAAGTGAACATCGTCAGTCTTTTGGTGGGCCCTTTGTGCTATAAATAAAGGACTTGGGCATAGGATTACTAAAGGGGTCTCAGAGTAAGTTAGCAGCTTCTTCCAGTCCTGCTGATATAGCATCTGTGTGTTGTATTCATTTTGCTCAGCCCCAGTGGGCAGCATATAGAGATGCATCCCCCTACTGAGCCAGCCAGAAATTCTGGGCAGGCTTGTCCAAAACTAGGTGAACTGTGATTCAGGCACATATGTGATTTCAGGGAGAACCAGTTAAAAGTTATCTTATTTGGAGAAGAGATCCAGAGATATATAATGCATATATGATGGATTTTGATGAAAAGAAAATCTGTTTTCCAGATAGATGATCTTCTTGTTCTTGAGAATAAAATTGTTAAGAAACCATTTTTAGCCATTAGTTGAAGCAAGACTATGTGGAACAGACACGTATGCACCCAGGTAAAAAAGACTTTCTGGTGAATCAGCTACTTCCAGCTGATTCAATAAATAAATAAAACACACGAGGGACAGATTTTTAACAGAGTCCCAGGACATCTGTATTTCAGTGAACCATGCCTTCTTCAAAGTTGTTACGCTAGGAATATAACCCTATTTTCCAAGGGTATTCTGTCAGCTTAATATACTGGGGAACATCATTAGAAATCTGTGGCAGACCCTGTAGAGTATCTTTCATAGTGAGGAATCATTCTGGAAACAGCCAGATGTCTTAGTCCTCAAACAACCCCTGTCCTAGGGAGTGCCGGGGCCAAGTAAGTACATGGCATGTACAGTGCCTGTACCACTGTGCAGTCTCACAATTCAAGAGCAGTACTATTTGTGAAAGAGATTGTGTACTGTGCAGACAGTCTTCAAATAGTCTCAAAGTCATTTTCATTTCAACCACTAGCAAAGAATATAAACAAACAAGCTCCACTTGGTTAATTAAAATAAATAGGCAAATAATCTGACTTACATCTTTAAAAAGATGTAGTGATCTTTCTTAGTAATGAAAAACTGTAAGCAGAGGTATTTGGTAAACAAAGACTGTCTTATTTTGTTGTAGTGCAGAATATCTAATTTTAATTATTAATTTTTATTGGGGTATAGTTGCTTTGCAATTTTGTCTTACTTTCTACTGTGCAGCAAAATGACTCTGCTATATATATATATATATATATATATATATATACACACACACACACATATATCTCCTCTTTTTGAAAAAAAAAAAATTTGCCCCTAAGTCATCATTTTTATTTTTCATCCATCTTTATTCCTTGGACTGTGTGGGCCACCCATCGCAGTGGCCTCTCACTGCAGAGCACTGCCTCTGGGCGCATGTGCTCCAGTGCGCCGACTCAGTAACTGGACACACCAGTCCAGCAGCTCCTTGGCACATGGGATCTTCCTGGGCCAGGGATCAAACTGGTGTCCCTTGCAATGCGAGGCAGACTCTCCACCCACTGGACCACCAGGAAAGCCCCATATATCTCCTCTTTTTTTGGATTTCTTTCCCACTTAGGTCATCAGAGAGCACTGAGTGGAGTTCCTTGTGTTACACAGTCAGTTCTCATTAGTTATCTATTTTATACATTCTAGCATATATATGTCCTTCCCAACCTCCCAACTCATCCCACAGCTCTTTCCCCTGTCCCTTGGTATTAATACATTTGTTCTCTATGTCTGCGTCTTTATTTCTATTTTGCAAATAAGCTCATCTGTATCATTTTTCTAGTTTTCACATATATATGATATTATACAATACTTATTTTTCTCTGACTTGCTTCCCTCTGTGCGACCCTCTTTGTCCCATCCAGATCTCTGCAAATGGCACAATTCCGTTCCTTTATATGACTAATGCTGTTGTCTGTATGAATCACATTTTCTTTATCCGTTCCTCTGTTGATGCATATTTCGGTTGCTTCCATGAGCTGCCTCCTGTAAATAGTGATGCAGTGAGTATCAGGGTGCATGTGTCTGGATCATATGGTAGTTCTATTTTTAGTTTTTTTAAAGACCTACTGTTTTCTATAGTCGTATCAATTTACATTCCTACCCACAATGTAAGAGGGTTCCCTTTTCTGTAACCCTCTCCAGCATTTATTGTTTGCAGAATTTTTTGATAATGGCCATTCTGCCAGTGTGAGGTGATATCTTATCATCTTGATTTGCATTTCTCTAATTATTAGTGATGTTGAGCATCTTTTCATGTGTTTATTGGCCAACTATATGTCTTCTCTGGAGAAATGCCTACTGAGGTCTTCCACCCATTCTTAGATTGGGTTGTTTGTTTTCTTGATATTGAGTGAATTGTTTGTAAATTTCAGAGACTAATCCCTTGTCAGTTGATTCATTTGCAAACATTTTCTCCCATTCTGAGGGCTGTCTTTTTTGGGGAGTCGGTAAGGGGGAGTGCTGTCTTTTCATTCAGTTTATGATTTCCTTTGCTGTGCAAAAGTTTTTAAGTTCCGTTTGTTTATTTTTGTCTTATTTTCTTTACTCTAAGAGATAGATCAAAAAAGATCTTGCTGAACTTTATGTCGAAGAGTGTTCTGCCTATGTTTTCCTCTAAGCGTTTTTTCGTATCTGCTCTAATATTTAAGTCTTTAATCCATTTCGAGTTAATTTTTTTGTATGGTATTAGAGAGTGTTCTAATTTAATTCTTTTACATATACCTATTATATATAGCTATCCCAGCACCACTGACTGAGGAGACTGTCTTTTCTCTATTGTATATTTTTGCCTCCTTTGTCATAGATTAGGTGACTATAGATGTGTGGGTTTGTCGCTGGGCTTTCTATCCTGTTCCATTGATCTATATTTCTATTTTTGTACCAGAGCCATACTGCAAACACTATATTAACTAGGAGGAAAAAAGGAAAGGAGGATGAGAAGCAGGGAGGGAGGCAGAGGGGGCTGAACATCCACATGATGATCGTGTACCGTGTGCAGTGCAGACGCTATTGAGTCCTTGGTCATCCAGGGTTCAGGAATGAAGCTCCTTTGAAAAAGTCAACTTGAATTTAGAGAAATATGAGGGGAAGATCAAGATGTTATCTTAGATGCTTGCACTGTGAGGCAGCATGGGGCTGATGGGAAGCGGAAGCCTGGATCTTACCTGTAGCTAGGTCATCTCGGACCTGACTGGCAGTGGTTCTAGTGTCCTTGGATGCTTACCCATGGGTTCCCTTTTCTGTAACCCTCTCCAGCATTTATTGTTTGCAGAATTTTTTGATAATGGCCATTCTGCCAGTGTGAGGTGATATCTTATCATCTTGATTTGCATTTCTCTAATTATTAGTGATGTTGAGCATCTTTTCATGTGTTTATTGGCCAACTATATGTCTTCTCTGGAGAAATGCCTACTGAGGTCTTCCACCCATTCTTAGATTGGGTTGTTTGTTTTCTTGATATTGAGTGAATTGTTTGTAAATTTCAGAGACTAATCCCTTGTCAGTTGATTCATTTGCAAACATTTTCTCCCATTCTGAGGGCTGTCTTTTTTGGGGAGTCGGTAAGGGGGAGTGCTGTCTTTTCATTCAGTTTATGATTTCCTTTGCTGTGCAAAAGTTTTTAAGTTCCGTTTGTTTATTTTTGTCTTATTTTCTTTACTCTAAGAGATAGATCAAAAAAGATCTTGCTGAACTTTATGTCGAAGAGTGTTCTGCCTATGTTTTCCTCTAAGCATTTTTTAGTATCTGCTCTAATATTTAAGTCTTTAATCCATTTCGAGTTAATTTTTTTGTATGGTATTAGAGAGTGTTCTAATTTAATTCTTTTACATATACCTATTATATATAGCTATCCCAGCACCACTGACTGAGGAGACTGTCTTTTCTCTATTGTATATTTTTGCCTCCTTTGTCATAGATTAGGTGACTATAGATGTGTGGGTTTGTCGCTGGGCTTTCTATCCTGTTCCATTGATCTATATTTCTATTTTTGTACCAGAGCCATACTGCAAACACTATATTAACTAGGAGGAAAAAAGGAAAGGAGGATGAGAAGCAGGGAGGGAGGCAGAGGGGGCTGAACATCCACATGATGATCGTGTACCGTGTGCAGTGCAGACGCTATTGAGTCCTTGGTCATCCAGGGTTCAGGAATGAAGCTCCTTTGAAAAAGTCAACTTGAATTTAGAGAAATATGAGGGGAAGATCAAGATGTTATCTTAGATGCTTGCACTGTGAGGCAGCATGGGGCTGATGGGAAGCGGGAAGCCTGGATCTTACCTGTAGCTAGGTCATCTCGGACCTGACTGGCAGTGGTTCTAGTGTCCTTGGGTAGGAATGGCACCCTGACAGAGTAGGGAGGGAGAAAGTATCGCTCCATATAGTGGTTCCAAACTAGGTCATGAATATCTTGGATATTCATGATAGGAAAATGGAGTTGCCAGGTGTCAGATCTATGTTCAAATTCCAGTTCTGCTACTTTTTGCCCTCATGTGTATGTAGCCCGCTCAGTCATTTCCCACTCTTTGTGACCCTTTGGACTATAGCCTTCCAGGCTCCTCTGTCCATGGGATTCTCCAAACAGGAGTACTGGAGTGGGTTGCCATGCCCTCCTCCAGAGGATCTTCCCGACCCTGGGATCGAACCCATGTCTTCTGAATGTCCTGCATTGCAGGCGGATTCTTTACCCACTGAGCTATCATAGCTTTGGGCAAATTAGTTAACCATTTCGAGCTTTGGTAAACTGGTAAACTTTGAACTGGTAAAAATAATACTATCCTGCATTAATAAAGTGACAAGAGAAATACTAGTTAAAGTATCTACCTGGTAACAGGTTAAATTAGACCCTAAAAAAGAATACATTTTTTTATATATCATAACTGCCAAGAGTTCAGGGTAGGATTTGAAGGAGGAGATCCACTTCTTTTTGCCTCTGGATTGCAAAAGCTGTGGCTACCTTCAGCTACAAGGCTTAGCTATCATTCAGTCCAGCTGGACTTTATCCCTTTTAGATATTCACCTGTAATTATGATTAATTGCTCTGGATCTGGCCTGAGAGACTCAGATTCTTGGCCAAATTGGCTACACTGAGCTGAGGAGACAAGCTTTTGACTCTAGTGCTCAGATACTCTCTGAAGCAAGCACCTTCTGACTTTTCCATTCTCTGCTGCTGAGTGAACCTAGGGGTGTAAATTAGTTTCCTTGGATTTGCCAAGCAGATACATTAGAAAACTTTAATACTAGCTTTGGAGCCAAATAAGCAGATCAACTGGTCAGTTCTAAGCAGAAAGAAGGCAGCCTCCTTTACTGGCCTTTACAGACTTTGGGGACAGCCCACAGAGGCTTCTGATGCAATGTGACTCTTGCATTTTGTTCAAGGGAAATAAACAACAATCATGCTCCTGGAAAGCAGCATATTCTTAGCTCCTTTCTTTCCTGATGATTTCATTTTTAATTTAATTAATCTATTATTTACTTGTTTGACTGTGCCAGGTCTTGGTGCATGCAGATTCGTTAGTTTGGGAATACAAGATCTTTTAGTTGTGACATGTGATGCAGCAGCCAGACTCATAGTTGGGACATTTGGAATTTAGTTCCTTGAGCAAGGATTTAACCCAGGCCCTGTGTGCTAGGAGCATGGAGTCCTAGCCACTGGACCACCAGAGAAGTCTCTAGTTATGTTTTTGTAAGTGTGGAGTGTGCTGAACTTCAGATGAAGAGAATAGACATCACTGCTTGCAGAAAGTGGAAAGAAAAGACCTCATCATTTTCCCGATGAATAGCTCCTGGCAAGTATTAAAGGCTGTGTTCTTATAATGAGGTCTGGTCATGCATCCATTGAACTCCTAGCAAGAGATAACTCATCTTTAAGAAGTGAGCTGGTTAATTCTCTTACCCCAGGTGTATTGTGTTAGCATCAGAGTGGTTTGTTTACCTATGTAGTATGTGTTTACCTTGTTTTTTAAGGTGTGCATTTTCAATTTTTTTAATATTGAGTCCAATTTAAAACGCCAGTAAAAGATGTGCTGCTTGGACTAACTTGCAATGGGGCCTGGAACTCCCCAATTCAGCTTCTCTCACCCACTTTAAAATGCAGGCACAATTTGAAAACTACTGTTCTATAAGTGTCCTTTGCATGGTTCATTTAAAAATATCAGAGGCATCATGGAGGACCTGATATGCCTTCTATTAATATATACTTTAAGAATAGTGGGAGAGGTCAGGAAGTATGTGCTATGATATAATGGAATGAAACATGTGTCTGCCAAACCAGTCTCCCATGCCTCCCTACATGAATGGTGTCTCCCTACTCCCTACGTGAATGGTGTAACCTCAGAAATGACTTAGAGCTCTTGAGTGACTTTTTACGAAAATGTATAGTAAATGAAGCTGTGAACATTCATGTCACTAGTTATACCAAATTTACCTTTGTAAACTTCCTACCTACTACACCTACAGAAAATGCCCTCCATCCATGAAACCCAGTTTCCTTGGTCTGCAGAACAAGGCATTTAAATAGAATTTTACTGGGAAGTTCAAAAAGGTCAGGATGGACTTCTATAGGTTCACTAGGTTCAAATAATGTGAAACAAGACTTTTTGTCTCAGTGAGTTCCAGATTAGGGAATTCAGAATCTTGGTACTTACAACTCTAAACTGCAAGATGGATTAAATACATTCTCACCTAGAAGTTGCAATATTATATCTGTGACTAGGATTACAACCGAATACACACACTGCTCTAAGAGCATAGGTTCTGTGTTCAAGATCACACATGGAATCTTTTTTTTTTTTATTCTTTATTTTAAAGGTTTTACAGATTTTTTTTTACACAGTAATACTGGCATGCAAATCCATTTTGAAAGCTCCTAAGTATTAAAGGCTGTGTTCTTATAATGAGGTCTGGTCATGCATCCATTGAACTCCTAGCAAGAGATAACTCATCTTTAAGAAGTGAGCTGGTTAATTCTCTTACCCCAGGTGTATTGTGTTAGCATCAGAGTGGTTTGTTTACCTATGTAGTATGTGTTTACCTTGTTTTTTAAGGTGTGCATTTTCAATTTTTTTAATATTGAGTCCAATTTAAAACGCCAGTAAAAGATGTGCTGCTTGGACTAACTTGCAATGGGGCCTGGAACTCCCCAATTCAGCTTCTCTCACCCACTTTAAAATGCAGGCACAATTTGAAAACTACTGTTCTATAAGTGTCCTTTGCATGGTTCATTTAAAAATATCAGAGGCATCATGGAGGACCTGATATGCCTTCTATTAATATATACTTTAAGAATAGTGGGAGAGGTCAGGAAGTATGTGCTATGATATAATGGAATGAAACATGTGTCTGCCAAACCAGTCTCCCATGCCTCCCTACATGAATGGTGTCTCCCTACTCCCTCGTGAATGGTGTAACCTCAGAAATGACTTAGAGCTCTTGAGTGACTTTTTACGAAAATGTATAGTAAATGAAGCTGTGAACATTCATGTCACTAGTTATACCAAATTTACCTTTGTAAACTTCCTACCTACTACACCTACAGAAAATGCCCTCCATCCATGAAACCCAGTTTCCTTGGTCTGCAGAACAAGGCATTTAAATAGAATTTTACTGGGAAGTTCAAAAAGGTCAGGATGGACTTCTATAGGTTCACTAGGTTCAAATAATGTGAAACAAGACTTTTTGTCTCAGTGAGTTCCAGATTAGGGAATTCAGAATCTTGGTACTTACAACTCTAAACTGCAAGATGGATTAAATACATTCTCACCTAGAAGTTGCAATATTATATCTGTGACTAGGATTACAACCGAATACACACACTGCTCTAAGAGCATAGGTTCTGTGTTCAAGATCACACATGGAATCTTTTTTTTTTTTATTCTTTATTTTAAAGGTTTTACAGATTTTTCTTGTTCACAGACATGTATGTTCCCAGATCAGTCATATGCATATCCATGGTCCCCACCTCCCCAGTTCCCCCCATCCCACCCCTCCAGACCCTCGCCCCAAGCCATTGTAAGCACTCCTATTCCCTTAGCACAACGACACTAGCTATCTTTTCCACACATAACAGTATAGGTTTCCATGTTACTCCCTCCATGCCTCCCCCTCCCTATTTCTTCCCCACAATGTCTCTATGTCTATGCTCTGTCTGTTTTTCCATGAGTTCACTGCATGTGTTATCAAGACCATCCTACTAGATTCCATATATGTGTGTTAGTATACTGTACTTGTCTTTCTCTTTTTGACTTATGTCACTTTTTATGATAGGTTCTAGAGCCAGCCACTTCATTAGGACTGAGTCTTCTGCATTTCTTTTAACAGCTGAGTAGTATTCCATTGTATATATGTACCAGAGCTTCTGGATCCATTCATTTGTCGATGGACATTTAGGTTGCTTTCATGTTCTGGCTATTGTATAGAGAGCTGCAATGAACATTGGGGTACAGGTGCTTCTTTCAGTTTTGATTTCATCAGGATATAAGCCTAATAGTGGGATTGCTGGGTCATAGGGTGCTTCTACTTTTAGTTTTTAAAGGAATCTCCATACTTTCTTGCATAGAGGCTGTATCAGTTGACATTCCGAACAGCAATGCAAGAGGGTTCCCTTTTCTCTGCACCCTCTCCAGCATTTATTATCTGCAGATTTTTTGATGATGGCCATTCTGACAGGTGTGAGGTGATATCTCATTGTAGTTTTTTTTGAGGTGATATTCCTTGGTCTGCAGAACAAGGCATTTAAATAGAATTTTACTGGGAAGTTCAAAAAGGTCAGGATGGACTTCTATAGGTTCACTAGGTTCAAATAATGTGAAACAAGACTTTTTGTCTCAGTGAGTTCCAGATTAGGGAATTCAGAATCTTGGTACTTACAACTCTAAACTGCAAGATGGATTAAATACATTCTCACCTAGAAGTTGCAATATTATATCTGTGACTAGGATTACAACCGAATACACACACTGCTCTAAGAGCATAGGTTCTGTGTTCAAGATCACACATGGAATCTTTTTTTTTTTTATTCTTTATTTTAAAGGTTTTACAGATTTTTCTTGTTCACAGACATGTATGTTCCCAGATCAGTCATATGCATATCCATGGTCCCCACCTCCCCAGTTCCCCCCATCCCACCCCTCCAGACCCTCGCCCCAAGCCATTGTAAGCACTCCTATTCCCTTAGCACAACGACACTAGCTATCTTTTCCACACATAACAGTATAGGTTTCCATGTTACTCCCTCCATGCCTCCCCCTCCCTATTTCTTCCCCACAATGTCTCTATGTCTATGCTCTGTCTGTTTTTCCATGAGTTCACTGCATGTGTTATCAAGACCATCCTACTAGATTCCATATATGTGTGTTAGTATACTGTACTTGTCTTTCTCTTTTTGACTTATGTCACTTTTTATGATAGGTTCTAGAGCCAGCCACTTCATTAGGACTGAGTCTTCTGCATTTCTTTTAACAGCTGAGTAGTATTCCATTGTATATATGTACCAGAGCTTCTGGATCCATTCATTTGTCGATGGACATTTAGGTTGCTTTCATGTTCTGGCTATTGTATAGAGAGCTGCAATGAACATTGGGGTACAGGTGCTTCTTTCAGTTTTGATTTCATCAGGATATAAGCCTAATAGTGGGATTGCTGGGTCATAGGGTGCTTCTACTTTTAGTTTTTAAAGGAATCTCCATACTTTCTTGCATAGAGGCTGTATCAGTTGACATTCCGAACAGCAATGCAAGAGGGTTCCCTTTTCTCTGCACCCTCTCCAGCATTTATTATCTGCAGATTTTTTGATGATGGCCATTCTGACAGGTGTGAGGTGATATCTCATTGTAGTTTTAATTTGCATTTCTCTAATAATAAGCGAGGTTGAGCATTGTTTCATGTGCTTTTGGGCCATCTGTATGTCCTCTTTGGAGAGGCGTCTCTTTAGATCTTTTTCCCATTTTTTGATTGGGTTGTTTGTTCTCTCTTCCTGTGCTGAGTTGTCTGAGTTGCTTGTAGATTTTGGAGATTAATTCTTTGTCTGTTGTTTCATTTGCTATGATTTTCTCCCATTCTGTGGGCTGTCTCTTCAGCTTTTTTCTGATTTCTTTTGCTGTACAAAAGCTTTTAAGTTTCATGAGGTCCCACGTGTTCATTTTTCTTTTTAGTTCCACTATTTTAGTAGGTGGGTCAGAGAAGATCTTGCTTTGATTGATGTCCTTGAGGGTTTTGCCTATATTCTCCTTTAAGAGTTTGATGGTTTCTGGTCTTCCATTTAGGTCTTTAATCCATTTTGAGTTGATCTTTGTGTATGGTGTCAGGGAATGTTCCAATTTCATTTTTTTGCATGTAGCTGTCCAGTTGTCCCAGCACCACTTGTTGAAGAGGCTATCTTTATCCCATTTTATAGTTTCTCCTCCTTTGTCAAAAATAAGGTACCCATAGGTGCGTGGGTTGATCTCTGGGTTCTCTATCTTGTTCCACTGGTCTATAGTTCTGTTTTTGTGTCAGTACCATACTGTCTTGATGACTGTTGCTTTGTAGTAGAGTCTGAAATTAGGTAGTTTGATCCCTCCAGCTGCGTTTTTCTTTCTCAGGATTGCTTTGGCTATTCGAGGTCTTTTGTGTTTCCATATGAAGTTTGTTATTCTTTGGTCTAGTTCTGTGGAAAATGTCAATGGTAGTTGGATAGGTATTGCATTGAATCTGTAGATGATATTTGGTAGTATGGTCATTTTCACAATATTGATTCTTCCGATCCAGGAACATGGAATAACTCTCCATCTGTTTAAGTCTTCTTTAATTTCTTTCATGAGTGTCTTATAATTTTCTGTGTACAATTCTTTTGTTTTTTTTGGGTAGATTTATTCCTAGATATTTGATTCTTTTGGTTGCAATGGTGAAGGAGATTGCCTCTTTGATTTCGTTTTCTGATTTTTCATTGTTTGTGTATAGGAATGCCAGTGATTTCTGTGTGTTGAGTTGTCTGAGTTGCTTGTAGATTTTGGAGATTAATTCTTTGTCTGTTGTTTCATTTGCTATGATTTTCTCCCATTCTGTGGGCTGTCTCTTCAGCTTTTTTCTGATTTCTTTTGCTGTACAAAAGCTTTTAAGTTTCATGAGGTCCCACGTGTTCATTTTTCTTTTTAGTTCCACTATTTTAGTAGGTGGGTCAGAGAAGATCTTGCTTTGATTGATGTCCTTGAGGGTTTTGCCTATATTCTCCTTTAAGAGTTTGATGGTTTCTGGTCTTCCATTTAGGTCTTTAATCCATTTTGAGTTGATCTTTGTGTATGGTGTCAGGGAATGTTCCAATTTCATTTTTTTGCATGTAGCTGTCCAGTTGTCCCAGCACCACTTGTTGAAGAGGCTATCTTTATCCCATTTTATAGTTTCTCCTCCTTTGTCAAAAATAAGGTACCCATAGGTGCGTGGGTTGATCTCTGGGTTCTCTATCTTGTTCCACTGGTCTATAGTTCTGTTTTTGTGTCAGTACCATACTGTCTTGATGACTGTTGCTTTGTAGTAGAGTCTGAAATTAGGGAGGCTGATCCCTCCAGCTGCGTTTTTCTTTCTCAGGATTGCTTTGGCTATTCGAGGTCTTTTGTGTTTCCATATGAAGTTTGTTATTCTTTGGTCTAGTTCTGTGGAAAATGTCAATGGTAGTTGGATAGGTATTGCATTGAATCTGTAGATGATATTTGGTAGTATGGTCATTTTCACAATATTGATTCTTCCGATCCAGGAACATGGAATAACTCTCCATCTGTTTAAGTCTTCTTTAATTTCTTTCATGAGTGTCTTATAATTTTCTGTGTACAATTCTTTTGTTTTTTTTGGGTAGATTTATTCCTAGATATTTGATTCTTTTGGTTGCAATGGTGAAGGAGATTGCCTCTTTGATTTCGTTTTCTGATTTTTCATTGTTTGTGTATAGGAATGCCAGTGATTTCTGTGTGTTGACTCTGTATCCAGGACTTTGCTGAATTCGTTGATTAGCTTTAGTAGGTTTGTAACCGTGTATTTGGGATTTTCTATGTATTATATCATGTCGTCTGCAAAAAGAGAGAGCTTGACTTCTTCCTTTCCAATCTGGATTCCTTTGATTTCTTTCTCTTCTCTTATTGCTGTTGCTAGGACTTCCAGGACTATGTTGAATAGTAGTGGTGAAAGTGGGCACCCCTGTCTTGTTCCTGATCTTAGAGGGAATGCTTTCAGTTTTTCACCATTAACAATAATGTTCGCTGTAGGCTTCTCATAGATGGCTTTTATTATGTTGACACAGGTTCCTTCTATGCCCATTTTCTGAAGACTTTTATCATAAATGGATGTTGTACTTTGTCGAAGGCTTTTTCTGCATCTATTGAAATGATCATGTGATTTTTGTCTTTCAACTTGTTGATATGGTGTATCACGTTGATTGATTTGCGGATGTTGAAGAAGCCTTGCATGCCTGGGATGAACCTGACTTGATCATGATGTATGAGTTTTTTGATGTGTTGTTGAATTCTATTTGCTAGGATCTTGTTGAGGATCTTGGCATCTAAGGTCATCAGAGAAATTGGTCTGTAATTTTCCTCTTTTGTGTTGTCATTGCCCGGTTTGGGTATCAGGGTGATGGTGGCCTCGTAGAATGTGTTTGGAAGTGTTCCTTCCTGAGCAATTTTTTGGAAGAGTTTTAGAAGGACAGGCATTAGCTCTTCTTTAAATGTTTGGTAGAATTCGGCTGTGAAGCCATCTGGCCCTGGGCTTTTATTTTTGGGTAGATTTTTAATCACAGATTTGATTTCCGAGCTTGTGTTTCCATATGAAGTTTGTTATTCTTTGGTCTAGTTCTGTGGAAAATGTCAATGGTAGTTGGATAGGTATTGCATTGAATCTGTAGATGATATTTGGTAGTATGGTCATTTTCACAATATTGATTCTTCCGATCCAGGAACATGGAATAACTCTCCATCTGTTTAAGTCTTCTTTAATTTCTTTCATGAGTGTCTTATAATTTTCTGTGTACAATTCTTTTGTTTTTTTTGGGTAGATTTATTCCTAGATATTTGATTCTTTTGGTTGCAATGGTGAAGGAGATTGCCTCTTTGATTTCGTTTTCTGATTTTTCATTGTTTGTGTATAGGAATGCCAGTGATTTCTGTGTGTTGACTCTGTATCCAGGACTTTGCTGAATTCGTTGATTAGCTTTAGTAGGTTTGTAACCGTGTATTTGGGATTTTCTATGTATTATATCATGTCGTCTGCAAAAAGAGAGAGCTTGACTTCTTCCTTTCCAATCTGGATTCCTTTGATTTCTTTCTCTTCTCTTATTGCTGTTGCTAGGACTTCCAGGACTATGTTGAATAGTAGTGGTGAAAGTGGGCACCCCTGTCTTGTTCCTGATCTTAGAGGGAATGCTTTCAGTTTTTCACCATTAACAATAATGTTCGCTGTAGGCTTCTCATAGATGGCTTTTATTATGTTGACACAGGTTCCTTCTATGCCCATTTTCTGAAGACTTTTATCATAAATGGATGTTGTACTTTGTCGAAGGCTTTTTCTGCATCTATTGAAATGATCATGTGATTTTTGTCTTTCAACTTGTTGATATGGTGTATCACGTTGATTGATTTGCGGATGTTGAAGAAGCCTTGCATGCCTGGGATGAACCTGACTTGATCATGATGTATGAGTTTTTTGATGTGTTGTTGAATTCTATTTGCTAGGATCTTGTTGAGGATCTTGGCATCTAAGGTCATCAGAGAAATTGGTCTGTAATTTTCCTCTTTTGTGTTGTCATTGCCCGGTTTGGGTATCAGGGTGATGGTGGCCTCGTAGAATGTGTTTGGAAGTGTTCCTTCCTGAGCAATTTTTTGGAAGAGTTTTAGAAGGACAGGCATTAGCTCTTCTTTAAATGTTTGGTAGAATTCGGCTGTGAAGCCATCTGGCCCTGGGCTTTTATTTTTGGGTAGATTTTTAATCACAGATTTGATTTCTGAGCTTGTGATTGGGTTGTTCAGAGTTTCTGTTTCTTCCTGGCTCAGTCTTGGGAGATTAATCTTCCCCAAGAAACTGTCCATTTCTTCCAGGTTGTCCAGTTTGTTGCCGTAGAGGTGTTCATAATAGTCTCTTAGAATCCTTTGGATTTCTGCATTATCTGTTGTAATCTCTCTTTTTTAGTTTTTGAATTTGTTGATCTGGTTCTTCTCTCTCTTTCTCTTGATGATCTGGCCAGTGGCTTGTCAATTTTGTTTAACTTTTCGAAGAACCAGCTTTTTGTTTTATTTATCTGTACTATAGTTTCTTTCATTTCTTTCTGATTTATTTCTGCTCTAGTCTTTATAATTTCTCATCTTCTGCTGGCTTTGGCATGGTTTTGTTCTTCTTTCTCCAATTGTTTTAAGCAGAGGGTTAGGTCATCTGCTTCATATTTTCCTAGTTTCTTGAGGTGGGATTGTATTGCTATAAATTTCCCTCTTAGAACTGCTTTTGCAGTATCCCATAGGTTTTGCACGGTCGTATGTTCATTGTCATTTTCTTCTAGGAATTTTTAAATTTCTCCTTTGATTTCCTCAGTAATCAGTTGGTTTTTTAGGTATGTGTTGTTTAATCTCCATGTGTTTGTATTTTTAGCGTTTTTTTTCCTGTAGTTGATCTCTAGTCTCATTGCATTGTGGTCCGAGAAGATGGTTGATACAATTTCAGTTTTTTTGAATTGACTGAGGTTAGATTTGTGGCCCAAGATGTGGTCTATCCTGGAGAATGTTCCATGAACACTTGAGAAGAAAGTGTATTCTGCTTTTGGGTGGAACGTCCTAAAGATATCAATGAGGTCCATCTTTTCTAGTGTGGCATGCCTGGGATGAACCTGACTTGATCATGATGTATGAGTTTTTTGATGTGTTGTTGAATTCTATTTGCTAGGATCTTGTTGAGGATCTTGGCATCTAAGGTCATCAGAGAAATTGGTCTGTAACTTTCCTCTTTGTGTTGTCATTGCCCGGTTTGGGTATCAGGGTGATGGTGGCCTCGTAGAATGTGTTTGGAAGTGTTCCTTCCTGAGCAATTTTTTGGAAGAGTTTTAGAAGGACAGGCATTAGCTCTTCTTTAAATGTTTGGTAGAATTCGGCTGTGAAGCCATCTGGCCCTGGGCTTTTATTTTTGGGTAGATTTTTAATCACAGATTTGATTTCTGAGCTTGTGATTGGGTTGTTCAGAGTTTCTGTTTCTTCCTGGCTCAGTCTTGGGAGATTAATCTTCCCCAAGAAACTGTCCATTTCTTCCAGGTTGTCCAGTTTGTTGCCGTAGAGGTGTTCATAATAGTCTCTTAGAATCCTTTGGATTTCTGCATTATCTGTTGTAATCTCTCTTTTTTAGTTTTTGAATTTGTTGATCTGGTTCTTCTCTCTCTTTCTCTTGATGATCTGGCCAGTGGCTTGTCAATTTTGTTTAACTTTTCGAAGAACCAGCTTTTTGTTTTATTTATCTGTACTATAGTTTCTTTCATTTCTTTCTGATTTATTTCTGCTCTAGTCTTTATAATTTCTCATCTTCTGCTGGCTTTGGCATGGTTTTGTTCTTCTTTCTCCAATTGTTTTAAGCAGAGGGTTAGGTCATCTGCTTCATATTTTCCTAGTTTCTTGAGGTGGGATTGTATTGCTATAAATTTCCCTCTTAGAACTGCTTTTGCAGTATCCCATAGGTTTTGCACGGTCGTATGTTCATTGTCATTTTCTTCTAGGAATTTTTAAATTTCTCCTTTGATTTCCTCAGTAATCAGTTGGTTTTTTAGGTATGTGTTGTTTAATCTCCATGTGTTTGTATTTTTAGCGTTTTTTTTCCTGTAGTTGATCTCTAGTCTCATTGCATTGTGGTCCGAGAAGATGGTTGATACAATTTCAGTTTTTTTGAATTGACTGAGGTTAGATTTGTGGCCCAAGATGTGGTCTATCCTGGAGAATGTTCCATGAACACTTGAGAAGAAAGTGTATTCTGCTTTTGGGTGGAACGTCCTAAAGATATCAATGAGGTCCATCTTTTCTAGTGTGGCATTTAAGGCTCGTGTTTCTTTATTAATTTTCTGTTTGGATGATCTATCCATTGGTGTGAGAGGAGTGTTAAAGTCTCCTACTATTATTGCATTATTATTGATTTCTTCTTTTAAGTATGAAAATATCTGTCTTATGTATTGAGGTGCTTCTGTGTTGATTGCGCAGATATTCATGACTGTTATGTCTTCCTCTTGGATGGATCCCTTAATCATGATGTAGTGACCTGCCTTGTCTCTTAGAATCTTCTTTACTTTAAAATCTATTTTGTCTGATATGAGGATTGCTACTCCAGCTTTCTTTTGATTTCCATTTGCATGGAATATCTTTTTCCAGCCTCTCACTTTCAGTCTATGGGTGTCTCTAGGTCTGAAGTGGGTCTCTTGTAAACAGCATATACATGGGTCATGTTTCTGGATCCATTCAGCCAACCTGTGTCGCTTGGTTGGAGCATTTAATCCATTTACATTCAAAGTAATTATTGATACAAATGTTCCTATTGTCATCTTCTTAGAAGTTTGGGGTTTGATTTGTAACACTTCTTCTACTCTTGTATTGATTGGCTATATCAGGTCGTTTAGCACTTGTTGTAGGGCTGGTTTTGTGGTACAGAATTCTTTTAGTTTTTGTCTGTCTGAGAAGCTTTTGACTTCTCCATCGATTCTGAATGAGATTCTTGCTGGGTAGAGAATTCTTGGTTGGAGGTTATTCTCTTTTAGCCGTTTAAATGTGTCCTGCCATTCTCTTCTGGCCTGCAGGGTTTCTATTGAGAGATCCACAGTTTCCTGGGGTGGGATTGTATTGCTATAAATTTCCCTCTTAGAACTGCTTTTATGGTATCCTATAGGTTTTGCATGGTCGTGTGTTCATTGTCATTTTCTTCTAGGATTTTTAAAATTTCTCCTTTGATTTCCTCAGTAATCAGTTCGTTTTCTAGGTATGTGTTGTTTAATCTCCATGTGTTTGTATTTTTAGCGTTTTTTTTCCTGTAGTTGATCTCTAGTCTCATTGCATTGTGGTCCGAGAAGATGGTTGATACAATTTCAGTTTTTTTGAATTGACTGAGGTTAGATTTGTGGCCCAAGATGTGGTCTATCCTGGAGAATGTTCCATGAACACTTGAGAAGAAAGTGTATTCTGCTTTTGGGTGGAACGTCCTAAAGATATCAATGAGGTCCATCTTTTCTAGTGTGGCATTTAAGGCTCGTGTTTCTTTATTAATTTTCTGTTTGGATGATCTATCCATTGGTGTGAGAGGAGTGTTAAAGTCTCCTACTATTATTGCATTATTATTGATTTCTTCTTTTAAGTATGAAAATATCTGTCTTATGTATTGAGGTGCTTCTGTGTTGATTGCGCAGATATTCATGACTGTTATGTCTTCCTCTTGGATGGATCCCTTAATCATGATGTAGTGACCTGCCTTGTCTCTTAGAATCTTCTTTACTTTAAAATCTATTTTGTCTGATATGAGGATTGCTACTCCAGCTTTCTTTTGATTTCCATTTGCATGGAATATCTTTTTCCAGCCTCTCACTTTCAGTCTATGGGTGTCTCTAGGTCTGAAGTGGGTCTCTTGTAAACAGCATATACATGGGTCATGTTTCTGGATCCATTCAGCCAACCTGTGTCGCTTGGTTGGAGCATTTAATCCATTTACATTCAAAGTAATTATTGATACAAATGTTCCTATTGTCATCTTCTTAGAAGTTTGGGGTTTGATTTGTAACACTTCTTCTACTCTTGTATTGATTGGCTATATCAGGTCGTTTAGCACTTGTTGTAGGGCTGGTTTTGTGGTACAGAATTCTTTTAGTTTTTGTCTGTCTGAGAAGCTTTTGACTTCTCCATCGATTCTGAATGAGATTCTTGCTGGGTAGAGAATTCTTGGTTGGAGGTTATTCTCTTTTAGCCGTTTAAATGTGTCCTGCCATTCTCTTCTGGCCTGCAGGGTTTCTATTGAGAGATCCACAGTTAGACGTATGGGGTTTCCTTTATATGTTATTTGTTGTTTGCTTCTAGCTGCTTTTAGTAATCTGTCTTTATATTTAGTCTGCGTTAGTTTCATTAGAAAGTGCCTTGGTGTGTTTCTTCTGGGGTTTATCCTGTATGGAACTCTTTGTGCTTCTTGGACTTGGTTGACTATTTCCTTTTCCATGCTGGGGAAGTTTTCAACTATAACCTCTTCAAGAATTTTTTCGTAACCTTTCTTTCCCTCTTCCTCTGGAACTCCTACAATTCTAATGTTGGTGCGTTTGATATTGTCCCATAGGTCCCTGATGCTATTCTCAGTTCTTTTAATTCTTTCGGCTTTGTTCTGTTCCTCACCATTTATTTTCACCAGTCTATCTTCCAGCTCACTTATCTGTTTTTCTGCCTCTGATACTCTACTGTTGAGACCTTCTATAGTATTTTTGAGTTCAGCAGTTGAGTTGGTGGTCTCTATTTGCTTATTTTTCATTTCCTGCATGTCTTTTCTCAGTGCACTAATTTCCTCTAATATTCTGTTTTCGGTGCTTTGCATCCTCATTAGTATAGTTTTTCTGAATTCTCTTTCAGAAAATTTGTCTATCTCCTCCTCTGTCATTTGAGGTTGTGATTCTCTAGCTTGGTCCTTCATTTGTGCAGTGTTTCTCTGTCATTTTATTATTAGGTTAGTTTTTGTTTCTTTGTGTGTGTCTGTGTGTATGGTGGTTGGAGCATTTAATCCATTTACATTCAAAGTAATTATTGATACAAATGTTCCTATTGTCATCTTCTTAGAAGTTTGGGGTTTGATTTGTAACACTTCTTCTACTCTTGTATTGATTGGCTATATCAGGTCGTTTAGCACTTGTTGTAGGGCTGGTTTTGTGGTACAGAATTCTTTTAGTTTTTGTCTGTCTGAGAAGCTTTTGACTTCTCCATCGATTCTGAATGAGATTCTTGCTGGGTAGAGAATTCTTGGTTGGAGGTTATTCTCTTTTAGCCGTTTAAATGTGTCCTGCCATTCTCTTCTGGCCTGCAGGGTTTCTATTGAGAGATCCACAGTTAGACGTATGGGGTTTCCTTTATATGTTATTTGTTGTTTGCTTCTAGCTGCTTTTAGTAATCTGTCTTTATATTTAGTCTGCGTTAGTTTCATTAGAAAGTGCCTTGGTGTGTTTCTTCTGGGGTTTATCCTGTATGGAACTCTTTGTGCTTCTTGGACTTGGTTGACTATTTCCTTTTCCATGCTGGGGAAGTTTTCAACTATAACCTCTTCAAGAATTTTTTCGTAACCTTTCTTTCCCTCTTCCTCTGGAACTCCTACAATTCTAATGTTGGTGCGTTTGATATTGTCCCATAGGTCCCTGATGCTATTCTCAGTTCTTTTAATTCTTTCGGCTTTGTTCTGTTCCTCACCATTTATTTTCACCAGTCTATCTTCCAGCTCACTTATCTGTTTTTCTGCCTCTGATACTCTACTGTTGAGACCTTCTATAGTATTTTTGAGTTCAGCAGTTGAGTTGGTGGTCTCTATTTGCTTATTTTTCATTTCCTGCATGTCTTTTCTCAGTGCACTAATTTCCTCTAATATTCTGTTTTCGGTGCTTTGCATCCTCATTAGTATAGTTTTTCTGAATTCTCTTTCAGAAAATTTGTCTATCTCCTCCTCTGTCATTTGAGGTTGTGATTCTCTAGCTTGGTCCTTCATTTGTGCAGTGTTTCTCTGTCATTTTATTATTAGGTTAGTTTTTGTTTCTTTGTGTGTGTCTGTGTGTATGGAGTTCTTTTCCCCACCAGGCTTCTTGGTTGAATTTCCCCTTTCTTTGGGTTTCTATCCTTCTAGAAGGGTTCAATGGTTTGTGTCTTGGATGGTGTTAGGTCTTATTTACAGGTGGACAATCTCTAGTGTTGTATGTTCTTTGATAGTGTGGGGTCTTGGAATCAGGGCTTCTACTCCGAGGATCCTTGGTTTGATCATTGGTCAGGGTGTGTAGGCTCTATATGTGGTTTGCTATGGTGTTCCGTGATATTAGTTCAAGTACTAGCATCTGAGGAGCAAGAGGTGTGTCCCTAATGGGTGACAGTCATAAAAGCATGCAGATGTTTTCTAACCTAGTCATAAGATATACATACATACTCAGCAATAACCACATCTAACCAGTCTTACAGTGACAAAGCATAGGAAAATTTTCTGGCAAATGACACAATCAAAGATGATACTTGCCTGTTAAGCTCTGAATTAATTAAAATAGTGCCTGGAAAAATAGATCTTGGGCAAGGTCCTGGCTTGGACTATTTCATTGAAAGCAATTTTTAACTAAGACATGTGTTGAGGGTGAGGAGGTGGAAAATGTATGGGTAATGAGAAGGAGTAGATTCGACTTGGAAGGATTTCATAGGGTTATGTAGCCAAGATTAGTGTGTTGTATTGTTTAGTGCAGCTGGAAGAGAATAGTGGAGACAGGAAGGTAGGAAATATTTATCTAGGGCGTAGTGGTAGATAGGCGAAAGTTTTAGATTTAGAACATAGAGGGAGGAAGGAGTGGGTAAGAGGAAAGAAAGTTAGAAGTTGAAGAATTAAAATTTAAAAGAAATTAATAATTAAAAATCACAAAAAAATTAAAAATTAAAAAGGAAAGAGAAACTTAAGAAGAGGCAAAAGAGGAAAAAAAAAAAAAAACCCAAACCTGACCAATCAAATGAATAAACAGAACCGTCCACAACAGATAAACAAAAAAGCTAAATACTGTCCCTGGTTTTTATCCTCTCATCTGTCTGGTGGAAGCCAATCCGCTCTCGATGGTGTTGTCTTGATGATGTAGCCTTTCCCTTATGGCACCGGTCTGCAAGCTCAGGTGCTGACCGGGATGGTGGGTTGATCCCAGTCCGTCGGGCGGGGGGTCCGGGGCGCGCATGCAATCCCGTGTTGGGCGGGGGCGTCCTGGCTCTGCCGCGCACCTGCCGGTAGCCTCCAATACCTGCCCTTCTCCCGACTTTCTCTGCTGCGGGTGTAGCTATGGGGGTGCACGGACTCCTCCGTCACTGGCGCGCGCGCACTGCCAGTTACGCGTCCAAGTCCCAAAGGCAGGCACAAGCCTCCCCGTCTGGCTCGAGCCCGGTCCCTGGTTGGCAATCTGTGGGCGACTTTCCCTTCAGCCAGTACCCCACTAGGAGTGTTTGAACTTACCCGGTGCCAGGCGGAAAATCGCGATTTTCGCCCGGCTGAGCGGTGCGATTTTCACACTGGGCGCTCCCTCCTGGCTCCAGGTCGCTAGGCAGCACTCCAATTGTGTTCTGTCCGGCCCTGCTCCAGTATCCTAACTTCGCAGTGTCTTAATATTGCTGCCCTCTCTCCCCCGAGGCTCTGCTTAGGTTCCCTTTTAGGGCACTTGCTGGCGCGCTCTCCATCGGTGTGGTCCGGCGTGGGGGTTAGGATAGAGGATTCTTAGAACAGTAGCTCTGGGGAATTTCTTGCTGTTCACTCTTCTTACTCTCGCGGACCTATGGAATTCTTCTGTCGTCTAGCGGCTGGTTTGTTGGTGGTGGTTCATTTCATGATTAGTTCTGGTGATTCTGTTGGGGAGCTGGTGAAATCTTCCCCTTATTCCTCCACCATCTTGCACGACCTTCCACACATGGAATCTTTATATGAAATGTAAAATCTCCCTTGACTTTATGTCTAGGGGAATTTGTTACAGATCTCACCAGAAATATTAGAACTCCATTATTTAAAAAATAATGAAAGAAAAGTATAAGCAATTAAGACCAGACTTGCTTGGAGTTACATTCAGTTATTATTAGTTGTTGCTCTTTGAAACCGAGCCTGAAATTAAGACTGGACATATCCATGGTTTCAGTTTTAACCTTTAAAATTCCATGAGGCTGAAGGGCTTTAGCAAATGGGTATTCAGCCCAGTTGGAATGGCCACTTCAAGTGTGTAATTTACTTCTTAGGCTGTGGAGAAGCTGACTACCTAGCCTCTGCATCACCCACCCTAAATGCTTTGGCAGTTGGAAGTAATGCTTTCCCAAATGGAAAGTCATTTAACTTTAGCCTGGTTGTGGAGGCAACGGCAGCCTCACTGGGATGGTGACCCCACATAACAGCCTGAGTGGCAATCTGTCTAAATTCTTATATGCAGACTGCTAATAGCGACACAACACGAGACTATCTCTCTGCCCTCCCATCTATCCTTCTGATTAGGAATTCTTCCAGAGAGTGTAGACAGCCTCTTAGAAGTGTTTTTTTGGGGGGTAGAATCCCTGGAAAAATGAAACTGAGGAGACTAGATAGAGTTTGTTCCATCTCTTTCATCCCTGAAGTGAGTACTGGGGTACTGGAACTGTGGGGCCAGAGGAAAGATGGAATTCATTTTACAGATGGTAAACAAGACCTGAATAGGTGAAGCAACACCAAAATAGATCCCATAGTGAATAGAGGCGACCTGTGGCTAGGATGTGAGTTTTCATCCTCTGAGTCTAGCTTTTGTGGAGCAGTGTTCCCGAGAAAGAGCAATCTGGTGGTTCTGCTTTGCTTCCCTTAATTCCATGTCCACATTTCCTTCTGTGTTCCTTCTATGCGTCTGTTGTGGCAGACTCACTCATGGTTGGTTGTTCCAGAGCTTGTTGCTTGGTAGAAACCAAGCTCCCTTCCTTAGTTTTCTTTCCTTTTCTCTGTCTTACCCCCTGACTGACTTTGCTGCTCTCCCCTCCCCTTTTTAGATCTCCCAGTTCCCAGGTATTAAGTCATCTAAAACTTTCAGTTGCACATATATGGTTGGTTTTGTTGTTTCTGATTTTTCTACTGGGTAAGTCACTCTTTCTGAGCCTCAGTTTTTAGTTGATTCCTAACGTCCCCAATTACAGACATGATTGGGTGTTTTTCTCGCTTCCTGGGATGCTGCCTTCCCCACAGGCTATTCCCAACTCCTTTGTGGTTTGAGGGATTGGGGTGGGATGCAGTTCATGTTTCATCCTGTAACCAAAGTAGGAAGTCAGTGAGAATTTTTATTAAACTTGAAGGGCTTTAGCAAATGGGTATTCAGCCCAGTTGGAATGGCCACTTCAAGTGTGTAATTTACTTCTTAGGCTGTGGAGAAGCTGACTACCTAGCCTCTGCATCACCCACCCTAAATGCTTTGGCAGTTGGAAGTAATGCTTTCCCAAATGGAAAGTCATTTAACTTTAGCCTGGTTGTGGAGGCAACGGCAGCCTCACTGGGATGGTGACCCCACATAACAGCCTGAGTGGCAATCTGTCTAAATTCTTATATGCAGACTGCTAATAGCGACACAACACGAGACTATCTCTCTGCCCTCCCATCTATCCTTCTGATTAGGAATTCTTCCAGAGAGTGTAGACAGCCTCTTAGAAGTGTTTTTTTGGGGGGTAGAATCCCTGGAAAAATGAAACTGAGGAGACTAGATAGAGTTTGTTCCATCTCTTTCATCCCTGAAGTGAGTACTGGGGTACTGGAACTGTGGGGCCAGAGGAAAGATGGAATTCATTTTACAGATGGTAAACAAGACCTGAATAGGTGAAGCAACACCAAAATAGATCCCATAGTGAATAGAGGCGACCTGTGGCTAGGATGTGAGTTTTCATCCTCTGAGTCTAGCTTTTGTGGAGCAGTGTTCCTGCGAGAAAGAGCAATCTGGTGGTTCTGCTTTGCTTCCCTTAATTCCATGTCCACATTTCCTTCTGTGTTCCTTCTATGCGTCTGTTGTGGCAGACTCACTCATGGTTGGTTGTTCCAGAGCTTGTTGCTTGGTAGAAACCAAGCTCCCTTCCTTAGTTTTCTTTCCTTTTCTCTGTCTTACCCCCTGACTGACTTTGCTGCTCTCCCCTCCCCTTTTTAGATCTCCCAGTTCCCAGGTATTAAGTCATCTAAAACTTTCAGTTGCACATATATGGTTGGTTTTGTTGTTTCTGATTTTTCTACTGGGTAAGTCACTCTTTCTGAGCCTCAGTTTTTAGTTGATTCCTAACGTCCCCAATTACAGACATGATTGGGTGTTTTTCTCGCTTCCTGGGATGCTGCCTTCCCCACAGGCTATTCCCAACTCCTTTGTGGTTTGAGGGATTGGGGTGGGATGCAGTTCATGTTTCATCCTGTAACCAAAGTAGGAAGTCAGTGAGAACTTCACAAAATAAAGAGGGAAAAGAACATCTATGTCCTACAAAATAGGAAGGGGAAAGGAGAATAGACTGAAAGGACAGGTGAGATAAAAAACATATTTAATGAAAGGATGGCATCTTTAAGGGCCATTTTTTCTCTCCAAAGCAGTCTTAGCTTCGTTCCTTTATCTGTGTACCTGCCTGCCCCTGCATCCACCATCCACCTATCCATCCATCCACCTCACGTGTCATCTGCTTCTCTGGCCCATGGGAAGGGAATGTTGGAGAAGAGCAAATGACCTAGAGGATCCCTAACACAAGGCTTCAGTGTGTCCAGCTGCACGTCTGCAAGTCTGAGGTTCTCTCGGCCAGATGCCCACTGTGAGCCTCACCCCCATTTTGTGTCAGGAATTCCCTTCCCAGATGCTTGTGTCCTCAGTCAGCCTAAGGGACTGACGCCACCCTACCCAGAGCAATGTGTCCTTTTGATGAGGGGAAGTGATGTTCGTGGCGCTGGAGGACACAGAGGAAACTGGAGCAGCCTCCTCCCCTCCTTTGAAGGAAACTCTGGAAGCTGTAGAATTTAGCAGGTAAAAACAAAGCTGGTGGAGAGCCAGTCTGAGGCCCATGGAGGTCCCAGGGTGATTCTGGCTGCAGCTATGCTGGGAGGTCACTTCTGGTGCTGGAAGCAAAGGGGTCCCATTTGGCGAACTGGGTGCGAGAGAGCATGAGAAGAGATGAGCCTCTGCTTGTGAAGTGAAAGACATTTTTCTCAACAGAGGGCCTCACAGCATCCTCTAAGTCACGCTGCTCTCCCCTCCCCTTTTTAGATCTCCCAGTTCCCAGGTATTAAGTCATCTAAAACTTTCAGTTGCACATATATGGTTGGTTTTGTTGTTTCTGATTTTTCTACTGGGTAAGTCACTCTTTCTGAGCCTCAGTTTTTAGTTGATTCCTAACGTCCCCAATTACAGACATGATTGGGTGTTTTTCTCGCTTCCTGGGATGCTGCCTTCCCCACAGGCTATTCCCAACTCCTTTGTGGTTTGAGGGATTGGGGTGGGATGCAGTTCATGTTTCATCCTGTAACCAAAGTAGGAAGTCAGTGAGAACTTCACAAAATAAAGAGGGAAAAGAACATCTATGTCCTACAAAATAGGAAGGGGAAAGGAGAATAGACTGAAAGGACAGGTGAGATAAAAAACATATTTAATGAAAGGATGGCATCTTTAAGGGCCATTTTTTCTCTCCAAAGCAGTCTTAGCTTCGTTCCTTTATCTGTGTACCTGCCTGCCCCTGCATCCACCATCCACCTATCCATCCATCCACCTCACGTGTCATCTGCTTCTCTGGCCCATGGGAAGGGAATGTTGGAGAAGAGCAAATGACCTAGAGGATCCCTAACACAAGGCTTCAGTGTGTCCAGCTGCACGTCTGCAAGTCTGAGGTTCTCTCGGCCAGATGCCCACTGTGAGCCTCACCCCCATTTTGTGTCAGGAATTCCCTTCCCAGATGCTTGTGTCCTCAGTCAGCCTAAGGGACTGACGCCACCCTACCCAGAGCAATGTGTCCTTTTGATGAGGGGAAGTGATGTTCGTGGCGCTGGAGGACACAGAGGAAACTGGAGCAGCCTCCTCCCCTCCTTTGAAGGAAACTCTGGAAGCTGTAGAATTTAGCAGGTAAAAACAAAGCTGGTGGAGAGCCAGTCTGAGGCCCATGGAGGTCCCAGGGTGATTCTGGCTGCAGCTATGCTGGGAGGTCACTTCTGGTGCTGGAAGCAAAGGGGTCCCATTTGGCGAACTGGGTGCGAGAGAGCATGAGAAGAGATGAGCCTCTGCTTGTGAAGTGAAAGACATTTTTCTCAACAGAGGGCCTCACAGCATCCTCTAAGTCCTCTGCTTCCCAGTCTACCCTTTGAGTTTAGAGAGACCAAGAAAAAAAATTAAACTTGCGCCAAGGGAGAAAGTGCAGCTCCTTAAAAATGGAAAGCAGGGTCATCATCCTAATATTCTGAACGTGGACTGTTCCAGAGACCAGGGAGACGTGTCAGGAATGAGAATGGTCTAAGACAGGGCCCCAGGATCACTGCCCAGCTCCACCAGGGAGATGAAAGAATTTTCTCCTTCCTTTGCCTTTTAAATGTAATTCTTTCTGCCCTTCTCCCCTACACCCTCCCAGCCCTCTTGCTGGGAGCAGTGCAGACATTCAGCCATCCTGGGAAGAGGCAGGATCCTTTTCATTAGCGCCAGCCTGATTGAAGTCCCCAGAGCCAGGGAGGATTGCATTTTCCTCTCTCGTGCCTCCCCATACAGCGAGGATTCTCTGAGCAGTGAACTTTTCCTGTGGGACAGAATGAGTACAGAAGCTGGTTGTGGGGACAGTTAGGATGGTTTTGATCAGTGCTTTTGAGTGCAGGGCTTGTGGAAGGACAGTCTCGTTTCTTCTTGGCCATGCCTCAGCTGCTCCTGAGTGCTGAGCCCGTCTTTCCTTCCTTCAGGGTAGAGGCCGGCAGCCTGTCATGCCTGGGTGTGAGGGTGGGTCTGGACTTAGAAAATCACTGATGGGTGTCTCTGCAGAGGGGCCAGGGGTTGGGGACTCACACAGGCTGGTTGTTAACCAGCAATGTGACTTGAAGAATCCACTTATCAAGTTTTTGTGCAAAACGAGGACTTAGTCTGGAGTTTTCAAATTTGTTTTAGTGGCAGAATATTTGTGTTCAAATGGAACGATATACATGAAGAAAGAAAAAAAGCTGAGCTGTTCTAGTTGAAAGGAGGGAGAGATGGACAGAGTGGGAATCTCCTGTCTGTACCACCCCCTGCCCTCTAGTTGAGCCCCCTGGAGACACAGTGATTTCCTCATCCTCCCAGGGACCTGTGACTGTCTCTTTCAAGACCTAATAAAACTGAAGGTCTTTCTGGTAAGACTAGAAGTCTTTATGGGGTCCAGATCTAAGTGGTCTTCAATCCTGAAATACAAAAGGACTTCTTGTGCATTTCTAATCTGCACCTTAACACTGGACTTAAGTGACTGAGGGCCCACTCTTTCTACTTTCTTGGGTGCAGAATGTGTAATTGCCTATGAAACAATCAACTCTAGAAAGGGGTGTGATGTGTATCTTGCCCAAGAGCTCACATATTTCTAGAACCTATCATAAAAAGTGAAGTCAAAAAGAGAGAGACAAGTACAATATAGTAACACATATATATGGAATTTAGTAGGATGGCAATGATAATACACGCAGTGAAGCGATGGAAAAAACAGACATGGAGAATAGACATATGGACATCATGGGGAATGAACAGTGGGTGGGAGGCATAAAGGAAGTGACATGAAAACCTATACTTCATATGTGAAAAAGATAGCTATTGTCATTGTTCTGTGAGAAAAGGGGATCCTGCAGGGGCACTGTGCGATGGCCTGGAGGGGTGGGATGGGGGGAATATACATATGACTAATCTGGAATCATACATATCTGTAAACAACAAAACTCTGTAAAAGTAAAAAGTAAAATAAAATCTATTCTTAAAAACAAAAAGAGCTCATGTATTTGTTAGAGCATGATTAGAATCTGAGCCAGGACACAGGGGCTTGTGGTCGGATGATAACGAAAACACACTGTTCTCTCAGGACCATTAAGAGAGGAGGTCATAAAGCTTGCCTTTGCTTGTTACCCAGGTCAGATAACACCTTAATGCCTACTAGATTATGACGGAAGTAGGGGTAAATCTCCAAGGTAAGGAATTCAGAAATTTTAGAAGTTACTTAATAACTATCCTTGATCTCACCTCCCTGCTGTTTCCAACCCACCATTAGGTAATCTCCTAAAACCTAAAGTGGATACAGAGAGTTTGTTTCCATGCTGGAACTGATGAATTCATCCAGATGTTTGAAAGCTTACTTCATGTGGGAAGTGCATGCATTCTAGGTGCTAAGCATTCTAGGTGTCATTTCCTCTTGTCAACTTGAAGGATGTCATAAACTGTTTCACGGTTTTCAGCAATTTGGTCATTCTAGTCCTCACCTCTAGTTGGATAATATTCCCCACTTTTCACTTATTTGACCAATAGACATTCAATGACTAATTGTATGTACAGACTCTTCTTGGAAAATGCAAACGTTGTTTAAGATATAAACCATTGTTTTGTTGTGCATGGACATGTTAGGCAGAAAAAAAGGAAAATTTATACACACAAACCCCCCCCCCCCCCCAGGACAAAAGAAAACTTTATATAATTAAGAACTAACTTGTAGGAATTCCTTGGTGATCCAGTGGTTAAGACTCTGTGCTTACACCACAGGGAGCATGGTTTCAATCCCTGGTCAAGGAACTAAGATTCCCCATACTGTTTGGCACAGCTGAAAAAAAAGAAAAAGAAAAAAGAACTAAATTTCATGCATCTTTCTCTTTCCTAAGAAAAGGGAAAGAGGATGTAAGTTTTCCAGGGAGGATGGGATAGGTCCTAATTTTGTTGAGTTGGGGACATATGGAAAAATAACCCACCATGCCATATCTCTGTTTCCATTCAGTGTGGATATGACCATTCCTCAATCTCAAACCACTGATTTGACAGAATTGTGCAAGTGCTAAGATGCTATGAACACCCTTGAGTTTATTTTCTATTAGAGCATCTCATCTCAGAACTAGGAAGAACTAGATGTTTGGGTCTCACTTCTGTCGTCTGATGAACCTTGTAAAAGGCAGTAGAAGAGAGTTCCTGCCAACTGGATTTCCAGCTCTGAACGAAAACACACTGTTCTCTCAGGACCATTAAGAGAGGAGGTCATAAAGCTTGCCTTTGCTTGTTACCCAGGTCAGATAACACCTTAATGCCTACTAGATTATGACGGAAGTAGGGGTAAATCTCCAAGGTAAGGAATTCAGAAATTTTAGAAGTTACTTAATAACTATCCTTGATCTCACCTCCCTGCTGTTTCCAACCCACCATTAGGTAATCTCCTAAAACCTAAAGTGGATACAGAGAGTTTGTTTCCATGCTGGAACTGATGAATTCATCCAGATGTTTGAAAGCTTACTTCATGTGGGAAGTGCATGCATTCTAGGTGCTAAGCATTCTAGGTGTCATTTCCTCTTGTCAACTTGAAGGATGTCATAAACTGTTTCACGGTTTTCAGCAATTTGGTCATTCTAGTCCTCACCTCTAGTTGGATAATATTCCCCACTTTTCACTTATTTGACCAATAGACATTCAATGACTAATTGTATGTACAGACTCTTCTTGGAAAATGCAAACGTTGTTTAAGATATAAACCATTGTTTTGTTGTGCATGGACATGTTAGGCAGAAAAAAAGGAAAATTTATACACACAAACACCCCCCCCCCCCCAGGACAAAAGAAAACTTTATATAATTAAGAACTAACTTGTAGGAATTCCTTGGTGATCCAGTGGTTAAGACTCTGTGCTTACACCACAGGGAGCATGGTTTCAATCCCTGGTCAAGGAACTAAGATTCCCCATACTGTTTGGCACAGCTGAAAAAAAAGAAAAAGAAAAAAGAACTAAATTTCATGCATCTTTCTCTTTCCTAAGAAAAGGGAAAGAGGATGTAAGTTTTCCAGGGAGGATGGGATAGGTCCTAATTTTGTTGAGTTGGGGACATATGGAAAAATAACCCACCATGCCATATCTCTGTTTCCATTCAGTGTGGATATGACCATTCCTCAATCTCAAACCACTGATTTGACAGAATTGTGCAAGTGCTAAGATGCTATGAACACCCTTGAGTTTATTTTCTATTAGAGCATCTCATCTCAGAACTAGGAAGAACTAGATGTTTGGGTCTCACTTCTGTCGTCTGATGAACCTTGTAAAAAGGCAGTAGAAGAGAGTTCCTGCCAACTGGATTTCCAGCTCTGGAGAGTTTGAGACCTCTGTCTTGTACAGTAACACATATTGGTGGTTCTGTGCTTACAGAGGCCACTCACATACCCATACCTCACCCCGGCCTGTCTGTTCCTCCTCCCTAGCTCTACCCAACCAGTGCTTGAGTCAGAGGCCCTAGGCTCTATCGATAAGTCCCGAAGAGCAGATGATTAGTATCGATTAAGTAAACTAGTATCTGAAAGGAAGGGTTAGTTAAAGATCGTTCACAGGGACACACATTTTATGTTCCTACCTATGTCTTGTTTGCCAGTCTGGCACTCATCTTTATTCTTATGCCATGTTTCCTCAACATATTAACTCCAGTGTGCCTCCACCAGGGGCATCATGTTAAAGAAGAAAGAGGATGAGCTTTGGGATAATATACTGTTAGAGTTAAATCCTACATATGTGTTCTACCTGTGTGACCTAAAAATGTCTGTTTAACCTCCAAAAATCTCAATTTTCCCATCCATAAAGTGGGATATGTTCTGTCTCATGAAAGAGTTATGAAAATTGAAGAAAAAAAAAAGCTTCCTATAAAGCAGCAACCACTGTGCTTGGTGCCCAGGTGACCCTCCGTGTGTCATGATTCCCCCTTCTTCCCTAGCACAGGCAGGGCGGCCGGGAGCAGATGCAGAGGGAGCTGCACGGACTGGGCTTAGTAAATCCCTTTTCCATATTTTCTTCCCACTGTGCCCCTGAAGGGGATCTCTGTCCTGCTGCCTTTCCATTTTCAACTCAGTTCGTAACTCCCTCTTACCTTAGTGACCCTGACCTTTCTTGCCTTATGCTGTCCACAGTTTAGCACTAACACTCTCCTACACTCTACTCACACTGACCCATGTGTGTCTTACCCTTGGGTCAAACTATGTTTCTTGCAGGCTGAGGTGCCTTATAATGAATGATGTTTGGCCCCAAAATCTCATCAGATGCCCTCGTGGCTTGTTATCGGCTGCATTTGCAGTCAGAGGGGCCTAGCTGGCTCTCTCTCAGGATGGTGCCACCTTTTCAGCAAATTCCAGGTGGGGAATCCTGCCTGCAGGGCTGGGTTTGGGGAGAGGGATACAGCTTTTGCAATCTCCACCTCCTTCCTGCTCTGTCTCAGAGTGTACACCACTTTGTGCATCATTTCAGGCAAAGTCATTGAGAGAAGCCTAAGAGCCCAGTTGAGGTTTTCTGAGGCTGGAGGCATAGCAGCCCAGCAGGACTTCCTCTCGTTCTTGAACCAAACAAAATATTGTTACAGCAAACATGAAATCTCTCCTGTTTCTCACAAATGCTCTCCAGGCCTAACAAAGCTAGCAAGCAGTCACACTCCTTGAATCAAAATAAGCATCTGCCCTTTTTCTCTTTATCCTGCTTTCCCAGTATTTTTGAGCAACAGTAAAGCATGTGATTATTTTATTAATTCATCTTATAATTCCATTGAGTGCTTTCTGGAGAGCATGCAAACATTTTAAAACCTTAACTTTACCCTTTAATATTGATTAAACACAAAGATACAGAAGGTGTATAACCTGACTTATCCATTAGCGCTGTACATGATAGTTGGACGCATAAAGTCTGAATATCTCAATAGTATATAAAATGAAAGGCAACATGCAATAAAGGGAAACTGAGTCGTGTAGAGCTTGAAAGAGGATAGGGTCATTTTCACAGGTCTGATTTAAAAAAATAAGAGGAAGAAACAAGAGCCCTCTCAGAGGTGATGGTCCTTTGCCTGTGTCTTTTACTTGTGGTATCACAGAATAATTTTATAGTAGGAAGGAAGTCAGGGAACTGCCCACAAAAGAAGTGTGTGGACTCACATGTAATTTGCATATAAAATCTCGGGGACTCTGTGGGTCTGCTGGAGTGCATACATAGTTCACGCTCCCTAACTTAAGACTCTGAAGAATTGGTGGCACCTAGAAAGAAGAGCGGAAAAGGCAGCAGAGATAGTCAAAAATAGAGTAGACACAAGGTGGAAGATACAGACTCCTGAGCCCCCATGTTTCTTGAGGCTGGCCCCCAAAATCTCATCAGATGCCCTCGTGGCTTGTTATCGGCTGCATTTGCAGTCAGAGGGGCCTAGCTGGCTCTCTCTCAGGATGGTGCCACCTTTTCAGCAAATTCCAGGTGGGGAATCCTGCCTGCAGGGCTGGGTTTGGGGAGAGGGATACAGCTTTTGCAATCTCCACCTCCTTCCTGCTCTGTCTCAGAGTGTACACCACTTTGTGCATCATTTCAGGCAAAGTCATTGAGAGAAGCCTAAGAGCCCAGTTGAGGTTTTCTGAGGCTGGAGGCATAGCAGCCCAGCAGGACTTCCTCTCGTTCTTGAACCAAACAAAATATTGTTACAGCAAACATGAAATCTCTCCTGTTTCTCACAAATGCTCTCCAGGCCTAACAAAGCTAGCAAGCAGTCACACTCCTTGAATCAAAATAAGCATCTGCCCTTTTTCTCTTTATCCTGCTTTCCCAGTATTTTTGAGCAACAGTAAAGCATGTGATTATTTTATTAATTCATCTTATAATTCCATTGAGTGCTTTCTGGAGAGCATGCAAACATTTTAAAACCTTAACTTTACCCTTTAATATTGATTAAACACAAAGATACAGAAGGTGTATAACCTGACTTATCCATTAGCGCTGTACATGATAGTTGGACGCATAAAGTCTGAATATCTCAATAGTATATAAAATGAAAGGCAACATGCAATAAAGGGAAACTGAGTCGTGTAGAGCTTGAAAGAGGATAGGGTCATTTTCACAGGTCTGATTTAAAAAAAAAATAAGAGGAAGAAACAAGAGCCCTCTCAGAGGTGATGGTCCTTTGCCTGTGTCTTTTACTTGTGGTATCACAGAATAATTTTATAGTAGGAAGGAAGTCAGGGAACTGCCCACAAAAGAAGTGTGTGGACTCACATGTAATTTGCATATAAAATCTCGGGGACTCTGTGGGTCTGCTGGAGTGCATACATAGTTCACGCTCCCTAACTTAAGACTCTGAAGAATTGGTGGCACCTAGAAAGAAGAGCGGAAAAGGCAGCAGAGATAGTCAAAAATAGAGTAGACACAAGGTGGAATGGCCATTGAGTTCAGACTCCTGGCCCAGATGCCCTGTTTGCCTTTTGTGAGTCTGCTACTTTAGCCTTGGGTCTGGGCTTTGTTGAGTCCATTGCTGATCAGTTGTCCAGGGGACACTGTATGCAAACTGTGAGAAGCATCACTAAGGAAGACATCTTTGTTCTTTTCCAGCTCCTCACAGCCAGTGACCTTGCAGCCAGCGACCTCAAAGGATTTCAGCCACAAGTAAGTTCCACTGATCTTTTTATGAATTTTGGTTGTGAGAAAGCAAAGTTTGCACCAGGGCACAAACTCCCACCTTTTATTTCCAGCGTCTCTGACTCAGGGAACCAACCTTGACAGTGACTTGGTAGGTCGTTTGTCCTTTCACACTGGCTCCTCTCCTCTCATCACAAAGGAAGCAACCTCTTAATATTTCATAGTGTGAAAAAGTGTAGACCAAGCTTCTTGGAATGTGTGGTGGTAGGTGATTCAGCTCAGGAAAGGCTTAAACCAAGAATGTGGAAGGTGAGATTTTTCTCCTGCATGTCTTCTCTTTGGGGACACACTTACATTTGTGGAATCTTTGTGAGCAAATGCCTTATAGCCACAGTCTGGTAGCCAGGTTAACCTCAGACTTCTGCAGAGGTTGAGTTTCACTGATCTTGGTTAGGAAACATGTCATTATTATCTCTGGCCAGAATGCTTCTTTGGAGGTCACTATGAGCAAACCACAAGAGACACAGGCAGAGTCTGGGAACTTACCTGGTAGCAGTGAAGATGGAAGATAACTTTGCCTGTCTTTGGAAGGGAGCTTACTGTCTCCACACAAATGAATAGCTGTCAACACACACACACACAATGCATACTGGACACACATAGTCCTTGTGTTCTGCCCCGTGGATCCCAGTATAGATAGAGTGTGTGTGCAAAGACAGGTAAATCCAAGAGCAAGAACTGAGATGCTGCCTCCCTGCCCCTGTTCTCCCTACAATAGGGAACTTCCTGGCACTCCCCAGCTCAGTGCTGCCCAAGCCACACCTGCTGTACCTCTGCAGGGATGCCCAAAGGCAGAGCAGGTATTTTCTAATAACAGGAATTCCATATCCTTGAGCATGTTTTCTTCTTTAAACACGTTTTACATCCAAGAGCTCACTCTACCCTCACTATGCTTCGCCCATGTGGAGGGTACCCCGCGAGTCTCCTTTTACTGCCGGAGGAACTGAGACACCAAGCCCTAGGGAGAAGAGGCCCCAGACCACCTGGAGTGCTGGGGCCCAGAATGGAAGTTGAAGGAGAGAATGAACAACATCAAGGGCCCCGTTGGTGAGAGTCAAAGATAAATGCATGTACAGTTTTGGAGTGTTTTGATCACAGCTTGTTGATCCTTCTGTCGGGATGCAGTGAGGTTTTAAAAATAGTCAGGAAGCCTTTTGACAATATTGAAAAATGATAATCTGTTCAAGTAGTTATTCATATAATTCATACAAACTTTCAAGTGAGCTCAGGGAATATAAAGCAAAGATAAAATAAACCCCTGTCCCACCCACCTCCACACCTACTCTCACACGCACAGTGGCTAAAGATTTGGTTTTCTCTGGAAATTTATAAAAATAAAGGAGAAAAAGACTGTGCTATGTTGCTTTGTGATTTAAAAAGGATCCATAATGGAGACTGACTTTATAGAAGGTGTATATGTGCCCGTGTGTCTGTGTGGTCTTGGCATCATTTCTGAGTTGGTCATATTCTGTGTTTGTTGAGTCACATTTCTTACAATAGTTGATTTCAAATGAACTATTGTTAGATCCATTGGGGATCTGCTTATAACATTTGAGGCCATGATCCTAGAAAGACAGCGCCCCTGCTCCTCCGCAGATTACCCTGTGGATGTTGGAGCAGATGGCTAACTCCCTTGGTTCCATCTGACCTTTCCACATTATTCCGTTTGTGTCATCCCCCTGAGTCTGGAATAAAATATGTGTATTTTTCACTCCTCAGGATGCATGTTCCTGAGGCCAGGAAGCCCTGGGAATCTTGTGACCAGAATGTGGTACCCAGATCAAAGTCCGTTCTGCAGTGTTGCTCCTAAATCAGAAGGGCTCGGGAGCATCTCCAGACAACACTACCCTTTCGGTTGCTTTTCCAAAGAGAAAGAGAACGCTTGGGGTTGTATCCTTCCGGCCCGGATGGTACATTTGTTGGCTTCTGTGGCCATTTTCCTTTCCCTTTTTGGGTTTTGGGTGGATCAGAGCCCCAGGCATCCTGATGTCCACAGTCATTCATGGGTGTGTTGCCTCCCAGAATCGATCTGACTTTCAGGAGGGAACTCACTGAGCACCCCTCCCTGGGCTCACTGTCAGTGGGCCTGTCAGCTTGGTTCACATTCACCATTTATGTGGAAAAGTTTTTTTTTCCTTGAAGCTTATCCTGCTTCAGCCTTTTAAGGGAAAGAGTCAAGATTTTCTCCCTAGTCTTTGCTGCCTCTCCTGTTTGAAAGTGTGGGGAGGGGTTAGTGTAAGAGGCTGACCTCTGCTGTCTCCAGTCTCTCTCCTTCATTTCTGCATCCAGATAGAGAAGAGGCAGAGAAGGCAGGCATTGGTGGCCTTTCTCCCTGTGATTATTGGTTTGTAAAGTCACCATGTTCGTTCCTGGAAATAAACACATGACTTTGAAGGTAGAGCCTGATGCTGAGATTTTACAGTCTGTGCATTAGTGCTAAGAGTTCATCCCAGGCCTGTGCGTTTGGCTTCTGGGCTGGGCGAGTGGGAAGAGCTGCCTGACTGGAGGTTACTGGTCTCAGCACGTTTAAAACATACAGATGGGAAACCTCCTGAAATTCACACCTATGTCACCCAGACTGTTCCCTTAACATTTGGCTCCCCCCAACACATGTTTTATTTTTCAACACTTTATTCTTCCTGTCTGGAAAGGAATGGACACACTTGAGCCCCCTCTTTCCTTGTCTTCAGATGATTAGAAATGAAGACCTTCAGTTCCTTTGCCAGACCATCTCTCTCCATCCCTGGAAGGTTGAAAAGCAGTTGAGGCTTAGTGGACGCCCCACAGTCATAGGACTTCTACTTCGTTTTACTTTTACTCTTTTTTTCCCTTCAGCTAAGAGCTATGTGTTCACTGTAAAAATTTTTGAACATGTGAAGGTGGTCAAACAGTACAAATTTCTAGTTATAAAATAAATAAATCCCGGGGCTGTAATGTACCCCATGGTGACGATAGTGAATAGAACTGTATTGTATATTTGGAAGTTTCTACAAGAGTGGGTCTTGAAAACTCTCATCACAAGAAAAAAAAGTTGTAATTATGTGTGATGATGGATGTTAACTATAAAAATTCAAAAGAGGAAATTTGGAAAATATTACATTTAAAAAAATATCTTTCCATCCCAGAAATATTTATAATGCCATTTTGGGGTCTTGTAATGCCATTTTGTAATACTTATTGCGTAAACGCAAACACGTCTATGGGACTTTTTAAAAAAATGACAATCATATTTCATATGCCTTTTTAACCTTCTTTTTTGTTTGTTTGCATGCTTTGCATGTCCCTGGAAAATCTTCTAGCAGCTAGCTATTTTTGTCCACTTGCTAGTACCATCATTTATTCACCACGCCTCTCTTGCTGGACATTCCATTCCTTTTGCAGGCTGAACTCTCCCAGAGCAATCCATGGCAAATGCTAGATCCTTGCTTGCATCTAGGATACAAATAGCATCCACAGCTTCTTGGCATTTAGTTCTTTCTGTCTTGCAGTTCCTACAGGCATCTGAAGGTTGTTTCAATTTTGTAGTTAAGTGTCCATGTATATGCCTGTGGGCATTTAAGTACATGCTTACAAGGCCCCCGGTGGGGGAGGTCAGGAAGGAGAAACCATAGTGTGGGGCCCAGGCTCAGGTGAAAGTGTCGTCTGTCCAGCTGCAGGGCCGGAAAACAGCCTGGAGAGACCCATCCCCCACAGAAGAGTCCCCACCAAAGGAGCTGGTTCTCATCTGCTTCATAAACACCCCCTGTCTCAGAGGAGATTGGATACTTCTTTTAGGAAAAATAAATTGGATTTTACTTCAAGTATGCCTCAATGACAGGATTTTGGGAGGCAACTGTAATAGCTGTTCTATAGAGGGTAGCCATTTTAAAGACATTTCTTAAATGGCCATTGCTATTATGACCAAGGGGACATTTGCAGTGAAAGGTGAGAAGAGTCACTCAGAACACATGGAAAACATTTTCTAGTGCAGAGAAAACAGGGCTTTCAGTTACCGAGTGGCCATTTCATTCAAAGGTGCCCACGGAGACCTTTATGGAAGGCCTCCCTGCTGCACAGACTCTTCCCCAGGACTTGACAGTTCTGGAATATTCTACCACCACTATTCACTTTGTGAACCTGGTGGAGTTGCCTAGTGGCTTTAGTCCTCATTTTCCCGCTCAAGCAAAAAGACTGTGCAGCTTATCCCACAGATTGTGGTGAGGATCAAGTGAGACAATATTGTGAAATCAACATAGCATGATGCCTGCCACTTACAGCAAATTCAGCTTTTTCTTTTGTTAGAGAAGTATAGGTTAAATTATTTAAGAATTCAGAGGAAGGAGAAGTTGTGTCTTCTAGGAGAAGTCTTCTAGGTACATGGGCCAAGGCAGGTGAGAAAGAAGTGAGACAGCAAACAGGGCAGGGAAGCCCGGATAAAGACCAAACCACGGGTGGAGGCTCATGGGTGTGTTCTGGAGACTTTAAGTGCTTTAATTGCTCTGCTTTAAAGAGAATGACCAACTTTCAGAACGTCTTCAAAGTCCAGAAAAATAGGCATAATAGTTTAATAAGCCTCCATTTATTATCCAGCTTTTATTATATGTTATTCAATTTTAATAATATGTTGTTACAAGAGCCTTCATTTGCAGCATTTGCTGATTTCTGTGGTGTAAATACTCCCATGGTTTTAAGCCATAGCGGTTTAATAACTTGTTTGCAGAGGTTTCGACAGTCAGCTTTCCAGAGGTGATGTGATTGGTTCCTCATACACCCCTGGGCCAGATTCAATAATCATTACCATTTGCCCGTATTGTTTCATCTATACTCCTAGATACATGTGTATTTTTTAATTTTAAATTTGGGGAGAATATTTTTTTCAAAAAATCCCAGTCATCATGTTATTTCACTCATAAATCATTTGGTAAGCTTTTCTAACATAAAAAATATAATCACAATGCTATTATCATACCTATAAAAATAACTATAGGGGGCTTCCCTGGTGGTCTAGTGGCTAAGGACACAGCCATTGCTATTATGACCAAGGGGACATTTGCAGTGAAAGGTGAGAAGAGTCACTCAGAACACATGGAAAACATTTTCTAGTGCAGAGAAAACAGGGCTTTCAGTTACCGAGTTGCCATTTCATTCAAAGGTGCCCACGGAGACCTTTATGGAAGGCCTCCCTGCTGCACAGACTCTTCCCCAGGACTTGACAGTTCTGGAATATTCTACCACCACTATTCACTTTGTGAACCTGGTGGAGTTGCCTAGTGGCTTTAGTCCTCATTTTCCCGCTCAAGCAAAAAGACTGTGCAGCTTATCCCACAGATTGTGGTGAGGATCAAGTGAGACAATATTGTGAAATCAACATAGCATGATGCCTGCCACTTACAGCAAATTCAGCTTTTTCTTTTGTTAGAGAAGTATAGGTTAAATTATTTAAGAATTCAGAGGAAGGAGAAGTTGTGTCTTCTAGGAGAAGTCTTCTAGGTACATGGGCCAAGGCAGGTGAGAAAGAAGTGAGACAGCAAACAGGGCAGGGAAGCCCGGATAAAGACCAAACCACGGGTGGAGGCTCATGGGTGTGTTCTGGAGACTTTAAGTGCTTTAATTGCTCTGCTTTAAAGAGAATGACCAACTTTCAGAACGTCTTCAAAGTCCAGAAAAATAGGCATAATAGTTTAATAAGCCTCCATTTATTATCCAGCTTTTATTATATGTTATTCAATTTTAATAATATGTTGTTACAAGAGCCTTCATTTGCAGCATTTGCTGATTTCTGTGGTGTAAATACTCCCATGGTTTTAAGCCGCCAACGGTTTAATAACTTGTTTGCAGAGGTTTCGACAGTCAGCTTTCCAGAGGTGATGTGATTGGTTCCTCATACACCCCTGGGCCAGATTCAATAATCATTACCATTTGCCCGTATTGTTTCATCTATACTCCTAGATACATGTGTATTTTTTAATTTTAAATTTGGGGAGAATATTTTTTTCAAAAAATCCCAGTCATCATGTTATTTCACTCATAAATCATTTGGTAAGCTTTTCTAACATAAAAAATATAATCACAATGCTATTATCATACCTATAAAAATAACTATAGGGGGCTTCCCTGGTGGTCTAGTGGCTAAGGACACAGCCTTGCAGTGCAAGGGGCGCCGGTGCAATCCCTGGCCTGGGAAGATCCCACGTGCCACAGAGCGGCTGGACCGATGTGTCCAATTACTGAGCCAGAGCTCTGGGGCGCACGTGCCCAGAGTGGGTGCTCTGCGACAACAGAGGCCACTGCGATGAGAGGCCTACACGGGCCAAAGAACAAAAGATGGATGAAAATAGATAAATGAAAGACCAATAGAAGTGGCCCGTCTGCCTCCCTCCCTCCCCAACCCGCCCCCCTCAAAAAAAAAATTGAAAAAAAAAAACAAAAAAGCTATAGTTCCATAGTATTTCCTAATGCTCAGTCCATGTTCAGATTTCTCTGATTATCTTAACATGGCATTTTACAGTTGATTTGTTTGAATATGTGTCCAGATTTTAGATTTTGGCATCTGTCTGAGGTCAGTGAAAGTCACTGAAGGTTTGAGGATGGGGAAGAGTCACCACTGTGATGCAGGAAGGTTGTACTATAGTTAGTAGGTGTGATGAAATGAAGAGGGGATCCAGTAATTAGCCTGGGCCACTGGTCCATAGGAGACGTGGTAGGGAATGAAGCTTGGCTGGGGTTAGTGGAGGTATGTTCCTAAGGGAATGAATGTCAGATAAAGTATAGGGGCAGAATCAGTGAGCCTGGTAGAAGCTTGGCTGATTGGAGTAATAAGGGGACCAGAAACCCAAAGGAGGTACAGGTTGAGAAAGTACAGTGTTCATTTTCGGATTACATGATTATTGCACAGTGTTCAAAGAGGAGGTGCTTTGTTATTTGTAAATGAACACTTACTCCATTTTCCTCAGGCCTCATAATCATCTCTACTCATAGACCATGAGGGATATAACCATCTGTAAAATATCTTGGGCTCCATGAGCTCTAACTCAGAATTTTTTAATGCAAGAACTCCAAATATTTTGTGAGGAGAAGCTAGTTTTTAGGAAGGTGTGTCCATGGGGTTTCTGAGTAGAAAGAAAAGTCTAGCTATGCACATACCCCACTAGAAAAAGCACGGTGATGCAGAGAAGGGGCCATGCCAGTAGCCTATGGATCAATGACTGTCTGTAGTTTTGATAATTTCAAGAGTCTGTTCCTACACTGCAGAGCAGGTGAGAGTCAGAGGCTTCAGAGGCCTTTATTTTTAATGTGAAATCTCTGGGTTCCTAAGTTGTTTGTTCTTCAAGGGTGCATAGTGTCCTTCAGAACAGAATCACCATTGTCGAGCTCTGTTCCCACAGACACCTGCTGCCTACAGGCTCAGAGTCAACAGTCATAAAAAATGGAAAGGAAGCTTGGGATTTTCCAGACTACCCAGCCACTATTGGACTCAGCAGGAGTTGGTGTTGCTACATGCCTGCATGGCCTTTGACTGAGTGTACATGTGCCAAAAACTTACTAAAAGTGAATTGTATGCCAGAAAGTGTTCTTTCAACTTTACATTCATTCATCATTTAATCCTTACAAACCTTTGTGAAATTAGTAATAATATTATTTTGATTTTAATAGTCACAGAGAAATTAAGGTCACAAATCCCATTAATGGCAGAATTAGGATTTGAACCCAGGCAATTGGCCACTAACACTTGTATTCTTTACCTCTTATAGTATGACACTTTGAGTTACAGCTTATCACCATTGTTAAATGATTCAAACCCAACTGACCATTGATAATACAAGGACAAGCAACCTCAGCTTCTCTTTGTATACTCTATTGAGTTTTCTTGATCTCAGCCTATTCGAAATGCATATCAAAGAGAAGATTTTCATGGAATATTTGATTATTGCACAGTGTTCAAAGAGGAGGTGCTTTGTTATTTGTAAATGAACACTTACTCCATTTTCCTCAGGCCTCATAATCATCTCTACTCATAGACCATGAGGGATATAACCATCTGTAAAATATCTTGGGCTCCATGAGCTCTAACTCAGAATTTTTTAATGCAAGAACTCCAAATATTTTGTGAGGAGAAGCTAGTTTTTAGGAAGGTGTGTCCATGGGGTTTCTGAGTAGAAAGAAAAGTCTAGCTATGCACATACCCCACTAGAAAAAGCACGGTGATGCAGAGAAGGGGCCATGCCAGTAGCCTATGGATCAATGACTGTCTGTAGTTTTGATAATTTCAAGAGTCTGTTCCTACACTGCAGAGCAGGTGAGAGTCAGAGGCTTCAGAGGCCTTTATTTTTAATGTGAAATCTCTGGGTTCCTAAGTTGTTTGTTCTTCAAGGGTGCATAGTGTCCTTCAGAACAGAATCACCATTGTCGAGCTCTGTTCCCACAGACACCTGCTGCCTACAGGCTCAGAGTCAACAGTCATAAAAAATGGAAAGGAAGCTTGGGATTTTCCAGACTACCCAGCCACTATTGGACTCAGCAGGAGTTGGTGTTGCTACATGCCTGCATGGCCTTTGACTGAGTGTACATGTGCCAAAAACTTACTAAAAGTGAATTGTATGCCAGAAAGTGTTCTTTCAACTTTACATTCATTCATCATTTAATCCTTACAAACCTTTGTGAAATTAGTAATAATATTATTTTGATTTTAATAGTCACAGAGAAATTAAGGTCACAAATCCCATTAATGGCAGAATTAGGATTTGAACCCAGGCAATTGGCCACTAACACTTGTATTCTTTACCTCTTATAGTATGACACTTTGAGTTACAGCTTATCACCATTGTTAAATGATTCAAACCCAACTGACCATTGATAATACAAGGACAAGCAACCTCAGCTTCTCTTTTGTATACTCTATTGAGTTTTCTTGATCTCAGCCTATTCAAGGAAAGGCTGCTCATCTATCTTAGAGTAAGAGAGGAGATTTTCATGGAATATTTTGAATCCTTCATCTTGACAAAACATTTCTGTTGCTCTCATCCCTTGCCTTTCCTTGTTCCCAAATGGGTACTTCACAGCAGTGCCCCAAGAGAGAACACATGTGGCTGGCTGGTATACCACATCCTACAACTTCAGGAGTAAGGTTGATCCCATGAGTCCTTCTTGCCCAGGGTCCTGCTTAGTAAACTCATACCTTTTTCTCAAAGCCTTTCTTCAAGCTTGCCCTCTGCCTCTTACCATGCATCTTTGCTCTCTGACTCAGTATGATTCAGGTCCTCGACTGCAGACTAGTGCTGGCCTATCTAGTGTGTTTTACTGGCCTGGAGTGAGAAGCACCTAAAAAAGAGAAAGTGGTTAGAAAGTTATATAGCAACTTGACCTTTCCATGATACCTACGCATGTGATTATTTCCCTAGTAATTAATCTTTATAGTACTTTATCGAAATAACTGTACATGAATATGGGTTGGGAAAAAGAAAACATGTTTTCATTCCCCCAAAATTGCAGATACAATTTTCTAGTTTTACCAAAAGGGTAGGGTCTGGACTCTTGGTTTTCATTGCCTTCTTCTATGGGCTCATGGGACTGTATTTGTATTGTGAATAATATTCCCCCTCCAAAAAATGGCTCTACCTGTAGAGGTGTTTCTTTCGGCTACTTGTGGAATACTTTCATAAAATATGACTTTTTTCCCATACTTGCTAAAGCAACCCAATTTATTTTTCTTACCTAACAGCAGTATTGTCACATCTGTGACAATAGTAGAACATTATAAACAAAAACATTTGTTCACATGGATACACATATTTTGCACTAAAACCCAAACTGACATTTTCTTACCTGAGCTCACCCACTTCATGCTACAGGTATATTTGCACTGCCTGCCTCAATAGCAGATTAAAACAAACAAACAAAGAAACAAAAACAACTATTGGCATTTAGTCCTGGAGAGAGAAGTCCTCCAGGTGTTTCCAGAGTGTCTGATATTTCAATGGAATATTCTCAAGTCTTAATGAGTTCTAAATCTTCTTATACTTTAGTAAATTTTTGGACCACCTGAAGGTCAAATATAGGTGGATCCAGTTTAAAACAGACCTAATGTGAAGAAGTTCACACATAGGAAATTTACTGGCTGGCAGGTAGGTATTGGGGGGAGAGGGGCTTCCTCATATACAGAAAGAAAAATTTTTTCACTCTATCAATGGAGGATTCAGTGTAACAAAATATTAAAATATGATTTACCCTCAAAATCTGAATTAAAATTAATTTTTCAGAATAGAAACATAGACACCATGAAGCCAATCAGTGATGATTGGAATGTCATTCTCTTTTCTTTCAACAATAGCGTTCATCTTAAAGAAAAAAACAAACCAAAATGCTTAACAGCAAGGCTGTAGAGTTAGATAATCTCTCTGATCCTTTGAGATTCAAAAAATTTAACCACACTGACTTCTTCCCCTGACTTTGTTTCTAGTTTTCTATTCTTGTTTCTCTCTTCAATCCTTTTGGTTAAAGTGGCTCTAATTTGAGCTTCTTAAAAATCATCCTGTGATTCTGATCACTTGAGACATGAGGTCATTTATGTTTTGTGATATATCTCAAATATCTGTGTTTATTAGTGGATTGAGTTACAAATTTCTCTGTCTAATTTTAATGTGATGTGTGACTTTGTTCTATACATTTTTGGGGCCAGGAATGAGTCACATGCATAAAATACAAGCTTACAGACCACCTTTAGGACTTGAAAGGAAGGGTTTTCTTCAAAATCTCTATAGCAAGGTAGCTCTAAACCATGAAGCAGAAGGGCCATCTCTCAAATAAGCAAGCTCACTTCTTAAGTTCTTTCCAGCCCTATTGTGTGGCTCGCATTTCAGCCCTTCTTGTCTACCCAACCTCTTTCTGACCATCTTGTAGCAAACAAAAGGTCAATGAGAGTATCAGGAGATCGGTAGGAGATCACCCAACCCTCTTCTGACATCTTGTAGCAAACAAAAGGGCAAACTACAGGTATATTTGCACTGCCTGCCTCAATAGCAGATTAAAACAAACAAACAAAGAAACAAAAACAACTATTGGCATTTAGTCCTGGAGAGAGAAGTCCTCCAGGTGTTTCCAGAGTGTCTGATATTTCAATGGAATATTCTCAAGTCTTAATGAGTTCTAAATCTTCTTATACTTTAGTAAATTTTTGGACCACCTGAAGGTCAAATATAGGTGGATCCAGTTTAAAACAGACCTAATGTGAAGAAGTTCACACATAGGAAATTTACTGGCTGGCAGGTAGGTATTGGGGGGAGAGGGGCTTCCTCATATACAGAAAGAAAAATTTTTTCACTCTATCAATGGAGGATTCAGTGTAACAAAATATTAAAATATGATTTACCCTCAAAATCTGAATTAAAATTAATTTTTCAGAATAGAAACATAGACACCATGAAGCCAATCAGTGATGATTGGAATGTCATTCTCTTTTCTTTCAACAATAGCGTTCATCTTAAAGAAAAAAACAAACCAAAATGCTTAACAGCAAGGCTGTAGAGTTAGATAATCTCTCTGATCCTTTGAGATTCAAAAAATTTAACCACACTGACTTCTTCCCCTGACTTTGTTTCTAGTTTTCTATTCTTGTTTCTCTCTTCAATCCTTTTGGTTAAAGTGGCTCTAATTTGAGCTTCTTAAAAATCATCCTGTGATTCTGATCACTTGAGACATGAGGTCATTTATGTTTTGTGATATATCTCAAATATCTGTGTTTATTAGTGGATTGAGTTACAAATTTCTCTGTCTAATTTTAATGTGATGTGTGACTTTGTTCTATACATTTTTGGGGCCAGGAATGAGTCACATGCATAAAATACAAGCTTACAGACCACCTTTAGGACTTGAAAGGAAGGGTTTTCTTCAAAATCTCTATAGCAAGGTAGCTCTAAACCATGAAGCAGAAGGGCCATCTCTCAAATAAGCAAGCTCACTTCTTAAGTTCTTTCCAGCCCTATTGTGTGGCTCGCATTTCAGCCCTCTTGTCCTGCTGCCTATCTACCCAACCTCTTTCTGACCATCTTGTAGCAAACAAAAGGGGTCAATGGAGAGGTATCAGGAGATCCCGGTAGGAGATCACACCTTCCATCTTTTCCAGCTCTGCAAATGATCTTCCTTTTGCATGACCCACCTTCCTAAAAATGTGTATCAGAGTTTCCAGCAGACCCACGTTACCAACAAGTTGTCCCAAGCCAATGATTCATGGGACAGAAAAACTTTAAGTGATGTTGTTGTAATCTTTATTGTTATAAATAGTAAAATTGATGCATATTTAGACATACATCATGAATCTCTCTCACCCTTCTATATCCAGTAGTTAGTACAGACCATTTCCCATTGCTTTCTCATTTAGTAGTTAACATCGCAGGTCTGCCCTGTATTAGCTGTGTGGCCCCCATCTTTATGTGGCTCAGATTCTGTTTTAATGAAAGAAGGATACCTGTTGCTTCTTTCACTGATGGAAAGATCCCTGTGGGATTTTGAGGAGGATTGAATGGATAGGCCAAAAAAAGGGGAGAAAAACCCAAAATCCACCACAACAGTGGTATCTGCTAAGTATTCCACACAGCATACACACCTTGTGTGCTATAGTTTTTCTTATAAGTCACATATTGAAATTTAACCTGGATTACTGAAGCTGACTTTAGAGCACAAATTGCAGCTTCCCAAAATGGTATGATTAGAATTTGGGATTACCAAAGAAGAAACCAACATACGAGGAAAAAAAAAAAAAAAGAATTAGATCTTTCCTGATATTTTCACTAATTTGTTCATGACACTTGCAAATCAAAGTGAACAGTGGTAGACAGCCCTACCCTGTGAGAATGACCCTACAAGAGAAAGGAGGAGAAGAGGATGGACGGGCTTGATAAAAGCCAGATAGGAACTGTTTGGTGGGGACATGAGAACACCCAGGAAGAAGTGTGTTCATTGCTTGCTTCCTTCCACTAGCACTTTCCTATAAAGGAGGAATAGCTAAAAGTGTTCAGCATGATTTTAAACTAATGTATCAAGAGCTTTTTCAACCACCAGAGCATGGCCTCATCTGAATCAACTCCCTTGGGTCCAGTGACCCTCGGCATAATTCTGGACATCTACTTCTGTTCCAACCCCATAAAAGAATCATAGGCATAATGATTTATTGCCCCAAATCAGTGAGAGATTGTACTGAAGGGCATTTGAGTGGGTACTGTTCAGGGAGACTGTGCTATGGCTTGGGACACTGGGGGACTTTTGTATCCATAAATTCAGTTTTTTTCTATATTAAAAATGAGAAAAGGGCTGATTCAAGGAGCATATGGGCTCTGGATTCCATGGGACATCAGGTGGAGGTGGCACCTGCAGAAGGGAGCCATTGTGGCTGCAGGACTCTTTTCTTCTGTAAGCAGTCCATCGTCAACATGCTGATCGGGCAGGGAGCTTCCTGATGGGAACGAGAGGCTTGTGCCCAGACGCTAGCCTTGTCTGTACTGTGAAAAAACACAGCTGGCTAATTCTGGCTTTCTTACTCTTCATCTGGTTTGGAACAGAAGTGCCAGCCTGGAGAACAAGGGGTTGAGATGGGCACTGTGTAAAGAAAAAAAAAACCTGTGTGCTTCTGCAAAAAGTAGATGCTCAATGAATATTTGTAGGACCTATTCTAGGGATGCATGCTTATCAGCAGTGAAGCTGGATCTCCCAAACAAAAATGCATGTATCCAAATTCTGATGAATTCTTTAATGTGTGGGGCCTTGTGGTTATAATGAAGATGCCTTCTATTATCTCATTTTTGGAGCTAACGAGTTTTGTGAGCCTTTTTTAGGACAGCCAAATCTTTGGAGTTCCGTGTGTCTTTCTTTCACCATTACTTTATGGTGTAGCAGCAGTGTTCAAGTACCTCTGGAATTGGGACTAGAAGTACATAGCTTTGAATTAAGTCAGTTTTGATTCACCTGCCTCCAATCCATTGCCTTATTGGCATCCTGTGAAAGGTGACTGAGGCGTGGCTCATGAGAGGCATGGGGAGTGTTCAAAAAGCCAGATAGGAACTGTTTGGTGGGGACATGAGAACACCCAGGAAGAAGTGTGTTCATTGCTTGCTTCCTTCCACTAGCACTTTCCTATAAAGGAGGAATAGCTAAAAGTGTTCAGCATGATTTTAAACTAATGTATCAAGAGCTTTTTCAACCACCAGAGCATGGCCTCATCTGAATCAACTCCCTTGGGTCCAGTGACCCTCGGCATAATTCTGGACATCTACTTCTGTTCCAACCCCATAAAAGAATCATAGGCATAATGATTTATTGCCCCAAATCAGTGAGAGATTGTACTGAAGGGCATTTGAGTGGGTACTGTTCAGGGAGACTGTGCTATGGCTTGGGACACTGGGGGACTTTTGTATCCATAAATTCAGTTTTTTTCTATATTAAAAATGAGAAAAGGGCTGATTCAAGGAGCATATGGGCTCTGGATTCCATGGGACATCAGGTGGAGGTGGCACCTGCAGAAGGGAGCCATTGTGGCTGCAGGACTCTTTTCTTCTGTAAGCAGTCCATCGTCAACATGCTGATCGGGCAGGGAGCTTCCTGATGGGAACGAGAGGCTTGTGCCCAGACGCTAGCCTTGTCTGTACTGTGAAAAAACACAGCTGGCTAATTCTGGCTTTCTTACTCTTCATCTGGTTTGGAACAGAAGTGCCAGCCTGGAGAACAAGGGGTTGAGATGGGCACTGTGTAAAGAAAAAAAGAACCTGTGTGCTTCTGCAAAAAGTAGATGCTCAATGAATATTTGTAGGACCTATTCTAGGGATGCATGCTTATCAGCAGTGAAGCTGGATCTCCCAAACAAAAATGCATGTATCCAAATTCTGATGAATTCTTTAATGTGTGGGGCCTTGTGGTTATAATGAAGATGCCTTCTATTATCTCATTTTTGGAGCTAACGAGTTTTGTGAGCCTTTTTTAGGACAGCCAAATCTTTGGAGTTCCGTGTGTCTTTCTTTCACCATTACTTTATGGTGTAGCAGCAGTGTTCAAGTACCTCTGGAATTGGGACTAGAAGTACATAGCTTTGAATTAAGTCAGTTTTGATTCACCTGCCTCCAATCCATTGCCTTATTGGCATCCTGTGAAAGGTGACTGAGGCGTGGCTCATGAGAGGCATGGGGAGAGTGTTCAAAAAAGAGCTGTCTGTGAAATCTCAGCCTGAAGGCATCTGGAGAGACAGCGCGTTTCATTCTTGATAAACTCCAGCAGAAAAGAGCAATCAGCTCAACAAGAGCTGGACAAATTAAATGGCTGAGTATTATTTCAAAGGGGAGCTCGGGCAGCATCAGAAATTCCCATCAGCTGTAATAACACCAATTACTTTGCCAATTGCAGATTCTATCATGATGTGTTTCGTGCAATCAGGCGTAGGACTCTCGCAGGGGCCTGATGGGTTTTGTTTACTCTGAATGTGCGTTTGTAGAGAATCTTTTGCACCCAAAGGCTGTGAGCTCTGAGCATCTTCTTCTTGGGCCAGGCTCATCCACGGCTGAGGGAGATTACCTATGGAAGCAGGAGCTGCCTGGGCAGGCTGAACCCAATGCCCCTCTCACTGGAGAGCCCCTGGGGTTTAAATGCAAAGAGCACAGCTGGGTGTGGTATTCTTGTCACTGTGGCAATCTCTAGAAAAATCTCTCTGTAGATTATTCAACTAGTAAATAAATACATATTTCTGATTATGAGCAAAGCTTCTTGGCACACCAGTGCGTTGGACAGATCACCTTAAACAGTAATAACAAACAGAAGCTCTGGGAGGAGAGACCATGCCAAGACTTCATTAAGTCTTTTTTTTTTTTTTTAAAGATTTATTTATTTATTTATTTTGGGTGGGGGTCGGGTTGGGGAGGGAGGGGAGCGGGCGGGCCACTTCTATTGGTCTTTCATTTCTCTATTTTCATCCGTCTTTGTTCTTTGGCTCCTGTGGGCCTCCCATCGCAGTGGCGTCTGTCGCTGCAGAGCGCTGGCTCTGGGCGCATGCGCTCCAGAGCTCCGGCTCGCTAATTGGACACATCAGTCCAGCCGCTCCGCGGCACGTGGGATCTTCCCAGGCCAGGGATCGAACTGGCGCCCCTTGCACTGCAAGGCGGTGTCCTTATCCACTGGACCACCAGGGGAAGCCCCATTAAGTCTTAAATACTGACAAATGAGGGTGCAGGGCTTTCATTGTCTCCCTTTGAGAATCATTTGGTTGGATGTCAAACAGATCAATTCAAATTTGGGAAGAGACTATAAGAGAGGGAAATATCCCTCCTCCTCCCGACATTTTAGCAGGGGAAATAAAACTTGGAGAGTCTACAGGAACATTCATTTTCTGTTTACATTTGGCTCCGTATAAATTAATGGGTGTGTGGCTCCAGCTTCTTGGAGGAGCGAGCTGTGAGTCTCCATTTACACTCCCAATTGAGTAAGGCGCTAATCATGGGCATTTATTGAGTGCTTTGGCCTGACTGACAGCTTGAGTGGAAGCTGTGTCTGTGACTGCTGGGGATGCAGGCGACGAACTAAAGGCTGATTTGATTCCACTTGTGCTGAGCTGTCATCTGAGGCCAGAGCCTGGAGGAGAATGGGAAGCCTATTCTCTTCCCTCTGCTTTGTGACAAGCTACCAATATGTCATTGTATTTTTTTAACCTGCCTCTTCCTTCTTCATGCCTATCACACAGGCAGGCCCCTTTGCCTAGGGAAAAAAGACAGAATTCCTAAATTCCAAGGCAGCTGCCCGTGCCCCTGAGGAAGTGGTGCATCTACTCCCCAAGGCTTCTTTCTCTCAGTCCAGCTACTTCCCAGGGCCCCTGACCCACAAGACCAGCAATAGGCAGGTCCTGCTGTAGATGGGAAGAAGCTGGAGGATCAGATGGGGGCCAGAGGACAGGTCCATAGAATGTGAGTGAGTCTAGAAGGGCTCATGCCTTCTAGATCATTCATTCCAGAAGTGTGTGCATGTGTGCACACATGTCAGCACGTACATGTGTTTGTTTCCCCTAAAAGAGGTACTTCAGTGTATTTGGTTTGACACCAGCTTTTCTGCAGGTGGCAGCTATTCAGATAACATTCCTGGCTCTCAGATAAGAGACAGAACTTGTCTCCTGCAAATCCCTGGAGACAGAAACAACCCTTAGAAATCATGAGATAAGGTCGGAGGCATTAAGTGGAAATGAGGGCATCAAATCATCCCAAGTGCACTCAGCATCAGCAGCTCCATGACCAATGGCAAAGGAGCTGCCACATCCTGCCTCCTCAGCATCATGGTTTGGAAAGTATTCAAGGATCTCCTTGTTTGTGGCAAGAGTCATTTATTCACTCTTGAACTCAGAGGACAACTCCGGCTTGGCAATACAGCCATCACCGGGAGCAGGGTGTTCCAAGATGCATTCATCAGAATGAGTCTCAGTTGGGTATGATCCTGTCTGACCCCTTGAGACAGGGCCAGCCTCAGGTCTACTAATGTAGCTCAGCAGTGAAAACAAACTCTCTTCTTGCATAAAATACTCTTTTCCTGTCTTCCTCTAAAATATCCTTTTAAAAACATATATGCCATAAACAATCCAATGTTTTAAGAAACTAGGCCCTTGTACCAGTCTCAGTCACTCCACTTTCCTTAACTATATGTCAGGCTAGGTTCACTCGTCAGGATGTCTGTCGACCTATTAATACATCTGTACTAGGTGTACAGAGAAACATTTCTCTTTTTTTGAGTGTTCTTTCAGCCTTCCATTACAGCTCCACCTAGGGAACCTTAGGTTCTCTTCCTTTCCATCAGCCTAAATCCTATGTCTTTTTCATGAATTAGCATTCATTTGTTCCCATCTGCCGCGTCTCATACGTGTGTGTTACTTTTTCTTTTAGCCTCTTTTATTGATGTTTCATTATGTATTTTCATCCGTCTTTGTTCTTGGCCTGTGGGACTCCCCTTGCAGTGGCCTCTCCAGAAGCTCTGGGCGCACGCACTCCAGAGTGCTGGCTCGCAACTGGACACACCGGTCCAGCCGCTCCGCTGCATGTGGGATCTTCCCGGGCCAGGGATTCAACCCGCACCTCCTGCACTGCAAGGCGGATTCTTCACCTACAGGACCACCAGGGAAGCTGCTGAGAAACATTTTAAAAAGGCATTTCTTTCTTTTCACTTGTGGGATGAATAGGGCTGTGCTCTAAGCTCATATATATACAAGATGTGAAATGATAAAAACAGCTTATATTTGTGTAGCAGTTTTATATACCATCCTATACCTAGAGAGCACCAGAAACACATGAAGTAGGTAAATCCATTTTGCAGAAGAAAAAGTAGAGTCAGAGGCAGATTAAATGCTTTGCTCAAAGTAATAAAAGGAATTCACCAAGACTCTAAAAACCCATGCCTGCTTTATTCTTTGCTGTCTCATCAATGTAAAACAACAGGATAACTGGTGGTGTGTGCTGGTGGCATTTCTAGACATTTCTGTTTTACCTATAGAAGATATGTAGAGTTTCAACTAAATGTTCCCCAAAAACTCCTTGTTTGTGGCAAGAGTCATTTATTCACTCTTGAACTCAGAGGACAACTCCGGCTTGGCAATACAGCCATCACCGGGAGCAGGGTGTTCCAAGATGCATTCATCAGAATGAGTCTCAGTTGGGTATGATCCTGTCTGACCCCTTGAGACAGGGCCAGCCTCAGGTCTACTAATGTAGCTCAGCAGTGAAAACAAACTCTCTTCTTGCATAAAATACTCTTTTCCTGTCTTCCTCTAAAATATCCTTTTAAAAACATATATGCCATAAACAATCCAATGTTTTAAGAAACTAGGCCCTTGTACCAGTCTCAGTCACTCCACTTTCCTTAACTATATGTCAGGCTAGGTTCACTCGTCAGGATGTCTGTCGACCTATTAATACATCTGTACTAGGTGTACAGAGAAACATTTCTCTTTTTTTGAGTGTTCTTTCAGCCTTCCATTACAGCTCCACCTAGGGAACCTTAGGTTCTCTTCCTTTCCATCAGCCTAAATCCTATGTCTTTTTCATGAATTAGCATTCATTTGTTCCCATCTGCCGCGTCTCATACGTGTGTGTTACTTTTTCTTTTAGCCTCTTTTATTGATGTTTCATTATGTATTTTCATCCGTCTTTGTTCTTCGGCCTGTGTGGGACTCCCCTTGCAGTGGCCTCTCCAGAAGCTCTGGGCGCACGCACTCCAGAGTGCTGGCTCGCAACTGGACACACCGGTCCAGCCGCTCCGCTGCATGTGGGATCTTCCCGGGCCAGGGATTCAACCCGCACCTCCTGCACTGCAAGGCGGATTCTTCACCTACAGGACCACCAGGGAAGCTGCTGAGAAACATTTTAAAAAGGCATTTCTTTCTTTTCACTTGTGGGATGAATAGGGCTGTGCTCTAAGCTCATATATATACAAGATGTGAAATGATAAAAACAGCTTATATTTGTGTAGCAGTTTTATATACCATCCTATACCTAGAGAGCACCAGAAACACATGAAGTAGGTAAATCCATTTTGCAGAAGAAAAAGTAGAGTCAGAGGCAGATTAAATGCTTTGCTCAAAGTAATAAAAGGAATTCACCAAGACTCTAAAAACCCATGCCTGCTTTATTCTTTGCTGTCTCATCAATGTAAAACAACAGGATAACTGGTGGTGTGTGCTGGTGGCATTTCTAGACATTTCTGTTTTACCTATAGAAGATATGTAGAGTTTCAACTAAATGTTCCCCAAAGGAAAACTGGAAACAATGGGAGTTAGTTGAGAGAGTTATGCCTCTCTCAACAATTGAGAGAGGCCTATTTCCAATGTAATTAGAAAGACTTTCCTAGCAGCAGAAGGCACTTGTGTGCCTAGTTAGCGCCTAACCTCTGGAGTACAAGGAAAGGCAGTATGCCACAGGGATTTTGGCAGGTGCAGGTACAGATGCAAGACCTGAGACTGAATTTCAGCTTCAGCATTTGCTAGCTTTGTGACCTTGTTCAGTTTAGATAACCTCTCTGAGTCTTGTTTTTGTTGTTGTTGTTGTTGTTTTCATGCATACAATGGAGGGAGTGATACTCACCTCATGTGGTATAAGAGAGATTAAATATATATATAAGGGACCAAGCACTTTGCCTGGAACCAAGCACTTTCTTAGCAGAAGTCTGGCATTTATCTAAGCCATTGCATCCTATGTGTCTCATCTTTCCCTGCCGCCCTGTCCAAGCAAACACTTTCTGTACCAGGTGAGGAAAGTATGCCCAGCAGGTCCTTCAAGTGGTGGCACTGGGGCTCGGGGCTGTGGTCCACACTCACAGATCTGGGCACAGTGTCTTATTAAACTCATTTTAGATTTAGAAACCAGAAGAGGGTCATTGGAAAAATGGAACTGGAATCCTTAGCAACTCTGAGTAATTCACAAGTATGTCGTTTGGGAAATAGTTTTTTTTATGTTTGCCAAAAGATGATACATGGAAAATGTGTCACTGAAGACACTCTTGTTTAAATAAAACTTCTTCCAGACCATTATGCTAGAGCCTGCTGGCAACTTGAAGAGGCCTTTCCAAAAATAAATGCCCTGGGTAATCTGAGTCTTTCAGTATGTGGTGAGCTCAGTGCCTAGGTGTGTGCCTCAACTTCTTTATGGCCTCAGATGACAGCTGAGCTCAAGTGGAATCAAGTCAGCCTTAGCGCTTCATCTGTACCCTCAGCTCTCCCAGGTACTGCTTCCACTCCAGCTGTCAGTCAGGTCTGTTTCTTTATGTAGCAAAACAGAGGGCTTTGCTTGAATGGTGCCTAAAGAATCTTCCAGCTCCAGTATTTTATCCTTTTCCATTCCATCTCATTCCTGTAGACATCAAACTTCTAGAGGCCGTAAGGAATATAAATGAAAGATTTTAAAGAATAGGCATAGCTCTTCCAGAGCTCACTGCTTAGGCTACAGACTACTTAAATCTTTATTTACTTCGTCCAAGATGTTCCTCAACCTACTTGGATCAAAGCCTTCCCATTTCATTTTTTGACACTTGCATATTTTTCCAAGTTGGATACTGTACTTCCATATTCATATGTAGAAGCAGTTTTAATTTAAAATAAAAAGAGTGCTTGGAATCTACAGTCCTCGTGTCTACCCAGATGCCTTCTACAGGAAGCACCCTGTCACCTTTGAAGTGTATCCAATTCCTTGTAAAAACTTTAGTACCTATCAGAAATAGGAAGAAAACCTCATTTTGGGGTTTTACTAGCTTCTCCTTTTGAAAGATGACTGGACTGTACATTTTCTTATTTTTTATTATTAATTGAAAGGAAGTCAACTGTCCTATTGGATCACATACATAAGTGACAGCTTCCTAAAGTCTCCCAGAAGATTCCCTCTGAGCTCTTTCCAAGTGACCTTCTAATTCCATTTGAAGGATCCTCTCATGCTGAACATACCAGAAGCCCTGGCTTGCAGTATTCCATCAGGAATACTTGCTGGACGAATGAATGAATTAGTGAATGAATGAATGGTATTATCATTTGGTATTTGGGAAGAACTTGGAGATTGGGGTTATATAGAATTGGATTGGAATTTTTATATTCCTTTAGTAGGTGCATGATCTTGAGAAAATTACTTTGTTTTTTCCATTTTCAAATGAGGACATGAACTCCCTTTGAGTGTTACTAGAAGGATTAGAAATGATCAATGTAAGTGCCAGATACCTGGGAGGTACCCATTAAAAGAAGTCTTTTTTGTTGTTGTTGTTTTTTTTAACTTTATTGCCTCATGCAGTCCTGGTGCCCAGTGGGCCTTTAGGAAATATTTGATGACTGAAGAGAGCCTAGCACCATTCATGTGAAGCCACAAGTCATCCACACATGGAAATTATACCTCCTTCATCCACAGAGCTGCTATTCTCAGCTGAGGAAGTCCCCAGTCCCCTGGTTCCCACATTGGTCTAGCCATCAAGTGTGTATGACTCTTTCTAGCTATTCAGAGAATGAATGAAATTACCTAAGGATTCTGTTCTTCACAAGACTAGAGATTCCTACTCTTAGAGTAGAGAAAGCAGTTCTGATAATGAGATGACAGACAGAGCAGAGGACTTTTTGTGATCTCAACTAGGGTTCAGGTGGTGGAGAAGCAGGCCAGAATGTGGCTAGGTCTTCAGGATGAGACAGGAATGAGGACCATCCAGAATCAGTTATCCTAGAGTGAGCATCCAGACTGGGTGAGATCCTTGGGCCACTGACAGTAGGAGAAGGCATAAGCAGAAAATACCATGAACCAGGAGCCAGCTATGACCAGCATGTCCAGGGCTTATCCAAGCAACAATGAAAGAGGAGGATATCAAAACCTTGGCAGGTGTGGTCAAAGATCACATGAAACAGTGGTAGCAAACAGATGTTGACAGATACCAGGAAGCCAGACCCCCAAATGCCCAGGGGTCAGTCGGAGAAACTGGGGAGTACTGAGGTATAAGACAATAGAGCTGAATGAGAACCCATTTGGATTAACAAACAAATCATTTTCTGGGCTCAACAAGGAACTTACACATCAGAAAAGCCTTCAGTCTCCCTCCATGAGGAAAGGCATCCCAAACTCCGTCCTTGGTGGAGCCATTCAGAGAGCTGGGCCTACTCTGTGCTGGGAAGATGACCCATTTCTACAGCATCTCCCAGTGACACAAGTTGTGTAGGCTGACCCTGCAGCTGTGCACCCCAGATGGTGAGTAGAGCTAAGGAAACTTGAACCAAGGGTTTAATCCTCTTGAGTCAGTTAGCTCTGTCTGTGTGAAGGTGCAGCCTTAGCAGCTTGTCTGATGTCATGGACATCCACGGTTAGAGCACACTCAAGGACTGTGTTCAGGTCAGTGCTTGGAGGAGCCTTTTTACAGGAACTCAAGAAATATTATTTTGAAGCTGATACTATTCTCTCTATTCTTTAGCAAGATTTATCTTCCTGAAACCTTATAAATTGAACTGGCTTCAAAAGCAATAGGCTTCCCATTGGTGCAAAATAGAAGTTATATAGCAGATAAGGAGCTTTGTACTTTTATTAAAACACTGCCAACCCGCCTGTTCATTTCCTCAGACTTACCTTGTCTACTCAAGGCCTAAGGCCCCTCTATTATGTTTATCCCTTGTGTGAGAAAGCAGTTCTGATAATGAGATGACAGACAGAGCAGAGGACTTTTTGTGATCTCAACTAGGGTTCAGGTGGTGGAGAAGCAGGCCAGAATGTGGCTAGGTCTTCAGGATGAGACAGGAATGAGGACCATCCAGAATCAGTTATCCTAGAGTGAGCATCCAGACTGGGTGAGATCCTTGGGCCACTGACAGTAGGAGAAGGCATAAGCAGAAAATACCATGAACCAGGAGCCAGCTATGACCAGCATGTCCAGGGCTTATCCAAGCAACAATGAAAGAGGAGGATATCAAAACCTTGGCAGGTGTGGTCAAAGATCACATGAAACAGTGGTAGCAAACAGATGTTGACAGATACCAGGAAGCCAGACCCCCAAATGCCCAGGGGTCAGTCGGAGAAACTGGGGAGTACTGAGGTATAAGACAATAGAGCTGAATGAGAACCCATTTGGATTAACAAACAAATCATTTTCTGGGCTCAACAAGGAACTTACACATCAGAAAAGCCTTCAGTCTCCCTCCATGAGGAAAGGCATCCCAAACTCCGTCCTTGGTGGAGCCATTCAGAGAGCTGGGCCTACTCTGTGCTGGGAAGATGACCCATTTCTACAGCATCTCCCAGTGACACAAGTTGTGTAGGCTGACCCTGCAGCTGTGCACCCCAGATGGTGAGTAGAGCTAAGGAAACTTGAACCAAGGGTTTAATCCTCTTGAGTCAGTTAGCTCTGTCTGTGTGAAGGTGCAGCCTTAGCAGCTTGTCTGATGTCATGGACATCCACGGTTAGAGCACACTCAAGGACTGTGTTCAGGTCAGTGCTTGGAGGAGCCTTTTTACAGGAACTCAAGAAATATTATTTTGAAGCTGATACTATTCTCTCTATTCTTTAGCAAGATTTATCTTCCCTGAAACCTTATAAATTGAACTGGCTTCAAAAGCAATAGGCTTCCCATTGGTGCAAAATAGAAGTTATATAGCAGATAAGGGAGCTTTGTACTTTTATTAAAACACTGCCAACCCGCCTGTTCATTTCCTCAGACTTACCTTGTCTACTCAAGGCCTAAGGCCCCTCTATTATGTTTATCCCTTGTGTGAACTTATATGAATAGTGACTGTCATTGACATGGCCACTAAAGATTAATAACATTGATGCCACTGGCCACTTACCCAGGGGTTTGTAGCATAGAAACTGACGGATAGTAAATTGGAGGTCAATGAAAAAGGTACAAAGAAAGAGGGTCTCAAAAAAGTCGAAGGTTAGTCCTTCTTGGGACTCAACTGACTACATTAGTTTTAAGACCCATTCCTCCAGGGTGTAGAGATGGCCCCATCTATGTCTCCAGTGGTACCACCCATTCTCTCTCAAAAGTATAAGTAACACCCCTGATCACTCACCAACAAGTGGAAATTTCTCTCTCCCATACTTTTTTTTCTCTTCCTGTTTTATTGAGATATAACTGAATACAGTAATGTGTAAGGTAAGGTATACAGCATAATTATTTTACCTACATATATCACAAAATTATTATAATAATTTTTAGTGAGTATCATCATCTATTTAATATAAAATTAAAGAAATAGAAAAAGTATTTTTTCTTGTGATGATAACTCGGGATATACTCTCATAATAACTTTTTTTTTTTAGAAAGATTATTTATTTATTTATTTATCTATCTTTTTTGGGGGTGAGGTGGGGATGGAGGGGGATGGGCGGGCCACCTCCATTAGTCTTTCATTTATCTATTTTCATCCGTCTTTGTTCTTTGGCTCCCGTGGGCCTCCCATCGCGGTGGCCTCTGTCGTCGCAGAGAGCCAGCTCTGGGTGCATGCACTCCAGACCTCTGGTTCAGCAATTGGACACATCAGTCCAGCCGCTCCACGGCACGTGGGATCTTCCCAGGCCAGGGATCGAACCGGCACCCCTTGTACTGCATGGCGGTGTCCTTACCCACTGGACCACCAGGGGAAGCCCCTCATAATAACTTTTATATATAACATACAGCAGTGTTAGTTATCTTAATCATGTTATATTATATCCCTACTACAGTTGGCACCTTTTGACTACCTTCATCCAATTAGCCCTCCCATTCCTCACCTTCGGTAACCACGAAATTGATCTATTATTTTCTATGCATTTGTTTGTTTGTTTCTGAAATATCGTTGACCTACAGCACTATGTTAGTTTCTGTCAAACAACATAGTGATTTAATCTCTCACACTTTCTGATTGGAGAAGAATCACAGCAAACAGATTCCATTTGCTCAAAAGTTGAAGATGGTCTCTAATCAACCTTTTTCTCCATTTATTGTAAAGTCACATCCCTCCCACCTTTTTTCCCTTCAGCATTTCAAAAGAGAGTTAAACAATTTTTCTGATGCTTTTAGGATTTCTTGGATTCCTTGACTAATTTCCAGGGACAATAATAAGTTTCTATGGCTTTAAGAATATTCTATTTTGTTCCCAAATGAGGAGGGGAAGAATCAAAAGAGGAAGTTACCTTTGTTTTGAAATATTCACTCTTCCTTTAAAAGTTTTAAGAGCTATCACTAGAGCCTTATCAATTGTCCCTACTCAAACCTGCCCTAAGAACCAATAAATAGCTGAAAACCATGTAATCAGTTAACTTAGACTATTCTGATTCCCTATGGAGCTCAATTTGGACCCAGTCACATGGTGAGCATACATGAGAAATATCATTCAGTCATAAGAAATACCATTTCTAGATGCTCAAGTCACAATCCACTGAACACCTAAGAGGGGGCAACAGTGTCTCCAGATGTGAATCTACTGACTCTCCAGGTAAAAGAACTGAAATGAGAGCCTCACTTGTTATATTCTGCTGTTAAGGATCTTAGCAGATTGCTAATTTGAACTGTTGAGATAGGGCCCTGTGATAGACAGTTTACCCAGGACAGATTTCATATGCTTATGCCTATATACACATAGAAGGGACAGATAAAGGTCATCGTAAATTTAGATGTTGAGAATTCAATCTATGTGGAGATGTCCCATTCCACAGTTTTGAAAAAAAATAGCTCACCACTGAAAATTCTTACAAAATTCTGATTTCTTTGAAAATGTTTTCCTTTTTTATTGGATAAATAAAATCCCCCAACATCTCTTGGAGGATTTGCTGTTTTATATGTTCTTATTCTAATAGTAATAAATCATTATATGTAAAGCAAGATGAGAATACGTATATAAAAGTTAGAGGGGCTATTAATTCTAGATGTTTCTAAGTCTTCTGCTTTCTGGATTTGTCTCCATCTAAGAGGTTGTTCTGTTTCTCTCTACCTGGTGAGGAAATTTATCAAGACAGAGAAGGAAGTCACTTCAAGGGAATTTTCTTACAGTCCAAATGTGGAACATTCTGAGATGTTTGTGTAGGTCCCATTAAAATAATATATTGTCAAGTTATTATTAGAACAAATATGCTTTTCTTTTTAGATTTCTATGGTTTTGTTTTTTCCCTTGACTAATTTCCAGGGACAATAATAAGTTTCTATGGCTTTAAGAATATTCTATTTTGTTCCCAAATGAGGAGGGGAAGAATCAAAAGAGGAAGTTACCTTTGTTTTGAAATATTCACTCTTCCTTTAAAAGTTTTAAGAGCTATCACTAGAGCCTTATCAATTGTCCCTACTCAAACCTGCCCTAAGAACCAATAAATAGCTGAAAACCATGTAATCAGTTAACTTAGACTATTCTGATTCCCTATGGAGCTCAATTTGGACCCAGTCACATGGTGAGCATACATGAGAAATATCATTCAGTCATAAGAAATACCATTTCTAGATGCTCAAGTCACAATCCACTGAACACCTAAGAGGGGGCAACAGTGTCTCCAGATGTGAATCTACTGACTCTCCAGGTAAAAGAACTGAAATGAGAGCCTCACTTGTTATATTCTGCTGTTAAGGATCTTAGCAGATTGCTAATTTGAACTGTTGAGATAGGGCCCTGTGATAGACAGTTTACCCAGGACAGATTTCATATGCTTATGCCTATATACACATAGAAGGGACAGATAAAGGTCATCGTAAATTTAGATGTTGAGAATTCAATCTATGTGGAGATGTCCCATTCCACAGTTTTGAAAAAAAATAGCTCACCACTGAAAATTCTTACAAAATTCTGATTTCTTTGAAAATGTTTTCCTTTTTTATTGGATAAATAAAATCCCCCAACATCTCTTGGAGGATTTGCTGTTTTATATGTTCTTATTCTAATAGTAATAAATCATTATATGTAAAGCAAGATGAGAATACGTATATAAAAGTTAGAGGGGCTATTAATTCTAGATGTTTCTAAGTCTTCTGCTTTCTGGATTTGTCTCCATCTAAGAGGTTGTTCTGTTTCTCTCTACCTGGTGAGGGAAATTTATCAAGACAGAGAAGGGAAGTCACTTCCAAGGGAATTTTCTTACAGTCCAAATGTGGAACATTCTGAGATGTTTGTGTAGGTCCCATTAAAATAATATATTGTCAAGTTATTATTAGAACAAATATGCTTTTTCTTTTTTAAATTCTTTGACTTAGGAGATCCCCAAAGTAGCCTAAGCTTGAAGCTGGCAGAAAAAATGTGAAGGGTGACCTATAAACTATAACTTATCTACCTTATCTTATGTTTGACAGTGCTTTGCTGCTTAAAAACCAATTTACAAATGATTGTTGCATTTAATTTTCACATCAAACCTATAGCCTAATGAGGCCAATTATTTTTATCCAAATTCAGGCCAATTGCTTTTATCCAAACTGTTGTCTTAGGGAACTGAGAATCCAGAGACTGAATGATTTGCCTGAGCTTCTGGTGTTAGTAAGCAACCACGCTGACTTGGAATTTTTGTGGGTCTTCTGATTTTAAGTCTAAGGTTTTTGGCTAGCGCAAAATGCTAAACATTTGACAGGATGAAGCACATCAACACAAATGAAATAAAAGCACTGTGAGCACATATATTTGATCATCGGTGTTTGATCTACATTTCATCATACGTATTGTCAGCAAATTTCATTAAGTGCCTACTCTTTGTAAGGCATTCAAGGAAACTGGTTTGAAAAATAGACCTTCAGATGAATGGAATCTTGATTCACTTGTTCTCTTTCTTTAGCCTTAGTTCTCAAATAAAAATGTTCAATTCCATTGTATTTTCTTTATATATGTGAACACAGTCTTACATCACAGGAAATACCCAGGGACCTTCCAGGTCATAAGGTATACAGATGCAAAGGAAACTAAATGAGTAGCCAAAATGTTTTCCTTTTTATTGGATAAATAAAATCCCCCAACATCTCTTGGAGGATTTGCTGTTTTATATGTTCTTATTCTAATAGTAATAAATCATTATATGTAAAGCAAGATGAGAATACGTATATAAAAGTTAGAGGGGCTATTAATTCTAGATGTTTCTAAGTCTTCTGCTTTCTGGATTTGTCTCCATCTAAGAGGTTGTTCTGTTTCTCTCTACCTGGTGAGGGAAATTTATCAAGACAGAGAAGGGAAGTCACTTCCAAGGGAATTTTCTTACAGTCCAAATGTGGAACATTCTGAGATGTTTGTGTAGGTCCCATTAAAATAATATATTGTCAAGTTATTATTAGAACAAATATGCTTTTTCTTTTTTAAATTCTTTGACTTAGGAGATCCCCAAAGTAGCCTAAGCTTGAAGCTGGCAGAAAAAATGTGAAGGGTGACCTATAAACTATAACTTATCTACCTTATCTTATGTTTGACAGTGCTTTGCTGCTTAAAAACCAATTTACAAATGATTGTTGCATTTAATTTTCACATCAAACCTATAGCCTAATGAGGCCAATTATTTTTATCCAAATTCAGGCCAATTGCTTTTATCCAAACTGTTGTCTTAGGGAACTGAGAATCCAGAGACTGAATGATTTGCCTGAGCTTCTGGTGTTAGTAAGCAACCACGCTGACTTGGAATTTTTGTGGGTCTTCTGATTTTAAGTCTAAGGTTTTTGGCTAGCGCAAAATGCTAAACATTTGACAGGATGAAGCACATCAACACAAATGAAATAAAAGCACTGTGAGCACATATATTTGATCATCGGTGTTTGATCTACATTTCATCATACGTATTGTCAGCAAATTTCATTAAGTGCCTACTCTTTGTAAGGCATTCAAGGAAACTGGTTTGAAAAATAGACCTTCAGATGAATGGAATCTTGATTCACTTGTTCTCTTTCTTTAGCCTTAGTTCTCAAATAAAAATGTTCAATTCCATTGTATTTTCTTTATATATGTGAACACAGTCTTACATCACAGGAAATACCCAGGGACCTTCCAGGTCATAAGGTATACAGATGCAGAACAGAATGAGTTGAATCTTAAAGATAGAGCAGATTTTGTTGGAGAGAGGAGAATGAGCTGAGGAGGAAAGAATTATAGCAAATATGTATTATCTACTCTGGGAAGACTTTTTATACTTCAGTACAAACCTAGGCCTCCTGGAGCAGAGTTAGACATTCATGCTAGAGCCAGAGACAGACACTAACCAGTAAACACATACTTAGTTTTAATTCACTACTTCTTGCCATGTACGTAATTATCCTTTTACCTCTTAATCCTTTCCTCTCTCCCTGTCTTCCTCCTCCCCATCCAGACACCTGTGAACATAAGCAAGTGTGGGATAGTTTGGGATTCATTATAGCCCAGCCTCAGCTTAGGTGGAAGTCAGATAGTAATGAGACTTTGCTCTAGCCATGGTTTCTAAAGTCATCATGAGTGGGTTTAGTCCACTGAAGGAGCCAGAATTGCTGTAACCAGTTAATGCAGGCTGTAAGTGTCCTTTTCCTGAGAAAAATGATGTGTTTGAGGCCTCTGTGATTCCAGTTAGATGTGAATTTTTTCAGGTTTCTTAGACCATCACTTAGGATTCCATTTCCATGTTTGACTGTTTTTGAATCCTACTTCAGAAATGCCAGATCTTGGTTCTGTATAATGGAGGTATTTTTTCTTCTTTAGGCTACATGTCTTTTCACAGAGATTTTTGTCTTAGATGTCTTGAGATGGGAACTGTGAAAGACATTATTTTTGCACATTACTTTTCATTTTCTCAAAGGAGTTTGCACATGATCGACAGACATATTAATCAAACCCACCTACGAGATGAGAAACCCAGACTGTAAGCTGAGGGGAGGAGACCTGGGTGCTGTAGTGTGAGAAGAAAGCATAGAAATTATGCTCAAGTGTCTCACACAATGAATCCTGAATGATCCTTTTGCATTCAAACATTTTGACAGGTTTTAGGCATGAGAGGGAGTGAGACATTTACAGGGAGCCCAAATTATCTCCAAATTGTTTGTTTGCTATTAAAGGGATGAAAGAAAACATAACAAAACAAAACTCCTGACTTTTCACTGTAGACAAGAAGTTCTTTTGCACAAAAAACTAGCTGTTTTATCAGTGGAGAGTTATTTGGCTGTCCAAATGTCGTTTAAAATGGGAACTTTAGGGCTGGTCATGTGTAGAAATTAAGGATGGGAAGGAAGAAGAATCTCTTCTGGAGGCTTTGCAAGGCTTTCTAGGTGGTGCAGATAGGTAATGACTCTGCATATATGCATGAATTTAGGCCCTTTAAAGCCCATTCATAAGTGTCACTATGTAGAATTTTAGATCTAAAGTGGCTCTATCTGACATGATTTTGCTGCTAATTCAGGAATTCAATTGGGCATACCTACTAGGCTAGCTTATACTCTGCTTGAATATTTCTTGAGATGGAGAGCTTCTATTGACCCAGGCAACATTTTACATCTAGAGAGCTTCCCAGAAGGCTCAGTGAGGTTACCTGCAACATGGGAGTCACAGATTCTTTCCCTGGGTTGCGAAGGTCCCCTGGAGAAGGAAATGGTAACCCGCTGCAGTATTCTTGCGTGAAGAATCCCATGGACAGAGGACCCTGGTAGGTTACAGTCCATGAGGTAACAAAGAGTCAGACACAACTGTAGCGACTGCCACACAGCAGTTTATTGTTTGAAATTAACCTCTTTGTAAAATTCAAATCTATTTCACTGCAATTTCTGTCTACTGGTTTAATCCCTACACAATGAGTTTTCAGATCTTGGTTCTGTATAATGGAGGTATTTTTTCTTCTTTAGGCTACATGTCTTTTCACAGAGATTTTTGTCTTAGATGTCTTGAGATGGGAACTGTGAAAGACATTATTTTTGCACATTACTTTTCATTTTCTCAAAGGAGTTTGCACATGATCGACAGACATATTAATCAAACCCACCTACGAGATGAGAAACCCAGACTGTAAGCTGAGGGGAGGAGACCTGGGTGCTGTAGTGTGAGAAGAAAGCATAGAAATTATGCTCAAGTGTCTCACACAATGAATCCTGAATGATCCTTTTGCATTCAAACATTTTGACAGGTTTTAGGCATGAGAGGGAGTGAGACATTTACAGGGAGCCCAAATTATCTCCAAATTGTTTGTTTGCTATTAAAGGGATGAAAGAAAACATAACAAAACAAAACTCCTGACTTTTCACTGTAGACAAGAAGTTCTTTTGCACAAAAAACTAGCTGTTTTATCAGTGGAGAGTTATTTGGCTGTCCAAATGTCGTTTAAAATGGGAACTTTAGGGCTGGTCATGTGTAGAAATTAAGGATGGGAAGGAAGAAGAATCTCTTCTGGAGGCTTTGCAAGGCTTTCTAGGTGGTGCAGATAGGTAATGACTCTGCATATATGCATGAATTTAGGCCCTTTAAAGCCCATTCATAAGTGTCACTATGTAGAATTTTAGATCTAAAGTGGCTCTATCTGACATGATTTTGCTGCTAATTCAGGAATTCAATTGGGCATACCTACTAGGCTAGCTTATACTCTGCTTGAATATTTCTTGAGATGGAGAGCTTCTATTGACCCAGGCAACATTTTACATCTAGAGAGCTTCCCAGAAGGCTCAGTGAGGTTACCTGCAACATGGGAGTCACAGATTCTTTCCCTGGGTTGCGAAGGTCCCCTGGAGAAGGAAATGGTAACCCGCTGCAGTATTCTTGCGTGAAGAATCCCATGGACAGAGGACCCTGGTAGGTTACAGTCCATGAGGTAACAAAGAGTCAGACACAACTGTAGCGACTGCGCACACACATGCGCAGAACTTTCATTGTTTGGAAATTAACCTCTTTGTAAAATTCAAATCTATTTCACTGCAATTTCTGTCTACTGGCTTTTTCCTAATCCCTACACAATGAGTTTTCAGTCATTCATAAGGAGTTATCAGAGCTCTTTTAAATCTTTCAATCTCCATGCTAAATATCTCCTGTTCACAGACAACCCTTAAATGCTTTCGTCCCTAGTCTCTCCTCATTTCTGCTCACCTTTCCCTAGAATACACTCTTCCGCTATCTCCAGACTCTAAGCAAAGTCCTTAGACTCTGACACAGCCCTAAAATGTGCCCTGAGCAGTGTGGTGTGTTAGCAGTGTCCCTTGAAATTTTCTACTTCAACTTCTGCCATCTAGGATTGTGACAACTATTTTAAAAACCATTGCTGGCTCAAAAACAGCTTGTGGTCAAATGACATCACCAGTTCTCTTCCCAGAACAACTTTGAGTCATTTCTCCCCATGTAATTCTTTCTCATCGCCTTAAAAACAAACAAACAAAAAAACTTAAGTAAAAGGTTTGGGTAGTTCGAACAGATGATAATACCTCAGTTTTAAAAAAATATTAGAGAACATTTATTGACAGCTTCCTAAAAGTTGGATGCTGGCATTATTTTGATATTAACTAGCTAGATCTTCATCTTAACCAATGAGGGTAGGTTCTCTGAAAACTCCATTTGAAAGATAAAGAAACTAAAGCATGGTGAGGTTTAGGAATTTGTCCAAGTTCACACACCTTATAACAAAGGGAGGTGATATTTAAACAGTTGGTGGCCAACAAGAATAACCCTCAGTCTCCTGACTGCTAGATCAGTATTATTTCATCATCTCACTGTGGCTTTCTGTAGTGGCAAAAAGTCTTCTATCCCGTATAGAAGATGTTTTGTTTTGTTTTCCAAATTGAGACTCAGAATCCATTAGCAGATTGTGAATTCAATTTAGTGGGTTACCACTAGCAAAAGGAGATGAAGGGAGAGGAAAAGAAGGGAGGGTTAAGAGGAGCAGGAGAAAAGGGGAGGAGAAAGGGGAGGGGAGAAATGGGGTAGGAGGGGGGACAATCAAAAGTAAGTGTAAATTACTCTTATTGTGTGCGAAACACAAACACACACAGAAATATACACTGTGAACAGTTACAGTGAAAAATGTATGTCCTATTGTTTCTTAGGATCAAAGCAGTTTGAGTGTTGCTGCCTAGTAAATTTTATATGTTAGACTTTGTTCATTTCTTTAAGGTTAAACCGGCATTGTAGGGCACACCTAGGTTTTAGATCTCTGCTCTTGATCCGCACCCATTGAGAACATAACTTGCAACTAAGCAGAAAGTTTAAGCCAAGAACTTTAGAGAGAAAAGGAGTGGTTGAGGACTGAAGTAAAAATAAAAATCTGTTCTAATTAGAGTTGAGTTTCCATTCAGCAACCTGATAGATTCCTAACTTATCACCTCAAGCAAGTCACTTCCCCTCTGCCCAAGCTGTCTGCCAGAACCAGCCAGAAAATTCAGGAAATGGTACTCTCTTTTTTCTTTGTGAAGCTTGGCAAAATGACTCCAATGTAGCCGGCCAAGCAGGAAGCAATTGTAAATATAAATTTGTTTTACATATTCCTCCTGGAGGAGACAGTTTGCTTCCCTAGTAAACGGAATCCCTAGATTTATATTCCTTGTGATCTTGCTTCCATCACTTTTTTCCCCTTTGTACCCCCAGTGCCCTTAATTGTGATCATAATATTGAGCTTGTTGGATTGTCATGTTCATTTGCATGCCTGAAAAACCCCCTTGGTACTCAGTTAAAAATCATAATATAAGGAGAAAAACAAAATTGTGATGTTGATTAATTATAGGCATATAGGATTTCTGTTATGTCCACAATGGCATAGAGATTGTAGACTGAAAAATAGTAACTCTCCATGAGTACTTCCAGAGTCATTGTAGACATTTGAAAAAAAAAAAAATTCTCCCATTTCATTCATTTAAATTACGACTAAGAACGAGGCAAGTAGAGCATAATGATCTTCAGGGATCAACAGAGGCCCGCCAAGAGAGTCTGAATGGTTTTCAGTCCTTGAGAACCGAAAAACATTTAGGCCCAACTCACTGTTGAAAAGATAACTGGAAAACTATTTTTTTCTTTCTTTCCACATCAAATGCTATGGAAAAAGTATTTAACCAAGTTATTGAGAATTTTGAAAAATTAAGATCAGCAGAAAGCCCCATGAATTTTGGATCTGTTCTCTCCGCGCGGTCTTCATCGGTAATTCACATGGTGTTCAGTCTTCTGTGTTGGGTGGTTATGGTTGGGTTACAAAATGGCAGTGAACTTTGACAGGGGAAGTGAAACAGCTGCCCAAGGTGCCACAGCAAGTTGTTGGATGAGATCATTGGACTCACACACAATTGCTCTTTCCACAACTCCACGCTGCCTCCAAGTGGGAAGGTGGCAGTGGTGTTAGGATGTAATCTTCATCAATTACTATGTTTTCTTCTGAGTGGACAAGTGGCTAAGAATTTTAGGATGGCTTATAAATGCAACAACTTAGTGTTTAGTGTATAATTTGAGGATTAAATGACTTCCTCCAGGAAACTAAAACACTTAGTTTTATTTATTTCAGCCAAAGAGAAAAAACATGTTGAATGCATTAGAGCATTATCAATGTAGCCAAGCAGGAAGCAATTGTAAATATAAATTTGTTTTACATATTCCTCCTGGAGGAGACAGTTTGCTTCCCTAGTAAACGGAATCCCTAGATTTATATTCCTTGTGATCTTGCTTCCATCACTTTTTTCCCCTTTGTACCCCCAGTGCCCTTAATTGTGATCATAATATTGAGCTTGTTGGATTGTCATGTTCATTTGCATGCCTGAAAAACCCCCTTGGTACTCAGTTAAAAATCATAATATAAGGAGAAAAACAAAATTGTGATGTTGATTAATTATAGGCATATAGGATTTCTGTTATGTCCACAATGGCATAGAGATTGTAGACTGAAAAATAGTAACTCTCCATGAGTACTTCCAGAGTCATTGTAGACATTTGAAAAAAAAAAAAATTCTCCCATTTCATTCATTTAAATTACGACTAAGAACGAGGCAAGTAGAGCATAATGATCTTCAGGGATCAACAGAGGCCCGCCAAGAGAGTCTGAATGGTTTTCAGTCCTTGAGAACCGAAAAACATTTAGGCCCAACTCACTGTTGAAAAGATAACTGGAAAACTATTTTTTTCTTTCTTTCCACATCAAATGCTATGGAAAAAGTATTTAACCAAGTTATTGAGAATTTTGAAAAATTAAGATCAGCAGAAAGCCCCATGAATTTTGGATCTGTTCTCTCCGCGCGGTCTTCATCGGTAATTCACATGGTGTTCAGTCTTCTGTGTTGGGTGGTTATGGTTGGGTTACAAAATGGCAGTGAACTTTGACAGGGGAAGTGAAACAGCTGCCCAAGGTGCCACAGCAAGTTGTTGGATGAGATCATTGGACTCACACACAATTGCTCTTTCCACAACTCCACGCTGCCTCCAAGTGGGAAGGTGGCAGTGGTGTTAGGATGTAATCTTCATCAATTACTATGTTTTCTTCTGAGTGGACAAGTGGCTAAGAATTTTAGGATGGCTTATAAATGCAACAACTTAGTGTTTAGTGTATAATTTGAGGATTAAATGACTTCCCTCCAGGGAAACTAAAACACTTAGTTTTATTTATTTCAGCCAAAGAGAAAAAAACATGTTGAATGCATTAGAAGCTATTTATCAATATCAAGTCTCAAATCCGAAGATCTTTTTAAAGGAAATTCAGCGTAGTACTTAATATAATGGGGGAGGGGGCTAGAAATCAATTCCCCTTTCCTTCCTACCCACCATTATGCTCCTGATAGAGGCATTTATCACTCCATCAGTGAAAACAGAGACAGAGCCTTGTGGGTATTACATACCTGTCATATTTAATCCTCTGACATGGACGATTGTTACTTACCTCACCGACTACTCTTGGCAGTGGCATCAGGGAGATGGGAAAAAGACTGTCAGCCCATAGAACTGTTGAACTGGAGCTGAGAGGTATCTGAGAGGAGATCCACTGTTCTGACTCCTCATCTAATGAAGGCTACCAAAGGACATTGTACGCCTCTAAAATTTCCAGTAGTTCTTTCCACTTCTGAACAGTTCTGATTTTCAGAAAAGCACCTGATGCTCAGGTGAAATTTGTGTCTTAGAAGCTTTTCCCTATTAGCTTATTTCTACCCAGTTGAACTGTACAGACAGTACCAATCTTCCATGCCATGATTTGTTTGAAGAGAACTGTCATCCCTGGTTCTTCCCACTGTGCATCTAGGTGTTGATTCTCCAGGCTAAATACCCATTTCCTTCCTTCTGTTATCATACACCTTCCATCTCCGTCCTTCTTTGTGTCTCTCTCGTCTGTTCTAGTTTGTCAGTGTCCTTACTCAATACACTTTGGTTGCAGATATTTAAGCAGCTATCAATCTACCCAACTGCACTATCACACACACACAAGGTTCTATCAAAACTGTGAGTCTTTATCAGAAATGTTTACCCAGCTGTCGCCCAGAGCATGTTGGCTCACTCCTGTTGGGACTTCACGTCGCTTCTGGCTGGGCAGCTGTGCACTCCTAACTTTTGATTTTCCACCGTGATGCAGAAAAGCCCTTTAGAGGTTGAGATTGTTTGAGCTCCAGAGTTACTGCATTTCTCTGCTTTTAAGTTTAAGGGAGTCTGTTTCAGGCCATTTAACACCCAAAATGTTTAGTTATATCCCAGTTTGTGTCCATGAAACTCACCGTGGACTGCTTCCCTTTACCAAACAGTAAGCTGAAGCTTCAGGGCATCACTGTGTTTGATCAGAAAACAATCTGGAACTTTCTATATATTAGAAAGGATGAATATCTAAAGCTTTTGTGAAGAGAATATGGTGCTTCTATTGAACATGTGAGCTGAACATATGGAGGCTCTGAGAAAAAGAGTCTGCCCTATCTAGCGACCCAGGGTTGATGAGAAGGTGTATTACAAATCTTTATTCCTCCCAGCATGTGGTCTGGGACACATCAGTTCATTTTACTGGTGAGTTCCTCAAATCAAGCAGCGGCCATCATATCTTACCAGTTTATAGCATTAATTGAGTTGTGTGAGAAACACTGCAGGTGCATCTGAGAGAGGAGAGAAAAGTAGGAAACACTGTTTCTGCTCTCAGAGAAGCAGTAAATAGAAAAGAATGAGCAGAGCAGGCCTGTAGCTGACTGCAGATGAACAAGAGCAGATGTGCAGGTGGTAAAGCAGGCCATCTTTTTTGATGGGGGTAATGTGGGAAGACAGTCTAGTCTTGAGCTTTGGGCCTATTTTGCAGTTTGTTTTGGAACCTTTTACTGTGCATCTAGGTGTTGATTCTCCAGGCTAAATACCCATTTCCTTCCTTCTGTTATCATACACCTTCCATCTCCGTCCTTCTTTGTGTCTCTCTCGTCTGTTCTAGTTTGTCAGTGTCCTTACTCAATACACTTTGGTTGCAGATATTTAAGCAGCTATCAATCTACCCAACTGCACTATCACACACACAAGGTTCTATCAAAACTGTGAGTCTTTATCAGAAATGTTTACCCAGCTGTCGCCCAGAGCATGTTGGCTCACTCCTGTTGGGACTTCACGTCGCTTCTGGCTGGGCAGCTGTGCACTCCTAACTTTTGATTTTCCACCGTGATGCAGAAAAGCCCTTTAGAGGTTGAGATTGTTTGAGCTCCAGAGTTACTGCATTTCTCTGCTTTTAAGTTTAAGGGAGTCTGTTTCAGGCCATTTAACACCCAAAATGTTTAGTTATATCCCAGTTTGTGTCCATGAAACTCACCGTGGACTGCTTCCCTTTACCAAACAGTAAGCTGAAGCTTCAGGGCATCACTGTGTTTGATCAGAAAACAATCTGGAACTTTCTATATATTAGAAAGGATGAATATCTAAAGCTTTTGTGAAGAGAATATGGTGCTTCTATTGAACATGTGAGCTGAACATATGGAGGCTCTGAGAAAAAGAGTCTGCCCTATCTAGCGACCCAGGGTTGATGAGAAGGTGTATTACAAATCTTTATTCCTCCCAGCATGTGGTCTGGGACACATCAGTTCATTTTACTGGTGAGTTCCTCAAATCAAGCAGCGGCCATCATATCTTACCAGTTTATAGCATTAATTGAGTTGTGTGAGAAACACTGCAGGTGCATCTGAGAGAGGAGAGAAAAGTAGGAAACACTGTTTCTGCTCTCAGAGAAGCAGTAAATAGAAAAGAATGAGCAGAGCAGGCCTGTAGCTGACTGCAGATGAACAAGAGCAGATGTGCAGGTGGTAAAGCAGGCCATCTTTTTTGATGGGGGTAATGTGGGAAGACAGTCTAGTCTTGAGCTTTGGGCTTATTCTCTGAGTTATGATGACCATATTCACTGAACAATAAAGACAGCCCCATGACCTGGGATATTATTTTAATATACTTGTGTATATGTTGAATTAGTGTCATTAGGATAGTAAAATGCTGGGTTTTCTAGCATACCTCAGGGTTAAATGGAGACAGAGTGCCCGAATATTGGAAGTACAAGCTGCCACAGAAAAGCTGCCTGGTGTATGTTATAGTCATAGTGCTCAGACCTCTGAGGAGTGAAAACCCTGACTGTAAACCCAGTAGAGCCTACTTCATGTTCTCCCACGTTCTTTCTGGATCCCAGAGCAATGACCCATAGTAATCAAGGGCCCTTTTAGCTACGTTGTTGAATTGATCCTGTATATTTATAATCAGAATTTTTTAACTGGACAATAATATTAATAGCTATGGAGTTATGAAATGAATAGAAAACAAATATATAATTACCAGGAGGACAGAGTGATGGGGATAGGAGTTTGAGATTAACATATACCTATTATAATATAAAAAATAGGTAACCAACAGGACCTACTATATAGCACAAGGAACTGTACTCAATATTTTATAATAACCTTTAAGTGACAATAATCTGAATGTATATGCACACACACACACACACACACACACAGATACATGTAGATGTATAACTGAATCACTTTGCTGTGTACCTGAAACTGACTCAACATAGGAAATTAACTATACTTCAATTTAAGATTAACTATACTTCAATTTTAAAAAAGGAAATACAGTGATATGCATTGAGGATGTGGATGGCTACCTACTTGGTTCTCTGTTTTTACACACATGATGAGTATTTGGGAAAAAATTAAAGATACATAGATAGGGCTTTCTGGGTGGCGTTAATGGTAAAGAACCCACCTGTCAATGCAGGAGATGTAAGAGATGCAGGTTTGACCCCTGGGTCAGGAAGATCCCCTGGAGGAGGAAATGGCAACCCATTCCAGTATTCTTGCCTGGAGAATCCCATGGACAGAGGAGCCTGGCAGGCTATAGTCCACACGGTTGCAAAGAATCAGACAGGACTAAAGCAACTTAACACGCACTATCACTTGGGAAAAAAATAAATTTAGATAGATAGATAGATAAAGACAGATTTCCTGTCTCCCAATTCCAATTTAGTATGGCTAGTGTGAGACCCAGAAAGTTAGAATTTTAACAAGCCCTCTTGGTAAGTCTGATGCAGCCCTCCCAGATCGTATCTTCAGATAGCTAGACGAGGATTGTCTCCAGGGGTCCCAGTTTCCTCAGCTTCCTGGAAGGAAGCCAAATGCCTGCCTCCAGGATTTTCTCTCCCTTCTCAGACTCTGTGAAAGGGCTCCAGGTTCTGCTGTATAGGGTCTTGCCAAGCATAGTGCTAGACCTCTGAGGAGTGAAAACCCTGACTGTAAACCCAGTAGAGCCTACTTCATGTTCTCCCACGTTCTTTCTGGATCCCAGAGCAATGACCCATAGTAATCAAGGGCCCTTTTAGCTACGTTGTTGAATTGATCCTGTATATTTATAATCAGAATTTTTTAACTGGACAATAATATTAATAGCTATGGAGTTATGAAATGAATAGAAAACAAATATATAATTACCAGGAGGACAGAGTGATGGGGATAGGAGTTTGAGATTAACATATACCTATTATAATATAAAAAATAGGTAACCAACAGGACCTACTATATAGCACAAGGAACTGTACTCAATATTTTATAATAACCTTTAAGTGACAATAATCTGAATGTATATGCACACACACACACACACACACACACAGATACATGTAGATGTATAACTGAATCACTTTGCTGTGTACCTGAAACTGACTCAACATAGGAAATTAACTATACTTCAATTTAAGATTAACTATACTTCAATTTTAAAAAAGGAAATACAGTGATATGCATTGAGGATGTGGATGGCTACCTACTTGGTTCTCTGTTTTTACACACATGATGAGTATTTGGGAAAAAATTAAAGATACATAGATAGGGCTTTCTGGGTGGCGTTAATGGTAAAGAACCCACCTGTCAATGCAGGAGATGTAAGAGATGCAGGTTTGACCCCTGGGTCAGGAAGATCCCCTGGAGGAGGAAATGGCAACCCATTCCAGTATTCTTGCCTGGAGAATCCCATGGACAGAGGAGCCTGGCAGGCTATAGTCCACACGGTTGCAAAGAATCAGACAGGACTAAAGCAACTTAACACGCACTATCACTTGGGAAAAAAATAAATTTAGATAGATAGATAGATAAAGACAGATTTCCTGTCTCCCAATTCCAATTTAGTATGGCTAGTGTGAGACCCAGAAAGTTAGAATTTTAACAAGCCCTCTTGGTAAGTCTGATGCAGCCCTCCCAGATCGTATCTTCAGATAGCTAGACGAGGATTGTCTCCAGGGGTCCCAGTTTCCTCAGCTTCCTGGAAGGAAGCCAAATGCCTGCCTCCAGGATTTTCTCTCCCTTCTCAGACTCTGTGAAAGGGCTCCAGGTTCTGCTGTATAGGGTCTTGCCAAGCAGAGTTTGGAGCAGAGTAAATTCTTTTTAGGATTATAGGATTAGGAAGCTGAAAGGTGATTCAAATTCTTGATTCAACAGAGAGAAGGGAACAGGAGGGGATGCTCCCGAGAATGCACATCACTCCAATGTCTTCTCTCTGTAATTAGAGGAAGGTATTGCAAAATATTTGAATGGATTAAATGCTCGGAGAATATAGTGATCAAATAACGTGAGATGCTGCATTCTTTAAGATGATCACTGGCTGGGCTTTGCATATTGTTGAATTGCTGTCACTTATACCTCAGTCCTGAGAGAATGCCCAGCAGAAGTACTCTCTTGTACAAGCTTGGGAAAATAGCCTTGGGTCACATGAGCAGATACTGGGCTCTGTTGTGCTACCCACCGTGAAATTTTAAGTGATGGCAAACTAGGATATAATCTCTTTATTGCTTCATATTCTCTTTTGTAGAATTACAGGAATCTCTGCAATGTATTTCTTCATGTTAGCCTTGTTGATATCTACTAATTCAGCCATAATTTATTGAAAAGCTATTTTAAATGCCCTATTATATAAGGGGAACAGTTTTTTTTATACTGATTTTTTTGTAAATTTTTATTTTACTTTTTACTTTTACAGTTTTGTTGTTTACAGATATGTATTATCCCAGATTACTCATATGTATATCCCCCTCATCCCACCCTCCCCTGGAGGAGGAAATGGCAACCCATTCCAGTATTCTTGCCTGGAGAATCCCATGGACAGAGGAGCCTGGCAGGCTATAGTCCACACGGTTGCAAAGAATCAGACAGGACTAAAGCAACTTAACACGCACTATCACTTGGGAAAAAAATAAATTTAGATAGATAGATAGATAAAGACAGATTTCCTGTCTCCCAATTCCAATTTAGTATGGCTAGTGTGAGACCCAGAAAGTTAGAATTTTAACAAGCCCTCTTGGTAAGTCTGATGCAGCCCTCCCAGATCGTATCTTCAGATAGCTAGACGAGGATTGTCTCCAGGGGTCCCAGTTTCCTCAGCTTCCTGGAAGGAAGCCAAATGCCTGCCTCCAGGATTTTCTCTCCCTTCTCAGACTCTGTGAAAGGGCTCCAGGTTCTGCTGTATAGGGTCTTGCCAAGCAGAGTTTGGAGCAGAGTAAATTCTTTTTAGGATTATAGGATTAGGAAGCTGAAAGGTGATTCAAATTCTTGATTCAACAGAGAGAAGGGAACAGGAGGGGATGCTCCCGAGAATGCACATCACTCCAATGTCTTCTCTCTGTAATTAGAGGAAGGTATTGCAAAATATTTGAATGGATTAAATGCTCGGAGAATATAGTGATCAAATAACGTGAGATGCTGCATTCTTTAAGATGATCACTGGCTGGGCTTTGCATATTGTTGAATTGCTGTCACTTATACCTCAGTCCTGAGAGAATGCCCAGCAGAAGTACTCTCTTGTACAAGCTTGGGAAAATAGCCTTGGGTCACATGAGCAGATACTGGGCTCTGTTGTGCTACCCACCGTGAAATTTTAAGTGATGGCAAACTAGGATATAATCTCTTTATTGCTTCATATTCTCTTTTGTAGAATTACAGGAATCTCTGCAATGTATTTCTTCATGTTAGCCTTGTTGATATCTACTAATTCAGCCATAATTTATTGAAAAGCTATTTTAAATGCCCTATTATATAAGGGGAACAGTTTTTTTTATACTGATTTTTTTGTAAATTTTTATTTTACTTTTTACTTTTACAGTTTTGTTGTTTACAGATATGTATTATCCCAGATTACTCATATGTATATCCCCCTCATCCCACCCCTCCAGGCCATCGCACAGTGCTCCTGTAAGGGGAACAATTTTTTGTATAAAAATGATATTTTTGGAGTGGCTTCTAGGTGCTAAGTATTGGAGGGAATACAGAGATGTGTTTCTCCTCCAAGGAGACTATAACCGGGGCTTGAGAATGGGGAGCGTGGAGTCATACATAATATACCAAGTGTTGAAAATACACTTGGAGTGGTTTCTCAGGAAAGTAGTTTACTGTGACAGTGCGTGTTGGTCATGGTGTATGAGACTCCTGAGTCAGCCATGCAGGACAGAGCGTCAAGCTTCAGAAGCAGCTGAGTCAGAACTGGATGCTCTGCTTAGGTCATGTGTGTGGGACCTATTTAAGTCACACTGGGCCCCACACTTGGTTAATGCTCTGCTCTCATCATCTTGAAATCCTTCTTTGAACAAGGAGACTTACAGTTTCATCATGCATTGGGCACCACAGACTATACAGAGGATTCTGATTTAGATATTTCCCTTATGAAAATTATAAGACCTTGTGATGTAGTACATCCATGCTAAGTCACTTCAGTCAGGTCCAACTCTTTCTGACCCTATGGACCATAGCCTGCCAGGCCAACCTGCCAGGTTGCTCTGTCCATGGGATTCTCCAGGCAAGAATACTGGAGTGGGTTGCTGTCCCATCCTCCAGGGGATCTTCTCAACACAGAGATTGAACCCATGTCTCTTGTATCTCCTGCATTGGCAGGCAGATTCTTTACTACTTGCACCATGTGGGAAGCCCTTGCAATATAGAAGGGGCCCTAAATCAATTTATATTATTGTGAAGGTAAAATTCAAAAAAAATTTATTAAGCACCTTCTTTAGATAAATGTTATGTTTAAGGAGAAGAAAGAAGACTAGAGATGGACTTGGCCAACTTTTTCTTTAAAGGGCCGAATAGTACATATTCTAGACTTTACAGGCTATTAACTCTCTGTTGAAACCACTTGGCTCTGCCATTGTAATTTGAAAGTAGCGACAGATAATACATAAATGAATGGTGGCAGCTACGTATCATTAAAACAGCTTGGGAAAGCAGATGATCATAGTTTGCTGGCTTCTGGACTACAGGCTAGAGAATTAGAAGATAAAGAATATTAAGACAAATAGATGAGTCATTTCAAAGTGTCCCAGAACAAGCAGCATCACTGTCACCTGAAAAGGTGCTAAGTATTGGAGGAATACAGAGATGTGTTTCTCCTCCAAGGAGACTATAACCGGGGCTTGAGAATGGGGGCGTGGAGTCATACATAATATACCAAGTGTTGAAAATACACTTGGAGTGGTTTCTCAGGAAAGTAGTTTACTGTGACAGTGCGTGTTGGTCATGGTGTATGAGACTCCTGAGTCAGCCATGCAGGACAGAGCGTCAAGCTTCAGAAGCAGCTGAGTCAGAACTGGATGCTCTGCTTAGGTCATGTGTGTGGGACCTATTTAAGTCACACTGGGCCCCACACTTGGTTAATGCTCTGCTCTCATCATCTTGAAATCCTTCTTTGAACAAGGAGACTTACAGTTTCATCATGCATTGGGCACCACAGACTATACAGAGGATTCTGATTTAGATATTTCCCTTATGAAAATTATAAGACCTTGTGATGTAGTACATCCATGCTAAGTCACTTCAGTCAGGTCCAACTCTTTCTGACCCTATGGACCATAGCCTGCCAGGCCAACCTGCCAGGTTGCTCTGTCCATGGGATTCTCCAGGCAAGAATACTGGAGTGGGTTGCTGTCCCATCCTCCAGGGGATCTTCTCAACACAGAGATTGAACCCATGTCTCTTGTATCTCCTGCATTGGCAGGCAGATTCTTTACTACTTGCACCATGTGGGAAGCCCTTGCAATATAGAAGGGGCCCTAAATCAATTTATATTATTGTGAAGGTAAAATTCAAAAAAAATTTATTAAGCACCTTCTTTAGATAAATGTTATGTTTAAGGAGAAGAAAGAAGACTAGAGATGGACTTGGCCAACTTTTTCTTTAAAGGGCCGAATAGTACATATTCTAGACTTTACAGGCTATTAACTCTCTGTTGAAACCACTTGGCTCTGCCATTGTAATTTGAAAGTAGCGACAGATAATACATAAATGAATGGTGGCAGCTACGTATCATTAAAACAGCTTGGGAAAGCAGATGATCATAGTTTGCTGGCTTCTGGACTACAGGCTAGAGAATTAGAAGATAAAGAATATTAAGACAAATAGATGAGTCATTTCAAAGTGTCCCAGAACAAGCAGCATCACTGTCACCTGATAGAAATGCCAGTTCTCAGATTTTACCCCAGAGGCTGTATCTGGGAGGCAGTGGAGCCCAGCTTATCACCAATCTGTGTTTTAAAAGCCTTGAAAATAATTTTATATGCTCTCATGTCTGAAAGTCATTTCTAAAATAAATAAATTTGAGAATCAAAATATAAAGCAAACAGTCAACTTAAAATTCTGTAAACAGCTGTTGAACATTACAGAGGTTTTTATCTTTTTTTTTTTGGCCACTTCTATTGGTTTCTCGTTTATTTCCATTTTTGTTCTTTGGCCTGTGTGGGCCTCCCTTCGCAGTGGCCTCTCTCAGCGCAGAGCACCGGCTCTGAGTGCATGCACTCCAGAGCATTGGCTTGGTAGTTGGACACATTGGTCCAGCCACTCTGTGGCACGTGGGATCCTCCCAGGCCAGGGATCAAACCAGTGCCCCTTGCACTGCAAGACGGTGTCTTCACTCACTGGACCACCAGGGAAGCCCCAGAGGCTTATATCTTTATGCTGCATCATTGATGTAAAGACACCTCAAATCTTCTCTCCCCACTGATGCTCAAATTCTGCCTGGGTTCCGTGAGAGAATGAAATCTTATAGACAATCATTTGAGTTAGTTTTTTTCCATTCTCCCAAAGATGATACATACACTGTTCTAGATGCATAGGAGAAAAATTAATGCATTACTACAATGAATGCCATGGACATTTTTTTTCAAAGAGTGGTCCACAGGGCAGTAGCATCCACATGAGAATTTGTTAGAAATGTAAATTCCTGGGCTGTATCTACTCCAGGCCTACTGTAAGGATTTTTTTTTTTTTTAAAGATTTATTTATTTTGGGCGGGGGTCAGGTTGGGAGGGAGGGGAGCAGGCATGCCACTTCTATTGGTCTTTCATTTCTCCATTTTCATTCGTCTTTGTTCTATAGCTCCTGTGGGCCTCCCATCGTGGTGGCGTCTCTCGCTGCAGAGCACCGGATCTGGGCGCATGTGCTCCAGAGCTCCGGCTTGATTGTTGGACACATGGGCCCAGCCACTCTGTGGCACGTGGGATCCTCCCAGGTCAGTGATCGAACCAGTGCCCCTTGCACTGCAAGACGGTGTCTTCACTCACTGGACCACCAGGGAAGCCCCAGAGGCTTATATCTTTATGCTGCATCATTGATGTAAAGACACCTCAAATCTTCTCTCCCCACTGATGCTCAAATTCTGCCTGGGTTCCGTGAGAGAATGAAATCTTATAGACAATCATTTGAGTTAGTTTTTTTCCATTCTCCCAAAGATGATACATACACTGTTCTAGATGCATAGGAGAAAAATTAATGCATTACTACAATGAATGCCATGGACATTTTTTTTCAAAGAGTGGTCCACAGGGCAGTAGCATCCACATGAGAATTTGTTAGAAATGTAAATTCCTGGGCTGTATCTACTCCAGGCCTACTGTAAGGATTTTTTTTTTTTTTAAAGATTTATTTATTTTGGGCGGGGGTCAGGTTGGGAGGGAGGGGAGCAGGCATGCCACTTCTATTGGTCTTTCATTTCTCCATTTTCATTCGTCTTTGTTCTATAGCTCCTGTGGGCCTCCCATCGTGGTGGCGTCTGTCGCTGCTGAGCGCCGGCTCTGGGCGCATGCGCCCCAGAGCTCCTGCTCGGTAATTGGACACATCAGTCCAGCCGCTCCGCGGCGCGTGGGACCTTCCCAGGCCAGGGATCGAACCGGTGCCCCTTGCACTGCAAGGCAGTGTCCTTACCCACTGGGCCACCAGGGGAAGCCCTACTGGAAGGATTTTAACCAATGCTTCAGAATTCTGAGTACACTCAAGTTGGAGAACCACTGGGTAAGGCTGTGCATACATGCTAAGTCACTTCAGTTGTGTCTGACTCCATGCGACCCTATGGACTGTAGCCCTCCAGGCTCTTCTGTCCATGGAGATTCTCCAGGTAAGAATACTGGAGTGAGTTGCCATGCCCTCCTCCAGGGGATCTTCCTGACCTAGGGATCAAACCCACATCTCTTATGTCTCCTGCATTGACAGGTGGGTTCTTTACCACTAATACCACCTGGGAAGCCCTGAGTAAGGGCACTAGGGCTTAATTCTCAATCTTGCTTGAAAAGGGCTGTCATGATCACCCAGTGAAGAAGATGGGTATTAAAGTGACACATTCAGGGCACATGGATGGTACCAGGAAGGATGTGGATTTGAGCCTAATCTTTCAATTCCAAATCCAGGGCCCTTAAACTTTGCCAAGTATTACCAGAAACAAACCCTCCTTTGATTCCAACTTCTTAGTTTAACATATGAATTCAGTTAACTTCACAAAATGATAAACTGCACATAGGTCCTTCATATATAAAATAGAGCAAAAACCATAGATCTGGCACCCTGAGAAGATCCTACTTCCTCACTTGGGCAGATGTGCTTATTTTAGCTTTATTCTTTCTTGGGGAATTAGCTGCCTCTCACTCTGATCCATTTACTTCTTCCTATCTTCACCCCATCCAGCATGTGATTACTCTCTAGCCCTGTACTCATGTGTAGCACTGACTGTTCTGTGCTTCAGTCTATTCTGGGATAAGTCTGGACTTTCTCGTCCTTTGCTCAGGCAGGAACAATGATACTGAAAAGGTGAAAGAAAAAGTCAGCAGAAGAAAGACTTTTAAAAATCTAGCTTGTGATGCTGAATAGATCATCTGATGAACTGAATGTTTTCCTGATTCTTTGTGTTCTTAGTATCATCTTTCCTTGCAGCTTCTTCCCACTGGAGGAGAAGCATTTTAGCCAGTGGCAATGAGAGGCAACCTTTACCTCTTGGCTGAAGTTTTGGGTAGGGCCCTTGCACTGCAGGAGAGGCCACCAGGAAGCCCTACTGGAAGGATTTTAACCAATGCTTCAGAATTCTGAGTACACTCAAGTTGGAGAACCACTGGGTAAGGCTGTGCATACATGCTAAGTCACTTCAGTTGTGTCTGACTCCATGCGACCCTATGGACTGTAGCCCTCCAGGCTCTTCTGTCCATGGAGATTCTCCAGGTAAGAATACTGGAGTGAGTTGCCATGCCCTCCTCCAGGGGATCTTCCTGACCTAGGGATCAAACCCACATCTCTTATGTCTCCTGCATTGACAGGTGGGTTCTTTACCACTAATACCACCTGGGAAGCCCTGAGTAAGGGCACTAGGGCTTAATTCTCAATCTTGCTTGAAAAGGGCTGTCATGATCACCCAGTGAAGAAGATGGGTATTAAAGTGACACATTCAGGGCACATGGATGGTACCAGGAAGGATGTGGATTTGAGCCTAATCTTTCAATTCCAAATCCAGGGCCCTTAAACTTTGCCAAGTATTACCAGAAACAAACCCTCCTTTGATTCCAACTTCTTAGTTTAACATATGAATTCAGTTAACTTCACAAAATGATAAACTGCACATAGGTCCTTCATATATAAAATAGAGCAAAAACCATAGATCTGGCACCCTGAGAAGATCCTACTTCCTCACTTGGGCAGATGTGCTTATTTTAGCTTTATTCTTTCTTGGGGAATTAGCTGCCTCTCACTCTGATCCATTTACTTCTTCCTATCTTCACCCCATCCAGCATGTGATTACTCTCTAGCCCTGTACTCATGTGTAGCACTGACTGTTCTGTGCTTCAGTCTATTCTGGGATAAGTCTGGACTTTCTCGTCCTTTGCTCAGGCAGGAACAATGATACTGAAAAGGTGAAAGAAAAAGTCAGCAGAAGAAAGACTTTTAAAAATCTAGCTTGTGATGCTGAATAGATCATCTGATGAACTGAATGTTTTCCTGATTCTTTGTGTTCTTAGTATCATCTTTCCTTGCAGCTTCTTCCCACTGGAGGAGAAGCATTTTAGCCAGTGGCAATGAGAGGCAACCTTTACCTCTTGGCTGAAGTTTTGGGTAGGGTAGTAGGTGATATGACCTAGCCTGTGGCATTTGATCCATTCAGTGGGTCTGAAAAGATCCTGGTGATTTTATATATCCCACCTCTTAGACGCTACCTTTCCTGTCGTAATAACCCTTCATTATACATTCAATGCGTAAATATGGTGCATGTATAAACTGTATGGAAAGATTTGGTAGTGGGCACATCCATTCTGCAATAATTTTGATTTGACCAATTAGAAATATTACCCAGGGACACGAATTCCTAGTAGAATATACTAACACTTTTTCTCTTTCATTCTTTCACCCCCAATTGTACATTTTTATTTTTTAATCCCCTTTTTAATCTTTTAAATTCCCTTAGGAAATGTTAATTTTACAGTTACCAACTCACTTATAGAAACTATAGTCTTCTGCCTCTCCAGGCTTATGTCTCTCTAGCGCATCATACGATAGCCACAAGTGGCTATTTAAATTTGAATAAGTAATTGAAATAAACTAAAATTAGTGCAGTTCTTTAACTGCACTAGACACATCTCAAGTAACCAATAGTCAGATGTGGTGCTGGCTGCCATATTGGATAGTGCAGATGCATAGTATTTTTATCATTGCAGAAAGTTCTGTTGGACAAGCACAGCTCTACAGCTCTGGTCCCACCCACCATATCTTTCTCTCTCTGTCTCTGTATCTCTTTCTGTCTATATCCTTCTCAGGAGTCCCATATAAATTTACATTTTTTCCCTATCACCTCTAACCAGCACCTGTATTCTATATTTATTTGTATATAATATAATCTTAGTAATTACAGACACTTTTTTTTCATTTCTTTTTCTAACTGTACTCATGTGTAGCACTGACTGTTCTGTGCTTCAGTCTATTCTGGGATAAGTCTGGACTTTCTCGTCCTTTGCTCAGGCAGGAACAATGATACTGAAAAGGTGAAAGAAAAAGTCAGCAGAAGAAAGACTTTTAAAAATCTAGCTTGTGATGCTGAATAGATCATCTGATGAACTGAATGTTTTCCTGATTCTTTGTGTTCTTAGTATCATCTTTCCTTGCAGCTTCTTCCCACTGGAGGAGAAGCATTTTAGCCAGTGGCAATGAGAGGCAACCTTTACCTCTTGGCTGAAGTTTTGGGTAGGGTAGTAGGTGATATGACCTAGCCTGTGGCATTTGATCCATTCAGTGGGTCTGAAAAGATCCTGGTGATTTTATATATCCCACCTCTTAGACGCTACCTTTCCTGTCGTAATAACCCTTCATTATACATTCAATGCGTAAATATGGTGCATGTATAAACTGTATGGAAAGATTTGGTAGTGGGCACATCCATTCTGCAATAATTTTGATTTGACCAATTAGAAATATTACCCAGGGACACGAATTCCTAGTAGAATATACTAACACTTTTTCTCTTTCATTCTTTCACCCCCAATTGTACATTTTTATTTTTTAATCCCCTTTTTAATCTTTTAAATTCCCTTAGGAAATGTTAATTTTACAGTTACCAACTCACTTATAGAAACTATAGTCTTCTGCCTCTCCAGGCTTATGTCTCTCTAGCGCATCATACGATAGCCACAAGTGGCTATTTAAATTTGAATAAGTAATTGAAATAAACTAAAATTAGTGCAGTTCTTTAACTGCACTAGACACATCTCAAGTAACCAATAGTCAGATGTGGTGCTGGCTGCCATATTGGATAGTGCAGATGCATAGTATTTTTATCATTGCAGAAAGTTCTGTTGGACAAGCACAGCTCTACAGCTCTGGTCCCACCCACCATATCTTTCTCTCTCTGTCTCTGTATCTCTTTCTGTCTATATCCTTCTCAGGAGTCCCATATAAATTTACATTTTTTCCCTATCACCTCTAACCAGCACCTGTATTCTATATTTATTTGTATATAATATAATCTTAGTAATTACAGACACTATATTTTATGTATAATATAAATGCATATCTACATTTTAATATGAATCAAACCCTTTAGCTAAATTGACTTGAGGCTTTTGATGGTAGAATTTCAGATAGCAACTCAGAAAAGAAAAAATAAGGCAGAAATACAGTGGGCTGGGGATGAGGGGTGGATGGGGAACATTCAACCAGACTCATGGTAGACAAGCGATTATTACCCAACTTTCCACTATGAAAAGGTTGAAATGTACAGGAAACTTGAAAGAATAAGAATATGTGAACATCCACCTATGCTATACCTAGGCTCAGACATCACTGACATTTGTCAAACTTTCATTTGAAAACTGGATTGCAGACAGCATAGCTATTTACTGCTACCTACTTCTGTGTCTATCTCCCAATACCAAGGGTATTCCACTTTATCGTTACCACACACACAACATGAATGCTCATTCCACATCATTTAAGCGTTTATTCACACTAAACATTTCAATTGTGTGCATCCTTTCCCAAGTGAAAAATGGATATTAGGTGAACAGTGAGCATTTTCTTTCTCTTCAGCTCTGGGAAGTACCTATCACATATGTATATACCCACTGCTGCACACAAGGAGTCCAGGAAATTTCATATTCCCTTGGATGCCAAGGAGATTGTGCCCTGAGATGTCAAGAAGGTGTAGGAATAGATCACTCCCTGATATTGTCAGCAAGGTGAATCCGTACAACTCACCAGCCATCCTGTGAGAGAGCTTATAGCCTAAGCTGCGGGGTGCATCAAAGGACAGGGAGTGACCCAGGTGACGAGAGGAGCAGTCCTTGACCTCAAATACTCGAAACAGTCAGCGGTTTGAACTGAATAAAAACCGTTTTTTCCCTCATTTAGCTTGCAGAAAGTTCTGTTGGACAAGCACAGCTCTACAGCTCTGGTCCCACCCACCATATCTTTCTCTCTCTGTCTCTGTATCTCTTTCTGTCTATATCCTTCTCAGGAGTCCCATATAAATTTACATTTTTTCCCTATCACCTCTAACCAGCACCTGTATTCTATATTTATTTGTATATAATATAATCTTAGTAATTACAGACACTATATTTTATGTATAATATAAATGCATATCTACATTTTAATATGAATCAAACCCTTTAGCTAAATTGACTTGAGGCTTTTGATGGTAGAATTTCAGATAGCAACTCAGAAAAGAAAAAATAAGGCAGAAATACAGTGGGCTGGGGATGAGGGGTGGATGGGGAACATTCAACCAGACTCATGGTAGACAAGCGATTATTACCCAACTTTCCACTATGAAAAGGTTGAAATGTACAGGAAACTTGAAAGAATAAGAATATGTGAACATCCACCTATGCTATACCTAGGCTCAGACATCACTGACATTTGTCAAATTTTCATTTGAAAACTGGATTGCAGACAGCATAGCTATTTACTGCTACCTACTTCTGTGTCTATCTCCCAATACCAAGGGTATTCCACTTTATCGTTACCACACACACAACATGAATGCTCATTCCACATCATTTAAGCGTTTATTCACACTAAACATTTCAATTGTGTGCATCCTTTCCCAAGTGAAAAATGGATATTAGGTGAACAGTGAGCATTTTCTTTCTCTTCAGCTCTGGGAAGTACCTATCACATATGTATATACCCACTGCTGCACACAAGGAGTCCAGGAAATTTCATATTCCCTTGGATGCCAAGGAGATTGTGCCCTGAGATGTCAAGAAGGTGTAGGAATAGATCACTCCCTGATATTGTCAGCAAGGTGAATCCGTACAACTCACCAGCCATCCTGTGAGAGAGCTTATAGCCTAAGCTGCGGGGTGCATCAAAGGACAGGGAGTGACCCAGGTGACGAGAGGAGCAGTCCTTGACCTCAAATACTCGAAACAGTCAGCGGTTTGAACTGAATAAAAACCGTTCTCATTTTCATTGTAACACCCATTCTATCTCCTTTTCTATACAGTCAGTTTCTTGCAGCATCTTTAGCCCACTGTTTAGCAGAACAGGCACAAAGTAAATGCTTATTGAAATTAAAATTTCAAAACACTTATCAGAACAGGTTCATCTGTCACATCATAGGTGCTCAGTCAATATAATATTATGTACATAGTATTGACTTACCAGTCTTCTTTCTAAAAACTGTTTGGTATTTGATATCTGTACTGCTCATTTGATACTCTGAGGTTGTTATTTAATCATGGACATCTCATTTACTTCTCTCTTTCTCTCTCTTTCTCTCTCTCTCTCTATATATATAGAGAGATAGATAGATATAGATATATTCTCTTTTTTTATTCTTTATTTTAAAGGTTTTACAGAGTGTTGTTCACAGACATGTATGTTCCCAGATCAGTCATATGCATATCCCTGGTCTCCACCCCCCCAGTTCCCCCCATCCCACCCCTCCAGACCATCGTCCCATGCCACTGTGAGTACTCCTATTCCCTTAGCACAATGACAATAGCTATCTTTTCCACACATGACAATATAGGTTTCCATGTTACTCCCTCTGTGCCTCCCCCTCCCTATTTCTTCGCCACAATGTCCCTATGTCTATGCTCTGTCTGTTTTTCCATGAGTTCACTGCGTGTGTTATAAAGACCATCCTACTAAATTCCATATATGTGTGTTAGTATACTGTATTTGTCTTTCTCTTTTAGTCTTACTTCACTTTTCATGATAGGTTCTGGAGCCAGCCACTTCATTAGGACTGAGTCTTCTGCATTTCTTTTAACAGCTGAGTAGTATTCCATTGTATATACGTACCAGAACTTCTGTATTCATTCATTTGTCGATGGACATCTAGGTTGCTTCCATGTTCTGGCTATTGTATAGAGAGCTGCAAGGAACATTGGGGTACAGGTGCCTCTATCATTTTTGATTTCATCAGGATATAGGCCTAATAGTGGGATTGCTGGGTCATAGGGTGCTTCTACTTTTAGTTTTTTAAGGAATCTCCAAATTGTCTTCCATAGAGGTTGTATGAATTTACATTCCCACCAGCAATGCAAGAGGGTTCCCTTTTCTCCGCACTCTCTCCAACATTTATTGTCTGTCGACTTGTTGATGATGGCCATTCTGACGGGTGTGAGGTGGTATCTCATTGTGGTTTTAATTTGCATTTCTCTAATGATAAGCGAGGTAAACTATCAGCTTCATCTGTCACATCATAGGTGCTCAGTCAATATAATATTATGTACATAGTATTGACTTACCAGTCTTCTTTCTAAAAACTGTTTGGTATTTGATATCTGTACTGCTCATTTGATACTCTGAGGTTGTTATTTAATCATGGACATCTCATTTACTTCTCTCTTTCTCTCTCTTTCTCTCTCTCTCTCTATATATATAGAGAGATAGATAGATATAGATATATTCTCTTTTTTTATTCTTTATTTTAAAGGTTTTACAGAGTGTTGTTCACAGACATGTATGTTCCCAGATCAGTCATATGCATATCCCTGGTCTCCACCCCCCCAGTTCCCCCCATCCCACCCCTCCAGACCATCGTCCCATGCCACTGTGAGTACTCCTATTCCCTTAGCACAATGACAATAGCTATCTTTTCCACACATGACAATATAGGTTTCCATGTTACTCCCTCTGTGCCTCCCCCTCCCTATTTCTTCGCCACAATGTCCCTATGTCTATGCTCTGTCTGTTTTTCCATGAGTTCACTGCGTGTGTTATAAAGACCATCCTACTAAATTCCATATATGTGTGTTAGTATACTGTATTTGTCTTTCTCTTTTAGTCTTACTTCACTTTTCATGATAGGTTCTGGAGCCAGCCACTTCATTAGGACTGAGTCTTCTGCATTTCTTTTAACAGCTGAGTAGTATTCCATTGTATATACGTACCAGAACTTCTGTATTCATTCATTTGTCGATGGACATCTAGGTTGCTTCCATGTTCTGGCTATTGTATAGAGAGCTGCAAGGAACATTGGGGTACAGGTGCCTCTATCATTTTTGATTTCATCAGGATATAGGCCTAATAGTGGGATTGCTGGGTCATAGGGTGCTTCTACTTTTAGTTTTTTAAGGAATCTCCAAATTGTCTTCCATAGAGGTTGTATGAATTTACATTCCCACCAGCAATGCAAGAGGGTTCCCTTTTCTCCGCACTCTCTCCAACATTTATTGTCTGTCGACTTGTTGATGATGGCCATTCTGACGGGTGTGAGGTGGTATCTCATTGTGGTTTTAATTTGCATTTCTCTAATGATAAGCGAGGTTGAGCATTGTTTCATGTGCTTTTGGGCCATCTGTATGTCCACTTTGGAGAGGCGTCTCTTTAGATCTTTTTCCCATTTTTTGATTGGGTTGTTTGTTCTCTTTTCCTGTGCTGAGTTGTCTGAGTTGCTTGTAGATTTTGGAGATTAATTCTTTGTCTGTTGTTTCATTTGCTATGATTTTCTCCCATTCTGTGGGCTGTCTCTTCAGCTTTTTTCTGATTTCTTTTGCTGTACAAAAGCTTTTAAGTTTCATGAGGTCCCACGTGTTCATTTTTCTTTTTAGTTCCACTATTTTAGTAGGTGGGTCAGAGAAGATCTTGCTTTGATTGATGTCCTTGAGGGTTTTGCCTATATTCTCCTTTAAGAGTTTGATGGTTTCTGGTCTTCCATTTAGGTCTTTAATCCATTTTGAGTTGATCTTTGTGTATGGTGTCAGGGAATGTTCCAATTTCATTTTTTTGCATGTAGCTGTCCAGTTGTCCCAGCACCACTTGTTGAAGAGGCTGTCTTTCTCCCATTTTATAGTTTCTCCTCCTTTATCAAAAATAAGGTACCCATAAATGCGTGGGTTGATCTCTGGGTTCTCTATCTTGTTTCACTGGTCTATAGTTCTGTTTTTGTGCCAGTACCATACTGTCTTGATGACTGTTGCTTTGTAGTAGAGTCTGAAGTTAGGGAGGCTGATTCCTCCAGCTCCGTTTTTCTTTCTCAGAATTGCTTTGGCTATTCGAGGTCTTTTGTGTTTCCATATGAAGTTTGTTATTCTTTGGTCTAGTTCTGTGAAAAAGGTCAATGGAAGTTGAATAGGTATTGCATTGAATCTGTAGATGATATTTGGTAGTATGGTCATTTTCACAATATTGATTCTTCCGACCCAGGAACATGGAATATCTCTCCATCTGTTTAAGTCTTCTTTAATGTCTCTCATGAGTGTCTTGTAATTTTCTGTGTACAGTTCTTTTGTTTCTTTGGGCAGGTTTATTCCTAGATATTTGATTCTTTTGGTTGCAATGGTGAAGGGGATTGCCTCTTTGATTTCATTTTCTGATTTTTCATTGTTTGTGTATAGGAATGCCAGTGACTTCTGTGTGTTGACTTTGTATCCTGCGACTTTGCTAAATTCTTTGATTAGCTCTAGTAGCTTTGTAATAGAGTCTTTGGGATTTTCTATGTATAATATCATGTCATCTGCAAAAAGAGAGAGCTTGACTTCTTCCTTTCCAATCTGGATTCCTTTGATTTCTTTCTCTTCTCTTATTGCTGTTGCTAGAACTTCCAGGACTATGTTGAATAGTAGTGGTGAAAGTGGGCACCCCTGTCTTGTTCCTGATCTTAGAGGGAATGCTTTCAGTTTTTCACTGTTGAGGACAATGTTCGCTGTGGGCTTCTCATATACGGCTTTCACTATGTTGACATAGGTTCCTTCTATGCCCATTTTCTGAAGAGTTTTTATCATGAATGGGTGTTTTACTTTGTCGAAGGCTTTTTCTGCATCTATTGAGATGATCATGTGATTTTTGTCTCTCAGTTTGTTAATATGGTGTATCACATTGATTGATTTGCGAATGTTGAAGAATCCTTGCATGCCTGGGATGAACCCAACTTGATCATGATGTATGAGTTTTTTGATGTATTGTTGAATTCTGTTTGCTAGGATCTTGTTGAGGATCTTGGCATCTAAGGTCATCAGAGAAATTGGTCTGTAATTTTCCTCTTTTTTGTGGTGGGTTGATCTCTGGGTTCTCTATCTTGTTTCACTGGTCTATAGTTCTGTTTTTGTGCCAGTACCATACTGTCTTGATGACTGTTGCTTTGTAGTAGAGTCTGAAGTTAGGGAGGCTGATTCCTCCAGCTCCGTTTTTCTTTCTCAGAATTGCTTTGGCTATTCGAGGTCTTTTGTGTTTCCATATGAAGTTTGTTATTCTTTGGTCTAGTTCTGTGAAAAAGGTCAATGGAAGTTGAATAGGTATTGCATTGAATCTGTAGATGATATTTGGTAGTATGGTCATTTTCACAATATTGATTCTTCCGACCCAGGAACATGGAATATCTCTCCATCTGTTTAAGTCTTCTTTAATGTCTCTCATGAGTGTCTTGTAATTTTCTGTGTACAGTTCTTTTGTTTCTTTGGGCAGGTTTATTCCTAGATATTTGATTCTTTTGGTTGCAATGGTGAAGGGGATTGCCTCTTTGATTTCATTTTCTGATTTTTCATTGTTTGTGTATAGGAATGCCAGTGACTTCTGTGTGTTGACTTTGTATCCTGCGACTTTGCTAAATTCTTTGATTAGCTCTAGTAGCTTTGTAATAGAGTCTTTGGGATTTTCTATGTATAATATCATGTCATCTGCAAAAAGAGAGAGCTTGACTTCTTCCTTTCCAATCTGGATTCCTTTGATTTCTTTCTCTTCTCTTATTGCTGTTGCTAGAACTTCCAGGACTATGTTGAATAGTAGTGGTGAAAGTGGGCACCCCTGTCTTGTTCCTGATCTTAGAGGGAATGCTTTCAGTTTTTCACTGTTGAGGACAATGTTCGCTGTGGGCTTCTCATATACGGCTTTCACTATGTTGACATAGGTTCCTTCTATGCCCATTTTCTGAAGAGTTTTTATCATGAATGGGTGTTTTACTTTGTCGAAGGCTTTTTCTGCATCTATTGAGATGATCATGTGATTTTTGTCTCTCAGTTTGTTAATATGGTGTATCACATTGATTGATTTGCGAATGTTGAAGAATCCTTGCATGCCTGGGATGAACCCAACTTGATCATGATGTATGAGTTTTTTGATGTATTGTTGAATTCTGTTTGCTAGGATCTTGTTGAGGATCTTGGCATCTAAGGTCATCAGAGAAATTGGTCTGTAATTTTCCTCTTTTGTGTTGTCGTTGCCCGGTTTGGGTATCAGGGTAATGGTGGGCTCGTAGAATGTGTTTGGAAGTGTTCCTTCCTGAGCAATTTTTTGGAAGAGTTTTAGAAAGACAGGCATTAGCTCTTCTTTAAATGTTTGGTAGAATTCGGCTGTGAAGCCATCTGGCCCTGGGCTTTTATTTTTGGGTAGATTTTTAATCACAGATTTGATTTCTGAGCTTGTGATTGTGTTGTTCAAAGTTTCTGTTTCTTCCTGGCTCAGTCTTGGGAGATTGCTCTTCCCCAAGAAACTGTCCATTTCTTCCAGGTTGTCCAGTTTGTTGCCATAGAGTTGCTCATAATAGTCTCTTAGAATCCTTTGGATTTCTGCATTATCTGTTGTAATCTCTCCTTTTTCGTTTTTGATTTTGTTGATCTGGTTCTTCTCCCTCTTTTTCTTGATGAGTCTTGCCAGAGGCTTGTCAATTTTGTTTACCTTTTCAAAGAACCAGCTTTTTGTTTTATTTATCTGTACTATAGTTTCTTTCATTTCTTTCTGATTTATTTCTGCTCTAGTCTTTATAATTTCTCTTCTTCTGCTGGCTTTGGGATGGTTTTGTTCTTCTTTTTCCAATTGTTTTAAGGGGAGGATTAAGTCATCTGCTTCATATTTTCCTAGTTTTTTGAGGTGGGATTGCTATAAATTTCCCCCTTAGAACTGCTTTTGTGGTATCCCATAGGTTTTGCATGGTCGTATATTCATTGTCATTTTCTTCTAGGAATTTTTTAATTTCTCCTTTGATTTCCTCAGTGATCAGTTGGTTTTTTAGGTAAGTGTTGTCTAATTGACATGTGTTTGTATTTTTAGCGTTTTTTTCCTGTAGTTGATCTCTAGTCTCATTGTATTGTGGTCCGAGAAGATGGTTGATATAATTTCAGTTTTCTTGAATTGACTGAGGTTAGATTTGTGGCCCAAGATGTGGTCTATCCTGGAGAATGTTCCGTGAACGCTTGAGAAGAAAGTGTATTCTTCTGCTTTTGGATGGAACGTCCTAAAGATATCGATGAGGTCCATCTTTTCTAGTGTGGCATTTAAGGATTGTGTTTCTTTATTAATTTTCTGTTTAAATGATCGATCCATTGGTGTGAGAGGAGTGTTAAAGTCTCCTACTATTATTGCATTATTATTGATTTCTTCTTTTAAGTCTGAAAGTATCTGTCTTATGTATTGAGGTGCCCCTGTGTTTGATGCGTAGATGTTCATGACTGTTATGTCTTCCTCTTGGATGGATCCTTTAATCATGATGTAGTGACCTGCCTTGTCTCTTAGAATCTTCTTTACTTTAAAATCTATTTTGTCTGATATGAGGATTGCTACTCCAGCTTTCTTTTGATTTCCATTTGCATGGAATATCTTTTTTCCAGCCTCTCACTTTCAGTCTATGAGTATCTCTAGGTCTGAAGTGGGTCTCTTGTAAACAGCATATATATGGGTCATGTTTCTGGATTCATTCAGCCAACCTGTGTCGTTTGGTTGGAGCATTTAATCCATTTATGTTCAAAGTAATTATTGATACAAATGTTCCTATTGTCATCTTCTTAGAAGTCTGGACTTTGATTTGTAGGACTTCTTCTACTCTTGTATTGATTGGCTATATCAGGCCCTTTAACACTTGTTGTAGGGCTGGTTTTGTTGCACAGAATTCTTTTAGTTTTTGTCTGTCTGAGAAGCTTTTGACTTCTCCATTGATTCTGAATGAGATTCTTGCTGGGTAGAGAATTCTTGGTTGGAGGTTATTCTCTTTTAGCCGTTTAAATGTGTCTTGCCATTCTCTTCTGGCCTGCAGTGTTTCTATTGAGAGATCCACAGTTAGACATATGGGGTTTCCTTTATGTGTTATTTGTTGTTTGCTTCTAGCTGCTTTTAGTAATCTGTCTTTATATTTAGTCTGTGTTAGTTTGATTAGAATGTGCCTTGGTGTGTTTCTTCTGGGGTTTATCCTGTATGGGACTCTTTGTGCTTCTTGGACATGGTTGACTATTTCCTTTCCCATGCTGCGGAAGTTTTCTACAATAACCTCTTCAAGAATTTTTTTGTAACCTTTCTTCCCTTCTTTTTCCTCTGGGACTCCTATAATTCTAATGTTGGTGCGTTTGATATTGTCCCATAGGTCCCTGAGACTGTCCTCAGTTCTTTTAATTCTTTCAGCTTTGTTCTGTTCCTCACCAGTTATTTCCACCAGTCTATCTTCCAGCACGCTTATCCGTTCTTCAGCCTCAGATAGTCTACTGTTGAGGCCTTCTATCGTATTTTTGAGTTCAGCAATTGAGTTGGTGGTCTCTATTTGCTTATTTTTCATTTCCTGCATGTCTTTTCTCAATGCACTAATTTCCTCTAATAGTCTGTTTTCAGTGTCTTGCATCCTCATTAGCATAGCTTTTCTGGATTCATTCAGCCAACCTGTGTCGTTTGGTTGGAGCATTTAATCCATTTATGTTCAAAGTAATTATTGATACAAATGTTCCTATTGTCATCTTCTTAGAAGTCTGGACTTTGATTTGTAGGACTTCTTCTACTCTTGTATTGATTGGCTATATCAGGCCCTTTAACACTTGTTGTAGGGCTGGTTTTGTTGCACAGAATTCTTTTAGTTTTTGTCTGTCTGAGAAGCTTTTGACTTCTCCATTGATTCTGAATGAGATTCTTGCTGGGTAGAGAATTCTTGGTTGGAGGTTATTCTCTTTTAGCCGTTTAAATGTGTCTTGCCATTCTCTTCTGGCCTGCAGTGTTTCTATTGAGAGATCCACAGTTAGACATATGGGGTTTCCTTTATGTGTTATTTGTTGTTTGCTTCTAGCTGCTTTTAGTAATCTGTCTTTATATTTAGTCTGTGTTAGTTTGATTAGAATGTGCCTTGGTGTGTTTCTTCTGGGGTTTATCCTGTATGGGACTCTTTGTGCTTCTTGGACATGGTTGACTATTTCCTTTCCCATGCTGCGGAAGTTTTCTACAATAACCTCTTCAAGAATTTTTTTGTAACCTTTCTTCCCTTCTTTTTCCTCTGGGACTCCTATAATTCTAATGTTGGTGCGTTTGATATTGTCCCATAGGTCCCTGAGACTGTCCTCAGTTCTTTTAATTCTTTCAGCTTTGTTCTGTTCCTCACCAGTTATTTCCACCAGTCTATCTTCCAGCACGCTTATCCGTTCTTCAGCCTCAGATAGTCTACTGTTGAGGCCTTCTATCGTATTTTTGAGTTCAGCAATTGAGTTGGTGGTCTCTATTTGCTTATTTTTCATTTCCTGCATGTCTTTTCTCAATGCACTAATTTCCTCTAATAGTCTGTTTTCAGTGTCTTGCATCCTCATTAGCATAGCTTTTCTGAATTCTCTTTCAGAAAATTTGTCTATCTCCTCCTGTGTCATTTGAGGCTGTGATTCTCTAGCTTGGTCCTTCATTTGTGCAGTGTTTCTCTGTCGTTTCATCTCTAGTGTTGTATGCTCTTTAACAGTGTGGGGTCTTGGAATCAGGGCTTCTAGTCTGAGGATCCTTGGTTTGATGATTGGTCAGGGGGTGTAGGCTCTATGCCTGGTTTGCTGTGGTGTTCCATGATATTAGTTCAAATACTAGCATCTGAGGAGCAAGAGGTGTATCCCTAATGGGTGACAGTCATAAAAGCATGCAGATGTTTTCTAACCTAGTCATAAGATATACATACATACTCAGCAATAACCACATCTAACCAGTTTTACAGTGATAAAGCATAGGAAATTTTCCTGGCAAACGACACAATCAAAGATGGTACTTGCCCGTTAAGCTCTGAGTTAATTAAAATAGTGCCTGGAAAAATAGATCTTGGGTAAGGTCCTGGCTTGGACTATTTCGTCATTGAAAGCAATTTTTAACTAAGACATGTGTTGAGGGTGAGGAGGTGGAAAATGTATGGGTAATGAGAAGGAATAGATTCGACTTGGAAGGATTTTATAGGGTTATATAGCCAAGATTAGTGTGTTGTATTGTTTAGTGCAGCTGGAAGAGAATAGTGGAGACAGGAAGGTAGGAAATATTTATCTAGGGGGTAGTGGCATATAGGAGAAAGTTTTAGATTTAGAACATAGAGGGAGGAAGCAGTGAGAAAGAGGAAAGAAAATTAGAAGTTCAAGAATTAAAATTTTTAAAAAATTAATAATAATAAAAATTAATAATTAAAGATCAAAAAAATTAAAAATTAAAAAAGGGAAGAGAAACGTAATAAGAAGAGACAAAAGAGAGAGAGAAAAAAACAAAAAACAAACCAAACCTGACCAATCAAACAAATAAGCAGAACCGTCCGCAACAGATAAACAAAAAAGCTAAATACTGTCTCTGGTTTTTATCCTCTCATCTGTCTGGACTCCAGTCTGCTCTCGATGGTTTTGTCTTGATGATGCAGCCTTTTCCTTATGCACGGGTCTGCAAGCTCAGGTGCTGACCAGGACGGCAGGCTGATCTCTGTCCGTCGGGCGGGGAACTGCGGTGCGCTCGCTGTCCCGGGTTGGGCGGAGGCGCGGGCTGATCCCAGTCCGTCGGGTGGTGGGCCGTGGCGTGCGTGCAATCCCGTGTTGGGCGGGGGCGTCCTGGCTCTGCAGCACAGCTGCAGGTAGCCTCTGATACCTGCCCTTCTCCTGACTTCCTCCGCTGCGGGTGTAGCTATGGGGGTGCAGCTATAGGGGTGCGGGGGCTCCTCCACCACTGGCGTGCGCACACTGCCGGTTGTGCCTCCAAGTCCCAAAGGCAGGCACAAGGTTCCCCGTCTGGCTCGAGCCCGGTCCCTGGTCAGCAATCTGTGGGCGACGTCCCCTTCAGCCAGTCCCCCACTAGGAGTGTTTGAACTCACCCGGTGCCAGGCGAAAAGTCGCGATTTTCGCCCGGTGGCCTAGCTGCCCGATCCTCAGACTGGGCGCTCCCTCCCGTCTCCGGGTCGGTCTCTGGGCAGCGCTCTCCGCATTCCGTCCGGCCTCAGGTCGCTAGGCAGCAAGCGCGTTCTGCTCGGCCCTGCTCCGGTATCCTATCTTCACAGTGTCTTAATTTCTGCTGGCGATCTGGGCAGATTCTTGGAGTTTTCACGCTGAGTGTTGCCCTTTCTCCCCCGAGGCTCTGCTTAGGCCCCCTTTTAGGGCACTTGCTGGCGCTCTCTCCGTCGGTGCGGTCCGGCGTGGGGGTTAGGATAGAGGATTCTTAGAACCCTAGCTCCGGGAAATTTCTGGCTATTCGCTCTTCTACTCTCGCGGACCTATGGAATTCTTCTGTTGTCTAGCGGCTGGTTTGTTGGTGGTGGTTCATTTCTTGATTAGTTCTGGTGATTCTGTTGGGGAGCTGGTGAAATCTTCCCCTCATTCCTCCGCCATCTTGGCTCCTCCCTCCGAATGCTTTAAAGTTGATCACACTACCTCTTTATAAAAGATAAGGGTAAAATGAATGGCCCCCTTGTGATTGCTTTTTACTTGTTTATGCAGAAGATGTCTGGACATCTGACAACACATATACACAGTGCGCAATACCAACACAAAGATACCTATCATGCTATTCCTGGGGATCAGTGCTTGCTGCTTCTTATTTTCTAGGTATATAGAGCCTCTGTTCAGTTTGCCTTGAATACTTACTCTATTCTTGCAGATATAACACTGTTAGTTTAAATGCCTTCTTTGTAGAGTTTCTTTCATATTTAAAGACACCAAATTGAAATATAAATGTGGTTTGTATTACCAAAAAAAAGAAAAATCCTCCAAAAATTTTAACTAATTTGCACAGAATTAACAGTGTAAAATCCTATGATTATTTGAAATTAGCTAAGTGTACAACACAGGTAGTACTTGATAAGAGTTTATCAGAAGAGAGACCTGGCTAGTTATATTAGTTAGGGTAGGCTAGACTGACTTCACAAGTATGTGGCAAAGTATGTAACAGGTCAGGGACAAATTGTGAGTAGTACTTCTCCATGGGATTCAGGGACCCAGTCTCCTTCATCTCATGGCTCTGCATCTTATGGTCATTGTCTTATTTTCTTGCATCACGTTGGAAAAACAGGAAAACTCTGACACAAAGTTTCAGGTGGCTTCAAAATGGAAAAGAAAAAAAGAAATGTAAGCCCCATAAACGAAATAGAAGGGTCCACAGTAAGAAAGGAAGTAGTTTTAGGATTATACAGTGATCCAGCAGGGTCTGAATACCCATTATAAAGGGAACATTGAAAAACCAGAGCTAAATCAGAGGAGGACAGACCAAAGAGAGGAGTAATCCAGGAAGCATGTCTAGGAAGGAAAAAGAAGAAAAAATAGATTTGTTCTAGGCAAGAGAAGTATGGGACCATTCACTGATGGCTAAAGAGCTGTTTTCCCTGGTGGCGCAGAGGGTAAAGGCTCTGTCTGCAACGTGGGAGACCTGAGTTTGACCCCTGGTGTTGGGAAGATCCCATGGAGAAGGAAATGACAACCCACTCCAATATTCTTGCCTGGAAAATCCCTTGGATGGAGGAGCCTGGCAGAGTAGATTCCAAGGGATCACACTGAGTCAGCCAGGACTGAGTGATTAGCATTTTCAAAGAGCTGTTAGTGGAGGAAGGAGAATCCTTTGTCTGGGGAAGATTCTGTAAGCCTTGACATTTGACTCCTATAAAATTTAAGAGGGTAAGAAATACATATTCCTCAGCTCCTAGCACATTGTCTAACATATCTTAGTCAATAAATATCTGTGAATAGAATTAGTTAACTAACTGTCATGACCCCATATTTCTGGAAAGCTGTTTCCTAGGAGGATTCCTTGTAGCTCAGCTGGTAAAGAATCCACCTATAATGTAGGAGACCACAGTTCAATCCTTGAGTTAGGAAGATCCCTGAAGAAAAGCTAAGTGAAAACATTATTTGAAATTAGCTAAGTGTACAACACAGGTAGTACTTGATAAGAGTTTATCAGAAGAGAGACCTGGCTAGTTATATTAGTTAGGGTAGGCTAGACTGACTTCACAAGTATGTGGCAAAGTATGTAACAGGTCAGGGACAAATTGTGAGTAGTACTTCTCCATGGGATTCAGGGACCCAGTCTCCTTCATCTCATGGCTCTGCATCTTATGGTCATTGTCTTATTTTCTTGCATCACGTTGGAAAAACAGGAAAACTCTGACACAAAGTTTCAGGTGGCTTCAAAATGGAAAAGAAAAAAAGAAATGTAAGCCCCATAAACGAAATAGAAGGGTCCACAGTAAGAAAGGAAGTAGTTTTAGGATTATACAGTGATCCAGCAGGGTCTGAATACCCATTATAAAGGGAACATTGAAAAACCAGAGCTAAATCAGAGGAGGACAGACCAAAGAGAGGAGTAATCCAGGAAGCATGTCTAGGAAGGAAAAAGAAGAAAAAATAGATTTGTTCTAGGCAAGAGAAGTATGGGACCATTCACTGATGGCTAAAGAGCTGTTTTCCCTGGTGGCGCAGAGGGTAAAGGCTCTGTCTGCAACGTGGGAGACCTGAGTTTGACCCCTGGTGTTGGGAAGATCCCATGGAGAAGGAAATGACAACCCACTCCAATATTCTTGCCTGGAAAATCCCTTGGATGGAGGAGCCTGGCAGAGTAGATTCCAAGGGATCACACTGAGTCAGCCAGGACTGAGTGATTAGCATTTTCAAAGAGCTGTTAGTGGAGGAAGGAGAATCCTTTGTCTGGGGAAGATTCTGTAAGCCTTGACATTTGACTCCTATAAAATTTAAGAGGGTAAGAAATACATATTCCTCAGCTCCTAGCACATTGTCTAACATATCTTAGTCAATAAATATCTGTGAATAGAATTAGTTAACTAACTGTCATGACCCCATATTTCTGGAAAGCTGTTTCCTAGGAGGGGATTCCCTTGTAGCTCAGCTGGTAAAGAATCCACCTATAATGTAGGAGACCACAGTTCAATCCTTGAGTTAGGAAGATCCCCTGAAGAAGAGATAGGCTACCCACTCCAGTATTCTCAAGCTTCCCTTGTGAGAGCAAAGAATCTGCCCGCAGTGCAATGCAGGAGACCTGGGTCTGATCCCTGGGTTGGAAAGAAACCCTGGAGAAGCGCAGGCTACCCACTCTGATATTCTTGCACGGTTCATCCATGGGTCGCAAAGACTCAGACATGACTAAGTGACTTCACTTTCACATTCATCCTAAGAAGGGTCTCCGTTACCAAGGGTACAAGAAGAATTGACTGAATGTGTGAGGAATGCTTTAGCCATGATACCACATGGGTGTTGTGACAAGTGGCAGCATTTGCATCATGCAGTATCCACTTCTCAGAGGCCTTTTCCCCTCTGATTCAAGGGCTCATTGCCCCAGATCAAGCTTTCAGAAGCAGTTATGCCACAACAAGCATCAGCATTCTAGCCACCATCACCAGGAGTCACACAAAAGTTAATTGTTCTGGTGATCTGTCAGAAAAGTTGTTCCCTCAGAATTGAAAGGTGCCTTTGAAAACTCTTATTGGTCTTTGACTTCCTAGCCAGGATTTTCCTGATACTACCAGGGTTTGGACTTAAGATTTTCTTTCTACAACTGTTTAGCTACATACTGCTCTCCATAGGAGCACACCTGGGCTCCTATGGTCAGTGCTGCCCATTGGTGAGTTTTTCCTTTTTGGATGTCTTAACATCGGTCCTGCTAATCAGAAAGTTGCAAGGTTGAGAAAACTTCTGAATCTTAGGAGAGCCTGCCAGAGTAGATTCCAAGGGATCACACTGAGTCAGCCAGGACTGAGTGATTAGCATTTTCAAAGAGCTGTTAGTGGAGGAAGGAGAATCCTTTGTCTGGGGAAGATTCTGTAAGCCTTGACATTTGACTCCTATAAAATTTAAGAGGGTAAGAAATACATATTCCTCAGCTCCTAGCACATTGTCTAACATATCTTAGTCAATAAATATCTGTGAATAGAATTAGTTAACTAACTGTCATGACCCCATATTTCTGGAAAGCTGTTTCCTAGGAGGGGATTCCCTTGTAGCTCAGCTGGTAAAGAATCCACCTATAATGTAGGAGACCACAGTTCAATCCTTGAGTTAGGAAGATCCCCTGAAGAAGAGATAGGCTACCCACTCCAGTATTCTCAAGCTTCCCTTGTGAGAGCAAAGAATCTGCCCGCAGTGCAATGCAGGAGACCTGGGTCTGATCCCTGGGTTGGAAAGAAACCCTGGAGAAGCGCAGGCTACCCACTCTGATATTCTTGCACGGTTCATCCATGGGTCGCAAAGACTCAGACATGACTAAGTGACTTCACTTTCACATTCATCCTAAGAAGGGTCTCCGTTACCAAGGGTACAAGAAGAATTGACTGAATGTGTGAGGAATGCTTTAGCCATGATACCACATGGGTGTTGTGACAAGTGGCAGCATTTGCATCATGCAGTATCCACTTCTCAGAGGCCTTTTCCCCTCTGATTCAAGGGCTCATTGCCCCAGATCAAGCTTTCAGAAGCAGTTATGCCACAACAAGCATCAGCATTCTAGCCACCATCACCAGGAGTCACACAAAAGTTAATTGTTCTGGTGATCTGTCAGAAAAGTTGTTCCCTCAGAATTGAAAGGTGCCTTTGAAAACTCTTATTGGTCTTTGACTTCCTAGCCAGGATTTTCCTGATACTACCAGGGTTTGGACTTAAGATTTTCTTTCTACAACTGTTTAGCTACATACTGCTCTCCATAGGAGCACACCTGGGCTCCTATGGTCAGTGCTGCCCATTGGTGAGTTTTTCCTTTTTGGATGTCTTAACATCGGTCCTGCTAATCAGAAAGTTGCAAGGTTGAGAAAACTTCTGAATCTTACTTAAAAGATATTCAGGCTTTGTGTAGTTGAGGTCACTAGCATTGAGATACCAGGAAATGCTGGAAATCTTTGTCATCCATTTGAGTCTGGAAACTGGTTTTGATTCTTGGAGCCTATGTGATTAAGAGAAGCCTAAAACATGGGATCATATCATACAGATTACTCCAGAAGGTTCCCCTGGGAAGTGCCTAGGGGCTATATCCTCCCTCTTCGGAAAATGGCCTTAGGCAACAAATAAAGTGACTAGCACCCAGTCTAGCTTTTCTTGTGTTCCGCATGTTCTCAGTGACTTTTTTGTATGTAGTTAGTTCACCACATGAAACTTCAAGGGACAAAATAATTTGGCAAAAATAAACTTTGAACAAACTACTCTTTTATAAAAAGGAAGAAATGCAGTATACAAAGAAGGGTCCTAAATTGAATCAGGAGCTAAATTTGACTAGATTGATTTTTATATGTCTATTTATTTATGTCCTGCTTATTCTAGAAATTGATTTTATGTGCCTTTAAAGATAGATGAAACTCACCAAGAAGGGAAAAATGGAAACACCAAAGAAGAAAACAAAAGTGGGAGTGTAAATGAGTTTAAGAAAATGACAAATCAAACTGATTCTTTTTGGATTGTAAGGTTAACCTTGGTAACTCTTTTTTTTCTTTTAATAGCTTTTTAATGAGATATAAAATTACTCATCATAAAATTCACCCTTTTGATGTACTTTATTGAGTAATTTTTAGTATATCTGCTGATTTGTGCAGTCAGTACCACAATCTAATTCAAGAACATTTTCACCATCCAAAAAATGTATCCTGTAGCCGTAAGCAGTCACTCTTCTTTATCTGCTCTCCATAGTCTCTGGCAACTGCTAACCTATACTTCAGGTCTCCCTAGATTTTTGTATTCTGAACAATTCACATAAGTGGAATCTTTGGTGCCTGGCTTCTTTCATTTAATACAGTGTTTTCAGGGTTTATCTCTTCTGTAGTATGTGTGAGTGCCCAGTGCTCATTATTTTTTATGGCTGAAGAATATTCCATTATTTGTATATACCACTTTTGTTTGTTCTTTTATCAGTTGATGTATGGGTTGTATTTTTACATATTGGCTATTATAAAAATGCTACTGTGAACATTCATATACATGGTTTTATGTGAATATATGTTTTCAAATCTCTTTGTTATATATCTAAAAGTAGAATTGCTAGGTCATATGATAACTATGTCTAACTTTTTGAAGCACTTTCAGACTGAAGCAAGTAAGCCATTGCACAGACTCCCCAGTAATGTATAAGAATTCTTATTTCTGGGCTTCCCTGGTGGTCCAGTGGGTAAAGAGCCTGCCTTGCAGTGCAAGGGGCATGCGTTCCATCCCTGGACCGGGAAGGTCCCACATGCTGCGGAGTGGGTGGACTGGTGTGTCTAATTACCAGTCAGCGCTCTGGAGTGCATGTGCCCAGAGCCTGTGCTCTGCATGGAGAGGCCACTGCAATGGGAGGCCCACACAGGCCAAAGAATAAAGATGGATGAAAATAAATGGAGAAAAAAATCGATAAAAGAGACCAAAAAATTGTGAAAAAAAATCTTATTTCTTTGTATCTTTATCAGCATTTGCCACTGGCCATCATTTTTATTATAGCCACCCTAGTAGACATGAAGGGACATTTTATTGTGAGTTTGATTTGCATTTCCCTAGTGACTAGTAATGCTAAGCACCTTTTCATTTGTTTTTAGCCACGTGCTTTTTGTTTGTTTGTTTTGCTGTGGGGAGGGCAGAAATGTCTATTCAAATCTTCACCCTTTTAGAAACTGAGTTGCTTTTGTTTTACTGTTTTGTGGGAATTCTTTATACATTCAGGATACAAGTACCTTATCAAATAAATGAGTTGCAAATATTTTCTCCCATATCATCGGTTGTCTTTTAATTTTCTTAGTGCTGACCTTTTAAGCACAGAAGTTTTAATTTTGATGAAACCCAATTTTTAAACTTTTTCTCTTGTTTGTGTTTTTGGTGTCATGCCTAAGAAGACTTTGCATAACAAAAGAGTCAGAGAAATTACTCCTGTGTTTTCTTCTAAGAGGTTTATAGCTTTAGCTCTTACATTTAGACCTGTGATCCATTTTGAGTTAATTTTTGTACATGGTGTGAAGTAGACACCAGTGTCTTCTTTGTTTTTTTCCCTCTCTTCCTCCTCCTTCTCTTTCTTCTTCTTTTGTATGTGTATATCTAGTTGTCCAAGCACTGGTTATTGGAAACATTCTTTTCCATTATTGTATTACCTCAACTCCTATAAAATTCAGTGGGCAATACATGTAAGGGTTTGTTTTTGAACAAACAATTTTGTTCTGTCACTCTGTATGTCCAGTTGTTGTGTCAATGCTGCATTCTCTTGACTGCTGTATCTTTATAGTACATTCTGAAATCAGGAAATGTGCATTTTCCAACTTTGTATTGTTTTTTCAAGATTGTTTTGGCTATTGTCCCTGGCATTTCAGTTACTGAATAAAAGGCTCTGTGATAGGTCATTTAGGCATCCATTTTCTCAACTGTTTTTTTTAAAGTAAATATTTAAGTTCTACATGATCTTCCATCGCATGGCTCCACAGATATGGAGGAACTGCAGATAGGGAGGACTGGCTATAAGGTACACATGGATTCTCAACTTTGTGTAGCATTTTTAGACTGATAATCTGCCTTCTATGGAATTTTTGTAAAGCCCCAAGGAACATGACCTGCTATAGTATTTAAAATACTAAACTCATTTTAATACTCATTTTAGGAAAAATTTGCTTTGCGCTTTTTGTTCATCTAGCATTGGTAAGTCATGATTAGCATTACCATTGTACTGCTGCTCAACTCAGTAACACCAAGATGTCTCCCAGTTTCCACAAGGACCATAATGATGCCGATCCCCTCTGTCAGAATCACAAAATTCAGCATCAGTAAAGTAAAATGCTTTCTTATCCCTGAAGGTGGGAAGAGGTTACTATTAGAAAAGAGAGAAGGTAGGAGCACTTGGAGGGAAGGAAAAATAAGGGGAACTGGAGAACTTCCTTGGCTGCTGGAAGTGTGTAGAGAGTTAAACTAGAAACGGGTTTGTCTCTTGAGAGTTTAGTATCTGGAAGGCAGGATATTTTTCAACTCCCTCTAGACTTTACTCCATTTTTGGCTGGAAAGCTCATTATTTGATGGATCAGAATCCATGGATCCATTTTATGGATGTCTGCTTGACTGCCTTTGATTTTGATGACAGACTCCAAAGGTAACCAAAGCAATGAGGAGACAAGGAGGATTACCTTGGCCAAGGTCCAAGGATATGAGGATTTCTTGCAAAGATTGTCCTTCTGAACTTAAGAGACAAGAATTTAACCTTTCTTGCTGCACGTCTCAGAGTGGCCTGATAACATTGCAGAAGCTGAGAACAATCCAAGGACAGCTCTTCTTCCTCCTTCTTTCCTCCTCTAATATTTATAGCAACTAATGCTATCATCACAGTTATATTAGATTCACTGAGGGTAAGACATTATGACATGCATTTTTCATGCTGTATTGTCTAACAAAAGCCCTATAAAGTCAGCACAGTTATTGTTATCCCAGTTTTGCCAATGAAAAAACTGAGGAACAGACAGGTTATATGTTTCATCAAAGTGTTGCTGTTCAGTCACTGTCGTGTTCAACTCATTGTAACCCTATGGACTGAAGCACATCAGGCTTCCCTTGTGAGATTTAGAGAGGGTATTTCCAGGATTGATCTGAAAGACACTAAGATATAGTATGCCAGCCATTCATTGGTTCAAATGAAGGTTTCTGTTTTACCAGTACTTAATGATCAGAGAATCAGTTTATAGTCTTTAAAAATTAAAAGGCTCTCAAGGGCAATGTCCGAATCCTATTTTTCTCTCCATCCATCCTGTTGCTTCAAGGAAGCATATTCCAATGTCTTCCAGACCACACTGCACTCTCCTCTGAATCCTAGTTGTGTTTTATAAGAAGTTAGCACTGATTCCATTACCATTGGATGAGTTTGTGTAGCAGCTGAGATCCACCTGGGTTTCTGAGTTGGTGACATCAGGGAAGAGGTTACTATTAGAAAAGAGAAGGTAGGAGCACTTGGAGGAAGGAAAATAAGGGAACTGGAGAACTTCCTTGGCTGCTGGAAGTGTGTAGAGAGTTAAACTAGAAACGGGTTTGTCTCTTGAGAGTTTAGTATCTGGAAGGCAGGATATTTTTCAACTCCCTCTAGACTTTACTCCATTTTTGGCTGGAAAGCTCATTATTTGATGGATCAGAATCCATGGATCCATTTTATGGATGTCTGCTTGACTGCCTTTGATTTTGATGACAGACTCCAAAGGTAACCAAAGCAATGAGGAGACAAGGAGGATTACCTTGGCCAAGGTCCAAGGATATGAGGATTTCTTGCAAAGATTGTCCTTCTGAACTTAAGAGACAAGAATTTAACCTTTCTTGCTGCACGTCTCAGAGTGGCCTGATAACATTGCAGAAGCTGAGAACAATCCAAGGACAGCTCTTCTTCCTCCTTCTTTCCTCCTCTAATATTTATAGCAACTAATGCTATCATCACAGTTATATTAGATTCACTGAGGGTAAGACATTATGACATGCATTTTTCATGCTGTATTGTCTAACAAAAGCCCTATAAAGTCAGCACAGTTATTGTTATCCCAGTTTTGCCAATGAAAAAACTGAGGAACAGACAGGTTATATGTTTCATCAAAGTGTTGCTGTTCAGTCACTGTCGTGTTCAACTCATTGTAACCCTATGGACTGAAGCACATCAGGCTTCCCTTGTGAGATTTAGAGAGGGTATTTCCAGGATTGATCTGAAAGACACTAAGATATAGTATGCCAGCCATTCATTGGTTCAAATGAAGGTTTCTGTTTTACCAGTACTTAATGATCAGAGAATCAGTTTATAGTCTTTAAAAATTAAAAGGCTCTCAAGGGCAATGTCCGAATCCTATTTTTCTCTCCATCCATCCTGTTGCTTCAAGGAAGCATATTCCAATGTCTTCCAGACCACACTGCACTCTCCTCTGAATCCTAGTTGTGTTTTATAAGAAGTTAGCACTGATTCCATTACCATTGGATGAGTTTGTGTAGCAGCTGAGATCCACCTGGGTTTCTGAGTTGGTGACATCAGGGATAGAGCCCAGAAAGTTCCTTGACCTCTCCAAGAATGTTTGCTGCCTTGATTAGTAAGCTCTCAGCAAAGGTGTATAGATTTTGCTCTGTGGCCTCATGATGCAGCCTGCCATGATATAATATCCTATAATCATAGGAAACCAGCCAGGTAATTGAGGGCAGGAGAAGAGGGCAACAGAGGATGAGATGGTTGAATGGCGTCATTGACTCAATGGACATGAGCCTCTTGTTTGAACAAACTCCAGGAGATAATGAAGGACAGGAAATCATGGTGTGCTGCAGTCCATAGAGTCACAGAGAGTGAGACTCTGCTCACTTAATAAACAGCAACAAGCCAGGGAATGGCACCAGTGAAGGACTAATTCATGTGGGATGAGGGCAAGGGAGGTCAAGTAAAGTGAGGTGCTCTTGGAGCACTTTTACTCCCATCAGAGCTTCATTTTGGTCATATCTGATTTTCCCAAACCTTTGTGTCTTTGATAGAGTCAAGAAGGTGAAAGGAGCTGTTCCATGGCCAATTTAAAACATGCACATGTTGATTGTATTGGCAACCCTTTTTCTCCTAGAGGAAACTACATCTTTTGTCTCTTTGGACTCAAAAACAGCAGGATTTTTGTTTGTTTTGTTCTATAATCATACACAAGAGTTTGTGAATTGATTTCATGTTGCTGGTAGTGGGAAGGGGTTATTTCTACTTTTAGGTCTCAGCTAGTGCCTCCACATGGAGAATTCTAGACTTTGATCCCTGTGTGTTTTCAGTAACAGGCCTCTGGTTGCCCCCTGCCTTCACTCTGCCTTCATTCTCCTTGTTGTTGTTGTTGTTTGATCACTAAGTTGTGACTGATTCTTTGAAACCCCATGGACTGTAGCCAGCCGTGCTCTTCTGTCTATGGGATTTCCCAGGCAAGAATACTGGAGGATACTGGAGGGAGCTGCCATTTCCTTCTCCAGGAATTTTCCCGATTGAAGGGTTGAATCTGCATCTCCTGCACTAGCGGTTGGATTCCTTACCACTGAACCACTGCTGCTCTTTGAAGTTATAGGGAAAGTGGAGTCTGGGAATACCGTGGGCATCAGCACAGCTCTTAGAAGTCCCTACACCCCTGCCTGTACACTTGTGTTACTTGTTTTGGAACACAAGACTATCCAAGAATATTTCTTCTGGAAATACAGGAAAAGTGAGACATTCCATAAAGTCAAATGGCCACTGAACACATTAGAACCGGTCCAGAATTTGAGATGATAGGGGTGGAGGTGGATTCCTTATCTAGAAACTTGTATCTGTGACATGAGGTATTTTTCTCTAATTTGATCACCCCCATTTTCTCCAGCATATCTTTAGTTCATTGAGAATATGATTACCAAAATACCATTAGCTGTTTAAGTAGAACCTGTCTTAAGTATATAGAACTGGCAAAGAATTGGCAGCCTTTAGAGATCCATTACTCTGCCCTTTCCTTCTACAAATAATGTTCTGCGATGAGAATTAAAGTAACTTTCAAACACTCTCAACAGAATCCAGTTTAGTATCTGAAATTTGCTTCTACTGCCCATGAGTCAACTGTATGCAGAACACCTGTTAGTTTTGTTTTGACTCTTGGCAAACTATGAAACCTTCATTTAGGCTTAAAGTGGCTCTTACCAAAAAGCAAGCTTCCTGCCTGACGTTCTTCCTTCTATGATTAGGTTTATAAACAAAGAGTTTATCTCCTCAGTGCTAAAACAAAGCAACTGCATTGTTTAGCTTGAAGAAGTTGAATAGCATCTCATCAAAGGTGAGGAAACAATACTATCTTCTGGGTCTCTCATCATGAGATAATAGTACACTTCCCATTCTGTTTTACTTGTTAAAATTCTACCAGCACAACCAGACTTTGCCATGGAACCTTTCTGAGCTCCCCAATGAGATTCTTCATCATAGAGGGCATATTCAGCATTCCTTACCTCTTTACTAATAGACATCCAGCCAAGATTCACTAATGCCTGTTTTCCAGGGGTTGGGACAAATATCACAAAGGAGGCAGGAATATATTAGACTTCATGCTTATCTTTAAGGAAGTTAATATGTCACTCAATATGTCAGCAAATTAGGAAAACTCAGCAGTTGCAAAGGGACTGGGAAAGGTCAGTTTTCATTCCAATCCCAAATAAGGGTAATGCCAAAGAATGTTCAAACTATCATGCAGTTGCACTCATTTCACATGCAAGCAAGATAATGCTCAAAATCCTTGAAGCTAAGCTTCAGCAGTACGTGAACCAAGAACTTTCAGATGTACAAGCTGGATTTAGAAAAGGCAGAGTAACCAGACATCAAATTGCCAACATCTGTTGGATCATAGAGAAACCAGGGGAATTCCACAAAAAGCTCTATTTCTGCTTCATTGACAAAGGCTTCATTGACAAAGGCTTCATTAAAGCCTTTGACTGTGTGGATCACAACAAACTTTGGAAAATTCTTAAAGAAATGGAAATACCAGATCATGTTACCTCTTTCTTGAGAAACCAAACATGGAACAATAAACTGGTTCAAAATTGGGAAAGGATTATGCCAAGGCTGTATATCATCAACCTGCTTATTTAACTTCTATGCAAAGCAAATCATGTGAAGTGCCAGGCTGGAGGAATCACAAGTTTGATTCAAGTTTGCTGGGAGAGATACCAACAAGCTCAGATATGCAGAAGTTACCACTCTAATGGCAGAAAGCAAAGAGGAACTAAAGAGCCTCTTAATGAGGGTGAAAGAAGAGAGTGAAAAAGCTGGGGGAAACTCAACATTCCAAAAACTGATATCACGGCATCTGGTCCCGTGACTTTACAGCAAATAGATGAAGAAAAAGTGAAAACAGTGACAGATTTTATTTTCTTGGGCTCCATAATCAATGAGGATGGTAACTACAGCCATGAAATTAAATGACACTTCTATGACAAACCTAGACAGCATATTAAAAAGCAGTGACATTACTTTGCCAACAAAGGCGACATGATCAAAGCTATGGTTTTTCCAGTAGTCATGTAGATGTGAGAGTCATCCAGTAGTCATTTCCACATATGAGAGTTGGGCCGTAAAGAAGGCCGATCACCAAAGAATTGATGGTTTAGACTTGTGAGAAGACTCTTGAGAGTTCCTTGGATAGCAACAAGATCAAATTAGTCAATCCTAAAGGAAATCAACCCTGAATATTCATTGGAAGGACTGTTGATGAAGCTGAAACTCCAACACTTTGGCCACCTGATACAAAGAACCAACTCATGAGAAAGACCCAACTCATGGGAAAGACCCTGATGTGGGAAAGATTGAAGGCAGAAGCAGAAGGGAGTAGCAGAGAATGAGATGGTTAGATAGTACCGCCAGATAATGGACATGAGTTTTGGCAAACACCTGGAGACAATGAAAAATGAGAGAGCCTAGTGTGCTTCAGTCCCTGAGGTTGCAAAGACTTGGACAAGACTCGGTGACTGAAGCACAAAAGAAAAGGAACTTTTCAATGGTGGAGGTTAGAATGTGCATCGACACTCATACACAAATGCATATACAAACACATATACACGGAGACTTTAAGGTAATGCATGACAGATATAAAAAAATGTGCTGGGGTTTTGTAGGGGTATAAACACTTATAGCAGGAGTAAATGAAGGAATCTGCTTCTGATGGAAGTGGCATTAAACTTCTACTGTACAGAAGTTTTCCAGTTTACTCATAAAAACTTTTTTCCTCTATGTCTTTATCACTTGATAAATACTGGTCTCGACTCTTTACTAAATTTGAAACTTTTCAAGGGCAGGGACAATGTATGTTTATGACATACATTTTAATTTCTTGAGTCTGTAGAGAAGCATATATGTTATCAAGTGGATGCTACCGATTGCTTTCCTTACAGAAGCAACTTTATTCCATGATGCTCCCTGAGTACATCTGTATACAGATTTCTAAGATAACTTTTCCTGCATTGTTCTGTATAATTAGAAGATTCTCACCCCCTTCCTCTAGTCATGCTCATTTATACAAATCTCAGACAGTCACTCTATTCTGTTTGCTTCCTTTCTTCCTCCTTTTTCTTCATGGTTACTAAATCTTTTCTCTTTGCTATAACCAATGAAGCAGTAAGCCCTGGTAGTATGTGCATTCCCAGTGCTCTGTGCTCCATTTCAGTGTCAACAACCATAAAACAAGAAGCTCCCTTGAGCTTTGGCTTTTAACCCAGAGAAGTCAAGAGTTCTGGAGCTGCAGACTGAAATGTTTTAAAGAGAAGAAACCATCTGCTCTAAGCCTGCTTTCCCCCAGGTTAAGATACAGTTTGCCTACATCCAGGTCACTGTGGGTATTGTTGTTTTGTCGCTACGTCGAGTCCAACTCTTTCCAACTCCTCTGCAAATACAAGTTGATGGGTTTCCATAACAACAAAGGTTAAGTTCAGCTTCCTATAACAGGAGACTCACAGAACAAGTCTCAAACAATATAGATGTTGAGTTTTCTAATGACTAAGGAAGTCTAAAGGTGAAAAGTCCAGGACTGGTAAGACTGTTTCACCTTATTGCCAGGGCCTGACTCTTCTCCCTTTCTCCTCTGTCATCAAGGCTTGTGCCCTTGTGGTAGGCTCAAGCATAAACTCTTATTCAAACTAGTAGTACTGTGGGCATCCTGAGAAAAGAGGTGAGTGTATGGAGTACACAGTGTCATCTTCACAGAAGATCAAGGATAGAAGTGTGTTTGAACTGAAAGGCAGATATGACTGGGCTATGTAGAGAAGATCAGGCCTGGAAAAATCTCTGTGGAAAGGCTAGAGTAAGGAAAAAAGGAGTTTCCTGTCATTCCATCCAGGTCTAGAGCTGGACCATGGGCTCACATTGGCTGTCCCTACCTGTCCAGTATGACCATCTTCATGCTACTGGAGCAGTAGAATAGTGTGCATCCCTGCAGCAATCAACTCGGCACTCTTGTGTGCTGGCTTTACGGCACTCTGTCTCAGACGTCTTTGGGTGGCCCCCAGTGAACCATAGTTGATTGCGTAATGGTCAGGGTGACACCAGATTGTAGCTAGACTCATTCCATTTTTAGTACTAAGGAGGTTTGGTTTCATCTGTTTATGTTCTATTTCTACCCTCCTTCTGCTCCTTTCTCAGCCTTTTGCAATACAGGACCTGCCTGCCTTTCTGTGAACTAAATAAAATAATACAAGGCCCAGGATGGGTGCCCAAACCTGGCCTTTCAGTGTCTTCAGCTTTTGTCCTTAGATGGGGAGACAAACCTAGAGTCAGTATAGAGTGTCTGGAGCTGCAGAAATTGCCAACTCATCTTCCCTTCCCCAACCCAAGACATGCTTTTCTTTCGTGTTCATTCTATGTGATTTCTGCTCTAACCCTTTCCCCAGGTTAAGATACAGTTTGCCTACATCCAGGTCACTGTGGGTATTGTTGTTTTGTCGCTACGTCGAGTCCAACTCTTTCCAACTCCTCTGCAAATACAAGTTGATGGGTTTCCATAACAACAAAGGTTAAGTTCAGCTTCCTATAACAGGAGACTCACAGAACAAGTCTCAAACAATATAGATGTTGAGTTTTCTAATGACTAAGGAAGTCTAAAGGTGAAAAGTCCAGGACTGGTAAGACTGTTTCACCTTATTGCCAGGGCCTGACTCTTCTCCCTTTCTCCTCTGTCATCAAGGCTTGTGCCCTTGTGGTAGGCTCAAGCATAAACTCTTATTCAAACTAGTAGTACTGTGGGCATCCTGAGAAAAGAGGTGAGTGTATGGAGTACACAGTGTCATCTTCACAGAAGATCAAGGATAGAAGTGTGTTTGAACTGAAAGGCAGATATGACTGGGCTATGTAGAGAAGATCAGGCCTGGAAAAATCTCTGTGGAAAGGCTAGAGTAAGGAAAAAAGGAGTTTCCTGTCATTCCATCCAGGTCTAGAGCTGGACCATGGGCTCACATTGGCTGTCCCTACCTGTCCAGTATGACCATCTTCATGCTACTGGAGCAGTAGAATAGTGTGCATCCCTGCAGCAATCAACTCGGCACTCTTGTGTGCTGGCTTTACGGCACTCTGTCTCAGACGTCTTTGGGTGGCCCCCAGTGAACCATAGTTGATTGCGTAATGGTCAGGGTGACACCAGATTGTAGCTAGACTCATTCCATTTTTAGTACTAAGGAGGTTTGGTTTCATCTGTTTATGTTCTATTTCTACCCTCCTTCTGCTCCTTTCTCAGCCTTTTGCAATACAGGACCTGCCTGCCTTTCTGTGAACTAAATAAAATAATACAAGGCCCAGGATGGGTGCCCAAACCTGGCCTTTCAGTGTCTTCAGCTTTTGTCCTTAGATGGGGAGACAAACCTAGAGTCAGTATAGAGTGTCTGGAGCTGCAGAAATTGCCAACTCATCTTCCCTTCCCCAACCCAAGACATGCTTTTCTTTCGTGTTCATTCTATGTGATTTCCCTCTGCTACTTGTACATGCTTTGCACAGACGTCAATATCAAAATGAACTGCAGTATCATGAGTTTCCTGGGATGAGAATATTTGTCACTCAAAGCCTGATAATTGCTATTAATTGTTGATTATGAACACACTAGCCTAGGACAGAATTTAACTAATGAGGCAAGGCCCTGCTGTCTAAGCAATACTCTGCTCTTAGCAACATGGACTACACATGTGTGACTGGGGAAGCATGCGTCATATTTTGATTTGCCTTTTCAACACCAAAGCCTGAAGTTTGTTTTTGGTTTATTTTTTTCTGGGCAGGATCAGGGTCTCAATTTCTGTATGTGACAGGCAAAGACTGGCAGTAAATGAATAGATTTGGCATTGTCTTTCCTTTTTGAGTGACTCTTACCTTCTTTTTTTAAAAATTTTTATTTTACTTTTTACTTTTACAGAGTTTTATTGTTTACAGATATGTATGATCCTGACTCTTACCTTCTGATTTCAAAGAGAAGAGATAATTCTTTCCTGGGTCTATGTAAACAAATGATAGGAAGTGATAGGGAAAGATAAGACTGAATGCCATCAAATGTTATTGTTTGGGACTGAGGTGAGTTTTGTTTTTTTTTTTTTTTTTTTTTGTAATAAAATTAAGATCTAGAAGAAGCCAAAAGCTTATTATGACAACCCTTTCATGTTACAAGCATAGTAATTAAGTATCAGAAATTTGGCTCGAACCCGGGATTCAAATTCCAGACGACCAGTCTTGACAGTAAGCTTTCTCTGGGTACTGTTACACCAAGACTTTAACTAGCAAGTATGCTGAGAAAGGGTGCCTAAGTACCTGATGCTTGGAGTGGGCTGATCTTCTGAATAAGGCCTATTTTAATTCCTTCACAGATCATAGAAAACAAATGAATTCATTTAAGAAATAGTAACATTTACTAAGTAAATGGTTCAATTTTTGACTGACATCATTACTGCATGGTAAAATATGTACATTACATTGATTTGAATATAATGTGGAAATTCATAATGAAGAAATATCATATACTGAATCTCTAATTTGGCAACCAAAGATCCCTGATAGAATAAAGTCTCCTTGGGGAAAAGTGCAGGAAACATTTGCCCCCTATATTTCCCCTAGTCTCTCCATTATGATTTAGAATGATGCCTCACCAAGTTATCTTGACTTCAGAAGATCTAATCCCTGAAGGATGGATAAGGTTTCATATGGTGACTCAGGAAAACATGAAGACATTATAAATCTTTTTTTGTTTTTTCTAGTTAAAAGCACCTTAGTAGCTAGTGGAAGGTACAGTTCACTCAGCTAACCAGCGAGTCAATTAGTAAGTATACACAGGACACTGTTCAGTGTGACAAGCCCTAGGCTTAAGTCCATGAGAATTTAAGTGCAAACATGACTCCAGGCCTCAAGAGGCTCAGAACATTAGAAAAAGATAGAAAAAGATATCCACACATAAAAATAATAGTAAATAATTGAGAGCTGTGTTAGAGTTCTCCAGAGAAACAATAGAATATGTATCCATATACAGAAAGAGATCTGTTCTGAGGAATTGGCTCATGGGATCATGAACACTGAGAAGTCTACAGTCTGCCATCTGCAAGCAGGAGGCTCAAGAAAGCTGGTGATAGATATAGTGCCAATCCAAACCCAAGGTCCTGAGAACCAGGGGAGCCAATGGCATTATTTTTAGTCCAAGTAGGAGGGCTTGAGAACAAGGAGGGCCAGTGTCCAAGGCCATTGAGCAAAGAGCAGATCCTTATTCTTCTTGTTCTATTCAGGTCCCCAGTAGATTGGCTGATCTCTCCTACATGTAAGAAGGTGATCTTTACTCAGTCTACAGATTTAAATGCTAATTTCCTCCAGAAAGACCCTCATAGACATATCCAGAAATAGTAGTTTACCAGCTCTGCAGGAAGCACTCCTTAGCTTAGTCAAGTTGACACATAAAATTACTCATCGCAGGGTTCACATATTCAGTACTGACTGTTACTAGCAGTCAAATGTTAGATGAGATAAAAGATAGTTGAACAATAAAGAATACAGAGCAGACTTCAGACAGACACCGGAGTTGGACTTTATTTAAACAGAACGTGGCTAAAGCAGGAAAAAGGGGAGCTTGGGGAAAGTCACCTGTAGACACCTGCATTCAATTACTGAGTGCTCTAGAGGAGGCACTTCACTCCTTCATCGCCTTCTGTCTTCCTGATGCCCCCACAAGACAGCTGTGCTGGTCTTCATTGTACAGATGCAGAGTCAAAGGATAGACAAGTGTTCCTTACTCCCAGTTAGCAAGTATGAGCTAAGATCCCAACTATGACTGAAGACTCTGGGAAATTTCCTCTCATCCACTCTCTTTCCCCTTCAAATTATTCCGCTGATGCTTTTCTCAGTCCACACAAACACTTGTTTTTTTCTGATTTTCTGTTTCCAGTCTGACTGGAGTTTGTGTGACCAGAGATTCCATGATGAAACCATTCCATGCAGTTTTCTGATAGAGAAAAATTCAGTGCTTGCCTTCCCTAAGTGCTTTTTTCTTTTTCCTTCCTCCTCTCTCCCTTCCTTTTCCCGTTCCCTTTCTCCTTGCTCCCTTTCTTTCCACAAATATTTATCAATTTATTTTCAAACACTCAAATTTCCTAAACATAATATGTATAAATATAATTCCAGTCCAAGTCACTGTGGACTCAAGTTTTGAGACATCACCTTATATCTGCAGATGAAGCCCTGCATTGCTGTTGCCCTATTTAGCATGTGGAATAAAGTATCCATGAAACAACCTGTGCGTGAGAGGATATTTTCAGAACAGTCAGTAAGAGGCTGAATGAGTTATAAACTATGTCAATAAATCTGTATTTAAATCTCAGCTTCACTATTAAATTCTCTCAACCTCAGAAAAGTCATGTGAACCATTTATGCAGCACTTTTTCAAGTATAAAATGGGACTGATAATTCCTTCCCAAGTGAACATTGCAAGGGTGTTGGGAGACATGTGAGGTAGTATACATGTGAAAACTATTCCAGAAACTGAAGTCCACCCTTGACCCTGTGACACTGAATTGCCAAATGAGCTGCTTTGCTGGTTCCTGGACTTTATCAACATGTAACTACTGGGCAACTTGGCAGCTCTTTGACTATAGCCATGGTTCCCAACTTTTTTGGGAACAGGGATCAGTTTCATGGAAGATAATTTTTCTAGGGAACCAGGGAGTGGAGTGGGGTGGTGGGGTGATTTTGAGATGATTCTCATAAGGAGTGTGCAATCTCGATCCCTCACATGCACAGTTCTCAGAAGGGTTCATGCTCCTGTGAGAACCTAATGCCACCACTGATCTGACAGGAGGCAGAGCTCATGTGAGTGATGAGGAATGGCTGTAATGAGATGAAGCTTCACTCATTGACTCACCCACTGCTCATCTCCTGTTGTGCACCTGGTTTCTAAGAGGCCACAGACCAGTACCTGTTCATGGTCTGGGGGTTGGGGATCTCTGGCCTACACCATGCTCTATTATTTGATTTTAGGAACCTCATCACAGGGAAAAATTAGTAGATGTAATGGCTTGGAGGTAGCCACCTTCTCTGGGGAACTTCCTGAATGTCCCTCTAAGTAGACATCAGGAGAAGGACATCCTCCCCAGGAGACTGAGTAGGGTAGAAGGAGCTTGGATCAGGACACCTATAAGCCTTGAGCCAGAAGGGTGACTTTGTACCAGGCCTTTCTCTCTAGGCCTCAGGTTCCTTATTTGTAAAATGAAGGGTAATTGATTTACTTGCTCTTTTTTGAATGCTGCTCTCCAAGAGCTTTATGGGTCACCCCCCGGGGGAGATAGTTTAGTGTAGGTGATTGGGAGAGTTCCAGTCCTCTAATCCCAGAGTGGCTCGGCTCTTAAAATTGTCTTTATTTGTTTATGTTCCAGCTGAGATTTCATTTAAAGCAAGGATTATAAAGCTTATATTTTTTAAAAGCACAGGGCCAGGTGATATTTAAATACCTGGCTCTCTGGTCCTATAATCCAGTTAAAGAGTGAGTTAGCTTCCATCTCCTTTCCCCATCCCTGTGCAGGTGCAAAGGCTTCAGTGTGCCATTCCTCCCCACCTACCCCAGTGGGAGTATCCCACCCTCTCCAGCCTCCTCCTCACTGTTGGAGTCTGCCTCCTGCAGTAGAGGCTGTGAGGTGCGATGGTTCTCTTTGCTTTATACCTCTGCTCTCAAAGCCAGTGCACAGGAGGGTTCTGGGGTACTGTGCCTCCCGGGTATGATAGAAGCATTCAGTGTGACTCCCGGGACTCCCCAGAGCCAGGTTTGGAGAAGGAGGAGGAGAGAAAAGGCAGCAGGAACATGTCAGTCCTCATGGCTTGCATCTCGCCTAGAAAGCCTCGGAATACTCACGTGCCCTTACATGGACTTGTTCACTATGGCCTGCTTGGAGCACTCTGCCCTCTGTATTTTTGTAGGACTCAGAAAAGTACATTAGTTGTTTGAAAGCCAAAATATTTCCCCTTGCTGCTGAGCCATCCATACTTTCTTCTCAATAAACAGTTGTCAGAGAATGTGATTAAGTGAACTCCCTCCTCAACACGCACACAATATACTTCAAAATAATAATTCACAGGACAGCCTATACTTTTACATAATATGTGTTTGCATTTGGATCTGGTCATCACAGTTTAGCTGTGCTTCCTGGGGACGTGTACTTGCGGGCACATTTCATCCGGGCGAAGTGAGAGCCCCAGCCTGAAGAAGCAGGGACCAGGCCTCCTTAAGAAAAGGCTTCCTCAGCCATGGCTCAAAGTGAGTCCTTCTGAGAGAGGGTCCCAGTGCAAAGAGCACTTGCCTGGGAGTCAGCAGACAAAGAATTTATCCCACCTGACCACTAGTGAGCAATTGAACTTCCAGAAAATGGGAAAGATTGCTTTGAGAGGCGTGGGTGCCTCCTCGTTAGAAATGAAGCAGGAATTATTGGCTGTTGTTCAGAAATGCTGAGAAAAGGAACCAGCAGTAGGTAAACAGTTGGATCAAACAGCCTCAAAGGTTCTTTTCATCTGGCCATTTCCAATTCTGGCTGTTTTGCTCAGTTCTACCTGATTGCAAATGTATATAATGATGTATATAAAAATATTTGATTGCTACAATATGGCATGGAAATGTGAGAGTTTATGTTCTGGCTATTAACATTAAACCTGGAAAGATTTCTGAGGTATGTGCCACTGGACTAGACACAATCTTAGTGCTACTGTGCTAGTTAGACACTAGCACAGCTTCGTGAAATCTACTTTTCCTGGAGCAATTAGCTGAGATTATGGCAGCAACTCTTTCTCTAGGGCCTAATGCCTGCCAGCTCCAATTTGGATTCCCTCAGAGATAAATATGCAACTTAGGCAGAAGAGCTGTCCCAATGCCCCTCTCTGTGTTCACATGTTTAATTATACCTGTTCTTGCGGTAGGCTCCACGAGGCAGAGCTGTGTCCTTCATTCCCCACTGTGAACACATCATCGAGTCCGGAATACTCACGTGCCCTTACATGGACTTGTTCACTATGGCCTGCTTGGAGCACTCTGCCCTCTGTATTTTTGTAGGACTCAGAAAAGTACATTAGTTGTTTGAAAGCCAAAATATTTCCCCTTGCTGCTGAGCCATCCATACTTTCTTCTCAATAAACAGTTGTCAGAGAATGTGATTAAGTGAACTCCCTCCTCAACACGCACACAATATACTTCAAAATAATAATTCACAGGACAGCCTATACTTTTACATAATATGTGTTTGCATTTGGATCTGGTCATCACAGTTTAGCTGTGCTTCCTGGGGACGTGTACTTGCGGGCACATTTCATCCGGGCGAAGTGAGAGCCCCAGCCTGAAGAAGCAGGGACCAGGCCTCCTTAAGAAAAGGCTTCCTCAGCCATGGCTCAAAGTGAGTCCTTCTGAGAGGGGGTCCCAGTGCAAAGAGCACTTGCCTGGGAGTCAGCAGACAAAGAATTTATCCCACCTGACCACTAGTGAGCAATTGAACTTCCAGAAAATGGGAAAGATTGCTTTGAGAGGCGTGGGTGCCTCCTCGTTAGAAATGAAGCAGGAATTATTGGCTGTTGTTCAGAAATGCTGAGAAAAGGAACCAGCAGTAGGTAAACAGTTGGATCAAACAGCCTCAAAGGTTCTTTTCATCTGGCCATTTCCAATTCTGGCTGTTTTGCTCAGTTCTACCTGATTGCAAATGTATATAATGATGTATATAAAAATATTTGATTGCTACAATATGGCATGGAAATGTGAGAGTTTATGTTCTGGCTATTAACATTAAACCTGGAAAGATTTCTGAGGTATGTGCCACTGGACTAGACACAATCTTAGTGCTACTGTGCTAGTTAGACACTAGCACAGCTTCGTGGAAATCTACTTTTCCTGGAGCAATTAGCTGAGATTATGGCAGCAACTCTTTCTCTAGGGCCTAATGCCTGCCAGCTCCAATTTGGATTCCCTCAGAGATAAATAAGCAACTTAGGCAGAAGAGCTGTCCCAATGCCCCTCTCTGTGTTCACATGTTTAATTATACCTGTTCTTGCGGTAGACTGTGTGCTCCACGAGGGCAGAGCTGTGTCCACTTCATTCCCCACTGTGAACACATCATCGAGTCCACAGGGCCTCACACGGATACTTATTTGTTGAATATAAATACACAAACAGTTAAGGAGTAAATGCTATGATTTTGATTCTGCATATACTAGATAAGTGTTCATATCTGTTAGATCTTTGCTTGCATGTTGCTTTCAAAAAGAGTACTCCTGACAGATCTCTCCATCTTTCATTTTTAAACTTTGTCTTTACATCCTATTTATTTATTCTTAATAATTAGTGTCATTTGATTAATTAATATACATGCATGTGTATATACTGGAATTCTCAGGCAGCACTAGTGGTAAAGAACCTGCTTGCCAATGCAGGAAACATGAGATATGGAATTGATCCTTGGATTGGGAAAATTCCCTGGAGGAGGGCATGGCAACCCACTCCAGTATTCTTACCTGGAAAATCCCGTGGACAGAGTCTGGCAGGCTACAGTCCATGGAGTCATAAGGAGCTAGGCATGACTAAAGAGATTTAGCATGCACTTGTATATACTATATGCATGTAAATATACATGTGTTTGTATATATCAGTTATATATATGTCTATGCAAACATAGATAGATGGATACCTATGAATATAAGTTGCTTTTTTCCCCTCTTTTAACCCACTAGAGTGTAGGCTTTGTCCTGGGATCTTAATTGTTCATTCACTGCAATTACCTAAATTCCTTTTCATGTTGTTCTTCAGTTGCTAAGTCACGTCTGACTCTCTGCAACCCCATGAACTGTAGCACGCCAGGCTTCTCTCTCCTTCACTATCTCCCTGAGTTCACTCAAACTCACATCCATTGAGTCAGTGATGCCATCCAACCATCTCATCCTCTGTCGCCCCCTTCTCTTGCCCTTAATCATTCCCAGCATCAGGGTATTTTCCAATGAGTCAGCTCTTTGTATCAGGTGGCCAAAGCATTGGAGCTTTGGCTTCAACAGCAGCCCTTCCAGTGAATATTCAGGGTTGCTTTCCTTTAGGATTGACTGATTTTATTTCCTTGAGATCCTAGAATGGGGTCCAAAATCCAGAGTTCCCCAAAATATGTCTTGGATGAATGAATGAATGAATGAATGAGACAAGATGGATTTGGAGTTGAGTCTTGCAGAGCAATTCACTTGTGGGCAAGTCCAACAGGAAAGAGAGAATCCTATAGATGGGCTGGGTGGGGGTGGGAGCAGTAAGATCAGAAGCAGATTTGTGAAAAAGACCATAGCAAGAGCCCAGCAGTAACCTCTATGCTGATTTATCATCATCTGGGTGGCTGGCCGTCATCTGTGGTTGTCCACTGTGGTTTGTAGCTTCTGCCAGTAGTAGCCATGAAGGTCTCTGCCACATGTATTAGAGCCCTCAAGGACAACAGCCACTTACTGGGAGTCTGGAAAGCTCTTCCACTCAGGCTTCCCCAGGATTTATGTCTTAAAAATATAATCCTAGATTAGTTGCCAGCTAGTTCCCAGCATTGCCATAGTCACTTTAACTTTTTGCAAATGACTTGCTTTATTTGTTCAATTTGCCAGGAATGGTTGTACAGTCCATGGATCATAAGTTGACTAAAGAGATTTAGCATGCACTTGTATATACTATATGCATGTAAATATACATGTGTTTGTATATATCAGTTATATATATGTCTATGCAAACATAGATAGATGGATACCTATGAATATAAGTTGCTTTTTTCCCCTCTTTTAACCCACTAGAGTGTAGGCTTTGTCCTGGGATCTTAATTGTTCATTCACTGCAATTACCTAAATTCCTTTTCATGTTGTTCTTCAGTTGCTAAGTCACGTCTGACTCTCTGCAACCCCATGAACTGTAGCACGCCAGGCTTCTCTCTCCTTCACTATCTCCCTGAGTTCACTCAAACTCACATCCATTGAGTCAGTGATGCCATCCAACCATCTCATCCTCTGTCGCCCCCTTCTCTTGCCCTTAATCATTCCCAGCATCAGGGTATTTTCCAATGAGTCAGCTCTTTGTATCAGGTGGCCAAAGCATTGGAGCTTTGGCTTCAACAGCAGCCCTTCCAGTGAATATTCAGGGTTGCTTTCCTTTAGGATTGACTGATTTTATTTCCTTGAGATCCTAGAATGGGGTCCAAAATCCAGAGTTCCCCAAAATATGTCTTGGATGAATGAATGAATGAATGAATGAGACAAGATGGATTTGGAGTTGAGTCTTGCAGAGCAATTCACTTGTGGGCAAGTCCAACAGGAAAGAGAGAATCCTATAGATGGGCTGGGTGGGGGTGGGAGCAGTAAGATCAGAAGCAGATTTGTGAAAAAGACCATAGCAAGAGCCCAGCAGTAACCTCTATGCTGATTTATCATCATCTGGGTGGCTGGCCGTCATCTGTGGTTGTCCACTGTGGTTTGTAGCTTCTGCCAGTAGTAGCCATGAAGGTCTCTGCCACATGTATTAGAGCCCTCAAGGACAACAGCCACTTACTGGGAGTCTGGAAAGCTCTTCCACTCAGGCTTCCCCAGGATTTATGTCTTAAAAATATAATCCTAGATTAGTTGCCAGCTAGTTCCCAGCATTGCCATAGTCACTTTAACTTTTTGCAAATGACTTGCTTTATGGTCATAGTTTTCCAATGTTGCCCTTTGTTCTCATACATGCTAAAGTATATCTACTAAAATATTACAATAGTAGCCAGGATATGGTGTGTAAATTGAGCTGAACTGACATGTCTGAGGTCTAGGTTTCAGTTCTCACTCTGTCATTATCTACCTGGGTGTCCTTTCTGTTTTTCAGTTTCCTTATTCATAAAAGGATGTGAGAAGGCTATCTCAATTTTAAGACATTTTAATTCTCAAATTAATCTTCAAATTCCACAGTCTTTATTTTCTTTCATAATAAAGTCAACACTTGATTTATAAATGGAGGTAATTTCCAAAGTCTACTGATAGACCTTTGTTACCCATAATATAATAAAATGGGCACGTTCCCAAGATAAGTAGCAAAACTCACACACACTATTTGAAAGGAAAATAGTTGAACTCTTTTATTGTCAGTCCAGTTGTCTCCAACATGCCTGACTGGCGGGTGTCAAGGACTAAATTCCTCTAAGGCTAGCCTTGTGAACCTTGAGGAGGGGACCAGACACTCTCTTTATGGGACTGGGTGGGGTTCCTGTGGCAGCCAGTCTTAGAGTGGCAGTGTTAGAAAAGCTAAAGGCAGAACAGAAGGGATGCATGTAACACTCCCCAACTAAGGCTGGTGCACTAGGGGAGGCCTACAGTCCGAAGAATCAAAATACTTTGCTTTTTGTACTGCATTGTGACTTTTGAGGTGCCAGTACCCTTTTTTTATCATTATAGTTTAGGTGCTAAATCTTGTAAGGGATCCTGTCAAGAGATTTGCAGTTCAAGAAAGAGAACAGTAGCAAGTAACTATACTATAAGACTGACTATATATCCCTTTAGGATCTATAGAACGTTATTACGGGAGCCCAGTGGAAGGAGGGATAAATGGCAGTGTGAGGATTTATGAAGGAGGTGGCATTAGATTTTACTTCTTCCAGATGGAATAAAAGCTTGCCAGGATGACAAAGAATGGCTTTCCAGTGTAGAGGGACCAGTGTCACAAATGTGGAGGCTTCTTTGTGATGTCCAAGTCCACTATTGGGCATGCATTGCAGGTTTTGAGTTTGGAAGGATTGATTAGTCCAAGCAGAGGAGTTTGAACTCTGTGAGTCAAAGAGTAATCAGAAAAGACTTATAAGCATAAGAAAGACTCAGACATTTTATTTCAGTTACTATTTGAGGTATTTTGCCATGGAAAAATAAGAAAAAAAGGGTAAAGTGGTCTTGTTCTCCAAGTGCTTATAGATTTATAAAGAGCATATATACATGGAGAGATGAAAAAAGAGAATAGAAGCTGTCTCTAAGTATCTCATTTCTTACTATAACCCTGAGTAAGGCATTCTCATACCAATTTTATACTTATGGGCAAATAGAGACTTTAGTGACTTGCTCAAAATCCCTGGGCACTAATTACAGAGCTAGAACAAGGGTTTGAAACTACAGATTCACAAAATGAATGATGGTCTCTTTAATAAAGTATGTGCTAGCCGTGTCTGTGAACCTTGCTGAGATCCTAGGAAGAGAGATATTTTCTGCCTGATCAAACATTACCATGTGAGCTACAGTAGTTATTGGAATGTAAAGTGTTGATATTGCAAATTATGTTTATAAAGAGCTAATGTATTTATTTCCTTCTCCTCTCCCCAAGTCACTGGGGTTAGAATTTTAGCTTTGTGTAGCCCAGTTAAAAAATCTCTCTTCTCCAGTTCTTTGGAGCAACTGTTGAAAGGACAAAGACCCTGTTTTTTTGTTTTTTGTTTTAAATGACAGTGTCTCCCTTGCCTAGCTGAAGTAAACCCTCATAAGCAGACACACAGCATTGCTGAGCTCTCATCCTTAGGTGAAGTGTCCTCTTCTTTCAAGTTGAAGGGGCACAGTTTCTGAAAGGCAAGGAAATCTAATTACATGGCACATGTTATAGCTTTAAGATGCTCTTGCTTATAAAATGTCAGAGAAGCAGAAACATTAGGATAGGTACTTACCAGAGATGACAATATTCTCCAACTGATGAGAAGAAGAGTGCCAGGGACCCCTCTTGAAAGTAATTGATCCATAGCTCAGAGATTCCACAGGTTGATTCTCAAACCACAGATTACCCCAGCCTTGAGAAGATCCATTTGCCTAATTACCAGTGTCACAAATGTCTTCTTTGTGATGTCCAAGTCCACTATTGGGCATGCATTGCAGGTTTTGAGTTTGGAAGGATTGATTAGTCCAAGCAGAGGAGTTTGAACTCTGTGAGTCAAAGAGTAATCAGAAAAGACTTATAAGCATAAGAAAGACTCAGACATTTTATTTCAGTTACTATTTGAGGTATTTTGCCATGGAAAAATAAGAAAAAAAGGGTAAAGTGGTCTTGTTCTCCAAGTGCTTATAGATTTATAAAGAGCATATATACATGGAGAGATGAAAAAAGAGAATAGAAGCTGTCTCTAAGTATCTCATTTCTTACTATAACCCTGAGTAAGGCATTCTCATACCAATTTTATACTTATGGGCAAATAGAGACTTTAGTGACTTGCTCAAAATCCCTGGGCACTAATTACAGAGCTAGAACAAGGGTTTGAAACTACAGATTCACAAAATGAATGATGGTCTCTTTAATAAAGTATGTGCTAGCCGTGTCTGTGAACCTTGCTGAGATCCTAGGAAGAGAGATATTTTCTGCCTGATCAAACATTACCATGTGAGCTACAGTAGTTATTGGAATGTAAAGTGTTGATATTGCAAATTATGTTTATAAAGAGCTAATGTATTTATTTCCTTCTCCTCTCCCCAAGTCACTGGGGTTAGAATTTTAGCTTTGTGTAGCCCAGTTAAAAAATCTCTCTTCTCCAGTTCTTTGGAGCAACTGTTGAAAGGACAAAGACCCTGTTTTTTTGTTTTTTGTTTTAAATGACAGTGTCTCCCTTGCCTAGCTGAAGTAAACCCTCATAAGCAGACACACAGCATTGCTGAGCTCTCATCCTTAGGTGAAGTGTCCTCTTCTTTCAAGTTGAAGGGGCACAGTTTCTGAAAGGCAAGGAAATCTAATTACATGGCACATGTTATAGCTTTAAGATGCTCTTGCTTATAAAATGTCAGAGAAGCAGAAACATTAGGATAGGTACTTACCAGAGATGACAATATTCTCCAACTGATGAGAAGAAGAGTGCCAGGGACCCCTCTTGAAAGTAATTGATCCATAGCTCAGAGATTCCACAGGTTGATTCTCAAACCACAGATTACCCCAGCCTTGAGAAGATCCATTTGCCTAATTGCCATGGACAGCTGCCATGTTGGCTAGTCTGTAGCAGGAAACTATGGGGTCACGATGTTACAGATGTCTAGGATGGCAGCAGTGGGAAGAACTTTAGAGATCATTTCATCTGATCACATGGTTTTACACTGGAGGAAACATTCAGGGAAGTAGAGTGAATCACTAAAGGTCAAAGACTATGACCCTCTGAGTATTGGAAAGGCATCTAATATTCCCTGCAGAGAAAAAAAGTAAGTTTCAGCTCACTGCCATTTGTATGGCATTAACTCTCCTTTTCTCCTGCACAATATGGTTGAGCACTGGATAGGCAAGAGAGCATTCCTATTTAACTGGTGAATAAACTGAGCTCAGAGAACGTACTGAAGATCACTAAAGATTGAGCATTGAATTATGTACCAGCAGGTAGGTCGGCAGATCTCCTAATGCTGTTGAGTCTTTGCATTAACTCACAGTCATTTTGTAATTTACTTGGGGTGAATTTGTCCTAAGCCAACCATGTCCTTTAAATTAATTTTTCTTAAGCCCAAGAATATGCATTTTAGAGTCAGTTAGCAAGTCAGGGCTCCTACATTTGAAAGTAGAATTGAGTGGGGGTAACTTGTTGACAGACCACGCAGCATGGAGCCCTCGGCACTGAACACTAGTTACCTTGACACGCTTGTTACTCTTCCATTTATGAGCATGATTGAATCTTTAGTCTCCTCAATTAGCCAGAGCTTTGAGAATTTATTACTGAAGGTCAGAAATCTAATTACATGGCACATGTTATAGCTTTAAGATGCTCTTGCTTATAAAATGTCAGAGAAGCAGAAACATTAGGATAGGTACTTACCAGAGATGACAATATTCTCCAACTGATGAGAAGAAGAGTGCCAGGGACCCCTCTTGAAAGTAATTGATCCATAGCTCAGAGATTCCACAGGTTGATTCTCAAACCACAGATTACCCCAGCCTTGAGAAGATCCATTTGCCTAATTGCCATGGACAGCTGCCATGTTGGCTAGTCTGTAGCAGGAAACTATGGGGTCACGATGTTACAGATGTCTAGGATGGCAGCAGTGGGAAGAACTTTAGAGATCATTTCATCTGATCACATGGTTTTACACTGGAGGAAACATTCAGGGAAGTAGAGTGAATCACTAAAGGTCAAAGACTATGACCCTCTGAGTATTGGAAAGGCATCTAATATTCCCTGCAGAGAAAAAAAGTAAGTTTCAGCTCACTGCCATTTGTATGGCATTAACTCTCCTTTTCTCCTGCACAATATGGTTGAGCACTGGATAGGCAAGAGAGCATTCCTATTTAACTGGTGAATAAACTGAGCTCAGAGAACGTACTGAAGATCACTAAAGATTGAGCATTGAATTATGTACCAGCAGGTAGGTCGGCAGATCTCCTAATGCTGTTGAGTCTTTGCATTAACTCACAGTCATTTTGTAATTTACTTGGGGTGAATTTGTCCTAAGCCAACCATGTCCTTTAAATTAATTTTTCTTAAGCCCAAGAATATGCATTTTAGAGTCAGTTAGCAAGTCAGGGCTCCTACATTTGAAAGTAGAATTGAGTGGGGGTAACTTGTTGACAGACCACGCAGCATGGAGCCCTCGGCACTGAACACTAGTTACCTTGACACGCTTGTTACTCTTCCATTTATGAGCATGATTGAATCTTTAGTCTCCTCAATTAGCCAGAGCTTTGAGAATTTATTACTGAAGGTCAGATATCCAATCAGTTAAAACCCATAGGACCTCTCCACTATGCTCTAATTCTGCTTGGAAGAACTAATATAATAGAGAAGATACAATGAAGTATCATTGATATCCTTAAGGAAATACGTCAGCCTTGTAATGGTTTGAAGGTTAGGAAACTGGGGTATCAGGATGCTTTTTTGGGGGGGCGGGGAGGGGCAGGTTGGAGAGGGTAGGGGGTGGGTGAGCCACTTCTATTGGTCTTTCATTTATCTATTTTCATCCATCTTTGTTCTTTGGCCCATGTGGGCCTCCTATCACAGTGGCCTCTGTTGTCTCAGAGCACCAGCTCTGGGTGCATGCATTCCAGAGCTCCGGCTAGGTAATTGGACACATCGGTCCAGCCTCTCTGCTGCACGTGGGATCTTCCCAGGCCAGGGGTCGAACCTGCACCCCTTGTACTGCAGGGTGGTGTCCTTACCCACTGAACCACCAGGGAAGCCCTTGGGATGCTTTTACAGAAGCTCTATACCTGACAGGGAGACCCGCCTCCAAGCCTTCTTTCTTCTCCTGCCAGATATTCTACTTTTCAGGAATCCCTGCAAGAATGCTTTTTATGTAGTTGTAGATGGGCACAAGTAGAAAAACTTCTGGATGACGAGCTGTGGATGTGGGACCCTTGAGACCATGGCCTTCTTTCAACTTATACTAAGAGGGTCACTGCCATCTAGTTAATATATGTTGCCAGGTTGGAGGTTCAGCACCTTTGAGCTTCCAGTTCCCCAGGCTCCTGTCACTCTGTCCTTCCCACTGATAAATAGGCAATGCTCCCGCTTGAGTCTTTGCATTAACTCACAGTCATTTTGTAATTTACTTGGGGTGAATTTGTCCTAAGCCAACCATCCTTTAAATTAATTTTCTTAAGCCCAAGAATATGCATTTTAGAGTCAGTTAGCAAGTCAGGGCTCCTACATTTGAAAGTAGAATTGAGTGGGGGTAACTTGTTGACAGACCACGCAGCATGGAGCCCTCGGCACTGAACACTAGTTACCTTGACACGCTTGTTACTCTTCCATTTATGAGCATGATTGAATCTTTAGTCTCCTCAATTAGCCAGAGCTTTGAGAATTTATTACTGAAGGTCAGATATCCAATCAGTTAAAACCCATAGGACCTCTCCACTATGCTCTAATTCTGCTTGGAAGAACTAATATAATAGAGAAGATACAATGAAGTATCATTGATATCCTTAAGGAAATACGTCAGCCTTGTAATGGTTTGAAGGTTAGGAAACTGGGGTATCAGGATGCTTTTTTGGGGGGGCGGGGAGGGGCAGGTTGGAGAGGGTAGGGGGTGGGTGAGCCACTTCTATTGGTCTTTCATTTATCTATTTTCATCCATCTTTGTTCTTTGGCCCATGTGGGCCTCCTATCACAGTGGCCTCTGTTGTCTCAGAGCACCAGCTCTGGGTGCATGCATTCCAGAGCTCCGGCTAGGTAATTGGACACATCGGTCCAGCCTCTCTGCTGCACGTGGGATCTTCCCAGGCCAGGGGTCGAACCTGCACCCCTTGTACTGCAGGGTGGTGTCCTTACCCACTGAACCACCAGGGAAGCCCTTGGGATGCTTTTACAGAAGCTCTATACCTGACAGGGAGACCCGCTCTCCAAGCCTTCTTTCTTCTCCTGCCAGATATTCTACTTTTCAGGAATCCCTGCAAGAATGCTTTTTATGTAGTTGTAGATGGGCACAAGTAGAAAAACTTCTGGATGACGCAGCTGTGGATGTGGGACCCTTGAGACCATGGCCTTCTTTCAACTTATACTAAGAGGGTCACTGCCATCTAGTTAATATATGTTGCCAGGTTGGAGGTTCAGCACCTTTGAGCTTCCAGTTCCCCAGGCTCCTGTCACTCTGTCCTTCCCACTGATAAATAGGCTTTGGGATCAGGGAATCAAATGTCATCCACAGTCCAGGAATTTTTGTAGAATAAGCTTAGGCAAACCCTATAAGAAATAGCTGAAGAGAGAAAACGACCTCAGCTTTCAAGAATGAGGTCCCCGGGGCTTCCCTGGTGGTCCAGTAGGTAAAAAGTATGCCTTGCAGTGCAAGGCGGGAAAATCCCACATGCCCTGGAGTGGCTGGACCGGTGTGTCCAGTTACGAGCCAGTGCTCTGGAGCACATGTGCTCAGAGCCAGTGCTCTGCAGCGAGAAAGGCCACTGCAATGGGAGAATAAAGATGGATGAAAAATAAATTTAAAAAATAATTAAAAAAAAAAAAAAAAAAGAATAAGGTTCCAGGGCTTCCCTAGTGGCTTCGATGGTAAAGAATCCTCCTGCAGTGCTGGAGACATAAGAGACACAGGTTCAATCCCTGGGTAAGGAAAAGCCCCTGGGCTGCCCACTCCAGTGTTTCTACCTGGAGAATTCTATAGACAGAGGATCCTAGAGGGTTACAGCCCGTGGGGTCACAAAGAATAGGACACAACTGAGTGACTAACACTTTCACTTTCACTTGTTTAATACTAAATAAAGAATGATTGCACGCCATAGTGTACAGTGGTTGAGTCAGAAGAGCCTCGGGCATCCTCTGTCCCACTAGGCATTTTGTTTTGTGGATGGGGAACCTGAACCCGAGAGGAGCAGCAACTGCACTAGAAATCAGGGCTGCTGCTGCTCACCCTGATGCTTCTGCACACTATGTTTTGACCCCCTTTGAATGCCAGGAGCCAAACTTTGTCCACTTGACAGGACCTGAGTTCATTTAGAAGAAACCTGGAACTAGAGCGTTAGTCCCAGAAGCATCTCAGTGCTGCCTCCTCTGCTTATCTGGTGAAAAACAGACTCCCAAAGTACACTGATGACTCCGTGTGAGGGGAGTTGATTCATTTAGGCAGATATTCAGTAAATTACCTCGTGTATGGCATCAAGTGTTTTGCCAAGTAATTCAGAGAAGCACAGTCAGCTGCCTAAGCCCTTGCGAGAAGAGTGTGGTGGGGCAGAGATAAGTGGAACCTACTTTCTAGAGCCTGTGTTGAGTTTTTATTTCTCCAGAATGACGTAAAATTTCCAGGTCTGTTTAATGGCTAGGTAAGTTGCAACAGTCTCACCTGGACATTTTTTTTTTTCTTTCTTTTTTCTTTTAAGCCACAGTGCCCAAGTTGTCTGAAACATACCCGTGAGGCAGTGACCATAAAATAGAAGGACAATTAAATCTTAGTTACATCTCCAAAAACGGGTATGTTTTTCCCCTGTAAATTCACACTTAATAAAATACTTTAAAATTGCCTTTTATTTCTCAATATATGCAGAGCTGTAAGGGAAGGGAGTGTAGAGTTGAAGAGGAAGGGCAGCCTGCTCCAAAACTACCACCACTCAACCCACAGACTTACTGCAGAAAAACGAGGCTGGGTAGTCTTTTATGATGGGAGAAATGACTGTTTTTATGGCACACTAAATAAAACCTGCTTTGCAGCTAGAAGTTTATTGCCAGAGTGGGGAGGGCTGTTGTTTGTGTTTTCTTTTTCTTTCCATGCTCTCCCTTCCATCCTCTTCAGCCGAGACATGGAAAGATGGATGGGAAGATTTTCGAAGTCCTTAGAAAGTGTATATAAATAATTTTTTAAATTATACTAAAATGTATCCTAAGTTTTCCTTGCATTTCATGTTGATTTTACAGGGAGTATGGTCAGCATTCTTGGCCTTCTGAAATCATTTAGACGAGTTCTTAACCAAGCAATAACAAACAACTGCAATAACCTGCATTTATATAGCGCTTTATGGTTTCCAAAATGTTTTCACATGCCTTAGATCCTCAGGGCAACCTGGAGAGGCAAGCGGGTCATCATTTCTCTGTTACAGCAAGAAGGATGGATGCCCAGTGGGTCAGGCTACTTCCCAAGGTTGCACCATGAGTTACACCTCTAGTTTCAGCCAAAGCTGAAACCCAGACAAGCCCAGATTAATTAAAAAGGTAATGAAATTAAGATCCTTACATAGGAAATGGAGAGCTTGGGGGGCATTCGAATGAGGGAGAGGCAAGGCTATGACACTATTAGTCTGAGTGTAAATGTCATCCAAGATAAGTTTCTGTTGACCTACAGCTGCAATGGGGTGCGTCTCAGCGCCAGTCTCTTCTTGCTTGCAGGGGATTGCTGAAAACCAGCCCAGAATTACCTGTCCTGAGATGTGGCTAAACCAGGGGACCAAGGAAGGAGATCCAGAAAGTGACTGCTACTAAAGCAGTTATTGGCAAGGCAGGTGCCTGAGAAAAGGCACACTTAATGAGCAAGTGCAATCATTAAGGCCAAGCTCTCTGACCAAACTTGACAGGGAGCTGAAGGAAAGGTGGGCACAAATTCTGAGAGAGTCCAGCAGCCAAACTGGAACAGAAGCTTCAAACTGGCCTCACCTTGGAGGCAGATTCAAGAATCACAGCTCTGAGGGTAGGTCCAATAGATGCACAAGGCTCAGCAAAGTGCCTGGGCTTGCAGGTTCCAGAGAATAGCATCAGAGCCAAGGTTGTCTCCCCAGTGTCATGCACCTGTTCTAAATGGACGAGGTTCTCATAAGGGAGCAGCTGGAGGCTGGAATCAGGAGACTCTGGACCAACTCTGACCCTGACTATCTGTGTGAATTGAAGCAATCCATCAATCTTCTGATCTAGCATCTTCATCTGTGGTAAGAAAAGAGGATCTAGGTTAGTGAGAGCACTGTATCTCATTTGTGGTGTGGTCAAATATATATTTGCCTCATGAATGATTCCAGGGTGAATGAAGCCAGATACATCAGACTCTGACCTAGTGGAGACAGACATAGATTTTCAACCTACACCCAAACTTCCCTATTACCTTTAAGCAATGCCAGCTGCCCACAAACAGGTACCAGCATTCATCAAAGTAGTACATTTTGTCTTCATGACTTTATAGCATGGCAGCTCCCCACCCCAAAGCATGCCAACAAGAACACTATATAATGCTTTGCTTTCTATGTTTTGATACAGAAAGATGCTAAGACCCCTATTAAGCTAGATCATGACAAAGACAATGGGGAGAATGTGTGTCCAATCTATAACTTCTAGACAATTGATTGACACTCTAAGATATTTGTGCTCCAGGAAGGCACCAGATACAGCTGGAGAGATCAAGGCCAAGCCATATGACCCAGAATAACTCTGCAGAATCATGGCCAGAGAGTGTACTTGGGCTGGATTCTCCTTCATACTGGTTCATGCCCTTCTGGTATCAGAAACTTCCTCCCAGACCTGGCGTCACACTCCGGAATTTGAGTTGGAATTCTCACCAGGAGGATGTAAAGGGTACATGTATCCTGATCCCTCTTATGAGAGAACTGAGTTTCTGTTGGGGAAAAGGGTAGCTCCAATAATTAATAATCATAAAATTACAATGTTAGTAATAACTGGAATTTGTTGAACACTTGCAGTGTGTTCTATGATAATATATATTTTTTAACCAATATTCTCTTGTTTAATTTTCAAAACAAGACTATTAGGTAGGTGTGTTACTTCTTCTATTTTAGAAGTGGAGAAGATAAGAAAGAAACAGGTTGTATGAGGTAAAGCTGGGATTCCTGAATCTTAGCATGCCCTTGGTATTCTCCACTGCAGAATAAGCATGTGAATAGCCTTGACTGGGCACCTGGCACTGAATGAAATGCTTTGCATAGGTTGACATATTTGATTCACCTACTGACCTTACTTAGGTAAATGTGTTATCATCACTGTTTTGAAGCTAGGGAAACTGGGACACAGACAGGCTAAGCAGCTTGCCCAATGTCCTACAGCTAGTAAAATTTGAACCCAGTCATCTTAGATCAAGCATCTGTGCTCCTCAGTGCTACGCAGTTCTGCTTCCCTTTCTCTCCAAAAAGGTGGAAGACAATCCATAAGTGATAGATGCCATACTACCTTCAATGGGAAGCATCCTAGGGAAAGTTCAGGAGCATGAATTGAACAGGAGATTCCAAGAGCAGCCAAACCATTGGTTGACATGGAGGCCCACGTGATGGCCACACCGGACACTTCACTATGGGCAGCCACCTAGGACATGATCACACTCCAGGGGCAGGAATGATTCTGGGTCTCAGCCTCCACCCACAAGGCTAGTCCCTTGTCTCCGCTCTGCCTGACTGGCCTCCTTCTAAATGAGACATGTGAAATGAAGGATGTGCCAAAGGCTTGCAGTTTGTGGTGGTTATGGGAAACTTTAACAGCTGAATTTGCAGGCTACTTCAGCATCTTCATACCATTTTTGACTTGATTTATCATCAATGGTTATTTTAGTTCTAATGGTAAAAAGCACCAGTTTTGCAGTAAAATGGAACTATAAAAAGGGGAACATGAAGTACAAAGGGAAAAAATACTTCTTTTCCTCTGCCCTCTCCTATCTTGTGTTTTTTTTTTTCTTCTCACAAGCAGAAGCTAGATGTAATCTTTGAGCCCTTTCCTGCCTGGTCTCTGATACTCCTCCTCCACCCGGAACAAAACTGAACAATCCTTAACCCCATACATGTAGAAATGCTTTGGTTACCACTGTTTACCAAACTTGACTGAAGTAAGGCTCTGTGGATCCTAGCCCAGAATTGTGATCCCAGACCTGCAGGAGTGAGGCTTGGTGAACAGTGAATTTAACACTGATAGTTCTCATTGGTAAAGAATCCTGCCAAGGCAGGAGATACAACAGGTGTGGGTTCAATCCTTGGGTCAGGAAGATCCCCTGGAGGAGGAGATGGCAACCCACTCCAGTATTCTTGCCTGGAAAATTCCATGGACAGAGGAGCCTGGTGGGCTACAGTTCATGGGGTCTCAAAGAGCTGGACACAACTTAGCAACTGAGCAAAACACATCTAATAAATAGAATGATGTATTGTTTCACTTTTGTGTAAAAGTGAGCTCCCTGTACATCAAGTAGCTACCAGGGAGGCTATGAAGGAAAACCTTGAGCTATGAACACTGAGTTAAGTTGGTGGGGGTGCTAGGACAGACTTCTAGAATGTGTGATTAGAAAGACGACTCTACTATGGTAGAGCTTAAATGAGACTCTCGGGGCTTCCCTGGTGGTCCAGTGGGTAAGGACACCGCCTTGCAGTGCAAGGGGCGCCAGTTCGAGCCCTGGCCTGGGAAGATCCCACATGCCGTGGAGCGGCTGGACTGATGTGTCCAATTACCGAGCCAGAGCTCTGGCGCGCGTGTGCCCAGAGCCGGTGCTCTGCGACAAGAGAGGCCACCATGATGGGAGGCCTACACAGGCCGAAGAACAAAGATTGATGAAAAATGGACAAATGAAAGACCAATAGAAGTGGCCTGCCTGTTCCCCTCCCTCCCTACCCCTCCCCCACCAAATAAATAAATAAATAAATCTTAAAAAAAAAAAATGAGACTCTCCCTGATTAATATCTCTACCCTGTCCCCCATATCTGCTGCATGTCACTTTTCAGAAAATCAGTTTATTGAAAAATATATAAGTGTAATAGCTGTATTAGCATAGCACCTACTCAGGGCCAGGAACTGTTAAATACTTTACACTCACCAACTGCTAATCCTCTCAACTTCCCTTTGACAAGGATACTGCTGTTAATTTCTATAGAAGAAATCTAAGATAGGAGAGACCACAGGATTTGTCCGTAATTGTGAGCCTGGGATTCAGACCCTTGGATGGATCTCAAGTCTCTCCCCTACACTGGCGACTCAGCAGTCCCTTGAATCTCATGGACTAGTGGTCCCAGATGTAGGCTTGAGGAAAGAGTCTGGACCAGCACGTCTCAAATGACTGGTCCTAGGTTCCGCCTGGGAGCTCGTTAGGAATATAAAATCGCAGCTCCACCCCAGATCTATTTATATCAGAAGCTGTATTTGAACAAGACCCCCAGGTGAATCATGTGCAATTTAAATCTGAGAAGTTCAGGGTTCCAGTGTACCTTGTATGGTCCGTATCTTTCATGGGGAAAGAGAGAACAATGAATGGACTTTAAAATATGAGATCATCTCTTGTGTTCTTATTGCTTTAACAGATCACTCTCACCTTCAGGTATGTTGTTCAGTCCTTATCAGAGTCCCGATTTGTGCTGACAGGGACAGGGACTCAGGCTAGCTGAAGTGGGCGTGGTACAGCAGGGAGGAAGGCAGTGGACAGGACTGTTGGTCCACTGGGGACAGGCTTGTCCCTGCTCCTGCTGTCCTTTGCTACTGCTCTTGCTCACCTACCCTGTGCCCTGTTGGCTTCCTTCCTTTCTGGAGTCTAGCAATGGGTGGTTCCCCTACTGGGAGACTCCTGGTATGTCCCTGAACGTGATAATCCCTCCAGCCACTGCCAATGTTATTAATTTTTAAAACAAACTTCCTGATTGAGGTCTGGCTGCCTCTAAATTGTCTCTACAAGGAGACTGTGTACTAATTAACCCATAGAAACAATCAATGATGTACCTTTTTTCAAGTTTCAGGGTGATTAGAATATGAAAATGAAGAGCACAATGGTGCAGATGTTTTAAAATCACAGCAGACAGCAATTAGTGACACGGAAACCAGCTGCTTATCTCTCCAGATAAAGCCTCTTAATAGGGAATTACACTGGAGGAGTCATTACCCAGATGGATCTCACATGATTTACAGAGGAGGCGGGGCAGCTTTAACTTTGATTTGTGAGCAGGTTCTTGTCAAAGCTTCCTTCTTACCTCAGAGAAGGTGGATTTGTGGCTGGGACAGAGGCAGGCTTCACCTTTCTACCTGTTGACCTAGGTCAGGGAACCCACAAAGGAAAGGAAAGGGGAATAGGGCCTGCAGAAGCCACAGGCACCTATCTACTTAATTCAGGCTCCATTGTTTGGAATCAGTTCCTTCTGCTATCCTGGAAACACTAAGTTGCAGGCTACCTAAGTGGTTATTGGTAAGAAAGTGTACCCAAGTTCTACCAAGTGTCTTTGGTATGTGTGTGTGCGTGTGTGATATTGAGAGCTGTTTGTAATCCTTTGTTTGATGTAGTTTATTTCTTTTACATAATTGAGGTAAATTTTACATATACTGGATTGTACACATCTTAAGCATACAGTTCCAGGAATTATGGTAAGTGTCCAGATCTTTGTAACTCACATTCTTATCATATAAAATATGTATATTATCCCCAGAAACTTTCCTTCTGTCCTTTCCCCCCACCACACAATTTCAAGCAACCACTGTTCCGGTTTCTATCATAATAGATTAGTTTTATCTGTTCTAGAACTCTATGCAAAGGAAATCATATAGTATGTACTTTTTTCATGTCTGGCTTTTTCACTCAGTGTAATTTCACATGCGTGACTTATCCATATAATGGAATATATCCATAGTTTTTGTATTGATGAGTTTGTATTTCTTCTGTTGATTGACACCCAGACTGTTTTCCAGATGTTTATTACTCTGAATAAGCTGCTATTAAATTTCTGTAAAAATCTATTTGTGGATATATGATTTCATCTCAAGTAAATACACAAGAGTAAAATTGCTTGGTCATAGAGTATATTCTTGCCTTGATAACCCATAGAAACAATCAATGATGTACCTTTTTTCAAGTTTCAGGGTGATTAGAATATGAAAATGAAGAGCACAATGGTGCAGATGTTTTAAAATCACAGCAGACAGCAATTAGTGACACGGAAACCAGCTGCTTATCTCTCCAGATAAAGCCTCTTAATAGGGAATTACACTGGAGGAGTCATTACCCAGATGGATCTCACATGATTTACAGAGGAGGCGGGGCAGCTTTAACTTTGATTTGTGAGCAGGTTCTTGTCAAAGCTTCCTTCTTACCTCAGAGAAGGTGGATTTGTGGCTGGGACAGAGGCAGGCTTCACCTTTCTACCTGTTGACCTAGGTCAGGGAACCCACAAAGGAAAGGAAAGGGGAATAGGGCCTGCAGAAGCCACAGGCACCTATCTACTTAATTCAGGCTCCATTGTTTGGAATCAGTTCCTTCTGCTATCCTGGAAACACTAAGTTGCAGGCTACCTAAGTGGTTATTGGTAAGAAAGTGTACCCAAGTTCTACCAAGTGTCTTTGGTATGTGTGTGTGCGTGTGTGATATTGAGAGCTGTTTGTAATCCTTTGTTTGATGTAGTTTATTTCTTTTACATAATTGAGGTAAATTTTACATATACTGGATTGTACACATCTTAAGCATACAGTTCCAGGAATTATGGTAAGTGTCCAGATCTTTGTAACTCACATTCTTATCATATAAAATATGTATATTATCCCCAGAAACTTTCCTTCTGTCCTTTCCCCCCACCACACAATTTCAAGCAACCACTGTTCCGGTTTCTATCATAATAGATTAGTTTTATCTGTTCTAGAACTCTATGCAAAGGAAATCATATAGTATGTACTTTTTTCATGTCTGGCTTTTTCACTCAGTGTAATTTCACATGCGTGACTTATCCATATAATGGAATATATCCATAGTTTTTGTATTGATGAGTTTGTATTTCTTCTGTTGATTGACACCCAGACTGTTTTCCAGATGTTTATTACTCTGAATAAGCTGCTATTAAATTTCTGTAAAAATCTATTTGTGGATATATGATTTCATCTCAAGTAAATACACAAGAGTAAAATTGCTTGGTCATAGAGTATATTCTTGCCTTGATAACCCCATGAACAGTATGAAAAGGTAAAAAGATATGACACTGGGCTTCCCTGGTAGTTCAGTGGTAAAGAATTTGCCTGCCAATGCAGTCGACAAGGGTTCAATCCCTAATCCAGGAAGATCCCACATGCTGTGGAGCAATGAAGCCCTTGAACCACAACTATTGAGCCTTTGCTCTAGAGCCTCAGAGCTGCAACTATTGAGCCTAGGTGCCACAACTACTGAAGCCTGTGTGCCCTAGAGCCCAAGTTCCACAACAAGAGACATCACCACAAGAAGCCTGCTCACCTCAACTAGAGAGTAGTCCCAAGTCCCTGCAACTAGAGAAGAGCCCACAGCAGCAGTGAAAATCCAGAATAGCCAAAAATAAATAAAAATTTTTTAAAAAACTCTAAAAAAAATGTAACAACAAAAAAATATGACACCAAAGGATCAGCCTCCCCAGCTTAGTAGGTGTCCAAATATGCTACTAGGGAAGGGCAAGAGATAGCTCTAGAAAGAATAAAGAGTCTGAGCCAAAACAGAAATGATGCCCAGCTGTGGATGTGTCTGGTGGTGAAAGTAAAGTCCAATGCTGCAAAAGACAATACTGCATAGGAATCTGGTCCACAAATCAAGGTTAATTGGATGTGGTCAAACAGAAGATGGCAAGAGTGAACGTAAACATTTTAGGCATCAGTAAACTAAAACAGACAAAAATGGGCAAATTTAACACAGACGACCATTATATCTACTTCTGTGGGCAAGAATCCTATAGAAGAAATGGCATAGCCCTCATAGCCAACGAAAGAGTCTGAAGTGCAGTACTTGGGTGCAATCTCAAAAATGTCAGAATGATCTTGCTTTTGGTCCAAGGCAAACTATTCAGCATCACAGTAATCCAAGTCTGTGCCCCAGTCACTAACGCTGAAAAAACTGAAGTTGGACAGTTCCATGAAAACTTACACGGACCTTCTAGAACTAACACCAGAAAAGGTGTTCTTTTCATCATAGGGAATGGGAATGCCAAGTAGGAAGTCAAGAGATACATGGATTAACAGTCAGGTTTAGCCTTGGAGGTATGCAGATGACACCACCCTAATGGCAGAAAGAGAAGGGGAACTAAACCTCTTGATGAAGATGAACCTCTTAAGGTGGCTTAAAACTCAGCGTTCAAAAAACTAAGGTCATGGCATCTGGTCTGATCGCTTCATGGCAAATAGATAGGGGGGAAAATGGAAACAATGGAGGACTTTCTTTTCCTTGGGCTCCAAAATCACTGCAGACAGAGACTGGAGCCATGAAATTAAAAGAGCCTTCTCCTTGGAAGAATAGCTATGGCAAACCTAGACAGTGTCTCACTTTGTTGAGAGAGGTTCATTTATTCAGTTATGGTTTTTCCAGTAGTCGTGTACAGATGTGAGAGTTGGACCATGAAGAAGGATGAGCACCTAAGAACTGATCCTTTTAGACTGTGATGCTGGAGAAGATTTTGAAGAGTCTTTTGGACAACAGGGAGACCAAACCAGCCTATCTCTGGTTATGTTGTCTGTTTTGAAGACCACTTTTCACTATAGTAATTGAGTTATGATGTGTTGTTATTATTTCCACTTTAAGTAGGCAGTTGCCTTTTGAAGATTTTAAGACCAATAAGAAAGTGTATATATGCCCATATATATGCCATTTCCATGTCCTTCATTCATGTAGATCTGAGTTTCTATCTGGTTTTATTTTACTTTACCCCAAAGAACTTCCTGATCTCCTGATCTGGGCTTCCCTGATGACTCAATGGTAAAGAATCTTCCTGCCAGTGCATAAGATGTGTGTTTGATCCCTGGGTTGGGAGGATCCCCTGGAGAGGAAATGGCAAACAACTCTATAATTCTTGCCTGATAAATTATATGGACAGAGGAGCCTGGTGGGTTACAGTCTGTGGGGTCATAAAACAGTTGAACACAGCTTAGTGACTACGCAACAACAACAACAATTCAAGTCTACCAGCAGTGAGTTCCCTCACTTTTTATTTAGCTGAAAATACTTTCATTTTGCGTTTCTATATGAGGAATGCATTCTTGGGACAGAAAACTTTAAATTGGCTTTATTTTCATTTTAGTTCTTTAAGGGTATTATTTCATTGTCTTCTGGCATGAATTTTATTGATAAAATGTTAGATATTATTTTTGTCACTATTTCCTTGTATATAATGTCTCATTTCTTGGTTGCTTTTAACAATTTTTCTTTGGTCTTATCAGTATGTTTACAATGTACTAAGATGTAATTTTTTGTGTGCTTATTCTGCTTGGGATTTGTTGAACTTCTTAGCTATCTGAATCCACATTCATTATTCTCTCTGTACTGGGAATCTAATTATATATATGTTAGACCAGTTGATGCTTTCCTTTTGTCACTGAAGTGCTGTTTTTTGTTATTGTTGTTGTTGTTTTCTTTATTTAAATCTCTGTCCTTCACTTCATACACCTTTCAACTTAGATAATTTCTGCTGTCTTCTCTTCATGTTCTCCAAGGTTCTCTTCTACTGTGTCCTGTAAGTTGTTAAGTCCATCCAGAGAATTTTTCACTTCAGGTATTATGTTTTTCTAATTTATAATTTTGGTACTTTGATATTATTGCCATCTCTATGCTGAGATTTCCCATATGTTTATCCTGTTCCAATCTTTTCCTTAATATTTGACCATTTGCATAATGGCATGCTTTAAGAGTCTTGTATATATACCTCCTTACTGGTTATGGGTTATATTTATTTGCTTCATTGCTTGTTTAACATTTTTTATTGTGCCCTGGATATTGTAGATAGTATATTGTAGACATTCTACATTTTATAATTCTTAAAAACGTTTCACTTTTGCTCTGATTGGTACTTCACTTATTGACAGATAAGCTTCATCTTATTAAGGATTCTTTTTAGATTTTCGTAGCTTTTATTTTAGGGCTCAAGTAACCCTACTCTTAAGGCATACCATTTCTTGGATATCAGCTGACTGTCTAGGGTATTTATTAAAATCTCCCCATTCTGGCTAGTCAGAAATCCAACATTGTCTAATATTATGTGACCTTAGGACTCTATGTTCAGCCACAGATAGCAGATATCTGCTGTGCTTCATGGAGTCTTGACTGCAAGTGCAAACTAAAGTTTGACTAAAGACATAGGGTATTTATATTAAGGTTCCCAGGGTTCTTTTTCTGCATGGCTTCCTCTTCTCAGGTACCCTGACCTCAGATTCTAGTCTCCTCAAGAGCCTCAACTATGATCTCTGTTTCCTCTACCCACAGTTCTGTGGGTTCCACTTCCCTGTGCCCAGGTTAAGAACATTCTCCTGGGCAGAAAACTAGGGACATGGCAGAGCCTCTTAGGTTTCCCTTCTGTCTAGAATCACACTCAGTGTTTGAAAATAGTTGCTTCATGTATTTTATAGTTTTATGTTTACATCCATAGAAAAGTTAAGTCTAATACCTATTAATACCACTATGGCTGGAAAGAAGTCAGCAATCACTTTTAATTACATAGAATTACTGTGTACTTAAAGAAGCATATGATAGTGGCCTCTATATCTGTGTAAGCTATTATCACCCCCAATAAAAGGAGTCCTTTAATATCATTCATGGATTCCAAATAGCAAATCAGAAATGGTTCTATAGGATCCACATTAAGGTAACTTCCTAGGGCAATTCATATGGCAGGAAGTTAAAACCGTATTTATATATATATTTGAAAACGTCATGTGCATTTAGAGGCTTTTCTGTATTCCATTGCCATTGTTAGGGCTGCTATTAACAGAATACCATAGGCAGAGTTGCTTGTAGAAATTTCTTTCTTACAGTTCGGGAAGCTAGGAATTCCAAGAGCATGGCTCTGGCAGATTCAGTGTCTGGAGAGAGTCTGCTTCCAGGTCATAGATGGCCCTCTTCTCTCTGCTCACGTGGTGAAGGACAAGTGAGCTCTCTGGGGTCTCTTTTATTATAAGAGCATTAATCCCATTCATGAAGTCACCATTCTCATGACCTGATCCATGTTGTGCTCCCAAAGACCCCACTTCCTGATACCATGAAGTAACCCTATTAATTTTTAAAGATTTTTTTCCCCATTCTGGCTAGTCAGAAATCCAACATTGTCTAATATTATGTGACCTTAGGACTCTATGTTCAGCCACAGATAGCAGATATCTGCTGTGCTTCATGGAGTCTTGACTGCAAGTGCAAACTAAAGTTTGACTAAAGACATAGGGTATTTATATTAAGGTTCCCAGGGTTCTTTTTCTGCATGGCTTCCTCTTCTCAGGTACCCTGACCTCAGATTCTAGTCTCCTCAAGAGCCTCAACTATGATCTCTGTTTCCTCTACCCACAGTTCTGTGGGTTCCACTTCCCTGTGCCCAGGTTAAGAACATTCTCCTGGGCAGAAAACTAGGGACATGGCAGAGCCTCTTAGGTTTCCCTTCTGTCTAGAATCACACTCAGTGTTTGAAAATAGTTGCTTCATGTATTTTATAGTTTTATGTTTACATCCATAGAAAAGTTAAGTCTAATACCTATTAATACCACTATGGCTGGAAAGAAGTCAGCAATCACTTTTAATTACATAGAATTACTGTGTACTTAAAGAAGCATATGATAGTGGCCTCTATATCTGTGTAAGCTATTATCACCCCCAATAAAAGGAGTCCTTTAATATCATTCATGGATTCCAAATAGCAAATCAGAAATGGTTCTATAGGATCCACATTAAGGTAACTTCCTAGGGCAATTCATATGGCAGGAAGTTAAAACCGTATTTATATATATATTTGAAAACGTCATGTGCATTTAGAGGCTTTTCTGTATTCCATTGCCATTGTTAGGGCTGCTATTAACAGAATACCATAGGCAGAGTTGCTTGTAGAAATTTCTTTCTTACAGTTCGGGAAGCTAGGAATTCCAAGAGCATGGCTCTGGCAGATTCAGTGTCTGGAGAGAGTCTGCTTCCAGGTCATAGATGGCCCTCTTCTCTCTGCTCACGTGGTGAAGGACAAGTGAGCTCTCTGGGGTCTCTTTTATTATAAGAGCATTAATCCCATTCATGAAGTCACCATTCTCATGACCTGATCCATGTTGTGCTCCCAAAGACCCCACTTCCTGATACCATGACAGTGGGAGTTAGGATTTCAACATATGCATTTTGAAGGGACACAAACATCATGGAATTCTCTGAATTCAGAGGATCATAAAAGCCATGGTTTAAATCAGTGACATTCTTCTGTACTTTCCATTAGCAAATGCAGGAACAAACTGAGCTTAGGAGAGATGCTTTAAGAACAAGTTCCTGGAAGCTGACATGTGCATTCCTCCTATTCATGTGCCAATATGGTAATTTTCAGTCTTTTCTTAAGTGACACAACCATCTCTCATCACCTCCTTTCTCTTAAATGAAGTCCTTTGCAAGGCTGCTGTGTTCAATTGGGGGTTAAAAGAAGAATGGTCTGGAGCTTCTCTGTTGCCCAGTTCACTGGCTACAGTTCAGAAATGTCTTTACAAAATCCTGGGACTCTGTGGAACACATTTGAAAACCACTGAGCTGGAACATCTCCTGATAATATCAGAGCCACTGTAGGCCCTAACCCAGACCCCTGACTTTGATATAATCCGGTAGTTCTCAACTCTGTCTGCACATTGGAATAACTGAGAGCTTTGAAAAATGTACTACAGTTCAGGTCCCACCTCTAGAATGTTGACTTAATTGGTCTGGGTCAGATCTGAGCTGTAGTGTTCTTTGTGAAGCTTCCTCGATGATTCTAATGGGCAGCCAAGGTTGAGAACCTTTAATCAGACAGTGTGTGGTTGCATTCCTTTTCTCCACACTCGGCTCTTGCTCAGGCTTGAGCACTTGCTTCAAGCCTCCAGGGTAGAATAACTTATATATATATTTGAAAACGTCATGTGCATTTAGAGGCTTTTCTGTATTCCATTGCCATTGTTAGGGCTGCTATTAACAGAATACCATAGGCAGAGTTGCTTGTAGAAATTTCTTTCTTACAGTTCGGGAAGCTAGGAATTCCAAGAGCATGGCTCTGGCAGATTCAGTGTCTGGAGAGAGTCTGCTTCCAGGTCATAGATGGCCCTCTTCTCTCTGCTCACGTGGTGAAGGACAAGTGAGCTCTCTGGGGTCTCTTTTATTATAAGAGCATTAATCCCATTCATGAAGTCACCATTCTCATGACCTGATCCATGTTGTGCTCCCAAAGACCCCACTTCCTGATACCATGACAGTGGGAGTTAGGATTTCAACATATGCATTTTGAAGGGACACAAACATCATGGAATTCTCTGAATTCAGAGGATCATAAAAGCCATGGTTTAAATCAGTGACATTCTTCTGTACTTTCCATTAGCAAATGCAGGAACAAACTGAGCTTAGGAGAGATGCTTTAAGAACAAGTTCCTGGAAGCTGACATGTGCATTCCTCCTATTCATGTGCCAATATGGTAATTTTCAGTCTTTTCTTAAGTGACACAACCATCTCTCATCACCTCCTTTCTCTTAAATGAAGTCCTTTGCAAGGCTGCTGTGTTCAATTGGGGGTTAAAAGAAGAATGGTCTGGAGCTTCTCTGTTGCCCAGTTCACTGGCTACAGTTCAGAAATGTCTTTACAAAATCCTGGGACTCTGTGGAACACATTTGAAAACCACTGAGCTGGAACATCTCCTGATAATATCAGAGCCACTGTAGGCCCTAACCCAGACCCCTGACTTTGATATAATCCGGTAGTTCTCAACTCTGTCTGCACATTGGAATAACTGAGAGCTTTGAAAAATGTACTACAGTTCAGGTCCCACCTCTAGAATGTTGACTTAATTGGTCTGGGTCAGATCTGAGCTGTAGTGTTCTTTGTGAAGCTTCCTCGATGATTCTAATGGGCAGCCAAGGTTGAGAACCTTTAATCAGACAGTGTGTGGTTGCATTCCTTTTCTCCCACACTCGGCTCTTGCTCAGGCTTGAGCACTTGCTTCAAGCCTCCAGGGTAGAATGCCAGGATTCCCGAGAGCTCTGGGGGATTGGCTTGGATGAGATGGGGAAACAGAAATCCCAGGGTGGGAGGTCATGAACTTCTGCATGCCCAGTTCTTTCTGAAAGGACAGTGTTTTCATCCACCCATGTAATTGACTCTTGTATTCACTGTGCAGTATACGTGGAAAACCTAAACAGAGGATGAACTGTGTTAGAGTTTCTTGCTATGTGAATTACAAAGAGTTTAGAAAGCAAAGCAAGAATGTTCAGTGGTGCCAACCTACGTATCCTAACAGGCCTGTGGTAGTTTGCTCTGCATATTTACCACCAAAAAGTGCTGCAAATGTCATAGCAACCATAGAAGAGCCCCACCCCAGAAGAATTATAGTGTTAAACATTACCTAAGTGGTTTTACAACTCAATTATATTTCAGAATTATCTAGGGAGCATGTTAAAATGCAAATTCCTTGGCCTCACCCTCAGAGATGGCAAATGAGGGTGTTTTCAACTGGGCCCAGGAATCTGTGTTAATCACCAGGACCTTAGGTAACTCTGATGCAGGGATACAGAACCACATATTGAGAAGTACCAAATGCCGAAATAGATAAATCTCCCTTCATTCCCTCATACCCAGGCACATCTTCCTTTTCATATAAAAGCAAAATATCTCCTAGATAGTAAATTTAAATTGCTGGTGTCAGCAAAAAGTAGCACACGCACAACTAACCCAAAAGAGTAGTTTATCGTCCACAAAATCATGCTTGATTCTTTTTTTTGGGGGGGAGCATTTCTATTGGTCTTTCATCATCCATCTTTGCTCTTTTGGCCTGTGTGGGCCTTCCATTGCAGTGGCCTCTGTCGCTGCAGAGCACCAGCTCAGGGCACATGTGCTCCAGAGTGCTAGCCCAGTAATTGGACACATCGGTCCAGCCAATCCATGGCACGTGGGATCTTCCCAGGCCAGGGATCAAACTGGTGCCCCTTGGACTGCAAGGCGGTGTCTTTACCCACTGGACCATCAGGGAAGCCCCATGCTTGATTTTTGATTAGTTACATGATTTTCCTCAGATCGAGATCATCATGTTGTCCTTTTCTTGGGACAAAACTTGCTTTAGATAAGCCTGAAAGAAAGCTAGATGACTTTCTTAATTCCATTTTCATAGACTTTTAAGTCTTTATACTGTGATTTAGTGCTTGTTAAAAAATAAAGTGCTCTTTAAAAATAAAACTAATGTACAAAATTTAAATTTATAGAAACTAATGTGTACCTTGATTGTGAGGTACAGGATACTTACCTACTTTTCAAAGTAATTCTCTTCACATTACAGAAAGATGGGCTTCCGTAAACATATCCTATAGGAGTAAAGTGTGTCTAGTGTTTGCAAAATGGTGTTTTCCTGATGAAAATTTGGCCTAGGCTCAATGTGCTTTCAAAACACTGATAAAAAGTAAGCCATACCTTGAGAAGTTACAACTCAATTATATTTCAGAATTATCTAGGGAGCATGTTAAAATGCAAATTCCTTGGCCTCACCCTCAGAGATGGCAAATGAGGGTGTTTTCAACTGGGCCCAGGAATCTGTGTTAATCACCAGGACCTTAGGTAACTCTGATGCAGGGATACAGAACCACATATTGAGAAGTACCAAATGCCGAAATAGATAAATCTCCCTTCATTCCCTCATACCCAGGCACATCTTCCTTTTCATATAAAAGCAAAATATCTCCTAGATAGTAAATTTAAATTGCTGGTGTCAGCAAAAAGTAGCACACGCACAACTAACCCAAAAGAGTAGTTTATCGTCCACAAAATCATGCTTGATTCTTTTTGGGGAGCATTTCTGTTGGTCTTTCATCATCCATCTTTGTTCTTTTGGCCTGTGTGGGCCTTCCATTGCAGTGGCGTCTCTCGTTGCAGAGCCCCAAAGCTCAGGGCACATGTGCTCCAGAGTGCTAGCCCAGTAATTGGACACATCGGTCCAGCCAATCCATGGCACGTGGGATCTTCCCAGGCCAGGGATCAAACTGGTGCCCCTTGGACTGCAAGGCGGTGTCTTTACCCACTGGACCATCAGGGAAGCCCCATGCTTGATTTTTGATTAGTTACATGATTTTCCTCAGATCGAGATCATCATGTTGTCCTTTTCTTGGGACAAAACTTGCTTTAGATAAGCCTGAAAGAAAGCTAGATGACTTTCTTAATTCCATTTTCATAGACTTTTAAGTCTTTATACTGTGATTTAGTGCTTGTTAAAAAATAAAGTGCTCTTTAAAAATAAAACTAATGTACAAAATTTAAATTTATAGAAACTAATGTGTACCTTGATTGTGAGGTACAGGATACTTACCTACTTTTCAAAGTAATTCTCTTCACATTACAGAAAGATGGGCTTCCGTAAACATATCCTATAGGAGTAAAGTGTGTCTAGTGTTTGCAAAATGGTGTTTTCCTGATGAAAATTTGGCCTAGGCTCAATGTGCTTTCAAAACACTGATAAAAAGTAAGCCATACCTTCAGAATGACTTAGTTCCATAGTCAATTTAGGGGTGGTGGAGAAGCAACCAAAAGGCATACTGAGCTTGATAGTATTGTTTCCCAGTGTTGAATATTATCAACACTCCCCTTATTTGCTAACCATTTCAGAGACAACCTTGCTAGGGGCTAAGGGTGGTATCAAGTTTATAAAAGATTCAGTTTTGATACTTCAGAAAAAAATCCACAATCTAAAGGGGAAACAGAAATGTGTGCTTGATGGGTTAATAAAGACCCTATTCAAAGCCCCCTGTATGGAATGATATCCTCAGACAGCTTGGGAAGGACAGGAGGGTGGGCCTGCTTACTCCTTCACTGACTCAGAGCCTGTTTTGCCATGTCTATCTCTGTCTCAATGGAGTAAGTGCTCAATTCTCAGAGAAGGACATATTGGAACTGACAGCCTCACCATTGTGTATATAATCTGTCATGGCTGACAGATGAAGAAATGGGATTTTGTGAAATGCAACGTGATATAGCCATCAGCCACTGTTGGAAGGAAGCCTTGTTCTCCTGAACCCCTTAAAAAGCACTCCTTCTTAGTCCTCTTTGCCCCTTCACTGCAGCCATCTGAGCACCAGGTTTAAAGCACCATTTCCCCCCATTACTGCTGATCTTTTGTTGTGCTTCCCTTTTGTCCACCCTGCCCTTTGATTGCCAAGCTCTCCCAGCGGGGCAAATTGCAGCTGAAATGGTAGAAACAATGGGATCCGGCAGTGTCCAGATGGAGGCACTGAGAAGCAGGCATGCTTAACTGCTTACTTTCAGCTGGTCCGCCCTGAGTGTAAGTGAGCAGGCCCCACCTTTCAATTGCCAGAGTGAAATCCAGCCTTCTGACAGTCACACGGGCTTCCCCAAAGGCAGAGTTAATTGGAAAGTGAAACAATTAATGGGAGATGGAAGAGAACTAACAGTAAAAATTGCTCTGAGGGGGAGTTACCGTTCAAGTATCTTTAGCCCTTAAGTATTTGGGAAGGATCTTTTGTTGAACATATAATGCATCTGAGCATTCTGATTTCATTATGAGCCATTATGAAATGAGTGATTGATGGCCTATTGTCTTTCGTGTACAGCCATGTATTTTGTCGTGATAATAGGGATCTTAAATGTCATTTTGTTCACTCAACAAACATTTAATGATACCTTTCTGGTTGGTTTGCTTTGTAGTAAATATTGGGGATAAAAGGATAAATGAGAACATCTCTGACCTCAAAATACTTACAGTCTTGGAGACCGGAAACCATGTTAAAACCTTATTTGTAGAGCAAAGGGTGGTATCAAGTTTATAAAAGATTCAGTTTTGATACTTCAGAAAAAAATCCACAATCTAAAGGGGAAACAGAAATGTGTGCTTGATGGGTTAATAAAGACCCTATTCAAAGCCCCCTGTATGGAATGATATCCTCAGACAGCTTGGGAAGGACAGGAGGGTGGGCCTGCTTACTCCTTCACTGACTCAGAGCCTGTTTTGCCATGTCTATCTCTGTCTCAATGGAGTAAGTGCTCAATTCTCAGAGAAGGACATATTGGAACTGACAGCCTCACCATTGTGTATATAATCTGTCATGGCTGACAGATGAAGAAATGGGATTTTGTGAAATGCAACGTGATATAGCCATCAGCCACTGTTGGAAGGAAGCCTTGTTCTCCTGAACCCCTTAAAAGCACTCCTTCTTAGTCCTCTTTCCCCCTTCACTGCAGCCATCTGAGCACCAGGTTTAAAGCACCATTTCCCCCCATTACTGCTGATCTTTTGTTGTGCTTCCCTTTTGTCCACCCTGCCCTTTGATTGCCAAGCTCTCCCAGCGGGGCAAATTGCAGCTGAAATGGTAGAAACAATGGGATCCGGCAGTGTCCAGATGGAGGCACTGAGAAGCAGGCATGCTTAACTGCTTACTTTCAGCTGGTCCGCCCTGAGTGTAAGTGAGCAGGCCCCACCTTTCAATTGCCAGAGTGAAATCCAGCCTTCTGACAGTCACACGGGCTTCCCCAAAGGCAGAGTTAATTGGAAAGTGAAACAATTAATGGGAGATGGAAGAGAACTAACAGATAAAATTGCTCTGAGGGGGAGTTACCGTTCAAGTATCTTTAGCCCTTAAGTATTTGGGAAGGATCTTTTGTTGAACATATAATGCATCTGAGCATTCTGATTTCATTATGAGCCATTATGAAATGAGTGATTGATGGCCTATTGTCTTTCGTGTACAGCCATGTATTTTGTCGTGATAATAGGGATCTTAAATGTCATTTTGTTCACTCAACAAACATTTAATGATACCTTTCTGGTTGGTTTGCTTTGTAGTAAATATTGGGGATAAAAGGATAAATGAGAACATCTCTGACCTCAAAATACTTACAGTCTTGGAGACCGGAAAGTATACAGAAAAATAGCACCTTGCATGTGATAGATATCTTCATAAGAGACAATAGTACACACAGAAGGAATAATAGCATAAGAAATTGGACTGGAGGCGGGTAGCTGTCTTTGCAGACATTGTGCTGCAATATACAGGTCATTAATCTCACTAATGACAAAATGGAATACCCATAGTAAAATGGATGTTCCTTCATTTATTCAATAAATGTTTATGGTATGTGTGTGCTCAGTCACTTCAGTTGTGTTCAACTCTGTGTGACTCTATGGACTGTAGCCTGCCAGGCTTCTCTGTCCATGGGATTATCCAGGCAAGAATTCTGGAGTGGGTTGACATTCCTTTCTCCAGGGGATCTTCCTGACCCAGAGATTGACCCTGCGTCTCTTATGTCTCCTGCATTGACAGGCAGGTGGCTACTGTTTGCCAGGTACTGTGCTTTGGTATCTCTGTGATACTATATACAGGAAAACAGGCATTAATTCAATGCATACAAAAATCAAATGTAAATTGAAAACTATGATAAGTACAGCAAAGAGGAGATACATTGTTTCATGAAAATGTGTAGTAGGACTATTTCTATAAAGTAGGAAGACTCCTAGGATTGAGCTGAGATTAGAACATAATGATAAGTTAATGAAAGATTCTATTAGGTGCTAAGAATGAGAAGATGAAGCATTAGGGAGAAACTGAGCCCCCTTTCAATTTGCCAGAGTGAAATCCAGCCTTCTGACAGTCACACGGGCTTCCCAAAGGCAGAGTTAATTGGAAAGTGAAACAATTAATGGGAGATGGAAGAGAACTAACAGTAAAATTGCTCTGAGGGGGAGTTACCGTTCAAGTATCTTTAGCCCTTAAGTATTTGGGAAGGATCTTTTGTTGAACATATAATGCATCTGAGCATTCTGATTTCATTATGAGCCATTATGAAATGAGTGATTGATGGCCTATTGTCTTTCGTGTACAGCCATGTATTTTGTCGTGATAATAGGGATCTTAAATGTCATTTTGTTCACTCAACAAACATTTAATGATACCTTTCTGGTTGGTTTGCTTTGTAGTAAATATTGGGGATAAAAGGATAAATGAGAACATCTCTGACCTCAAAATACTTACAGTCTTGGAGACCGGAAAGTATACAGAAAAATAGCACCTTGCATGTGATAGATATCTTCATAAGAGACAATAGTACACACAGAAGGAATAATAGCATAAGAAATTGGACTGGAGGCGGGTAGCTGTCTTTGCAGACATTGTGCTGCAATATACAGGTCATTAATCTCACTAATGACAAAATGGAATACCCATAGTAAAATGGATGTTCCTTCATTTATTCAATAAATGTTTATGGTATGTGTGTGCTCAGTCACTTCAGTTGTGTTCAACTCTGTGTGACTCTATGGACTGTAGCCTGCCAGGCTTCTCTGTCCATGGGATTATCCAGGCAAGAATTCTGGAGTGGGTTGACATTCCTTTCTCCAGGGGATCTTCCTGACCCAGAGATTGACCCTGCGTCTCTTATGTCTCCTGCATTGACAGGCAGGTGGCTACTGTTTGCCAGGTACTGTGCTTTGGTATCTCTGTGATACTATATACAGGAAAACAGGCATTAATTCAATGCATACAAAAATCAAATGTAAATTGAAAACTATGATAAGTACAGCAAAGAGGAGATACATTGTTTCATGAAAATGTGTAGTAGGACTATTTCTATAAAGTAGGAAGACTCCCTAGGATTGAGCTGAGATTAGAACATAATGATAAGTTAATGAAAGATTCTATTAGGTGCTAAGAATGAGAAGATGAAGCATTAGGGAGAAACTGATGGAAATTTGTGGTGAAGAGTCCAGCTTCAGCATGAAGCCCCTCTGTGAACTTCAGTATCTAGATCTGGAAAAGTAGAGAGGGGCTCAGGACAGGGTAGAGGAGAGGGAGTGGCTCTGAGTCCTGTTTTCCCCAGGTCCAAAATAACGTAAACCTTTTATCCCACCATTTTTTTTAAGTACTACCACTAACTCTCTAGAATATTCAATTATAAGCAGCCAATTATTTCATCACCCAAAGTAGGTGTTAGTCGCTCAGTCATGTCTGACTCTTAGCAATACCATGGACTGTGGTGTGTCAGGTTCCTCTGTGGAATTCTCCAGACAAAAATATTGCTGTGGGTAGCCAGTCACTTTGCTAGGGGATCGTCCCAACCCAGATATTGAACCCAGGATTGCAGGCAGATTCTTTACCATCTGAGCCAACAGGACAAAGGAGTAGGAAATTTTGTCTCCAAGCCCTCTTCTAGGTCTGTCATCCTGTGAGTATACACATAGTGCCAACTAAAATCCAAAGCATAAATGACAAATTAATAGACTGCTGACTCATAATAGTAAGTCAAATTTACTCTTTTATGGCATAAATAAGATTTCTCTGTTTTTTCCAAAAATGAGATAGTGGCCTATGTCCATAGTGGTAATACCTAGCAGACAATCAAGTGTCAGAATTAGTTCTGTAGATGTTGATGATGGCAGTGTCTTTACTACAGACTGCAAGATGGAGAAAATAAATATATTTTTTTCCTTAATTTTCTCCTGAGATTCAGATTTGGACGCTCTAATATATGCTATTGGAAGTATAAACAGGGATCTTCCTGACCCAGAGATTGACCCTGCGTCTCTTATGTCTCCTGCATTGACAGGCAGGTGGCTACTGTTTGCCAGGTACTGTGCTTTGGTATCTCTGTGATACTATATACAGGAAAACAGGCATTAATTCAATGCATACAAAAATCAAATGTAAATTGAAAACTATGATAAGTACAGCAAAGAGGAGATACATTGTTTCATGAAAATGTGTAGTAGGACTATTTCTATAAAGTAGGAAGACTCCTAGGATTGAGCTGAGATTAGAACATAATGATAAGTTAATGAAAGATTCTATTAGGTGCTAAGAATGAGAAGATGAAGCATTAGGGAGAAACTGATGGAAATTTGTGGTGAAGAGTCCAGCTTCAGCATGAAGCCCCTCTGTGAACTTCAGTATCTAGATCTGGAAAAGTAGAGAGGGGCTCAGGACAGGGTAGAGGAGAGGGAGTGGCTCTGAGTCCTGTTTTCCCCAGGTCCAAAATAACGTAAACCTTTTATCCCACCATTTTTTTTAAGTACTACCACTAACTCTCTAGAATATTCAATTATAAGCAGCCAATTATTTCATCACCCAAAGTAGGTGTTAGTCGCTCAGTCATGTCTGACTCTTAGCAATACCATGGACTGTGGTGTGTCAGGTTCCTCTGTGGAATTCTCCAGACAAAAATATTGCTGTGGGTAGCCAGTCACTTTGCTAGGGGATCGTCCCAACCCAGATATTGAACCCAGGATTGCAGGCAGATTCTTTACCATCTGAGCCAACAGGACAAAGGAGTAGGAAATTTTGTCTCCAAGCCCTCTTCTAGGTCTGTCATCCTGTGAGTATACACATAGTGCCAACTAAAATCCAAAGCATAAATGACAAATTAATAGACTGCTGACTCATAATAGTAAGTCAAATTTACTCTTTTATGGCATAAATAAGATTTCTCTGTTTTTTCCAAAAATGAGATAGTGGCCTATGTCCATAGTGGTAATACCTAGCAGACAATCAAGTGTCAGAATTAGTTCTGTAGATGTTGATGATGGCAGTGTCTTTACTACAGACTGCAAGATGGAGAAAATAAATATATTTTTTTCCTTAATTTTCTCCTGAGCACTTACAGGCTTAGCTTGGGGACGCTCTCTTTAAAAAATATAGTGCAATATTGGAAGTATAAACAGGATTTCTCAAAATCAGGGAGGCAGAAAGTAACACTAGAGGTTCCAGAAACTGGTATGCATGAAACGCTGGTTTCTTTACTATATTGAATTTTACCCATAATTCTTTCGGCCACCTGAGTTTTGACTCTTAACAGGGACAGTAAGAGTTTTTTCCTAATAAACAGAAATCCTATAGCATCAATGGCAAAAAACAGAGAAGAAATGGCCAATAAATATATAGATAGCCAGCTAGACATCTAGATAGACACATACATACGTATATGTATACATAAACATATCGATGCATAGTGTATGTTAAAACCTCCTAAATTCACTAAACCATAGTTAGATACTACTTAGGATATTATCAAAGCTTTCTTAATTCACTAATATTTTTTCTTCTTTAACAAATCTTAAGGTAATGTATCATCTATGTATAAAACAATACTTATGATAGAACTTGGAGAATGTTTCTTTGTACTTGTAACCTGGCTTAATTTCTATCTGAAACAATGTGAGCATATCTGTATTAAAAATAGCTTGATATCTCAAAACAATGTGTTCACTTTTTATTCTCTTTGTGAGTTTATAGACATTTGTTATGTTATAACTCTAGCACAGGTTTTGCCTTTCCTGGCCAAAGAGTCAGTCTAAGGATGGTGCAAAGTCTAAAGACTTTCACGGAGAGTCAATGTAGGGAAAATACAGCTGACAAAGTCCAGCAGAGTGATCTTGAAATGATAATGATTTTTTTTCCTGGTACATTTGTCCTGGAGACTCAAAATTCCTTTTGAGAATATCCATGGGTTTCTTTGAGAGAGCAGTCAGGGCCTAAGCTTGGCTTAAAGGTGTCTTAGCAGGCTCACTGCCAAATATGCAACACTCCTAGAGTCAATAGAGATTTGAGGGTTCTTTCATTTCCCTTCCTTAGTGTTGTTTCTTCCCTCTGTCTTTGACTGCTGCCCTTCCCTGTACAGGAAATGAGCACAGGAAGTCAGGAAGTTTGGAGGCTCTCCTGAACTCTGCCACCTTGGGCAGGACTCTCCATGTCGAAGTTTTAACCTTTGCATGTGGAAAATAGAATGACTGGATGGAGGAGCATTTAGAGGCCCTCCTATCTCTAAACATTTCTTATTCTGAGATTACATTAAACCAAGATAGAACCTGCTATTTAGGGTGAGAAAGACAATGATTAATGAATCTTTATTAATGTTCAAAATCAACACAACATACTTTTACTGAAGAAATTGGAAAAGAAAAATAGCTCCACAAAGCATTCTGGTATTTTGAACCAGAAAAGTGACTATTTTCCATTTATAAATAACTAAGCCTTTTGATGTTAAATTCTAGTTTCACCATGCTCATCTTTGTTTCTCTTTCTCTCCTTCTCCGTTCCACCCACCCTTAGGCTTATGAGCGACCACAGAAACACTCAGCTCTCCACTATGACCCAGGCCTCCCACAGGATTTCACCAGTGACACCTTAAAACCAAAGCACCAGCAAAAAAGCAGCAGCCAGAACCACATGGACTGGTCCACCAACTCTGATAATGGACCTACCACTCAGAATTGCTTCATCAGTCCAGAGTCTGGCAGAGAAACTGCAAGCACCAGCAAGATCCCAGCTCTTGAGCCCATGGCTTCCTTTGCAAAGGCCCAGGGTAAGAAAGGCAGTGCAGGGAGCACATGGAGTCAGTTGTCCAGCAGTAACAAAGATCTGCTCTTGGGAGGTGTGGTTCCGTCTCCAAGTAGCCACAGCTCACCAGCCCCTCCCAGCAGCTCTGCTGAGTGTGGTGGGATTCAGCCCTTGGTAGATCAAGATGGAGGAAGTGCAAAGGAATCCCTTGAACCACCTACTATAGGCAGCAAGAAAAAGTCCAGTAAAAAAGATGTGATAAGTCAAACCATACCAAACTCAGACCTAGACTGGGTCAAGAATGCTCAAAAAGCATTTGACAATACAGAAGGGAAAAGGGAAGGCTACTCTGCAGATAATGGCCAAGAGGCCTCACCAGCCAGGCAGAATGTTTAGTAATCCTGACTCAAGCCATGTCCGGATACTCCCTATCAAGGCACCTTGCCAGGAAGGGTTCTTTCATTTCCTTCCTTAGTGTTGTTTCTTCCTCTGTCTTTGACTGCTGCCCTTCCCTGTACAGGAAGGGTCAGGAAGTTTGAGGCTCTCCTGAACTCTGCCACCTTGGGCAGGACTCTCCATGTCGAAGTTTTAACCTTTGCATGTGGAAAATAGAATGACTGGATGGAGGAGCATTTAGAGGCCCTCCTATCTCTAAACATTTCTTATTCTGAGATTACATTAAACCAAGATAGAACCTGCTATTTAGGGTGAGAAAGACAATGATTAATGAATCTTTATTAATGTTCAAAATCAACACAACATACTTTTACTGAAGAAATTGGAAAAGAAAAATAGCTCCACAAAGCATTCTGGTATTTTGAACCAGAAAAGTGACTATTTTCCATTTATAAATAACTAAGCCTTTTGATGTTAAATTCTAGTTTCACCATGCTCATCTTTGTTTCTCTTTCTCTCCTTCTCCGTTCCACCCACCCTTAGGCTTATGAGCGACCACAGAAACACTCAGCTCTCCACTATGACCCAGGCCTCCCACAGGATTTCACCAGTGACACCTTAAAACCAAAGCACCAGCAAAAAAGCAGCAGCCAGAACCACATGGACTGGTCCACCAACTCTGATAATGGACCTACCACTCAGAATTGCTTCATCAGTCCAGAGTCTGGCAGAGAAACTGCAAGCACCAGCAAGATCCCAGCTCTTGAGCCCATGGCTTCCTTTGCAAAGGCCCAGGGTAAGAAAGGCAGTGCAGGGAGCACATGGAGTCAGTTGTCCAGCAGTAACAAAGATCTGCTCTTGGGAGGTGTGGTTCCGTCTCCAAGTAGCCACAGCTCACCAGCCCCTCCCAGCAGCTCTGCTGAGTGTGGTGGGATTCAGCCCTTGGTAGATCAAGATGGAGGAAGTGCAAAGGAATCCCTTGAACCACCTACTATAGGCAGCAAGAAAAAGTCCAGTAAAAAAGATGTGATAAGTCAAACCATACCAAACTCAGACCTAGACTGGGTCAAGAATGCTCAAAAAGCATTTGACAATACAGAAGGGAAAAGGGAAGGCTACTCTGCAGATAATGGCCAAGAGGCCTCACCAGCCAGGCAGAATGTGAGTTCTGTCAGTAATCCTGAAAATGACTCAAGCCATGTCCGGATTACTATCCCTATCAAGGCACCTTGCCTAGATCCAAGCAGCCATAAGAGGAAAAAGAGACAGTCCATCAAAGCAGTGGTGGAAAAGATCATGCCAGAGAAAGCCTTGACTTCTGGAATCACTATCAGCAGTGAAGTAGTTAATAGAATATTTTCCAACCCTGAGGGTAACAAGAAAGATCCCCGTGTCCCTAAGTTGGGTAAAATGATAGAGAATGAGTCCCCCTCAGCTGTCCTTGAAACTGGTGGAAGTGTCGAGAAACTTGTCCCAGGAGGTGTATCTAAGCCAAGGAAACCACCAATGGTCATGACGCCTCCAACATGCACAGATCATTCGCCAAGAAAGCTGCCAGAAATCCAGCACCCCAAATTTGCTGCAAAACGGAGGTGGACGTGCAGCAAACCAAAACCCACCAGTCTGCTTCGGGAGGCAGTCATGGCCACCTCCGATAAACTGATGGTGGAACCACCATCTGCATATCCCATCACCCCATCCAGCCCTCTGTACACCAACACAGACAGTCTTACTGTGATCACACCAGTCAAAAAGAAGCGGGGACGACCAAAGAAGCAGCCTTTGCTCACAGTTGAGACAATTCATGAGGGGACATCCACCAGTCCAGTCAGTCCCATCAGTCGGGAGTTTCCTGGCACCAAGAAAAGAAAGAGACGACGTAGTTTAGCTAAGTTAGCCCAACTAGTGCCAGGAGAGGACAAACCCATGAGCGAGATGAAATTTCACAAAAAAGTTGGAAAGCTTGGGGTGTTGGATAAGAAGACCATAAAAACTATCAATAAGATGAAAACACTCAAGAGGAAGAATATCTTGAACCAGATCTTGTCCTGCTCCAGCAGCATTGCGCTGAAGGCCAAAGCTCCCCCGGAGACCAGCCCTGCAGCAGCTGCCATCGAGAGCAAATTGGGCAAGCAAATTAATGTCAGCAAGAGGGGCACCATCTACATTGGCAAGAAGAGGGGCAGGAAGCCAAGGGCAGAGCTGCCACCCCCATCTGAAGAACCCAAAACAGCCATCAAGCACCCGAGGCCTGTTTCTAGCCAGCCGGATGTTCCCGCCGTGCCTTCCAACTTTCAGTCACTTGTGGCGTCTTCACCAGCAGCTATGCACCCACTTTCGACACAGTTAGGTGGGTCCAATGGCAACCTGAGCCCCGCCAGCACTGAAACCAATTTTTCAGAGTTGAAAACTATGCCAAATCTCCAGCCCATCAGTGCTCTTCCAACCAAAACCCAAAAGGGAATCCACAGTGGGACCTGGAAGCTGTCTCCACCCAGGCTGATGGCCAACTCCCCCTCACACCTCTGCGAGATCGGGTCCCTCAAGGAGATAACACTGTCCCCTGTGAGCGAGTCCCACAGTGAAGAGACGATCCCAAGTGACAGCGGCATTGGGACAGACAACAACAGCACGTCTGACCAAGCCGAGAAGAGTTCTGAATCCCGACGGAGGTACTCTTTTGATTTCTGCTCCCTGGACAGCACGGAGGCCATCCCATCTGACACCAGCACAAAGAACCGGCATGGCCACCGGCAGAAACATCTCATTGTGGACAACTTTCTGGCCCACGAAAGCCTCAAGAAGCCAAAGCACAAGAGGAAACGGAAAAGCCTGCAAAACCGTGATGATCTCCAGTTTCTGGCAGACCTGGAAGAGCTCATCACCAAGTTCCAGGTGTTCAGGATCTCCCACCGGAGTTATACCTTCTACCATGAGAATCCGTATCCCAGCATTTTTCGGATTAATTTTGATCACTATTACCCGGTGCCATATATCCAGTATGACCCGTTGCTCTATCTTCGTAGGACTTCTGACTTAAAGTCAAAGAAGAAACGTGGTAGGCCTGCAAAAACCAATGACACCATGACAAAGGTGCCTTTTTTACAAGGGTTCAGCTACCCTATTCCCAGTGGAAGTTACTATGCACCCTATGGAATGCCTTACACATCAATGCCTATGATGAACCTTGGTTATTACAGTCAGTACCCAGCTCCTCTGTACCTGTCACACACGCTCGGAGCAGCATCCCCATTCATGAGGCCAACAGTGCCACCACCTCAGTTCCACACAGGCTCCCACATGAAGATGTCTGGTACAGCTAAACATAAAGCAAAGCATGGAGTGCACCTGCAAGGGCCTGTGGGTCTGGGCCTTGGTGACAGACAGCCATCCCTGAATCCTCCCAAGGTGGGCAGTGCCAGTCTGTCCAGTGGTCGGCTCCACAAGAGGAAACACAAACACAAGCATAAGCACAAGGAAGACCGGCTCCTGGGGACCCATGACAACTTAAGTGGTCTCTTTGCAGGCAAAGCCACAGGCTTCTCCAGCCACATCCTGAGTGAGCGGCTGAGCAGTGCAGACAAAGAGCTCTCCTTGGTAAGTGAGAAAAACAAGCATAAGGAGAAACAGAAGCACCAGCATAGTGAAGCCGGCCACAAAGCATCCAAGAACAACTTTGAGGTGGACACCTTGTCTACGCTGTCACTTTCTGATGCCCAGCATTGGACGCAGGCCAAGGACAAAGGGGACTTGAGCAGCGAGCCTGTGGACTCATGCTCAAAAAGGTACTCTGGCAATGGCGGGGACAGTGGCAGCACAAGACCGGAGAGCCTGGATGTGTTCAGTGAGATGAACCCTCCGAACGACAAGTGGGACAGCGATGTGAGTGGGAGTAAAAGGAGGAGCTATGAAGGCTTTGGAACGTACAGGGAAAAGGACATCCAAGCCTTCAAGATGAACCGCAAGGAGAGAAGTTCCTATGACTCCTCAGTATCTCCAGGTAAGGCTGAATTTTCTTCCAACTTGAACTATCTTGTTGCGGGATTGCTGGCCCTGCCCTTAGCACTCCCCTGTCTATCGTACATTGCTCTCACTAGTTTGCAGAGAGGTAGACACCAAATGACAATGGGTCTCCTTGTAGATTTGACTCTGGTGTACATTTTATGCATTGTATACTTTGCATTTATTGTCTTTTCTCTCTTGGAGCCATTGCTTGAGAACTGTGGGCACCAAGGTAGCCCCAGTAGCTGCCTAGATTACGACCATACCCTCTACCGTTATGCTTTTAATTACATTGTGCCTAGGTCCTCATCTAATCTGATTGCAAATTTGCTAATTGGGTAAATCCTCTAAAACTCACTAGGAATACCAACATGATCCCAAGAATGTCAGAATTGGATGCAAATGAATACCGAGTTTATGTGACATGCTAGCTCTAGATGTCACACAGGCTAGGCCGAAACATCCACAGCTGAATCATTGCAAGCTAATGACCAGTGAATCCTGATGGCTGTGTGATAAGGAAGCCACAGCCTAAGGCCATGTTTTCCTCTTTTTGTTCATGAGCATTTGATACACAGCCCTTTGTAGACCTCTAAAGTGAAACCTCGACCTGTCATTTCCCTGCATGAAGGTGGGGGTAGGGGCAGAGCCTGGCTGAAAAGCCCCGTGTGCCTCCTGCCTCTGTGGCATCTTACCACTGTAACTCTTGGCACATCCACTGGGGATGGGATTTGCCCACTAATCTCTAAACTGAAGTGCTGGTTGCTCATTTCTTGTCAGTTGCTGGCAGAATTTCCTTGCTAACCTGCCCACCCTACATTAAGCCCCCCAAAACCCTTGTCTATATATCATACAGATGATAAGACCCAAAGGACTTGAGGGCCCTTGAGCAGCCGAGCCCCGGGGGGGTGGACTCATGCTCAAAAGGTACTCTGGCAATGGCGGGACAGTGGCAGCACAAGACCGGAGAGCCTGGATGTGTTCAGTGAGATGAACCCTCCGAACGACAAGTGGGACAGCGATGTGAGTGGGAGTAAAAGGAGGAGCTATGAAGGCTTTGGAACGTACAGGGAAAAGGACATCCAAGCCTTCAAGATGAACCGCAAGGAGAGAAGTTCCTATGACTCCTCAGTATCTCCAGGTAAGGCTGAATTTTCTTCCAACTTGAACTATCTTGTTGCGGGATTGCTGGCCCTGCCCTTAGCACTCCCCTGTCTATCGTACATTGCTCTCACTAGTTTGCAGAGAGGTAGACACCAAATGACAATGGGTCTCCTTGTAGATTTGACTCTGGTGTACATTTTATGCATTGTATACTTTGCATTTATTGTCTTTTCTCTCTTGGAGCCATTGCTTGAGAACTGTGGGCACCAAGGTAGCCCCAGTAGCTGCCTAGATTACGACCATACCCTCTACCGTTATGCTTTTAATTACATTGTGCCTAGGTCCTCATCTAATCTGATTGCAAATTTGCTAATTGGGTAAATCCTCTAAAACTCACTAGGAATACCAACATGATCCCAAGAATGTCAGAATTGGATGCAAATGAATACCGAGTTTATGTGACATGCTAGCTCTAGATGTCACACAGGCTAGGCCGAAACATCCACAGCTGAATCATTGCAAGCTAATGACCAGTGAATCCTGATGGCTGTGTGATAAGGAAGCCACAGCCTAAGGCCATGTTTTCCTCTTTTTGTTCATGAGCATTTGATACACAGCCCTTTGTAGACCTCTAAAGTGAAACCTCGACCTGTCATTTCCCTGCATGAAGGTGGGGGTAGGGGCAGAGCCTGGCTGAAAAGCCCCGTGTGCCTCCTGCCTCTGTGGCATCTTACCACTGTAACTCTTGGCACATCCACTGGGGATGGGATTTGCCCACTAATCTCTAAACTGAAGTGCTGGTTGCTCATTTCTTGTCAGTTGCTGGCAGAATTTCCTTGCTAACCTGCCCACCCACATAAGCCATCCTTGCCACAGAAGCCTCACACTTCTGCATATATATCCCTTCGTCCCTGTCTATATATCATACAGATGATAAGACTCCTGTAGAAGAGAGTAGTTATTTACTATGAAAAGAATAGAGACTCCTTAGGCCAGACAAACCCTCTAGCCAAAGCCTAGTTTAAAGGACTGATCATTCCTGATAAGGTTTGAGTGTACTGTCTCACCTCTGTTGATGGTGTGTACCCCTTGTGTGTCCTCCCCCTTCAGAGGGAGTCCATAATTAGTGAAAGTGAAGGCAATCTATTCATGAGGATTTAGAGACATTTTCTAGGCCAGCAGATTTCAAAAAGAAATACAGTGATGAGTTAGAAGCGACTTAAAGGTTGCCCCAAATTGCCACTAGCTTGTGGTAGATGTTCCCCTTGCTTAATGAAGAGACCAATTAGCAGTCATGTATCCTGTACTTGGCGAAGGTGATAAATGGCCCACACTTCATGTCTGCCCAAATAGAAGTGTTCTTCTGGGTTTCCCCATTTCTGATCATCAGACTTTATTGAAGGTGCTATATTTTGTGCAAAATCTAAATTCAGCCCGTCCAGACAAGTGTTGCTCAAAGACTAAATTTTCACATGAGACAGATTGTTACTTTCTCTTTCAGTGTGGTGGAGTTGAGCCATAGAACCAGAACTAGCCATTAGCAGAGGACATTCTAATTTCTATTTTCTTGACGTTGTTTAGTTAGAAAACAATAACGGTATGTTATTGCTGAGAACCTGCAAGCAAGAATCCTAATTTAACAGACCTGAGAAGATCTCAGAAGCTAAAACCTACCATTATTATGCATTAGCGTTCTCAGAAGCAGTCTTACAGGGAGTTCTGTGAGTTTGGACTGTGTAACAGCTAGGCTCTGGTTGAAGTTTGCCAGCTAGAGGTTCATCTATGGACCCTGTGTCTCTGAGTGTGGCCACATTCTAGCCATACAAAATTCCTTGTATTTGCATTCACAAGGTGGTGGTTATTTCATTTAAAACTCTCCCTCTCCTTCCCCAGCTTTCTACTTTGCAACCAGCCACAGAAAGCTGGATTCAGCCTACAAATGAGTCCTGAGCCCAACTCTGTTATCATTTTAGACATGATATTCTACCTCTTTGGAGTACTATCTGCCAACCTATAACTCAAGGGTTGGGCCGCACTGTTTCTGTAGGGTGTTAGTCTCTCAGTCATGTCTAACTCTTTGATATCCCATGGATTGTGGGCTGCCGGGCTCCTCCATCCATGGGATTTTCCAGGCAAGAATACTGGAGTGGGTCGCCATTTCCTTCTCTAGGGAATTTTTCAGACCCAGCAATCAAACTTAGGTCTCTCACATTGCAGGAAGATTCTTTACCATCTAAGCCACCAGGGAAGCCCATTTTGTATGGCATGTTTCAATTCTTAAACCTATTTCACATGTATTTCTTATAGCACCCTTCTTGTAGTCTTAGAAGATAAATATTTTCATTCACATTTTATGGATCAGGACACTGAGGCTCAGAGTTCAAGTGACCTGCCCAGGTTCAGAAAGCTGTTACTTTTTATACTAGGCCCAGGGCTCTACCCACTGCATTGCAACTCAACTGCGTGTCAGCCAGCTAGTTGAGGTCAAGTCAAGAACACGGTCCTAGTCCCCAGCCCAACATCCCTATATGTCACCACCACCTTTCTCTGAAAGTCTTATCTATCTATCTTCTGATTACATGCTTTCCCCTAGGGCATCTGCACTGTGATTATGTGATGAATGCAGAAGGGAGTAATTAAGACAAGAAGACATCCCTTGAGACACATCAGTCCAGCCGCTCCGCGGCACGTGGGATCTTCCCAGGCCAGGGCTCGAACCGGCGCCCCTTGCACTGCAAGGCAGTGTCCTTACCCACTGGACCACCAGGGGAAGCCCTTTTTTTTTTTTTTTTTTAAACTTTATTGAATTTGTTACAGTATTCTGTTTCATGAAGGATCTTAGCTCCCCAAATAGGGATTGAACCCATACCCTCTGCTTTGACAGGTAGATGCTTAACCGCTGGGCTGCCATGGAAGCTCTGAAGGAGGATTTCTTATGGCCTAAACTTTTCTAAATATCAGCCTGGAAATATGTATGTTGACAAGGTTTCCACTTTTGTCCTTAATGAAATCCAGTTCCCTCAGTTTTTTATGCCATCACTTGTGCTTATTTTTACTCTTTTTTCTAAACATTTTCATGAATATTAATTTTTAGTGGCTTCTGTGTCCGTATAGGTATACCTGTTGTCCCTACACCTCTTGGTGAATACCTCATTGGAATAGACCAGATTCCCTATCATTTTCTTCCCTTCTAAACCATGGCCTCTCCTTGCCTATATCTTAAATGCCCCCTCTTTACTGAACTTCTGAAACAACAGGAAAAAAAAAAAAGCCTCCTGGTAACACTTGAAACCCAGTGCCTTCACCTTAATGTCATATACTCCAAACAGAGCCAGGTTTTATTAAAAATTGGGAGACAGATGAGACTGAGGTTACTGGAACCATTAAGATCTTTCAGAGACTTTATCTGAGTTGAGGTATCTAGCTAGATGGTCATGATTAGAAAATAAGCATCCACCCTTCCATACTTTCTCTTCCTCCATCTCTTCCTTCTCCATAGAGTTCATTTCTATACAATCTTTTTTGTAATATTTTTAAATTTTTTATTTATTTATTTTTGGCTATTCTGAGTTTTCTCTGCTACCACAAGCTCTTTTCTAGTTGCAGGGAGTGGGGGCTTCTCTCTAGTTGGGGTGAGCAGGCTTCTTCTTGCAGTGACTTCTCTTGTAGAACTAAGGCTCTAGGGCACATGGGCTTCAATAGCTGCAGCCCAGAGGCTCCATCATTGCGGCTCCAAGGCTCTAGAGCACAAGCTCCATAGTTGTGGCTCATGGGCTCTGCAGCATGTGGGATCTTCTCGGATCAGGGATCGAAGCCATGTCTCCTGCATTGGCAGGCAAACTCTTTAACCCTGAGCTACCAGGGAAGCCCCTCCCTCGCATCTTAGTGTCCAATTTCACATGATCTAGTCTTCTTCAAAATAGACATGGCGTAAAGACAGATGTCATTTTTTTACGCTGTTGAGGATCAGATTTAGGAGCAAAGTGAAAGGAGGACTTTGAGCACTCCCTGAGATCAGAACTGACAAAAGGCACCGTATACATGGAAGCCATTGCCATTATGAAGAGAGGAGTTAGAGACCCCATTTAGCAATAGTAGCAGCTGCACACTTCATTCCCTCTTTTCTGCTTGGAATATCATTCATTCTTATCCCCTTGCCCCAGCATATGGATGCATTTTCTTGGTAGCACCTTTACAACATACTATGAGCTAGGAAGTTACAAAGATTCCTTAAGCTTTTTTCTATATTTTACCCCTGACCTACTGCATCTTTGGTTTCCAAGGGCAGTGACTCTTTTGACCTGGTTTCTAAATGTGCACCATCTGGTAAGTCTTAATCTATAAAAATGTGTGCCAAATAATGGACAAATAGTGGGAAGGTGAAATCTACACACTGTCAGAGTTGGAAGGAGCTTCATCGACGCTGCTCTCCCACCAGGCACCACCATCTTATGCACCCTGACATGCAGCAGATTCCAGAGAGCAATCCTGTCCAAGGGTGACAATGCGTATTCAGATGATGGTACATGCTCTCAGAGCCTAGAAGCAGAAGAGGTCTCTAGTGTGAATGATGTTGTTCTTGTCCCAGCCTCTTGGTGAAAACATTCTTTGCATAGTCTGACATAAAGTTATGCCAGGAGCTTCAGATGTCTTGACCACTGCTGTCTAGGCTCCCATCAGGTATTGGAGAAACAGTGAGAAGAGTTAAGTTTACACCTGTTATCTCTTAGTCTAAAGCCATCCTTGGTCAAAATAGCCATCCTGGGTCCCCAGTGCAAGTAGTTTGCCCATGATGAATGTATGCTGAGCAGTCATTCTTAGCTCGCCTCTCAGATATCAGGCATGCCACATAGGTGGCTGTATTTCCTTGAGCCTGAGGACTCGACTTTTTCTTGTGGCCTTTCCTTGCCCTCTGTCAGTTCCACTTATCAGCACCATGGGTATTTGGGAGGCAGTTTCTATTGTCAGTCACAGACAGGAAATGAATGCCCAAGCCAAAAATAATATAGAAGCCTCCTCCAATCAGTCATCCAGATGTGGGAATTAACCACATGGACAACATGTCATGAAAACCATACAAAATAAACTTGTGTGGAAAGTTTTCTAAAACTGGAATAGAAGGAAGAAGAGGACTCATGGGAGGAGAAAGTTAAAACCAGGAAAGAAGAAAGAGTGAAAAATGGAAAACTGATGAAGTGTGGTCTGTCTAACCTTAATCCAAGTTGAATTCTAGGTCATCCTGTGGGAGGAAGTGAAAGATTAATGAACTAATGATTGCTGTGTGGTTTATCTAAATTATGAGTACCTGCCTCAGTCTTGTCTCCTACTCTACCCAGCCAAAAGATCTTTTTTACTCTCAGTTTTCTCAAGTAATACTAGGACAATAAAGGTTCTGACCAGACCTGATAGTCTAGGATTCTCAAATTTATACAGTGGAATTGAAACAAACACACACATGCAAACTGATTGTGCAGTAAAATAAAGAAAACCTAATTTTGATTGCCCCCACCACCATCTTATGCACCCTGACATGCAGCAGATTCCAGAGAGCAATCCTGTCCAAGGGTGACAATGCGTATTCAGATGATGGTACATGCTCTCAGAGCCTAGAAGCAGAAGAGGTCTCTAGTGTGAATGATGTTGTTCTTGTCCCAGCCTCTTGGTGAAAACATTCTTTGCATAGTCTGACATAAAGTTATGCCAGGAGCTTCAGATGTCTTGACCACTGCTGTCTAGGCTCCCATCAGGTATTGGAGAAACAGTGAGAAGAGTTAAGTTTACACCTGTTATCTCTTAGTCTAAAGCCATCCTTGGTCAAAATAGCCATCCTGGGTCCCCAGTGCAAGTAGTTTGCCCATGATGAATGTATGCTGAGCAGTCATTCTTAGCTCGCCTCTCAGATATCAGGCATGCCACATAGGTGGCTGTATTTCCTTGAGCCTGAGGACTCGACTTTTTCTTGTGGCCTTTCCTTGCCCTCTGTCAGTTCCACTTATCAGCACCATGGGTATTTGGGAGGCAGTTTCTATTGTCAGTCACAGACAGGAAATGAATGCCCAAGCCAAAATAATATAGAAGCCTCCTCCAATCAGTCATCCAGATGTGGGAATTAACCACATGGACAACATGTCATGAAAACCATACAAAATAAACTTGTGTGGAAAGTTTTCTAAAACTGGAATAGAAGGAAGAAGAGGACTCATGGGAGGAGAAAGTTAAAACCAGGAAAGAAGAAAGAGTGAAAAATGGAAAACTGATGAAGTGTGGTCTGTCTAACCTTAATCCAAGTTGAATTCTAGGTCATCCTGTGGGAGGAAGTGAAAGATTAATGAACTAATGATTGCTGTGTGGTTTATCTAAATTATGAGTACCTGCCTCAGTCTTGTCTCCTACTCTACCCAGCCAAAAGATCTTTTTTACTCTCAGTTTTCTCAAGTAATACTAGGACAATAAAGGTTCTGACCAGACCTGATAGTCTAGGATTCTCAAATTTATACAGTGGAATTGAAACAAACACACACATGCAAACTGATTGTGCAGTTAAAGAGAAAATGCCCACATTATGACCAAGTTGACCTATTGATTCGCTGTTCAGTGAATTTTCAAAGCAGGTTGCTCTGGTCTGTGTTATAATATATGTGACATCCCATTCACCTTTGACTCACTTAGCCATTTGATCTCACTTTTCCAAAAGATGGAACCCTCTTCTGGTTACACCAGAAAATTAGCTTGCTCTTTGCAGAGGCTGAAACCACAGTTATCATCTTAGAAACAAATAAGTTAGAGCACTAATATGACCAGTGTATGAGAGCTAATTGAGCAAACTTACATCTGTATTCATGCTCAGAAATAAAAGAATCTTAATAATGTAGCATAAACACTTCATTTTTCTTATAAGTTACTGAGGTTTAGGAAGGTAAGTGACTCATCCTATGATACATATCTAATTGGTAGAAGGGCTCAGACTGAGAAGTTTAACATCAGGCAAAGATAAAGGGAAAGGGAAGGGAAAGAGAGAGAATAAGAGAAAAAAAAAAAACAGAAAGGTGAGTGGTGGGAGAGATGTTAAGTTATATGTTTTATTTTGCTGTGAGATCTTGTAAAAGGTAAGCATCTCTTTGACAGTAATTTGGTTTCCAGGCTATCTCTGGGTACCCATGTTTGGGACTGGAAATGAGCTTTGTGGACTCTGATGGAAGTAATTTTTTTCTTCCTTTCCTGTCTGAACAATTGCACATACTTATTTTATTGAGCCTCTGACAGTTCCTTCTAAGGTTTCCTTTTGGAAACTAGGACTTAATCAAATTAAATGTTATGACCCATAACTTTCTGACAATGAAAAAAAAAAAAAAAACACCATCTCTTTTGCTATGTTAAACCAGAAGTCCAGCAATCTGCCTTTGGAGCATGAAAGTCTCCAGGCCATTTATCTTTCCACAGTTGGCAAACTTTCCCACACCCTATTGGAAGATTTTACTTCTGTGACTTTGGAGAATTATGAAGATTCAGGTGTAGGTGCAAAGAAGTCACAATTTTGACAGACTTGTCTTTGATACAACATAGAGCTTTCCTTGACCAGAAAAATCAATAAAGCCTGCCTTCCAAAGGCTAGCCTGTCACTGGGCAGTGATAAGGATGGTGCCTTTGGAAGGATCCTCCAGAAAACCATATCTTCACTCTGTAAACAAACAAGCCATAGGACTGAATACATGTTAGCCTAGGATTGTAACCTAGGCTTGTGCCAGTATAACCCTTCGCACAAAGTATTTGAATTCAAGAGGAACTAATAAAGACAAGGGAAATATTTTCTAATTATCTAGTATAAGCATGACTTTGTGCAGTCCTGGGAGAGTAGTTCATTCCTTTAATTGAAAATTAAATAAAAGCATTGAGTAAGTCAATGCTTTTGCCCTCAAAGAGGCTACAATCCGGCAGGCTCACCTGAATAATCTAGCAGAGGAAAATAGATGCAACTCACGGTATAGGCTGTGAGGATCATCAGGAAGTCATAGAGATGGTGCTGGGCTGTCCAAGAGATAGTATGTCACTGCCACATTTTCAGGGGGCTGGAGAGGTGGGACCAAGCATTGTTTCTGTTTGGTAGTCACTGTTCCAGATGGGTCTTGATGGAAGAGTCTTTGGGAGCATGGAGATTGTGGCATAGTGATGGGGTAAAGTGGAGTCAAGCACAGAGTCGGAAGGAAGATACGTCCAACAGTTATTTAGGAGGAACTACCTCAGAAACATTTGAAAAGGGGTGTTTAGTCTAGTTCTATTGAAGTTAGCAACTGCAGCTGGGGAATCATATAGACAAGGTTGAAAAAAGAATGTTGTGCTGCAGTTTAAAGGTTTTATCCCACACTGGAGCTTTTGTTTAATTGAGTAGACTGGGCAGCCATTTCATTATTCAGGTGAAAGCCATGAAATAAGCAAATTAGTTGTCATTTTCCCCTGACTGCACCCTCCCTCTTGTCTGAGTTGGGCAAACTTACCCCATATTTGCATTTTTCATATGCTGTTGTAATAATTACTTTCTTATTTGAATTGTACCCAGTACTTGCCCTTCCTCCCCAGCCTGCCCCCTAGATTATAAGCATCATAAAAACATCGTATCTACTCAGGTGCTCAATGAAAAAATAGCAATAAGGAGTCATTCCTGACTCATCTTTTTTCCTTCTTTAGCTAAAGTCAAAGAGTGTTCCAATATGTTGGCCTTAGGCAACTGGAAGAGTGGCAGCACGTGAACAGAACTGTAGACATTAAAGAGGGAACGTGGTGGGTGTGTGAGGAAATGAGCTGTTGAAGCAGCAGGTGGCAGCCCACACTGAGCCAGAACTAGAGGTTTACCAAAGGGGACAATAGTGGAGAAGGAAGGAAAGAGGGTGAAAGGGGATCACTGTGGCTCACCTTAGAGAGAGAGACTGAATGAGAGGGGATTGGGCAGAGGCAGAGAAGGAATGATGGAAGTGTTGGAGAGGAACCAATAAAATGGAGAAGGGAGAGAACATTGAGTAAGTCAATGCTTTTGCCCTCAAAGAGGCTACAATCCGGCAGGCTCACCTGAATAATCTAGCAGAGGAAAATAGATGCAACTCACGGTATAGGCTGTGAGGATCATCAGGAAGTCATAGAGATGGTGCTGGGCTGTCCAAGAGATAGTATGTCACTGCCACATTTTCAGGGGGCTGGAGAGGTGGGACCAAGCATTGTTTCTGTTTGGTAGTCACTGTTCCAGATGGGTCTTGATGGAAGAGTCTTTGGGAGCATGGAGATTGTGGCATAGTGATGGGGTAAAGTGGAGTCAAGCACAGAGTCGGAAGGAAGATACGTCCAACAGTTATTTAGGAGGAACTACCTCAGAAACATTTGAAAAGGGGTGTTTAGTCTAGTTCTATTGAAGTTAGCAACTGCAGCTGGGGAATCATATAGACAAGGTTGAAAAAAGAATGTTGTGCTGCAGTTTAAAGGTTTTATCCCACACTGGAGCTTTTGTTTAATTGAGTAGACTGGGCAGCCATTTCATTATTCAGGTGAAAGCCATGAAATAAGCAAATTAGTTGTCATTTTCCCCTGACTGCACCCTCCCTCTTGTCTGAGTTGGGCAAACTTACCCCATATTTGCATTTTTCATATGCTGTTGTAATAATTACTTTCTTATTTGAATTGTACCCAGTACTTGCCCTTCCTCCCCAGCCTGCCCCCTAGATTATAAGCATCATAAAAACATCGTATCTACTCAGGTGCTCAATGAAAAAATAGCAATAAGGAGTCATTCCTGACTCATCTTTTTTCCTTCTTTAGCTAAAGTCAAAGAGTGTTCCAATATGTTGGCCTTAGGCAACTGGAAGAGTGGCAGCACGTGAACAGAACTGTAGACATTAAAGAGGGAACGTGGTGGGTGTGTGAGGAAATGAGCTGTTGAAGCAGCAGGTGGCAGCCCCACACTGAGCCAGAACTAGAGGTTTACCAAAGGGGACAATAGTGGAGAAGGAAGGAAAGAGGGTGAAAGGGGATCACTGTGGCTCACCTTAGAGAGAGAGACTGAATGAGAGGGGATTGGGCAGAGGCAGAGAAGGAATGATGGAAGTGTTGGAGAGGAACCAAGAGTACAGAGAAGAATGAATCAGAAGAATTGGGGTAGCCACTAGGGCCCAGGCTGCAGAATTCATAGAAGATGGAAATATACGAGAATATGTATGAACATACTGGTGGCTCTAGAGACAGCAGAAAAGTTAGCAATTATGTATTTAGTCTCTCGTATGATTAACGGGTGGTGGGCTGTGTGCCAAGTTCCAATGGTAAAGAGGTAAAGTTCAGCTAGTGATGAATAAGTGCATGATGAGAAAATAGGAGCCACAGGTGCAGAGAGTGAAACTTGGTTGTGGTTCCAGCTTTGTAGAAGCTCCAGCTTCTTAGAAGGCATTGTTCTGTAGTCAGCCCTTGATGGGAAGTGACACGTTCATTCTTAGCAGGCCTTCAGTCTAAGGGCCCCCAATTTGGGGAGCATAAAAAAGAATGCTAGAACTCTGTCCTATGTCATTCTGTCTCCCTGGGAAGGCCACATATAGACAAACTTAAAGTATTTTAAATGAGGTCAGAGATTCCAAGCAGGCTGCACCTTTCTTGTCCCACAGACACACAGGCACTTAATTTTGGTCATGGTAATGGCTATTTGAAAGTTTCTCTTAACAGTACCATGGGTATGTGCTGTGCTACTATGAGTATGTGGAGGAACAGTTCAGGTTCTGGTAAATGTATCTAATTGTTTGACTCTGCCAAGTATTATAGACTAAAGCTTCACAGTTGATCTTTCAGGGGTCTTTACTACATTGTGAAATACAATATATATATGCTGGTCCATAAAGAGCTTATATTCTTATACAAACGAACATGAGCTCCTTAGTTACTAAACATGTAACATAGTGCTGAGATATAACACATAGATCAGAACAAAAGAAAAGCAAGAAGTTCTCTATACTTAAGTCCCCTATACCATATTGAAAAGAGACTAGGTTGATATACGTAGAAGAACCTGAGGAAATGAGCTGTTGAAGCAGCAGGTGGCAGCCACACTGAGCCAGAACTAGAGGTTTACCAAAGGGGACAATAGTGGAGAAGGAAGGAAAGAGGGTGAAAGGGGATCACTGTGGCTCACCTTAGAGAGAGAGACTGAATGAGAGGGGATTGGGCAGAGGCAGAGAAGGAATGATGGAAGTGTTGGAGAGGAACCAAGAGTACAGAGAAGAATGAATCAGAAGAATTGGGGTAGCCACTAGGGCCCAGGCTGCAGAATTCATAGAAGATGGAAATATACGAGAATATGTATGAACATACTGGTGGCTCTAGAGACAGCAGAAAAGTTAGCAATTATGTATTTAGTCTCTCGTATGATTAACGGGTGGTGGGCTGTGTGCCAAGTTCCAATGGTAAAGAGGTAAAGTTCAGCTAGTGATGAATAAGTGCATGATGAGAAAATAGGAGCCACAGGTGCAGAGAGTGAAACTTGGTTGTGGTTCCAGCTTTGTAGAAGCTCCAGCTTCTTAGAAGGCATTGTTCTGTAGTCAGCCCTTGATGGGAAGTGACACGTTCATTCTTAGCAGGCCTTCAGTCTAAGGGCCCCCAATTTGGGGAGCATAAAAAAGAATGCTAGAACTCTGTCCTATGTCATTCTGTCTCCCTGGGAAGGCCACATATAGACAAACTTAAAGTATTTTAAATGAGGTCAGAGATTCCAAGCAGGCTGCACCTTTCTTGTCCCACAGACACACAGGCACTTAATTTTTGGTCATGGTAATGGCTATTTGAAAGTTTCTCTTAACAGTACCATGGGTATGTGCTGTGCTACTATGAGTATGTGGAGGAACAGTTCAGGTTCTGGTAAATGTATCTAATTGTTTGACTCTGCCAAGTATTATAGACTAAAGCTTCACAGTTGATCTTTCAGGGGTCTTTACTACATTGTGAAATACAATATATATATGCTGGTCCATAAAGAGCTTATATTCTTATACAAACGAACATGAGCTCCTTAGTTACTAAACATGTAACATAGTGCTGAGATATAACACATAGATCAGAACAAAAGAAAAGCAAGAAGTTCTCTATACTTAAGTCCCCTATACCATATTGAAAAGAGACTAGGTTGATATACGTAGAAGAACCTGAGGATTCGTGCAGAGCAAATTTAATCTGTGCAAACTCGGTGACCAACAGCAGGAGCCATAGCGATCCAGGATTAGAGTGGATGATAGTGTTCAGTGAAAAACAAAATCCTGTACTTGAACCTTAGAGAGTGGATGCACAGTGATTGAGTGAGGCACCAGATGGATGATAACTAAAAAATTAGTCACCACCTGCAAGTTGAGTTATTTTATTTGGTGGGAATGTTAAGGATTCCAAGCTCAGGAGGCAGCATGTCTGTAGCCCTGAGAAAACTGCCCTGAGAAGGGAGGAGAGGGAGTAAGGCTATGTACAAGTTTGCAACAAAGTGAGCAGGAGTCTGAACATCCAAAATTATTTTAAGTAGTAAGGAAAAGGGCTTCCCATGTGGCACTCATGGTAAAGAACCCACCTGACAATGCAGAAGACATAAGAGATGAGGCTTTGAACCCTGGGTTGAGAAGATCCCCTAGATAAGAGCATGGCAATGTACTCTAGTATTCTTGCCTGGAAAATCCACATGGACAGAGGAGCCTGGAGGGCTACGGTCCATAGGGTCGAAAAGAGTTGGACACAGGTAAACCAACATAGCACATAGCATGCACAGGAATCTGTTAGTTGCTCAGTTGTGTCTGATTACATCTTTGTTTATTGATGTGGAAGTGGGCATATGTGATGGGTACAGGAAGGCACTTAGCTAGACTGAAGTTACTAGTTGAGTGGTGATGGACTTTTAAGAGGCCTTCCCTGGTGGCTCAGATGGTAAAGGATCTGCCTGCAATGCAGGAGACCCTGGTTAGATCTATGGGTCAGGAAGATCCCCAGAAGAAGGAAATGACTACCCATCCCAGTATTCTTCCTGGGAAATCCCTCTGCCAATTTTTTATTAAAAGACTAAAGCTTCACAGTTGATCTTTCAGGGGTCTTTACTACATTGTGAAATACAATATATATATGCTGGTCCATAAAGAGCTTATATTCTTATACAAACGAACATGAGCTCCTTAGTTACTAAACATGTAACATAGTGCTGAGATATAACACATAGATCAGAACAAAAGAAAAGCAAGAAGTTCTCTATACTTAAGTCCCCTATACCATATTGAAAAGAGACTAGGTTGATATACGTAGAAGAACCTGAGGATTCGTGCAGAGCAAATTTAATCTGTGCAAACTCGGTGACCAACAGCAGGAGCCATAGCGATCCAGGATTAGAGTGGATGATAGTGTTCAGTGAAAAACAAAATCCTGTACTTGAACCTTAGAGAGTGGATGCACAGTGATTGAGTGAGGCACCAGATGGATGATAACTAAAAAATTAGTCACCACCTGCAAGTTGAGTTATTTTATTTGGTGGGAATGTTAAGGATTCCAAGCTCAGGAGGCAGCATGTCTGTAGCCCTGAGAAAACTGCCCTGAGAAGGGAGGAGAGGGAGTAAGGCTATGTACAAGTTTGCAACAAAGTGAGCAGGAGTCTGAACATCCAAAATTATTTTAAGTAGTAAGGAAAAGGGCTTCCCATGTGGCACTCATGGTAAAGAACCCACCTGACAATGCAGAAGACATAAGAGATGAGGCTTTGAACCCTGGGTTGAGAAGATCCCCTAGATAAGAGCATGGCAATGTACTCTAGTATTCTTGCCTGGAAAATCCACATGGACAGAGGAGCCTGGAGGGCTACGGTCCATAGGGTCGAAAAGAGTTGGACACAGGTAAACCAACATAGCACATAGCATGCACAGGAATCTGTTAGTTGCTCAGTTGTGTCTGATTACATCTTTGTTTATTGATGTGGAAGTGGGCATATGTGATGGGTACAGGAAGGCACTTAGCTAGACTGAAGTTACTAGTTGAGTGGTGATGGACTTTTAAGAGGCCTTCCCTGGTGGCTCAGATGGTAAAGGATCTGCCTGCAATGCAGGAGACCCTGGTTAGATCTATGGGTCAGGAAGATCCCCAGAAGAAGGAAATGACTACCCATCCCAGTATTCTTCCTGGGAAATCCCATGGATGGAAGAGCCTGGTGGTCTACAGTCCATGGGGTTGGTCAGACTTTTAAGAAGCCAGAAAAGAAAAAAAGGAAGAAGCCAGAGTTGCACACAGAGGATATGGAACTGCACCCTGGAGGGATGGAGGACGCACTGGTGTTGAAGTGCTGGCCATGAAGGGTGGTGAGCTTAGTTCTAGATGCTGGGTGAAAGATGAGGTACTAGGAATCATGCCTCCCCCAAAGACCTTGTAAAAGCACCTGGAGACAAGAGATGGGTATATACACATATGGAAAGCAATTAGAGAGAATAATGACAGACTACCTGTTAATGACTGGAAGTAGACACCCATTCTACAGAAAAATAACTTTCAGAGTAGTAAGTTGCATGTTGTAAAAACAAGTTGATGTGTTTATTACATAAGGATTCAGAACCAGTTGGATTACTAGGAGACAGTAAGAGAGGAGCACCAACAAAGTAGAGCAAACAGTTCCCAAGAGCTGCCTCTGCTGGGTCTTCCCATTCTTGTCTTAAGGGCCTGGAGAGCAGGAGAAGGTAGGCCCAAGAGGGCCCTGAGATGGGGCTGCTATGTTGATGGAGAATTTGAGGACACAAAGAGATGAAAAGCTTTCCCTGAGGCTACATTATGGTATCATCCTACATATGAAGAGGATGTTCTGCTTTTCAAAGCACTTTTCCTATCGTTTATTTGATCTTCCTACTCCATTGAAATGTGCAGATAGGTGTTGTTCTCCCATTTGACAGGCAAAGAGATCAAAAGGTGGGGGTTTAAAGTCTTTGTCCAAAGTTGCTGAACCAGTTTTGCCCAGTAAAGTGCTATGTTCCAGGTTTCCTGACTTTTACCATCACTTCCTTTTTTCCCTCTATATTTCTGAAGTCTTTGACAAGGTTAGTGGCATGACTCAGCTTTTGAGTTATCCCTCAAGAACCCTTGTCTGTGGGTTAAATATTGCAGTCCAGAATAAGGAACTAGCTAACGAGCAATTTGATCTTTGCTACATTTAAAAAAATTTTAGTGGAGTATAGTTGCTTTGCAATGTGTCAGTTTATGCTGTACAGCAAAGTGAATCAGCCATATACCCTATCTTTTTTGTATTTCCTTCCAATTTAGGTCACAACAAAGCACAGTAAAGTTCTCTGTGCTCTCCAGTAGGTTCTCGTTACTTATCTGTTTTATACATAGTATCCATAGTGTATATATATTCAGTCTCAATCTCCCAATTCATTCCCCTTTCCCTTATTGCTGTCCTTTTAGGTATGTTCTTTACACCTGTGTCTCTGTTTCTGTTTTAGAAATAAGTCCATCTATACCATTTTTGTAGATTCCATATATATGTGTTAATATACGATATTTGGTTTTCGCTTTCTGCCTTGTTTCACTCTGCATGATGGTCTCTGGGTTCATCTAGGTCTCTACAAACAACCCAATTCCATTCCTTTTTATGTCTGAGTAATATTCCATTATATACATACCATGTTCTCTCTTTTTTCTTTTTTTCTTTTTCTTTTTTTAAAATTTTTTAAACCTTTATTTTACTTTTAACTTTTACAGAGTTTTGTTGTTTACAGATGTGCACATTCTCAGATTAGTCATATGTAAATCCCCCCATCCCACCCCTCCAGACTGTCATACAGTACCCATAAAGGATCTGCTTTTCTCACAGAGCAGTGACTGTAGCTATTATCTTCACATATGATAGCCTTAGGATGTTCTGCTTTTCAAAGCACTTTTCCTATCGTTTATTTGATCTTCCTACTCCATTGAAATGTGCAGATAGGTGTTGTTCTCCCATTTGACAGGCAAAGAGATCAAAAGGTGGGGGTTTAAAGTCTTTGTCCAAAGTTGCTGAACCAGTTTTGCCCAGTAAAGTGCTATGTTCCAGGTTTCCTGACTTTTACCATCACTTCCTTTTTTCCCTCTATATTTCTGAAGTCTTTGACAAGGTTAGTGGCATGACTCAGCTTTTGAGTTATCCCTCAAGAACCCTTGTCTGTGGGTTAAATATTGCAGTCCAGAATAAGGAACTAGCTAACGAGCAATTTGATCTTTGCTACATTTAAAAAAAAAATTTTAGTGGAGTATAGTTGCTTTGCAATGTGTCAGTTTATGCTGTACAGCAAAGTGAATCAGCCATATACCCTATCTTTTTTGTATTTCCTTCCAATTTAGGTCACAACAAAGCACAGTAAAGTTCTCTGTGCTCTCCAGTAGGTTCTCGTTACTTATCTGTTTTATACATAGTATCCATAGTGTATATATATTCAGTCTCAATCTCCCAATTCATTCCCCTTTCCCTTATTGCTGTCCTTTTAGGTATGTTCTTTACACCTGTGTCTCTGTTTCTGTTTTAGAAATAAGTCCATCTATACCATTTTTGTAGATTCCATATATATGTGTTAATATACGATATTTGGTTTTCGCTTTCTGCCTTGTTTCACTCTGCATGATGGTCTCTGGGTTCATCTAGGTCTCTACAAACAACCCAATTCCATTCCTTTTTATGTCTGAGTAATATTCCATTATATACATACCATGTTCTCTCTTTTTTCTTTTTTTCTTTTTCTTTTTTTAAAATTTTTTAAACCTTTATTTTACTTTTAACTTTTACAGAGTTTTGTTGTTTACAGATGTGCACATTCTCAGATTAGTCATATGTAAATCCCCCCATCCCACCCCTCCAGACTGTCATACAGTACCCATAAAGGATCTGCTTTTCTCACAGAGCAGTGACTGTAGCTATTATCTTCACATATGATAGTACAGGCCTTCAAGCTACTTCCTTTATGCCTCTCACCCATTGTTCCTTCCCCACAATGTCCACATGGCCACTGTCCATGTCTGTCTTTTCGTCACTTCACTGCATCTGCCATCATCACCAACCTACTAGATTCCGTATATATGTGTTAGTATATTGTACTTGTCCTTCTCTTTCTGACTGACTTCACTTTTTATGATAGGTTCTGGAGCCAGCAACTTCATTAGGACTGAGTCTTCTGCATTTCTTTTTACAGCTGAATGGTATTCCATTGTATATATGTAACAGAGCGTTTGTATCCATTCGTTCGTCGATGGGCATCTAGGTTGCTTCCATGTTCTAGCTATTGTATAGAGAGCTGCAATGAACATTGGGGTACAGGTGCTTCTTTCGGATTTAATTTCATCACGGTATAAGCCTAAGAGTGGAATTGCTGGGTCGTATGGTGCTTCTATTTTTAGTTTTTTAAGGAATCTCCATACTGTCTTCCATAGAGGCTGTATCAATTTACATTCCCACCAGCAATGCAGGAGTGTTCCCTTTTCTCTGCACTCTCTCCAGCTTTTATTGTCTGTTGATTTGTGGATGACGGCCATTCTGACGGGTGTGACGTGATATCTCATTGTAGTTTTGATTTGCATTTCTCTAATTATAAGCAAAGTTGAGCAATATTTCATGTGTTTTGGGGCCATCTGTATGTCCTCTTTGGAGAGGTGTCTGTTTAGTCCTTTTCCCATTTTTTGATTGGGTTGTTGGTTTTTCCAGTGCTAAGTTGTCTGAGTTGCTTGTAGATTTTGGAGATTAATTCTTTGTCTGTTGTTTCATTTGCTATGATTTTCTCCCACTCTGTGGGGTGTCTGTTGAACTTTTTTGTAATTTCTTTTGCTGTACAAAAGCTTTTAAGTTTCATTAGGTCCTACATGTTCATTTTTGTTTTTAATTCTGCTATTCTAGTAGGTGGGTCAGAGAAGATCTTGCTTTGATTGATGTCCTTGAGGGTTTTGCCTATATTCTCCTCTAAGAGTTTGATGGTTTCTGATCTTACATTTAGGGGGTCTTTAATCTTTTTTGAGTTGATCTTTGTGCATGGTGTCAAGGAATGTTCCAACTTCATTTTTTTGCATGTAGCTGTCCAATTTTCCCAGCACCATTTGTTGAAGAGGCTGTCTTTGTCCCATTTTATAGTTTCTCCTCCTTTGTCAAAAATAAGGTACTCATAGGTGCGTGGGTTGATCTCTGGGTTCTCTATCTTGTTCCACTGGTCTATAGTTCTGTTTTTGTGCCAGTACCATACTGTCTTGATAACTGTTGCTTTGTAGTAGAGTCTGAAGTTGGGGAGACTGATCCCTCCAGCTCCATTCTTCTTCCTCAGGATTGCTTTGGCTATTCGAGGTCTTTTGTGTTTCCATATGAACTGTGTTATTCATTGGTCTAGTTCTGTGAAAAATGTCAATGGTAGTTGGATAGGGATCACATTGAATCTGTAGATGACATTTGGTAGTATGGTCATTTTCACAATATTGATTCTTCCGACCCAGGATCATGGAATATCTCTCCATCTGTTTAAGTCTTCTTTAATGTCTCTCATGAGTGTCTTGTAATTTTCTGTGTACAGTTCTTTTGTTTCTTTGGGTAGGTTTATTCCTAGATATTTGATTCTTTTGGTTGCAGTGGTGAAGGGGATTGCCTCTTTGATTTCATTTTCTGATTTTTCATTGTTTGTGTATAGGAATGCCAGTGATTTCTGTATATTGATTTTGTATCCTGCGACGTTGTCTGAGTTGCTTGTAGATTTTGGAGATTAATTCTTTGTCTGTTGTTTCATTTGCTATGATTTTCTCCCACTCTGTGGGGTGTCTGTTGAACTTTTTTGTAATTTCTTTTGCTGTACAAAAGCTTTTAAGTTTCATTAGGTCCTACATGTTCATTTTTGTTTTTAATTCTGCTATTCTAGTAGGTGGGTCAGAGAAGATCTTGCTTTGATTGATGTCCTTGAGGGTTTTGCCTATATTCTCCTCTAAGAGTTTGATGGTTTCTGATCTTACATTTAGGGGGTCTTTAATCTTTTTTGAGTTGATCTTTGTGCATGGTGTCAAGGAATGTTCCAACTTCATTTTTTTGCATGTAGCTGTCCAATTTTCCCAGCACCATTTGTTGAAGAGGCTGTCTTTGTCCCATTTTATAGTTTCTCCTCCTTTGTCAAAAATAAGGTACTCATAGGTGCGTGGGTTGATCTCTGGGTTCTCTATCTTGTTCCACTGGTCTATAGTTCTGTTTTTGTGCCAGTACCATACTGTCTTGATAACTGTTGCTTTGTAGTAGAGTCTGAAGTTGGGGAGACTGATCCCTCCAGCTCCATTCTTCTTCCTCAGGATTGCTTTGGCTATTCGAGGTCTTTTGTGTTTCCATATGAACTGTGTTATTCATTGGTCTAGTTCTGTGAAAAATGTCAATGGTAGTTGGATAGGGATCACATTGAATCTGTAGATGACATTTGGTAGTATGGTCATTTTCACAATATTGATTCTTCCGACCCAGGATCATGGAATATCTCTCCATCTGTTTAAGTCTTCTTTAATGTCTCTCATGAGTGTCTTGTAATTTTCTGTGTACAGTTCTTTTGTTTCTTTGGGTAGGTTTATTCCTAGATATTTGATTCTTTTGGTTGCAGTGGTGAAGGGGATTGCCTCTTTGATTTCATTTTCTGATTTTTCATTGTTTGTGTATAGGAATGCCAGTGATTTCTGTATATTGATTTTGTATCCTGCGACTTTCCTGAATTTGTTGATTAGCTCTAGTAGTTTTATAATAGTGTCTTTGGGATTTTCTATGTATAATATCATGTCATCTGCAAATAGAGAGAGTTTGACTTCTTCTTTTCCAATCTGGATTCTTTTTATTTCTTTCTCTTCTCTTATTGCCATTGCTATAACTTCCAGGACTATGTTGAATAGTAGTGGTGAAAGTGGACAGCCTTGTCTTGTTCCTGATCTTAGAGGGAATGCTTTGAGTTTTTCACTGTTGAGGATAATGTTCACTGTGGGCTTCTCATATATGGCTTTTATTATGTTGACATAGGTTCCTTCTATGCCCATTTTTTGAAGAGTTTTTATCATAAATGGGTGTTGTACTTTGTTGAAGGCTTTTTCTGCATCTATTGAGATGATCATGTGATGTTTGTCTCTCAATTTGTTGTTATGGTGTATCACATTGATTGATTTGTGGATATTGAAGAATCCTTGCATGCCTGGGATGAACCTGACTTGATCATGATGTATGAGTTTTTTGATGTGTTGTTGAATTCTGTTTGCTAGGATTTTGTTGAGGATTTTGGCATCGAAATTCATCAGTGAAATTGGCCTATAATTTTCTTTTTTTGTGTTGTCTTTGCCTGGCTTTGGTATCAGGGTGATGGTGGCCTCATAGAATGTGTTTGGAAGTGTTCCTTCCTGAGCAATTTTTTGGAAGAGTTTTAGAAGGACAGGCATTAGCTCTTCTTTAAATGTTTGGTAGAATTTGGCTGTGAAGCCATCTGGCCCTGGGCTTTTATTTTTGGGTAGATTTTTGATCACAAAGTCAATTTCTGAGCTTGTGATTGGCTTGTTCATAGTTTCTATTTCTTCCTGGTTGAGTCTTGGGAGATTAATCTTCTCTAAGAAACTGTCCATTTCTTCCAGGTTGTCTAGTTTGTTGCCATAGAGTTGTTCATAGTAGTCTCTTATAATCCTTTGGATTTCTGCATTATCTGTTGTAATCTCTCCTTTTTCGTTTTTGATTTTATTGATCTGGTTCTTCTCTCTCTTTTTCTTGATGAGTCTGGCCAGTGGTGTGTCGATTTTATTCACCTTTTCAAAGAACCAGCTTTTTGTTTTAATTATCTTTACTATTGTTTCTTTTGTTTCATTTTCATTTATTTCTGCTCTGATCTTTATGATTTATCTTCTTCTGCTGGCTTTGGGGTGTTTTTATTCTTCTTTCTCCAGTTGTTTTACGTGTAGGGTTAGGTTGTCTGTTGGAGATTTTCCTAGTTTCTTGAGGTAGGATTGTATTGCTATAAACTTCCCTCTTAGAACTGCTTTTACAGTATCCCATAGGTTTTGTACTGTCGTGTGTTCATTGTCATTTTCTTCTAGGAATTTTTTTATTTCTCCTTTGATTTGCTCGATAATCTGTTGGTTTTTTAGGTATGTGTTGTTTAATCTCCATATATTTGTGTTTTTAGTGGTTTTTTTCCTGTAGTTGATCTCTAGTCTCATTGCATTGTGGTTCGAGAAGGTGGTTGATATAATTTCAATTTTCTTGAATTGACTGAGGTTTGATTTGTGGCCCAAGATGTGGTCTATCCTGGAGAATGTTCCATGAGCACTTGAGAACAAAGTATATTCTTCTGCTTTTGGATGGAAGGTCCTAAAGATATCCATGAGGTCCATCTCTTCTAGTGTGGCATTTAAGGCTTGTGCTTATTAATTTTCTGTTTGGATGATCTATCCATTGGTGTGAGAGGAGTGTTAAAGTCTCCTGCTTTGACTGTGTTATTGTCAATGTCTTCTTTTATGTCTGAGAGTATTTGTCTTATGTATTGGGGTGCTCCTGCGTTGGGTGCATAGATATTTATGATTGTTATGTCTTCCTCTTGGATTGATCCCTTGATCATGATGTAGTATCCTGCCTTGTCTCTTCTAATCTTTATTTTGAGGTCTATTTTGTCTGATATGAGGATTGCTACTCCAGCTTTCTTTTGATTTCCATTTGCATCAAATATCTTTTTCCATCCTCTCACTTTCAGTCTATGAGTGTCTCTAGGTCTGAAGTGAGTTTCCTGGAGGCAGCATATGTATGGGTCGTGTTTTTTAATCTATTCAGCTACTCTGTGTCTTTTAGTTGGGGCATTTAGTCCATTTACATTTAAAGTAATTATTGATACAAATGATCCTATTGTCATCTTCTTAGATGTTATGATGACTTTGTTTTGTGGATCTTCTTCTCTTATACTTGTTGTCTATATAAGTCCCTTTACCACTTGTTGTAAGGCTGGTTTGGTGTGACTAAATTCTTTTAATTTTTGCTTATCTGTAAAGCTTTTGATTTCTCCATCAATTTCGAAGGAGATCCTTGCAAGGTAGAGGATTCTTGGTTGCAGATTATTCTCTTTCAGCCGTTTAAATGTGTCCTTCCATTCCCTTCTGGCCTGAAGAGTTTCTGTTGAAAGATCAGCTGTTAAATGTATAGGCTTTCCCTTGTATGTCACTAGCTGCTTTTCCCTTGCTGCTTTTAGAATTCTGTCTTTGTGTTTAATTTGTGTTAGCTTCATTAATATGTGTCTTGGTGTGTTTCTTCTCAGGTTGATTCTGTATTGTACACTTTGCGCTTCTTGGACTTGATTGACTATTTCTTTTCCCATGTTGGGTAAATTTTCAATGATAATCTCTTCAAAAATTTTTTCATAGCCTTTCTTTTTTCTTCTTCTTCTGGAACCCCTATAATTCGAATATTGGTGCATTTGATATTATCCCAGAGGTCTCTGAGGCTATCCTCTGCTCTTTTCATTCTCTGAGCTAGATTCTGTTTTTCAGCAGTTACTTCCACCATCCTATCTTCCAGCTCACTTATCCGGTCTTCTGTCTCAGATACTCTGCTCTTGATTCCTTCTACAGTGTTTTTAAGTTCAGCAATTGAGTCATTTGTCTCTGTTACTTTTTTGGTAAGTTCTTGTATTTCTTTATTAATTGTGTTAGTTGTGTCTTGCAATTTCTCTGAAATTCTGTTTTCAGTGTCTTTGATCATCTTTGCTATCATTCTTCTGAAATCACTTTCAGAAAGTTTGTCCAAATTCTCTTCATTGATTTGATCTTGTGTGTTTGTAGATTGTTCCTTCACTTGTGTGGTATTTCTCTGCCGTTTCATTGTTATTATTAATTTTTTAACTGACTCTGTTTGGGATTTCCTTTTCCCAGACTTTGAGTTACATCTGTCAGTGTTTGTTATTTGGATGGGGCTTCTTATTCTGGGTGATGCTGGTGGTTGGGTGATGTCAGGACTTGCACACATGTGATTGCCTTTGTTGGAGTTCTCACTTGTATAGTGCTCCCTAGTGTTAGGTGTTTTCTAGTATTGTAGAGTTTTGGAGTCAGTGCTCCCTCACTAAAGCCCCGGGGCTTGTTGCCATCTTGATGTGGCTTCTCCTTTGTTCTTCCATGGGGCGTATCTTTCTGTGATCAGATCCAACCTCCTCCTGTCAATGGTTTCCCAGGAACTCGTTGCAATTCAGGCAATTTTGCAGGAGAGATGAGTGCACCCCATATTCTCTTTATCCATGCCTCTGCTGATGGACATTTAGGTTGTTTCCATGTTCTGGCTATTGTAAATAGTGCTGCAATGAACATTGGGTACATGTTTCTTTTTGAATTATTGCTTTCTCTGAGTTTATTCCCAGAAGTGGGATGGCTGGGTCACAAGGTAGTTCTATTTTTAGTTTTTAAAGGAATTTCCATGCTTTCCTTACATTTTTTTTTTTTAATTGGAAATGAGGTCTTTGGAGCCAGAGTTATCCACACCTATGGTGTGAGACCAGCTCTGTGTGCAGAGCCTTCATCTCTTTCAGTGAACAGAGACCCTGGTGGACGTCGGACATTCTGAAAAATCATGAAGGAGATGTGCAGGGAAAACCTAATGGTCTTATTCACTAAACCACAAAACACTCAACCTAATATTTAAAACTTTGTTGTCTCTTTAAGAAAGGTTTGGGGAAATTTTAAATACCTAATAGTAAGCAAAACTTGCATCTTCAGAATGACATAAATAAAAGTAGAACAGAACAAGTCATTAAGGAAACCATGCGTCTGAGGTTACATCTTAAAAGTATGGTAAAGCGTCATCCCCTTTTAGCCATCTACCAGGAATTGGGATTGGGTAAAAAAACTATGGTTCTGAACCAGTTTGTCATGTCTTATATTTCACAAAAGACAAGTAGGCCCAGGGGCTTTCTCTCTTAGAACATAATTCTTTGTGCTGTTACAACTTTATTTATAATCATAGAATTAAAAAGCATCAAGAGTCTGAAATGTATACAACACAGTACTGGACAGTATTACAACTACCAATATGTATGGGACATCTTGTCATCTTTCCATAGGAGTGACATAGTCCTAAAATTCTGTCAGAATTCCTCCTAATTCAGCAACAAACCCCTTTACTGCTGGATATAATTTTCTCTTTGAGGCCCCAAGAACAACAGTAAAAATGGATTCTCGACCCATGGCATAGAGCAAATGATTATTTGGAAAAACACATATTTATTTTATTATGTTAAAAAAAAACCTCTTAGTGAATAAAATTTGGAAAATTTAGAAAAAACATATATAAGAACTAATAAAATCACCTACAATCCCACTAAACAGCTATTATGATAAGGTAAATACATGGGTCCCCAATTGATGATGACAGAAACTGCCCACCTTGTAACCCACTTCCCCTTCTTCCCCAGGAAAGCCAGCCCATGCTCCCTTTCCCCACCGTCCCTCTTTCTCCTCCTTTGCCTAAAACCACTTTGACTGCCTGGTCCTTTCAATTTTCTCTCAAGTACCTTCCCAGAATTGACCACTGGACCACCATAACTTTTCATTCTGCATGCTGTGTCATTGGCCCAACAGGGGAGTAATTTTTAATAAATGCAGCAGCAATTGGGCATGGAAAACATCCAGATTTCCAGACTGTCTTATATAAGATCTCCACGAGAGTTCAAGTGCTAGGACAGCAATTGGGAAGGAGCAGTTTAGTCATAGCTGAAGATTGTTTCCTGGACTTTTTTCCAAGAGTTCCTGGGTGTTGAGTGTTTCCCTCAAATCAGAATCTGACAAGAGAGGGGGATGCTATAAATTTCCAAAGCTTGATATCCACAACTGTCCACTGAAGTGGAAAATGCAGCCAGCCAGTGTCTGTTGCAAATACCATTCCCACTTCACACACACACACACACACACACACACACACAATAGCTATGCTTATTGGTCAGTGTTCCTGACACTCATATTGAAATCACTTAAAGAGAGGCAGATTACAATTTGATTATATGTTTGTGATACAAACAACTACCCGTACTTGCTTATTTTTCTTCCTCATATACCTATAGATATGGCTAAGACTATATTAACATATGCTCTTAGATGAGTATTTACAAAGGGCATTGGGCAAAGGAGAAGAGAAAATCTTCCAAATTTCTCAAGTTTTCATGGAAAGTACAAATAAAATTTATTTTATTAGATAATATAGCAAAAATAACTTTTCATATTTACTTTTCCTCCATTATTTTTCTAGTACCAATCGATATTAATCATACTAAATGAAATTTTGTTCCATTGATCTGTCTTAGAGGGGAGAAGCTTGTTTCTGGATGTCTCCTCCAAACGCTGATGAGGACACAGAGTAATGAAAGGCTCCCTAAGGTGATTTCCCTAGTGCAGTATGTCAGCTCCACCTGCTTATGGAAACCCCTCACACCCCAGAAATACTTCATTCATGTGGGCCAAGCTTGCACCTTCTGTGTCCATAGCTTTTCTACTTTGTTTTTCATTGGGGGGATCCTTTTGGCAATAATCAGCCCAGAGCAAAGCTCCTTTGTTTCCATGTCCCACCCCACACACCTTATCGTTCTAACTGAATAAATATATTGATTATTGAAATGGAAAAAGTAGAATGAAATAGCTTTTCATGGAGCATCCATGAAGGCAACCATAGTGAAATGAGTTAATTGATGCCAGATGTAGAAATACCCACTCCTCTTTAATAAAGTCCAAACTTCTTTATCTGGTTAAAAAGACCCTCCATTATCTACCCACACAGTCTCACCTTGTCTCCTGATCATTTTCACCTTATTGACATGCTGTGAGTTCTGCTAAATCTCTAACTTACCCTACAGAAAATACCATAATTAGCCTTACTCTGAATCTCATTGCCTGCTTCACATAGGACATCTCTTCTTTTCAATCTGGCTCCCAATCTTACCCATTTATTTCTTTAACCATTCTGGCATCTGCTGCTTCTCTGATATAGCTAATATCTTCACCTTCATTTCAGTGCTTATTTGTTTATGGCCTTGTATTTTTTATTTTAGGTAAGAATGTTTTGACCTACTCAGATAAAATCTGAGTTTCACAGGACACAAGTCACTAGCTTAAGAATAAATTCAGCAACCTCTAAGCCAGCATAGTAGAGCATTAAAATGCTAGGGAGTTAAAATCTCTTGGATGCAGATTTGGATACTAAATCCCCACTTACCAGAAGCGTGACCTTGGGCAACTGAGCCTCATTGATCCTCTTTTTCCTCATCTGAAAAAAACAAGGCTATTAATACCTACCTGGCAGAGTTTTATGAGAACCAAAGAAAAGTAGGGTACACACAAGAGCATCCAGCACACAGATTACCACATGGTCATTAATAATGTTCATTTCCTTTCACTTCCACTTTGGATAATATATTCAAGCACAGAAAATACAACACAGCAGATTTCTACAGAAGTCTTTAAACAGCAGGTTTTCTCTCCCAATTATGCTCATACTGAGGTGAAGTTAAATCTTCCTGTGAACATGCATACACACACACAGAGGCAGACATCTGCTGGACCACAGTTGTATTTGATGGCAAAGATAAGGCATCAGGATTAGACAGTTATGGTGAATAAGTAACAAAATACGCATTTTACCCAAAGATAACTGTAGGTTCACTGTAATCAGCATCATCTGCAGGACTTGGACGTTCCTGTGAAAAGGGAGGCAGTTTCATCCCTTTGGCATTTGGTCTGCTCCAGCCAGAGTCTGTGAAATGAGTTAATTGATGCCAGATGTAGAAATACCCACTCCTCTTTAATAAAGTCCAAACTTCTTTATCTGGTTAAAAAGACCCTCCATTATCTACCCACACAGTCTCACCTTGTCTCCTGATCATTTTCACCTTATTGACATGCTGTGAGTTCTGCTAAATCTCTAACTTACCCTACAGAAAATACCATAATTAGCCTTACTCTGAATCTCATTGCCTGCTTCACATAGGACATCTCTTCTTTTCAATCTGGCTCCCAATCTTACCCATTTATTTCTTTAACCATTCTGGCATCTGCTGCTTCTCTGATATAGCTAATATCTTCACCTTCATTTCAGTGCTTATTTGTTTATGGCCTTGTATTTTTTATTTTAGGTAAGAATGTTTTGACCTACTCAGATAAAATCTGAGTTTCACAGGACACAAGTCACTAGCTTAAGAATAAATTCAGCAACCTCTAAGCCAGCATAGTAGAGCATTAAAATGCTAGGGAGTTAAAATCTCTTGGATGCAGATTTGGATACTAAATCCCCACTTACCAGAAGCGTGACCTTGGGCAACTGAGCCTCATTGATCCTCTTTTTCCTCATCTGAAAAAAACAAGGCTATTAATACCTACCTGGCAGAGTTTTATGAGAACCAAAGAAAAGTAGGGTACACACAAGAGCATCCAGCACACAGATTACCACATGGTCATTAATAATGTTCATTTCCTTTCACTTCCACTTTGGATAATATATTCAAGCACAGAAAATACAACACAGCAGATTTCTACAGAAGTCTTTAAACAGCAGGTTTTCTCTCCCAATTATGCTCATACTGAGGTGAAGTTAAATCTTCCTGTGAACATGCATACACACACACAGAGGCAGACATCTGCTGGACCACAGTTGTATTTGATGGCAAAGATAAGGCATCAGGATTAGACAGTTATGGTGAATAAGTAACAAAATACGCATTTTACCCAAAGATAACTGTAGGTTCACTGTAATCAGCATCATCTGCAGGACTTGGACGTTCCTGTGAAAAGGGAGGCAGTTTCATCCCTTTGGCATTTGGTCTGCTCCAGCCAGAGTCTGTGAGCACTAGCTAATGACACCTGTTTTAAAGACCAAATTTTATCTACTAACCCCAACCATAAAAATGCAGTGATAAGAGGAATAGTGAAATGTGTACTCATTTTCTACTGTTGCTGTACAAATTTATCACAGATTTAGAAGCTTGAAGCAATGCAGGTTTATTATCCCATGGTTTCCATAGGTCAGAAGTCCAGGAAGCTCAATTACTTAAGGTCTTATGAGGCTGAAATCAGAGTGTGGGCAGAGCTGGAATTTCTGGGCAAGGATGGGACGACTCCAGTCCCATTCAAACTGATGTCCATTTAGTTCCTTGAGCTTTTAACAGCAAGGTATTGTTGTTTTACTCACTAAGTCATGTCTGACTCTTGTGACCTTATGGACTTATGTAGCCCACCAGGTTCCTCTGTCCATGAAGTTTTCCAGACAACAATATTGAAGTGGATTGTGGGTTTCCTTCTCCAGGGGATATTCCTGACCCAGGGGTTGAACCCTCGTCTCTTGCACTGGCAGGGGGATTCCTTACCACGGAGTCAATGAGGTACCTGGTGGCTTTTAGCTAAGGCCTAGTCTTAGTTCCTGGAGGCTATCTGTATTTGTTCTTTTTTTCCTATGTGGCCCCTGCAGCAAAAGGTCCCATCTCTCTGTTTTTCCTTCTCCTGCATCTCTCTGAAGTCTGTCTAGACACCCCTCACCCCCATGAGAATACCATTCTCCAGTTTCTGGTACCCTCTGCTCTTCCCTGAGCACAGGTACCTTGTGCTTCTAAATCTTCTAACTTTTGCACATGCTCTGCTTTCCTTTCAGAACACTATTCAGAAGGGATGATACTAACATTTGCCTCATGACTTATTATCTGTGTTCTGTGTAGATTTCCCCTTGTGATCTGGTAGATGAAGGTCTGCCTTTGCTAGGAGTTAAATCTTCCTGTGAACATGCATACACACACACAGAGGCAGACATCTGCTGGACCACAGTTGTATTTGATGGCAAAGATAAGGCATCAGGATTAGACAGTTATGGTGAATAAGTAACAAAATACGCATTTTACCCAAAGATAACTGTAGGTTCACTGTAATCAGCATCATCTGCAGGACTTGGACGTTCCTGTGAAAAGGGAGGCAGTTTCATCCCTTTGGCATTTGGTCTGCTCCAGCCAGAGTCTGTGAGCACTAGCTAATGACACCTGTTTTAAAGACCAAATTTTATCTACTAACCCCAACCATAAAAATGCAGTGATAAGAGGAATAGTGAAATGTGTACTCATTTTCTACTGTTGCTGTACAAATTTATCACAGATTTAGAAGCTTGAAGCAATGCAGGTTTATTATCCCATGGTTTCCATAGGTCAGAAGTCCAGGAAGCTCAATTACTTAAGGTCTTATGAGGCTGAAATCAGAGTGTGGGCAGAGCTGGAATTTCTGGGCAAGGATGGGACGACTCCAGTCCCATTCAAACTGATGTCCATTTAGTTCCTTGAGCTTTTAACAGCAAGGTATTGTTGTTTTACTCACTAAGTCATGTCTGACTCTTGTGACCTTATGGACTTATGTAGCCCACCAGGTTCCTCTGTCCATGAAGTTTTCCAGACAACAATATTGAAGTGGATTGTGGGTTTCCTTCTCCAGGGGATATTCCTGACCCAGGGGTTGAACCCTCGTCTCTTGCACTGGCAGGGGGATTCCTTACCACGGAGTCAATGAGGTACCTGGTGGCTTTTAGCTAAGGCCTAGTCTTAGTTCCTGGAGGCTATCTGTATTTGTTCTTTTTTTCCTATGTGGCCCCTGCAGCAAAAGGTCCCATCTCTCTGTTTTTCCTTCTCCTGCATCTCTCTGAAGTCTGTCTAGACACCCCTCACCCCCATGAGAATACCATTCTCCAGTTTCTGGTACCCTCTGCTCTTCCCTGAGCACAGGTACCTTGTGCTTCTAAATCTTCTAACTTTTGCACATGCTCTGCTTTCCTTTCAGAACACTATTCAGAAGGGATGATACTAACATTTGCCTCATGACTTATTATCTGTGTTCTGTGTAGATTTCCCCTTGTGATCTGGTAGATGAAGGTCTGCCTCATGGATAATTTTGAAAATGCAATTTAAAAAAGTCAATTTCCAAGCCACAAATTGCTAAGATGGATGGTAAGGAACTCAGAAAAGAACAGTTCATTAGTAAACTGGAGTCATACATGGGACACTTTATGAAGGAGGTGGTACCATACCTGAACCTTAAAGACTAGGTTGGATTTCCATAAATCAGAATAGAGAAGAACAGTTTGGGGTGAATAGGAATATATATAGTGCTCTTTGAAAAGCTGTAGCATTTATTCATCCTATACATGTATATATGTGTGTGTGTGTGTGTGTGTGTGTGTATGTATGTATATATATATATATATAAACTCTTGGGAATATGAAAATGATCCAAGATATGATGTGTTCAGGGATAAAATGTGGCTAGCAGGTGCATGGTTTGTTTGGCCAGCTGTGTGCAGGACTAGAGGACTGACCTTATCAGGGAGCTTTCTGTCAAATGGTAGGTTTCAAACAGGTTCTTCCAGGAAGAGGGGTTCACTGGGATCAAAGAAATGGCATGGTGATCACTGTGTTTCAACAGAGTAGTTTGGCCGTGATATTACTTACCTTGATCATTTATGTAGTTCTGGGCCATCTTGCAATTCTGTGACACGTCTGAATGGCTTAACAAACCCTTTTTTCATCAGTAGGCTGCAGTGGCTTTTCTCTAATCCCTGCCTGAGCGATTGACTTCTAATGACTTGCTCTGAGCTTGCCCTGAAAGCTAACCAGCCACCAAACCTCAGTCTGCAATTCAGGTGTAGCTCGCATGCTAAAAGGAGGTGATTTGGAACATGAATTAAGTCAAAACACTTCTCAGTCTTAATTTCTTTTCACAGTTCAGAATCTGTGTTTTATCCCATGTGGAAAGGAAAATAACTCCCTTGCTTGGATTTCTTGCTGACATTTCTCTTTGGTGGGGGTTAGGAGTTGGGGGTCGCTCTGAACGCTCACTGCTCTTTGTCGTCCAGCTCAGTGGCATGTTCATAAAATACCAACCACTGAAATTCTAGTAATCACAAAAACATGTGCTGTCTCCTTATAGCCACTAACATTCTTTCTCTCATTAAAAAATAGAAAGTTTAGAAATTGAATTAGAAAGCTAAACTTGATATCTTTAAATTCTTTTGGTTTCAAGAAAAAAAAAAAGCTGTTCTGATTTTCCCTCAGTTAAATATTACTCCTGTATGGGGAAAATTGTACAAAAAGTCTGAAGAGTTGAGACTGACATGAGGAGAGGGTTTGTATTTCCTCACTTTAAAGAAGAAACCCTCAGTTTTGTCTAATCTTTAGGAATGCAGTGCCCCATCCAACCCACTGACTGCTGGCAGCATCGTGGCACTACACAGAATGTTCTTTTACGCTTTCTCCCTCCTCCCAAACCTTTCCTGTGAAGTTATAAATGTCAGCATTTAGAGGCGGTTTTATTCAAATAAAGCACAGATGTTAGGTTGGGTCCTTGGGCGTTATTTCTGCTGGCTGCACACTAGAGAGGTGGTCCCAAGAAAAGCAGGCACACTTTAGCTGCCTGGGGCCTGGGTTTACCTTTATTTGTAAAATCTCATTTCCCCCTCCTTCACCAGCTACCTGCTTTGCAAAGCTTTGATTTAGTAGCCCTGTGCCCAGAGGAAATTTTACTAGCCCCCTAGACATGCTCTCCTGATTGGAAGATGAAGTTACTCTGAAGGTCACCTCACCAGGCCTTGCACTTCCTCCTCTTCTGTTTGCACCTGACTCCTGACTCTGCCTGTACAGCACTCCCTTTGGACGATCCTGTAGCAGCTGATTAGCCATGACCTCAGGTGTAACTGCACCTAAAGGAATCCCAAAGAATGTCCTCTCAGAGTCTAAGAGGCAAATAAATGCCCTGAGGCCTCTGCTGCCTTGAAGTCAGGGAATCCTATATCAATCCTATCTGTGTCTGGGTATTTTGCACACTTGGGGATAATGACTTCTATTTTGCCAATTATATTATAGCCTCATAAGCTGAGAGCTCATATTACTTCCTCAGTGAGCAGCCCACATGGATTTGCTTACCAGCACATGCCAAAACGTGACAGATACCCTCTGATTTAGGGCATGAGCTATCACTGGAAGGAACTGGGGAAGGAGAAAGGCTAACCAAAGAGAGCAAATCAGGAAATCTTGGGCCAGTGACTTAAGCAATCTTTGCCTCTCGTTTCTCAAGTTAAAACAGAGATAATAATAGTTTCCACCAACTAGAGTATTTTGTTGTTTAGTCTCTAAGTCATGTCCAACTCTTTGCAACTCCATGAACTATAGTATGCCAGGCTTCTCTGCCTTTCGTATCTCCCAGAGTTTGCTCAAATTCATGTCCACTGAGTCAATGATACTGTCTGACCATCTCATCCTCTGCCACTCCCTTCTGCTTTTGTCTACAATCTTTCCCAGCATCAGGATCTTGTCCCCTGAGTTGGCTCTTTCGTTTCCCTCCTCCCAAACCTTTCCTGTGAAGTTATAAATGTCAGCATTTAGAGGCGGTTTTATTCAAATAAAGCACAGATGTTAGGTTGGGTCCTTGGGCGTTATTTCTGCTGGCTGCACACTAGAGAGGTGGTCCCAAGAAAAGCAGGCACACTTTAGCTGCCTGGGGCCTGGGTTTACCTTTATTTGTAAAATCTCATTTCCCCCTCCTTCACCAGCTACCTGCTTTGCAAAGCTTTGATTTAGTAGCCCTGTGCCCAGAGGAAATTTTACTAGCCCCCTAGACATGCTCTCCTGATTGGAAGATGAAGTTACTCTGAAGGTCACCTCACCAGGCCTTGCACTTCCTCCTCTTCTGTTTGCACCTGACTCCTGACTCTGCCTGTACAGCACTCCCTTTGGACGATCCTGTAGCAGCTGATTAGCCATGACCTCAGGTGTAACTGCACCTAAAGGAATCCCAAAGAATGTCCTCTCAGAGTCTAAGAGGCAAATAAATGCCCTGAGGCCTCTGCTGCCTTGAAGTCAGGGAATCCTATATCAATCCTATCTGTGTCTGGGTATTTTGCACACTTGGGGATAATGACTTCTATTTTGCCAATTATATTATAGCCTCATAAGCTGAGAGCTCATATTACTTCCTCAGTGAGCAGCCCACATGGATTTGCTTACCAGCACATGCCAAAACGTGACAGATACCCTCTGATTTAGGGCATGAGCTATCACTGGAAGGAACTGGGGAAGGAGAAAGGCTAACCAAAGAGAGCAAATCAGGAAATCTTGGGCCAGTGACTTAAGCAATCTTTGCCTCTCGTTTCTCAAGTTAAAACAGAGATAATAATAGTTTCCACCAACTAGAGTATTTTGTTGTTTAGTCTCTAAGTCATGTCCAACTCTTTGCAACTCCATGAACTATAGTATGCCAGGCTTCTCTGCCTTTCGTATCTCCCAGAGTTTGCTCAAATTCATGTCCACTGAGTCAATGATACTGTCTGACCATCTCATCCTCTGCCACTCCCTTCTGCTTTTGTCTACAATCTTTCCCAGCATCAGGATCTTGTCCCCTGAGTTGGCTCTTTGGATCAGGTGGCGTAAGTATTGAAGCTTAAGCTTCATCAACAATCCTTCCAGTGCATATTCAGGGTTGATTTCCTTTAACATTTGCCTAGTTTGATCTCCTTGCTGTCCAAGGGACTCTCAAGACTTCTCCAGCACCACAGTTCTAAAGCTCAATTCTTCAGCACTCAGCCTTCTTTTATGGACCAACTCTCACATATGTACTTGACTACTGGAAAAACATAAGCTTCTACTATACAAACCTTTGTTAGCAAAGTGATGTGTCTTCTTTTTAATATGTTATCTAGGTTTGTCATAGTTTTTCTTCCAAAGAACAAGCGCCGTTTAATTCATGGATACAATCACAGTCTGACGTGATTTTAGAGCCCCCAAAATAACATCTGTCATGGCTTCCACTTTTTACCCTTCTGTTAATATTTGCCATGAAGTGATGGGACCAAATGTCATGATCTCCGTTTTTTTTTTAATGTTGAGTTTCAAGCCAGCTCTTTGCCTCTTCTCTTACCCCTCATCAAGAAGCTCTTTAGTGCCTCTTCATTTTCTGCTATTAGGGTCACATCATTTCCATATATGAGATTGTTGATATTTTCCCTGAGAATCTTGATTCCAGCTTTGATTCATCCATTCTGCCATTTTGCATGATGTATTCTGCATATAAGTTAAATAAGCAAGGTAATAAAATAAGACCTTGTCATACTCCTTTCCCAATTTTCCCTAGTCCGTTGTTCCTTGTCCAGTTCTAACTGTTCCTTCTTGACCCACATACAGGTTTATCAGGAGACATTCTGGTATTTCTATCTCTTTAAGAATTTTCCACAGTTTTCTGTGATCTACATAGTCAAAGGCTTTAAAGATAATATCATGTCCACCTCCTAGGATATATTTGCTTACAAAAGTGTAGCATGAGGTCTGACTCATAGCAAACACACAATAAATGTTAATGGCCATAATTATTACTATTATTAAGTCCATATTGTGTACCTTGTAGTTCATGTTTTGTATACATTGATTCCAGTTGGTACTCAATAGGTATCATTGTTGGTATAATTTCAAATGCATACGGTTATTTTAAACATGTACTAAATACCTATTTGGTATTAGGAACTCTAATATTACTAATTATTAGGGAATATAATACCTATATGGCCCAGTTACTGTTCTCCACAGGTTGCCAACTGAAAAAGAGATGTTCTTAGAAACAGAGGACACTGAATGCCTTCAGTGTTGCAGTGGTGTGCCCAGGGCCCATGGGGCAAGTGGACTCTAAAGCTCAATTCTTCAGCACTCAGCCTTCTTTTATGGACCAACTCTCACATATGTACTTGACTACTGGAAAAACATAAGCTTCTACTATACAAACCTTTGTTAGCAAAGTGATGTGTCTTCTTTTTAATATGTTATCTAGGTTTGTCATAGTTTTTCTTCCAAAGAACAAGCGCCGTTTAATTCATGGATACAATCACAGTCTGACGTGATTTTAGAGCCCCCAAAATAACATCTGTCATGGCTTCCACTTTTTACCCTTCTGTTAATATTTGCCATGAAGTGATGGGACCAAATGTCATGATCTCCGTTTTTTTTTTAATGTTGAGTTTCAAGCCAGCTCTTTGCCTCTTCTCTTACCCCTCATCAAGAAGCTCTTTAGTGCCTCTTCATTTTCTGCTATTAGGGTCACATCATTTCCATATATGAGATTGTTGATATTTTCCCTGAGAATCTTGATTCCAGCTTTGATTCATCCATTCTGCCATTTTGCATGATGTATTCTGCATATAAGTTAAATAAGCAAGGTAATAAAATAAGACCTTGTCATACTCCTTTCCCAATTTTCCCTAGTCCGTTGTTCCTTGTCCAGTTCTAACTGTTCCTTCTTGACCCACATACAGGTTTATCAGGAGACATTCTGGTATTTCTATCTCTTTAAGAATTTTCCACAGTTTTCTGTGATCTACATAGTCAAAGGCTTTAAAGATAATATCATGTCCACCTCCTAGGATATATTTGCTTACAAAAGTGTAGCATGAGGTCTGACTCATAGCAAACACACAATAAATGTTAATGGCCATAATTATTACTATTATTAAGTCCATATTGTGTACCTTGTAGTTCATGTTTTGTATACATTGATTCCAGTTGGTACTCAATAGGTATCATTGTTGGTATAATTTCAAATGCATACGGTTATTTTAAACATGTACTAAATACCTATTTGGTATTAGGAACTCTAATATTACTAATTATTAGGGAATATAATACCTATATGGCCCAGTTACTGTTCTCCACAGGTTGCCAACTGAAAAAGAGATGTTCTTAGAAACAGAGGACACTGAATGCCTTCAGTGTTGCAGTGGTGTGTGCCCAGGGCCCATGGGGGCAAGTGAGAGTAGGCGGGACTTCCTGGTTGTCTAGAAAGGGTGGCATTTGGATGTAGTTATGAGGGCCTGGTGGCTCAATAGAAAGAGCAGATCCAACTATTGATAACAGTGAGAATAAAGACTGGAGCCATGTTGGCCCCAAAAGATGCTGGGGGGTTGGCCAAAGGATGTTAAGAGGTGCCCAGGAATAATTTGGAAAGGCCAACAAAGAGAAAGGGCTCTACACCAGGTGGACGAGCTTGACTGTTGACCCTTTGGGATTCCACTCAAAGTTTTTAAGCTGGCAGACAGTTGTGTCTTAGAACAGGGTTTTTCAAACTATCTATGGTCCAGAGCTAGAGGACTCAGAACTGTGGAGAGAGAGGGAGGTGTTGTACCAGGAATTAAAGTCCTGGAGGTTTTAAACTGAGGTCCAGACAGGTTCTCTGCTAATTCGGATCCAGAAGACATGACTGAGGTGGCCTTCTGAGCCCCAGCCAGGTGACATGATTAGATCTACCAGGGGCTGGTAAAGCAAAACCAACCAAACAATAAGTATATTGCAGAGGGGAAGGGTAGTACCTGCTATTTTTTAAATAAAATAAGAGAATCCAAAACTGTAACAATTAAGAACACGATAGGTCAAAAGCAGAACAATTTCATCTAAAGAAAACTTTTTTATAAATTTTATTTTCCATTCAAATATAAAATATACTACATAGAGCAAAAGAAAAGCAATAAAACAAAGGTACAAAGTAGAAATACTGAATTAATCTGCAAAAGTGGCTTCCCTTACCTATGGCTGATTCATCTTGATATTTGACAGAAAACACCAAAATTCTGTAAAGCAATTATCCTTAAGTTAAAAAAAAAAAAGATTGGATTGTTAGGTTTTTGGCCTTTGTTAAAAAGCATACCATATAAAGATACTTGTTGAAATGTAATTTGACCAACACCTGTTTATTAAATTATGTGTGTGTAGTCGAGTTATCAGTATCATATGATGTATGAAGATAAGTAAAGGTTACAAAGGTCTGGATGGTCAAAGCTATGGTTTTTCCAGTAGTCATGTACAAGTGAGGGATTTGGACCATAAAGAAAGCTGAGCACTGAAGAATCACTGCTTTAGAACTGTGGTGTTGGAGAAGATGCTTGAGGGCCTGGTGGCTCAATAGAAAGAGCAGATCCAACTATTGATAACAGTGAGAATAAAGACTGGAGCCATGTTGGCCCCAAAAGATGCTGGGGGGTTGGCCAAAGGATGTTAAGAGGTGCCCAGGAATAATTTGGAAAGGCCAACAAAGAGAAAGGGCTCTACACCAGGTGGACGAGCTTGACTGTTGACCCTTTGGGATTCCACTCAAAGTTTTTAAGCTGGCAGACAGTTGTGTCTTAGAACAGGGTTTTTCAAACTATCTATGGTCCAGAGCTAGAGGACTCAGAACTGTGGAGAGAGAGGGAGGTGTTGTACCAGGAATTAAAGTCCTGGAGGTTTTAAACTGAGGTCCAGACAGGTTCTCTGCTAATTCGGATCCAGAAGACATGACTGAGGTGGCCTTCTGAGCCCCAGCCAGGTGACATGATTAGATCTACCAGGGGCTGGTAAAGCAAAACCAACCAAACAATAAGTATATTGCAGAGGGGAAGGGTAGTACCTGCTATTTTTTAAATAAAATAAGAGAATCCAAAACTGTAACAATTAAGAACACGATAGGTCAAAAGCAGAACAATTTCATCTAAAGAAAACTTTTTTATAAATTTTATTTTCCATTCAAATATAAAATATACTACATAGAGCAAAAGAAAAGCAATAAAACAAAGGTACAAAGTAGAAATACTGAATTAATCTGCAAAAGTGGCTTCCCTTACCTATGGCTGATTCATCTTGATATTTGACAGAAAACACCAAAATTCTGTAAAGCAATTATCCTTAAGTTAAAAAAAAAAAAGATTGGATTGTTAGGTTTTTGGCCTTTGTTAAAAAGCATACCATATAAAGATACTTGTTGAAATGTAATTTGACCAACACCTGTTTATTAAATTATGTGTGTGTAGTCGAGTTATCAGTATCATATGATGTATGAAGATAAGTAAAGGTTACAAAGGTCTGGATGGTCAAAGCTATGGTTTTTCCAGTAGTCATGTACAAGTGAGGGATTTGGACCATAAAGAAAGCTGAGCACTGAAGAATCACTGCTTTAGAACTGTGGTGTTGGAGAAGATGCTTGAGAGTCCCTTGGACAGGAAGGAGACCAAACCAGTCAATCCTAAAGGAAATCAGTCTTGAATATTCATTAGAAGTACTGTTGAGGGGCTTCCCTGGTGGTCCAGTGGGTAAGGACACCGCCTTGCAGTCCAAGGGGCACCGGTTCGATCCCTGGCCTGGGAAGATCCCACATGCCATGGAGCGGCTGGACCAATGTGTCCAATTACCGAGCCAGAGCTCTGGAGTGCAGCCGGTGCTCTGAGACAACAGAGGCCACCGCAATGGGAGGCCCACACAGGCCAAAGAACAAAGATAGATGAAAAAAAAACAGACAAATGAAAGACCAATAGAAGTGGCCCGCCCGTCCCACTCCCTCCCTATCCCACCTCTTCAAAAAATAAGTTAATTAATTAATTTAAAAAAAAAAAGAAGTACTGTTGATGCGCCAATACTTTGGTCACCTGATGCAAAGAGCTGACTCATCGTAAAAGAACCTGATGCTGAGAAAGACTGAGGGCTGGAGGTGAAGGGGGTGGCAGAGGATGAGATGGTTAGATAGCATCATTGGCTGAATGGACACGAATTTGAACAAACTCTGGGGGTTAGTGGAAGACAGAGGAGCCTGGCATGTTATAATCCATGGGGTCACAAAGAGTTGAACAGGACTTAGGGACTGAACAAGGGGTACAAAGATAGGATTGGAAATCTTCATATACAAGGAGATAAGCTCTCTTCTATTCAAATGTTTGAGTTTATCTGACCTTAATAGCACTTCTGCACTAAAAAATAAATTCATCATTAAAAATTTAGGCCCAGGGCTTCCATGGTGGTCCAGTCAGTAAAGAGTCTGCCTTGCAGTGCAAGGGGCACCTGTTCGCTCCCTGGCCGGGGAAGATCCCACATCTCGCAGAGTGGCTGGACCCATGTGTCCAGTTACAAGCTTGCACTCTGGAGCATGTGTGCCCAGAGCCAGGGCTCTGCAGTGGGAGACCCACACAGGCCAAAGATTAAAGATGGATGAAAATGAATAAATAAAGGACCAATAAAAGAGGCCATTTTTTAAAAAAAAAATTATAAAAACAGAAGCCTTAGGCCTATGGTAAACACTTTCTGCATCTTCAGTTCTGGATGTAGGACAGAGTCAGCCCTTCACCTATGGGACTGTTCATTTACCATTTACCACAGAGTAGATTTTACAGTTCAATTCTATCTTGGCAATTGATTGCCTCATGTGAAAGTAAGTTCACTTTTAAATACTTTTTATTGTTTTTTTCTCATAGTAGCTGTTCAATCATTTAACAGATTTACTCACTTTTGATTAAGTTACTAAAGTTTGAATATGGAAAATGCTGAGATTAAGGCTGCTTAATATCCTAAAATTCATTCTCAGCATTTTCCAGCACCCCAGGAAGTATTCAGAGGTGTTGTATGAAAAAAGGTTTGCTTATCAAGTAAATTTATTATACTAGAATAAACAAAAATATTTGATTATTTGCTGCATCCAATGTCTCATAGCTTTGAACACATCAAAGAAAAGTCACTTTCCCCAATATACCTGACTGCACAAGTCTTATTTTTCCAAACTCACCCACTAATATATCAAGGAACACTAACATTCTGCAGTAGATGGTCTGAGAAATACTTATCTAGCTTAGTCCTCTAAAATTAAAAATGGCAGAAATCAGGTGGTTGTGGCCGAACTAGGCCTAGAACACAGGTCTCCTGGTGCCCAGCCTGGGCCCTTTCCAGTTTCTGTTGAGGAATTATTTCCCCAAACCCCTACTACTACCTGCAGTTGGCTGGATGTGTTTGTATTCAGTCAGCAGTGAGACAAGCATGGGGGGAGGGGTATGGTGTGTACATACATACATAAACACACACAGCCAGAGCCCCCAAGGGCATCAAGACCCCTTTCACACAAGACCCAGGAAATGAGCTGAAGCAGGAAGCAGGTGCGGGAAGACCCACAACCACAGTGGGTTTTGGAGGCTCCTTGTTTGCGGTCTGCATTAACCTTGGGCTGTTGCAAAGGCCAACGCTTGGCTCGCATTTGAGATCTGAAGCTCTGACATTCAAGAAGCTCCAAATCAAATGAACCTGAGTGAGCAAATAATTAAGCCACAAAGAAAAAGCCAGTATGAGAAAAAAATGTTCGCAATCTGGCATAAACTTCAAAGAACCACACTGTTGTCCCTCGTCTCTGCACCGGAACACAAGGGAGTCATCCCAAGTCTGTGGCCTTAGAACTGTGAAACAGGTGCGGGGCCAAGGCTCCATTCGAGATCGGAAGTTATAATTTGCAGTGCCTATGGGCACGGACTTCCAAGTGCTCCTCAGCTCCATCACTTGCTAGCTAGCTGATCTGGGTGAGTCTCTTCCTTCCCTGTGTCCCCCTGCACACTCAGTCACTCTAGTCATGTCCAACTCTTCATGACCTTGTGAACTGCAGCCCACCAGGCTCTTCTGTCTATGGGATTTTTTTTTTTTTTTTTAGGCAAGAATACCGGAGTGGGTTTCCCTGTCCTCCTCCAGGGGATCTTCCCAACCCGGGGACTGAACCTGTGTCACATCTCCTGCACTGATAAGTGGGTTCTTTACCACTAGTGCCACCTGGTTTATCACATCTGTAACACATGGATTACAGATTCTATATCATAGACATGCTGTGAAGATTAAAGAAGGGACTTCGTGTAAGCTACTTAGAATAGAGTTTGGCATAAAGGAAGTGTTCAGAATGTACTTGTATTCTTTAACTGTTGTTGTTATTCTGAAGCCTGTGGACCCTGAGAATTTAAAAATAAAAAAGCATGGTTTTGCAGTCAGACATACCTGAACCTCAGTTTACAGAGATGAGTCCCAATTCTGTACCTTACTAGCACTGAGACCATGTAAATTTATAACTTAACGACTCTGAGCATGTTTTGTTTTCTATAAAATGGGGAGAAATGTGGTCTGTTCTGGGACTTACTGTACAGATTAAAACAATTGATGGATATAAAAAATTTTTAGAGAGTTTCTAACCAGTAGGAAATCATCAATACTGGGCAGCTCTTTTTGTCTTCATGTCTCTCCTGTCTCAAACCTTGAAATGATTCCTTAACTTTCATTATGGGACCATTTCCTAGGGCATTGAAAAGCTTTGCTTAATCATCAGATGGTATGGTTCTAAAATTGTCCCTCTAGGATTGTACTAGGAAGGAAGGTATTCTGTTGTATGTTCATTCTGATACCAAGTAGAAAGAGCCTAGGACAATCAATGTCTTTTGGACATATTTAGGTCTATTTTGGATACTTACAGAAAAATAAAAAGAGGAAGTATGTGTGTACAACTGATGAAAGGAGGAACAACAGAAAAACTCAGTCTAAATTTGGTTATAAACCCTGGCAAATGTTCAACCCAGATTGAGCACCAGCCAGAAAGACACTGGCTGCAGCTAGCAAATATCCCAAATCATTCTGTAGAATGAGAGCCCGTGAGTGGGGAAATGTTGCTTGATAGATGAATTGGATTGTGAATAAAATGCTGCCTTCCAGGCACTAGCCTTTGAATTACCCTGATATGTTGATTTAATTCAGATCCTTAATGTTTCCTGAGCATTGACTTTTTAACCTTAATTGTCTTCTGATTTATTAGTAAGTCACTGTGCTTTTTATGTTTCCCTGGTAGAAGTTTAAACCTTGTTTCCCAGAATGATTCTGTAACCTGGGGCAGAACTTAGGGCAGCCAGACTCAATGCAGAGGCCTGTCCGCCTATAAACACTAGTTTAAGCTTTAGCTCTGAGCCACCCAGCTGAGACTATCCCAGGGAGCCCCTCACAGGCACTGCAGATAAGAAGTTCTGAGTTTTTAAATTCTGTTCTAGCTTCTGAGGAACAGTTCAAGAACCAACAAGTTCAGTGGCTTGACACAGCTTTCAGCTTGAGGGCTGCATACTCTTCCTATTCTTGAGTCTGAGCTTAAATACACAGCAGCATAAAACCTGCCATATTCCAAAAACAGATCCCTGCTCCCAGCACTGCCAGGGAAGTACCCAGCCCATGGGCCAACACTAGTTTGGGAAGAGCGAGGGAATAAATAGCTCCATTCTTCCTCTCCTTGCAGACGAAACTGACAGCCACAATTGATGACAAAAAACACTGAGACAGGCTCATATTTTAAGAGTGTCAATACAAACTTCACCCTTAGAGGCCCAGATTTCAAGAGATATTGTGTCATGTTTTTGCGGGCTAGCTTCTCTCCTGTTCTTACTGTTGAGAGGGTAGGAGAGAAGGCAGGAGCAAGGCTTCATAATGAGGCATCTGCCTCTGCAGAGAAAGCCGTGCCATTTTATCTTACGTCTTCTAGTGATAATAATCATGAAATCCTAAAAGTGAGTATTCAGAATCTAAAATAAAGGCATAATTCCACTCAGAAGTTATACCCCTCACAGCACCTTTCGCCTTCTTTATCTGATGATCCTCACAAGGTCCCCCTGAGGTGGGTGGGACTGACTGTGATTAGCTCTTTTTAACAGATGAGGAGACAAAAGGTCAAAAGAGGACTGTTACGGGATGTCAAAACAGAAAACTGTGTTGCTTTTTATCCTAGCCAAGTGGACGACAGCCGGCATCGTGAACTTTGTGGATAAGCCCCTCAGTCCCCTTTTCACCAGCCTGGTGTGCCTACCCATGGCGGTTCTCAGTGAAGTAGAGCTGTTGGCCAACTTTTGTATAAAACTCCAGGATGTGATGCTCTTTGACATTTCTCATAAAATATCTTTAATTATCTCATGTCTCTTGATAATAGGCACTATTATCACATTTTTTTTCAGTTTTATTGAAATAAAATTGACATATGGCTTGTATTAGTTTAAGGTATACAAGATAATGATTTGATATATGTATATATTACAAAACGATTACCAGAATAAGTAGTTGACATCTCTCATAGTTACAAGTATCTTTTTTTCTTTTGATGAGAACATATTAAGATCTACTTTCCTGTGCGTGTGCAACTCACTGAGTTGTGTTATTCAGTCATGACTGACTTTTTGTGACCCCCTGGTTACTCCGTCCATGGGATTTTCCAGGAAAGAATAGTGGAATGGGTTGCCATCCCCTTCTCCAGGGGATCTTCCTGACCCTGGGATCAAATCCATGTCTCCTGTATCTCCTGCATTGTCAGGAGGATTCTTTACCTCTGAGCCATCTGGGAAGCCCTACTCTCCTAGCTACTTCCAAATATACAGTATTGGTAACTGAATCACTGTGCTGACCATCTCATCCCCAGGAACTTTTCCTGTTTTGAAGGTGAAGCCATTGAAACTCAAGGAATGAATGATTTGCCCAAGGTCATATATATAATAAGTGACTGAACCCAAGTTTGTCTGACATCAGAGTTGGTACCTTTTCTCCTTTGCCAAGGTGTGGATGTGCACTCATTTCTTCCGCAGTTTTGGTTGGTGTGCACATGAGCTTCTTGCCTCTGCAGAGAAAGCCGTGCCATTTTATCTTACGTCTTCTAGTGATAATAATCATGAAATCCTAAAAGTGAGTATTCAGAATCTAAAATAAAGGCATAATTCCACTCAGAAGTTATACCCCTCACAGCACCTTTCGCCTTCTTTATCTGATGATCCTCACAAGGTCCCCCTGAGGTGGGTGGGACTGACTGTGATTAGCTCTTTTTAACAGATGAGGAGACAAAAGGTCAAAAGAGGACTGTTACGGGATGTCAAAACAGAAAACTGTGTTGCTTTTTATCCTAGCCAAGTGGACGACAGCCGGCATCGTGAACTTTGTGGATAAGCCCCTCAGTCCCCTTTTCACCAGCCTGGTGTGCCTACCCATGGCGGTTCTCAGTGAAGTAGAGCTGTTGGCCAACTTTTGTATAAAACTCCAGGATGTGATGCTCTTTGACATTTCTCATAAAATATCTTTAATTATCTCATGTCTCTTGATAATAGGCACTATTATCACATTTTTTTTCAGTTTTATTGAAATAAAATTGACATATGGCTTGTATTAGTTTAAGGTATACAAGATAATGATTTGATATATGTATATATTACAAAACGATTACCAGAATAAGTAGTTGACATCTCTCATAGTTACAAGTATCTTTTTTTCTTTTGATGAGAACATATTAAGATCTACTTTCCTGTGCGTGTGCAACTCACTGAGTTGTGTTATTCAGTCATGACTGACTTTTTGTGACCCCCTGGTTACTCCGTCCATGGGATTTTCCAGGAAAGAATAGTGGAATGGGTTGCCATCCCCTTCTCCAGGGGATCTTCCTGACCCTGGGATCAAATCCATGTCTCCTGTATCTCCTGCATTGTCAGGAGGATTCTTTACCTCTGAGCCATCTGGGAAGCCCTACTCTCCTAGCTACTTCCAAATATACAGTATTGGTAACTGAATCACTGTGCTGACCATCTCATCCCCAGGAACTTTTCCTGTTTTGAAGGTGAAGCCATTGAAACTCAAGGAATGAATGATTTGCCCAAGGTCATATATATAATAAGTGACTGAACCCAAGTTTGTCTGACATCAGAGTTGGTACCTTTTCTCCTTTGCCAAGGTGTGGATGTGCACTCATTTCTTCCGCAGTTTTTGGTTGGTGTGCACATGAGCTTCTTCCCTCAGTTGGGCTCTTTCTCTCACCTCTGGTGTCCCGCTTTGGAAGTTGAGCACAGAGCAGGCTGGGCTCACCTCAGCAACTTTTTCGAATGACTCTCATGGATATTCTGGCCCATAAAGACCCAGCCCAGATCCACATTTGCTTCCCATTGTAATCTGAGGTCAATTCCAATCTCTTCATAGTTTTTCTGCTTGAAACTGTATGTCTAGAAATTGCCTGTTTTCAGCTTTATCCCTAAGTGTTTCATACTTCTGGCCCTTTGTTCTAGGATGACTTCCAAGATGTTTGACTTTAATCAAATTCATTGTGCTAGTGGCCATGCCCATTAGAAGTGTGGCTCAGCCTGGGGCTCAGCACACAATCCTGAAACAAAATGGCAGTCAGTGAATATTTCTGAATAGTATTATCTTTCATAATTTCAAAGACAGTTTAGTGAAGTTTGTTCCATGGAGATGATCACAGAGCTATCTGATTTCACTACATATAGTGGGGTAATTTTTTTGCTTGTTGAACAAATCTGAATTTTTTTAGCCATATTAATAGAGCCAGTTGTTTTGCTGTAAGAATTTAGGAAGAAGGTGTTCCAGATCTACTTGACAGCAAATGATCCATACTGATATAAAAATCACAAACGTATCTTATATAGAGGGTCTCTGAGACCAATAAACATGGTTCAATTTCAAGAAAACTCTACTTGACAGCAATCAGGTTTTGGAATGGGTTGCCATCCTTCTCCAGGGATCTTCCTGACCCTGGGATCAAATCCATGTCTCCTGTATCTCCTGCATTGTCAGGAGGATTCTTTACCTCTGAGCCATCTGGGAAGCCCTACTCTCCTAGCTACTTCCAAATATACAGTATTGGTAACTGAATCACTGTGCTGACCATCTCATCCCCAGGAACTTTTCCTGTTTTGAAGGTGAAGCCATTGAAACTCAAGGAATGAATGATTTGCCCAAGGTCATATATATAATAAGTGACTGAACCCAAGTTTGTCTGACATCAGAGTTGGTACCTTTTCTCCTTTGCCAAGGTGTGGATGTGCACTCATTTCTTCCGCAGTTTTTGGTTGGTGTGCACATGAGCTTCTTCCCTCAGTTGGGCTCTTTCTCTCACCTCTGGTGTCCCGCTTTGGAAGTTGAGCACAGAGCAGGCTGGGCTCACCTCAGCAACTTTTTCGAATGACTCTCATGGATATTCTGGCCCATAAAGACCCAGCCCAGATCCACATTTGCTTCCCATTGTAATCTGAGGTCAATTCCAATCTCTTCATAGTTTTTCTGCTTGAAACTGTATGTCTAGAAATTGCCTGTTTTCAGCTTTATCCCTAAGTGTTTCATACTTCTGGCCCTTTGTTCTAGGATGACTTCCAAGATGTTTGACTTTAATCAAATTCATTGTGCTAGTGGCCATGCCCATTAGAAGTGTGGCTCAGCCTGGGGCTCAGCACACAATCCTGAAACAAAATGGCAGTCAGTGAATATTTCTGAATAGTATTATCTTTCATAATTTCAAAGACAGTTTAGTGAAGTTTGTTCCATGGAGATGATCACAGAGCTATCTGATTTCACTACATATAGTGGGGTAATTTTTTTGCTTGTTGAACAAATCTGAATTTTTTTAGCCATATTAATAGAGCCAGTTGTTTTGCTGTAAGAATTTAGGAAGAAGGTGTTCCAGATCTACTTGACAGCAAATGATCCATACTGATATAAAAATCACAAACGTATCTTATATAGAGGGTCTCTGAGACCAATAAAACATGGTTCAATTTCAAGAAAACTCACCTGATGAGATTTAATATTTATATTTTCTGAACATCATCTACAGTTTATACATATTGGCTGACAGAGATAAAATATGTAATGGTCTTATTCCTTTATTCATGTTTTTCATTGAATAGCTTTATACATGCAGAAGTTCCTTTCTAGTTACTGAATTACTGATCTGATGCCACTGTGTACTGGGCACTGTGGTTGGAGCAGGGGCCAAGAGGGGTAGCATTTTGTTCTCAGAGAATTTGGTGGTCTCAGACACTAAAGTAAATCTACAATAGAATTTCGGATATCAATAAATGCTGAGTAGGCAATAAAGCAGGTTAAGAGGATGTAGAGTGACTGGGTGTGTTTTAATACAAGTGTCAGGACATATATTTTATAAATTGATTGCTGAAATTAGTCTTAGGAAACAGTTTGCACAGTAATCTGTTTTCGGGGTTCAGCATCATTATTCAATTACAGTTTGTTTCTTGTTACAACCTATGGCTTTAGTAAGGTAGAAATGAGGAGATTTTACTATAATATGTATTGAAAGTGTTGATTTCATAGATCTTAGAATCACAGAGTTAGAAGAGAACTTAGAGGTCAACCAACCCCAAATATTAAAAACTTTTCTGATTCACAAGTATCTCTGCAAAGAAAAAAATTCTGGTTTATAGAAACTCACTCCTGCATAAAACAACCAAGTCCACGTGTGAACAGCCTCAACTTCCCTGGCCTCTCATTGCCAATGAGCAAGAGTATGGAGAGGAGTCTCCATGCTTTCCCTTTTTAGCAATCAGGGAGCTGCTTACCTTGAAGGAATATTTAGAATTTTCTAGCCAAAAGACAAGCTTTCCACATCTGCTGCCAACTTCAGAAACCCCTTCCTCATCTCTGGGTTCAGGTTATTTTTATGTGCAACAGATAGACAGGTATCATTGTGCACAGTATCATTGGCAAACACTGTAAATATGAAAGTGAGAAACACCAATTTTCTAGGCCTGTGAGTGTGCAACCTCTACAAATCAGTCTTGCTCTCTAGGTTTGTGCTTTTATTCACCTGTAAAATGAGAAGGTTGGGTTAGATGGTGTTTGTCAAAATGCACTCCCCAGTCTCATATCATAACCCTCACTTCTCTGGCCTCGCCCAGAACTGACTCAATGAGAAGCCCTGGAACTGGCCACCAGCATCCAGTGTTTTAGCAAGTCCCTCTCCCTGACTTCTACACACACTCAAGTTTGAGAACAGCTGTTCTGGATGATCTTTAAGTTTCTTTATTCTAGCCGTTACATGCTGTGAATCCCCAAGACAGAGCAATGAAAACCAGCCAGCCCATTTGCCCCATCTCAGCATAATCTCTCAGGTTCCAATGGCTTCTCTGCACTCTCTTTGTATCTGAGAGTCAAGCTGCAAAGCCATCTGCTTCAAGAGGTGACTCCCAGGACATGCACCTCCCTTAAAATAAATCTATATTTGGTCTTACATGGAATCAATGCTACCATCACCTTGTATCTAAGCAAATTGAATAAAGCTGGGAGCTCAAGCAAACCTGCTTATTTATCTCATGACAAGGGAAACAACTTTCAGTTCTGCAGGACTTGACACCTTTGTCAATAAAATCTGCAGATTGCACAATATAGAGTTGTTTTAGAATTCATCTTTCTGACAATAACAGGACTTTCCAGCAGAAGAGCATCTCGATGTTACTGTGGCAGCCGTATCATTGCCCTGTGATCACTGACTGTCCTGCTCATGTTTACATTTTACATGGGAACCATTCAGTGAATTTGTATCAGCATAGGAAACAATAAGGAAAGGATTTTAATGCACATGTGCCCCCCCTTCTCATACATCTAAAGAAGGCAACCAGATTTGATTTTTTAAAAAGAAGCACTTAGTTTTAATAGCTGATTAGCCTACAATAAGGTCGAACTTGTGTTTTGCTTCTAATTAGCAATAAAAACAACAGGGTATTATGTTTGCAGTTGCTGCACTGTTGTATCTTTCCAAGATTTTTTCCTCACGCTGTTCCAAAGTGCCATATACATTGGAAATGTGCATTTATATTCAGAGCGGGCTTATTGTAGGAAGCATAAAAAAGCTCCCCATAAAGCCAAAGTTTAGGCAAGATGGGGTAGAGTTGAAGGTAGTAAAAGCCCCTCCCTTGCTTGATTGTGTGAATTGAAGTTCCTGGTAGAGTGAATCACCATTTGTGGTTTCACAACTCTGGAGTAAATGACACTTCCAATAACATTCTCCTATACAGGTGTAAAATACACAAATTGGGTGAGGAAAATGGCAGCGTCATTGAAATGCATAAAAGCACAAAGCCTAAAAAGGCAAGCTAGGTGAGGGCACACTGGAAGGTCCTCCTTCTGCAGCTGTTTGGAGCAGCCATGAGCACAAGTACATGCTATCATGAAAACCAGCCAGCCCATTTGCCCCATCTCAGCATAATCTCTCAGGTTCCAATGGCTTCTCTGCACTCTCTTTGTATCTGAGAGTCAAGCTGCAAAGCCATCTGCTTCAAGAGGTGACTCCCAGGACATGCACCTCCCTTAAAATAAATCTATATTTGGTCTTACATGGAATCAATGCTACCATCACCTTGTATCTAAGCAAATTGAATAAAGCTGGGAGCTCAAGCAAACCTGCTTATTTATCTCATGACAAGGGAAACAACTTTCAGTTCTGCAGGACTTGACACCTTTGTCAATAAAATCTGCAGATTGCACAATATAGAGTTGTTTTAGAATTCATCTTTCTGACAATAACAGGACTTTCCAGCAGAAGAGCATCTCGATGTTACTGTGGCAGCCGTATCATTGCCCTGTGATCACTGACTGTCCTGCTCATGTTTACATTTTACATGGGAACCATTCAGTGAATTTGTATCAGCATAGGAAACAATAAGGAAAGGATTTTAATGCACATGTGCCCCCCCTTCTCATACATCTAAAGAAGGCAACCAGATTTGATTTTTTAAAAAGAAGCACTTAGTTTTAATAGCTGATTAGCCTACAATAAGGTCGAACTTGTGTTTTGCTTCTAATTAGCAATAAAAACAACAGGGTATTATGTTTGCAGTTGCTGCACTGTTGTATCTTTCCAAGATTTTTTCCTCACGCTGTTCCAAAGTGCCATATACATTGGAAATGTGCATTTATATTCAGAGCGGGCTTATTGTAGGAAGCATAAAAAAGCTCCCCATAAAGCCAAAGTTTAGGCAAGATGGGGTAGAGTTGAAGGTAGTAAAAGCCCCTCCCTTGCTTGATTGTGTGAATTGAAGTTCCTGGTAGAGTGAATCACCATTTGTGGTTTCACAACTCTGGAGTAAATGACACTTCCAATAACATTCTCCTATACAGGTGTAAAATACACAAATTGGGTGAGGAAAATGGCAGCGTCATTGAAATGCATAAAAGCACAAAGCCTAGGAAGCAAGCATATGGCAGTTAGCCAGCCTGGGAGGTGAGGGCACACTGGAAGGTCCTCCTTCTGCAGCTGTTTGGAGCAGCCATGAGCACAAGCTCCATCTCCCACTCCTAATTTGGATGATTCTGATTATTATATCATTTAAGTATTCCCTGCCTAGACTTTTTTTTTTGTCTTTATTCGTGACTCTGTTTTTTTTCTTTCCCTCAACTCTTTAGAGTTTGGCATGAGTAGTTGAAAAGTATATTAAACCAAGCAACAGTGTAACTTTTTGATTGTATCTAAAGTGGTAAAAGAACAAATTTGGTAAGCTGTAACATAAATTGTTATTCATGTACATAATTATAGAGACTTAAAGAGTTATGTTTTATGTATTTCCCCTGAATATATTTGACTCTTCCTTTTATTTCATTCCTATTCCCAGGAGGTCGTATAATTCTTGCCGACTTATGAAGGCAACTCTTAAAAGTGTTTTTTGATTCTAATTTTAAAGCTTTGAAAGTGAGCGTGGTGTTGGGGCACTCCAAGCTTAGCAAGTACATAGTCCTGAGGTCATATTAGGTTGCTGAACCTGATTTTATGGATGGCAACTCCAAGGCCTAGAACAATTAAAGAATTTGCCCATGATTGCAGGATGAGTTAATGTCAGCTACAACTCTAGCTGTAATTACAGTATATGAGTTGCCCGAGGAATTGCTGAAAACCCCTTGTCTACTATTTCCCTCAGGCTCCAGACCCCCAAGCCTTGTAGGGAACTTTTAGGTCCATGCCAGACCTAGTGAGAAAATCCCAATCAGGACACTGAAGCATGAGTGAGGTAGAACATGGAGAGATCCATTTTAGTTTACAGAATCATAGAATTGAATGCTTTTGTGCGTATTAAAACATGACTACGAGAAAAGAGTGTATGAAATAGTAAGTAGTTGTTAAGGACTACATGTTAGGTGCTATGCTAAAGGCTCTATATGCACAATCTTATTTTTCTGTTGACCAGCCCTAAGGAGCAGGTGCTATTATTATCCCCATCATACAGATCAGGGAAATGAGGCCCAAAGAGGTGAGATAACTTTCTGAGAATATAGGGTTCAAAGGGAGTAAACCAAGTTTGCCCAAGCCAGCCTCATGACCAGGTCGTGTTCTACACCGCAGACATGCCATTCAGAACAGGTCTGCCTGTCTTACCTGGACCCTTTATGCTGCAGGAGCAGCGCTTCTTCTTGCCAAGAAACACAGGAATGGCCATCACCCATGCCAGTTCAAGTGGCTTCTTCCAGAACTCGTGACAACTATTTGTTGTTTTTCATTTGTTTCCAATAGATTATGCTGGCATGAAGCTGGAGAAGAACCAGAATGCTAAATCCCCATTTGTTATTTGTTTTTGCACAAATGGCCCATCTTTCCTGAATTTCAGTTACATTATTTGTCAAAGATGATTACCTCTGCCCTTCTAGTCTTATAAAAGATAAAGAATCGTAAGACTATATATATATATAACTACAAAATTCTGTGCAATGATAAGGTGCTGGTGTTGTAATGATTATGATTGTACTTCATAGGGTGTGATATGGATTAAATGAGCTCATACATCTGAGGAACTTTGCTCTAATAGTTCCTGACACATAGTGTGCACATGAAGGTTACTACATTACTAATTTTTATCACTATCATTACCAATGTCTCCTGTAGTGACTTAAAGTTTCTGTATAAGACTCAGTCCAGTTTCAGTTTGTCTAAAATGCTCAGTGCCTCTGAGATAAGTAATATGAGCTATTGTTCCCATTTTCAAATAACTTGTAACTCTGTCCAGATTCTACTTCCCTATAGCTATATTATTCCTCATTTTTTACCCAGCATGTAATGGTATAATAGTAATAAAAATCATCCTGGCTTAATACACTTACTAACATTGACTATCTAAAGCTGGGGAAATCCATCAAGTAGCACAAGTGTGCTTGCTGTGTATGAATCTCACACCAGGCCACAGTTACTGGTGTATTGAGTCTTTTCCTTCTCCCAAATGGTATTAATTTAAATCAACAGTACAACAGTTCTGTTTTTACAGAGTCTAGAAGCCAATCTCTCCATTTACCAGTAATCACTTTGTAATCCACCATTTAGGACCTGCAGGGCTACTTCTAATCAGCTTTTAGGACTATAGGCTCTCCATTGTTCATTTTCAGTGGTCAAGCTTTTAACCAGCTACATTGTCATAAGTACTGTGATTTCCTCCCAGATTTGCAATGATGGCCAGAGAAATCCTGCAAGGGAAGCTAACATAACTTTCTGTTTTAAAATGGTATTTAAAGCAGAGAAGTAGAGTATTCAATGCTCTAGTAGAGTCTTGTTGCCAGAAGTAAAACACAGGCAATTTCTAGGTGTTTTGGCTTTAAAGTGAAGAAGAAAAACATACAGTTGCCACAGAGTATCCAAGTGATTCTGTAAAGTGATAACTGTTGCTTCTAGTGTGCATAGTCAAATGAATCCAACCCAGTGAGCATTGCCCCTCAAGGTGCCACTGTCTCACCTTATGCCAGAGACATTCATAGATTAACATAGTCAAAGGTCCTTCTGAAGAACAGCCTTGATTTACTTTATTGGCTATACCTAGATATATCTGATACTTGAGATTTGTGGGAATAAGGTGACTTTAAGCCATTGAGACTCAAGGTCGTGGCACCCAACCCCAAAATAAGGACTGTCGCCTGCCCAGCAGTGACCAGAAAACACAGATCCTGGTACAGCTGCCTCTGCTCTAGGCTTTTGAAGCTCTCTTGGGAACTTGCAACCCTGTATGAAGGTTACTACATTACTAATTTTTATCACTATCATTACCAATGTCTCCTGTAGTGACTTAAAGTTTCTGTATAAGACTCAGTCCAGTTTCAGTTTGTCTAAAATGCTCAGTGCCTCTGAGATAAGTAATATGAGCTATTGTTCCCATTTTCAAATAACTTGTAACTCTGTCCAGATTCTACTTCCTATAGCCATCTTATTCCTCATTTTTTACCCAGCATGTAATGGTATAATAGTAATAAAAATCATCCTGGCTTAATACACTTACTAACATTGACTATCTAAAGCTGGGGAAATCCATCAAGTAGCACAAGTGTGCTTGCTGTGTATGAATCTCACACCAGGCCACAGTTACTGGTGTATTGAGTCTTTTCCTTCTCCCAAATGGTATTAATTTAAATCAACAGTACAACAGTTCTGTTTTTACAGAGTCTAGAAGCCAATCTCTCCATTTACCAGTAATCACTTTGTAATCCACCATTTAGGACCTGCAGGGCTACTTCTAATCAGCTTTTAGGACTATAGGCTCTCCATTGTTCATTTTCAGTGGTCAAGCTTTTAACCAGCTACATTGTCATAAGTACTGTGATTTCCTCCCAGATTTGCAATGATGGCCAGAGAAATCCTGCAAGGGAAGCTAACATAACTTTCTGTTTTAAAATGGTATTTAAAGCAGAGAAGTAGAGTATTCAATGCTCTAGTAGAGTCTTGTTGCCAGAAGTAAAACACAGGCAATTTCTAGGTGTTTTGGCTTTAAAGTGAAGAAGAAAAACATACAGTTGCCACAGAGTATCCAAGTGATTCTGTAAAGTGATAACTGTTGCTTCTAGTGTGCATAGTCAAATGAATCCAACCCAGTGAGCATTGCCCCTCAAGGTGCCACTGTCTCACCTTATGCCAGAGACATTCATAGATTAACATAGTCAAAGGTCCTTCTGAAGAACAGCCTTGATTTACTTTATTGGCTATACCTAGATATATCTGATACTTGAGATTTGTGGGAATAAGGTGACTTTAAGCCATTGAGACTCAAGGTCGTGGCACCCAACCCCAAAATAAGGACTGTCGCCTGCCCAGCAGTGACCAGAAAACACAGATCCTGGTACAGCTGCCTCTGCTCTAGGCTTTTGAAGCTCTCTTGGGAATTCTTTTAAAGCCCTGACACATTCTTTTGAATAACTAAACTATCTTCATCTCTGGAAGGAAGATGTGATTTATGGAAATGGATGAATCACTTGGAGCCAAGTCTGGCAGGGAGGTCAAGATGGGTAATGTAGTTTAGAATTACCCGTTTTAGATAAGAATGCCATCAGGGTTTTCTCAGCATTGACGGGTTTGTTTCTCTCAGTGAAGATCAAGCAATTTTTTATCCTAAAGTTCACAGTAGAAAAATACACATAATTAAAACAAATTTATAATTGATAATCCCAGTGTTTCTTCCCATTTATGATTACACTTTAGCAGAGCAGCATATACATGGATTTATAAAAGTGTGGGCACGTGTGTGGGTCGATTATGAATAAATAGCTTGATCTGTAGTTAGACAAACAGACATGTATAGATAGATATAGCTATGTATACTGTTTCTCATGGAATATTTTCCACTCCCTTTTCCCAGACATAGTTTCCAGAATTCTGCTAAAAATGTGGCCATTTTTGCTGATATTCCTCTAAGACAAGCAATTCTTAACTTTTTTTTTCTTTAAGGCTGCATACTTCTTTTAGAATCTGCTGAAAAGTATAGACCCTTTTTTAGAAAAAACAAAAATGTATACACGTCTATGTGGTTTAGAAAGGAGGGGAAACAAGTACCATGACCAGAGTTTTGTCTTAGGATTTAGAAGGGAAAGTGACTTCAAATTCCATATCATAGGATATATTTATAGAAGGGAGTTAAACACTACTTTTCAAATAAAAGCTCCAAATTGGGTTTCCCTGCTGGTCTGGTGGGTAAAGAGTCCGCCTTGCAGTAGCAGGGATGCCGGTTTGATCCCTGACCTGGGAAGATCCCACATGCTGAGGAACGGCTGGACTGGTGTGTCTAATTACGAACCAGCACTCTGGAGCGCATGCGCCCAGAGCCAGTGCTCTGCAACAAGAGAGGCCACTGTAATGGGAGGCCTACACAGGCCAAAGAATTAAGATGGATGAAAATAAATAAATAAATAAAACAATAAAGCAGGCCAAAATTTTTTTTAAAAAAAGCTCCAAATTATTTGTTATATAGCATCTTTAGTTAATTAACTGAATTTTACATTGTATAAATAAGACTAACAATATGTGATAATTGTAAAGAAGGAGAAAAGTGGGTTGTTCACTTTCTACTGACAGTAAGACATAACAAATAAGATATACATTAGCACTCTTCTTCTACAAAACATTTAGAGGCTGAATAAAGTGTAAAAGACATCTTTTAAAAATGTATATACAGGTTGTGGAGGGTGAGTCTTAGAAGTTATAATTCATCAGAAAGCCCTAGTATAAAAAGGTGGGTTGTCTTAAAGTTGGCAGTGTTTCTGGGTGGCATCTGCCTGTCTGAGTGCCCACGGGTACGAGTCTTAGAAGTTATAATTCATCAGAAGCCCTAGTATAAAAAGATTACACTTTAGCAGAGCAGCATATACATGGATTTATAAAAGTGTGGGCACGTGTGGGTCGATTATGAATAAATAGCTTGATCTGTAGTTAGACAAACAGACATGTATAGATAGATATAGCTATGTATACTGTTTCTCATGGAATATTTTCCACTCCCTTTTCCCAGACATAGTTTCCAGAATTCTGCTAAAAATGTGGCCATTTTTGCTGATATTCCTCTAAGACAAGCAATTCTTAACTTTTTTTTTCTTTAAGGCTGCATACTTCTTTTAGAATCTGCTGAAAAGTATAGACCCTTTTTTAGAAAAAACAAAAATGTATACACGTCTATGTGGTTTAGAAAGGAGGGGAAACAAGTACCATGACCAGAGTTTTGTCTTAGGATTTAGAAGGGAAAGTGACTTCAAATTCCATATCATAGGATATATTTATAGAAGGGAGTTAAACACTACTTTTCAAATAAAAGCTCCAAATTGGGTTTCCCTGCTGGTCTGGTGGGTAAAGAGTCCGCCTTGCAGTAGCAGGGATGCCGGTTTGATCCCTGACCTGGGAAGATCCCACATGCTGAGGAACGGCTGGACTGGTGTGTCTAATTACGAACCAGCACTCTGGAGCGCATGCGCCCAGAGCCAGTGCTCTGCAACAAGAGAGGCCACTGTAATGGGAGGCCTACACAGGCCAAAGAATTAAGATGGATGAAAATAAATAAATAAATAAAACAATAAAGCGGGCCCAAAAATTTTTTTTAAAAAAAGCTCCAAATTATTTGTTATATAGCATCTTTAGTTAATTAACTGAATTTTACATTGTATAAATAAGACTAACAATATGTGATAATTGTAAAGAAGGAGAAAAGTGGGTTGTTCACTTTCTACTGACAGTAAGACATAACAAATAAGATATACATTAGCACTCTTCTTCTACAAAACATTTAGAGGCTGAATAAAGTGTAAAAGACATCTTTTAAAAATGTATATACAGGTTGTGGAGGGTGAGTCTTAGAAGTTATAATTCATCAGAAAGCCCTAGTATAAAAAGGTGGGTTGTCTTAAAGTTGGCAGTGTTTCTGGGTGGCATCTGCCTGTCTGAGTGCCCACACTCTGTGGTTTATTGTGCTTCACACAGAGAATAAAAGAAATGCAGTGTGCATGCAATGTGGGATATATAATCCAAAATCCCATCATAAGAACTAGATTTTATAAGGCAAAATCCTCAGTGACTCCACCTCACAAGGAGAGAGAGGACTCTCACCTGTCTCCACTCTGGTTGGAAGGACCAGTAACCTCTGAGAAATACAACTAAAGGCAATTCTCACATGAATAAGGGCCAAAAGAGAAACCTTTTTGTAACTTCAGAACAACCAAGCCAAAATTTTCATTTAAAATGCTCCTGGCGTGGTGGAATCCTTACACACCTAACAGATGTGTTTACTCTATTGGAAAAATGCATTTAAAAATGCATTGACATATAAAATGCCCAAAACATGAATCATTATAAAATATAATGCAAAACGCATGAAAGAACAAACTTTCAAAAGAGTCAGCAGGAACAACAGAGAATATAATTAGATTCAATGAGTCCACAAATATGTGAATCACCCTTAAATATAAACTAAGTAAGCTTGATATATCTGAAAACATAAAAGAAAACATCAAAAGAAGAATCGGTACTGTAGCCTGTGAAATATACAAGCAGAAATTCTAAAAATGAAATAAACAATAATTAAAAACACAGTGATGGATAATATAGCAAATTAGAAGTAAAGAGAGAATCACTGAAGTGAAAGTTAGGTCCAAAAACTTATCTATCATATAGAGAGTATATAGAGAGAAAATTAATAAACAAAGGTAAAGATAATAGGATAAAGAATACTTTTTCATGCATTTTGTTGAAAGTCCAGAAAAAAGATAGTAAAAGAAATAGGAAAAACAATCATATTTAAGAATTTCCAGAATAACTGAAAGGCATGAATCTCCAGAATCAAAAGGCCTAAAATATTCCCTAAGATCTATTTAACTTCTGAAAAAAATCTCAAAGTAGACGTAGTGTAATCAAGCAGTAGTCAGGAGGAAAAGATAATTTAAATACACACACACACACACACACACACAAAACAACAACAACAACAACAACAACCTTTTAGACTTTTGGATAACTTTTTATAATGACAGTGGAATCCAGTCCACAGTTGAAAGCTACCTTCAAAGTGCAGAGAGAGAAATCATCAAACTGAAAAAATATTCACAACAATACAAGCTTAACAAAAATAAATATACTTCAAATAAAATGAAACTGAAGAAACGCTCCCTAAAGAGATCCCTAATGTATGTACTTCAATAAGAAAGATATATTATCCCAGAAAGAAGGTCTGGTGTAAGAAGATATAGTGAACAAAGAGAATGGAAAAGTTGTGGATAATTTTAAATATGTAAACACTGATTACACAAAACAATTTTTAAACTGTCTAATTTACAGTGTTAAGGAAAAGATAGAGGTAAAATGCTGAATAATTATAGTATGACTGGTTAGAAATTATAAGGTTAAAATACTCAAAGATAACTTTCTTGTTTTAAAAAAGGCTAACAATATTAACTTTCAATCTTATTATATTAAATATGGATTTTAGAATGTCTAGAGTAGTCTCTGAATAGATAGTATTAAAGGTATAAATTACAAATCAGTAGAGAGGAGTGAAAAAAGAATGAGAAAAAAAATCAAGAAGAAACTGAAAGTTGTACAGTAAAACTACAAATAAATCGGTAATCACAGCAAACATATAAACTTTAAAAAGATCAGATAGGATCCTAAATTTCATAATCAAGAAATATGCTAGTTATAAGACATATACCTAAAATATATGAAATCGTGTGACTGAAAATAAAGGCTTGGGAAAATATACTGGATAAATAGTAACAGAAAGCTGGAATGCTGATATATTGGGCTTCCTGGTGTATCAGTGTATTAAGAAAGTTCCAGATTTTGTTGAAAGTCCAGAAAAAAGATAGTAAAAGAAATAGGAAAAACAATCATATTTAAGAATTTCCAGAATAACTGAAAGGCATGAATCTCCAGAATCAAAAGGCCTAAAATATTCCCTAAGATCTATTTAACTTCTGAAAAAAATCTCAAAGTAGACGTAGTGTAATCAAGCAGTAGTCAGGAGGAAAAGATAATTTAAATACACACACACACACACACACACACAAAACAACAACAACAACAACAACAACCTTTTAGACTTTTGGATAACTTTTTATAATGACAGTGGAATCCAGTCCACAGTTGAAAGCTACCTTCAAAGTGCAGAGAGAGAAATCATCAAACTGAAAAAATATTCACAACAATACAAGCTTAACAAAAATAAATATACTTCAAATAAAATGAAACTGAAGAAACGCTCCCTAAAGAGATCCCTAATGTATGTACTTCAATAAGAAAGATATATTATCCCAGAAAGAAGGTCTGGTGTAAGAAGATATAGTGAACAAAGAGAATGGAAAAGTTGTGGATAATTTTAAATATGTAAACACTGATTACACAAAACAATTTTTAAACTGTCTAATTTACAGTGTTAAGGAAAAGATAGAGGTAAAATGCTGAATAATTATAGTATGACTGGTTAGAAATTATAAGGTTAAAATACTCAAAGATAACTTTCTTGTTTTAAAAAAGGCTAACAATATTAACTTTCAATCTTATTATATTAAATATGGATTTTAGAATGTCTAGAGTAGTCTCTGAATAGATAGTATTAAAGGTATAAATTACAAATCAGTAGAGAGGAGTGAAAAAAGAATGAGAAAAAAAATCAAGAAGAAACTGAAAGTTGTACAGTAAAACTACAAATAAATCGGTAATCACAGCAAACATATAAACTTTAAAAAGATCAGATAGGATCCTAAATTTCATAATCAAGAAATATGCTAGTTATAAGACATATACCTAAAATATATGAAATCGTGTGACTGAAAATAAAGGCTTGGGAAAAATATACTGGATAAATAGTAACAGAAAGCTGGAATGCTGATATATTGGGCTTCCCTGGTGTATCAGTGGTAAAGAATCCGCCTGCTAATGCAGTGGATGCAAGTTTGACCCCTGGGTTGGGAAGATCTCCTGGGGAAGGAAATGGCAACCCACTCCAGTATTCTTGCCTGGGAAATCTCATGGATGAAGGAGCCTGGTGGGCTATAGTCTATGGAGTTGCAAAAGAGTTGGACAGAACTTAGCAACTGAACAACAACAACAACATACTGATACATTAATATAATATAAAATAGTCTTTAAGAACTTTTGCCTTTAAAAACTGATTGTTGGTCATAAAGATCATGTTTGTGTGTATTAGTTGCTTAGTCATATCTGACTGTTTTTGATCCCATGGACTGTAGCCCACCATGCTCCTCTGTCCATGGGATTCTCCAGGCAAGAGTACTGTAGTGAGTTGTCATTCCCTTCTCCAGGAGATTTTCCCAACCCAAAGATCGAACCCAGGTCTCCAAATTACAGGCAGATTATTTACTGCCTGAGCCACCAGGAAACCCCCAGAAAGATCATAATATAACATTAGTGACATAATGTTCAGTTAAAACAGATTTATAAATTTCAAGTTGAATATATATAATAACACAGATTAAAATAAAGAAAAAATGTAAAACAAAGATGATAAAAAGATAAATTGACAAATTCGATCTCAGAATGAAATATTTCAACCAGTCCTTCTCAGTAATAGAGCAAACAAACAAAAACAGGTTGAGTAAGGATATATTAAATTGGAGAAAAACAACTTGTAAATTCTTATTTTAATAAACATTCATAAATGCCAGATCCAACTAATAGAAAATACAACAAAGCAAATGGAAAACAATAGTGAAAATTAATGGCAAAAATTTTGAAGCATCATTGTCTAGAGATGATGTTCTCTAACAAAAGGCAATTAAATTAAAATGCAGAAAAAACCAAAAAGATAATTTTAAAAAACTCAAATTATTGGAAATTGGAAAATATATTTCTAATGAACTCATTAAAATTTTAAAAATGTAGAGTTGACTCAGTAAAAATACTGTGTAGCAAAGCTTGTGTGATACCTCTAGGTTAATTCTTGGAAATAAATGTTTAAATTTAAAGATTTATATTAGAAAATAAGAGCTGAAAGAAAGTAAGATTTACTTTACAACTTAAAAAAATTAGAATAAATAATGTAATTCATTATTTTTAAATGAATATATGAAAGAAAGGAAAGACATCATAAGGAAGAAACATAATAGATAAAAGCAGACATCAGGGCTTCCCTGGTGGTCCAGTGAGTGCAAGGGGTGTCGGTTCGATCCCTGGCCTGGGAAGATTCCACGTGCCATGGAGTGGCTGGACTGATGTGTCCAATTACCGAGCCGGAGCTGGTGCTCTGCGACAACAGATGCCACCGCAATGGGAGACCCACACGGGCCAAAGAACAAAGATGGATGAAAAATGGACAAATGAAAGACCAATAGAAGTGACCCACCCGCCCTCCCCCCCCCAAATAAATGAATAAATAAATGTTAAAAAAAAAAAAAGCAGACATCAGAAAAATACAAAACAAAAATGTAAGAGAGGACATTTGTTTGAAAAGACTGATAAACTAATGAATTTACTGTAAGAATAAGGGAGAGGGGAAGGAAAGGACAGAGGAAAAATAAAATAACAAAGAAAAAGGAAAAGATGACAAACTGTTATGCAGGGTGCGCTTGAGATGCAATTGAGGTAAAAAGACTGATGAAAAGGTTTAGGAAAACCAGATGTCAGTATATTTGAAAACTTAGATGAAACAGGGTTAGGTTTAGAAAAGAATATGACTCACTAAAAGCAATTTAAGAGGAAGTAGAAAACCCAAATATTTCTTTAATCATTAAAGAAACTTCTCTCCAAAGTTCTCTTTAGCATAGAAAAGGGAACTCTCCTCAAATTACAGTCTAAATCACCATTGTCAAACATAAACTTAGAAAATAAAGAGGCCGGTTTCACACAGACATAGATATAACATACATATACATAAAATAGATATAAATACTATTTTTATTTGACATTAGAAAATATATGAGTATAACTTCACTTATTAACAGAACAAAAGAGAAAAGCCATAGGATTATCTCAATTGGTGCAGAAGCCATTCAACAAAGGTTGACATTCATCCATGATAAAAGCTGTTGAAAAACTAAAAATAGAAACTTCTTTATTCTGATAAAGGATATCAAGAAAAAAACCTTCCAGTAAACACTGTACTACAATAGTGAAACATTCTTCCCTTCAATTTCAGGAACAGGCATGAATTCCCACTATCATGACCACCACATGAATTACATGATTAACTGTGACAGGTGAAACCATCATTTTAGCAACTTTTTTGAAATAAACTATTTGGATTGTTCACTATAAAAAGAAAAGAAAGAAACTTTAAACTTTCAGAAAACATTTCATTACCTCAAGATAGGAAAGTATGTCTTAAGACAAAAAATACAAGCAATAAAGAATGGGCACACTTAACTATCTTCTTGGAAAATGTTTATCCAAGGACATTATAAAATTAGTGATAACTTCCCAGATAGGAAGTTGGTGGAGGTGATGGAATTTCAGTTGAACTAGTTCAAATCTTAAAAGATGATGCTGTGCTGCACTAAATATGTCAGCAAATTTGGAAAACTCAACAGTGACTACAGTACTGGACAAGGTCAGTTTTCATTCCAGTCCCAAAGGGGCAATGCCAAAGAATGTTCAAATTACAGTACTGTTGCACTCATTTTACATGTTAGCAAGGTAATGCTCAAAATGCCTCAAGCTATACTTCAACAGTACGTGAACTGAGAACCTCCAGATGTACAAGCTGGATTTAAAAAGGCAGAGGAACCAAAGATCAAATTGCCAACACCTGTTGGATCATAGGAAGAGGAAGAGAATTCCAGAAAAACATCTACTCCTGTTTCATTGACTGTGCTAAAGCCTTTGACTATGTGGATCACAACAAACTGTGGAAAATTCTTAAAACAGTGGGAATACCAGACCACTTTACCTGCCTCCTGACAAAACTGTATGTAGGTCAAGAACCAGAAGTGGAACAATGAACTGTTTCAAAACTGGGAAAGGAGTACATCAAGGCTGTGTATCATTACCCTGCTTATTTAATGTATATGCAGGGTACATCATGCAGAATACCACACTAGATGAAGCTCAAACTGGAATCAAGATTTCCAGGAGAAACATCAATAACCTCAGATATTCAAGATGCCACTGAAATTGCTAGTAATAAGCAGGTGACAGGCTTCCCTGGTGGCGTTAGTGGTAAAGATCTACCTGCCAATGCAGGAGACATAAGTGATGTGGGTTTGATGAACCCCCTGTGTTGGAAAGATCCCTGGGAAGAAGGAAATGACAACCCACCAATGAATTACAGATTAACTTGACAGGTGAACCATCATTTTAGCAACTTTTTTGAAATAAACTATTTGGATTGTTCACTATAAAAAGAAAAGAAAGAAACTTTAAACTTTCAGAAAACATTTCATTACCTCAAGATAGGAAAGTATGTCTTAAGACAAAAAATACAAGCAATAAAGAATGGGCACACTTAACTATCTTCTTGGAAAATGTTTATCCAAGGACATTATAAAATTAGTGATAACTTCCCAGATAGGAAGTTGGTGGAGGTGATGGAATTTCAGTTGAACTAGTTCAAATCTTAAAAGATGATGCTGTGCTGCACTAAATATGTCAGCAAATTTGGAAAACTCAACAGTGACTACAGTACTGGACAAGGTCAGTTTTCATTCCAGTCCCAAAGGGGCAATGCCAAAGAATGTTCAAATTACAGTACTGTTGCACTCATTTTACATGTTAGCAAGGTAATGCTCAAAATGCCTCAAGCTATACTTCAACAGTACGTGAACTGAGAACCTCCAGATGTACAAGCTGGATTTAAAAAGGCAGAGGAACCAAAGATCAAATTGCCAACACCTGTTGGATCATAGGAAGAGGAAGAGAATTCCAGAAAAACATCTACTCCTGTTTCATTGACTGTGCTAAAGCCTTTGACTATGTGGATCACAACAAACTGTGGAAAATTCTTAAAACAGTGGGAATACCAGACCACTTTACCTGCCTCCTGACAAAACTGTATGTAGGTCAAGAACCAGAAGTGGAACAATGAACTGTTTCAAAACTGGGAAAGGAGTACATCAAGGCTGTGTATCATTACCCTGCTTATTTAATGTATATGCAGGGTACATCATGCAGAATACCACACTAGATGAAGCTCAAACTGGAATCAAGATTTCCAGGAGAAACATCAATAACCTCAGATATTCAAGATGCCACTGAAATTGCTAGTAATAAGCAGGTGACAGGCTTCCCTGGTGGCGTTAGTGGTAAAGATCTACCTGCCAATGCAGGAGACATAAGTGATGTGGGTTTGATCCCTGTGTTGGAAAGATCCCCTGGAAGAGGAAATGACAACCCACTGCAGTATTCTTGCCTGGAAAATCCCATGGACAGAGGAATCTGGTGGGCTACAGTCCATGGGGCCACAAAGAGTCAGACACAATTGACGCAACTTAGCATGCAGCACATTCCGGTGACACCTCCCTAATGGCAGAAAAGTAAGAGGAACTGAAGACCCTCTTGATGAAAGTGAAAGAGGAGATTGGAAAAGCTGACTTAAAACTCAATATTCAAAAAACTAAGATCATGGTATCTTGTCTCATCAATCCATAGCAAATAGATGGGGAGAAAAATGAAAACAGTGACAGGTTTTATTTCTTGGGCTCCAAGATCAGTGCAGACAGTGACTGCAGTCATGAAATTAGAAGATGCTTGCTCCCACTACTAGGCATATGCCCTGAAGAAACCAAAATTGAAAAAGACACATGTGCCTTAATGTTCACTGCAGCACTATTTACAATAGCTGGAACATGGAAGCACCCTAGATGTCATCAACAGATGAATGGATAAACAAACTGTGGTAGATATATGCAATGGAATATTACTTAGCCATGAAAAGAAACACATTTGAGTCAGTTCTAATGAGGTGAATGAACCTAGAGCTATTATACAGAGTGAAGTTAGTCAGAAAGAGAAAGAGAAATATCATATACTCACACATATATATGAAATCTAGAAAGATGGTGCTGGTGAATTTATTTGCAGGACAGCAATGGAGGAACAACATAGAGAACAGACTGATGGACATGGTGTGGGTGGGAAGGAGAGGGTGAGATGCATGGAGAAAGTAACAGGGAAACTTGCATCACCGTATGTAAAATAGATAGCCAGTGGAAATTTGCTGTATTATTCAGGGAACCCAATCAGGGGCTCTGTAACAACCTGGAGGGTTGGGGTACGGAGAGAGAGAGGTGGAAGTTTCAAGAAGGAGGGACATATGTAGCCCTATGGCTGATTCATGTTGACTGGCTAGTAATAAGCAGGTGACAGGCTTCCCTGGTGGCGTTAGTGGTAAAGATCTACCTGCCAATGCAGGAGACATAAGTGATGTGGGTTTGATCCCTGTGTTGGAAAGATCCCCTGGAAGAGGAAATGACAACCCACTGCAGTGTTCTTGCCTGGAAAATCCCATGGACAGAGGAATCTGGTGGGCTACAGTCCATGGGGCCACAAAGAGTCAGACACAATTGACGCAACTTAGCATGCAGCACATTCCGGTGACACCTCCCTAATGGCAGAAAAGTAAGAGGAACTGAAGACCCTCTTGATGAAAGTGAAAGAGGAGATTGGAAAAGCTGACTTAAAACTCAATATTCAAAAAACTAAGATCATGGTATCTTGTCTCATCAATCCATAGCAAATAGATGGGGAGAAAAATGAAAACAGTGACAGGTTTTATTTCTTGGGCTCCAAGATCAGTGCAGACAGTGACTGCAGTCATGAAATTAGAAGATGCTTGCTCCCACTACTAGGCATATGCCCTGAAGAAACCAAAATTGAAAAAGACACATGTGCCTTAATGTTCACTGCAGCACTATTTACAATAGCTGGAACATGGAAGCACCCTAGATGTCATCAACAGATGAATGGATAAACAAACTGTGGTAGATATATGCAATGGAATATTACTTAGCCATGAAAAGAAACACATTTGAGTCAGTTCTAATGAGGTGAATGAACCTAGAGCTATTATACAGAGTGAAGTTAGTCAGAAAGAGAAAGAGAAATATCATATACTCACACATATATATGAAATCTAGAAAGATGGTGCTGGTGAATTTATTTGCAGGACAGCAATGGAGGAACAACATAGAGAACAGACTGATGGACATGGTGTGGGTGGGAAGGAGAGGGTGAGATGCATGGAGAAAGTAACAGGGAAACTTGCATCACCGTATGTAAAATAGATAGCCAGTGGAAATTTGCTGTATTATTCAGGGAACCCAATCAGGGGCTCTGTAACAACCTGGAGGGTTGGGGTACGGAGAGAGAGAGGTGGAAGTTTCAAGAAGGAGGGGACATATGTAGCCCTATGGCTGATTCATGTTGATATTTGACAGAAAACAACAAAATTTTGTAAAGCAATCATCCTTCAAATAAAAAGAAAAAAGGATGGTTGCTCCTTGAAAGAAAACTTATGAGAAACCCAGACAGAATATTAAAAAGCAAGACGTCACTTTGTCAATAAAGCTCCGTATAGTCACAGCTATGGTTTTTCCAGTAGTCACATATGGATGTGAGAGTTGGACCGTAAAAAAGACTGAGCACTGAAGAGCTGATGCTTTCAAAATGTGGTGCTGGAGAAGACTCTTTAGAGTCACTTGGCCAGCATTAAGATCAAACCAGTCAATCCTAAAAGAAATTGACCTTGAATGTTCCTTGGAAAGACTGATGCTGAAGCTAACGCTCCAATACTTTGGCCATCTAATATGAAGAGTTCACTCATTGGAAAAGACCCTGATGCTGGGAAAGACTGAAGGCAGGAGGAGAAGAGGGTGAGATGATTGGAAGGCATCACTGATTCAATGGACATGAGTTCAAACAAACTCCAGGAGATGGTGAAGGACAGGGAAGCCTGGTGTGCTACAGTCTATGGGATCACAGAGAGTGGGACACAACTGAGTGACTGAACACACATCAGTGGGGAAAATATTTGCATTTCATATGACAAACAAAGGAGGGAGATTCAGGATATTTAAAGAGCTCCTATCAATTAATAAGAAAATGACAAGATGCCTGATTTAAAAAGAAAACAACCTGGCTAAAAGCATGAAAAGGCATTTTGCATAAGCGGGCACAAGAAAAGCAGTTAACCTTGTTTGTAATAAGGAAAATGTAAATTAAAGCCACATCCAGTAGATTGTCAACAATTAAAGGCTGATACCAATGGCTGGAAAGCCTTATAACAGTGAGAATTCTTTACACCATATGAATAGGGGTGTCAGTGGGCACAATCATTTGGAAAACAATTTGGTTCTATATAGTAGAATTAAAGATGTGAGCTCTCCCTATCTTACCACTCAGCATCTCCATTCTTTGATATCTACTTTGGAAAAACTCTTGCACACATGCACAGAAAATAAACATCAGAATGCTACAGGGATTTTTTTTTTTTTGTAATAACTAAACACTACACTAGACACAGCTTGAATATCCACTGAAAGGAAAATCGATTAAAAAATTGTGGGATATTCATACAAAGGAATGCTGTTAGCAAAGAAAACGAACAAGCCAACCACGTCTACTTGTTATCATCCAGGGTAAATCTCAGGAATTGGATGCTAACCAAGAAAAACATGTGACTGTTTCCATAAAGCTCACAAGTATGGAAAAACAAACAATATATTATTCTTCAGGGATCCATGCATGTATGGTAAAATGTAAAGAAGAGAAGGTTGGACAGAGTTGCTTATGTATTTTTGTACATTACCCAGGGATTTTTACCCAAGACAGTAATTAAAACCAAAATCTAGTTCTTCATACTACTTCTGCTTAGTTGCTTCAGTTGTGTCTGATGCTGCAACCTTGTGGGTAGCCTACCAGGTTCCCCTGTCCATGGAATTCTCCAGGCAAGAGTACTGGAGTGGGTTGTCATAGCCTCCTCTAGGGAATCTTCCTGATCCTAGAATCAAACCTGGGTCTCCTGTATTGCAGGCAGATTCTTTACCACAGGGTCACTAGGGAAGCCCCTAGCTCTTTATAGCTATCCCTACCGCCATTTACCCTGGTATGAGCGATGCACCTCCACTCAGAGGAAAGGGGACCTTTTCCAAGCAAAGGCACTGTGTTGGGGTGTAGATGATATGCATGGAAGTGCCAAAGGAATTCTCAGCGATCTGTACCTTAAACTGGATGAAAATGAAAGTACTAGTCACTGAGTCCTGTCTGACTCTTTGTGACCCCATGGACTATAGCCTGCCAGGCTCTTCTATCCATGGCGTTCTCCAGGCAAGTATACTGGAGTGGGTAGCCATTTCCTTCTCCAAGAACCTGGGTCTCCCACATTGCAGGCAGATTCTTTACTGTCTGAGCCACCAGGGAAGCTGGTACATCATTAGCCATGTTATTTACATTTTTTACGTGAACATATGAAGAACACGTTCTTCGAGTATTACATGTATACATACATATATAAAATATACATATATAAAAGATATATAATATGTGCAGTTTAAATTTAAGACATACATGGAATATATGCATACTATATTTGTATAACTTTATGTGTATGATATATATATTATCATCTGATATATATTTTAAAAATTTGAATAAAGCAGAGGGCATTGCATTTTCTTAATATAACTATTGTATTCACTAATAGAAAGGGTGTAAATAATGTATTTCTCATGGCTAATCACGACTTCTTTGGGAGAAATAGTGTATATTGTATATTTGTAACACATATATAATCTCGCTAAATGGTTTGTACTGGTCTTTGTCCAGGAAACGTCTTTTCCCAACTTTGAGCAATCAGCACTCAGGAAGCACATTATGAGGTTTGGATGAGGAAGCCCTCCAAAATCCAGTACAGAGTTAAACATCAAGTACCTACTGTCCTTGTTGCTTTATCTTTCTAGAAATACAATATTTATGAAGCTTCAGAGAATAGCGTCTTTAAATCAAGCCTGATGGTCTGGAATGATGTTTGCCTGGAAGATTAAAAGTCTCCAAACACTCAGAGAGTGATAAACTAGAGCCTGCTTGCCCGGGTCCAGGTTGTCAGTCAGCCTGGACTTAAGCATGCAATGTCCCAAGAACTTGTGGAGAGGAGGAACTTCCCATGTGGAGTCAGGGGCCTGGACGGAAGCCGGCTTTCCTCCTTGGCTCCATTCAGCTCTGGCCGTCACTCCAGGAGGACCACTGTGTGCCCACATCAGCACCACAAGGAGAAAGCAAGCACACTGGCACTAATATTTCTACCCATGGAGAAGAAAGGATTGCACAGGCTCTAAAGATCCTGCCCTTTCATATACAACTTCATAATTTCCAAAGGACTTTCACATGTGTGATCTGATTTGCATTTCCAAGTACTGCTATGAGGAAGGGAGGGAACAGTAGGTGTTCACATCATAAGATGGAGAACCTCAGGTCCTGGGTGGGAAGTGATTTGTGAAGGCAGGTCTTCTCACTCCATCCCCAGCATTCTTCCTTTGTACTCCTTGGAGGACTGGATTGTGGAAGAAGCAAAGGAGAAGACAAAGGGAAAAAGGTTAAAGACCAGAGGGCTACCTGAAGAAAGCGGGTGGAGGAAAAAGACAAAATGAGTGAGAGTTACAGAGGCAGGTCTCAGCCAGAGGGTAGAGTCCAGAGTGCTTCCTTTCAGCCCTGTCAGTCATGAGGAGCCAGCAGAGTAAGGGGAGGGACAACAGTGGCCACAAGGAGAGTGGCATAATAAGGGATGAACAAGCCCTCTGGAGGGTGTCTGGAACTCAGAACTGAGGCTTAGGTCTCTGCATTCCAGGACCTTCTCTTTGTTTTCTTCTTCACTGTAGCCCCACCAGGCGAGAAGCATCGGCCCCTGTGATACTGGCGGATAATCCAGCCCTCCAGAATAGACGTCACTGGTACCCTTTGAGTATCTGTTATAGCTGCCGTGACCTCAAGATGGGCCTGGGCCTTCCCAGAAGCCTATCATCTCAGGACCCCGCTCTGTAGCCAGTACACACACCTTCCACTGTTGGCTCAAACAGAGGCCTTATGCTTGGCCTCTTTGCCAGTTGGCTCTCAGCTCTAATCCTTATGTAGTACAGCATCGCCAGTGGGATGCTGAGTATTCCTGTGTAACTTTTTCTGCAAAGTTCTAGCCAAGCCCTGGCAAAATGCAATTGAAGAAAAGAAGAAACAATCTCCTCTTAGGTGGAGGTCAATTTATAAGAGTGCAATTCTTGGAATCTAAAGATTGAGATTTTTAAACTAACAATTTGATCTCCGTTGCCTTAGTGTAAATTGGAAATGGATACCATATCTTTAATGCTAATTAGGCAGTGCATTACTTAGTCTTCCAGGCCTCATGTAAATAACAATTAGCAATAATTTAGCAGTTGTACATGCTGGCATCTTCTAAGCCATACCATTGTATACCATTCCAAATTCCTTTGCATTAATTAGGATCATAAGCCAATCAGTACTAATTAGGAAGAAAATAAGTATAATAATAAATGCAACAAAATTAGTGATTTGTATCTGGTCGGCAGCTCCTTCCCTCTGCAGTTCATCAAATAGTCTTAATGCGTAGGAACTTCTTATAATTGGAACTAATTATGAGGTTTCCCCTGCTACTTTGAGCCTCATGTTCAAATCCCACGAAGCTCATTAAATAAGTAACAAAACTGGAATCTTTAACACATATTGTAACTTGGATCATGTTAATTAGCACCACACGCAAAAGGCAGCGAGAGGCCGTTTAGCAGCCCCTGCTCTAGTTAAAGGGAAGGGAGACTGGGATCGTTACAGTTCTTCAGGGCTTTGAAGAAGCCAGGCCAGTGGAGGGTGGGCAAGCGTGGTGGGAAGAGAGTCTGTGGTATTTCAGGGACAGAGAAGGGGCTTGAAATCCTAGGCTAAGCTGCCCCTGACTGACTGGATATCTCCAGCAGTTGCCTTTGTATAAGGTAGACACCCGAGGGGCCTGGTGGCCTAGTTACAGGGGAGCCTTGTTACTTGAGGAACTTGCCTTACACTGGACTACTCTGTGGCTCGTGCTTTGGGCCAGTGATAGAGCTGTTTTCTTCCAGGTTGAGTGGCAAGCAGGAAGGACCCCAGAGAATTCACTTGCCCTGCACAGACTGAAACTGTATACACATAAACCCATGTGTGTTTCTAGTCAGACATATGTAACATTCAGTAGACATATTGACTATATTCACAGCTTCCGCCACTGATCCTAACGTCTGCCATTCCTTTTCCACGCACAGCTAGATCCATAGAGAGCTTTTAGGCCTCAGTTGAAAGATGCTTAGAAATCCACTCACCTTCTAGTGTGCCTCTAGCCCTCCTTCCCTTGCCAAGGAGCAGTTTGAAGTCAAGTATTGGGCATAATGCTGGGGCAGGTTGGATGGGGAAATAAATCCACAGGGATATTGGTTTATGTGCACCCACCTACAGAACCAGAATGCCACAATCATTCTGTTTACTGCTGTTTTATGAGAAGTAGTTCTAAAATAACCCTAACAGAAAACACTTGTTACTCTACCACTGGCTTGATGGCTTGATGATAAATAAGTCATGACACAAGATTCCCAGGCATCCAGTTGAATCAGAGCTAGTGGTGTCTTAGGCTGTTAATGTTAAACCTTGTATATTTGGAGATACTCTTCTGGTTTTCATATAATAATTAATATCCAGAACACTCTTTTAGCCTCAACTAAGGCTTCACTTCTAAATAAAGCAACTCCTACTACCTATTCTAGCTCATATAACTTATTTAAAAATTAGTTTTAAAAAAAGGAATTAAAATAAACTCCTATAGGGACTTCCCTGGTGGTCCAGTGGTTAAGACTTTGCCTTCTAATGCAGCGAGTGTAGGGTTGATCCCTGGTCAGGGAACTAGGGTTTGCCTGGTGACTCAGTGGTAAAGAATCCACCTGCAATGCAGGAGCCTCAGGAGACTCCTTCGATCCCTGAGCCTTGAAGATCCCCTGAAGGAGGGCGTGGCAGCCCACTCCAGTATGCTTGCCTGGAGAATCCCATGGACAGAGAAGCCTGGCGGGCTACAGTCCAGACAATCTCAAAGAGTCAGACAGAACTGAAGTGATCTAGCAGGGAACTAGGATCTCGCATGACTTGTGACCAAAAAGCCAAACCATAAAATAGAAGCAATATTGTAACAAATAAATGAAGATTTTAAAAATGGTCTACATTTAAAAAAATTTGAAAAGAAAAACTCCTATAACTCTGGGATCATCAATATGAGAGCTACTTTTACATGATTCCATGCTATTTGATGAGAATCCTATAGGCAAGTCTGGTCTCCCTAACCAGACCTATCTGCTATTCAAGAGTAGTAGTCCTCATGTGTCACATCCTTTTTAAGACCTGCAGTGGCCATTGACTCAGAACCAAAAGCTCCAAGAAGTTCTGATTCATTGGTTAATGAAGTATTTAAAAGATCATCCAGAATTCATCATAACAATGATACTCTGAAAGTATAAAAATATAATTTTGATATTCTTTTATTATTTACAGTATCTTAAGTATTGTGTGGAATAAAGACATATACACATAGATAAATGTTGGTGGCATTAGCGAGTGGGAAAGTGAGAAGTCTACAATCTTGATTGTTGTTATTGTTTAGTTGCTAAGTCATGTCCAACTCTGTAACTCCATGGACTGCGGCACACCAGGCTCCTCTGTCCTCCACAGTCTCCCAGAATTCGCACAAATTAATGTCCATTGAGTCGGTGATGCAATCTTGATATTATCTACCAAACAATATCCAAAAAGAGCTATAGGATATATGCAGGGAGTGTTCTTACCATTTGCATTATTTTTTCAATATTAATGTTATGAATTCGGAGCTCTGTCTCCACATAGACACAGTGGAATAGAAAGTTAGAACAACCTAATTCATGGCAAACCCTCTTACTAATGCTTCATAGCAATAGGGGAAATGATAGTTATTAGTTTGCCTGCAGTGCTAAAATTAGCCGACCTGGTTAATCCATTTTATACTGGTTGATTCAATTTGTCTGTGTATGCAGAGCCCCTGGTATCTCACACTGGTACTCTGAGGACACAATTCTGCATCATGTAATGCTAACTGATACACCTTGCCCTTAGTAGCTTACAGTCCAGAGGTTTTCTTATCAAGAGCCATGACTTGATCATAAAAAATTAACTATAGATGTTTAACCAAGACCGGAAAAAAACAGAACACAAAAAGCTTGTTAGTCTTTCTTTATTTCACTAAATATTATACTTGCCAATATTCCTTTGTCCCTAATCCAGTGTTATATGACAAAGATCTGTTTACGTGCTCACCTTCCCCACTAGCCCTGGACTGTGATTTCTTGCTGGCATGAAGGTCAGCAGTAGTCTCTGATGGGATCCTATTTGGCATAAAGATGCATAGGCTGGGCTCCTGAACAAAACTCCGATCCCCAAAAGAAGAAGAAACAGGAATCTTATCTTGGTTATTAGGGAAGCAGTGCAAACCTTGAACTTGAACAGACAAGAGCACTCTTAGAGTCAGGATCCAAGTCAATAGACAGAGGCACAGTCACAGGGAAAAGCAGGAGCCAAGGATAAGAACCACGGCCAGGGGCAGAGCAGGGCTGCCATGAACAGCCTGGATGCCAGGCAGCCCAATTGTTGCCCTGTTGTCTGTACGTATTCCTGACTAGAAACAGAGTGGGGGGTCAGGAGGGTGAGTAGCAGGTGCGGGGGTAGTGTTGAAGACTACAATTAGAGACCTGGAATTATTACAAAGTCTTCTCCCTACCAAATCTGCTCAACATGTACCTAAATAGTACTAAATAGAAATTTAAATTAAAAGTACACATATATGTTTAAGACTTGATAAGAAAACCTGTAAGAGTCCTACAATTTTCCCATCTTGTGATTTTCTCATTGAAAAACATAGAAAAAGCAGAGAATTTTTATTGGAATATCATAGAGACCTTAAACAGTACCTAACATGCTGCTAAAAACACGTAAGACTACGTCTGGGGTGTACCTCTGCAATGTGCGCACGCACACACACACACACACACACACGCGCGCGCGCGTAGGAAACTTTACACTAGGCAGGGTGCTTATTTTATATTTTTATCCACTTAAATGTGGTGCTGAGTTACAGAGACAGCATGAGCAACAATGATCAGGCCAGGAGGTACCGAAGACCTCAACAAAACAGAAGCTACAGAGGTCCAAGTACTGACTATTTTGCAGATAGGATGCTTCTTGAGTATGTACATGTGTTTGTCCATCCATTTTCCATTTGCTAAGCACCTCATCTGAATTCGGCACTGTGCTAAATGCTTGAACTGCAGAGGATAGTGGTGTCGTGCAGGGATGGCTGCGTGATTTCCAAGTCAGACCGACTCAGGTTAAAGTCTCAACTTGCCATGTAGAATCTTCATGGTAAGTTGTATAGCCATTCAAACCTTTGGTCTCCTCATGTGTAAAATAAGGACAGTATTAGTTGCTACCTTACTGGAGGATGAGGATTAAATCTGATAATGCCTGAAAAGCTTTTAGGCAAGTGCATGGTATGAAGTAGATGCACACACAAAAAAAGAAAGTTGTTCCTGTTGTTGCTTTTCAGTGTCAGTGTTCTAAGTGGAAAGTAGCGGGGGGCAAGTGTGGTCTCTCAGTGAGAGCTCTCTAAGGGTGAGCACTCTCCACATGGAATGGGTGCTTGAGAAGCGGGTGAGCTTCCTGATCCACCTGTGTCTGCCTCAAGCAGAACCTGGCTTTCCCAGAGTCAGGCGTGTGAGTGAAAGGACTCCACTTTGAAGAAGAGACACACTGCCCAGGCTTTTCCAACCCTGCATCCCAGTCAACTGCTGAGGATAGAAAGCACCACTTTTGTTGGTACTCTGTGTGCTGGCTCATTGAATTTTACTTTACAGATGTATTCTGATCTGAACCTTGCAAAACCCTAGCAATAGAGATCCAACTACTCTTTTGATTTTTTTTGCAGTTAGGTAAACAAGAGACTTAGCGGGCCCAAGTAATGTATCCAAGATGGCACAAGTAGGAAAAGATTGCAAAGACATCAGTCCTCAGTCACTCCACAATCTTCACGTTCAGTTAATTCACTTCTAGAATCCTCAGGAAAGTGGTCCAAGGCAAAAATGAAACCAAAATGAAATATTCTTGCAAAGTTGAGGGAGATGATTCTCTTTGTATCTCTAGGTCTGTGCCCCTGACTGAAAATGAAAAAAGAAAGAGAAAGAAACCTGTCTAAAAATACCTCAGATCTGACAAGTCTGAAAATCTCCCTCAGAAAATCTTCACTTCCCCACATGGGGGGAAAAAGCAAAGCCACTTTTTTGAAAAAGCAAAGCCACTCTGTCAGCTGGCTACACTGATGAAAAACAGGCCCAAATTGAACATTCCAGAAATTTACTATGGAGCCCAGTCTTTCTGATCTTGGATTAGAATGGGACCCAGGGTAGATGGGAGGGTTGAGGAGACCTTTTTTTTTTTTTTTTTTTTTTTTTGGTCAAGAGGAACAGATTACATTCTTGATCCTTCACCATGTTATAAACAAGGCTAAGCACACAGCATTCCTTCCGAAGCACATGGCCCTGTTTTTAAAACACAGGTCTGGTCTCCCCTGGAATTCAGTGTTTGTCTCAGTCCTGTTCTTCCTATTCACTTGGGATTTATTATAATCTGTGCTATTAATGGTGGCAGGAATTGAACACTTCTTTCATTCATCTTCTCTTTTCCTTCATCTCTCCCTCTACACCCTCTGTCTTTTATAATTACATTTTTAAGCCTGTAAACGTTTCCAAGAGCACTGCCAATATTAAAGTGCTGCTTGTTGTTACCTTGTGTGGGTGGTTCCCCTTAGCCCTGCACTGACAGCCTCCAGTTTTTTTTTTGTAGTTCCTTTGCCAAAGTAATTGGACCTCAGCCGCGACATCACTTGAGGAGACAATATTGAACTTCTTTCTTTCACATGAAAATATGTTTGTTCTTTTCACCTTTTCAGGTCAGTTTAAGGAGTCAATTGAAAACTGAGTATCAGGAGACAGGGCAAACTTGGCTGAAGACTAGGACATTGGGGCTTTTACTTGCATTACTTCTTTGGAGACCATATTGAAGAATTAGGTTTGTTGGGGTATGAGATGGGTACCTTAATTAATATGAGATGTTAATATTGAGTAATTCTATTAATCTGTTTAGGAAGTATACTGATAAATTCCAAGTCAAATGCATAATTCCTTGTCCCAAAATGATATATCACATTTCACAAAGCTACCATTGCTCAAGGAATTTTTGGAATTGCCTCTGGAAACTTTGATGCATTTTCATTTACACTCCTCTTAATCAGGAGAAATATTCATTCTCTACAGAGCATATACTAGTGAACCAATAACTATTTTAGTTCAATGAACAATTATTACAGGCTTCTGAGACTGACTTTGTTGGTTGATTCAGAATTTGGTTTTAATGGTTCCAAACGTGGAGCAACACTTGAACAATAGCAGTATTATTGGGATGGGTAATTTGCTTTCTCTGATAACTCCCTCCCATTACAAAACATTTATGTATGTGACTCCAGCCTAACTCAGTGCACCATTATCTTATTCAAGGAGCATGATTACATGGACAATCAATGCAACTAGCACCATTGAGAGTTCACTGTGTGAGCAGTCTCTGCTCTGGGTACAGCTTCCCACTGTAAACACATGAAGAGAACCACCCACATCCTCACAGTCAAACGATGCCCTCATGTGGGTGCAGAAAATGACCCATTTCACTTCGACATAAAATACCAAAAGAGTAGTGATATCATGAAAAACAAAAACAGTAGGAAATCTGAAAGCCACTTTTCTTAAATCTTTAGGAGACATTCATTTACTTGCATAGGATCCCAACTGTAAGTAAACATGGTGACTTTCTATATTTTCTTGGCCACTTCTATTGGTCTTTCATTTGTTTGTTTTCATCTGTCTTTGTTCTTTGGCCTGTGTGGGCCTCGCATCGCAGTGGCCTCCCTAGCTGCAGAGCACCAGCTCTGGGCGCTTGTGCTCCAGAGCTCTGGCTTGGTAGTTGGACACATGGGTCCAGCCACTCCGTGGCACATGGGATCTTCCCAGGCCAGGGATTCAACCGGTGCCCCTTGCTCTGCAAGGTGGTGGACCACCAGGGAAGCCCTCCATGGTGGCTTTCTTTTAAAATTCAGGAGAGGTGACTTGTTTTAAAGTTGTTTTCGATTGGTGTGGTTGTCTTTTGGCAAGATTATATCACACTAGAGCAGTGGTTTTCACTGTGGTGTCATTTTTTCCCCAAGGAGATATTTAGAAATGACTAGAAATGTTTCTTATTATAATACGGGGTTGTGGGGAGGGGCCTTCCTACTGGGATTTAGCGAGCAGAGGCAAAAAGATGCTGGTAAACATCCTATATGGCACAGGACAGCCTACTTCAAACCCTAATAACAAAGATTTATCTGACCTAAAGGCCAAGAGCTTTGAAATAAAAAAACTACACCTGAACAAGTCTCAGCTGGTGAAAAAATCAAGGCAACGTAAGGGCATAAATGTGAACTTGGCCCTGGCACAATACCAAGTATCCTCCTGACTTCTTTGAGCAAGATGTAGAATTGGGGCCTCTTTGATTCATACCTTGAAAAGAGGACTGTTCCAAGTCAGTGATGCCCTTGGCATCTCAAATTCATCTTTCTGCCCTGATGTTTGGGGTGAACATTGCACTCATTTCATTCTACCATGTACCCTTTGCCAAAACCACACAACCTCCCTGCTCTCCAGGCTTTCATCATCCTCACTTTCCATTGTGTAACCAGATGTAGAACTGTAGACTGTCAGAACTGAAAAAGAGCTTTCAGTTATCTTACGTGTAAGGAAATGGAAATCTCAAGAATTCAGCTAACCCTTTGGGTAGATGGAAAAGAAACAGGATGAAGAACTGGCTTTCCTGGGATCCAACCCTCTGCTTATCTCACCACCTTATTTTTACCACTTTTTACCACTTTATTTTTACTTCCTTCAAGTAGGCTCGAAGAGCAGCAGCCCCAGGTCAATTGTACCCAGCTTGTAACAGATTTCTTTACATGCCTCGGCAGTGAAATCACAGGCTCCATTCAAGGGTGAGAGTGTATGTCTCTCTGCTGTTGGACCCTGCTGGACTCTCTGAACTGTAAAGCTCAATTCCCTCACTTCTCTGCTGAGACTAGAGAATGTTTTCTTTCTTCAGTTCACTCCCTGTATCATTTTAAAATATTATTAATTGACATGGGGAGCAATCCTGGTAAGCTTCTTTATCATCATAGTAAGGGAACCTACTGGGAATAGAGTTGATGTGGTACAAAGGAATTTCATGGATTGCAGTTTTAAAAGTAAATGGGTTAGAGAAGCCCAGTGATCTGAAAAGTGCTGTAAGTATTTTGCCATCATATCTCAGAGGAGGAGTGAAACCAATATTATGAGAAGACACAAACTATCATCACTACAGAAAGGAAAACTTTATACTAAGAGTATACAACCTCAACAGTCACATTTTTGTTTTCTTTGGAATTTACCAAACAAAAGTGAATACTTTACAAATCCCTCAAATTGAAGTGCTTTTCAAACCATTCTCAGGTAAGTGAAAGGAGGTGTTAACAGTGATGTTTCTGAGGGGAACACAGAGCAGACGACTATTCAGCACACTAGCCAGAATGGGGCCTTGTTCAAGACAAGGCCTTGGATAGAGTTTTCTGGCCATGGTCCATAGATTCTTAAAGTTTAGAAAGTACCTCTAGGACACCCAGACCACCTTTCAGAAAGTGCACACTAAATCGGGTTCAGGACTTTACATAGAAAAGGAAATGTGAAATAAAACTCAAGGGAAGAGATGCAAGTATCAAAACCCGTGGTTGGAAGGGATAGAATGTAAAACCACCTGCAGAATCATCCAATCAGGGAATAAGCTTTAAAACTATCAAGGCCTGACACAAAACCCCTACCTCCAGAAAAGGTTAAAAACTCTCATCCCAGCATGTTTCTTCCATTACTTAGCACTTTTAATTAATATATAACCTGCTGACTGGCCCTTCAATTGTTTTTTGTGCGTTTGTTCAGAGTCTCTGCGACTGACTGGTTTGTCAGAGCTGCCATAGCAAAGTACCACAAGTTGGGGAGCTGGAACCACAGCCTTGCGCTGGTTCCTCCTGAGGGCTGTGAGGCTGAGTGAGTTCATGCCTCTCTGCTCCTGGTGGGCTTCTGGCCAACTTCAGCATTCCCTGGCCTGCGGACACATCACCCTGATCTGTGTCTTTATGTTCACGGGGTACTCTCCCTTTATGCTTTTCTGTGTCCACATTTTCCCTTTTTGTGAGGACACCAGTCATGTTAGATAGATCCCACCATTGTGACCTTGTCTTTACCTTCATGACCTCTGTAAAGTCTCATCTCCAAATAAGGCCACGTTCTGAGATACTGGGGATTCATTAGAACTCCAGAATATCTTTTGGGGGACAATACATTTCAACTTACAGTATCAGCTAAGACACAAGGGCTTGAAGACAGGAATTGTCTTATATTCATTTGGCATCTGTTACACCAAGCCAACTGTGCAGGTTTGTTGGTTTATCAGAGATGCAGTAAGGCATGAACACATGGTTTGTCCAGCTCAGAGTCTGGCCTCTAGCAGAGTTTCAGAAGGCTGCTTTGTGGGAGAGTATGCTTTAAGAATTTCCACCAATATATGTCCTACTTCCTCCAGTTGTACGCCTCCTCATTTATCAACAGCAAAGCTGAGAAAAGTCTGTGGCTCAATCTTGCCGTTAGTGGAAGAGTTAGCATTGTGCCCCGTCACCTCACTTCTTCCCCGCCACACCTCATCTCTTTCTGAAGCTGTTTCCAGTTCCAGCTGACTCTAGTCAATGGGGCACGTTTGTTTTATGAAGCTGTTATTTTTTCTGTTTCTTTTGTACAGTAGTATGCTACATTAGGCAAGTGCTATTTTTTCATATGTCTTGTTCTGCATTCCTCTAAATATGTTTACTATAAAACAATATACAATTTTGAGGGCGTATTTTTAAGATGGAATAAAAGATCTCCAGTAATGCTTAAAATCCTCTTTGATGGTTATTCGTCTGTTCAAGAATTTACCCTGACTCTAGAAGACCTACCAGATGAAGCTCTTGTATTCAGCTTGATGATCAGGTCCTCTAGATAATGTTTCTGTATTCCTTTCCAACTGTCTTCCCCTGTGTCCATTTATAAGTCCTTTGCATCAGGATGTGGTCTTATCTTTCCCATCTAGTCTTTTCCAGATCACAGCTGTGAACTTTTTCTACTTCCCATTTTTTCTGCCATTAGTAGGATCTATTCACATATTTAACCTGGAGATACTCATGGACATTCAAAAATGAAGAATTTTCTCTTCTAAATTAAGTCACCTGATCAGATTAAAGCCAAACTCTGCTTAAATCAAACATGACCCAGTAGCCTTTAAACTACTCCGATGATTCAAAAGGTATCCAGATTGAACTGTGGCTAGATGACCCAAAGTCAGAGTAAATCTGTCAGTTTAGGCTCAGAAGTCCTGCAAGACAGGTGGCTGATTCTCACCTCCTCCACAAATGAGCCAGGGATGCCTGCAGAGCCTTCTGAAGCATGGCAAGGGCTCCCTTAGAGCTCCTGAGTTACCAAAATTGCACATTGTCCCCCAAACTGGTACTCTAGACCTCCTGGGAAAGTTGAATTCCTGGGAAGCCCCATGTTCTTCATTTGTGCAAAGCAGTAGGAAGTTTCAGAGAGAGCTCAGGATAACACTGTGGCTATCATTATTTGATCCCCTGCCCCGTTTTCTTGTGGTGTGAGCAACAGAAACCAAATTATGCCCTATGCCTAGTTTTCTTCATCATTCTCTTGGGTGTTGAGTCTGTTAAAATGAGACATTAAATTTTTAAGAGTTTATGTGAGCATAAATTGATTCAAATCAAGCAGTGTCAAACCAAAACATGGTTCAGAGCACACCACCAACAGGAGCTCAGAGACAGACTTTTATAGGGAAGAAATGGAAACCAAGCAGGGCAATTATTTGATTGGCTACAACTTGAGTAGTTGCCTTATTTGGGAAAACTTAGTTGGCTGCCTATGATCGATGATCCTTACATTGTGATTTCTTAACATTGAAGCATTTCAGGCTTTTGTTTTGTTTTACATGTTTCATATGCAATGAAGGCATTAATGCCACCTCAGTTTATTGGCCTCCTTATTTAAGTACTTTAGCAACTGTATAGAAATAAAGTTTCAGTGATCATTCACAGACTTCCAGAAGCTGGGTCCTGAAACGTTCTGTGGCCTTCATCAGGGACCATGTACATTCATCAGGAGCTAATGGAAATTTATCCTACCTATTTGCTTCTCTCCTGCATTTTCCTATTGGGATAAAATCCCAATGTGATCTAGGAAAGATACCCAGGATCCTGCTTTCAGCAAAGTTATAATGCTAAAGATCACATCCTTTTCTCCTAAAAGACCAGCTTGAGAAGGTCCATAAAACAAAACCTTTGAAGTTAAATAGACCAAGCTTCTATGTCTGGATTCAGTTTTTCACAAGCTTTGACTTCGGGCAAAATGTTTGAGATGTCTGAGCCTCATTCTCTCCTCAGAGAAATGGGAGTAATAATGCACGTCTCAAGATATGAAAAAAGAAGCAAAAATAAATTCCCAAACTCCTTAGTTGTCTTCCAGATGAAGGCAAGGTTCTGACTGCTCTAAGCCATCCTAACTCCTGGCAGGGTTTGATGACGAGCACTGCAGCAGCCAGGTGGGAAACTAGCCCACCTCCCCTCTTTGCCATCCGGATTGGGTTTTCAATTTAGATAGGTTTACAGCAGCTCTGACAGCAGAGCTATAAAGAGAGACCGCAGAACAGCTAGTGTCTCCTTGGCTGTGGGGTAGGATGTGGGGTCTCACTCCAGAGCCCATTTCCAATGAAGAGAAAACAGGAGGCTGGGAGGTGATGGCCACCTTGCACTGTGGTGGCAGCACTGTTTTTTAACGAGTGCTCGTCAGAAGTCATGTTCTCGAAAGGAAGGAGGCAGGAAGAAATGTGTTCCTTCCCAGTTACCAACCATACCTACAGGGCACCAGAAGGGGTTTTGCTTTCAGCACTGGGCCCCACAGCCAACCTCACAAAATGCTTTCTTGCATTTGCCAACAAGGAAACTCAGTCTGCAGCTGCAGCAGCAGGTGCTGGCTGCCAGGTTCCCTCAGCAACCCAGGTGTACTCCAGGTTAGCAGCTCTGCCTTGGAGCAGTGGCCTCCATCTCAGATGCATGTGGCTCGAAGCACAGAGTGGAGCTGTGTACCCCCACGGTGGGAAGATAATGATTGTGCTGGTTTTTATGGGGCATAATATAACCTCAGTGGGTGGTTCAGCAGTAGCAGTGGCTTTTAGAGGATAAGATTGTAACATGCTTGTTGCTATTTCTTATTTGAGGGATTTTGATGTGTGTGTGTGGGGGGGGTGCTGTTGCCATCATTCAGCCCAATTTGTTACCATTCACGGATTTACTCAGGCTCTTGGCTAATGTGTTTATGACTCGGGAGGGCACCGCTTCCAGCCACATGATAATTCAAGTTTGCGTTTGTATGTTTTGAAGAAATGTTTATATCTAGGATCTTATTTGGGGCTGCCTATGAAAATCGTGAGTGAGATAGAGTGGGAATTGGGGAACTGGTTGGTTTGAGGTGTGATCTAAGGCTCAGGGAATGACTCATCTGGTTGTGTACCTGGTGGGTTCTAGAACTAGGACCCCAGCTCAAGTCTTCCACATCCCCGTGCCCCATCCTCTCCAGGCTCCCGTGCGGCTCTTGCCTCCTGCCAGCCCCTGTGTTGTTGTTTCCAGTTGCAAGGTTCTGACTGCTCTAAGCCATCCTAACTCCTGGCAGGGTTTGATGACGAGCACTGCAGCAGCCAGGTGGGAAACTAGCCCACCTCCCCTCTTTGCCATCCGGATTGGGTTTTCAATTTAGATAGGTTTACAGCAGCTCTGACAGCAGAGCTATAAAGAGAGACCGCAGAACAGCTAGTGTCTCCTTGGCTGTGGGGTAGGATGTGGGGTCTCACTCCAGAGCCCATTTCCAATGAAGAGAAAACAGGAGGCTGGGAGGTGATGGCCACCTTGCACTGTGGTGGCAGCACTGTTTTTTAACGAGTGCTCGTCAGAAGTCATGTTCTCGAAAGGAAGGAGGCAGGAAGAAATGTGTTCCTTCCCAGTTACCAACCATACCTACAGGGCACCAGAAGGGGTTTTGCTTTCAGCACTGGGCCCCACAGCCAACCTCACAAAATGCTTTCTTGCATTTGCCAACAAGGAAACTCAGTCTGCAGCTGCAGCAGCAGGTGCTGGCTGCCAGGTTCCCTCAGCAACCCAGGTGTACTCCAGGTTAGCAGCTCTGCCTTGGAGCAGTGGCCTCCATCTCAGATGCATGTGGCTCGAAGCACAGAGTGGAGCTGTGTACCCCCACGGTGGGAAGATAATGATTGTGCTGGTTTTTATGGGGCATAATATAACCTCAGTGGGTGGTTCAGCAGTAGCAGTGGCTTTTAGAGGATAAGATTGTAACATGCTTGTTGCTATTTCTTATTTGAGGGATTTTGATGTGTGTGTGTGTGGGGGGGGTGCTGTTGCCATCATTCAGCCCAATTTGTTACCATTCACGGATTTACTCAGGCTCTTGGCTAATGTGTTTATGACTCGGGAGGGCACCGCTTCCAGCCACATGATAATTCAAGTTTGCGTTTGTATGTTTTGAAGAAATGTTTATATCTAGGATCTTATTTGGGGCTGCCTATGAAAATCGTGAGTGAGATAGAGTGGGAATTGGGGAACTGGTTGGTTTGAGGTGTGATCTAAGGCTCAGGGAATGACTCATCTGGTTGTGTACCGTGTGTGTTCTAGAACTAGGACCCCAGCTCAAGTCTTCCACATCCCCGTGCCCCATCCTCTCCAGGCTCCCGTGCGGCTCTTGCCTCCTGCCAGCCCCTGTGTTGTTGTTTCCAGTTGCTAGTGAACTGCTTAATCACGTGTCTTTTTCTCCGATCGGTTGTGGTCTTTCCTCTGATACACAGATCAATGCCTGTTAACCACAGTTGCATACCTCCAGGGCTCTTTTAAGGAGAGCAGTGGGAGGAGGAGGAAAGGAAGAATCCCGAGATCTAGAAGCAGCCCCTTTTCTTTACCGTGCCCGTCTTCTCCACGTGCTCCCCCACCTTGCAGGCCCCATCTGGACATCCTGAAAGGCATGCTGGGTCATGAACTGATGGACAACCTATAGACTCAGGCTAAGTGGCGCAACTAGAGGGGCTCAATCTGGGCCCAAAAGCACTTTGGTTAAAGATCATCTAGTGCTTTTGGCCCTGGCACACTGGTAAATTCTCACCCTAATGGACTATTAACTTCTAATTTTTCTTGATACAAAAGGAAGCCTGTGACTAGGAAGTCCATGAAAGCTCATGAGTCCAGATGGCATATGGAGACATACACACTCACACACAAATACTTCCTGTAACTTTTTATTCTCTAACTTTTTAGGAACTTAACAGTGATACGTGTCGTGACGTGATTTGACTTAGGCAGATGTTAAACTATGTTGCATTCCTTAGACAAATAATTAAGCAGACAAGCAGGCAACCCCACAGTCTATGGAATTGTACTCTTGAGATAGCATGGGTCAAGAGGGTTTTCCTAGACATTAGCGACGAAACGGTTTCTAGACCTCCTCCCCTCTCTCTTAATTCACAATTAACTGAAAATATTAACAGCACATAATGAGTGTGAGCATTTACCATTGTGCCAGACCGTATGCTAAGTATGGTGCATTACTTATATCTTCCTAGCCATCCTACAGATACTGTGGTTAAATAATTTCTCAGTGTCACCACTAACATAGTTGGTGTGGACTTAGGCTGGAGTCTAAGCTCAACGTTCTAATTTATTTTTTATCTTTATAGTTAAATTTGCTTTACCACTTTATTTAGGTATAATTTATGTGTATAAAGCTGTACATATTTAGTGTATATAACTTGTATTTGGGAATAAACATATACATACAGAATGACTACCATCATGAAGACCATAGCCACATCCCTCCCCTCCCAAATTCTTCTTCCACCACCTGTTATTATTATTTTTTGTTGTTGTTGTAAGAACACTTAACATAAGATCTAACCGTCTTAGAAACTTGGCAACAATATGGTATTGTGTACTTGAAATGATCTAACCTCAAAAAGCAAATGTTAATTTTATAACTGGTTGCTGATAGAATTACACATGATATTTAGTAAGAAAATATAATTCATGTAATCAAGTCAAATCATACTGTCTCCTGACTTGGATACTGTGGGGATGCCATAGAAATATGCATCACAGTTCTAGGACTAAAGATCCTACAACCTGTGAAGCTTCAGGTATAAACGTAACTCACGAATGATGATTTTTATTTGACTGACAATCTGTGTTACTCACCCTAATGGACTATTAACTTCTAATTTTTCTTGATACAAAAGGAAGCCTGTGACTAGGAAGTCCATGAAAGCTCATGAGTCCAGATGGCATATGGAGACATACACACTCACACACAAATACTTCCTGTAACTTTTTATTCTCTAACTTTTTAGGAACTTAACAGTGATACGTGTCGTGACGTGATTTGACTTAGGCAGATGTTAAACTATGTTGCATTCCTTAGACAAATAATTAAGCAGACAAGCAGGCAACCCCACAGTCTATGGAATTGTACTCTTGAGATAGCATGGGTCAAGAGGGTTTTCCTAGACATTAGCGACGAAACGGTTTCTAGACCTCCTCCCCTCTCTCTTAATTCACAATTAACTGAAAATATTAACAGCACATAATGAGTGTGAGCATTTACCATTGTGCCAGACCGTATGCTAAGTATGGTGCATTACTTATATCTTCCTAGCCATCCTACAGATACTGTGGTTAAATAATTTCTCAGTGTCACCACTAACATAGTTGGTGTGGACTTAGGCTGGAGTCTAAGCTCAACGTTCTAATTTATTTTTTATCTTTATAGTTAAATTTGCTTTACCACTTTATTTAGGTATAATTTATGTGTATAAAGCTGTACATATTTAGTGTATATAACTTGTATTTGGGAATAAACATATACATACAGAATGACTACCATCATGAAGACCATAGCCACATCCCTCCCCTCCCAAATTCTTCTTCCACCACCTGTTATTATTATTTTTTGTTGTTGTTGTAAGAACACTTAACATAAGATCTAACCGTCTTAGAAACTTGGCAACAATATGGTATTGTGTACTTGAAATGATCTAACCTCAAAAAGCAAATGTTAATTTTATAACTGGTTGCTGATAGAATTACACATGATATTTAGTAAGAAAATATAATTCATGTAATCAAGTCAAATCATACTGTCTCCTGACTTGGATACTGTGGGGATGCCATAGAAATATGCATCACAGTTCTAGGACTAAAGATCCTACAACCTGTGAAGCTTCAGGTATAAACGTAACTCACGAATGATGATTTTTATTTGACTAGGACAAATCTGTGTTAGGCTGATAGGGTGGGAGAGACAGGCACCCCAGGTAAGCACGACAAATGAAATGTGACACTAGCGTGCATCACAGTGCCGGGCATTTGATAAAGATTCAGTCCATATTAAATGCATAAACCAGAAACTAGGCTTGTCCCTCCAGTGAAGGAGTCTACATAGCAGCAGCTCCAGTGCTGTAAAGAGTGTGGCGCAGTGTGTACGGTTTTATAACAGTTATTGCATTCAAAGTATTGATCCCAGGAGCAAGATAAGGAAATGGTGCCTTTGTGCGAATCACCTAACTGCTTCTGTCATCCACAAAGGCTTACTAGAAAAACAAACAGTTGAACTATACAGACGCTCAGTGTTGTACCTGATTTACATATGGGTGCAATTTCTCTCTATCTCTCTCACTCTCAGAAGACAGCAGATAGTCTAGCGACCACTGATAGGTGTGCAGACTACTTCGCTCCTTTCTAGGGCTGTGCACACGAAATTTCAGTGCCCTCCTAAAACTCGACTTCCTAGGCATGGCCTCCCCGCCAAGTACACTGTCCTGTGTGCTACCGTGGGTCAAGCCGCTAAGGTCTAAGTGCCATCTCTGTCCAGCTGTGTGATCTTGGGAAGTTAGCTAGTCTTTGAAAATCACACATGGAGAGTGTGTGAATTCAAGACATTAATCCATTGAAAATGCCTAATACATATACTTATTCCTGTTAACTCTTGTTGTGGTGGTTGTTGATACTTTTATTGTTAGAAACAGTTGTAAGATTTTTTTAAAAAATAAAGATCCAACCAAAAGAAATATGTTAGCATAAAATAAAAAATAAAGAGCTTAGCTTATATTAAGGGATCAAGAAATGATAGGAGAGTGACCTGTTAATTCTCTAGCCTTAAACCAGGAGTTGCAGAGATTTAGAAACAGGCATGAATCTTGGCGTGTTAACAGTACCTGGAATTTGTCTTAATCATAAAGTAAGACATGTAGACATGAAAGTGATTGTCGTGAAGGAGGAAGTTTACACTCATGGATCCCTGGAAACCAAAAGCATAGCATGCCATGCCAGTGGGTGTAGGATCACATGGGTAAGCACTAGGAAAAAAGCCTTTGTTGTGGTTTTCATGGGAAGGAATGGGTGAAGCAGGTGAGGAAGATTTGGAATTATCTGGTTTGAATAATTTCATCAGAGTCTGGGTTCTAGAGACTACCCCTTGTGCTAGAGTTGCCTGGCACTTTGTCCTGGGATGCTATTAAAGCAAGGGCATAGTGCCTCCACCAGTGGAAGCTCCATAAAGGAGGTAGCTGCATGATATGGGTTCAGTATTTGTTGGCACATGTAGAGAATACTTTATTGGGGGTTGTTTTACTATCTCCAGGATAACCTAGCCCAGTAAGGGGCAGTCTTTTTGGAATTAGCAAGGCCGCAAATGTCAGAGCATCATAAAATATGGAAAATAAAAATACACAATTAATAGGGATGGCACCGCAATCTTGGTTGACAGGTGTTGTGTTAGTGTTTATAAAAGGCATGATGGTGGTTTCCCTCCAGCTCACCACTGACTCGAGCTTCCCAGGTGGCGCTAGTGATAAAGAACCCCCATCTGCCCATGTAGGAAACATAAGAAACATGGGTTCGATCCCTGGGTCAGGTAGATATCCTGGAGGAGGGCATGGTAACCCCCGCCAGCATTTTTGCCTGGAGAATTCCGTGGACAGAGGTGCCTGGAAGGCTACCATCTGTAGAGTCACAAACAGTGACATGACTGAGCAACTAACTAACGTCACCACTGACTCAGCTTCCGGGTTAAGGAATCCTATGTGTTTCTCCACAGCAGAGAGCAGAAAGCTGACGTGGTGCCAGCCATAGTGCCTTTACCCTACTACCATTCCCAGTGCTTAAGATCGTTTGGGGAGACCCAAAATCTCTCCCTTTTGGCCTTTAATCGTACTTACCTGCTTAACCTTTAGTAGCTCATTTCATGAGTGGTGCTATGAAAATCTGGTTGTCTCAGCCCAGTGGGAGTTTTAAAAGATGTGTTTCAAGAGCTGGACCCACTTGGACACAGACGAGTTGAGATGGCCACTTACTGCCCTTGTCCCTGTGTCGGTTGTTAGGCATCTCCAATCACGCTGTGAAGTCTGGTTGTGGCTGACAAACAAAACTCACCCACCCAGCTTCTCCATCCTCTGTTTCAAAATCTGCTTTCAGGAAGAGGCGTGTGGTGTCCAAGACACTTGGAAATACACAGATATGTTTAAGCAACTTGATTTCTTCTCACGTTCTGCTTTAATTCAATAATCCATTTATTCTTTCATTCAACAAGTAAATAACGTTTGGCAGAATTTTTTTTTTTTTTTTTCTGAATTCCCAGGCAATACAGCAAATGAATCACAGAGCTTTGGGACTCAATTTCTACAAAGTGGGAGGGTGGGGAAAACCAGTGTCTGCTATACAATCAGCAGCCAGAATGTAGGCTGATGGAGTTAGGGAGCACAGTCTGTGACCACCTGTGAAGCACCAACTGGACTTCATACAGCCCATGGCAAGGAGATGGAGACACTCTCAGAGGGCTTGGTTCCATTCACACATTGCTCAGGTAGCTCTGTCTGCTTCAATGGCCACAGAGTCTTCCCTCACTCTGACGTGTGACCTAACCCAAACAGCAAAGGAAGAGAATGTGCTGTGAAGCAGGGCCCATTCTCCCATACTGGGTTCGGGATCCTGGGTCAGGTAGATATCCTGGAGGAGGGCATGGTAACCCCCGCCAGCATTTTTGCCTGGAGAATTCCGTGGACAGAGGTGCCTGGAAGGCTACCATCTGTAGAGTCACAAACAGTGACATGACTGAGCAACTAACTAACGTCACCACTGACTCAGCTTCCGGGTTAAGGAATCCTATGTGTTTCTCCACAGCAGAGAGCAGAAAGCTGACGTGGTGCCAGCCATAGTGCCTTTACCCTACTACCATTCCCAGTGCTTAAGATCGTTTGGGGAGACCCAAAATCTCTCCCTTTTGGCCTTTAATCGTACTTACCTGCTTAACCTTTAGTAGCTCATTTCATGAGTGGTGCTATGAAAATCTGGTTGTCTCAGCCCAGTGGGAGTTTTAAAAGATGTGTTTCAAGAGCTGGACCCACTTGGACACAGACGAGTTGAGATGGCCACTTACTGCCCTTGTCCCTGTGTCGGTTGTTAGGCATCTCCAATCACGCTGTGAAGTCTGGTTGTGGCTGACAAACAAAACTCACCCACCCAGCTTCTCCATCCTCTGTTTCAAAATCTGCTTTCAGGAAGAGGCGTGTGGTGTCCAAGACACTTGGAAATACACAGATATGTTTAAGCAACTTGATTTCTTCTCACGTTCTGCTTTAATTCAATAATCCATTTATTCTTTCATTCAACAAGTAAATAACGTTTGGCAGAATTTTTTTTTTTTTTTTTCTGAATTCCCAGGCAATACAGCAAATGAATCACAGAGCTTTGGGACTCAATTTCTACAAAGTGGGAGGGTGGGGAAAACCAGTGTCTGCTATACAATCAGCAGCCAGAATGTAGGCTGATGGAGTTAGGGAGCACAGTCTGTGACCACCTGTGAAGCACCAACTGGACTTCATACAGCCCATGGCAAGGAGATGGAGACACTCTCAGAGGGCTTGGTTCCATTCACACATTGCTCAGGTAGCTCTGTCTGCTTCAATGGCCACAGAGTCTTCCCTCACTCTGACGTGTGACCTAACCCAAACAGCAAAGGAAGAGAATGTGCTGTGAAGCAGGGCCCATTCTCCCATACTGGGAAAAGAGTCAGAAGTGTCCTCCCATTGTTGGGTCAGGTGGCCCATTTCAAATGAAGCACATTCATTGAAATCCATGCAATCAAACACATGGTTCATATAGATAGGAATAAATTGATAAATATATTCTTGTTTAAATGGCAAACTTGGTTTAGCTTCCACTTACCATCTGGTCTAGTGGCCACTTATTGAATTTCCTCTTGGCACACACTCAGGAAACCAATACATAAAGAAAATCCACCATCTAGTTCTTGAGAAGAACAAATATACTAGAAGGCAGTACCATATGGCATAATTTTGGAGTCAGCTCATGGACTTTCAGTTTCTAACTCTGCTCTCTACTTATTGTGATAATGAAGAGTAAATTGCTTGCCCTCTCTGTAAAATGGGAATAAATATAATATCCCTCCCGTATAGGCTTATTGATAAATCAGTACACATAGTGGGTTTGGAGGGTGTCCTTGTAATTGATGTATTAGCTATTACTGTTATCAGCACAGTTGTGAAAGAGTTTTGGGAACCAGAGAAAGAGGAGTCTTCTCTGGCCATTTTATCATAACATGAGGTTTTCTTGATCAGTGCTAGGTTTTTTAAGGTGAGGGGAGGAAGGTACTAGAAGTGGGATTGCCTTTGGCAGGTGTTCTAGGGTTCAGAGTACAGAGAGCTGAAAAGAATGGCCCTGAGCCTGGCCAGACGAGAAGGAGCTGGGTGAGCCCCAACATTGAGAAGGAGCAGGTACTACGATTCTGTAATAAGGCCAACTTCTCAAAAGTCATTTCTACTGACTTGGGGGGTTGAGTAAGATGGGATCTCCAGGTGAGTATATCCACATTTTGGCGCTAATTCAGAAACCAGCCAACACTGTATATTCACACCTGTGCCAGGGCTCTCATCCACCTTCTCCTGCATTGTATGAAACTTCTACCTAAAATCTGTCCTAGTTAATGCCTGCACAGTGCCTAGGAACATTCTCACCTTTCCCAAGGCCTCAAAATATACTGGACATGTGCCTGAAAGTTATGCCTCCAACCTCCTCACCCATGCGTTGGGCCTCAAGATTGTCAGGAAGCTCAGAGGGCTTCTGAGCAGCTATGTTTGTCTGAAGTGCAAGGGAGAGTCTAAAGCCCACTGCACACCCGTTCATCTACTTTTCTCAGTGTTTCGCACCAATAAACATATGTGTAATGAAAGGCAATGAGGAGGGAATTTGTGGCAAAATTATTCTATGGAAAAAATCCTGGTTTGAACAGATAAAAATTGATCAGTATATATGCATACTTCCCTGGAGGAAGGCATGGCAACCCACTCCAGTGTTCTTGTCTGGAGAATCCCCATGGACAGAGGAGCCTGGCAAGCTACAGTTCAGAGAGTCACACTGATGAGCATTTAAATAAGCACAGCACATATACATACTTATGCCCACAAATCATCTCTTTAACAGAGAGAAAGAAAAGACTTGACATTTGGTCTTGATGATACTCCGTTCTTGAGTTAGATGTTTTTGTAAGACTTCATTCAGTCAGTCCTCATATTTACCTCATGGGAGGAATTATTATGATTTCCACTTAAGGTAGCCGAGGCCCAAAGTCTAGCCTACGATCTCCACCACTAGGAGGTTATGCCCTAAAACTGACAGTCCCTCAAACCGTTGTGAAAGAGTTTTGGGAACCAGAGAAAGAGGAGTCTTCTCTGGCCATTTTATCATAACATGAGGTTTTCTTGATCAGTGCTAGGTTTTTTAAGGTGAGGGGAGGAAGGTACTAGAAGTGGGATTGCCTTTGGCAGGTGTTCTAGGGTTCAGAGTACAGAGAGCTGAAAAGAATGGCCCTGAGCCTGGCCAGACGAGAAGGAGCTGGGTGAGCCCCAACATTGAGAAGGAGCAGGTACTACGATTCTGTAATAAGGCCAACTTCTCAAAAGTCATTTCTACTGACTTGGGGGGTTGAGTAAGATGGGATCTCCAGGTGAGTATATCCACATTTTGGCGCTAATTCAGAAACCAGCCAACACTGTATATTCACACCTGTGCCAGGGCTCTCATCCACCTTCTCCTGCATTGTATGAAACTTCTACCTAAAATCTGTCCTAGTTAATGCCTGCACAGTGCCTAGGAACATTCTCACCTTTCCCAAGGCCTCAAAATATACTGGACATGTGCCTGAAAGTTATGCCTCCAACCTCCTCACCCATGCGTTGGGCCTCAAGATTGTCAGGAAGCTCAGAGGGCTTCTGAGCAGCTATGTTTGTCTGAAGTGCAAGGGAGAGTCTAAAGCCCACTGCACACCCGTTCATCTACTTTTCTCAGTGTTTCGCACCAATAAACATATGTGTAATGAAAGGCAATGAGGAGGGAATTTGTGGCAAAATTATTCTATGGAAAAAATCCTGGTTTGAACAGATAAAAATTGATCAGTATATATGCATACTTCCCTGGAGGAAGGCATGGCAACCCACTCCAGTGTTCTTGTCTGGAGAATCCCCATGGACAGAGGAGCCTGGCAAGCTACAGTTCAGAGAGTCACACTGATGAGCATTTAAATAAGCACAGCACATATACATACTTATGCCCACAAATCATCTCTTTAACAGAGAGAAAGAAAAGACTTGACATTTGGTCTTGATGATACTCCGTTCTTGAGTTAGATGTTTTTGTAAGACTTCATTCAGTCAGTCCTCATATTTACCTCATGGGAGGAATTATTATGATTTCCACTTAAGGTAGCCGAGGCCCAAAGTCTAGCCTACGATCTCCACCACTAGGAGGTTATGCCCTAAAACTGACAGTCCCTCAAACCGTCACTGAAAGATATCAAATGACAAAAGAAAATACAGTCCAGGCATGATAAAGCTGGCCAACGGCTTGTTTTCTTTATGGAGGCAAATGATTAGTTTGAGCTCTTGCCGAGTTTCATAAGAACTGGGCTGGTGGGGTGGGGGGGAGATTTCCCTTTATATATACTATTTTAGGAAAGCCCATAATTGAATCTAATTTCTGCAGCTGCCGTTAGAAAGCAGGATGGCAGTGGCGCATTCTGGGAGACAACAGAGGCCCACGGAGCAGGGGGGAATATGCCCCATGCAACGGAGAAGCCCTGGGCAGAGGGCAGAGCCATCTTCCCCAAAGGGACATCAGATCCCGGGTTGAGCCAGGGGGCAGCGGGGCAGGAGAGTGTGGCCCCCAGTCCCCACCTAGGAAGGGTGGGCAAGCAGCTCCCAGAGTTCTTGTAGCAGGAAACCTTCTGGATCTTTGTTCTGTCTCCACCACGGCTTGTAAGTATTAGCCTGATGTTGTTTACTTCTTCTCCCAATCTCTCCAAGGAATATGATTCACACGTTTTCAGATTTATTTGAACAAAATGCAATAAATATGCTGCTTCAATTTTAACTGCTGGCCTGTAGCCAGGGTTTTTAATGAATCTGGCCTGTGCTACTGAAGTGTTCCAGGATCTCCAGGGCTCTGGGCACTGTGAGATTATATACACTGGTGTGCCTGCTCACCAGACACACACACACACACAGACACACACACACATGCATGCACGCACTTCCCCACCTCCTATTCCCTGGAGGACCACTGACTCACAGTCAACTGCAGGTTTTTCAGAGCTGACTCTGGTTAAAATTAGCAGGAGCCTTTATTGTCCAAGGAAGGAGGGATTCCTCCATCTCTTACATGACTGCATGGAAATGCCATCTTTTCATTCCCGCCCCTCCCCATTGCAATTACTATACCCACCTCCAAAAAACCTGTCATCATCAGCCGTTTTTTCCTCTTCCTTTGTTTCCTCGCAAGTGGCCACTAGACCAGGCCCAGCCTATGGAGACTTCCTATAAAAATAGTTAAATACAGGGGCTTAATGTGGAGATCAAAGGACTCTTAACTGACCATGACTAGTCTGTGCTTTGTGCTTCTGAGAGGTGAGAAACAACGAGGAGGATGGACACCCGCAAAGTCTACCCTGGGCCGGGCACCCTTCTGAGAAAGAGGAGGAGGAGGAGAAATGGCAACCTCAGACCCTCAGCACACCTCTGCCAGACCGCAGCTTCCAGGAAAAACAGCCAAAGGGGGTAAAACGGAGTGATCTGCAAAATGGGACCCAGTTAGTGGTCCCAGACTAGTCTTCTGGAGGATTATCACCAGGACCCTCTGCAGCTCCAGGGTCCTGAAACTCCAAAGTTTTGTGCCCACAGTGAACAGTACTTAAGGCCATTACAGACTGACACCTGGCATTTCCCTTAGAAGGAAGGGGCCCTTGCAGGGAGGGGTGATTTTAAGGCTGGGGGCATGGTTTCCCACTGGTGGCAGAGACAAAATAGTGGCTCTGGAGACTCCCATCTCCCAATTTGGTTTGGTGGCCAAATTCTGCCTTGTTGCTAGAAGACACAATCTATTTCTCTCTTTTCAAAGAGCAAACCCTCGTCTAATCTCTTCTATTATTACCAGTAACTTAGTTTTCCTCTTTTGAAGTTACTGTCAGAAGTAAATAACCCAGTGTCCTGCAGGGATCTGACAACCCCATCCCAACCCCATCTTATTTCATCACATCCCCTAATGGGATCTTCACAGTCATTTGGCAAAATAAGCAAAGAAACTTGGAAGTCAGGCACCTGGACAGATAAATAGCAATAAAAGACCTAGCTGCCCTTGCTGACTCAGGAAGAGGACCAGAGTACAGAGCTCCAGGTTGGGAGAGCTTCATCCAGTGTGACTTCTGGGAGCCATTGTTTCTTTGTTAATGGAATAATCTTTCCAATCTGGTTATTCTGTGATTCCAACAGACTTTGAGTGGTTTTCCTTGAACGTCTTTTACTCGCAGAGTATTTGACACCTCTGTCTGTCTGTTTTACTTACTTGAAATGGAATAATAAATAGTTCTTATTTCTGCCATGATTCCTCAAGTCATAAAAATTATATTTTCGTATTTCTAATAGTCACAGAATTGTAGAATTTTTCTTACAGAGCTTGGGAAAAAACACCATCTTGTTTCTACTTCAAGCAGTAGTGTCAGTGATACAATTTTGTGTGAGTCTTCCCCAATATACTTTACAATGTCTTATATAGCTTTATTTAACAGCTCTTTGCCAAATGGACACTGTTGGAAATATGAGAAATAGAAGACACTCTTTTTTCAACTTGCAAATTATCTTATTTAGAAATCAAGATCACTATATAGTAGAATAATAATAATGTTAATAATAGCATGTCTGTTAGGAGATCGGCATTGTGCTAGATACTTGATATTTACTTCATTTGAAGCTGAACAAATTCCTCATTTTAATTCAACTTTATCCATTTTAGTTAAACCATATCAATTCATCTGCCCAACGCTGAACAGGGATTGAAGATGTATCTGATTGATTCTCTGAATCTGAAATATGTAACCAAATGTTACACTGAGTGTGGGCAAGGTCTGCATACCTGTGGTGTAGGTGTGGTGCTTTCTGCAGGACCAGAGATGTGGAAGTTCTGAGTAAGCAATGTTATCTGCTGCTTGGGTTTACTCTGAAAGGAATAAGCAGGAACTAACCCTGGACCCTTGTTCTGAAGTGAGAATGAGAATATGGGCTCCTGATAGAAGCTGTTAAAATGAATGTAGGAAGACTGTATTGCCATACCCGGTCCTCTTTAACAACAGCCAAGCCTTTCCTAAGACCTCTGGGGATAGAGAGCTTCTCCCTGAGCAAGCCTGGACTCCAGTCACCTTTTATGCTGGGTATCTTTCAAGCAAATTCCTGACGATGAAGGGATGCCCTCAGATAACTTCGATTATTTTTAAATTGGTGCTTATAAAAATAAACACATTCCACTTATTACATAACCAAAGCTGAAAAAAATATGTTTTATTGTTGGCTTTATTAGTTGGGAAATGTAATAATTTCCAAGTTTGAGAAATACAGCCAGGGAATTATTTTTAACCTTTTGTAAAGCCTTGTATTTGCTTCCTTGGCACCTCTCAGCAATTCCATTTGCTCCTTGAATCCTGGTTTCCGGCTTCCTTTCCTTTCTTAGGAAAGCCTAAGTCAAACATAGAAGTTGTTTTTTCAGCTCTGAGCTCATGGAGGTTGTCCACAGTTGTAGCCTCATTGCACATTCAATCTGAATTTTTTTTTTTTCAACAAGTTCCTCAACTTCTTAATCCCACATTAGGCTATTATCTGCTTATACCCAGGGCTAACTAGAAAATCTTAAGAAATAAGTCATTTGCTGACAAAAGTTCTTTTCCTAAACCTTTGCCTAGAGAAAGCTTCCCACTACTTCTGTCACTTTTTGGGGTCCAGACACTGAAGCATCTATCTCTGTTTCTCATAAGCATGGGAGAGGATGACTCTTTAAGGGAAAGCAGTTGACACAGAGACTTGGGTTCAGATTCCTGCTGACTTTAATTTTGTGAGACCCTGAATGTGTTTCTTACCATTTCTGAGCCTTGTTTTCCTCATATATAAAATATAGTTAATATTATCTATCAATATTTCGTTGGGTTGTAGGGAGTTTTAGAGTAAATTGTTTGATCTTCAGCCAATAACAGTCCTTCTGGAAGTAACCTAAAGGACCTCATTAAAAAGTGGCATACCACTTTTACCAAGAGGCACCATCCCTGTGAGTGAAACACATGACAGAAACACCCAGATGAGCTTAGACCTAACTGGGTTTTCCAAGGCTTTCAGGTTCAGTAAAAAGGCAGGAACTAACCCTGGACCCTTGTTCTGAAGTGAGAATGAGAATATGGGCTCCTGATAGAAGCTGTTAAAATGAATGTAGGAAGACTGTATTGCCATACCCGGTCCTCTTTAACAACAGCCAAGCCTTTCCTAAGACCTCTGGGGATAGAGAGCTTCTCCCTGAGCAAGCCTGGACTCCAGTCACCTTTTATGCTGGGTATCTTTCAAGCAAATTCCTGACGATGAAGGGATGCCCTCAGATAACTTCGATTATTTTTAAATTGGTGCTTATAAAAATAAACACATTCCACTTATTACATAACCAAAGCTGAAAAAAATATGTTTTATTGTTGGCTTTATTAGTTGGGAAATGTAATAATTTCCAAGTTTGAGAAATACAGCCAGGGAATTATTTTTAACCTTTTGTAAAGCCTTGTATTTGCTTCCTTGGCACCTCTCAGCAATTCCATTTGCTCCTTGAATCCTGGTTTCCGGCTTCCTTTCCTTTCTTAGGAAAGCCTAAGTCAAACATAGAAGTTGTTTTTTCAGCTCTGAGCTCATGGAGGTTGTCCACAGTTGTAGCCTCATTGCACATTCAATCTAAATTTTTTTTTTTCAACAAGTTCCTCAACTTCTTAATCCCACATTAGGCTATTATCTGCTTATACCCAGGGCTAACTAGAAAATCTTAAGAAATAAGTCATTTGCTGACAAAAGTTCTTTTCCTAAACCTTTGCCTAGAGAAAGCTTCCCACTACTTCTGTCACTTTTTGGGGTCCAGACACTGAAGCATCTATCTCTGTTTCTCATAAGCATGGGAGAGGATGACTCTTTAAGGGAAAGCAGTTGACACAGAGACTTGGGTTCAGATTCCTGCTGACTTTAATTTTGTGAGACCCTGAATGTGTTTCTTACCATTTCTGAGCCTTGTTTTCCTCATATATAAAATATAGTTAATATTATCTATCAATATTTCGTTGGGTTGTAGGGAGTTTTAGAGTAAATTGTTTGATCTTCAGCCAATAACAGTCCTTCTGGAAGTAACCTAAAGGACCTCATTAAAAAGTGGCATACCACTTTTACCAAGAGGCACCATCCCTGTGAGTGAAACACATGACAGAAACACCCAGATGAGCTTAGACCTAACTGGGTTTTCCAAGGCTTTCAGGTTCAGTAACATGTGTTTTGTTTGGTTTATCTGATAGAAGTAAGATCTCTGTTATCCTCTCAAATATAGAAGTACTTTTGACTCTCAGATCTTCCGTATGATGGCTAAGTGACTTTCTTCCTGTTTAAGATCAGCAGAGACTCTTCTGTCTACTCGATATGCAGAATCACAAGCAATGAGAGACTGTAAAGAAACTCAGGACAAAAAGAAGTATCATGCCCAAGTCAGAGCTAAAGATAAATAAGCCTGGGAATTGCCATCTCAACCCTCTTCAGCCCTCACTCTGCTCAGCAGCTTTGTTCATGACTATAAGCCCTGAAGTGAACATATAAAGTCCCCCTATATGGAGACACTGCTGTTAACATTCTAAATGTTACTGGGCCAGCGTGCAAAATATTCCAGAAACCTGAGTGCAATGTGGCCCATTCTCTACTGCATGTTCATCCATAGCTGTGAGGTTTTTCTGTGTAGGTGCAATCCCTGTGTCCACTAGTGCTATTTCTAGGTGGTCAGATACTCAATTTGTGTGACTGGTCTTTAGTTAGAGTGATAGGCACCACATCCTTTCTCACTTTTTATGCTGATTCTTGACCATCTTTCTGCTGTGTATCAATAGCATTTTTACAAAGATCTGCTAAATCTTCTTCATTATCGATACTCAATAGATATTTATTAAACAAATGGACAATGAGTATATTCATGAATATTCTCAGCATGTATCAATCCAATGGTATTTATAAACTGCTGGACTTACTTCAGTTTACAAACTGAGCATGCCATGAAATTTGAATTTAGTAAAAAGAATTTAGTTCAGGCCTACAGGCCCCATCGGACTTCCCTGGTGACTCAGTGGTAAATTATCCACCTGCTTAGGCAGGAGATACAGGTTTAATCTCTGGGTCAGGAAGATCCCCTGGGAAAGGAAATGGGAATCCATGGCAATATTCTTTTTTTTTTTTTTTTTTTAAGATTTATTTATTTATTTATTTTGGTGGGGGTGGGGTGGGGAGGGAGGGGAGTAGGCGCACCACTTCTATTGGTCTTTCATTTGTCCATTTTCATCCATCTTTTTTCTTTGGTCCATGTGGGCCTCCCATCGCGGCAGCCTTTGTTGTCACAGAGCACCGGCTCTGGGCGCATGCACTCCAGAGCTCCGGCTCGGTAGTTGCACACATCAGTCCAGCCGCTCCGCGGCACTTGGGATCTTCCCAGGCCAGGTCTCGAACTGGCGCCCCTTGCACTGCAAGGCAGTGTTCTTACCCACTGGACCACCAGGGAAGCCGCATGGCAGTATGCTTGCCAGGGAAATCCGATGGACAGAAAAGCCTGGCAGCCTACAGTCCATAAGGCTGCAAAAGAGTCACACATGGCTTAGTGACTGCACAGCAACGACCACAGGCCCTACCTACCAACTGATAACTATTTTGATTATTTTTAGCAAGTTGTTAGAATGTCAAGATGTAAAGCTGCAGTATACTTGCTTCTTTAGGAAGGGAATCACATGCCTTCTTCTGGCATCTCTGCTCTCCTGACTGAGCTGCCATCATGATTTCTATGTGTCCTCTGATGTTCCATTATTTCCTCTTCTCTCTTCAAGCCTCTTTTCTCTCCTGGGTTCAAAGACAGCATTGATAGGAGGTTTTGTACTAAGAATGAAGTCTTTCAAGAGATAACTCAAATACCTGCCCATGCAGACAGGAAGAAAAAGTGAAAACCTCTGTTCAGAGGTATACAAATCTACACTTTCAGAAAACATATATTAGATGGAGACTTAGCATCTTGAAAATATATACCTTTCTATAAGCCCGCAGCTCCAACTTCCTCTGGGCAGCGAGCTGTCCAAATGAACAAAACGAGATTTGATTTACAAAGAATATGATTGGAACAAGGCTTTGAGTGTCTTCAGGGCAAGACCCATAATTTACTCATCAGTATTTCCCTTATAGTGCTTCAAAGGGAACATCTAATGCCTATTTGCCTAATAAACGTTGAGGAAGGGCTTCCCCTGGTGGTCCAGTGGGTAAGGACACTGCCTTGCAGTGCAAGGGGCGTCAGTTCGAGCCCTGGCCTGGGAAGATCCCATGTGCCGCGGAGCAGCTGGACCGATGTGTCCAATCACCGAGCCAGAGCTTTGGCGCCATGCGCCCAAAGCCGGCGCTCTGCGACAACAGAGGCCACCGCGATGGTAGGCCCACAGGAGCCAAAGAACAAAGATGGATGAAAATAGAGAAATGAAAGACCAATAGAAGTGGCCCGCCCATCCCCCTCCCTCCCCACCCACCCCCCAAAAGATAAATAAATAAATAAAATTTTAAAAATAAATAAATAAAGGTTGAGGAAGAGAAAAGGAAACAGAGGGAGGAAAAGTAAGAATTTTGAACAGTAGGGCACACTGGTTAAGCATCTGGGATCAAAGGGCAAATGTCTGCCCTTAGTGTAGAAACCTTATCTTCAGTTGCCTCTCTTCAGAAACCCACTGGAAGCAGTTTTGCCCCCTCTAATCACAGTTGTACCTGTAGAGAGAAAACAATCTCTTTTCTGTGGCTGGGTGTCTGTGTGTTTACATGGAAGTCCTTTGTCACTCATCATTACAAACAAGGAAATCCAAATTGTTAACATTGTTCCCAACCTGACCCAGAGCTGCACATACCCTGTAAACTATACTGTAGCCATATAGAAAGTCTTCCTTCTTACCAAACATGCCATTCTATTTTATGCTTCATACCTTTTGCAACTGTTGTCCTTCCTTCCCTTCATGTCCTTTCAGTCAATGCTTCCAGTTGTTCAGGACCCAAGTGAAAGATCAAAAAAAAAACCTCTGTTCAGAGGTATACAAATCTACACTTTCAGAAAACATATATTAGATGGAGACTTAGCATCTTGAAAATATATACCTTTCTATAAGCCGCAGCTCCAACTTCCTCTGGGCAGCGAGCTGTCCAAATGAACAAAACGAGATTTGATTTACAAAGAATATGATTGGAACAAGGCTTTGAGTGTCTTCAGGGCAAGACCCATAATTTACTCATCAGTATTTCCCTTATAGTGCTTCAAAGGGAACATCTAATGCCTATTTGCCTAATAAACGTTGAGGAAGGGCTTCCCCTGGTGGTCCAGTGGGTAAGGACACTGCCTTGCAGTGCAAGGGGCGTCAGTTCGAGCCCTGGCCTGGGAAGATCCCATGTGCCGCGGAGCAGCTGGACCGATGTGTCCAATCACCGAGCCAGAGCTTTGGCGCCATGCGCCCAAAGCCGGCGCTCTGCGACAACAGAGGCCACCGCGATGGTAGGCCCACAGGAGCCAAAGAACAAAGATGGATGAAAATAGAGAAATGAAAGACCAATAGAAGTGGCCCGCCCATCCCCCTCCCTCCCCACCCACCCCCCAAAAGATAAATAAATAAATAAAATTTTAAAAATAAATAAATAAAGGTTGAGGAAGAGAAAAGGAAACAGAGGGAGGAAAAGTAAGAATTTTGAACAGTAGGGCACACTGGTTAAGCATCTGGGATCAAAGGGCAAATGTCTGCCCTTAGTGTAGAAACCTTATCTTCAGTTGCCTCTCTTCAGAAACCCACTGGAAGCAGTTTTGCCCCCTCTAATCACAGTTGTACCTGTAGAGAGAAAACAATCTCTTTTCTGTGGCTGGGTGTCTGTGTGTTTACATGGAAGTCCTTTGTCACTCATCATTACAAACAAGGAAATCCAAATTGTTAACATTGTTCCCAACCTGACCCAGAGCTGCACATACCCTGTAAACTATACTGTAGCCATATAGAAAGTCTTCCTTCTTACCAAACATGCCATTCTATTTTATGCTTCATACCTTTTGCAACTGTTGTCCTTCCTTCCCTTCATGTCCTTTCAGTCAATGCTTCCAGTTGTTCAGGACCCAAGTGAAATATCATCTGCTCAGTGATGTTCTAATATCATCTGCTCAGTGATGTTCTTCATTCCCTAACAGGGAAGTTGCTCATGCCCTTGATACTTATGCCTGACCCTATTGTCCTTATCACAGAGCAGTAAGAGTTAGTATTCATGTGTTTACCACTAGTACTTTGAGGATAGAGATTTATCTTTGTGTCCTCACATGCAAGCTTGGGAGATAGCTACTACTATTAATACTGTTGTTAATTCTATTATTAATTTTTGATAAGAAAACGGAAGCATTGAGAAGTTAAGTAAGTTGCCCAGGTCAAGACAATCAGTAACTTATAACCCTATGATTTGAACTTAGGGAATGTGGTCTCAAAACAAACCCTTTTTTTTTTTTTAAATTTGACCCTTTTATTGTTTTTTTATTTAGTTAGTTTCATCCATCTTTACTCTTTGGCTTGTCTGGGTATCCCATTGCAGTGGCCTCTCTCATTGCAGAGCACTGGCTCCAGGCGTGTGCACTTCAGAGTTCTGGCTTGTAATTGGACACACCAGTTCAGCTGCTCTGCATCATGTGGGATCTTCCCAAGCCAGGGATCGAACCAGTGCTCCTTGCAGTGCAAGGCAGACTCTTTACCCACTGGACCACCAGGGAAGCCCAAAATAAACCCTTAAGACTGCTTTGAATTGCTACTTTTCTTTAAAATAATCGTATTTGTTATTTTCTTACCTTTACTATGGTATTTCTATTAATATAAATTCTTATTCTTAATCAACTAAATTATTTATGTTTTTATATGAGTCATATAGTTAATAAGTTCCATTTTAAACTATTATTCTGCAATATATGCTAGTTGCTAAAATCTCCCCAGTAAATCTCTGACATGCCCCAGGTGCAAAGGAAGGTAATATAGTAGTCTTTTCAGCTCAGGGGAGATTGTTATTTTTATTTAAATTTCTTATACCTGCACCTTGTTTCTTCAACTAAATATGTGACTTTTCCAAGACTAGACTCTTATATTTTAAGGGTACCCAAAAGGACCTGGAGCAGCTGTGTTCATGATGGGAAGTGAAACGTATGCTGAATAAATTAACACAAGAACAGGACTGCTCCCTTATTGCCATTCACCATCAACTTCTTGATCCTGGCTTCTTGATGCATTAATGTGGTATCAAGTTGAATAAGAGTTGACAGACTTTCTTGTTGGGGTCCCGGGTTTCAGAGCTTTGGCAATTAGTTCAGATGGCAAAGATGGAGTGACTATTTGACCAGCAATCTCTTCTCCGACTCTCCAGTCCTCAGTCAAGCATCTGGTGGCCTCCATACTTATCACCTTGTAAATATCTAACATTTCCTCTACTCATTCCTGGCTGGCTCATTCTGAGCTCATTTTCTGCATGAATCTTTGTGCCAGGACATAGAGATTAAACACTCTGTGTGAGAAAATCAGAATCCAAACAAACTAGCCAGTAATTAAGAAATACAGTACTACCTGGGTTTACAGTCCATGGGTTCGTGAAGAGTTGGACATGACTGAGCAACTGAACTGAACTGACTTGAAATACCTGGGTTGGGATGATCCCCTGGAGAAGGGATAAGCTATCCACTCCAGTATTCTTGTCTGGAGAATTCTATGGCTTGTCCATGAGGTTGCAAAGAGTTGGACACAAGTGAGCAACTTGACTTTCAATTTCCTTCAGGAAAGGAGCTTTGAGGTGGTAGATAAGTTTTAACTTTGAAGCCAGAAGACCCATGGTTTAATTTCCAGCTCTTTCACTTAACTAGGTATTCAACTGTGCTCAAGTTATGTAACCTCTCAAAGCTTCAGCTTTCTTACTTAAAAAAAAAAAACTTAATAAACCACCTACCTGAGAGGGCTATCATGACGATTAAAGGTCTTTCCACTTAACCCACCCACGCTACCTTTTTAAACAAAGACAAAATAATTGTATGAGTATTTTTGGACTATCCCCATGACAAGTGCTTTCTTTTCAGCTCAGGGGAGATTGTTATTTTTATTTAAATTTCTTATACCTGCACCTTGTTTCTTCAACTAAATATGTGACTTTTCCAAGACTAGACTCTTATATTTTAAGGGTACCCAAAAGGACCTGGAGCAGCTGTGTTCATGATGGGAAGTGAAACGTATGCTGAATAAATTAACACAAGAACAGGACTGCTCCCTTATTGCCATTCACCATCAACTTCTTGATCCTGGCTTCTTGATGCATTAATGTGGTATCAAGTTGAATAAGAGTTGACAGACTTTCTTGTTGGGGTCCCGGGTTTCAGAGCTTTGGCAATTAGTTCAGATGGCAAAGATGGAGTGACTATTTGACCAGCAATCTCTTCTCCGACTCTCCAGTCCTCAGTCAAGCATCTGGTGGCCTCCATACTTATCACCTTGTAAATATCTAACATTTCCTCTACTCATTCCTGGCTGGCTCATTCTGAGCTCATTTTCTGCATGAATCTTTGTGCCAGGACATAGAGATTAAACACTCTGTGTGAGAAAATCAGAATCCAAACAAACTAGCCAGTAATTAAGAAATACAGTACTACCTGGGTTTACAGTCCATGGGTTCGTGAAGAGTTGGACATGACTGAGCAACTGAACTGAACTGACTTGAAATACCTGGGTTGGGATGATCCCCTGGAGAAGGGATAAGCTATCCACTCCAGTATTCTTGTCTGGAGAATTCTATGGCTTGTCCATGAGGTTGCAAAGAGTTGGACACAAGTGAGCAACTTGACTTTCAATTTCCTTCAGGAAAGGAGCTTTGAGGTGGTAGATAAGTTTTAACTTTGAAGCCAGAAGACCCATGGTTTAATTTCCAGCTCTTTCACTTAACTAGGTATTCAACTGTGCTCAAGTTATGTAACCTCTCAAAGCTTCAGCTTTCTTACTTAAAAAAAAAAAACTTAATAAACCACCTACCTGAGAGGGCTATCATGACGATTAAAGGTCTTTCCACTTAACCCACCCACGCTACCTTTTTAAACAAAGACAAAATAATTGTATGAGTATTTTTGATATCTATCATCTTATTCTTACCTCCATGACTCCATGACCCTGGAGAGTTTGAAGCTGCTTCTCCTGAAATGCTTATTCCTTATTGTGTGTGTGTGCGTGTGTGTGTGTATGTGTGTGTGTGTGTGTGTGTAAAGCATTGTGCCTCCAAACTTTATAACTCCTACTTCTTGGTCTTTGAAATGAAATCTAGAATGTAGAGGTCCTTCTTGTATATCTTTGTCTTAAAACTAGGCCTGAGCAACTGGATTGATGTCTTGTGACTCTTTGAATCAAATGAAATAGTCTCTTTCTAGTTCGAGACTCCACCAATGACTATTTCCTTCTCCGAGCTCAAGTTCTACCAAGGGCTTTTCATCTCCATTGTCCACTTCAGGACATTTTCCCTCACTCTTCTCTGGATGGCTGAAAGTCTTCCTCAGAAACACTAACTTTTAAAATACTTTCCCTTTGACTTAAATTACATCATGGCATTATCATCCATTAGTTCTGTTTGTGCACCATGCAGTATTAGAACCAGCACAGGCATTCTACAAACAAAACTTATTTGGGGCTACTTTGGAGTCTGGCAGTAGTGAAATGTCCTTAGAGGATGGTTGAAAAAAGATGCCCTGTATCCCATTTATGGAGTAGAGCCTTGCATAATCAACCAAGTAGAAAGAAATGTTGAGATGCATTTAACCTTATTAGTTTCAGTAGGACTGACTCTCTCCAATCCATCAGAGTTGAGCTGCATTAGTGAAACTCAACTATTTCAAAATCTCATTTGCATAATGGATGAGATGTGAAATGAGCCCGATGCAAGGGGAGCCGCCCGGAGGCACTATAAGTTTATCACAATATGTAAGAGTTCTTTTAGATCATTGCATTAAATTTCTACTAACAAGATAACAAATTAATTGTATTACTGTACTAGCCCAAAGTCTATTGAGTGGAGAGTACCAGTGAGGAAGGCAGCTGGGGTCCCGAGGACTGTGGGCAGGAAAGGATGCTCGGAGAGATATGCAATTTTACCTTAGCTTTCTTCTGGCCCTTTAAGAAATTCTAGGCACCTCTGTAATCTGATGGTAGACTTTGGGTTTATTAGTGAGGTAAGCAAGGATGAGTAAATCAACTGTATCAGACAAGCCTCAGGACATCTAGAAATTGATCATTCTGCCGAAATAAGCACTCTGTGTTTATTAGCTGGGAGTTCATCACTATCACTTCTCCTCATCCAATTCCTAAGAGGTTTCAAAGCCATCATCATGGTATTAGCTCGTCTGACTGAACTACTAGAGATAAAGATTAGGAGATCTATCTAATGATGGGTCTGAGTTTCTGTGATTTTTTTCTCTTCTGTTGCAAAGAGGAGAGCTTTTCTAGTACACATTCTGTGTCTATATGTATACTGCCTACACACAGTCACAATGTGTTTGCGTCTTATGGGATGATTTCAAATGCTGAAAAAAGTAGGTTGTTTGAAGAAAGCCACCCTCAAGCCCTTAAAACAATGCGACTTTTCCACACATAAAGCAAGGAGGCTTTAAAAAGGAGGCTATATTTCTCAGGCTGACAGTGTGTCCATACAGTGGGTGATATTATACTGAGAGTAATTAGATTCTGTAACCACATTTGTAATCCTCACAGCCATACATGGCCAGACTCCTATAGATACGTTCTTGAGAGATGAGTACATACTGGACTGATCTTTCGCAAACCAGCAAGTATGCATTTATCTATTTATACATATATTTATAGACCCACATGCATTTAAGCTCCTGATATCAAGCTCTTTTCTCAATGTGGCTTCTAAATAAGCAGTAATCAAAATGCAAATAAGGTGACCCAGTTAGCATCGAGATCTGTATTACCATGCAGATGTGCTCTGCAGCTCTGTGTTCTAAAGGTAAAAAAGAAAGACACTGCAAAAGATGCTTATATTAACGGCTTCCCATTTAGGAGAGTAGGGAAGAATCCCCCAGAGCCAGTGGTCTTACAGCTTGGATCACAACTGCCATTTTTGACTTAGTCTGTTTTTGTTTTGGTTTTTTTTTTTTTTTTTTTTTTTTTGGCCACTTCTATTGGTCTTTCATTTATTTATCTTTGTTCTTTGCCCCGTGTGGGCCTCCCATCACGGTGGCATCTGTTGTTGCAGAGCACTGGCTCTGGGCGCATGTGCTCCAGAGCTCCGGCTCGGTAATTGGACACATCGGTCCAGCCGCTCCGCGGCACGTGGGATCTTCCCAGGCCAGGGATCAAACTGGCGCCCCTTGCTTGCAAGGTGGTGTCCTTACCCACTGGACCACCAGGGAAGCCCCACTTGGTCGTTTTAAAGCTGCCCTGTGAGTGTAGCATAAGAGGCATACCTCAGAAGAGCAAGAAGACTGCTTCTGTGAAGCCTCAGAATGCAACCCTTGTAACAGGAATCCAACACGCTGGCCTGAGACGGTCAAAACATAAAGCTGGGGTCAGAGTCCTGGCTCTGCCACCTTCTCTGTGTGTCACTGGACAAAGCAAGATACATCCCTTTCTGGGGCTTCAGTTGTCCATGGAGGACTGGCCTAGTTTCCTTCCAACTCTAAACTGCCTTTGAGTTTACTTTACTGAGTCTCCTTTGTGTTCATCCGTTGATGAAATCTACTTTATGAGGATCAATTGCAAATTCCTAACCTGCCTGATCACCAAGGATGTAACAGGAGCATACTTGGTGCAGTGTGCAACTGAATTGTTTTAACTACCTGCATGCATCCTTCCCTTGCTAGTATCTTTTGAAAATCCCTTAGGTATATTTTTCAGAGAAACAGGTACCACTCTAGCTCTCTTTTTTTTAAAGCATGTGGGCAGCTGCATCAACGTTCTGTTTGGTTACATCCGGCTGTGCTTAGTCCTTCTGGTGTGTGTGTGTGTGTTTATGTGTGTGTGTGTAAGAAGTTGATTTAGGCAGGCCAGGGTGCTAACATGAACTTAAAAGCATCTTTGAACTTTAAGCTGTGTATAAAGTGTGTGTGTGTGTGTGTCCATGTCTATACTTTTTTGTTGTTTTCCTAAGAAGAGGTTCTGATATCTAAGATGCAGAAAGATTAAATCAAGATGTATCGTTTTTGCAGTTGTGATGTTGGCCATATTTCCATTCTGGGTGAAACCATCGGGCACATCTAGAAAATACCATTCATCTTGTGTGACTTTTTCACTGTAGGATTAGGAGAGACTCGCTTCTACAACATTAGAATTTACTGCATGAAGGAGTCTTTAGTAGAATATTTCTTTGAAGTTCCAATAGATAAAATGTTGTCTTCTCAGTCTATTTCTCCACTTCTAAATTAAGAGAAGCAAGAATTAATCAGGTTATTCAGAAGTTTCTCTGAATCTAGACAACTTAGAATTGTATAGCCAGAATAGAGTCTGACCAAGAGAAAACTGAAGCACAGTGACTTTCCAAGTCCTATTTGGGTTCATCCACTCAGTAAGTAGCAAAGCTTGCAATAATTTAATGTCTCAGAGCTCTAGTCTCTTAACATTCATATTAACAAATTGTTTGTCTCTGGTATAATTTGTTGACTATACATATTCACTGAATAGGTTCTTCATGTGAACCATATGCTAGGAAGGTATAATAAAAGAATGTAAAATCTCTATGTCTTAAATAATTTGCATCTTTAGGCTTCCCAGGTGACTCAGGGGTAAAGAACATGCCTGCCAATGCAGGAGACGCAAGAGACACAGATTTGATCATGGGTCTGGAAGATCCCCTGGAGGAGGAAATGGCACTCCAGGATTCTTGCCTGGAGAATCCCATGGACAGAGGAACCTGAGGGACTATAGTTCAAGGGGTCACAAAGAACTGGACACAACTGAGCACACAGGGGACACACCTGACTTGAATGTATGAAATAAGTGTAAAATGAAATTATTAGTACGAAGACACGGCAGTGCTAAGTAATAATAATGATCAGAGTTGGCACCATAATAACTGGCTTTGTATCTGTTCATTTTTCTGTTACTGGTATACAGATTTCTACAAACTTGGTAGCTGAACCAACACAAATGTATTATATTGCAGTAGAAGAGGTCAGAAGTCCAAAATGAGTCTCACTGAGCTCAAGTCAGTTTCAACTTTCTTTCTGGAAACTATAGGAAGGAATCTATGTCCTTACCTATTCCAACTTCTTGAGACCAGTTGTATTCCTTACCTTGGGGTCCCCAGTCCCAGGCTGTGGACCATACTCATCCACAGCCTGTTAGGGAGCCCTGGCAGTACAGCAAGAGGAGAGTGGCAGGCAGGCAAGTGTCACTTGGTCTGCCACTCCTCTTTGCTCCCCATTGCTTGTATTACCTCCTGATCATTCTCACCGCCCCACCACCATCCATGGTAAAATTGTCTTCCACAAAAATCAGTCCCTGGTGTCAGAGAGATTGGGGAACATTGCCTTAACTCATATCCCTCAAGCCAGCAGCTTAGCTGCTCTCTTACCCTACTTCCATAACCATATCTTTTTCTCTCGCTCTACCACTTCCTTTTACTTTAACGGACACTTATTGTTTTTATATAAATTCATTTTCATCCGTCTTTATTCTTTGGCCTGTATGGGCCTCCCATCACTGTGGCCTCTCTTGTTACAGTGCACCAGTTCTGGGCACATGTGCTCCAGAGTGCTGGCTCATAATTGGACACACTGGTCTAGCCACTCCGCAGCAGGTGGGATCTTCCCAGGCCAGGGATCGAACTGGTGCCCCTTGCACTGCAAGGAGGACTCTTTACCCACTGGACTGCCAGAGAAGCCCTCTAACAGACACTTTTGATTACATTTTGACTATCTCGTAAGCAAGGATATGCTCCAGATATTAAGGTCAGCTGATTAACAGCATTAATTAGCAACTGAAATAATGCAACCTTAATCCCCCGTTGCCATGATACATAATACATTCACTGCTTCTAGGAATTAGAAAGAGGGGTATTATTTTCTACCATGATATATAAACTTCTTTAATCCTCAGTAACCTCATTTAAACAGATGAGGAAACTGAACACAGGGAGTAGACATCAACTGCCTCAAATCACACAGCTAGTAATACAGGTATCTTCCTCCAGAGAATGTGTTCTTTACCTGTACTCTACACTGTGCTGAAAAAGGAGTTTTAGATGAGAAAACCATGTGTGGATAGAAGTAATCAGGATATCTTCCCCAGAAGGTTTGGACCTAGAAGAACAAATGTGTATTCCATTTGTCTCTTCATTCACTCAGTACTTTTGAGTATTTAATAGCTATCAAGTTTAGTATTGGGTAATAAAAAGTTAGATATGGTTCCTGACTTCTAGAATTTTGTGGTTGCCTATAGGAATTATCAGCAATGAACATATAATTGCACAGTAGGAAAAATCCTATTGTAGAAGTCTGTCCAAGACGATAAGACATATATGTGGAAGGGAGAAACTAACTACCCTAACAACAAGATGTGGGTTTAATTTTTCCCAACTACCTTCCCAAGCATATCTTTCAGTATTTGGTTTTTGCAACTCAGCCCAAGCACCCTTGTCTCAGTTACACAAAAAAGGCTTGTTCTTTCTGCTTTTGCTTTTGTCATTTCCCAGTTCTGGCAGGCCTTCTCTCTACTTCTAGTTATTGAATCCTCCTCATCATTCAAGACTGGGTCTTTTTGTGCCTGTCATTGGTTATTACAAGATTAAACCCCAGCTCAACAGAGCATGTCTCTCCGTCCATGCCAAGTCCTGCCTTCTCCAGTGAAAGGACCAAAAGATGAACTAACCACCCAGTGGTGACAGTTTTTTACTTCCCAGGCCAGGGATCGAACTGGTGCCCTTGCACTGCAAGGAGGACTCTTTACCCACTGGACTGCCAGAGAAGCCCTCTAACAGACACTTTTGATTACATTTTGACTATCTCGTAAGCAAGGATATGCTCCAGATATTAAGGTCAGCTGATTAACAGCATTAATTAGCAACTGAAATAATGCAACCTTAATCCCCCGTTGCCATGACACATAATACATTCACTGCTTCTAGGAATTAGAAAGAGGGTATTATTTTCTACCATGATATATAAACTTCTTTAATCCTCAGTAACCTCATTTAAACAGATGAGGAAACTGAACACAGGGAGTAGACATCAACTGCCTCAAATCACACAGCTAGTAATACAGGTATCTTCCTCCAGAGAATGTGTTCTTTACCTGTACTCTACACTGTGCTGAAAAAGGAGTTTTAGATGAGAAAACCATGTGTGGATAGAAGTAATCAGGATATCTTCCCCAGAAGGTTTGGACCTAGAAGAACAAATGTGTATTCCATTTGTCTCTTCATTCACTCAGTACTTTTGAGTATTTAATAGCTATCAAGTTTAGTATTGGGTAATAAAAAGTTAGATATGGTTCCTGACTTCTAGAATTTTGTGGTTGCCTATAGGAATTATCAGCAATGAACATATAATTGCACAGTAGGAAAAATCCTATTGTAGAAGTCTGTCCAAGACGATAAGACATATATGTGGAAGGGAGAAACTAACTACCCTAACAACAAGATGTGGGTTTAATTTTTCCCAACTACCTTCCCAAGCATATCTTTCAGTATTTGGTTTTTGCAACTCAGCCCAAGCACCCTTGTCTCAGTTACACAAAAAAGGCTTGTTCTTTCTGCTTTTGCTTTTGTCATTTCCCAGTTCTGGCAGGCCTTCTCTCTACTTCTAGTTATTGAATCCTCCTCATCATTCAAGACTGGGTCTTTTTGTGCCTGTCATTGGTTATTACAAGATTAAACCCCAGCTCAACAGAGCATGTCTCTCCGTCCATGCCAAGTCCTGCCTTCTCCAGTGAAAGGACCAAAAAGATGACAGAAAGAACTAACCACCCAGTGGTGACAGTTTCTCACTTTGTCACTGTGCCATTCTAAGTCTTATCTACAGGAAACATCTGCATGTGCAAGTCTTAGAATTAAAAAATTAATTAAGCCTATATTAATCACGTAGAATTTTCCAAATATATTGCTTTCTGTGGTAGATGTTACAAAATGAATTACATATGACCCCTAGATGATGATTCTATCAGCACTTTTAAAGAAAATAGGAGATGAGGACTCAAGCAGGAGTTAAGAGCTAGTTCTTACTACTTCTTACCAGCTCTGTGATTTTAGATGAGACGCCTTACCTCCTTGAACCTCCATTTTCTCTTTTAGAAAAGAGGAGTAAATAGTAACTGTCCCACAAATGTTTGTTGTTTCCCCATAGAGAAAATGAGATAACGAATTTTATAAACACAGGGCAACATACAAATTACTCTGTGGTGAGGCTGGGTTTTATTATCCAAGGTCACAAAACTCATTACAGGGATCCTGGGGAAATCAGCCACTGTAGACCGTGTTTTTTCTGCATGACCCCTGTAACCCTGAACAACCTGGGGAAGAGGTAATTGAACAACAACAACTACTTCGGAAGAAACAGAATCTAAATATCGAAGCTATTGACTCAATATTGACTCACTCTTAAGGCAGTAAACAATACTTTGGTCTCTGACCTTTCCACATCCTGGGCCAGTCAATAACCTGGCCTCTAGATGCAATGTCTGTCACTGATTCTGATTTGGGAGTACTTTAACCTTGAACTGAGATCCAAGTAACCAAGTGGAAGAGAAACTAACTACCCTAACAACAAGATGTGGGTTTAATTTCCAACCTTGTTTTTGGTTTTGCAACTCAGCCCAAGCACCCTTGTCTCAGTTACACAAAAAAGGCTTGTTCTTTCTGCTTTTGCTTTTGTCATTTCCCAGTTCTGGCAGGCCTTCTCTCTACTTCTAGTTATTGAATCCTCCTCATCATTCAAGACTGGGTCTTTTTGTGCCTGTCATTGGTTATTACAAGATTAAACCCCAGCTCAACAGAGCATGTCTCTCCGTCCATGCCAAGTCCTGCCTTCTCCAGTGAAAGGACCAAAAAGATGACAGAAAGAACTAACCACCCAGTGGTGACAGTTTCTCACTTTGTCACTGTGCCATTCTAAGTCTTATCTACAGGAAACATCTGCATGTGCAAGTCTTAGAATTAAAAAATTAATTAAGCCTATATTAATCACGTAGAATTTTCCAAATATATTGCTTTCTGTGGTAGATGTTACAAAATGAATTACATATGACCCCTAGATGATGATTCTATCAGCACTTTTAAAGAAAATAGGAGATGAGGACTCAAGCAGGAGTTAAGAGCTAGTTCTTACTACTTCTTACCAGCTCTGTGATTTTAGATGAGACGCCTTACCTCCTTGAACCTCCATTTTCTCTTTTAGAAAAGAGGAGTAAATAGTAACTGTCCCACAAATGTTTGTTGTTTCCCCATAGAGAAAATGAGATAACGAATTTTATAAACACAGGGCAACATACAAATTACTCTGTGGTGAGGCTGGGTTTTATTATCCAAGGTCACAAAACTCATTACAGGGATCCTGGGGAAATCAGCCACTGTAGACCGTGTTTTTTCTGCATGACCCCTGTAACCCTGAACAACCTGGGGAAGAGGTAATTGAACAACAACAACTACTTCGGAAGAAACAGAATCTAAATATCGAAGCTATTGACTCAATATTGACTCACTCTTAAGGCAGTAAACAATACTTTGGTCTCTGACCTTTCCACATCCTGGGCCAGTCAATAACCTGGCCTCTAGATGCAATGTCTGTCACTGATTCTGATTTGGGAGTACTTTAACCTTGAACTGAGATCCAAGTAACCAAGGCAACAGGAAGTCAGCTTCTGCATCAGAGGAGTTGGAATCCATAAATCAAGTCCCTAATGCAAACACAGTGTGCAGGTAGAGGTTTAAGAGGATAAGTGACCTATGAGAAATTGCCTTTGAAAATGAGTGACTGTCCCCCAGTAGGTTATGCACAGTTTCAAAGACTTTTAAAAATGTATCAGTAGAGGTCAACAGGTTATAGTAGAATGTTTTCATATAAGTTTATCTTTTTTATTTTCCTTTGGCTTCTCTGTCTTAATGATGAACAGATGTTGGATCCACAAAGTTATTAGCATTGTTATTTCCTCCTTTAAAAATGTACTGGCCTCCAGATATGCAAGCCTCAGTACAGTGCGTCCTGTGTTGGGGTTTCGGGATGCTCTGAACACATCTACCAAGTGTGCTCTCCACAAAGGCTGCTGTCTGAATTTGACACAATGAACCTTTGTCAAGTAGAAGCCACCCTTGCCTTTCTTCCTGCTCCAGTGTCTGCAGAAGTGCCACACCTCAGTGGTCTAGTGAGTACGGTGCTGAATCTGGGTTTCTCTATGATTGATCTCCATCCTCAAAAATCTTCCTCCCATGGAGAGAGCAGCCAGGCTCATGCTGGGAAGGAACTTAACAAACTTGTCTCACCACTCTACTATCACCTAGTATTCCAGGAAACTTGGTTCCCAAATGTTTCACATTCCTCTGGTCCTTTGGGTACCTCTCCATGGAGTATCAGCTGCCACCAGGAATGAAGGGAAACAAAGACATCCAGTGGCCAGCCTGCCCAATGCTGTCTCCCAAGAAGTCACCCATTCCAGTCTCCTGAAACCTCTGCTCTTAGACAGTCTCTGAATTGCTAGTACTGTTATATTAGCCATTGTTTAAAGTTTATCTAATATTCTTGCCCATATATGCTACTTCTGGGATTGTTTCCCTAATCCTTTCAAAACTGAAAAATGTCTGATAAAACATCAGGATTTATTTTTAATTTGTTTTAAATTCATTGGATGGCAATTAGCAAGTTCAGTTAGGTCACTCAATCATGTCTAGCTCTTTGTGAGCCCATAGACTGTGGCATGCCAGGCCTCCCTGTCCTTCACTATCTCCCAGAGCTTGCTCAAACTCATGTCCATTGACTCAACAATGCCATCCAAGCATCTCTTCCTCTGTCATCCCCTTCTCCTCCTGTCTTCAGTCTTTCCCAGCATCAAGGTCTTTTTCAATGAGTCATCTCTTTGCATCAGGTGGCCAAAGTATTGTAGCTTTGGCTTCAGCATCAGTCCTTCCAGTGAATATTCAGGCAGTTAGCAACAGTATTATGATCTAGAAAATCCTAAATTATCTAGAGTTTTCAAGATAGCTATGACAATCTGAATTAGAATGTTTCAAGTGTCATTTTATTTTTTTAACATATTCTGCACCATAAACACTTGAGTAGCAAACTACACCCAATAGAGGTATGATCAGATCCACTTTAATAAAATGATGTGGATTGTGAACATTTGCATGAAAAGGGGTACAACTGAAAATGGTTTAAAATCACTGTGTTCCCAAGTGAAAGTTAAATATTTGACTGCAAATCCCGTTTATGGCTCATCCCTTGTGCATGCCGTAATTTGATTGAGTAAAGACCTACCTGTCCCACCTGTGTCCATAGGTACAAAGAAGACAGACAGATCAGGGAGCTTTTCCAAAGGAGATATAATCTAATAGACTTCTGGTAGCTTAAAGTTCCAGAGGTGCGCTGTGCCAAGGATGCCTGCACCCATTCGACAGGAATAGGACCACCCGGGTGACACAGAGTACCAGTGTGGGAACATCTCCTCAGGCTTAGGCCTGCTGTCCCACTGCAGGTTTGTTAGCGATAAGTGAAGATAGATAGCTTAGGGTGAGCGGTGTTGGATTCATGACCTCTGAAGGAGAAAATTTCACTTTGGGATCAAAAGACATGGCTTGGTCACTCGGAGCTTCATGCAGCAAAAGTTTTATTAAAGGAAAATGGGATAGAGAAAGCTTTCCGCAAAAGGCACTGGAAGGCGGGTAGGAGCATACCCTGAGTACCTCATTTAAGCAAGTTCAGTTAGGTCACTCAATCATGTCTAGCTCTTTGTGAGCCCATAGACTGTGGCATGCCAGGCCTCCCTGTCCTTCACTATCTCCCAGAGCTTGCTCAAACTCATGTCCATTGACTCAACAATGCCATCCAAGCATCTCTTCCTCTGTCATCCCCTTCTCCTCCTGTCTTCAGTCTTTCCCAGCATCAAGGTCTTTTTCAATGAGTCATCTCTTTGCATCAGGTGGCCAAAGTATTGTAGCTTTGGCTTCAGCATCAGTCCTTCCAGTGAATATTCAGGCAGTTAGCAACAGTATTATGATCTAGAAAATCCTAAATTATCTAGAGTTTTCAAGATAGCTATGACAATCTGAATTAGAATGTTTCAAGTGTCATTTTATTTTTTTAACATATTCTGCACCATAAACACTTGAGTAGCAAACTACACCCAATAGAGGTATGATCAGATCCACTTTAATAAAATGATGTGGATTGTGAACATTTGCATGAAAAGGGGTACAACTGAAAATGGTTTAAAATCACTGTGTTCCCAAGTGAAAGTTAAATATTTGACTGCAAATCCCGTTTATGGCTCATCCCTTGTGCATGCCGTAATTTGATTGAGTAAAGACCTACCTGTCCCACCTGTGTCCATAGGTACAAAGAAGACAGACAGATCAGGGAGCTTTTCCAAAGGAGATATAATCTAATAGACTTCTGGTAGCTTAAAGTTCCAGAGGTGCGCTGTGCCAAGGATGCCTGCACCCATTCGACAGGAATAGGACCACCCGGGTGACACAGAGTACCAGTGTGGGAACATCTCCTCAGGCTTAGGCCTGCTGTCCCACTGCAGGTTTGTTAGCGATAAGTGAAGATAGATAGCTTAGGGTGAGCGGTGTTGGATTCATGACCTCTGAAGGAGAAAATTTCACTTTGGGATCAAAAGACATGGCTTGGTCACTCGGAGCTTCATGCAGCAAAAGTTTTATTAAAGGAAAATGGGATAGAGAAAGCTTTCCGCAAAAGGCACTGGAAGGCGGGTAGGAGCATACCCTGAGTACCTCATTTAAGCAAGACCTTTTGTACTTTTTTGGTTGGCTATACACGATCGAAAGAATATTTTAAGGTGGTAAAGGTGTTACCTAGACCTACTCTCACAACATTAGGACAGGATTAACCAGAGGATGGTCTCCAGAGGTCATTATTGATGAGGCATTCCAATGCAAAATAGGTCTCATCTGTAAAACAATAAGAAAGTTACTTTCAAAGTAAATTGTTATCATGGCAAACATTTAGGCTAGAAAATGTTTGTTCCCCTTCCACCTCCTCCTTGGAAACCATTGGTCTCCTTCCCAAGTCTGACCATTGACCATTTCATTAGCAATCCCGTCAAACACATCCGTCAGTCCACCCTGATGACCATACCTGATAGACTTCTACATTCCTTCTAAACCACATTTATTTTCTCAGTGGAAAAAGAGTTTAAAATATGTTTGTAATTGTAAAAATATTAATAAACAAGGATAAAGAGCAAAGGTAAAAATTCCCTCAGTAATCTTTCCTGTATTCTCTTTCCTCAGAATAATCACGGTTAAATATTTGGATATATCTCTTTGCAGAAGATTCTGTTTGCGTTTTACATATATTGCATGTGTATACCCTGCCTATCCCTTGCACACCTGCCTGTTTTCAAATGGGCATCATCCAGGGATCATATAGGCAATTGCTACACTTCCTGATTTCTTGCTGATTGTGCCTTTCAGTCTCTGTGTCATAGAATTTGATGTTGGTGCACGCCCACAATCAAGATGCTATGGAATATGAAGTCAAAAAGGAAAAATAGTATTCTTATCCACAGCACCTCAAGTGGAAGCTTCAGAGTTTGGGATAGAGAGTAGGAGGAAGGAAAGGTGGTTACAGATGCCTTTTCCAGGTGTGACATATGGCCTCTGTGTCTTCAATATGAAGCATGCTATTGCTAGGCTGGGTCATGGACAGATGTTGGAGATGACCAGGTGAACTAAGGTGACCCCTGAATTTAGTATCTGGCTACTTGAAAATGTCCAGCTCTGACATTAACAGCTGGATGAGTTTCATTAGTTCTTTCTTAACATCCCAGAAATGTGTTGTCATCCTCTATAAAATTAAGAAAATAGTAACTTCCACTCTACATGCTTTACAGAGCTGTCGTTAAGGCCCAAGTGAGAAGATTTGACTGCGGAAGTGAGTTGATACTCTGAGAGGGACTGGTGTCACTTAAGGTGGTTGAGATGGGACAAAGGGCAAAAACTGGAATGATAAATCTCAATTTTTTGTTGTTGCTGTCAGTGGCATGTAGCCTACAAATAAAGAAATTCTTTTAAAAAATTAATTGTTTTTATTTTGCTTTTACAGAGTTCCGTTGTTTATAGCTATATATAATCCCAAATCCATCATAGGCATATCTTTGACCTCCCCTCCTGAGCCTCCTCCCACTCCTCCCCATCCCACCCCTACAGATTGTTGCATAGCCCCCATGTAAGATCCCTTAGTCTCACAGCGCATTCACAATGGCTATTGTTTTTACATACAATAGTGTAGGTTTCTCTGTTACTGTTTCCAATCCTCTCATTTGATCTTCCCTCCCCGCAATGTCCATAGGTCTGTTCTCTATGTGTGTTTCTCAATTGCTGCTCTGCATGTGTATTCATTGATACCATCTTACTAGATTCCATATATATGTGTTAGTACACTGTATTTGTCCTTATCTTTTTGACTTACTTCACTTTGTATAAGAGGTTCTAGATTCATCCACCTCATTAGGACTGATGCTTCTGCATTTCTTTTCATGGCTGAGAAATACTTCATTGTGTATATATATACTATAGCTTCTTTATCTGTTCATTTGTTGATGGGCATCTAGGCTGCTTCCATGTTCTAGCTATTGTAAAAAGTGCTGCAATGAACATTGGGGTACAGGTATCTCTTTCAATTTTGATTTCCTCAGGGCATATGCCTAATAGTGGGATTGCTGGATCATATGGTACTTCTATTCCTAGTTTTTTTAAGGAATCTCCGTACATACTGTCTTCCACAGTGGTTGTATCAATTTACGTTCTCACCACCAATGCAAGAGTGTTCCCTTTTCTCCGCACCCTCTCCAGCATTTACTGTCTGTAGATTTGTTGATGGTGGCCATTCTGACCAGTGTAAGGTCATATCTCATTGTAGTTTTGATTTGCATTTCTCTAATAATAAGGGACGTTGAACATATTTTCATTTGTTTTTTGGCCTTCTGTATGTCTTCTTTTGAGATGGATTTAGACACTTCCAGTCTCTGAACATATGCTTAGATGAGTTGGAGAGTGATTTTTTTTTTTGCAGCTAGGGATATAGGAGGTGCCCAGAAATCCTTGGTCGTGTCAAGGAAGAAAACTGAGCCTTTGCTGGCTGGTTTCAGGTTGACCTGAGAAACAAGTTATAGAAGTGATAGTAGTAATAATAGCAATAATCATAACAGGAAACTCTTATAGAGCATAGATTATGTGCCAGACATTGTTCTCAACCCTTTGCATTGATTGACTCAAACCACCCTCTGAGGTAAAACAGTTCCATCCAATCTGCATAGTTAAGGAAGCCTGAAGCTTTGAGAGGTTAAGTAACTTGCTCATGATCATGCAGCTGAAAAGTAGGCCTGAATCTGAGCCCAGAAAACAAGACTCCAGAACCGTTCTTATAATGCATTATGTAGTAAATTTCCAGGCCCATCCACAGGTAGCTTATAAAAGTCTACCTAGGCTTTTCAGCATCATAAAGATGGGATTATTATGACCAGATACTCAAAGGTCCCCAGGTCCAGCTCTCACTTGGCCTAGTGCTATGTATACAACAGTACCCATGGGGCATCTTCTTCCTCCAGAAGGCTGCCCTCTTGTCTGAATCACCTTCATTTCCCACCCATGACTTAGGACACACTCACCTAAACACTGAGAACACCTTTCCTTCAACCATGCTGTTCTGGGAGGCCTTTCCTCACTTCTTTCCACACTAATCCCTGCCTCCTGAGAACTAATCCCTGCCCCCCAAGCACCTAGAATGAATAACACACAGACCTGCCCATACATGTTGCCCAGTTTTTCTTTTACACTTAGTTTTGTCTCTTCAACTGGATAAGAATCTTCACTAGGATGGGGTCCACTTCTCCTCTCCATGCTGTGTACACCCCAACCTCTGTAAAAACAGGCCTCTTGACTCATGGAAGGTGAAATGTGCATGATGGATAATCTGCTTCATTAGCCCTGTGCCTTGACCACCACTTCCAGGTAGCCCACCCAGACTGTGGTCACCATTAATCTCAGCCACAAAACCAAAACCAGTCATGCTGCTAATTCATTTTTTTTTCTCCTTTAGACATTCTAAGATGCCATTCTTACACTAGAAGAAGATCAGATGATTGGATAATTTCCTCTGGTCACTTTATTTGCAGGAAAGCTCTTGGTCGTGTCAAGGAAGAAAACTAGCCTTTGCTGGCTGGTTTCAGGTTGACCTGAGAAACAAGTTATAGAAGTGATAGTAGTAATAATAGCAATAATCATAACAGGAAACTCTTATAGAGCATAGATTATGTGCCAGACATTGTTCTCAACCCTTTGCATTGATTGACTCAAACCACCCTCTGAGGTAAAACAGTTCCATCCAATCTGCATAGTTAAGGAAGCCTGAAGCTTTGAGAGGTTAAGTAACTTGCTCATGATCATGCAGCTGAAAAGTAGGCCTGAATCTGAGCCCAGAAAACAAGACTCCAGAACCGTTCTTATAATGCATTATGTAGTAAATTTCCAGGCCCATCCACAGGTAGCTTATAAAAGTCTACCTAGGCTTTTCAGCATCATAAAGATGGGATTATTATGACCAGATACTCAAAGGTCCCCAGGTCCAGCTCTCACTTGGCCTAGTGCTATGTATACAACAGTACCCATGGGGCATCTTCTTCCTCCAGAAGGCTGCCCTCTTGTCTGAATCACCTTCATTTCCCACCCATGACTTAGGACACACTCACCTAAACACTGAGAACACCTTTCCTTCAACCATGCTGTTCTGGGAGGCCTTTCCTCACTTCTTTCCACACTAATCCCTGCCTCCTGAGAACTAATCCCTGCCCCCCAAGCACCTAGAATGAATAACACACAGACCTGCCCATACATGTTGCCCAGTTTTTCTTTTACACTTAGTTTTGTCTCTTCAACTGGATAAGAATCTTCACTAGGATGGGGTCCACTTCTCCTCTCCATGCTGTGTACACCCCAACCTCTGTAAAAACAGGCCTCTTGACTCATGGAAGGTGAAATGTGCATGATGGATAATCTGCTTCATTAGCCCTGTGCCTTGACCACCACTTCCAGGTAGCCCACCCAGACTGTGGTCACCATTAATCTCAGCCACAAAACCAAAACCAGTCATGCTGCTAATTCATTTTTTTTTCTCCTTTAGACATTCTAAGATGCCATTCTTACACTAGAAGAAGATCAGATGATTGGATAATTTCCTCTGGTCACTTTCAGACTTTATGTTGTCTGTCTCCCTGTTTCTTTAAAGTAACTGTAGACTTTGGGGTTATTGCTTTTTAGGGATACCAAGTCCCCACTTAAAAGTGGACCAAACGGCAACACATAGTAAGAACGAGGGCTCCGTGTCCACCATGATGACCAGGAAGAAGCCAGCCGCAGTGGACAGTGTTACAATTCCACCAACCCCAGTATTATCTCTCCTTGCTGCATCTGCAGCAACGTCGGATGCAGGTGAGCACTTCAGATGCTTTGGGTTCATCCCAGGGAAGGTGGGCATGGAGAAGGCCCTCTGGGAATGTGCTGCTGAATACAGGTAAGAGCTCTGTTTCAACACTGGATTTCTCAAGTGGGAGAAGGTCTAAGAAAGGAAGGAAATCATCACAGAATCTGGAGGCAAAGGTCAGTGAGTAATGGTAACAGTTTTAATTATTTAAGCCTTAGTAATTACTAGTCTCTGCATAAAGGACCTTGTATATGTCATCTCATGTAACTCATAAAAGAACTCTGTGAAACAAAAACATGTAATTTCATTCCAGAAGAGGAGGGTAAGGATAAGGAAACTTGCCCCAGGAACTTATAGACAGTCAGGATTCCAACTCAGGTCCAAAGCGCATGGTCTGACCACTGCATTTCTCCACCTCCTATGGTCACCAGGGTTAGGAGACAATGATAAGAGTTCCCCTGAGGCCTTGATCCATTCTACCCCAGAATGTCATGAATTCCTCAATAGCTACCTGACTCCTCACTAGCTCTTTATAAAATACAAACTCTTTACTTGGGCATCCCTTATACTCTGTCTTCCACTGCTTCCCACATCATCTCCCAGCAGTCCTGTACAAACTCAGTTTGCCGCACTTACCTCTACTGCCAGGAAGGAAAGCCTTGGGCTTGGCTTAACATTGTTTTTAGAACAGCCTCAATCAATGCCTATTCCACATCCCTCTGATCTTCAAGGCCCAGCAAGTGAGTAACAGCTCCTCTGAATGCTGAGAGCATCCAGCACCTCCACTGTGCTGCTTGAGAAATGCTTGTTTTTAACTTCTCTCTTCGACAGAATTGTATGTACCTTAGAGTTAGAACTCATGATTTAGATTCTTCTGTCTTCATGGCACACAACATGATGGCACATTCCATAAAATGTGTTAAATCTTAAGCACATTGCAGTATTTAGAAATGCCTATTATGATTAGAAGCCCAAGAAGACACTCACTGATATTCACCCCAAACTCATCTTCTAATTCAGTAGGTTGCTTTAAATACAGAACTCAACTTGTCTACATACCTACGTCCTTCATGGAGACCATTGGTAATTAGAAAATGAGCCCAACTGAAATAATAGAAAGACATATTTGGGATGATACTTCCTAAATTGAGTCTCACAAAATATCAGTAGGTGTTTTGTGATAGATGGTTTCATAGTTAGATGAGTGTGAAGAATGATATTCTGCACCTGCTTCCTTTCTGCAGAGTTTTCTAAGCCTTTAACTAACCAGTGTTCATTGTAAAGTTTCAGGAGAGTGAGACACAGAATTTCATGATCTTTCCTGACCACAAAACTCTTTTGTTTCTGGGAATTGTTCTTAATATCCCTTGGAAATGTTATTCTACCCAGCTACTTAGGAAATCTTGCTCGGAAGAAATGGGACCACTTGCCCCAGGCTTATAGACAGTCAGGATTCCAACTCAGGTCCAAAGCGCATGGTCTGACCACTGCATTTCTCCACCTCCTATGGTCACCAGGGTTAGGAGACAATGATAAGAGTTCCCCTGAGGCCTTGATCCATTCTACCCCAGAATGTCATGAATTCCTCAATAGCTACCTGACTCCTCACTAGCTCTTTATAAAATACAAACTCTTTACTTGGGCATCCCTTATACTCTGTCTTCCACTGCTTCCCACATCATCTCCCAGCAGTCCTGTACAAACTCAGTTTGCCGCACTTACCTCTACTGCCAGGAAGGAAAGCCTTGGGCTTGGCTTAACATTGTTTTTAGAACAGCCTCAATCAATGCCTATTCCACATCCCTCTGATCTTCAAGGCCCAGCAAGTGAGTAACAGCTCCTCTGAATGCTGAGAGCATCCAGCACCTCCACTGTGCTGCTTGAGAAATGCTTGTTTTTAACTTCTCTCTTTCGACAGAATTGTATGTACCTTAGAGTTAGAACTCATGATTTAGATTCTTCTGTCTTCATGGCACACAACATGATGGCACATTCCATAAAATGTGTTAAATCTTAAGCACATTGCAGTATTTAGAAATGCCTATTATGATTAGAAGCCCAAGAAGACACTCACTGATATTCACCCCAAACTCATCTTCTAATTCAGTAGGTTGCTTTAAATACAGAACTCAACTTGTCTACATACCTACGTCCTTCATGGAGACCATTGGTAATTAGAAAATGAGCCCAACTGAAATAATAGAAAGACATATTTGGGATGATACTTCCTAAATTGAGTCTCACAAAATATCAGTAGGTGTTTTGTGATAGATGGTTTCATAGTTAGATGAGTGTGAAGAATGATATTCTGCACCTGCTTCCTTTCTGCAGAGTTTTCTAAGCCTTTAACTAACCAGTGTTCATTGTAAAGTTTCAGGAGAGTGAGACACAGAATTTCATGATCTTTCCTGACCACAAAACTCTTTTGTTTCTGGGAATTGTTCTTAATATCCCTTGGAAATGTTATTCTACCCAGCTACTTAGGAAATCTTGCTCGGAAGAAATGGGACCATCTCTCAAATATAATCAAGAATATTAATATATTTCACATGTTAGGTGTGAAATGAAAATTTTTGATGCAAATGTCGGGTAAATGATACCAACTATGAGAAAAAGAAGAAGTCCTAGGAGGGGGAGTCACAGAGGAAAGGTGACTCCCCCTCCTAGGTGCCCCTGAGATTTGCAGCCCCTTTGTGGAAGGGCATCTATGGATGGAGTATAAGAAGTGGGCACTGCTGCCATGCTGGGAAGTCTGGGAATTCATCCCTTGGCTGGAGCAAAAGATTTGGGCCAAAGTCTGCATACCCATCCAGATAACTGCTTATTCAGCCCTGTCATTTAACCTCTGGAGACCTCCCTCTATGGATTTAAAAATTAGCCTGTGTGTTTCCTCCTTTGCTTGCCAAGAACAGATATTTCCCAAAGGCAAAAGACAAGTGATCCCCTATTTGCCTTTCTTGAGCTTTTTCCACACTGAGAGAATGCATTCTCGGGATCCCAAACTTCTACATGCTTGCCTTCTCTATTTGTATTCAATAATTTACAAATATGCCAAATGGATAGATATCAAACTTTTAAATCTACCTCTCCAGTAATCAGAGCTGAACACTCCTGTTTCAGGATGCAGGACTAAGCTGTTTATTTTTGGCAGTGCTCAAAAGAGAGCCTCACGAGATTTCACAGACTTGGTCCATTTCCGGGTCTTAGGCTGCTAAGCAGAACTTTATGGAAAAACAGGCTAAAGATCTACTCCAGGTGCTGGAGACCAGACCTTCCTGAGATTCCATTCCTTACAGACAAATGTCTTCACATAAACCTGAGAGAATTAGGGTTGTGCACCCTGTGCTCAGGCCCAATGCCCCATTTCACACATGAAGACATTGATGCTTCCAAGATTCAGAGATTTGCCTGTGCACATGCAATTGAAATGGAACTGAAATTTCTTGATTTACTCTCTGATTTCCATTGGAATCTCATTTTTGTCATAGGCCCAACAGTAGTAAAGGCAGATTTCTTTCTCCCAGTTATGGACTCCTACCTTTCTTAAAGAACAGTGAGTGAAACTCATAATTTGATACTTTAACCAAAGTCAAGCATATAGAAGGTAGTTAATAAATAGGTTCTATGTTTAATTTCATTCAGTTGGATGCCTGTACACTAATCATACATATTTCTGATGAGAAAGCTCACTTAATTGTTTTCTTTAGAGTACTATCTTTCACTATAAATAAAGTAATTTAGAATTACTTCTGGCCATATACAGAGATCAACTTATTTTTCAATAGGCTATCATTTCTACAGAATGACTTTGAAGACCCAGATAACTGCAGAGAAAGAAAAGAAGAGTAAAAGTAAGGGTCTTATAAAGCAAATTCATTGAAGAAATCATTTATTGAGGGTTTTTTTTTTTTTGGCTGTGTGGCATACAGGATCTTAGTTCCCCAACCAGAGATCAAACCCATGTCCACTTCAGTGCAAGCACAGAGTCCAGACCACTGGACTGCCAGGGAATTGCCAATTGAGATTTTTTAAATACTAAAATAATTCCATTATTTTGAAATTTCTTTTAAGGTATCTAGTACAGTCCCTGATGGAGAGTTGATGCTGAATAAATAATTACTGAGTGAAATGAATGATTATGAGACAGTAGCTGTGTACTTAATACCGAACAAGATGGGAGACATCTGAAAAAAAAAAAAAAAACATGCTTGATATTAGAACTGCTTACCAAGCAAATGGGAAACATTTGACAGATGTGTGGTAGGCTGTTGGCAAATACTTGCCAAATTATCTATCAGTATATAGTCCTAATCCTATTTGTTTTTTTCAGGCAGGTGGTCTTTGGTAAAAGCAAAAAAGAAATGTTTCCCGCTTTATTAAGTGGAATGGATGAGTATAGGTCAGAGGCTTAAAAATATACCTTTGCTAGCTTGTCTGTGTGTGTGTGTATTTTTATTTGTTTAAGGCAATTTCTTAGCTTCTCCGAGTCTGATAGTCATGCTGATTATGAAGTTATTGATTTGGAGGAGAGGGCAGAACAGGAGCTGTAGGAGAAGGTGGCAAGACTGAGAACAAATCAGTCTGTGAGTATCTGGGAGCTAGGGAAGGCAGCTTCTGCCACTGGTGCTCAAGCAGGTCAGCCTTCGTGATCAAACTGCTCAATAGCCATTGATCAGCTACAGTCCCTGGTACAGCAAAGGAGGTCTGGTTCAAGGAGCACTATATCATTGTTGTGAGTAATTAGGGCTAATACATCATACATATTTCTGATGAGAAAGCTCACTTAATTGTTTTCTTTAGAGTACTATCTTTCACTATAAATAAAGTAATTTAGAATTACTTCTGGCCATATACAGAGATCAACTTATTTTTCAATAGGCTATCATTTCTACAGAATGACTTTGAAGACCCAGATAACTGCAGAGAAAGAAAAGAAGAGTAAAAGTAAGGGTCTTATAAAGCAAATTCATTGAAGAAATCATTTATTGAGGGTTTTTTTTTTTTTGGCTGTGTGGCATACAGGATCTTAGTTCCCCAACCAGAGATCAAACCCATGTCCACTTCAGTGCAAGCACAGAGTCCAGACCACTGGACTGCCAGGGAATTGCCAATTGAGATTTTTTAAATACTAAAATAATTCCATTATTTTGAAATTTCTTTTAAGGTATCTAGTACAGTCCCTGATGGAGAGTTGATGCTGAATAAATAATTACTGAGTGAAATGAATGATTATGAGACAGTAGCTGTGTACTTAATACCGAACAAGATGGGAGACATCTGAAAAAAAAAAAAAAAACATGCTTGATATTAGAACTGCTTACCAAGCAAATGGGAAACATTTGACAGATGTGTGGTAGGCTGTTGGCAAATACTTGCCAAATTATCTATCAGTATATAGTCCTAATCCTATTTGTTTTTTTCAGGCAGGTGGTCTTTGGTAAAAGCAAAAAAGAAATGTTTCCCGCTTTATTAAGTGGAATGGATGAGTATAGGTCAGAGGCTTAAAAATATACCTTTGCTAGCTTGTCTGTGTGTGTGTGTATTTTTATTTGTTTAAGGCAATTTCTTAGCTTCTCCGAGTCTGATAGTCATGCTGATTATGAAGTTATTGATTTGGAGGAGAGGGCAGAACAGGAGCTGTAGGAGAAGGTGGCAAGACTGAGAACAAATCAGTCTGTGAGTATCTGGGAGCTAGGGAAGGCAGCTTCTGCCACTGGTGCTCAAGCAGGTCAGCCTTCGTGATCAAACTGCTCAATAGCCATTGATCAGCTACAGTCCCCTGGTACAGCAAAGGAGGTCTGGTTCAAGGGAGCACTATATCATTGTTGTGAGTAATTAGGGCTAATGCAGTGAATGCTTCAATAAAGTTTGTTCAAAATGATGCATAATTTGAAATAACTTCTACTGCACTGTCCCAATAGTGATTGAATAACCACATCAGATACTGTATACCTGAATAAGTCAGATACAAATTGAATTAACTTCTCAGGGAGATTTTGTAATGTATAGAGAGTACATGATTTCACTACTAAAACATGCCCCCACATTTTGTATTTAAGATAAGGCTATATTATTAAGTAAATTACAAATTTTGTAGGAACTTCATAAAACACCAAGAAAAAGATTTCTTTAGTTTTGTACCTAAGAGTCTAGAGTAGTAGTGATGGAAAAATACGCAAACAGGCAGGCATTTCTTTCTTGTTCTCTTTCTCTCTCTCACTCTCTCTCTCTCTCACACACACAAACACACACACACACACACACAAACTGGTAATCTCTCATCTGAAATCCAAGTGGGAAAAAGACATGTATCAGGAGTGCTGTCATCAAACCTCACCCACTCAAGGTATAGTCCTGTCAGGGAGGACAGAGAGGCAGTGGAGGGAGTACAGCTCTTAATTTATCGTTTGTGTCTGTTTTGTATCAAAGCTAATACACTATTCTCTCAAAATGTTATCTCCCTTGTTTAAAACTATCAGAGTAAGTGAAAATATTTAAATTTCACATGTCTATTAACTGTTTAGACATTTTGCTTCTAAAAGCAAAATTGATGAAGTAATATCCAGGTGCAAATGCAAAAGGCAATGAATGTGAAGTTCAGAAATGTAAAGTAACTTATTTTGCTTGGTTTTTGTCATATGGGGAATCATGATCTGAAGCTTCTAATAAAAATAAATTCAGCTAAGGTCTTGTACTTCAAAAGAAAATAGAGCAAATATATGTGCAAGTTAATAGGATTTAGAACATCCAAGAGCCATAAGTATATAAACCACAGAAGTCATCAAATTATAAAATAAATTTCTCTAAGACTATGGGCCACCAAGTCAGACACAACTGAGTGACTGAACTGAACTGAATCCAGATTAATCGCTTAAGATATGCAGTAGAAAAAAAAAGATATACAGTAGAAAAAGTTTAGAATGATCTAGAGAAAATAAAACTTTATTTTAAAAATATATCATTCAAATTTTCTCAAAAGTGCTATCTCCCCACTCATGCTGAAGTAGCACAGAATGATTGAGTTCACCTAGCAAGCTCTATTGAATATGAGGTCCCTGAAGAGTCCCCTCCTTTTGACTCTGGGTCATGAAGAGACCCAGCAGGGATGCAACCTTCTGTATTTCTCTGAAGAACCGATTACACCAAAGGCCTTCTGAAAAACCTCTAATTTTTTTTTTGTCCAAAAAGGTGAAAATAAGCCCTTTTCTGATTTAAACTGGACATCCTAGAAATGCTGAGCTGGTCCTATGCCAAGGCTCTCCAACAATGATCATGGGTTTGAGCAAACTCCAGGAGATAGTGAAGGAAAGAGAAGTCTGCAGTCCGTGGGGTCACAAAGACTCAGACATGACTTTCAGCAATTGAACAAGGCTGCAACCATCCCCAAGAAGCATCAGATTCTCCCAAATCTGGACCTGCCCTCTGCTCCAACCCCTCTCCTTGGAAATGTCAGCCAGGACCCAGACTCCTTTGGAATCTCCACTGTCAGAGTGTCATTTGCAAAAAGCTAAAAACTAAGGTCAAGAATTCATTCAGCTCTTTAATAAGGAAACCAATATGATGATAATGCTGGTCCAAGAAGAATTAGACATAGAAAAAAGCGGATTGTAGAAATGTAGGCATTGGAGAAAGAATGCTGAGCAAAATTGCTCAGTTCATGTCCTAATGGGCAATAAAACCATAACCTCTGGGCTTATATTTTCTACTGGAAAGAAATTATTTGCATATTTTCTGGGCAAAAATCTACAAGTTAATATATTACCTGGCAGAATCTAGGCCTATAATCTGTAGTGGATAGTGAATCTAATAAGGGTACCTTTCCCTGGATAATTAATAATCCCTGGGAAGGCCTATAAAATGACACTCAGACTCCAAAAGGACATGAACCTTTCCATTTACTTTGTTTCTAAGTTTTGACTCATTTTTCTTGACACTATTTATGGGCTGTGCAGTCCTCTAGTTGAACACATGTGTTCTTGCTTTTGATCGCCTGCGTTGGAAGCTCAGTACTGCACTGAAGCAATGTTCACATCTGTGGACAGGGGGAAGCATGCCATGCAGCGTAGAGGAGTGTGGTGAGGAATACATGAGGTGAGCCCTGTGAAAATCTTAGCAGAGTGCCTGATATATGGGAAGAGTTGAGCAAATAAGTGTTATTGTTGTTGCTACCATTGTTGCTGTTAGAAATTGTTATTCTGTTCCCTGTTTTATACCCTGTAATGTTCCTATCTCTTTCACCCACTCCACAAACTATTTGAATATCTAATTTGTGGTTATTCTGCAAGACTCATTTTAGGTGGCTTCAACTGTAAGAAGTCTTCCCTTAGACCCATTCTGAGAATCACCCCCTGGCCAAGGAGATGCCACATGCTTCATGGCTGCCTATAAGCCCCTTGATCATTGATCCCTACATTTCTTTTTGTTGTTGTTTATTCTTTATTTTAAAAGTTTTACAGAGTTTTGTTGTTCACAGACATGTATGTTCCCAGATCAGTCATATGCATATCCCTGGTCCCTAACCCCCCACTTCCCCTCTTCCCACCCCTCCAGATCATCGCCCCACACCATTGTAAGCACTCCTATTCCCTTAGCACAATGCCAATAGCTATCTTTTCCACACATGACAGTACAGGTTTCCATACTACTCCCTCCATGCCTCCCCCTCCCTATTTCTTCCCCACAATGTCCCTATGTCCATGCTCTGTCTGTGTCCCATGCTGCACTGTCCACTGCCCTATTGTCAGACATTATTTGACATTTTTTTAAAGTTATTCTTAGGGGCTTCCCTGGTGGTCCAGTGGGTGGAGAGTCTGCCTTTCAGTGCAAGGGGCACCAGTTCCATCTGTGGCCTGGAAGGATCCCACATGCCATGGAATGGCTGGATCTGTGTGTCCAGTTGCCAGCCAACGCTCTGGAGCACATGTGCCCAGAGCTGGTGCTCTACTGTGAGAGGGGCCACTGCAATGGGAGGCCCACACATGCCGAAGAATGAAAAAGAAGATGGGGCTTCCCTGGTGGCACAGTGGGTAAGGACACCACCTTGCAGTGCAAGGGGCGCCAGTTCGATTCCTGGCCCGGGAAGACCCCGCATGCCACGGAGAAACTGGACTGATGTGTCCAACTACCAAGCCGAAGCTCTGGAGCACATGCGCCCAGAGCTGGTGCTCTGCAGCGAGAGAGGCCACTGCGATGGGAGGCCCACACAGGCCAAAGAACAAAGATGGATGAAAATGAATAAATGAAAGACCAATAGAAGTACCCCCCCAAAAAAGATGGATGAAAATAAATATAAATTTTAAAATGAGGCATGATGGGGAAAAGAAAAAGAAACAAAAGTTATTTTTAATTGAAGGATAATTGCTTTATACTATTGTGTTGATTTCTACCATACATCAACATGAATCAGTGATAGGTCCCTTCCCTCTTGACCCTCCCTCATATCTCCCACCTCATCCCACCGCATATATATGGAATCCAGAAAGATAGCCTCAGAGACCTCTGGGATAATATCAAACTCACAAACATTAGAATTATAGGGGTTCCAGAAGAAGAAAATTTTTGAAGAGATTATTGTTGAAAATTTACCCAACATGGGAAAAGAAATAGTCAATCAAGTCCAAGAAGCGCAAAGTGTACAATACAGAATCAACCTGAGAAGAAACACACCAAGACACATATTAATGAAGCTAACACAAATTAAACACAAAGACAGAATTCTAAAAAAGCAGTGTCAAAGGCAAAATTTCAGGCCATACTACTCCCTCCATGCCTCCCCCTCCCTATTTCTTCCCCACAATGTCCCTATGTCCATGCTCTGTCTGTGTCCCATGCTGCACTGTCCACTGCCCTATTGTCAGACATTATTTGACATTTTTTTAAAGTTATTCTTAGGGGCTTCCCTGGTGGTCCAGTGGGTGGAGAGTCTGCCTTTCAGTGCAAGGGGCACCAGTTCCATCTGTGGCCTGGAAGGATCCCACATGCCATGGAATGGCTGGATCTGTGTGTCCAGTTGCCAGCCAACGCTCTGGAGCACATGTGCCCAGAGCTGGTGCTCTACTGTGAGAGGGGCCACTGCAATGGGAGGCCCACACATGCCGAAGAATGAAAAAGAAGATGGGGCTTCCCTGGTGGCACAGTGGGTAAGGACACCACCTTGCAGTGCAAGGGGCGCCAGTTCGATTCCTGGCCCGGGAAGACCCCGCATGCCACGGAGAAACTGGACTGATGTGTCCAACTACCAAGCCGAAGCTCTGGAGCACATGCGCCCAGAGCTGGTGCTCTGCAGCGAGAGAGGCCACTGCGATGGGAGGCCCACACAGGCCAAAGAACAAAGATGGATGAAAATGAATAAATGAAAGACCAATAGAAGTACCCCCCCCAAAAAGATGGATGAAAATAAATATAAATTTTAAAATGAGGCATGATGGGGAAAAGAAAAAGAAACAAAAGTTATTTTTAATTGAAGGATAATTGCTTTATACTATTGTGTTGATTTCTACCATACATCAACATGAATCAGTGATAGGTCCCTTCCCTCTTGACCCTCCCTCATATCTCCCACCTCATCCCACCGCATATATATGGAATCCAGAAAGATAGCCTCAGAGACCTCTGGGATAATATCAAACTCACAAACATTAGAATTATAGGGGTTCCAGAAGAAGAAAATTTTTGAAGAGATTATTGTTGAAAATTTACCCAACATGGGAAAAGAAATAGTCAATCAAGTCCAAGAAGCGCAAAGTGTACAATACAGAATCAACCTGAGAAGAAACACACCAAGACACATATTAATGAAGCTAACACAAATTAAACACAAAGACAGAATTCTAAAAGCAGCAAGGGAAAAGCAGCTAGTGACATACAAGGGAAAGCCTATACATTTAACAGCTGATCTTTCAACAGAAACTCTTCAGGCCAGAAGGGAATGGAAGGACACATTTAAACGGCTGAAAGAGAATAATCTGCAACCAAGAATCCTCTACCTTGCAAGGATCTCCTTCGAAATTGATGGAGAAATCAAAAGCTTTACAGATAAGCAAAAATTAAAAGAATTTAGTCACACCAAACCAGCCTTACAACAAGTGGTAAAGGGACTTATATAGAAAACAAGTATAAAAGGAGAAGATGCACGAAACAAACCCATCATAACATCTAAGAAGATGACAATAGGATCATTTGTATCAATAATTACTTTGAATGTCAATGGACTAAATGCCCCAACCAAAAGACACAGAGTGGCTGAATGGATCCAAAAACACGACCCATACATATGCTGCCTCCAGGAAACTCTTCTCAGACCTAGAGACACTCATAGACTGAAAGTGAGAGGCTGGAAAAAGATATTCCATGCAAGTGGAAATCAAAAGAAAGCTGGAGTAGCAATCCTCATATCAGATAAAATAGATTTTAAAGTAAAGAAGATTCTAAGAGACAAGGCAGGTCACTACATCATGATTAAGGGATCCATCCAAGAAGAAGACATAACAATCATAAATATCTATGCTCCCAACGCAGGAGCACCCTAATACATAAGACAAACACTTTCAGACATAAAAGAAGACATTGACAGCAACACAATCATAGTAGGAGACTTTAATACTCCTCTCACACCAATGGACAGATCATCCAAACAGAAAATTAATAAAGAAACACAAGCCTTAAATGCCACACTAGAAGAAATGGACCTCATTGATATCTTTAGGACTTTCCAACCAAAAGCAGAAGAATACACTTTCTTCTCAAGTGCTCACGGAACATTCTCCAGGATAGACCACATCTTGGGCCACAAATCAATCCTCAGTCAATTCAAGAAAACTGAAATTCTATCAGCCATCTTCTCGGACCACAATGCAGTGAGACTAGAGATCAACTACAGGAAAAAAACCGCTAAAAACACAAACACATGGAGATTAAACAACACATACCTAAAAAACCAACTGATCATTGAGGAAATCAAAGGAGAAATAAAAAAATTCCTAGAAGAAAATGACAATGAACACACGACAGTGCAAAACCTATGGGATACTGTAAAAGCAGTTCTAAGAGGGAAGTTTATAGCAATTCAATCCCACCTCAAGAAACTAGGAAAATCTGAAAAAGACAACCTTACCTTACGCTTAAAACAATTGGAGAAAGAAGAACAAAAACACCCCAAAGACAGCAGAAGAAGATAAATCATAAAGATCAGAGCAGAAATAAATGAAAAAGAAACAAAAGAAACAATAGTAAAGATAAATAAAACAAAAAGCTGGTTCTTCGAAAAAGTCAATAAAATCGACACACCACTGGCCAGACTCATCAAGAAAAAGAGAGAGAAGAACCAGATCACCAAAATCAAAAATGAAAAAGGAGAGATTACAACGGATAATGCAGAAATCCAAAGGATTATAAGAGACTATTATGAACAACTCTATGACAACAAACTGGACAACCTGGAAGAAATGGACAGTTTCTTAGAGAAGATTAATCTCCCAAGACTCAACCAGGAAGAAATAGAAACTATGAACAAGCCAATCACAAGCTCAGAAATCGACCTTGTGATCAAAAATCTACCCAAAAATAAAAGCCCAGGGCCAGATGGTTTCACAAGTGAATTCTACCAAACATTTAAAGAAGAGCTAATGCCTGTCCTTCTAAAACTCTTCCAAAAAATTGCCCAGGAAGGAACACTTCCAAACACACTCTACGAGCCCACCATCACCCTGATACCAAAGCCAGGCAAAGACATCACAAAAAAAGAAAATTATAGGCCAATTTCACTGATGAATCTAGATGCCAAAATCCTCAACAAAATCCTAGCAAACAGAATTCAGCAACACATCAAAAAGCTCATTCATCACGATCAAGTTGGGTTCATCCCAGGCATGCAAGGATTCTTCAATATCCACAAATCAATCAATGTGATACACCATAACAACAAATTGAGAGACAAACATCACATGATCATCTCAATAGATGCGGAAAAAGCCTTCAACAAAGTACAACACCCATTTATGATAAAAACTCTTCAAAAAATGGGCATAGAAGGAACCTATGTCAACATAATAAAAGCCATATATGAGAAGCCCACAGCAAACATTATCCTCAACAGTGAAAAACTCAAAGCATTCCCTCTAAGATCAGGAACAAGACAAGGGTGTCCACTTTCACCACTACTATTCAACATAGTCCTGGAAGTTCTAGCAACAGCAATAAGAGAAGAGAAAGAAATCAAAGGAATCCAGATTGGAAAAGAAGAAGTCAAACTCTCTCTATTTGCAGATGACATGATATTATACATAGAAAATCCCAAAGACACTATTACAAAACTACTAGAGTTAATCAGCGAATTCAGCAAAGTCGCAGGATACAAAATCAATACAGAGAAATCACTGGCATTCCTATACACAAACAATGAAAAATCAGAAAATGAAATCAAAGAGGCAATCCCCTTCACCATCGCAACCAAAAGAATCAAATATCTAGGAATAAACCTACCCAAAGAAACAAAAGAACTGTACACAGAAAATTACAAGGCACTCATGAGAGACATTAAAGAAGACTTAAACAGATGGAGAGATATTCCATGTTCCTGGGTCGGGAGAATCAATATTGTGAAAATGATTATACTACCAAATGTCATCTATAGATTCAATGTGATCCCTATCAAACTTCCAATAACATTCTTTACAGAACTAGACCAATGAATAACACAGTTCATATGGAAACACAAAAGACCTCGAATAGCCAAAGCAATCCTGAGGAAGAAGAATGGAGCTGGGGGGATCAGCCTCCCCAACTTCAGACTCTACTACAAAGCAATAGTCATCAAGACAGTATGGTACTGGCACAAAAACAGAAATATCGACCAATGGAACAAGATAGAGAACCCAGAGATAAAGCCACGCACCTATGGGTACCTTATTTTTGACAAAGGAGGAGACACTATAAAATGGGACAAAGACAGCCTCTTCAACAAATGGTGCTGGGAAAATTGGACAGCTACATGCAAGAAAATGAAGTTGGAACATTCCCTGACACCATACACAAAGATCATCTCAATAGATGCAGAAAAAGCCTTCGACAAAGTACAACACCCATTTATGATAAAAACTCTTCAAAAAATGGGCATAGAAGGAACCTATGTCAACATAATAAAAGCCATATATGAGAAGCCCACAGCAAACATTATCCTCAACAGTGAAAAACTCAAAGCATTCCCTCTAAGATCAGGAACAAGACAAGGGTGTCCACTTTCACCACTACTATTCAACATAGTCCTGGAAGTTCTAGCAACAGCAATAAGAGAAGAGAAAGAAATCAAAGGAATCCAGATTGGAAAAGAAGAAGTCAAACTCTCTCTATTTGCAGATGACATGATATTATACATAGAAAATCCCAAAGACACTATTACAAAACTACTAGAGTTAATCAGCGAATTCAGCAAAGTCGCAGGATACAAAATCAATACAGAGAAATCACTGGCATTCCTATACACAAACAATGAAAAATCAGAAAATGAAATCAAAGAGGCAATCCCCTTCACCATCGCAACCAAAAGAATCAAATATCTAGGAATAAACCTACCCAAAGAAACAAAAGAACTGTACACAGAAAATTACAAGGCACTCATGAGAGACATTAAAGAAGACTTAAACAGATGGAGAGATATTCCATGTTCCTGGGTCGGGAGAATCAATATTGTGAAAATGATTATACTACCAAATGTCATCTATAGATTCAATGTGATCCCTATCAAACTTCCAATAACATTCTTTACAGAACTAGACCAATGAATAACACAGTTCATATGGAAACACAAAAGACCTCGAATAGCCAAAGCAATCCTGAGGAAGAAGAATGGAGCTGGGGGGATCAGCCTCCCCAACTTCAGACTCTACTACAAAGCAATAGTCATCAAGACAGTATGGTACTGGCACAAAAACAGAAATATCGACCAATGGAACAAGATAGAGAACCCAGAGATAAAGCCACGCACCTATGGGTACCTTATTTTTGACAAAGGAGGAGACACTATAAAATGGGACAAAGACAGCCTCTTCAACAAATGGTGCTGGGAAAATTGGACAGCTACATGCAAGAAAATAAAGTTGGAACATACCCTGACACCATACACAAAGATCAACTCAAAATGGATTAAAGACTTAAATGTAAGATCAGAAACCATCAAACTCTTAGAGGAGAATATAGGCAAAACCCTCAAGGACATCAATCAAAGCAAGATCTTCTCTGACCCACCTACTAGAATAGTGGAACTAAAAAGACAAGTGAACATGTGGGACCTAATGAAACTTAAAAGCTTTTGTACAGCTAAAGAAATTACAAAAAAGCTGAACAGACAGCCCACAGAGTGGGAGAAAATCATAGCAAATGAAACAACAGACAAAGAATTCATCTCCAAAATCTACAAGCAACTCAGACAACTCAGCACTGGAAAAACGAACAACCCAATCAAAAAATGGGAAAAGGACCTAAACAGACACCTCTCCAATGATGACATACAGATGGCCCAAAAACACATGAAACGATGCTCAACTTCACTAATAATTAGAGAAATGCAAATCAAAACTACAATGAGATATCACGTCACGCCCGTCAGAATGGCCATCATCCACAAATCGACAGACAATAAATGCTGGAGAGGCTGCGGAGAAAAGGGAACACTCCTGCATTGCTGGTGGGAGTGTAAATTGATACAGCCTCTATGGAAGACAGTCTGGAGATTTCTTAAAAAACTAAAAATAGAAACACCATATGACCCAGCAATCCCACTCTTAGGCTTATACCCTGACGAAATCAAAATTGAAAGAAGCACCTGTACCCCAATGTTCATTGCAGCTCTCTATACAATAGCTAGAACATGGAAGGAACCTAGATGCCCATCAACGAACGAATGGATCCAAAAGCTTTGGTACATATATACAATGGAATACTACACACCTGTAAAGAGAAATGCAGAAGAATCAACCCTAATGAGGTGGCTGGATCTAGAACGTATCATCAAAAGTGAAGTCAGTCAAAAAGAGAAGGACAAATACAGTATATTAACACATATATATGGAATCTAGTAGGATGGTGATGATGGCACATGCAGTGAAGCGACAGAAAGACAGACATGGACAGTGGACATATGGACATTGTGGGGAAGGAACAGTGGGTGAGAGGCGTAAAGGAAGTAGCATGAAGGCCTGTGCTATCATAAGTGAAGAAAATAACTCTAGTCATTGCTCTGTGAGAAAAGGGGATCCTGCAGGGGTGCTGTGTGATGGTCGAGAGAGGAGGGAAGGGGGGGATATACATATGACTAATCTGAGAACATACATATCTGTATACAACAAAACTCTGTAAAAGTTAAAAGTAAAATAAAGGTTTTTTTTTTTTTTTTAAAAAAAGAAGGCTAATTGCTTTATACTATTGTGTTGATTTCTACCATACATCAACATGAATCAGTGATAGGTCCCTTCCCTCTTGACCCTCCCTCATATCTCCCACCTCATCCCACCGCATATATATGGAGTCCAGAAAGATAGTACTGATGAACCTATTTGCAGGACAGCAGTGGAGACCCAAGCATAGTGAGCAGATATGTGGACATGGTGGGGAAAGGAGAGGGCGGGACGAACTGAAAGAGTAGCATGGAAACATATACATGACCGTATGTAAAACAGACAGTAGTGGGAATTTGCTGTGTGATACAAGGAGCCCACCCCCAATACTCCTTATTTGACTTTGAAACCCCAGTATCTAGCACTGGTGTGGGCAAACGATAGCAGATCATTAACTATTGGTCAAAATGCATTGAACAACAACTGTCTCTGCACAAAATCTTCTGGTGCATGAGCATACGTTCTCCAGCATGGTACTTAGAGTGGAGAGGCATTGGTTTGCCTATACTTTCCCTGTCAGCCCCAGAAACAGCAAATTATCCTGAGACTGTTCAGCAAAAGGAGCAGCCTGAGAGGGATCCCTGGGGCCTCTAGAACCTTCTGCTCAGTAGTGGCAGACCAGCTTCTGGCTAATCCACCAGGGAAGGATATCCTCCAAGGAAGATTATTTCCAGATTAAAGGGTCAGCCTAAATGATGTGGTAGATGGTATGTGCTTACTTCAGAGAAAGAGGAACTTGTACACAGAAATATCTCCCTTCACTCAGAAGATCTTTGGGGTTTTCAGAATAAGCTTCTCAGTGGAAAGCTTTATATTTGTTCCATTGAATGAGTACTGAGTATCCCATGAATTCCCAGAATCTTGGGCTAAGAATGAGAGAAAAAAATTTAGAAACACTGCTATTAAGCAACATATAATTATATTGGGGTGTCAAGAACCCAGTGCTGGGTGCATAGTAGATACTCAGTAAACATGCCTGGACTGGATTTAACTAATTTTGCTCTCTCCAGAGCTGAGATTTTAGGAAAGACGGAGGGTTTAATAACAGGTTGGAAAGTGCAATGTCTGTGAGAAGTTTAACTCAATTTATCTTCTATGAATGCTTTGTAAAGATTACACTCTCAACCACCCCTTGCCACAGTCAAACCCTCTTAAAACAGAGTAATGATAATAATACACTTTATCATCTTCCTAGTGATAGTATCATTCACACCTCCATCGAAGCTCAGTGGGAGGTTTGACTGTAAGGCATCACACACAGAGGGAAGTGAGGTGTGATTATTGTAATGAGGACCCCACGCTCAGAAATCAGGAAAGAAAACCTCTCACACATAAAGTGATTTCTATTAAGAAAAAACCTAAAGTGTGGAAAAGCCGTATGTAAAACAGACAGTAGGAATTTGCTGTGTGATACAAGGAGCCCACCCCCAATACTCCTTATTTGACTTTGAAACCCCAGTATCTAGCACTGGTGTGGGCAAACGATAGCAGATCATTAACTATTGGTCAAAATGCATTGAACAACAACTGTCTCTGCACAAAATCTTCTGGTGCATGAGCATACGTTCTCCAGCATGGTACTTAGAGTGGAGAGGCATTGGTTTGCCTATACTTTCCCTGTCAGCCCCAGAAACAGCAAATTATCCTGAGACTGTTCAGCAAAAGGAGCAGCCTGAGAGGGATCCCTGGGGCCTCTAGAACCTTCTGCTCAGTAGTGGCAGACCAGCTTCTGGCTAATCCACCAGGGAAGGATATCCTCCAAGGAAGATTATTTCCAGATTAAAGGGTCAGCCTAAATGATGTGGTAGATGGTATGTGCTTACTTCAGAGAAAGAGGAACTTGTACACAGAAATATCTCCCTTCACTCAGAAGATCTTTGGGGTTTTCAGAATAAGCTTCTCAGTGGAAAGCTTTATATTTGTTCCATTGAATGAGTACTGAGTATCCCATGAATTCCCAGAATCTTGGGCTAAGAATGAGAGAAAAATTTAGAAACACTGCTATTAAGCAACATATAATTATATTGGGGTGTCAAGAACCCAGTGCTGGGTGCATAGTAGATACTCAGTAAACATGCCTGGACTGGATTTAACTAATTTTGCTCTCTCCAGAGCTGAGATTTTAGGAAAGACGGAGGGTTTAATAACAGGTTGGAAAGTGCAATGTCTGTGAGAAGTTTAACTCAATTTATCTTCTATGAATGCTTTGTAAAGATTACACTCTCAACCACCCCTTGCCACAGTCAAACCCTCTTAAAAACAGAGTAATGATAATAATACACTTTATCATCTTCCTAGTGATAGTATCATTCACACCTCCATCGAAGCTCAGTGGGAGGTTTGACTGTAAGGCATCACACACAGAGGGAAGTGAGGTGTGATTATTGTAATGAGGACCCCACGCTCAGAAATCAGGGAAAGAAAACCTCTCACACATAAAGTGATTTCTATTAAGATACTCATTTAATATAAAATATTCAAACTCCTCTTTATAAATAGGAGAGAATGAAAGGACACTTTTCCAGGGCAAATTTTATGTGGCCAAGAACAAAAGGGCACAAATATTTTACGATCCGTTTTGAGATGAAAGTGACATGCCTGCCTTATTCATTGGCTCTTTCCATTTCCAGAAGTCTAATTAGATTGTTAGTTTAATGGTGGTGAGATAATTTAGTGGCAACTGAAAGCAATTGTGTTAATGAGAAGGGGGGACAGTGCTTTGGGTTTCCTGTAATTAATGGAGAGTTTTTGAACAACTTCTTGTTTCTAGTGAAGTTGGCATACTGAGCCCAGCTGTGGAGAAGGGGGACAGGGTCTTTCCAGCTTATTGCTGCGGAAATGGCCTCAGGCAGTGTGGAAGAACTGCGTAATGACTGTCATTAAGAATGATCTTTAGTGGTCCAGGCAGACTGTAAGTCCTTCTAAGAGACTGGTGAGAGGCTTAAAAAGAATAGTCAGGTGTGACAAAGAGAAAGAAACAGACAGACAGAGAGGTATAAATCACCTATAGCCCTCTTCACTCTACCTTTGAGGGTCACTGTGGCAATCCCAGATCATCTCCCAGAGGGATTCCTTCTCCTGCTGCTTCAACTGGAATTGACTAAACAAGACTGGTTAAAAGCAGACTAGAAGGGGGCTTCCCTGGTAGCCCAGTGGGTAAAGAGCCTGTCTTGCAGTGCAGGGGGCACTGGTTCGATCCCTGGCCCAGGAAGATTCCACATGCCTCAGAGCGGCTGGGCGGGTGTGTCCAATTACGAGCCCACACTCTGGAGCACATGTGTGTAAAGCCAGTGCTCTGCAACGATAGAGGCCACTGCAATGGGAGGTCCATGCAGGCCAAAGAATAAAGATGGATGAAAACAAATGATGACTTAGAGGCAAAAAAAAAGTTCTTAAAAAAAAAAAAGATTGACTAGAAGGAATCTCTGCAAATCCCTTCATGTTGCAGCTGGGGAAATTAAGCCCAGAGAAGTGAACTGAATTATAAATATTAACTGCTAGAAGTTAGGAAACCTGGATTGAAGCTCAGTGGGAGGTTTGACTGTAAGGCATCACACACAGAGGGAAGTGAGGTGTGATTATTGTAATGAGGACCCCACGCTCAGAAATCAGGGAAAGAAAACCTCTCACACATAAAGTGATTTCTATTAAGATACTCATTTAATATAAAATATTCAAACTCCTCTTTATAAATAGGAGAGAATGAAAGGACACTTTTCCAGGGCAAATTTTATGTGGCCAAGAACAAAAGGGCACAAATATTTTACGATCCGTTTTGAGATGAAAGTGACATGCCTGCCTTATTCATTGGCTCTTTCCATTTCCAGAAGTCTAATTAGATTGTTAGTTTAATGGTGGTGAGATAATTTAGTGGCAACTGAAAGCAATTGTGTTAATGAGAAGGGGGGACAGTGCTTTGGGTTTCCTGTAATTAATGGAGAGTTTTTGAACAACTTCTTGTTTCTAGTGAAGTTGGCATACTGAGCCCAGCTGTGGAGAAGGGGGACAGGGTCTTTCCAGCTTATTGCTGCGGAAATGGCCTCAGGCAGTGTGGAAGAACTGCGTAATGACTGTCATTAAGAATGATCTTTAGTGGTCCAGGCAGACTGTAAGTCCTTCTAAGAGACTGGTGAGAGGCTTAAAAAGAATAGTCAGGTGTGACAAAGAGAAAGAAACAGACAGACAGAGAGGTATAAATCACCTATAGCCCTCTTCACTCTACCTTTGAGGGTCACTGTGGCAATCCCAGATCATCTCCCAGAGGGATTCCTTCTCCTGCTGCTTCAACTGGAATTGACTAAACAAGACTGGTTAAAAGCAGACTAGAAGGGGGCTTCCCTGGTAGCCCAGTGGGTAAAGAGCCTGTCTTGCAGTGCAGGGGGCACTGGTTCGATCCCTGGCCCAGGAAGATTCCACATGCCTCAGAGCGGCTGGGCGGGTGTGTCCAATTACGAGCCCACACTCTGGAGCACATGTGTGTAAAGCCAGTGCTCTGCAACGATAGAGGCCACTGCAATGGGAGGTCCATGCAGGCCAAAGAATAAAGATGGATGAAAACAAATGATGACTTAGAGGCAAAAAAAAAGTTCTTAAAAAAAAAAAAGATTGACTAGAAGGAATCTCTGCAAATCCCTTCATGTTGCAGCTGGGGAAATTAAGCCCAGAGAAGTGAACTGAATTATAAATATTAACTGCTAGAAGTTAGGAAACCTGGATTCTTTCTCTACCACGTGGATGTAAAGTGAAATCTGGATTTGCAATTCAAGGACCAATATTATTGCTTAGACTGTGATACTTAATTTCCTTAGGTGAGTCACAGTGTAAATAAGACTTCTGGGTCTCAGTTTCCTCTTCAGTGAAATGGGAAAAACAACTTCTGCTTTTTAGGCAGTGGTGAGAAAGAAATGAAACAGCAAATAAAATCACCAACCACATTTTCAAAACAATATATCCCTGTCTTATGAACCCTCTCATGTCAAAAATGAAGTCATGTAATGCCATGATTTAATCATGTAAGTCATAATTTAGTCATGTTATGACTCAGATCATAACACCCATTAACTGTCTTTAGAAGTTTTATCTTCACTGCATGCATGCATGATGTTGCTTTAGTCGTGTTTGACTCTTTAGACTGTAACCCGCCAGGCTCCTCTGTCCATGGGATTCTCCAGGCAAGAATATTGGAGTGGGTTGCCATGCCCTCCTCCAGGGGATCTTCCCAACCCAGGGATTGAACCTGAGTCTCTTACGTCTCCTGAATTGGAAGACCAGTTCTTTACAACTAGCCCCTCCTAAAAAGGCCTTTCATCCTCACAGCCTCCTCCCAATATGCTTACTTCATGACACAAAGCACCCTCAGATTAGGGCTTTGTATTAAGCTCACCTTACTGCGACTTCTAGAAGGTTTTCTTACAGATTATCAAATATTTCCTAAGTACCTGCCACAATGATATGTACAAGTAAAGATTGGCCCTTACCCTAGGAGAACTTTCACACTATTTGGGAAGACCTAAATCCAAAACATGAGATGACCAAATAATATTTTTAAATTAATAGATTGAATAACAGTCTCAGATACTAACAGAACCATCAGTTAGAAACCAATAGATCATTAGTTTCCAGTTGAATACACTAAGGGAGTTTGGAAGACATCGAGATGACCTGGTGGTCGAGAAGAGTTGAGATGGCCTTCTAAGGATGGATTAAAATAAAAAAGCAGACAGAAGCAGAAAGGCCGGGTTTACAGTCTCTCTAAGATAGAAGTCTATGTGGAAATAATGACAGATGAGCCTAGAAGAATGGTTTGCAGTCAGAACCTGGAGTCCCTGAAATTCTAGTATGAGTCATGAAGACTCTGTTGAAGGACAGTGTAGCAAAAGAAAGCCATAGGCCAATTGCTGTCTGCAGTTGTATTTCAGCTGACCTACACAGGCTTATACATGATTTTAAAAGCTCAATTTGTAGATTGTGAAAAATATAAGGTTTACATCATAATCAAGAGTTCTAGCTTTCAAAACAGATTATCTGATAGCTTTGGACTCAGATTCTGACTTGATAACAATGACTATGAAAATTGGGGATTGAAAAAGGCCTTTAAAATTGGGAAACCCAGGGAAACTCAGGTTTCCTCACTCCTTGTCCAGTTGCTTGTCTTCTTTGCTTTCTTAGTAAGGAAATATGGTTCTAAACTCACTTTGAAATAGGGCAGCCCTTGCTTGAATCCTGGATTCCATGACTTCTGAGATGTATCCCTTAGAACAATTATCTAACTTCTGAGATTTCAGTTTTCATCTCTGTGAAAGAGAGAGACGAATGTCTTCCCTTGGTTGTCATCACAATTAAATAAGGAAATATGTGAAATACTGCAGACTACACTGTAGATTCTCCAAAAATGTTAGTTTCTCCCCCTTTCCTGTAGTTTCACATGAGAGCAGAGTTAATGCTGTCCATTTACCTTGTATGGTCTATGGTATGAAACAAAGTCCGTTGCTGCAAAAGCTATCATCGAGTAAATGAATGACGCAAAAACACGTACACTCCACTCCACCCCCAGCAAAGAATAAAAGTTTGTTTTCTCCCCTCTCCCCAACCCAAGATTCCTAAAATGTGACATCTGTTAATATCCTTTTGTAATATTGTTAGTTTGCTTTATGAGATCTACTTTTGAAAGAGACATAAGGAGAGAACCTAGCTACTTACCTTCTTTCTCAGAGTTTCTTACCTATTCAAGAATCCTCTTTGAAACAGCTTTAAATTAAGAGAAACCAGATAGCTTTTATACAACAATAAGGAAATGTGAATCTGTGCTACCAGTGGACAAGTTCAAAGGATAGTGAGAAGGTACTGATGGAGGGAATTTCAGCGCTTCCCGTTTCTCTAGCAACGTCTATGAACACCCTGTGTGGCCTAGACCCAGGGTTTGCCCCATAAAGATGACAGAGCTCAGAACAAAGAGTAAGCCTGATATTACCTTTAAATTCAGCAGGGAACCAGGCCAGCCTCAAGCAGTTTCCCTGGGTTGCTAGGAATAGTTTCAGTGCTCAGAAACACTTTTCCAAGGGATTTTTCTTGCCTTCCAATACCTGAAGATATTTTGAGAGGACTTTCATTATTTTGAGATTCAGTTTTTGTCAGTGCCTTTTAGGTACAATCCTGGTCTTTGTCTCATGCAAATTGCCAGAGTTAAGTGATTTGGGCTTTACATATGGAAAGTTCATTTTGTTGTGTAATTAATAGGAAGCAGACTTTGGGAAGCTGATGATCCAGGCCCTTATTTATATGAGACCATATGTCTGTGTTTTGTTTATGACTCACTCTTTTACTCCATGCATTGTAACTTGGGTTTGTTTACACTAACTTTTCCTAGAATCCAAGCCACATGGTATATGAGCCAATAATTTATGGTCTCTAAAAGGAAAAGGTGATGAATGAGCTTTTTCCTGTTAAATTGTCAAATCTTAAATTGAGAAAGAAATATTTGCTACCTTGAGTCTATCCAAGTTTATATTTGAAAAAAAAAAAAGCTAAGCAATAATAACAACAAAAGCCCAACCTATTGGTTCAGTGCTCAGAACTTAAATGTATAGATAATTTGCCAAGAGACTATAAGAACAGTCCCCAACAATAAGCCATTATAATTCTGATCTAAATGGCTTCTTCAGCCATAAGAAGACCATTCATTCCCCCTACCCATCCTGTCTCTGTACCTCTCATTTCTTATATTACGTAATCAATATATAATGTGTACATGTCTCCTTTTTCCAGGGGACCATAATTAATCAGTGTACTTATGTGTTCAAGCTGGTTTTTCTTAATGGCACTTTCTAAGTTCCAAACTTGTTTTTGCTACCAAGGCTTCACTTATCCTGTGGGGTGATTTGGGTTTCAGTCTATATTTCATAGTACTTCAGTGCTTTTGATCATAGCTTGGTGCTCTAAGGAGAATAGGGAACAGCTGAAATATGTGAGGATCTAGTTTAATTTACAGTGATTTGGATGCCCTTCAATAAATCCTTTTCTATTTTACACACAGATTTTACAAAATAGATGGTAAGTGTTGGTTTAGGTTGAAGCACATGGACTGATTCCATTTCAAGTAAGTGAGCTGAGCTCTGTGCTGGGACCTGGCCCAAGGAAGTTGGAACTGAGTGCCTAGCACGGCACCTGGCACAAAGTGGGCTTAGTCCATATTTGCTCTAAGGATAAATAAGAATGGCTAAGATATGGTCCTTGTACCTTAAGAGAACACTGTTTAAAAGAAGAGTCATGCAAATCCTGCCAGAGTAGTGATTTGGGCTTTACATATGGAAAGTTCATTTTGTTGTGTAATTAATAGGAAGCAGACTTTGGGAAGCTGATGATCCAGGCCCTTATTTATATGAGACCATATGTCTGTGTTTTGTTTATGACTCACTCTTTTACTCCATGCATTGTAACTTGGGTTTGTTTACACTAACTTTTCCTAGAATCCAAGCCACATGGTATATGAGCCAATAATTTATGGTCTCTAAAAGGAAAAGGTGATGAATGAGCTTTTTCCTGTTAAATTGTCAAATCTTAAATTGAGAAAGAAATATTTGCTACCTTGAGTCTATCCAAGTTTATATTTGAAAAAAAAAAAAGCTAAGCAATAATAACAACAAAAGCCCAACCTATTGGTTCAGTGCTCAGAACTTAAATGTATAGATAATTTGCCAAGAGACTATAAGAACAGTCCCCAACAATAAGCCATTATAATTCTGATCTAAATGGCTTCTTCAGCCATAAGAAGACCATTCATTCCCCCTACCCATCCTGTCTCTGTACCTCTCATTTCTTATATTACGTAATCAATATATAATGTGTACATGTCTCCTTTTTCCAGGGGACCATAATTAATCAGTGTACTTATGTGTTCAAGCTGGTTTTTCTTAATGGCACTTTCTAAGTTCCAAACTTGTTTTTGCTACCAAGGCTTCACTTATCCTGTGGGGTGATTTGGGTTTCAGTCTATATTTCATAGTACTTCAGTGCTTTTGATCATAGCTTGGTGCTCTAAGGAGAATAGGGAACAGCTGAAATATGTGAGGATCTAGTTTAATTTACAGTGATTTGGATGCCCTTCAATAAATCCTTTTCTATTTTACACACAGATTTTACAAAATAGATGGTAAGTGTTGGTTTAGGTTGAAGCACATGGACTGATTCCATTTCAAGTAAGTGAGCTGAGCTCTGTGCTGGGACCTGGCCCAAGGAAGTTGGAACTGAGTGCCTAGCACGGCACCTGGCACAAAGTGGGCTTAGTCCATATTTGCTCTAAGGATAAATAAGAATGGCTAAGATATGGTCCTTGTACCTTAAGAGAACACTGTTTAAAAGAAGAGATAGTACTTTGCTGGTGGTCCAGTGGGTAAAGAGTCCACCTTGCTGTGCAAGGGGCACTAGATCGATCCTGGCCTGGGAAGATCCCACATGCCACAAAGTGACTGGACCGGTGTGTCCAATGACAAGCCAGCACTCTGGAGCTCATGCAACGGGAGTGTTCTGCAACAAGAGAGGCCACTGCAATAGGAGGCCCACACAGGCCAAAGAATAAAGATGGATGAAAATAAATAAATATAAAAACAATAAAAGAAGCCAAAATTAAAAATAAAAAGAGATAAATGCAGATGAATCCCATAATTGTAAAATAGGACAGATTATGTGAAATGCTGTCAGAGCGATATAAGCAATTTATAGGGGACCAGAAAGGTTAACATTGAAATGAGAATCCTTTGTGGCTTTTAGGAAGAGGATTTTGACTGAATTCCACCAGAAATAGGAAAGTACTGGAACCGCAACCAGTATTGTTTTGTTTTTGTCTTTTTTTTTTTTTTTTTCCCTTCTAGGGCAGGAGAATTGCCTCTGGAAAAAAGAAAAATGTAAGACTTTTCCCACTCCAACATGAGATGCAATATCCTTTCTGGCAGAAATAATAGAGTTGAGCATACACCTGTAGGCTATGCAAAGTTATTGTTTCTGTGGTACGCCCATCATTTACTAACCAGACACAGAAATATGTGAACGTCTAAAGCAATGGGTATAAACTGTTTACTGGTTTTATGAAGAATATTTCAGGGATATTTTATTGTGTAAATTGACATATTTTCTTGAAAAACTTCAATAAAGAGAAAAATAGTAGCATGCATTTGAATCACATGAATCATGCTCAGAAGCTGTTAAAGCAAAAGTTGACATGTGAGTATTCAGATTCTCTGGAAACCTCACAAACCTGGGCCCACTCTGAGAAAACAAAAATAAGATTCCAGACTTTCACAATAGATTAAAACCAATAAAGTTAAAATTTGCAGATTTAAATAGAAGCTCCAAAACCAATTCCACATAGCATTGGCCAAGTTTGGTGGCCAAACTTATGAAAGTGTTTAAGAGAGTTAATTGAGCTTCCATTTAAAGTGAAAAAACTATGTGATGTTGCTGCAAAAAAAAAAAAAAAGCGGGTTTTTGTTTTTTGTTTTTATGTAGTTCACTTTAAGTGTAGTGTCATATGCATTCATCCCTTCAAACTTGGAAAATCAGTTCTATTCTGGGCCCCAAAATATAAGGTGCTATTTGTCAGATGATTACCTGTCCAGAGGAGAGGAGTCAAAATGGAATATAATCTAAAATCAATCTCACATGAAACAGATGAAGAAATTGAGGATATTTTACCTAGAATGGAAACTTAGAGGTATGTTTCTATTTTCACAAAATCATATTTATTCCAAAGTAAAGGTCCTGCCAAGAAATTGAGCGATTTGTCTGAAGGTACAGAACTGAGGGGTGAAAAGTCAAGATGAGAACTTCATTCTTCTAACATCCTGGTCAATATGTGTTCTCTCAAATTATAAACAAGTCTGTTTTAAGTAAACTAATACAATTATTAAAACCAGACAGAAAACAAAGCACAAATATCAGCCATTTGATATAATTCTTAAAGTTCTAGCGTAGTCAGTAAGGATTTATTTCATCCAAGCCTAAATATTAAAAATATGAAATTTTCATAAGGTCCTGTTTGTTACATTATTCTTTGTTCTTGTTTTTCTATTTTTTTTTCAAAGTTTACAAAAGAAAAAGAAAATCTCTCGTGATCATGTGTGAACATGCACCTACAATAGCTGGAGTATTATATAAGTGATGGTATTTATGGTTAAGGATACTGCTGTGCCACAATTTGAGAGGAAAGAAAGGAGAAATATAAAGAGCCCTTTGAGAGAGTGCAACCACACCACCCCCGCTGCAGGACCACCTGGCATGTTGTGAGACTCAACAGATGTAGCATCAAACTTTTTGGCATTAACTGCACTTTTACCCAGCCTCTCACATTGTCTACCCAGTCTGATACTTCTGGAAACCTCAAACGGGAGAAAACAAAAATAAGATTCCAGACTTTCACAATAGATTAAAACCAATAAAGTTAAAATTTGCAGATTTAAATAGAAGCTCCAAAACCAATTCCACATAGCATTGGCCAAGTTTGGTGGCCAAACTTATGAAAGTGTTTAAGAGAGTTAATTGAGCTTCCATTTAAAGTGAAAAAACTATGTGATGTTGCTGCAAAAAAAAAAAAAAAGCGGGTTTTTGTTTTTTGTTTTTATGTAGTTCACTTTAAGTGTAGTGTCATATGCATTCATCCCTTCAAACTTGGAAAATCAGTTCTATTCTGGGCCCCAAAATATAAGGTGCTATTTGTCAGATGATTACCTGTCCAGAGGAGAGGAGTCAAAATGGAATATAATCTAAAATCAATCTCACATGAAACAGATGAAGAAATTGAGGATATTTTACCTAGAATGGAAACTTAGAGGTATGTTTCTATTTTCACAAAATCATATTTATTCCAAAGTAAAGGTCCTGCCAAGAAATTGAGCGATTTGTCTGAAGGTACAGAACTGAGGGGTGAAAAGTCAAGATGAGAACTTCATTCTTCTAACATCCTGGTCAATATGTGTTCTCTCAAATTATAAACAAGTCTGTTTTAAGTAAACTAATACAATTATTAAAACCAGACAGAAAACAAAGCACAAATATCAGCCATTTGATATAATTCTTAAAGTTCTAGCGTAGTCAGTAAGGATTTATTTCATCCAAGCCTAAATATTAAAAATATGAAATTTTCATAAGGTCCTGTTTGTTACATTATTCTTTGTTCTTGTTTTTCTATTTTTTTTTCAAAGTTTACAAAAGAAAAAGAAAATCTCTCGTGATCATGTGTGAACATGCACCTACAATAGCTGGAGTATTATATAAGTGATGGTATTTATGGTTAAGGATACTGCTGTGCCACAATTTGAGAGGAAAGAAAGGAGAAATATAAAGAGCCCTTTGAGAGAGTGCAACCACACCACCCCCGCTGCAGGACCACCTGGCATGTTGTGAGACTCAACAGATGTAGCATCAAACTTTTTGGCATTAACTGCACTTTTACCCAGCCTCTCACATTGTCTACCCAGTCTGATAGGGCTTGAGCCAGATGCAACATACAAAAACCAAAGTTGATTGAACATAGAGTTGGGATAAATAGCCCTAGGATTCCGCAGTTAATTAGTGCCGCCTCTCAGTGTACTCCTCGTCACCCCACTCTCACCCTAGTAAGGTATCACCCTCAGAAAAATTCCCAGACTTAAAATTCTGTAGATTCATTTCTTACTAAGAATATACACAGTGCACTTTGAGGTTGATATCGTTGTCCTTGTTTCTAGTTCTCTGATCTGTGAGTTCATTTGTTGTCCTTGTTTCTAGTTCTCTGATCTGTGAGTTCATCCCCTTCACGAAGTTTTCTCAGCCCTGCTGAAGTCCAGGCTCCTTTCCTGAGAGGTTCTCTGAGCAACCTGGCTGTGTTCTTGTTTGGCTTAGTCTCTCTCTGAAGACAAGTTACCTCTGCCTTTATCTGTACAAAGGCACAGGTAGTTTGTCCAAAACCCAGGCTCATGAAATGGCTGGCATTCTTACCTTGTGATCAGAAGAGTTAAGGATTCTGAAAACCTAGGAACCAGGACCTCACAACTGTCTTACCAGTTAATGGAGGTCAACATCAAATCCCACTCAGAGGCTCTCCATGGATGAGACTGTTTTGACTATCTTGGAATTGCACACAATTCAATTAAAGGTGGTCTATGGAATATGAAGATTAATGATATTGGACTTTGATTTCCTAGTAGTCAGTAAGGATTTATTTCATCCAAGCCTAAATATTAAAAATATGAAATTTTCATAAGGTCCTGTTTGTTACATTATTCTTTGTTCTTGTTTTTCTATTTTTTTTTCAAAGTTTACAAAAGAAAAAGAAAATCTCTCGTGATCATGTGTGAACATGCACCTACAATAGCTGGAGTATTATATAAGTGATGGTATTTATGGTTAAGGATACTGCTGTGCCACAATTTGAGAGGAAAGAAAGGAGAAATATAAAGAGCCCTTTGAGAGAGTGCAACCACACCACCCCCGCTGCAGGACCACCTGGCATGTTGTGAGACTCAACAGATGTAGCATCAAACTTTTTGGCATTAACTGCACTTTTACCCAGCCTCTCACATTGTCTACCCAGTCTGATAGGGCTTGAGCCAGATGCAACATACAAAAACCAAAGTTGATTGAACATAGAGTTGGGATAAATAGCCCTAGGATTCCGCAGTTAATTAGTGCCGCCTCTCAGTGTACTCCTCGTCACCCCACTCTCACCCTAGTAAGGTATCACCCTCAGAAAAATTCCCAGACTTAAAATTCTGTAGATTCATTTCTTACTAAGAATATACACAGTGCACTTTGAGGTTGATATCGTTGTCCTTGTTTCTAGTTCTCTGATCTGTGAGTTCATTTGTTGTCCTTGTTTCTAGTTCTCTGATCTGTGAGTTCATCCCCTTCACGAAGTTTTCTCAGCCCTGCTGAAGTCCAGGCTCCTTTCCTGAGAGGTTCTCTGAGCAACCTGGCTGTGTTCTTGTTTGGCTTAGTCTCTCTCTGAAGACAAGTTACCTCTGCCTTTATCTGTACAAAGGCACAGGTAGTTTGTCCAAAACCCAGGCTCATGAAATGGCTGGCATTCTTACCTTGTGATCAGAAGAGTTAAGGATTCTGAAAACCTAGGAACCAGGACCTCACAACTGTCTTACCAGTTAATGGAGGTCAACATCAAATCCCACTCAGAGGCTCTCCATGGATGAGACTGTTTTGACTATCTTGGAATTGCACACAATTCAATTAAAGGTGGTCTATGGAATATGAAGATTAATGATATTGGACTTTGATTTCCTAGGTTTACAATCCGAAACAAGCTACAGGAAACATTAATCAAACATCTATTATGAGAAAGGAACTATATTCTTTGTTACGAGGGGTACAAAGAAGAACACATGCTGTTTTCAAGAAACTTCAATGGCTTCTTAAACCATGTGTTCATAGAAAGTTAAATTCCTCTAGGATTAAATACTCAGTAAATAAGGTCATCAGGAGCCTAGAAAAACAAAGGAAAACTTTTTAAGCAGTTCAAATTTTTGACCAGGAGGTAATATCAGTAACATAATTTTGAACATTAACCCATGTAAACACATATTTAGAATATTTTCACTTTTAAATGTAAACTTGAAAAGGTGAGACAAATTTGAAATAAATACTATCCCTAAAATAAAGTGAAATTTCATTTAACTGTATTAATTAGTGAAACAAAAACATTTTCACTGTCATCAAAATTTTATACTAATCTTAATATTTTTAATAATGTTTCAGAGAGGACCAAGTGATTGAATTTGAAAACTTCTTTTTTTAAATCTTGGGTTTTTTTGACACTTGTGATTAAGCAATTTGAAGGTCTCATTTCAAATTCAGTTTGTTTCAATACTTGGTAGTAAGTGTTATAGGTTAAAATGATATTTCATATAAACATAGATCCAAAAGGAGAAAGTGCAGCACTTTGTTTAAATCATAACACTATTTTTTAAAACCCATCCATCAATTAAGCAAAGGGTTTTTTGTTGAAGTTTGACTAACCGACTTTCTTTATTAACAGTCAGATGGTCTTGCATATCAAAAGGCATTGCATTTTATAATGAGTTCAGATCTCTGAAAACATTTCCAATCAGTTTCAAAAAATGCTGTCACCATGAGTTCCTTTCTAAAAGCAGTTACTTTCTTGCTCATTTTTCCCTAAAGGGACATTCAGGGCTTTTTTGTTTTTTTAACAGTTGCAAGGTAACATTATAGACAGCCCATTGACAGCACTGAGACGGTGAAAATATTTAGAATGCTTCTCTCAAAGTAGAAGAAAATTCCCAGATTCACCTTTGAAAATAGCAGCTCTTTTATACAGTTTGCCTCAAGGTAACCTGCACAACTCTGTGTGATATATACCATATTTCATGGATATTCTTAGTCTCATTACAAGGTACTTTTATTTTTTGTTAAAGATTTTTTTACTGTTTAAAGATCTTAATTTTCTAAAGTTAACCATGTGCAAGAGCTGACACCACCTGAACAGAATAAACTGATGGGGTACTGTCAGTCCTTTGAATGTATGTGGTCTCATCTCTTTCCAGGAACCTCATGCCCAGCTGTGACAGGTGACACATTATCTGATGTGCAGCCCAAATCAGGGCATCATCCACCGTGACTCCATATATTAAGTCTTAGAATGCTTATCATTGTTTTTAATTTTAAAATAAGATAGAAATACTATAAATGAAAAATATTTAGAATATTTTCACTTTTAAATGTAAACTTGAAAAGGTGAGACAAATTTGAAATAAATACTATCCCTAAAATAAAGTGAAATTTCATTTAACTGTATTAATTAGTGAAACAAAAACATTTTCACTGTCATCAAAATTTTATACTAATCTTAATATTTTTAATAATGTTTCAGAGAGGACCAAGTGATTGAATTTGAAAACTTCTTTTTTTAAATCTTGGGTTTTTTTGACACTTGTGATTAAGCAATTTGAAGGTCTCATTTCAAATTCAGTTTGTTTCAATACTTGGTAGTAAGTGTTATAGGTTAAAATGATATTTCATATAAACATAGATCCAAAAGGAGAAAGTGCAGCACTTTGTTTAAATCATAACACTATTTTTTAAAACCCATCCATCAATTAAGCAAAGGGTTTTTTTTGTTGAAGTTTGACTAACCGACTTTCTTTATTAACAGTCAGATGGTCTTGCATATCAAAAGGCATTGCATTTTATAATGAGTTCAGATCTCTGAAAACATTTCCAATCAGTTTCAAAAAATGCTGTCACCATGAGTTCCTTTCTAAAAGCAGTTACTTTCTTGCTCATTTTTCCCTAAAGGGACATTCAGGGCTTTTTTGTTTTTTTAACAGTTGCAAGGTAACATTATAGACAGCCCATTGACAGCACTGAGACGGTGAAAATATTTAGAATGCTTCTCTCAAAGTAGAAGAAAATTCCCAGATTCACCTTTGAAAATAGCAGCTCTTTTATACAGTTTGCCTCAAGGTAACCTGCACAACTCTGTGTGATATATACCATATTTCATGGATATTCTTAGTCTCATTACAAGGTACTTTTATTTTTTGTTAAAGATTTTTTTACTGTTTAAAGATCTTAATTTTCTAAAGTTAACCATGTGCAAGAGCTGACACCACCTGAACAGAATAAACTGATGGGGTACTGTCAGTCCTTTGAATGTATGTGGTCTCATCTCTTTCCAGGAACCTCATGCCCAGCTGTGACAGGTGACACATTATCTGATGTGCAGCCCAAATCAGGGCATCATCCACCGTGACTCCATATATTAAGTCTTAGAATGCTTATCATTGTTTTTAATTTTAAAATAAGATAGAAATACTATAAATGAAAAATATTAAGGTTTTTCTTGCAGCCCAGTTTCCTCCTTGTGGAGCATGCACCCCACTTGAGAGCCTGCCAATTTAGAGCAGGATCCAGATCCGGGGAGGCAGAGAGGAGTGCCCACCCACGAGCACACTGGCACACACAGCACCTCTCCATCAGTCACACAGCTCTCCTCACCTCCTACCTTCACTTTTCCCACAGAGAAATGTGAAGTAGGAGCAAAACAAAGATCAAGCTCATTACAGCTGAGATAGAATGCTCTTTCACAGTAAACCCCTAAGAGGGAGCTATCATTTAATAGTCAAGTGCTTACTATGCTTTAAGCAAGCTAGTTACATGTTCAAAGAAACCTCAACTGTATTAATGTGACATTAAGAACAGAATGGAAGCACACCATTCTATTGGTGACAAATCTCCCACATCTGTTAACCCTTAATTCTAAAGTATGGCTTTCAAATTGGAAAGCAGTCGTATACAACACGTGTGCTGATGACCAGCAGTGCCTCTGATGTGCCCTGCCCAACAGAGGCTTCACCAGCCAAGGTAACCTGCCATCTTTTTTAAAAGAACTTTTAAGATCAAGATACAGAAGGTTAATTTAAATTTCAAGGAAGAAGGAAGAAAGATTGTATGCCAAGGCAAGTTGCTTCATATATCCCATTAGACAATAAAAAGTAAGATTAGGAAAGCAAGAGATCATTACTGAATTAAGTACAGAAGTATCCCAAAAAATGCACAATTTTCATGCATGCTACTGTGCCTGTGTGCTCCAATTTTTTGCAGCAATCCTTTCCAATTTTTTTTTGCAACCCTATGGACTGTAGCCCACCATGGAATCTTCCTGGCAAGAATACTGGAGTGGGTTGCCATTTTCTTCTCCAGGATATCTTCCCAACCCAGGGATCGAACCTGCAACTCTTGTGTCTCCTGCTTTGGCAGATGAATTCTTTATCAGCTGAGCTACTGGGAAGTTTCATATATCCATTAGAAGATAAAAAGTAGCATTAAGAAAATAAAAGCTCATCACTGAGTTAAGTACAGAAGTATCCCCAAAATGTAGAGTTTACATGGGAGAACTTTAACAATCAAATCCCCTTCAGCTTGTATTTGCTGCCCATGTACTACTACTGAATCTTGTATTGCTGTGTGGATAACTCTGGGAGTACAAAGGAAAGTCATAGACTGTGCCTTCAAAGAGTCTTCTAACATGTATCAGCATACAGAGCAGTTCACACTGAAGCTCTGTGCCTTGACTAAAACCAATGGTGCTCCGGCCCTATCCACCTTAACGGTAACTCTACTCCACTCCAAGTAGTTCAACAGTCCCCAACATTTCTCCACCTTCCCAATTCAAACAGCAAGAGAAATTCTAATTAGTCTAGAGATAAATTTGTCTCCTTCTCTAACCCATCCAAAACTTTATAAAACCAGAATGAGTCTTGCCTATAAGGAAAGTCTCCTAAAGATTAACACATATTTTTTAAGAAAATCCTATGCAGCTAAGCCTCATTAGCCTTTATCTTGCTCACAGTGCTTACTTGACATCTATAAAGTCAGTGTGCAAAAGCAGTGCTAAGACCAATGTTTGATTATCATAAAAGAAGTAGCAAAATCCACAAATGCTGGTGAGCCAGTCATCTGATAATGGGAGCAAATAGAGAAATTCTAGATCTGGATCAAAACCAACTCAACCATTTGCATGGCAATTTTAACTACCAAAAAAAAAAATAATAATAATTCTACAAGATGATTTGCATTGCAGAGTTACAAAGAAGTGAGTTCATATTTTGCCTTGACCACTCATAATTATTCTTTAAGACTAGAAAAGAAAAGGTAAAATATGGAACAACTATAGAAAGAGAGCAAATATGGAATCAATCTTGCTGCAAGAGCCCAGAAATTACTGTCTAATAATGAAACAATTTGAAGAGAGAAAGATCTGTTAACATTTAGAGAGACAGTGAAATTATAAGCAAAAAGAAGAAAGATTTGTGACTGTCAAACCTTGCCAAATCCAAAGCCTTTCTCTCCACCACGCTAGTATTTTAAAATTATTAGATGAAATAAATGTTGTAGAAAGCCACCTCACATTTGGTAAGACAATTGACAATGAGTATAAGAATGAATTATAACAATCTTTAAATACAGAAGGGAACATCAGGAACATCTGGTCTAACTGTTCGATGTAATGGATGAAAATGGAGAGACCCAGAGTGGGTATGAGGTTCATTCTAGCTCAACTCGGTTTCCAGCTGTCCCTGCCCCAAGGCCTTTGTACTGACCTGCACTCTCGTGCCATCCACACACAAAGTAATGAGACTGCACTGAAAGTTTGGCTAATACATATAGGACACAATAAAATTCAGTAGATGGGAAACCCCTCAAAAACTGTAACGTAAAAAAGAAAGCAGGGGGCGTCCCTGGTGGTTCAGTGGGTATAGAGTCCACCTTGCAGTGCAAGGGGCACCAGTTCAATTCTCGATCCGGGAAGATCCGACATGCCGCAGAGCAGCTGGACCGGCGTGTCCAATTACAAGCCAGCGCTCTGGAACACATGTGCCCAGAGCTGGTCCTCTGCAGCAAGAGAGGCCACTGCAATGGAAGACCCACACAGGCCAAAGAATAGAAGATGGATTAAAATGAATAAATAAATAAGCAATAGAAGAGGCCAAAATTTTTTTAAAAATCAGTTAAAAAAAATTTAAACAAAACAAAAAATAGTTAAAACATATATGGTAAAAAGTAATGTTTATTAAATGGTAGGTACAAAAGAGTTGGTTATGATATATTTAGTGTCATTTGGTAGGTTTATAATGCTCAAAATTAATTATTTCATAATTTTTAATGCAAGGGTTTAATAAGAAATAACATAGCTTGTAAGAAATTATTGAATATGGGATTATCTATGTTCCTTTTTGTTTGTTTGACATTTCACTAATGAAAGTACTGAGAGGAAATACCTATCAGCTGTATTTGCCTCAAATGACCTCCAGTTCAGCTCAGAGTTTTGCAGTCAAGCTTTAATCTGTTGAACATTGCCAGCTAATTGCCCAAAATGATTTACTCTATACCTGCATGCTGTATTGTGTGTCACAGAGCATCTTCTTCTGTTTGGATGATATAAACTAAAAATAATGTAAACTGCTAGTGAAACTTTTATTTGGAATAATGCCAATTGTTTTGTGGAGTATTTCTGACTAGTTTTCACTTCCTCATAAACAGTATGGACACAGTAAATGTCTTGACTCTGACATGGAGATCTGCATTCATTGTGTTTGCAATGGTCAATTTAAAAACTTTAAACTAGGACTTCCCTGGTGGTCCAGTGGGTAAAGAGTCCACCTTGCAGTGCAAGGGGCCCAGGTTTGATCCCTCACCCAGGAAGATCCCACATGCCGTGGAGCAGCTGGACTGGTGTGTCTAATGACAAGCCAGTGCTCTGGAGCACATGTGCCCAGAGCCAGTGCTCTGCACCAACAGAAGCCATCGCAATAGGAGGTCCACACTGGCCAAAGAGTAAAAAGATGGAGGAAAATAAATAAACAATGAAAAAGGCCAAAATAAAAAACGCCTCTAAATCTCCTTTAGAGAAGAATATGGTTATAAGACAGCAATGATCAGTGTGATTTTTCAATTGAGAAACAATTTTAAAATCCCTTCCACGTACGAGGCACTATGCAATACGCCCTGTAAGGGACATGAAGACCAACAGAAGTTGTCCTCTGTGTCTGAGAACTTACAACCGAGAAAGCTTTTCCTTTTACTACACTAACTACAAAAATTTTATTTTGTAGTCAGGAGCTCACTCCGTCTTTGTTCTATTTTGATCTTTATAACTGATTTTAAAGATTGTTCAGTAGCTATTCATTGCAGAGTAAGTCTCACAATGACCTTTGGCCAAAAGCAGTACCATTTTGGCCTGTCCTATGCAACTCAGAGCTTCCTACTCCATGAAGCCCGTGACATAAATAACTTCAAATAAAACCCTCCAGGAGATCTGTGTCAGACACAGCATGAGAGAGAAATGGGGAAAAGCAGGGAAAGAACCAAGCCAGAGTGCCCAAGAGTAAGTGACAATGGTGTCCGTTTTCAGTATTTTTTCCTCATCCCCTTTAAGTTATGCATTCAGCTTTTCCTCCAATAGTTGAAAAAATGTGGGGTAACACAACAAGCCACCATACAAAATGAAACACATTTGCTTTTAGGCCTGTAGGGTTGACAACAACTACCTGGGGTTCTTTGGGGATGAGCATTTAGTGTAAATCACGGCAGTGAAAACTAAGGACACACTTTTTAAGCTTATAAGTGGCCAGAGGGAGGAGCCAGTGTGGGGAGGTTTGTATGTGTCGCACTCTGACATGGAGATCTGCATTCATTGTGTTTGCAATGGTCAATTTAAAACTTTAAACTAGGACTTCCCTGGTGGTCCAGTGGGTAAAGAGTCCACCTTGCAGTGCAAGGGGCCCAGGTTTGATCCCTCACCCAGGAAGATCCCACATGCCGTGGAGCAGCTGGACTGGTGTGTCTAATGACAAGCCAGTGCTCTGGAGCACATGTGCCCAGAGCCAGTGCTCTGCACCAACAGAAGCCATCGCAATAGGAGGTCCACACTGGCCAAAGAGTAAAAAGATGGAGGAAAATAAATAAACAATGAAAAAGGCCAAAATAAAAAACGCCTCTAAATCTCCTTTAGAGAAGAATATGGTTATAAGACAGCAATGATCAGTGTGATTTTTCAATTGAGAAACAATTTTAAAATCCCTTCCACGTACGAGGCACTATGCAATACGCCCTGTAAGGGACATGAAGACCAACAGAAGTTGTCCTCTGTGTCTGAGAACTTACAACCGAGAAAGCTTTTCCTTTTACTACACTAACTACAAAAATTTTATTTTGTAGTCAGGAGCTCACTCCGTCTTTGTTCTATTTTGATCTTTATAACTGATTTTAAAGATTGTTCAGTAGCTATTCATTGCAGAGTAAGTCTCACAATGACCTTTGGCCAAAAGCAGTACCATTTTGGCCTGTCCTATGCAACTCAGAGCTTCCTACTCCATGAAGCCCGTGACATAAATAACTTCAAATAAAACCCTCCAGGAGATCTGTGTCAGACACAGCATGAGAGAGAAATGGGGAAAAGCAGGGAAAGAACCAAGCCAGAGTGCCCAAGAGTAAGTGACAATGGTGTCCGTTTTCAGTATTTTTTCCTCATCCCCTTTAAGTTATGCATTCAGCTTTTCCTCCAATAGTTGAAAAAATGTGGGGTAACACAACAAGCCACCATACAAAATGAAACACATTTGCTTTTAGGCCTGTAGGGTTGACAACAACTACCTGGGGTTCTTTGGGGATGAGCATTTAGTGTAAATCACGGCAGTGAAAACTAAGGACACACTTTTTAAGCTTATAAGTGGCCAGAGGGAGGAGCCAGTGTGAAGACAAGGCAGCAGGACGTGTGTCTGTATGTGTGCGTACCCGTGTATGGACAGGTGGGCCTCTAGTGAACAACATAAGGAAGAAAAACAATCAAAAAGAGGAAAGGTCTACTCCATCTTGAAGCTATTCACACTTTGTGTCTGAACTTCAAAATGAAGCAGTGTTGAAGGCTGTTTAATGGCGGCAGTGCAAGACTTCCTGCAACTAGAAGTTTGGCTCATAAAATAGAGACACATCTGGCCACCAGGACGTGAAATGAGTTCTTTGCAAACAACAGCCCAGTAGCAGGGGTGGAAATGATTCAGAAACACCTGGCTAGTATTTCCCTTGGGGTTTCCAGAAGATGCACTAGTTAGGAAAGATGTGGTCAACTGGGCATCCTCAGGCAAGTTGCCAAGTTCAGAACTTTGGGGAAAAATTAGAGAGATGGGGTCATCCCAAGTAGACTGTCCCTAAAAAGAATTTTGCCTCTGTCAGTGGGGGATGGTTAGGGATATAGCAGGTTCAGTTACCTACTCTAGTTCAGGTCAGCTACATATGCTAGTTCAGGCCAAAGCACCTCCGTTTTGAGGTTGACGGTACGAACTAATGAGCCAGATTCTTTGATCCAGAGGGCCGTTTGTCATTTGATCCATTCAGCACCTTTTACAAAATGAGAAAGGATAGGCTCATGCTTAAAAAATTAGATGTCAGAGAGCTGAATAATAAATAAAAGCTATAAAAGGAGAATAGCAATGGAAGACTTTATATTGTGATTCTGACATTGACCGCCACGAGAGAGTTCATGGTGTGAGCCTCTCTCAGCTTGAAAAAAAAATGGGGAAAAGCAGGGAAAGAACCAAGCCAGAGTGCCCAAGAGTAAGTGACAATGGTGTCCGTTTTCAGTATTTTTTCCTCATCCCCTTTAAGTTATGCATTCAGCTTTTCCTCCAATAGTTGAAAAAATGTGGGGTAACACAACAAGCCACCATACAAAATGAAACACATTTGCTTTTAGGCCTGTAGGGTTGACAACAACTACCTGGGGTTCTTTGGGGATGAGCATTTAGTGTAAATCACGGCAGTGAAAACTAAGGACACACTTTTTAAGCTTATAAGTGGCCAGAGGGAGGAGCCAGTGTGAAGACAAGGCAGCAGGACGTGTGTCTGTATGTGTGCTGCACTGCTGTATGGACAGGTGGGCCTCTAGTGAACAACATAAGGAAGAAAAACAATCAAAAAGAGGAAAGGTCTACTCCATCTTGAAGCTATTCACACTTTGTGTCTGAACTTCAAAATGAAGCAGTGTTGAAGGCTGTTTAATGGCGGCAGTGCAAGACTTCCTGCAACTAGAAGTTTGGCTCATAAAATAGAGACACATCTGGCCACCAGGACGTGAAATGAGTTCTTTGCAAACAACAGCCCAGTAGCAGGGGTGGAAATGATTCAGAAACACCTGGCTAGTTTTTCCCCTTGGGGTTTCCAGAAGATGCACTAGTTAGGAAAGATGTGGTCAACTGGGCATCCTCAGGCAAGTTGCCAAGTTCAGAACTTTGGGGAAAAATTAGAGAGATGGGGTCATCCCAAGTAGACTGTCCCTAAAAAGAATTTTGCCTCTGTCAGTGGGGGATGGTTAGGGATATAGCAGGTTCAGTTACCTACTCTAGTTCAGGTCAGCTACATATGCTAGTTCAGGCCAAAGCACCTCCGTTTTGAGGTTGACGGTACGAACTAATGAGCCAGATTCTTTGATCCAGAGGGCCGTTTGTCATTTGATCCATTCAGCACCTTTTACAAAATGAGAAAGGATAGGCTCATGCTTAAAAAATTAGATGTCAGAGAGCTGAATAATAAATAAAAGCTATAAAAGGAGAACAGCAATGGAAGACTTTATATTGTGATTCTGACATTGACCTCCACAAGAGAGCTTCCTACATGGTGTGAGCCTCTCTCCAGACTTAAAAATGGGAACAAGAGTATTTCATGGGATTGTTGTGACGACTGAACTAATGATATACTTTGTACACTTAATATTGAATCCATGTTTAGTTTTAATATAAAAGAAGACATGGTGGGTACTCAGTCATATTTATAGCATCAAGTTTCCATAATCTTCATAGTCAAATATAATGTCAGGTGTCACTGAAAAGACTGAGGTTAAGACAGCCTGTGTCCTGTGATCAACTTCTCTCTTTCCTTCCTGCAGCCAGCTCCTCCCTGAAGAAGCGGTTTAAGCGGCGGGAGATCGAAGCCATCCAGTGCGAGGTGCGGAAGATGTGCAACTACACCAAGATTCTGTCCACCAAGAAGAATCTGGACCATGTGAACAAGATCCTGAAGGCCAAGCGGCTGCAGAGACAATCAAAGACAGGCAACAACTTCGTCAAGAAGAGGAGAGGGCGTCCTCGGAAGCAGCCCACGCAGTTCGATGAGGACTCCAGAGACCAAATGCCAGTGCTGGAAAAATGCATCGACCTTCCCAGCAAACGGGGTCAGAAGCCGAGCCTGAGCCCACTCGTCTTGGAGCCGGCTGCTAGCCAAGACACCATCATGGCCACCATTGAGGCGGTCATACACATGGCCCGGGAGGCACCACCCCTGCCCCCACCGCCGCCCCCGCCTCTCCCACCGCCGCCACCCCCACCGCCTCCGCCTCCCCCTTCTTTGCCCAAGACCCCCAGAGGAGGCGGAAAGAGAAAACACAAACCTCAGCCTGCAGCTCAGCCCCCACAGCAGCCACCCCCACAGCAGCCCCTTCCACAGGAAGAGGAGGTGAAGGCCAAAAGGCAGAGGAAGTCGCGAGGGAATGAGAGCGATGTCCTTCCCTAGGGTGGGTCTGGGCGTCTGAACCTGGTGATGGGTGGGGGGGCACTACTGCGTTGAAAGTGCGGTGAGCTGGGCTGGGGCGGAATCCCCGCTGCAGTGACACCGTGCCCTTCTCTCCGGTAGCTGGGCAGGCAGAATCAGGCCAGAGAACGGCGTTGAGCCTTCAAGGAGCTCTTGGGAAAGCAAAGCAGGGGGTAGTCTTCAAAAGAAGTGTGTGTGTGTGTGTGTGTGTGTGTGTGGTGCTTCACAGCAGTTCCCACCAAGTGGCACTTCAGTATGGCTAGATCCTTGACAGGCAGGTTGAGACCCGTCATGGAGCAAACAGATGGTGGTGCTCTCCGAAAGACCTCCTGCAGCCAAGGTGCACCCTTGATTCCACTGCATTTACTGGACAGGAAAATTGAAAGAGAAACAGCCCAAATTAGGAAACATTCCAAGGGGAGGAAAGCTGCATATTTCTCAACTGGCTTTGTTGTAATCGACTTCCATTTAATTGGTTTTAATTTCTTTTGGTTTTTCAAGGTCGGCTAGGCTTTGGGGCACCAACATCATCTTCGGGTGACCTGAATCTTTCTGTTAACGATACAGTTTCTCAGATAGACTGATGTCATCAGACGGTGGAATTCTAGTTAGTCATGCATTCATATTCTTCTTTGTGTCTCCTCTCTCACACATACACTGATTTTTAGCATCATCTGTTCCAACTTTTTCTTTGTGCATTGTACTTCCATGTACTTTCTCATTAACCTACTTGCTGCCTTGTTTTCACACCTAAATGATGGAAACCTTACCTGTGTCATAGTGTTCATCCTTGGCATGCTATCCCAAGGAATTTGGCTTTGAATCCCAGCCATTGTGAAACAAAGACTTAGCATTGATAGAGCCTTCTCAAAAAAGAGTGATTTAGAACAGCCGAAGATAGGTTGACCTAGGTGTCAATCAAGTTATCTTTATACTTAAAACATATCAGCAAAGTATAGGCAGAATAAAATGGTTTTTAATGCCCCAGAGAAAATGGAATAACTGACAGATCATCAAAAATTGAAACCCCAGGCCCACCAGAAAGACGAAGTGTCTAGTAATGTCTTTGTGTGTGATTTTCTTTTCATACAAATAACTATCAAAGGTCATTGAAAAAAAAAGGGAACAAAAAGACGAGAAAAGTCCATTATCTCTTTTCATAAAAGCAGATGGGAGTAAGTGTTTTTATCTGGGAAAAAAGAAAGAAAATGCTCAAATGGTGTCACCACTCCAATCCTATCACATCACCTTGGACAAAATATCCAAGTCGTGGTTGCCTTAATAAACTGAAACATTTTGTACATAATGTAATTATAAGTCTATCAGTCTGCATGGATGCAAACTGTGTGTGACAAATCGTCTTTTAAATGGTCAATTTCAACTGTACATTTCTCATCCAAGTTGTACTCTAGCCGTTGGTTTAGCGTGGACAGATATTCCATCTCTATTACCCATTTCCACAGCCCAAGTAAAAGATGTTAAGAAACTCAGAATGAATATGAAGTTATTCCATTGTCATAGATGTTTTCTAAAAGTCAGATGTGGAAATTTCAAATAAATATTTTCAGTTTCTTCCCTCACACCTCCCCCTTAGCTTCCCTAAGACATCAGATACCTGGTATAGTAGATTATAAAATGAGAGACACAGAGAGACAGAATTACATTTTCTGATGAGAACTGGAATATCCGGTTTACCTCCAAATTGCTTCTTTACAGGAAGTTGGGAACAGCAGGAAATTGTATTATCCCCTCAGAACACAACATTATTTCCTTAGAGAAAGAAGGATTTTTGTTCAGAACATGGGTGAATAAGGGATGAGTTATCTATGGGAGTAAAATTTTAAATCCCAAGTTAATACGCTTGCAGACATCACTGTTCTGTCAGGGAACCAGCAGTTGGTTGAAATCACCCACAGTCATCCTGTTCTGCACTGTCACCATGAACTTCCCATCATGTGCTGCCACTAAGTCAGTCACATGTAATCCTAGCGTATGTGAGCTTAAGGAGCGCATTTTCCTGTTCTTCAAAGCTTGTATCGTAGATACTCAGTTTGTGGCCTAGGCTGACCTTTGGCATTTCTCACAGGTTGAACAGCAAAATCAAACCAACCACTTTCAATTTGAAATTCCCAAGCCATATCTGAGTGGTTCCAGAGTCACTCAAGAGGAAGGTTTAAATTAGCCCCATTCACCCCACCGTTGCTACAAAAGCGCAACCATTTTCATTCCAATTAGGCTGTAAAGAGGTTTGTCTCTTGTTGGATTTTGAAAATAATTGATTTCATTCTTTCTTTTGCCCTTCTTCTTTCCAGTGTTGTGCTGTTCCCCAACCAAATCTGTGAGCAGACTAAATCTCCCTGCAGAGAGGACTGAGCTGGCACTCTAAGCTTCTTAAGGAAGGACCTAAAGCTTAATTGGCATTAACCTCTAGTAGGTGAGAAGTTTCAAATAACTCTAGGATACATTAGAATTTCCAAACCCACGAAAGATATTCCAGGAAAGATACAGCAGAAAAATTTGTGACCTTATCAACAGTGTGTGACAAATAAATGTTTTCAACTGTCATTCTTCCTTCTCACACCTTCCCTTTAAAAGCCCAAGTAAAAGATGTTAAGAAACTCAGAATGAATATGAAGTTATTCCATTGTCATAGATGTTTTCTAAAAGTCAGATGTGGAAATTTCAAATAAATATTTTCAGTTTCTTCCCTCACACCTCCCCCTTAGCTTCCCTAAGACATCAGATACCTGGTATAGTAGATTATAAAATGAGAGACACAGAGAGACAGAATTACATTTTCTGATGAGAACTGGAATATCCGGTTTACCTCCAAATTGCTTCTTTACAGGAAGTTGGGAACAGCAGGAAATTGTATTATCCCCTCAGAACACAACATTATTTCCTTAGAGAAAGAAGGATTTTTGTTCAGAACATGGGTGAATAAGGGATGAGTTATCTATGGGAGTAAAATTTTAAATCCCAAGTTAATACGCTTGCAGACATCACTGTTCTGTCAGGGAACCAGCAGTTGGTTGAAATCACCCACAGTCATCCTGTTCTGCACTGTCACCATGAACTTCCCATCATGTGCTGCCACTAAGTCAGTCACATGTAATCCTAGCGTATGTGAGCTTAAGGAGCGCATTTTCCTGTTCTTCAAAGCTTGTATCGTAGATACTCAGTTTGTGGCCTAGGCTGACCTTTGGCATTTCTCACAGGTTGAACAGCAAAATCAAACCAACCACTTTCAATTTGAAATTCCCAAGCCATATCTGAGTGGTTCCAGAGTCACTCAAGAGGAAGGTTTAAATTAGCCCCATTCACCCCACCGTTGCTACAAAAGCGCAACCATTTTCATTCCAATTAGGCTGTAAAGAGGTTTGTCTCTTGTTGGATTTTGAAAATAATTGATTTCATTCTTTCTTTTGCCCTTCTTCTTTCCAGTGTTGTGCTGTTCCCCAACCAAATCTGTGAGCAGACTAAATCTCCCTGCAGAGAGGACTGAGCTGGCACTCTCTAAGCTTCTTAAGGAAGGACCTAAAGCTTAATTGGCATTAACCTCTAGTAGGTGAGAAGTTTCAAATAACTCTAGGATACATTAGAATTTCCAAACCCACGAAAGATATTCCAGGAAAGATACAGCAGACTTGTACCTTATACATAAATTCAGTTTTCCAGTGACCATGTGAGTCAAATGCAAGTCTTCTACATTTATGATCCTAAGACTAGATTAGAAAACTGCAGAGGAGCACATCTGAGACAAACTAACCCACTGTTTGGAGGTGGTTACAAGTCTAGTCACCTGCAGGGCTTTTCTTTCCCATCAAGTTCTTCTCTCAGTATCGCGTTACTTTGATTTTCTTTTTTCTTTTGCTTTCTATTAACCTAACTCATCTTACTAGTATGACCATTTCCTCATTTTCTAACTACCCCTTTTATGTTAGCCTCTCGTCTCCTGTCCAGACTCAACAAGGGGCCAGTTTCATTTCCCATGTTATTGGTAACAGAACCAGTGTTCGAACCCAGCTCTCCTGACCTGCACTGTGGAGGTCTCCTAGCCACTCAACACTGCCTTCTGTGGCTGCATATTTATTTATAGAGAAAATGCACAGGACTCCATAAACAGATACAAAAGTATTTCATAATAAGAGGAATGCCTTGGTTTTCTTTTTTGTTTCCTGGGATACTTGCCTTCAGCAAGGAGGCATGAACCTTCTTATATGGAGTCTGATTAGGAGTAAGCAAAGGATGAAATTACTATAAAAACCACCTTGAAGGTGATGATGGGTCTCTGATCCATCTTCCTAAGTGGCTAGGGAGCCACTTGCTATTCAACCCCTCATCTCAAATGAGAGGGACAGAGTTTAACTTCCTCTAATATCATGGCTCCACTACAATCCAAAAAGGTTGAAAGAAAGGAGAGGGGATTTCACTGGGACTAAAACCCCACCGTTGCTACAAAAGCGCAACCATTTTCATTCCAATTAGGCTGTAAAGAGGTTTGTCTCTTGTTGGATTTTGAAAATAATTGATTTCATTCTTTCTTTTGCCCTTCTTCTTTCCAGTGTTGTGCTGTTCCCCAACCAAATCTGTGAGCAGACTAAATCTCCCTGCAGAGAGGACTGAGCTGGCACTCTCTAAGCTTCTTAAGGAAGGACCTAAAGCTTAATTGGCATTAACCTCTAGTAGGTGAGAAGTTTCAAATAACTCTAGGATACATTAGAATTTCCAAACCCACGAAAGATATTCCAGGAAAGATACAGCAGACTTGTACCTTATACATAAATTCAGTTTTCCAGTGACCATGTGAGTCAAATGCAAGTCTTCTACATTTATGATCCTAAGACTAGATTAGAAAACTGCAGAGGAGCACATCTGAGACAAACTAACCCACTGTTTGGAGGTGGTTACAAGTCTAGTCACCTGCAGGGCTTTTCTTTCCCATCAAGTTCTTCTCTCAGTATCGCGTTACTTTGATTTTCTTTTTTCTTTTGCTTTCTATTAACCTAACTCATCTTACTAGTATGACCATTTCCTCATTTTCTAACTACCCCTTTTATGTTAGCCTCTCGTCTCCTGTCCAGACTCAACAAGGGGCCAGTTTCATTTCCCATGTTATTGGTAACAGAACCAGTGTTCGAACCCAGCTCTCCTGACCTGCACTGTGGAGGTCTCCTAGCCACTCAACACTGCCTTCTGTGGCTGCATATTTATTTATAGAGAAAATGCACAGGACTCCATAAACAGATACAAAAGTATTTCATAATAAGAGGAATGCCTTGGTTTTCTTTTTTGTTTCCTGGGATACTTGCCTTCAGCAAGGAGGCATGAACCTTCTTATATGGAGTCTGATTAGGAGTAAGCAAAGGATGAAATTACTATAAAAACCACCTTGAAGGTGATGATGGGTCTCTGATCCATCTTCCTAAGTGGCTAGGGAGCCACTTGCTATTCAACCCCTCATCTCAAATGAGAGGGACAGAGTTTAACTTCCTCTAATATCATGGCTCCCACTACAATCCAAATAAGAGGTTGAAAGAAAGGAGAGCATGTCAGGGCGGGCTTATGCTTTGGCAGGTCTGGGACTCAACAGCCACTGACAGCCCCGAGTAGGTGACTAAGGGCTGACAGGATTAGCATGTTTACTTGGCATCTGTCCGGAGTGGGAGGCCACATTCGATGGCAGTCGGAGTTTGTGTTCTGGGTATTGCTGGTTCTATAAATATGATAAGCAAGTGGTGAAAGAATTATAGTATAAGGTGATGTACTACATGGAGATCATAAAGGATTTGGTTTTAGGACTTAAGTAGAAAATCCCACTCCTACAGCTTATTATCCAACAATATTCAGATAATGAGCTTTTGGAGAATATTCTTTCCCTACTACTAGGAAGATTTACCTGGGAACTGTCTAAAATCTATACATATATTTCCAAAGCCTTTAAATGCCAACTGTAGCATGGGGTGAGGGGGGAGGTGGCAGAAGCCGAAATGCCTCAAAAGCCATTTAAGTGTTACATTGCAGGATTTTTAGTCCTTCACATTATAGAAAAGTAGAAAAATATAGACATTATTCTCAACACTACCCTATAATATCACAATGGTCCGAATGCCAGAGCTTACAGATAATGTCATCACAGTGCCTAGAAACTCAAACTGTAATATACCGTAGCATTTTCTTGGTGTTTTTAAAGTTTTAAACCCCCTTTCAAACTGGTAGCCAGTTCATTTTTTGGTAACAGACCCAGTGTTCGAACCCAGCTCTCCTGACCTGCACTGTGTAGGTCTCCTAGCCACTCAACACTGCCTTCTGTGGCTGCATCTTTATTTATGTAGAAAATGCACAGGACTCCATAAACAGATACAAAAGTATTTCATAATAAGAGGAATGCCTTGGTTTTCTTTTTTGTTTCCTGGGATACTTGCCTTCAGCAAGGAGGCATGAACCTTCTTATATGGAGTCTGATTAGGAGTAAGCAAAGGATGAAATTACTATAAAAACCACCTTGAAGGTGATGATGGGTCTCTGATCCATCTTCCTAAGTGGCTAGGGAGCCACTTGCTATTCAACCCCTCATCTCAAATGAGAGGGACAGAGTTTAACTTCCTCTAATATCATGGCTCCCACTACAATCCAAATAAGAGGTTGAAAGAAAGGAGAGCATGTCAGGGCGGGCTTATGCTTTGGCAGGTCTGGGACTCAACAGCCACTGACAGCCCCGAGTAGGTGACTAAGGGCTGACAGGATTAGCATGTTTACTTGGCATCTGTCCGGAGTGGGAGGCCACATTCGATGGCAGTCGGAGTTTGTGTTCTGGGTATTGCTGGTTCTATAAATATGATAAGCAAGTGGTGAAAGAATTATAGTATAAGGTGATGTACTACATGGAGATCATAAAGGATTTGGTTTTAGGACTTAAGTAGAAAATCCCACTCCTACAGCTTATTATCCAACAATATTCAGATAATGAGCTTTTGGAGAATATTCTTTCCCTACTACTAGGAAGATTTACCTGGGAACTGTCTAAAATCTATACATATATTTCCAAAGCCTTTAAATGCCAACTGTAGCATGGGGTGAGGGGGGAGGTGGCAGAAGCCGAAATGCCTCAAAAGCCATTTAAGTGTTACATTGCAGGATTTTTAGTCCTTCACATTATAGAAAAGTAGAAAAATATAGACATTATTCTCAACACTACCCTATAATATCACAATGGTCCGAATGCCAGAGCTTACAGATAATGTCATCACAGTGCCTAGAAACTCAAACTGTAATATACCGTAGCATTTTCTTGGTGTTTTTTAAAGTTTCTTTTTACAACACCAGGCTCCCTCTGCCTCTTGTTTCTTGGAGAGTTTGCCCTACTGATGAGTCTGCCTCCCTTGTTGGACTCAGTCACTTGGGGAACAGTCTTAGAAGCACATATCAACCAAGGAAGAAATTTCCTGGATGTCTCTTGCCCACTTGCCCAGGTACAATAAACACTAAAGGGGGGGAAATTGATAAGAGCTGCCGCTGGTCACCACAGAAGGGCAGTTCCAGTTTAGGTTGGTGTCTTTCTTTTTCTTCCTTTTTTTAAAAATTCTATTTCTTAAATAATAATAAATGCACATGATGTGTTAAATATGTATATATATATTTCAAAAGAAAAAAATGGGGCACAAGATTGTCTTACAGGTCGTGCTGGCTAATTTTTAGTTTGTATTCATAAGTGGTTTTTAAAAGCCTTTTTTAAAGTGTAATTTGCATGTTCTACTTTGATTGTATGTAAACATATTTTAGAACAAAAAATGTATTTGTATTTTATTGAATATAGAGGCAAGAAAAATTGTACATTGTTGGAAATGTTCTTTTGTAACAGTTTTTATTCATAAAGCATTTTTGTACATTTAAAATGAACATGGACTTGCTGTTATTTGAGGCGTAGATACATCTGGTATGCTTTACTGTCATGCTCCTCCATGGTCTTAGATGTTGGGTTTTAAACATTTTTTCTAAAAGAAAGCTCAGTCGTTTTCGCTACCAGATCAGGTTAGCACAGTATAGAGCACTTAACTATTAAAAAAAAGTTAATCCTATTCATATGTTATTCATTGTGTGAAATTAAAGACATTCAATTCAGTCTAACATGAGTTGTGAATTCTTTTGTTTTATTTTCCATCTGGTTCACATCACTAAGGAGTTTAATAGCATTTGGGGGCCTTTGCTCACACCAACTGGATATAAAATCATTGAGAAAATTCTGACCCAATTTCTGTCTTTTGTATGATTCTGGGAAGTCCATCTGGGGCAAGATTTGAGTCTGATTTACAGGGTTACTGTTAGAATATATTGCACCTGGACACAAAGCCAAGCCTGATTCAGAGAACCAGTCAGACCTCTGCTGAAAGCAATCTAAATGTAGTATAAGATGTGGGAGACCCATCCTATCCTAAAATTTTAGAAGAACATTATGGATTGAGCCTTCTTACTAAATATCCCATGATATTAATCTGCTGAAGGATGGATCCCTGGCTGGCCTTAAAGTTTGACTGGAGTGATAGGAAAAGCTATTTAGTCAACTACAGGCAGTTACTGAACATGTATTCAATGTCTACCAGTCTGAGCAAGACCCTAAGGGCAATGTCCGGAAATATACAATCCTTGCTCTGAAGGAACGTATAAGGTCTGCGTGTGGAAAATGAACTATTGTTCTAGGCTGAATGGGGCAAGCGATAAAAGAGTGATGCGGTCTCAGAAGAAGGGTGGAACCCTTGAGGTGACACTTGGTTCAATCCGTACTCTTTCTGTTCTGACTTTTAGTTTATATTCAGAAGTAGGTTTTAAATTAGAACTCAGCACATATGTGCTAACTCTTGGTACTTTTTAAAATAACATCTTGGTGATATCATACCAAGTTGATGCTTTCTTTTTGATGCCAAAGAGTCTTTCAGTTAATAATAGCATGTTATTTTGGAAGCAATCTTAGAAAGCTAATAGTTCAACTCTCCCAATTTACAATTGATAAACTAAGACAAAGGAGATGAAATGAATCATTAATACACATGGCTTACTAATCAGTGGTGGAACACAGCCTAGAATCCACGGGTTGACTCTCAATCTGGTTGCTTTCCTGTTCTACCACACTCACACTAGCCCTTAAATCTCCTCACATCCATGATCATATCCTAGGTACAGGAAGGCTAATGACTTAGGAGTCCAGAAAGGCGTTCTTTACCTAGGCGGGATGAGGGAAAGAAATAAGGGCAGCAGAAAAGCAATGACATCAAAGGAAGTGATGTGGTCACATAGATATTGAGGAGAGCCTTGGAAGTTTCACTGATAAGAATGTGTGGGGGCTGCTGGCACCTTGTGAATGTTATTAATGCACCTTAAAAAATATACACATATACATATATGGATATATATACAAATATGAATACATATAAACATATGTAATGCATACATATGTAGTAAAAATATACATAATATACATATAATAAATATATAACAAATATATACATAATACATATAATTTAGTACATATACATGTATTATATATGTTATATATATTCTACAAAATTAAAATACATTGCATAATTAGATTATACAATATATTATAATTATATGATAATACATCATATATATAATATATGATGTGTTCTGCTTATGAATAATAAATAATATATAGATATACTATGATATAATCATATGTTATCTATAATACAATGTGAATAATACACATGATGCTAGTATGTATATTATATCTGAAATTATGCAAATGTTATAACATTAATATACATGATAATATATTGTACATATGATATGATATAAATATATAAATTTCATATTAATTTGTACTATATAATACTATACATTATATAATATATTATATCACATATCATATAGTATATTATATATATACATAAATATATGTCATAAGAGGTATGCACATGGTCTGGTTATTAAACAGAAAGGAAATAAGCCCAGCTCGAAGGTAGGTGCCACAGAAGAAGACAAAATTAGTGGGAAGTAGAGGTGAATAAATAGGAGAGCATTATAATATTAAAAACAAAACAGCAACTACAAAAATGTATCTGAAATTGCTGTACATGTATGATACATTTTAAAAACAATAAACCAGGATTCAAAACTCTAGAAAAATGAGCTTACAATTTATGGTCCAAGTCTTATATTTTGATTATGTGCTCCCTTTAATACATAGTGCTGTGCACATAGAATAGTCTCAAATTTGCTGATTTAACATAATAATAAATTACTGTAGCCTTCCTCCAAAAAAAATTTGCAATAGCCAGGATAAATATATTAGCTGTAAAGCAGATGCTAGACTTCAAGGAAAGTATATCCCTATGATGGTTAGCACAGTTTATACAAAAAATTTAGAAGTCAGTGTGGCTATGAATGATCATCAGAATGGCTCAATTAAGAAAAAAAGTACACTCTTTTTTAATCTAAAACATTCCTTTATTTCCCCTTACCAACATGCATTCAGAGTTCATCTGTCAAAATTGTACTCCCTGGACATTGCATGATAAATAAAATCTACCAATATTAATCCAGTAAAATTAGTGCATGTCTATAGTTGATTTTTGTCTCAATATTCCAAACTCAAGTTCCATTAGATTTAACAAATAAAATACAATAAAACTTTATGCTATAAAATGTACATATATACTCAAAGGGTTGAGAAACATACCAGTGTTGATTTTTGTAATTTACTATTCAATTTTCATTTGTTGGCATGTTTACTTTATATGGCCATTTTTGACTGCATAATGGGGGATATATTGCTTTTGTAATTAGCAATTAGAAACAAAATTAAAGTTTCTTTTATTTTTTAAATCACATAAAGGTAGTAGAACTAATACCAAAATGAAGACTCAGTAACAAAAACTTTTTTAAAGACATATAAAAAATATACTCTTTTTAAATATGTTTAAATAATGTTATTCTTAAGAATCACTTACATATGTGAAGAGAGGGAAATAAGTTTAAACTCAGATAGAAAAAAATGTCAGTACTTAATAAATGCTCTTGTTCTCCAACTTCCTCTTCTTCCCTCCTTTTCTGCCAAGGGGATGATAATGCTTCTACAGGACAGGAGGTGGCAAATTATTGCTCATGGACAAATTATTCTTGTATGGACCACAAAGTAAGAATGGCTTTTACATTTTCGAATGGCTTGGGGAAAAAATAAAAGAAGAACAATATTTCATGTCTTGTGAAAGGTATTGAAATTCAATTTTAAGTGTTCATAAAGTTTTATTTGAATGCAGCTGTATTTAACATAGTGCTGTGCACATAGAATAGTCTCAAATTTGCTGATTTAACATAATAATAAATTACTGTAGCCTTCCTCCAAAAAAAATTTGCAATAGCCAGGATAAATATATTAGCTGTAAAGCAGATGCTAGACTTCAAGGAAAGTATATCCCTATGATGGTTAGCACAGTTTATACAAAAAATTTAGAAGTCAGTGTGGCTATGAATGATCATCAGAATGGCTCAATTAAGAAAAAAAGTACACTCTTTTTTAATCTAAAACATTCCTTTATTTCCCCTTACCAACATGCATTCAGAGTTCATCTGTCAAAATTGTACTCCCTGGACATTGCATGATAAATAAAATCTACCAATATTAATCCAGTAAAATTAGTGCATGTCTATAGTTGATTTTTGTCTCAATATTCCAAACTCAAGTTCCATTAGATTTAACAAATAAAATACAATAAAACTTTATGCTATAAAATGTACATATATACTCAAAGGGTTGAGAAACATACCAGTGTTGATTTTTGTAATTTACTATTCAATTTTCATTTGTTGGCATGTTTACTTTATATGGCCATTTTTGACTGCATAATGGGGGATATATTGCTTTTGTAATTAGCAATTAGAAACAAAATTAAAGTTTCTTTTATTTTTTAAATCACATAAAGGTAGTAGAACTAATACCAAAATGAAGACTCAGTAACAAAAACTTTTTTAAAGACATATAAAAAATATACTCTTTTTAAATATGTTTAAATAATGTTATTCTTAAGAATCACTTACATATGTGAAGAGAGGGAAATAAGTTTAAACTCAGATAGAAAAAAATGTCAGTACTTAATAAATGCTCTTGTTCTCCAACTTCCTCTTCTTCCCTCCTTTTCTGCCAAGGGGATGATAATGCTTCTACAGGACAGGAGGTGGCAAATTATTGCTCATGGACAAATTATTCTTGTATGGACCACAAAGTAAGAATGGCTTTTACATTTTCGAATGGCTTGGGGAAAAAATAAAAGAAGAACAATATTTCATGTCTTGTGAAAGGTATTGAAATTCAATTTTAAGTGTTCATAAAGTTTTATTTGAATGCAGCCCCTATCATTCAGTTACATATTGTCTGTTGAGCTGAGAAGTCAAAACAAAGATGCTATAGACAGCAAAGCCTGCAGTGCTTACTCTCTGGTTCTTCACAGAAAAAGTATGGAGGCCTTGGGAATAGACTAACTCAGTTATTGGTCTCCAGGAGTTAAAAACCCAGGCTTTATGCAGGTGATTCAGTTCACTGAGACCTCTGCCTGGCAGCATTCTACTCAGCCCCTGTGAGGGAACAAACATCACCACTTCATTTTTATAATCCTCAGTCACCTGATGTGAAGGAAAAATTCATTGGTAAAGACTCTGACGCTGGTAACAATAGAAGGCAAAAGGATAAGGGAATGACAGAGGATGAGATGGTTTGATGGAATCACTGAGTCAATGGACATGAATTGGAGCAAGTTCTAGGAGATTGTGAAGGACAGGGAAGCCTGGCATGCTGCAGTCCATGGGGTCACAAATAGTTAACCATGACTGAGAAACTGAACAGAACTGAACTGAACTCAATAATTTCATGCAAAGAGGGGCAGAATAAAGGACCTAAAGAAGCAAAAGAGATTAAAGAGAGGAAGCAAGGATACACAGAAGAACTGTACAAAAGGGCTTTAATGACCCAGATAGCCAAATGGTGTGATCACTCCCTAGAGCTAGTCATCCTCAAGTGTGAAGTCAAGTGGGTCTTAGAAAGTGTCACTACCAACAAAGCTAGTGAAGGTGATGGAATTCCAGCTTAGCTATTTAAAATCCTAAAAGATGATGCTAAAGTGCTACACTAAATATGCCATCAAATTTAGGAAACTCAGCAGTGCCACAGGACTGGAAAAGGTGTTTTCATTCAAATCCCAAAGAAGGGCAATACCAAAGAATGTTCAAACTACTGCACAATTGTGCTCGTCTCACATGCTAGCAAGTTAATGCTCAAAATCCTTCAAAGTAGGCTTCAACAATATGTGAACTGAAAACTTCCAAATGTACAAGCTGGATTTAGAAAAGTCCGACATTTTTTGGATCATAGAAAAATCAAGGGAATTCCAGCAATACCAAAAAAAGAAGACAATATTAGCTGGAATAAAACTTAACTGGCAGTTCATTGACATATTGTCTGTTGAGCTGAGAAGTCAAAACAAAGATGCTATAGACAGCAAAGCCTGCAGTGCTTACTCTCTGGTTCTTCACAGAAAAAGTATGGAGGCCTTGGGAATAGACTAACTCAGTTATTGGTCTCCAGGAGTTAAAAACCCAGGCTTTATGCAGGTGATTCAGTTCACTGAGACCTCTGCCTGGCAGCATTCTACTCAGCCCCTGTGAGGGAACAAACATCACCACTTCATTTTTATAATCCTCAGTCACCTGATGTGAAGGAAAAATTCATTGGTAAAGACTCTGACGCTGGTAACAATAGAAGGCAAAAGGATAAGGGAATGACAGAGGATGAGATGGTTTGATGGAATCACTGAGTCAATGGACATGAATTGGAGCAAGTTCTAGGAGATTGTGAAGGACAGGGAAGCCTGGCATGCTGCAGTCCATGGGGTCACAAATAGTTAACCATGACTGAGAAACTGAACAGAACTGAACTGAACTCAATAATTTCATGCAAAGAGGGGCAGAATAAAGGACCTAAAGAAGCAAAAGAGATTAAAGAGAGGAAGCAAGGATACACAGAAGAACTGTACAAAAGGGCTTTAATGACCCAGATAGCCAAATGGTGTGATCACTCCCTAGAGCTAGTCATCCTCAAGTGTGAAGTCAAGTGGGTCTTAGAAAGTGTCACTACCAACAAAGCTAGTGAAGGTGATGGAATTCCAGCTTAGCTATTTAAAATCCTAAAAGATGATGCTAAAGTGCTACACTAAATATGCCATCAAATTTAGGAAACTCAGCAGTGCCACAGGACTGGAAAAGGTGTTTTCATTCAAATCCCAAAGAAGGGCAATACCAAAGAATGTTCAAACTACTGCACAATTGTGCTCGTCTCACATGCTAGCAAGTTAATGCTCAAAATCCTTCAAAGTAGGCTTCAACAATATGTGAACTGAAAACTTCCAAATGTACAAGCTGGATTTAGAAAAGTCCGACATTTTTTGGATCATAGAAAAATCAAGGGAATTCCAGAAAAACATCTACTTCTGCTTCATTGACTGTGCTAAAACCTTTGACTGTGTGGATCACAATAAACTGTGAAAAATTATAATAGTGATGGGAATATCAGACCACTTTACCTCTACCCTGAGAAACCTGTATGCAGGACAAGAAGCAACAGTTTGATCCGGACATGGAAAAATAGACTGGTTCCAAGTTGGGAAAAAAGTCTGTCAAGGCTGCATATTGCCACCCTGCTTATCTAACTTACATACAGAGTACATCATGTGAAATATTGGGCTGGATGAATCACAAGATGGAATCAAGTTTGCAGGGAGAAATATCAAGAACCTCAGATATGCAGATGATACCACTCTAATGGCATAAATTGAAGAGGAACTAAAGAGTCTCTTGATGAGGGTGAAAGAGGAGAGTAAAAAAGCTGGCTTGAAGCTCAACACTCAAAAAACTAAGATCTTGGCATCTGGTTCCATCACTTCCTGAAAGTAGAAGGGGATAAAGTAGAAAGAGTGACAGATATTATTTTCTTGGGCTCCAACATCACTGCAGCCACAAAATTAAAAGATACTTGCTGCTTGGAAGAAGAGTTATGACAAACCTAGACAATGTATTGAAAAGCAGAGACATCGCTTTGCCGACAAAGGTTTGCATGATCAAAGTTATGGTTTCTCCAGTAGCTGTGTATGAATATGAGGACTGAACTATAAAGAAGATTGTACGCTGAAGTATTGGTGCTTGTGAACTGTGCTGTTGGAGAAGACACTGTTATAAGTGTTCTTTGGACTGCAGAGAGATCAAACCAGTCAAGTTTAAAGGAAATAAATCCTGAATATTCATTGGAAGGACTGATGTTGAGCTTTGTCCACCTGAAACGAAGAGCTGATCATTCGAAAAGATCATCAAAAATTCTGTATGGCTATCAAAAACTCAGCAGTGCCACAGGACTGGAAAAGGTGTTTTCATTCAAATCCCAAAGAAGGGCAATACCAAAGAATGTTCAAACTACTGCACAATTGTGCTCGTCTCACATGCTAGCAAGTTAATGCTCAAAATCCTTCAAAGTAGGCTTCAACAATATGTGAACTGAAAACTTCCAAATGTACAAGCTGGATTTAGAAAAGTCCGACATTTTTTGGATCATAGAAAAATCAAGGGAATTCCAGAAAAACATCTACTTCTGCTTCATTGACTGTGCTAAAACCTTTGACTGTGTGGATCACAATAAACTGTGAAAAATTATAATAGTGATGGGAATATCAGACCACTTTACCTCTACCCTGAGAAACCTGTATGCAGGACAAGAAGCAACAGTTTGATCCGGACATGGAAAAATAGACTGGTTCCAAGTTGGGAAAAAAGTCTGTCAAGGCTGCATATTGCCACCCTGCTTATCTAACTTACATACAGAGTACATCATGTGAAATATTGGGCTGGATGAATCACAAGATGGAATCAAGTTTGCAGGGAGAAATATCAAGAACCTCAGATATGCAGATGATACCACTCTAATGGCATAAATTGAAGAGGAACTAAAGAGTCTCTTGATGAGGGTGAAAGAGGAGAGTAAAAAAGCTGGCTTGAAGCTCAACACTCAAAAAACTAAGATCTTGGCATCTGGTTCCATCACTTCCTGAAAGTAGAAGGGGATAAAGTAGAAAGAGTGACAGATATTATTTTCTTGGGCTCCAACATCACTGCAGCCACAAAATTAAAAGATACTTGCTGCTTGGAAGAAGAGTTATGACAAACCTAGACAATGTATTGAAAAGCAGAGACATCGCTTTGCCGACAAAGGTTTGCATGATCAAAGTTATGGTTTCTCCAGTAGCTGTGTATGAATATGAGGACTGAACTATAAAGAAGATTGTACGCTGAAGTATTGGTGCTTGTGAACTGTGCTGTTGGAGAAGACACTGTTATAAGTGTTCTTTGGACTGCAGAGAGATCAAACCAGTCAAGTTTAAAGGAAATAAATCCTGAATATTCATTGGAAGGACTGATGTTGAGCTTTGTCCACCTGAAACGAAGAGCTGACTCATTCGAAAAGATTCTGATGCTGGTAAAGATTAAGGGCAGGAGGAGAAAGGCGGACAGAGGATGAGATGGCTGGATGGCATCACCAACTCAGTTGACATGAGTTTGAGCAAACTCCAGGAGATAGTGAAGGATGCGGGAGCCTGGTATGTTGCAGCCCATGAGGTTGCAAAGAATTTGACACAACTTAGTGACTGAACATACAACCCAATCGCTTTCACCCATCCTTCAGTGTCCCTCCATCATCGAAGCTTCCAATTTCTCATTTATGCTCTATTTATGAAACCGAGCAGGGCCCTATTAATAGAGACAGAGTAGAATAGGTAGGTGGCTGTAGAGTCCTAGTAGGGGATGGTAGGTAGAAGGGAGAAACCTGAGAAAGGTTGGGAGGCCAATGAGTTGATGATAACTCAGGAGAGCTGCTCCTTGTTCAGTAAAACAGGCTTGACTGGGTAGAAATAGAGCAGCCAGTGATGTATGTCCTGCAGCTGCATCTACTTGAGGGGGGCAGTCTTCTTCCTTCCTATATATATTGCTACCCACTCAATTGAGGGAGGAGAGCAGAGCAGAGCAGAGCAGAGCAGAGCAGAGCAGAGCAGAGCAGAGCAGAGCAGAGCAGAGCTTTCCTGCCTGCCCGCTTGCACCTCTTACAAGTACCCTATCCTAATAAATCCTCTTCTTGTCTATCACTCTGCTTATCGCTGAACTCTTTCTGTGTTGAGGCAGGAAGAACCTGAGCCTCGGTGGGTCCAGATGTTGGGTGAGTGCTGGATTAAGTCTCGGCCACGTGGGTTCAAGTCCCAGACAGTGTTTTGGCTGGGATTGAGTCCTGAATACATAGATTCAAGTCCCAAGCAGGGTTTTGACTGGGGTTAAGCCTTAGCAACGTGGGTTTGAGTCCCAAACTGGTTTTGGCTAGGTTCAAGACCCGGTCACGTGGGTTCAAGTCCCAAACAGGATTTTGGCTGGGTTCAAGTTCCAGCTGCGTGGGTTCGAGTACCAAACAGGGTTTTGGTTGGAATTCAAGCTCCAGCCAAGTTGGTTCAAGTCCCAAGCAGTATTCAATCAGGTCTGGGCCCTAGGTTTAAGTCTCAAATCAAGGTAAAACCCTTCCACTGTGAGGCAATAGTGTATAGAAAGTCTGGTCTTTCAGTAACACTTATTTGGACTGTTCTTACCAAACCTTGGATGCTCAATCGTGTCCAGGCAGTTAAATTTCTCCTGAGATCCAGAATCTCATCCTGTGTTCTGCCAGAGGAAATCATTTAGGCATTGAAGGCAGATAATCTAGTCCTGATTAATAATAAATCATCTCTCATTTTATGAGCAGTAGTAAAAGTCCACTTAAGCCTAAAGTGAGCACCTCAGGGATAGAGCCTCTGTTGAGTATTTTGCTCTGGGTCTCCCACCCAGGGACAGCTACAGCCCCTCAATAGATGATCAAGATGTTTGTTGATTGACTAATAGGCTGATTGAGCAGCTGCCTGAGTGTAAGGGAGAAGTAACAAAGTCCCATATGTGAAACTTGGGGCAGTGTTCATTTGTGTTGTGCCCTTTCTCCTTCAAGTTCCTTCTGGGTTCACTGGATTTGAAAAGAATTTGAGGAGAGAAGGTGGTTCAAATGAACAAAAGCAAGTTGCCTCCATCTGCCTTCAATTCTCAGATTGGGAAAACATTTCCAGAAGGCCTGATGCATGAGAACCTGACGTGGTGACAGAATGTTCTGTCTCCCTCTTGTTATAGGAGTAGCGAGCCACGTTTATTCAGGCTCATAAATCCCTAGGGTTTTTTCCAGCTGCTGGCCCCCATTCCAGGAAGTAGATGCTTTGAAACCCCCATCAAGAGAGAACATTGTGTTTCTGCCCTTTCAGCCCCACTGCAGGTGGACTGTTTCCAGTGCAGGTAGTCAGCGCAGTCAGTAAAGGCAGATGGGCTTGAAGCTTCCTGAGCCACTGCTCTTTGGAATTTTGAAGGGAAATACAGTTGTCCATCTCTGCTCAGTGATATTTTTGAGTGAGTTGAAGGGTATTGTAGGAGTTTATTAAATTAAATTTTCTGGGAGGAGACTGAAGAAAGCATTTTCCAGGGGGAAGTGGAGAAGACCAGCCCAAGTATAGATTGGGACAGACCTGACTATTCTCTAGGCACCACTGTTCTGGAAGGGTCTCCTAGCTGCCAAGGGGCAGAAAGTCTGGTGCCCAGGTTCAGAGGTTGGTGGAGAGAAACTCAAGTTCACAGACATGGAAGCACAGGCTAACCAACACTCCCATCACTCACAACCCAGGCATCTCTGGTGTCTGGGTTTGCCTTCTCTCCTGCTTCTTTTCCCATCAATATTTGTGGTATTCCTGGCCACATGCAGACTAGTTAGCATTTGATAACACATTCACAAAGGTGTGTTGTAGCTGAAAGAATGTTGCCTACTGGCTCAAAGGCAGAGCACTGGACATGGGAACATAAGGTAAGAAGCTGTAATATCCACCTTCCAGAGTTACCAGGAGTGTGAAATGAGACAATGACTGAAAATACTTTATTAACTGTATTAGTATAACTGACAATTCTGTATAAGCTAATGCTGTTGCACTTACTATTATTACTTCCATGGCTACTCATCCCATAATACTAATATTACTGGCAGTATTAACCTAAGGCAGGGTCCTCAAGCTCTGGGCCATGAACTGATTCCAGTCTGTGGCCAGTTAGGAACCAGGCCACACAGCACAAAATGAGAGTGGCAGGCGAGCAAGGAAGATTCATCTGTATTTATAGTTGTTCCTCATCGATTGGGAAAACATTTCCAGAAGGCCTGATGCATGAGAACCTGACGTGGTGACAGAATGTTCTGTCTCCCTCTTGTTATAGGAGTAGCGAGCCACGTTTATTCAGGCTCATAAATCCCTAGGGTTTTTTCCAGCTGCTGGCCCCCATTCCAGGAAGTAGATGCTTTGAAACCCCCATCAAGAGAGAACATTGTGTTTCTGCCCTTTCAGCCCCACTGCAGGTGGACTGTTTCCAGTGCAGGTAGTCAGCGCAGTCAGTAAAGGCAGATGGGCTTGAAGCTTCCTGAGCCACTGCTCTTTGGAATTTTGAAGGGAAATACAGTTGTCCATCTCTGCTCAGTGATATTTTTGAGTGAGTTGAAGGGTATTGTAGGAGTTTATTAAATTAAATTTTCTGGGAGGAGACTGAAGAAAGCATTTTCCAGGGGGAAGTGGAGAAGACCAGCCCAAGTATAGATTGGGACAGACCTGACTATTCTCTAGGCACCACTGTTCTGGAAGGGTCTCCCTAGCTGCCAAGGGGCAGAAAGTCTGGTGCCCAGGTTCAGAGGTTGGTGGAGAGAAACTCAAGTTCACAGACATGGAAGCACAGGCTAACCAACACTCCCATCACTCACAACCCAGGCATCTCTGGTGTCTGGGTTTGCCTTCTCTCCTGCTTCTTTTCCCATCAATATTTGTGGTATTCCTGGCCACATGCAGACTAGTTAGCATTTGATAACACATTCACAAAGGTGTGTTGTAGCTGAAAGAATGTTGCCTACTGGCTCAAAGGCAGAGCACTGGACATGGGAACATAAGGTAAGAAGCTGTAATATCCACCTTCCAGAGTTACCAGGAGTGTGAAATGAGACAATGACTGAAAATACTTTATTAACTGTATTAGTATAACTGACAATTCTGTATAAGCTAATGCTGTTGCACTTACTATTATTACTTCCATGGCTACTCATCCCATAATACTAATATTACTGGCAGTATTAACCTAAGGCAGGGGTCCTCAAGCTCTGGGCCATGAACTGATTCCAGTCTGTGGCCAGTTAGGAACCAGGCCACACAGCACAAAATGAGAGTGGCAGGCGAGCAAGGGAAGATTCATCTGTATTTATAGTTGTTCCTCATCGCTTGCATTTACCAGCTGAGCTCTGCCTCCTGTCAGATCATGCTAAATGACTTCAGTCATGTCCAGCTGTTTGCTACCCCATGGACGGTAAACCTCCAGGCTCCCATGGGATTCTCCAAGCAAGAATATTGGAGTGGGTTGCCATTCCTTCTCCAGAGGATCTTCCTGACCCACGGATTCAACTCACATCTTTTATGTTTCCTGCATTGGTAGGCTGGTTCTTTACCTCTAGTGCCACCTGGGAAGGCCCCGGTCAGATCAGTGGAGGCATTAGATTCCCATAGGAACACTAACCCTGCTGAGAACTGTGCATTCAAGGGATCTGGGTTGCACAACACTTACGAGAATCTAATGCCTGATGGTCTGATTTTGCACTGTGGTGAGTTGTATAATTATTTCATTATATATCACAAAGTAATATGTAATAATGTTGACTCAGATAGAAATCTCAGTGGGAAAATAGCTCTTCAAGGATCTGGAATTTTACCATGGGAAAAGAGATAGCCCTGATCTGACTATATGCACTGAAAACTCAAGACCACAGAGTAGAATTACCAGAAGTACTGATATTTTAGTACAGGATAATAAGAATTTCCTATTAATGTAATTGTAAAACAATGTAAAATACCATTGTGGGACACAATGAAGATACTGTTTTAGGAAATACTGAGGTGGGGAGATGAACATCTCTACAGACAGACTCTAATCATTGACTTAAGAATTTATTTCTGTGACAGCATCTATTGATGGCCTTTTGAGTGCCAGGCATTATCTAACCATCTCATCCTCTTCTCTCCCCTTGTCCTTCTGCCTTCAATCTTTTCCAGCATTGGGGTCTTTTCAAATGAGTCAGCTCTTTGCATCAGGCGACCAAAGTATTGGGGCTTTAGCTTCAGCATCAGTCGTCCAATCAATATTCAGGGTTGATTTCCTTTAAGATTGACTGGTTTGATCTCCTTATAATCCAAGGGACTCCTTATAATCCAAGAGTCCTCTCCAGCACACAGTTCAAAAACACCAAGTCTTCAGTAATCAACTTTCTTTATGGTTCAACTCTCACAACTGACTACTGGAAAAAACCATAGTTTTGACTATACAAGCCTTGACTGGCAAAGTGATGTCTCTGCTTTTTAAAATGCTATCTAGGTTTGTCATACTTCGTTCCTTCGAAGAAGTAAGCATCTTTTAATTTCACGACTGCAATCACCATCCACAGTGATTTGGGAGCCCAGGAAAATAAAATATGTCACTGCTTCCATTTTCTCCCTTCTATTTTCCATGTAGTGATAGGACTGGATGCCATGATCTTAGTTTTTGAGTGCTGCGTTTCAAGCCAGTTTTTTCACTCTCCCCTTTCACTCTCATTAAGAGGCCCCTTAATTCTTCTTCACTTTCTGCCATAAGAGTGGTATCTGAGGTTGTTGATATTTTTTCTGGCAATCTTGAGCCCAGATTGTGATTCATCCATCCCAGCATTTCACATGATATATTCTGCATGCGTGAATGTGTTCATGCTCAGTCATGTTTATCTCTTTGCAACTCCATGGACTATAGCCCACCAGGCTCTTCTGTCCATGGAATTTTCCAGGTAAGAATGCTAGAGTGGGTTGCTATTTCCTACTTCTGGGTTTCTTCCTCAGCCAGGGATTGAACCCAAGTATCCTGTGCCTCCTGCATTGGCAGGGGATTCTTTACCACTGAGCCACCTGGGAAACTCTGATATACTCTCCATATAAGTTAAATAAGCAGGGTTGAAGTACCAAAAATACACCTTTGATGTACCCCCTTTCCTAGTTTTGAACCAGTCCATTGTTCCATGTTTGGTTCTAAGGATTGCTTCTTAACCTGCATGCAGGTGTCTCAAGATAGGTAAGGTGGTCTAGGATTCCCATATCTTAATAATGTTCCACAATTTGTTGTGATCTGCCCAGTCAGTCTTAGGGTAATGAAGCAGAAGCAGATATTTTTCTGGAATCGCCTTACTTTCTCTATGATCCAATGAGCGCTAGCAATTTGATCTCCAGTTTTCCTGCCTTTTCTAAACCCAGCTTGTACATTTGGAAACTTAGCTTGAAGGATTTTTTAGTATAACTTTGCTAACATGTGAAATGAGTACAATTGTATGGTAGTTTGAACATGCTTTGGCAATGGCCTTCCTTGGGACTGGAATGACCTTTACAGTCCTGTGGCCATTGCTGAGTTTTCCAAATTTGCTGACCTACTGAGCACAGCATTTAACAACATCTTCTTATAGGATTTTAAATGGCTCAGCTAGAACTCCATTACCTCCACTAGCTTTGTTCCTAGTAATGCTTCCTAAGTCCCACTTAACTTCACACTCTAGCATGTCTAGCTCTAGGTGAGTGGCATTTGAAATCATTAAAAAGTTTACCACAAAAATATGTGTGTGATATATGCTTACATCCAACATAATTAGCAAATATCACATCCTGGAGAAGGAAATGGCAACTTGCTCCAGTATTCCTGCCTGAAACATTCCATGGATGGAGGAACCTGGCCAGCTACAATTCATAGAGTCTGAGAGTCAGACACGACTGAGCAAATAACACACACACGCACCCTCAGATCATATCCTTCAAATATTAACTGCCTTTAAATATAATCTGTGTATGAGATATTAGCAATATATTTAAAATATAAGCAGTCATCATTTTATAAATGCAGATAATAAGTAGTATTTATATATATGCATTAGCTTTTGTTTGAATAAAATGTTTGAAGGATATATTGAGAGCTAATAAGGTTTGTTAGAGTGTAATGTAATAAAATAATATTATTTTCTAATAAAATAATGAAAATTGCAAAGCAATTATACTCCAATAAAATAACAAAAGATGACTTGTTAGATATGAGTGTGGGAGTGATGAGTGAGTGGGGCTGAGGTGTGAGAGAGATTTTTCAGTTTATACCTTTTAAAATCATGATGATTTGGAAGCCATGTGACTATTAACTACACAAAATGTAAAATGAAGAATTTAGATTGATGAACATGATTTCAAATTTTTTAAAAAATTGAAGAATAGTTGATTTAAAATGTTGTTTTAGTTTACATGCTAGTTTAGTGTCTGGTGTACAGCAAAACAATCTCTCTCTAAATATGAATCATGTATATATATAAATTTTCATTCTTTTCCACTATTATTTATCACAGGATATTGAATCTAGTTCCTATATTACATAGTAGGACCTTCTTGTTTATTTTATATATAATAGTTTGTGACTTATAATTCCAAACTTCTCATTTATACCTTTCCTACCCCACTTTCTCCTTTAGTAACCATAAGCTTGTTTTCTATGTCTGAATCTGTTTCTGTTTAGTAAATAAGTTGATTTGTGTCATATTTTAGATTCCACATATAAGGGATACCATATGGTATTTGTCTTTTCCTTTCTGAATTAATTTCACTTAGTATGATAATCTCTAGGTCTATCCATATTGCTGGAAGTAGCATTATTTCTTTGTTTACTACGACTGAGTACCATTCCTATATATATATATATTATATATATATATATATATATATATACATCTTTCATTATATATATATATCACATCTTTTAAAATTTTATTTATTTTAATTGGAGAATGATTCCTATACAGTGTTTTGCATTCTCATATATCAACATATATCATAGGTGTAAATATTATCTTATGAACCTCCCTTGTGAATCTCCCACCTACACCCTATTTCCCCTCCTCATATATCATAGAACAGTATAGCTCCTATATATATATCCCTCCCATGAACCTCCCTTGTGAATCTCCATCACACCTATCCCACCCCTCAATAGTCATGGCACAGACTGAGCTCCTGTGTTATAAAATTTTAAAAGCAGTCATCATTTTATAAATGCAGATAATAAGTAGTATTTATATATATGCATTAGCTTTTGTTTGAATAAAATGTTTGAAGGATATATTGAGAGCTAATAAGGTTTGTTAGAGTGTAATGTAATAAAATAATATTATTTTCTAATAAAATAATGAAAATTGCAAAGCAATTATACTCCAATAAAATAACAAAAGATGACTTGTTAGATATGAGTGTGGGAGTGATGAGTGAGTGGGGCTGAGGTGCGAGAGAGATTTTTCAGTTTATACCTTTTAAAATCATGATGATTTGGAAGCCATGTGACTATTAACTACACAAAATGTAAAATGAAGAATTTAGATTGATGAACATGATTTCAAATTTTTTAAAAAATTGAAGAATAGTTGATTTAAAATGTTGTTTTAGTTTACATGCTAGTTTAGTGTCTGGTGTACAGCAAAACAATCTCTCTCTAAATATGAATCATGTATATATATAAATTTTCATTCTTTTCCACTATTATTTATCACAGGATATTGAATCTAGTTCCTATATTACATAGTAGGACCTTCTTGTTTATTTTATATATAATAGTTTGTGACTTATAATTCCAAACTTCTCATTTATACCTTTCCTACCCCACTTTCTCCTTTAGTAACCATAAGCTTGTTTTCTATGTCTGAATCTGTTTCTGTTTAGTAAATAAGTTGATTTGTGTCATATTTTAGATTCCACATATAAGGGATACCATATGGTATTTGTCTTTTCCTTTCTGAATTAATTTCACTTAGTATGATAATCTCTAGGTCTATCCATATTGCTGGAAGTAGCATTATTTCTTTGTTTACTACGACTGAGTACCATTCCATTATATATATATATATATATATATATATATATATATATATATCACATCTTTCATTATATATATATATATCACATCTTTTAAAATTTTATTTATTTTTAATTGGAGAATGATTCCTATACAGTGTTTTGCTCATTTCTGTCATATATCAACATGAACTAGTCATAGGTGTATATATATATCCCCTCCCTCATGAACCTCCCTTGTGAATCTCCCCCCACCTCACACCCTATCCCACCCCTCAAGATAGTCATAGAGCACAGACTGAGCTCCCTGTGTTATATAGAAACATGCCATTGGCTATCTATTTTACAGATGAAAATGTATATATTTCAATTCTACTCTCTCAGTTCATCCCACTCTCACCATCCTCTGCTGTATCCATAAGTCTCCTCCATGTCTGAGTCTCTATTTCTACTCTGCAAATAGGTTCGTCAGTACCATTCTTTTAAATTCTATGTGTGCTTGTGTGCTCAGTTGCTTCAGTCATGTTCAATTCTGTGCGACCCTCTGGACTGTAGTCCACCAGACTCTTCTGTCTGTGGGATTCTCCAGGCAAGAATACTGGAGTGGGTTGCCATGCACTCTTCAAGGGGATCTTACTGACTGAAGGATCAAATCCACATTTGCTGAGTCTCCTGCATTCCAGGCATATTCTTTACCACTGAGATACCAAGGAAGGCCCTGGCTGGATTCCATATATATGTATTAATATAGGGTATTTTTCTCTTTCTGACTTACTTCACTCTACATAATAGGCTCTAGGTTCATGCACCTTACTAGAACTGACTCAAATTCATTCCTTTTTTAAGTCTGAGTAATATTCCTTTGTATATACATACCACAACTTCTTTATCCATTCAGCTATTAATGAACCTGTAGGTTGATTCCATGTCCTGGCTACTGTAAACAGTGCTGCAATGAGCATTGGGGTATATGTGTCATTTTCAACTATGATTGTCTCAGAGTATATGCCCAGTAGTGGGATTTTTGGCTCATAGTATACCACATCTTCTTTCCCCTTTTATCTATCAATGGCTGTTTAGTTTGTTTACATGTCTTGGTTATTGTAAATAGTGCTGCTATGTACATACAGGTACATGTATCTTTTTGAATTAAAATATAATTAACAAAATTTAGAGCTATGTGATAATCCAAGTCTTCATTAAATTGCATTTAAATTAATGATAATGTATAGAAAACTGTTTTGCACTTTCTTAAAAATTACAATTATAGCAGAATATTGGAGATGCATGTTCAGAACTGTTTTGCAGACACTAATGTGCAAACAGAAACATTTGGTGATGATGGTCTGGAGGATTAAGTTTAAACTGTGAAGGTGACTCTCTTGTATCTTCTCTGGCTCCAGTTTTCTTCCCTAGTGACATCTATGCTCTAATCATATTTTAGTCAACTTTGACCCACAACCTTCAGCAACCTACTCTGGAAACCAACCCCGTAGGCTGTGATTAACTAGATTTGTCGGAAGCAAGAGTGATAGCTCTAATGACAAAGCAGGATACTTCTGATACTTCTGTAGAATACCTTCTATAACAACTGACTCCATATGCTCAGGAATTGATCAATAACGTCTCTGACTTTTGTCTCTACTTCCAACTTAGCACCAAGGAAAGGACACCAAATATGCATCCATAACCCATCTCATAAGATATCTGGCTTTTAATTGGGTTGCCATGCACTCTTCAAGGGGATCTTACTGACTGAAGGATCAAATCCACATTTGCTGAGTCTCCTGCATTCCAGGCATATTCTTTACCACTGAGATACCAAGGAAGGCCCTGGCTGGATTCCATATATATGTATTAATATAGGGTATTTTTCTCTTTCTGACTTACTTCACTCTACATAATAGGCTCTAGGTTCATGCACCTTACTAGAACTGACTCAAATTCATTCCTTTTTTAAGTCTGAGTAATATTCCTTTGTATATACATACCACAACTTCTTTATCCATTCAGCTATTAATGAACCTGTAGGTTGATTCCATGTCCTGGCTACTGTAAACAGTGCTGCAATGAGCATTGGGGTATATGTGTCATTTTCAACTATGATTGTCTCAGAGTATATGCCCAGTAGTGGGATTTTTGGCTCATAGTATACCACATCTTCTTTCCCCTTTTATCTATCAATGGCTGTTTAGTTTGTTTACATGTCTTGGTTATTGTAAATAGTGCTGCTATGTACATACAGGTACATGTATCTTTTTGAATTAAAATATAATTAACAAAATTTAGAGCTATGTGATAATCCAAGTCTTCATTAAATTGCATTTAAATTAATGATAATGTATAGAAAACTGTTTTGCACTTTCTTAAAAATTACAATTATAGCAGAATATTGGAGATGCATGTTCAGAACTGTTTTGCAGACACTAATGTGCAAACAGAAACATTTGGTGATGATGGTCTGGAGGATTAAGTTTAAACTGTGAAGGTGACTCTCTTGTATCTTCTCTGGCTCCAGTTTTCTTCCCTAGTGACATCTATGCTCTAATCATATTTTAGTCAACTTTGACCCACAACCTTCAGCAACCTACTCTGGAAACCAACCCCGTAGGCTGTGATTAACTAGATTTGTCGGAAGCAAGAGTGATAGCTCTAATGACAAAGCAGGATACTTCTGATACTTCTGTAGAATACCTTCTATAACAACTGACTCCATATGCTCAGGAATTGATCAATAACGTCTCTGACTTTTGTCTCTACTTCCAACTTAGCACCAAGGAAAGGACACCAAATATGCATCCATAACCCATCGCATAAGATATCTGGCTTTTAATTAGCTTTTTTTGCAGCTTTGCCAGGCCAACAGCGTCCAGTCAGGACATACCTGAAGACTTCGCTTTCTCCTACCATAAAGCTTTTCCATTCCTCTGCCTGCATTTGAGTCTCTGCCAAAGCATGCCTTCCTTTGGTTGGTCTTCATTTATTTCCACACCTGAGAAGGGGTTACACTTAAAATTACAAGCTGCTTCTGTAGCCCGTGGCCCTCCTCTCCATCTCCTCTAGTATTCTCATCACATTGTGAGTGCAAACTGTTCTCTTTACCAGGCAGAGGCCCTACCTACCTCCCCATCCTCACTTCCTGTAAGTCCCTTCTGGTACCAGTCTTCCACCAGACTGGCCTCCTCTCAGGTGCATCCAGAAAGCCTCAGTTTCAGGGCCTCCATGAGCTTCTGGCTTGCCTAGAACACCTTGCCTACCTCTTTCTTACCCATCCCGCAGTGTCACCTTTCTGAAAAGGGCCTTCTTACACACATGCTTCCTTTTCTACCCACACTATTTAAATTATGTTCCCCTCTTATATATTTCACCTATAGTGCTCATTTTGATGATTTATAACTGAATGTTTATTTTAAACATTTGTGTTTGCTACATGTTTTCCCTATCAGATTGCAAGTTCTATGAAGACAAGGACCAGGTTTATTTTCTTCTACTGGTGTATACTAGTGATATAGTGCAGTGCTTTGTCATAAAATTTTGTGTATACTAGTGATGCATGTTCAGAACTGTTTTGCAGACACTAATGTGCAAACAGAAACATTTGGTGATGATGGTCTGGAGGATTAAGTTTAAACTGTGAAGGTGACTCTCTTGTATCTTCTCTGGCTCCAGTTTTCTTCCCTAGTGACATCTATGCTCTAATCATATTTTAGTCAACTTTGACCCACAACCTTCAGCAACCTACTCTGGAAACCAACCCCGTAGGCTGTGATTAACTAGATTTGTCGGAAGCAAGAGTGATAGCTCTAATGACAAAGCAGGATACTTCTGATACTTCTGTAGAATACCTTCTATAACAACTGACTCCATATGCTCAGGAATTGATCAATAACGTCTCTGACTTTTGTCTCTACTTCCAACTTAGCACCAAGGAAAGGACACCAAATATGCATCCATAACCCATCGCATAAGATATCTGGCTTTTAATTAGCTTTTTTTGCAGCTTTGCCAGGCCAACAGCGTCCAGTCAGGACATACCTGAAGACTTCGCTTTCTCCTACCATAAAGCTTTTCCATTCCTCTGCCTGCATTTGAGTCTCTGCCAAAGCATGCCTTCCTTTGGTTGGTCTTCATTTATTTCCACACCTGAGAAGGGGTTACACTTAAAATTACAAGCTGCTTCTGTAGCCCGTGGCCCTCCTCTCCATCTCCTCTAGTATTCTCATCACATTGTGAGTGCAAACTGTTCTCTTTACCAGGCAGAGGCCCTACCTACCTCCCCATCCTCACTTCCTGTAAGTCCCTTCTGGTACCAGTCTTCCACCAGACTGGCCTCCTCTCAGGTGCATCCAGAAAGCCTCAGTTTCAGGGCCTCCATGAGCTTCTGGCTTGCCTAGAACACCTTGCCTACCTCTTTCTTACCCATCCCGCAGTGTCACCTTTCTGAAAAGGGCCTTCTTACACACATGCTTCCTTTTCTACCCACACTATTTAAATTATGTTCCCCTCTTATATATTTCACCTATAGTGCTCATTTTGATGATTTATAACTGAATGTTTATTTTAAACATTTGTGTTTGCTACATGTTTTCCCTATCAGATTGCAAGTTCTATGAAGACAAGGACCAGGTTTATTTTCTTCTACTGGTGTATACTAGTGATATAGTGCAGTGCTTTGCATAAAACAGGTATGCAACAACTGTGTGTTGAAACTATAGTCATGTTACAAAATACATGCCTGATAGTCTTCCTTGGAGTTTTCCTAGATTCCCCAGACAACCTTTTCTTCTTCTCCCAGAATGCCTTGCACATGTTTTTATTTCAACACATGGAGTCAAGCTGTAGTTATTGACACAGATCTGCCTAGGACCTAGTTATTAAGCCCAGGCATATTTGCTTGTTCTACAGCCTATCACAGTGTCTGCTGTAAATGGATGTGAGTGAACTGTGTTAATTCATTGAATTAATGACTAATGATATATGTCGATGCAAACATATTTTATCAAAAGACTGTCTATCTAGACAGGAAATCTCACAACAGAGAGAAAGACTTATGAATAGCAGAAGTGAGGCAGTATGACATTGGGTTGGGGAGAGTTTGAGGAAAATGGCAGGGGAAAAAGGTAATGAAATGGATGGACATAAGGAGTATAAGTAGTTTAATATTTAAAAGAAAGACCCTGGAAACAAAGAAACATGAATTCAGTCTTGTTCTACCATTTCCTAGTGGTGTGCCTTGAAAGACAACTTATATTATCCCCCATACCACAGCTTCCTTTTCTGTAGGGTAGACATAAGAAACTTTCCTCATACTCTTACAGTAAACAATTAAATGAAATAATGCAGGAAAACATTTTTAATAATTCCTAGGTTGTAATTAGTACTCCATAAATGTTAGAGGCATCACTTTGCTGACAAAAGTCTGTATAGTTAAAGCTATGGTTTTCCCATTAGTCATGTATGAATATGAGAGTTGGACCATAAAGAAGGCTTAGAACCAAAGAATTGATGCCTTTGAACTGTGGTGTTGGGTAAGACTTGAGAGTCCCTTGGACTGCAAGGAGATCAAACCAGTCAATCCTAAAGGAAATCAACACTGACTATTCATTGGAAGGAATGATGCTGAAGCTGAAGCTCCAAAACTTTGGTCACCTGATATGAAGAGATGATTCACTAGAAACGAACCTAATGTTGTGAAAAACAGAAGTCAAAAGGGGAAGGAGATGGCAGGATGAGATGGTTGGATGGCATTACTGAGTCAATGGATATGAATTTGAGCAAGTTCTGGGAGATGGTGGAAGACAGGGAAGCCTAGCATGTTGCAGTCCATGGGATTACAAAGAATTGGACACAACCAAGAAATAGAACTGAACTGAACTGAACTGAACTGTTAGACATTTCATCATTATTGTGGTACAAAATTGTCTAATATATCTTTTTGTTGAGGGTTGTCTTTTTTGTATTTATTGACCATGCTACACAATTTGTGAGATCTTAGTTTCCCAACCAGGAATTGAACCTGGACCCTTGGCAGTGAAAGTATATGGAGTCCTAACCACTTGACCACTAGGGAATTTCCATGTTCAGTGTCGTCTGTGAGCAAAATTTCTAAAATGTTACTATTTAAATGACTGAGGGAATCAAAGGTCATCCTGGACTGGACACTTAATGCAGAAATTTGTATATGAGGCAGGATTTGTGGAGGGAAAGAGTATAACTATTGAGATGTATATTGTTATGTTTATAGAATCACATGGCAAATGTCCACAGTATCTATACATTCATCTATCCTCTCTCTGCTCCTTCCTTCCTTTCCTTTGTCATTTTGCTTCTTCTTTTCAGTTAGGACTAGAAGAAACAAGAGGACTTCCCAGGTGGGAAGGGAAGCAGAAGTCTATCATTTGTGGATCATTTCCTCAAGTGCACAAAACTCAATTCCTAAATGAAATTCTGTACCATAAGGGCCACAGATGGGTGAAATGGTGGTTTGAGATATCCAGAGGGTGTGGAGTTTGCTGTAATTAGTACTCCATAAATGTTAGAGGCATCACTTTGCTGACAAAAGTCTGTATAGTTAAAGCTATGGTTTTCCCATTAGTCATGTATGAATATGAGAGTTGGACCATAAAGAAGGCTTAGAACCAAAGAATTGATGCCTTTGAACTGTGGTGTTGGGTAAGACTTGAGAGTCCCTTGGACTGCAAGGAGATCAAACCAGTCAATCCTAAAGGAAATCAACACTGACTATTCATTGAAGGAATGATGCTGAAGCTGAAGCTCCAAAACTTTGGTCACCTGATATGAAGAGATGATTCACTAGAAACGAACCTAATGTTGTGAAAAACAGAAGTCAAAAGGGGAAGGAGATGGCAGGATGAGATGGTTGGATGGCATTACTGAGTCAATGGATATGAATTTGAGCAAGTTCTGGGAGATGGTGGAAGACAGGGAAGCCTAGCATGTTGCAGTCCATGGGATTACAAAGAATTGGACACAACCAAGAAATAGAACTGAACTGAACTGAACTGAACTGTTAGACATTTCATCATTATTGTGGTACAAAATTGTCTAATATATCTTTTTGTTGAGGGTTGTCTTTTTTGTATTTATTGACCATGCTACACAATTTGTGAGATCTTAGTTTCCCAACCAGGAATTGAACCTGGACCCTTGGCAGTGAAAGTATATGGAGTCCTAACCACTTGACCACTAGGGAATTTCCATGTTCAGTGTCGTCTGTGAGCAAAATTTCTAAAATGTTACTATTTAAATGACTGAGGGAATCAAAGGTCATCCTGGACTGGACACTTAATGCAGAAATTTGTATATGAGGCAGGATTTGTGGAGGGAAAGAGTATAACTATTGAGATGTATATTGTTATGTTTATAGAATCACATGGCAAATGTCCACAGTATCTATACATTCATCTATCCTCTCTCTGCTCCTTCCTTCCTTTCCTTTGTCATTTTGCTTCTTCTTTTCAGTTAGGACTAGAAGAAACAAGAGGACTTCCCAGGTGGGAAGGGAAGCAGAAGTCTATCATTTGTGGATCATTTCCTCAAGTGCACAAAACTCAATTCCTAAATGAAATTCTGTACCATAAGGGCCACAGATGGGTGAAATGGTGGTTTGAGATATCCAGAGGGTGTGGAGTTTGCTGTTTTACAAAAGAGTTAAAAGTAATAGTAATTGAGTGAAGCAGCTGGATCAAAAGAAATTATTTGCTAGGCAGTTTCAAAACCAGAAAATGCTTAAAATGCAAACCACAAAATGAAGACAACCTCAAAGGTTAATGAAAACCTGCAACAATAGACAAAGGAAATGAAGAATTGCAACAGAGTCCTCCTCCCGAATCTATTAAGCAGTCATGCCAACATCCTTCCAAATGGGGAATGCTATCCAACTCCATTCATGTTGCCTTGAAACTGCTGAAATAGGGACAAGATGTTAAGATAAAATGCATCAGTGGCTTCTCTCTTCACTAGACCAAGATTAAAGACAGTAGTCCCTGCAAACGTTGCTGAGACAGCACTGGCTTATACAGCTCTGCCTGGTAGGTGTCCCCTGAGGATTTGTTGAATGAATTAGTGTCTAGCCAGTTTAAAAGTCAGTCATTTGCTAAGGACCACAGAGAATAGGAGTGGGGAAACTGTGTGGCAGGTCTGGGGTAGAGCCAAAAATACTGAACCAGGGAAGGCACTTGGACAAAATTGAAGAATCAAAACTCATAGCAGTGATAATAAAATTTAAAGTGTAGCAACATGGAGGCTAGAAAAGTCAAACAGTGTAACAGGTTCTGGATTGAGAGGAGTGAATGCAGTGCTGTAGAGAGTACAAATTCAAGATGGACAGAAAGCTACCGAGTAGCTGTCAGGAGGCCTGGCCCAAAGCCTCACTCCATGGCTAATTCCTATGCAGTTTTGGATAGACCATCCAGACTCTCCCAAGCAGATGGGAATAATACATCTTATAACTTGTTCTTCAGGAAATTGTGGAATCCAAATGAAATCGTGCAGGTACAAGTTCTTTGAAAACTTTAATGCATTATTTAGACATCATGACTTATTATTTTGATTTGCAGCAGTTACATGAGGACTTCCCAGGTGGGAAGGGAAGCAGAAGTCTATCATTTGTGGATCATTTCCTCAAGTGCACAAAACTCAATTCCTAAATGAAATTCTGTACCATAAGGGCCACAGATGGGTGAAATGGTGGTTTGAGATATCCAGAGGGTGTGGAGTTTGCTGTTTTACAAAAGAGTTAAAAGTAATAGTAATTGAGTGAAGCAGCTGGATCAAAAGAAATTATTTGCTAGGCAGTTTCAAAACCAGAAAATGCTTAAAATGCAAACCACAAAATGAAGACAACCTCAAAGGTTAATGAAAACCTGCAACAATAGACAAAGGAAATGAAGAATTGCAACAGAGTCCTCCTCCCGAATCTATTAAGCAGTCATGCCAACATCCTTCCAAATGGGGAATGCTATCCAACTCCATTCATGTTGCCTTGAAACTGCTGAAATAGGGACAAGATGTTAAGATAAAATGCATCAGTGGCTTCTCTCTTCACTAGACCAAGATTAAAGACAGTAGTCCCTGCAAACGTTGCTGAGACAGCACTGGCTTATACAGCTCTGCCTGGTAGGTGTCCCCTGAGGATTTGTTGAATGAATTAGTGTCTAGCCAGTTTAAAAGTCAGTCATTTGCTAAGGACCACAGAGAATAGGAGTGGGGAAACTGTGTGGCAGGTCTGGGGTAGAGCCAAAAATACTGAACCAGGGAAGGCACTTGGACAAAATTGAAGAATCAAAACTCATAGCAGTGATAATAAAATTTAAAGTGTAGCAACATGGAGGCTAGAAAAGTCAAACAGTGTAACAGGTTCTGGATTGAGAGGAGTGAATGCAGTGCTGTAGAGAGTACAAATTCAAGATGGACAGAAAGCTACCGAGTAGCTGTCAGGAGGCCTGGCCCAAAGCCTCACTCCATGGCTAATTCCTATGCAGTTTTGGATAGACCATCCAGACTCTCCCAAGCAGATGGGAATAATACATCTTATAACTTGTTCTTCAGGAAATTGTGGAATCCAAATGAAATCGTGCAGGTACAAGTTCTTTGAAAACTTTAATGCATTATTTAGACATCATGACTTATTATTTTGATTTGCTGGCAGGACATCTAAGTTTCAAACCAGTACTTATGGTATCAGTCAGCAATAGTACAATAGCTTCTCAACAGATGGATTTTGTTGTTTTTGGTCTATTTTGTTTTACTTTTCTCCCTAAAGTCTAGCTTTCTCCTAGGAAACTGATTGGTAGCAGGAGCCAAGCCTAGCATACTCATCTTTTTTTTTTTTTTTTACCTGGCACCAGATTTCAGCTGCTTTGATGTCAGATGCTCTCGTGAGCATCTCTAGCACAGGCTGCATTGCCCTGCTTGTTTTGCAAGCTGTCAGGACAACAGGAAACTTTAGAGTTGGCATCAGAGTATAACTCAGCCACCCTGGACTCTCTTTTCTCCAAGAGATAAGCTTAGTTGACTGTGAAGGCGAATGGAGGGTAATTCTGCGGAAAATCGCAGGGAATTGGCCCATTTGGGTGCATGTTGTGGCGATCTTGTGTGCATTGTGCAAATTGATTTTCAATGAAAACCTCACCTTTCTCTGTTTCTTTTCTGCTGACAGCACACAGAAGGAATGCTGAGCCAGGGGAAAAGATTGCAAAGTTTGGCCTGTGATCTTCTCCATACCCAGATACACAAACATCTACTGGCAGAAGTTGCCTCTGGGGGGTCAGCTCAACCGCAGTATGATAATAGATTTGTCCTTTCATACTTTTCTCTCCTCTATGTCTTTTACCACTGTTTCCTCCCCTTAAGGCCCCTCAAAATTTTGCCTTTGCAAAATAGTCTGTCCTCATTAATTAAGTCTTAGATTGATTCATAATGCAATGAGCCCAAACAATGAATCCAGAGGCTTGAGTTCAGACTCGAGCGTTCTTTCTGCATCTCAGTGGCTTCACAGCTTTCTCTGAGACCCAACTGTTTCAGTGTCATCTAAGTGAAGGGTAATAATACTATGCCTTTCCTACAAGTTTTCATACTTGTGAGGGTCAAATAAAAAAAATAAAAGGCACTTTGACAAGTGAAAAGTTATAGTAATTTAGGGGTTTCATTGCTACTATTAGTAGTAATATTTGTATTGGTAATAGCAGCAGTAGTAACATTAGTTGTATAGTGTTTCTAGAATCTAAGAATCTAGGTATCAGAAAGAATCAATTTCTTGTCAAATATAAAATACTATATTACCTATTAGCTTCATTATCATACTTACTGCTTTACATGCTCCTTCCATCTTGTTTCTGCTAGGATATTTACTAGAGCACAACTAGTGCCTCTCTATCCTTTTTCTTGTCTCTCCCAACCAAAATTGCTCTTAGGAAGCAGTCTGATCTCAGTCAATAAACATAATGGCAGACATAGTAGAATGAGAATCCTGAACCAAAAGGGAAAAAAGTGAAAAGGAAGGAAAGGCCAAGAAACAGAATCTTAGGCAGATGCTCAGAGGAAGAAAGAATAAAGCAATACAGGTTCAATATCTCAATAGGTCTCCTCTCTCACTTTGTTAGGCCAGAGGCCTTTGGCCAGTGATCATTTTCATGAGTGACTTAGAATTAAAGCTACATTACATGTTGTGGCGATCTTGTGTGCATTGTGCAAATTGATTTTCAATGAAAACCTCACCTTTCTCTGTTTCTTTTCTGCTGACAGCACACAGAAGGAATGCTGAGCCAGGGGAAAAGATTGCAAAGTTTGGCCTGTGATCTTCTCCATACCCAGATACACAAACATCTACTGGCAGAAGTTGCCTCTGGGGGGTCAGCTCAACCGCAGTATGATAATAGATTTGTCCTTTCATACTTTTCTCTCCTCTATGTCTTTTACCACTGTTTCCTCCCCTTAAGGCCCCTCAAAATTTTGCCTTTGCAAAATAGTCTGTCCTCATTAATTAAGTCTTAGATTGATTCATAATGCAATGAGCCCAAACAATGAATCCAGAGGCTTGAGTTCAGACTCGAGCGTTCTTTCTGCATCTCAGTGGCTTCACAGCTTTCTCTGAGACCCAACTGTTTCAGTGTCATCTAAGTGAAGGGTAATAATACTATGCCTTTCCTACAAGTTTTCATACTTGTGAGGGTCAAATAAAAAAAATAAAAGGCACTTTGACAAGTGAAAAGTTATAGTAATTTAGGGGTTTCATTGCTACTATTAGTAGTAATATTTGTATTGGTAATAGCAGCAGTAGTAACATTAGTTGTATAGTGTTTCTAGAATCTAAGAATCTAGGTATCAGAAAGAATCAATTTCTTGTCAAATATAAAATACTATATTACCTATTAGCTTCATTATCATACTTACTGCTTTACATGCTCCTTCCATCTTGTTTCTGCTAGGATATTTACTAGAGCACAACTAGTGCCTCTCTATCCTTTTTCTTGTCTCTCCCAACCAAAATTGCTCTTAGGAAGCAGTCTGATCTCAGTCAATAAACATAATGGCAGACATAGTAGAATGAGAATCCTGAACCAAAAGGGAAAAAAGTGAAAAGGAAGGAAAGGCCAAGAAACAGAATCTTAGGCAGATGCTCAGAGGAAGAAAGAATAAAGCAATACAGGTTCAATATCTCAATAGGTCTCCCTCTCTCACTTTGTTAGGCCAGAGGCCTTTGGCCAGTGATCATTTTCATGAGTGACTTAGAATTCCTCACTGTGGGAAAAAAGTCCTGACGGGATTTGAACAAAGGTGATTCTGTGATTCAGGGTTAAATCTCTGTTGTTTTATGCAATTAATTACTTCCTCCACGTTTGCTTTAGGATGCTATTTCAGAGCCAAGAGAGCCACAGGAAGCACTAAGCTTCTCTGAACTGAATGGATGCACTGTGTCCTGGTGATCAAAATTCATTTCCGAGTTATTTCCTGAAGTGGTCTTTGACACCTGGGTCATCTGTTCACTTTATGGAGTTCCTCTGTGACGTGAAGTAACAGCGCATATAGGCAATAGAACATTACTACACAGAGAGGTAACTTGAGAGCTCATTGCTGCTTGTCAAGCTAGGTTAAATAAAGGAAAATATTTAAGAAGCCAGATTTACTCAAATGCAAAATAAAAAATGGCTAATTTGCCTTTAAGTTGGGAAGATCTCATGTGGAATAGTTCCAGACTCTTTTGTCTACCAAAGAACCTTGTAGAATTCCATATGTTAGGGCTAGAAGGACTTACAAAATTATCTTTTTCAGATCTATACCACTGGAAAAGCATTAATATCCCCAATTTCCTGATGAGAAAACACAGGTGTAGAAGTTAAGTGAGTTTAGTCACGTTTTGCAGCTGATAAATAGTGGTCATCAGTTTAATAACTGGGCTGTTCCAAATAAAACAGTGCCTCTAACTTTTATCCATAATCAGCCAGGCATACTGTTGAAGATAACAATGAAATACACTTTGTCCTGGGCTTGAGAAAGACCTAAAAGTCAGTCATCCTTAGCTTTTCTGTTATAATTGTCAGTGTTTTCTTTTTACTCGTTGAACCAGTGCCATGAGTTGGCACAATTAGGAAGCTGTCAACAAGATATCATTATCCTCTCAGTTCTCTAGGACCTCTAATGCTTGAAATGCCTACACTCATCCAACATCTCTCTTCACTAAATAAGAAGACTGAATATGCAAATCTTTGGGTGGAAGCATGCTACCCTGTTTTTTAAAAGAACAGGTTTCATGTTTAGGACCATCTAGGACTAACTGACTGTGCCACCTGCTAGCTGTGTGTTCTTGGATAATTATTTATATATTATGATAGAGTTTGTTTCTTTGTTAAACAACAGTATAACATCTATCATAAGTTTGTTGTTGTTGTTTAGTTGTTCAGTCATGAGCAACTCTTGTAACCCCATAGACTCTAGCTTGCCAGGTTCCTCTGTCCATGAGATTTTCCAGGCAAGAATATTGGAGTGGTGGCCGTTTCCTCCTCTGGGGGATCTTCCCCACCCAGAGATCAAACCCACATCTTCTGCAGTGAAGATAAATTATTTACTACTGAGCCACCTACAAAGTCCATAATAGGAAGCTAGTGACTGATTAAATGAGGGCATAAGATGTTGACATAGAAAACAGATCCAAAGAGTTCATTCTACTAAGATAAAGAAATAGGGTAGTGCTTGGCTCTGTTCCCCAGAGTAACTCTTGGAAATCTGTAGAAGCAAGAACCAAATAAGGTTTCCAGAAACTGAAGAACAAGCAAATGAAAAACAAGGAATCCCTGCAGAGTTTGATGTATTGGGAGGTGCATAGCCACGGAGGGCAGTGAGTGGTAAAATTGGAGGGAAAGCTTGTATTCTTCTCTTGCCTCTCTGAGAATTAGCATAACTTTGAACAATTCTGAGTGCACTTCTGTGTCATAAACCTTCAGTAAGAGCCAAGACCACCGAGGCAGGCCAAGAGTCTTGTTAGTGAGTAACTGAGAACACAGATTGTAAGGGGCTAGCTGTCCTGGACTTTCATTGCTGCCTCAGCCCTCTTCCCCATGTGCTATCAGATGATGTGTTTATATTCTACTACTGCTAACAAATTGCCACAAACTTAGCAGTCAGTCAGAGTTTGAATGTTGCATGAGTTATTTGGGTCCTCTGTGTAGGTTCACTAGACTGAAATTAGAGGGTCAGTAAGTTTCACATGCTAGCATAGTAATATTTAAAATTCCCCGAGCAAGGTTTCAACAGTATGAACTTGCAGATATACCAGTTGGATTTAGAAAAGGCAGAGAAACCAGAGATCAAATTGCCAACATCTGTTGGATTATAGAAAGAGCAAGGGAATTCCAGGAAAACATATAGTTCTACTTCATTGACTATGCTGAAGCCTTTTACTGTGTGGATCACAACAAACTGGAAAATTCCAGAGATGGGAATACCAGATTACTTTACATGTCTCTTGCAAAGCCTGTATGCAGGACAAGAGGCAACAGTTAGAACCAGACATGCAACAACGGTTCCAAATTGGGAAGGAGCATGTCAAGGCAGTTTATTGTCAGCCTGCTTATTTAATTTATATGCGCAGTACATCATGTGAAATGCCAGTCTTGATGAAGCACAAGCTGGAATCAAGATTGCTGGGAGAAGTATCAATAGCCTCTTGTATGTAGATGACACCACCCTTAGGGCAGAAAGTGAGGAGGAACTAAAAAGCCTCTTGATGAAGGTGAAAGAGAGGAGTGAAAAAGAAGGTTTAAAACTCAACATACAAAAAATGAAGATCATGGGATCCAGTCCCATCACTTCATGGCAAATAGATGGGCAAACAATGGAAACAGTGGCAGACTTTACTTTCTTGGACTCCAAAATTACTGTGGATGGTGACTGTGGTCATGTTATTAAGAGGTACTCGCTCCTTGGAAGAAAAGCTATGACAAACCTAGACAGAGTATTAAAAAGCAGAGACAAAAGTCCATATAGTCAAAGCTATGGTTTTTCCAGTATGGATGTGAGAGCTGGACCATAAAGAAGGCTGAGCACCTTCTTTGATGCTTTTGTACTATGGTCTTGAAGAAGACTCTTGAGAGTCCCTTGGACTGCAAGGACATCAAACCAGTCAATCCTAAAGGAGATCAACCCTGAATACTCATTGGAAGAAATGATGCTAAAGCTGAAGCTCCAATATTTTGACCACCTGATGCAAAGAGACAACTCATTGGAAAAGACCCTGATGTTGGGGAAAAACAGAAGGCAAAAGGAGAAAGGGATAACAGAGGATGAGATAGCTGGATGATATCACTGAATCAATGAACATGAGGTTGAGCAGGTTCTAGGAGTTGGTGAAGAACAGGGAAACATTGTATGCTGCACAGTCCATGGGGTCACAAAGAGTCAGACATGACTGAGCAATTGAACTACGTTGCTTTTGAGACCCTGGTCAAATTCAATTCCTTGCATTTTTCAGACTAAGGTCACTGTTTCATTGTTGGCTGTCCTCTACGGGCTAGTTTAAGCATCTAGAGTTTGCCTTCATTTCTTCTTATGCTTCCCATGTGGTCCCTTCTAGTAAAAATGAGAATTGAGTTCCTCTTGTGCTTCAAAGTTCTTCAAATTCTTTTTCACTTCAGTCAGAGGAAGTCCTCTGCTTTTAAAGGCTCATGAGATTAGACTGCTCACTTGGATAATTCAGGATAGTCTCCCTATATGAAAGGCTATAATTTAATTATATCTGTTAAGACCCTTTGCCATAGAACATGTTCCGGGGATGGAGCATGGAGATCTTTGGGGAAATCATTTTACCTACCACAGCTGGTATTAACATAGGCATCTTTTTTTGACATAAAGAGCTATTTCATCACTTGTTCTTAGCTATTTATTTCATCTGTGTCTGTCTGATCTGAATTTTTCCTCTCCTTCCTTCATCTGTTATTTTTACCTCCTTTGTATTTTCAAACTCTTTCCCCACAGCTCATCGCCCAAAGTCTGGAAATTTTCCTACTCCTCACCCCTTCCTTAATCTTTTATTCCTCTTATACATGCCTTTCTCTTTTTCTCCACATTCTCCTCCAAATAACTTTATTTTCTCATCTCTATCATCTCCATATGTACTCACTTTTCAATCATCATAACAAGGCTTTTGACCCCCAAAAGCCCAAGGAATTTTCCACTTAAGGTTATCAATGACTTTCATACTTTCCAGCCCAAACGAATGAGAATCCATAATGATGTTATATAAAGCAATGTCTTCTACATTTGATGTTACCCATGATGCCCTTCTTCCTCAAATACTCTCATCTTCATTTTTTTTTTTTTTTTTGGCCACTTCTACTGGTCTTTTCATTTACTTATTTTCATCCATCTTTGTTCTTTGGCCTGTGTGGGCCTCCCATCACAGTGGCCTCTCTTGCTGCAGAGCACCGGCTCTGGGCACGTGTGCTCCAGAGCTCTGGCTCAGTAGTTGGACACATCGGTCCAGCTGCTCCGTGGAACGTGGGATCCTCCCAGGCCAGAGATCGAACCAGTACCCCTTGCACTGCAAGGCTGTGTCCTTACCCACTGGACCACCAGGGAAGCCCTCATCTTCTGATTTTAATGTTCTTCCTGCTTCCAGAATGCTCTCATTCATCTAACCATTCTTGGGCTTCTTCTCTCATTTACCCAGTTATTTATGTGCTGGTTTTCTTCAACTTCTTTCTGATCTCATGATTTCTCTTCACCTCACATTCTCTACTTAGGCAATCTGACCATTTTGAAGCTTCAAGAGACTATCAGTATGCTTTGGGCTCTCAAAGTTTTATTATAAATCTAAGCTTCTAAAATGAATTCCAGATATGTTTATCAAGCTACCTGCTGGATATTTCCACTTGAATTCATTATCTTTCTTCCAAATCTCTTCTTCCTCCCAGTTATGTATGTATGTATGTATCATCTATCTGTTTTTGTAAAGAGAGAGATGTTATCCTTGATGTCCCTTTTTCTAACTTCTGACATGATACCAGAAGCCAAATCCTAGATAGTAGATTTTATTTTTTATTTTTAATTGGAGGATAATTACTTTACAATATTGAGTTAGTTTCTCCTATAAAACAGCATAAATCATCCATGTGCATATATATAAATCCTCCTTCTTGAGCCTCTCTCTCACCCCTCCCTTTTCCCATTCACATATGTTTTCACAGAGAGCTGGGCTGGACTCTCTGTGTTATATAATGCCTTCCCACTATCTATTTTGCACACTGTAGTGTATATACGTCAATTCTACCCTCTCAATTGGTCCTACCCTCTCCTTCCCTTGATGTGTCCACAAATCCATTCTCTATTTCTGTGTCTCTATTCTTGCCCTAAAAATAGGTTAATCACTACCATTTGTCTAGATTCTCTCTCTCTCTCTCTCTCTCTCTCTATATATATATATATATATATATGTTAATATAGGGTATCTATTTTCTTCTTTCTGACTTATTTTATTCTGTATAACAGGCCCCAGGCTCATCCACCTTAGTTCATCTGACTCACCTTTGCTTCTTCTTACGGCTCAGTAATATTTCTTGCATATGTGTGGCACAACTTCTTCATCCATTCATCTGTCTATGAATATCTAGATTGCTTCCATGTGCTGAGTGTTGTAAATAGTGCTGCAAAGAACACTGGGGTACAAGTGTCTTTTTTCAGTTGCAGTTTTTATATTCCAAGTAGTAGTATTGCTGAGTCATATGGGAGCTTTATTGCTAGTTTTTTAAGGGAAAAAAATGTTCTCCATAGTGACTGCATCAATTTACATTTCCACTAACAGTATAGGAGAATTCTCTTTTTCCACATGCTCTCCAGCATTTATTGTTTGTAGATTTTTTGATGATTTCACTGAGCATTTGTTTAATGGAAGTGTTTTTTTTTTTTTTATCACAGCTTTGATTTTAATGCCTGTGATTGGTTTATCCATATTTTCTATTTCTTCTTGGCTCAGTCTTGCAAGGTTGTATTTTTCTAACAATTTGTCCATTTCTTCAAGGTTGTCTATTTTTTTTGTCAAGAAGTAGTCTTTCATAGTAGTCTCTTATGATCCTTTGTATTTCTGGTGTAACTTCTACTTTTTTGTTCCTAATTGTATTGACTTGAGTCTTCTCTCTTTTTTCTTGATGAATCAATGATTTTTCAATTTTGCCTATCATCTCAAGGACCATTTATTTATTTCTACTCTGATCATTTCATTTATTTCTGCTCCAATCTTTATGATTTCTTTCTTTCTACTATGAGATGTTTTGTTCTTCATTTTCTAGTTGCTTTAGGTGTAAGTTTAGGTTGTTTACTTGATATCTAATCTGATGTTTAATTGATTCCAAATTTACCAAGGCGTGATTTGTGACCCATTTGTGATCTATTCTAGAATATGTTCCTGAGAACATATGTAGCTGAGAAAAATTGTATTCTGATGCTTTTGACTGGAATGTCCTATAGATATCAATTAGGTCCTTCTGCTCTAATGTGTCATTCACAACTTGTGTTTGCTTATTAAATTTCTGTTTGGATGATCTGTCCATTGGTGTGAGTGGAGTGTTAAAATCCCCCACTATTGTTGTGCTACTGTTGATTCTCCCTTTTCTACCTGTTAGCATTTGCCTTATGTATTGAGGTGCTCCTATGTTGGGTGCATACTTATAATTGTTTTGTCTTCTTAGATTGATCCTTTGATCATTATGTACTGTCTTTCCTTGTCTCTTGTAACAGTCTTCATTTTAATGTGTATTTTGTTTGATATGAATTTTGATACCCTACATTTCTTTTGATTTCCATTTGCATGGAGTATCTTTTACCAGCCCCTCATGTTCAGTCTGTATGTGCCTAGGTCTAGTTAGTTTCTTACAGACAGCATGCATATGGTTCTTATTTTTGTATCCATTCAGCCAGTCTGTGTCTTTTGGTTGGAACATTTAATCCATTTACATTTAAGGTAACTGCTAATATGTATGATCATTTTATCATTTAACTTATTTGGAGAGACTCATTTTAGTAGGTCCTTTCCTTCTCTTGTTCTTCCTGCTTAGAGAAATTTATTTAACATTTGCTGTAAAGTTTGTTTGGTGATATGAAGTTCTCTTTTGCTTTTCTGTGAAACTTTTGAGCTCTCCACTGAATCTGAATGAGATCTTTGCTGATTAGAGTATTCTTGGCTGTAGCTCCCCCCTACCCTTAATTACTTTAAGTGTATCCTGCCACATCTTTTGTCCTGCAGAGTTTCTGCTAAAAGATCAGCTATTAATCTTATAGGGATTCCCTTGTATGATTGGTTGCTTTTTCCTAGTTGTTTTTAATATTCCTTTCTTTTTGTTTGGTTTTGTTAGTTTGATTAATATGTGTCTTAGTGTGTTTCTCCTTGGGCTTATCCTCTATAGGACTCTCTAGGCTTTCTGGACTTGGGTGGCTATTTATTTTCCTATGTTAGGGAAGTTTTCAACTCTAACCTCCTCAAGCATTTTCTCATATCCTTTATTTTCCCCTCTTTATTCTGGAACTCACATAATTCAAATTCTGATGCTTTTGACTGGAATGTCCTATAGATATCAATTAGGTCCTTCTGCTCTAATGTGTCATTCACAACTTGTGTTTGCTTATTAAATTTCTGTTTGGATGATCTGTCCATTGGTGTGAGTGGAGTGTTAAAATCCCCCACTATTGTTGTGCTACTGTTGATTCTCCCTTTTCTACCTGTTAGCATTTGCCTTATGTATTGAGGTGCTCCTATGTTGGGTGCATACTTATAATTGTTTTGTCTTCTTAGATTGATCCTTTGATCATTATGTACTGTCTTTCCTTGTCTCTTGTAACAGTCTTCATTTTAATGTGTATTTTGTTTGATATGAATTTTGATACCCTACATTTCTTTTGATTTCCATTTGCATGGAGTATCTTTTACCAGCCCCTCATGTTCAGTCTGTATGTGCCTAGGTCTAGTTAGTTTCTTACAGACAGCATGCATATGGTTCTTAT